>OX438865.1:16360337-17689503 GCA_949315895.1 Anania crocealis | reverse complement strand
CCAGACCAGTACAAACAGACATGTTCATGCACACAAATATTTGTACTGTGCGGGGATCGAACCCGCGACCCATGGCTCAGAAGCAGCGTTAACTACCGCTGATCCAAATGGTCGTTTTAAATAATTTATTCTTGAATTTTTCCATTGTCAGCATTTTAATGTCATTCGGCATTTTATTAAATATGTTGATAGTCATAATCAAGCAACTTTTGCCGTATTTGGCCAGTCTGGGAACATCTTCCAATACAAGTCTATTTGGGTTTCGTGTATTACGTGGATAAATCTCACAAGCCTTCTTAAACAGATTTGGATGTCTACGTACAAATACGAGGTAAAAAACCAAGTTCTTTGAATAATGGTGTTGTGTCTGAACTAGGATTTTCTGTATTTCAGGCTAACAAGGCTTACATAATTAATTGAATCTATAACAAACAAAACATAATCTTATTCATTACATACTAAATAATATTCTAAATACAATGCTATACATAATAACTTATCAACCATTTATTAAAGATAAAATAAGACGATTATTTTAAAACAGACAAAAAATTTTCTGATCATAGTATCTCACGTAAGAGGCGACTAAAGGGAAACTGCCTTAAAAAGATTGGAAGTAGGTCCCCTTTCATAATTAGCTCTACTGTGATAACTATGGCAAATTTTACTCATTAGAATTAGTAGTAGACAGTTGACTACAAAAAGTAGTTTAGGCAGTAATAAAGAGATTGAAAATGAGATAGATGATTTTGACTTACAGTCTGATACTGGTGACTTGTTTTGACGACCATTTGGATCAGCGGTAGTTAACGCTGCTTCTGAGCCATGGGTCGCGGGTTCGATCCCCGCACAGTACAAATATTTGTGTGCATGAATATGTCTGTTTGTACTGGTCTGGGTGTTTTCTATGTATTAGAAGTATGTATTTACAAAAAAAAAGTATATAAGTAAGATTATCGGTTGTCTAGTACCCCATACGACAGGGTACTTAATACTACCTTAATTTGGGACTAGATGGCTCTGTGTGGCCCAGTGAGGCATGTCTTAAAATATTTATTTATTTATTTATTTATTCTTTTGTCTACTAAATATAAAGCTGTCTTTCATAAAACTATGTTTTAATAAATTAAAAAAGAAACTTTTTAAATTGATTTCGCCCTGTATACGAGTATAGTAAGTTCTCTATGGGATTTTGCCTTGTTTTTCCTTTAGCCCGAATTTTGTGTTTATTGAGACAGTAGCTTTTCCAGGCGATCGGTCTTTTGGAATAGTGCCCAATGACAACGCGCTTGGCTTACCGATGGACATTACGTGAGATTGCGATATTCATATATTACATGTAACAGTTATTTAATGGTGACAATTAGGTCAAGGATTGTCGTATTTAGCACTTACTCGTAAGTTTAAATTGAAACTGTTTTGAGGATAGCGTTTTATCCAATAATATTATGTTGAGTTTGTATTTTTAGTGTGATGTTTTCTATTGAAGAAGTTGTGTGTTATGTTTATAATCACCTAGTATGTTTTATATTTTCTATTTAAATAATATAAAAAAAATTATGCTGTTCGTGTCTCGCTAAAACTCGAGAACGGCTGGGCCGATTTTGATGATTTTGGTTTTAAAATGGTTGTCGCAGTAATATGGGGAAAATTGGAAGGAAGATGGGAGTAAAAACATCAGTAGTCAGTACAATTTTACAATAATAGTATGTCAATTTTTAGTGATTGATTACAGATGTCAATTTAGATAAAATGTCAAAATTAAATCTATAATTCAAAATAATATTAATAATAATGTCAATGGTATTAAATAATTAAATTTTATCAATAAAATATTCATTTAAGTTATAGTATGCTTTTGTCATCAAAATTCTCTTCAACTCTATTTCAAATTTATTACCTTGGAGGGCCTTAACAAAGTTAGGCAAATGATTGAATACCTTTACAGCCATATAATGTGGACCGCGCTTGCATAATGCAAGTCGGGCTGCAGGTAGAAGAAAATCATTTGCGCGGCGCGAGGCATAACGGCTCGACGTGTCATCAAAATGCCTAAAATATGTACTGTGTTTCTTTATAAAACGACACAATTCAAATATATATACGCATGTGACAGTGAGTAATTTATATTTTACAAATATTGTCCTACATGTGTATCAATCTTGAGATACGACTAAAGTGGATAAAGTTTTGATTTGACATTCAGGAATTGTCACCTTTCATAAAGTTTAGTATGAAGTGTAGCAGTTCGTATCGAATATCACTTGCGAGAATTCAACGCAGGCATTCAATATTTTCGATTTTCGTAATTCGATTATACCTACGTATGCAAAAAAAAACTGAAAGTGTGTAATAATGTAATATTACAGTTGATCAAACTTTTAAACGAAAAGGAAAGCCTACCAATTCTCAGTCGACGCATGATGACTGTCGATAATTTCTTGTTTTCGATCGATGCAAAATTGATGGTCTCCTAACTCAAATTATTGATGAATAAATTTTTGTAATGAGTTAATTTTTATCGAGATTTTTATTTTATTTATTTTATTAGATTTATAACTCGTGCCTGAATTTCTATGAGTTTCCGATTATTTCTGTAAAAACAAAAGATATTTTTTGTTTGTTGACTCTGTTATTATTATGCCCTTTCAAATCAAAATCAAATCAAGTTTAATCAGTTTTAATTTCAACAAATATTTTATTATTATATAAAACTGAAAAAAGTGGTTCCTTGGGATGGAATTTTCTTTAAAAATGATGCTCGGCATCATTTTAGATTTTAGTTATACTTTAAGGAACAACAATTTCTAGCAGTTTTTGACATTAAGTCGAAAAGACATAATGACACAGATAAAATTGCTTCATTCTTTTGAATAACCGGCACAGGTATATAATTAAGAGGATTATTTTAAATAAAAAATAATTTGGCTGATAAAATAACTAAGATTATTTATAAACCTAATTCTCTTTTCCTTACCTCTGCAAATAAAATGAAATTACCGTACTTCAAGTGCCAATTTTTCCTATACAAATATTATTCCTTCCAAAAAATACTTTCCAGTTACTACCTAAGTAATCCTTCGAATGCTAATGTAGTTTATATCAAATCCTTCGGGAGGGCCCTTCGTAATTCTATCATTGGAGATATTTTGTTACTTCGCTAGGGTCAAGTTGCCTGCCCTAAGTTAGTGGGGTTCCATGTTTCTTAACCGCCAATCCGGGACAATAGACATTGAAATGCCCACAAAATTCATGGGCTCAATGATGGCAATTTGTGTGTGTGTGTGTTTGTGTGTGTGTGTGTGTGTGTGTGTGTGTGAGTGCGTTTGTGTTAAAAGCTTAAATAAGATAAGGAGAAATGTCATAACGATAGGCACCTACATTATTAAACGAGTTTTGCGCGGGAAACGAGAAGAGAAAGATGGTTTTTTTTTCGTAATTTTGTAAAATTATTCTATATTATTGTGAGAAAGTGGTGGCATTGTTATAATAATGTGTCAGTGAGTAGGATAAATCAAATAAAAGTGAGAAACAAGGAAAGGCGCTCTTATTTGACTCTAAAACACGTTCTCGCGTAAAACTCCTGTAATCATTGAAATGTATATACCACCCATACATTTAGGTTTATATACTGAGTTAGGTTAGTTTAGGTTTAGGTTAGGTTAGGCTATTATGTTTATGTAAGTATTTATGATATTGTATGTATTTTAAATTGACATTACAATTATTAAAGACTAGGCTATATGGACTTCTCCGAAGCCGTTAAATATTTATGAAAAAAAAAACATTATTAAATAGTAGGTATTACTAATTCTCAGTATTTTATATTACGACAGATTTGCTAACTTTGCCGTTTGGCTCATGATTTAGTTAAGATGCTTCAGACAATCTTCTTGTAGCAGTACTTTTTTACATAAGTAGCGTACCTTTAAAAATATTCAAATGATCGATTTTCAACTTTGAATACCACGCATACTCGTCGAATTTTGATCTTTTGTCATGTGTACTAAGCACATAATCTTTAAAGAATCAGGCAAATTGATAAACAATAATTCATAGTTCAAAAATAGTATTCGAATTCTGTTTAATTACAATTAATTAATTAGAATTACTTTATTAAGAAGAAAATTCTGATATTTAGGTATATTTAGATTATTAGTTAATTTAGTTTAGGAAAAGCCTATATCTGCAGTGGGAGTCATTTAGCTGTGATCATGATCATAAAAATATCGAGTTACGAGTACGATTTGTCCCACAATAGTTTATGGTCACCCTACACCGAAGCAAAGTGAAGGTTTGAAGTGTTATCTTGAATAAACAGCCCACGCAATCCCGTGCGGAATTGCCAAGTTTCAATTAGGGTTAAATTTTAACTTTTATAAAATTCACGGATTAATTATATTATTCAATCAAACTGTCTTTGTTTAATCGGTAGTTAGCCTAAAAGTATCACCACGCCTTTTCGTTCTATGGGAGTTTTAAAAAGCTACTGAGGCAGAAGAAAGGTAGTCAAGAAGATACTACCCTATTGTAATTTTTCAAAGATTTATAATATTTTTTGTTCTTATGTTTAGTGCAACAAACTGTGTACCTATCTATCAATCTCTTTCACTATCTGAGCAGATAGCAGTCAGAAGAATATGAGCACCAACTTATCTGCACTACTCAGCTATTGCCAACCTACCTGCCAAACGTGGCGATTATGCCAAAAATTTTTAGAAAAGCCAATATCCAGAATTGAAGTGGTGTAGGCTGATAACCGGCTGATATGATGATGATGATGATGATAGGCTGATAACGAGTTAAACTTTCAATATCTGTACAGACAATACTGTAGTGCGCTAGGGTCCGAGTTCAATTATTGTCACCGCGCATCTACCACGAGCTGCATTCTCCATCTTCGGCCACCATCCACCTTCGGCAGCCTCGTCTGGGAAGTTTGGAACCAAAAGCAAATTGTCAGCAGGGCTTTCACCCACGCCCTTGTGATTGTGATTATTTAAATTAATAAATACCTTTTATTTGTCGTGTACGCTTGGTGTTGGTCATTTTACTGCGACACTGGTCAACCAAGAATAACCGGCCAAGTGCGAGTAGGACTCGCGCACGAAGGGTTCCGTACCAAAAAGGCCAAAAAAACCGGGTTTGTTGTATGGGAGCCCACCTTAAATATTTATTTTATTTTGTTTTTAGTATTTGTTGTTATTGCGGCAACAGAAATACACAATTTGTGAAAATTTCAACTGTCTAGCTATTGCGGCTCTTGAGATACAGCCTGGTGACAGAGCGACGGACAGACGGACAGACGGACAGACAGACAGACGGACAGACGGACAGATGGACAGACAGCGAAGTCTTAGTAATAGGGTCCCGTTTTTACCCTTTGGGTACGGAACCCTAAAAACCAACTCGTCTGCATTTGCATCTCGTATTCGCAACACAAGAATTTAGTATAACTGTATCAAGTTGGAAGTAAGATATCAAAAATATTGTGAGTTTTATGCCATTTGCAGTGTGATAGTCAATTAACAGTAAATACTAGTAGGTGCTAGATTGTAGACAAATTATTTTCCATAAACCCTTGGTAAAAGTGAGATGTTTAACTTCACATACATTGTCTGAATCCAGGGTAAGTATGGAAAGCACATATTTTGCGGAAATAAGGAACAACGAAAATACTGCAACCCATCTAGGAAACGAATCCGAAGCCTAGGAACAGGCATTTTGGCAGCTTGAAAACCGGTGTGTGTTTTACTCCATTACGCACGTCGTCAAAAATGCTTAATGTAATTCAGCTTATTAATTAAACATTTTACGGGTAAATAAATTGAATTAATTAATACCATCATTGAACTAAGACATTCCATCTGAAACACAGTCAATATTTTATTCATGAATCAAATCTTAAATATAGAACTGTTTACGTAAGATCTTAATGTTATAATCTGCTATCTTGAATCTGATCAACATCCGATAGTCGGTAGATAACTAACAAACTAAATATTAGTACAAGTTTTGCATAATTTCGCTACAACCTAGGTAGACATGAAGATTTGGGTCCAATTTCCCATAGGTTTAGTAGTTTGCTACCACAAATAGATAGCGACGTGATATCACAATTTAGGTAAGATGTAGATCGCACATTGTATTGCATAAATTAAGCAAGCATAATCTTGGGCCATATTAGATTGCATACATTTAAGTAGCATAATTTTAATAATAAAATTTCACATAACATCCATACAGAACAGATAATTTTGCATTTTCTTATTAGATAAAGCTTTAAAAAACTATGTATCCGGCTTTTGAACCGGATGAAATTTTAACCACCTTCCAAATTTTAATATATAAAACTACGAGACAAAAAACAAATTAATGACGTATTTTTCTTTTAGTATAGCCCAGTACAAAAATGCCAAGATGAAGCACTTATAAAATGTGAGCCAAAAATTTTTTTGTTATACGGCCACCTAGCAACACGTTTACGCAATGCACATCACATTCAGGATGTACTCAATTACTCAATTACAATTCATTTATTACGATACTAATCATAAGTTTTTATTGTCCCTATAGGCCTAAAACTGTTAAAATTTAAAACTATGTTGCAAAAAATATTTTCAGATGAAAAATTTGAAAACAAACTTGATTGAGCTCTAAATACAATACTGAACACCTATATACAAAAATTTTGGAAAGTGGTTAAAATTTCATTCTGTATAACAAAATTATCATCATTGTTTACTTTCCGAAATGTTGTATTTACGAAGCTGATATTAATTGGCATAAAACTTTACTACACAAAAGTAAGTTTTCTGAAACAAAATATTATTATAACAGTTATAAAAAAAAATAGCTCAAAGTGAAAACGGTGAAATTTACGGTAACAATGTAATAAGATGTGTGTATATTAAAAAGAACAATAAAAAAATATACTTTTCTGGTAATTATTCTTCTTGTTCACAATTTTTCATCTTTTAAGGATAATCTAGTCGTCGTGTCAGAGTGATTTTTCAATGTGTCTCTCAAAGTACGACTTAAATTTTTCCTAAATGACCAGAACAGAAATCAAACTTAAGACTCATACTATGCAGGTAGGCTACCGCACCACTACACCTATCGGGTCCTCAATTCATGCTGTAAAGGATTTTTAGTCAATGTAACATTTTCAATGACTAGGACCTTCTTGTCTGCGAGGACCTTTACTTTTTTCTTTGCATAAATAACGTAGTGTAAAAAATCACACACTTGCGACCGATTCTGATGCATATTTTGTGTGTGATTCAGTGAGACAACTGAATCTATTATCCAACAGACATCTTTCGGTAATCCATATATCGAAGGGGGAAGGTTCAATTTCGAGGATTTTCCGAGACAAAATAATACTGGCAGTTTCTGTTTACTCACCGCAGTAAACTTAGGTGTTTATAGTCATGAGTAAGAGGAAATTCAAAACAGCGATTGTGATTTGCAAATACCATAAAGTAGGCCGACAAAAGTTTGGTGTATTGTAGTTTTTCTTGTTTTATGTTTGTTTTTTATTGCTGTAAGCGAAAGAGGAATAACGTAGTGAAATATGTCTCATAATAATACGAATGATGTAGGATAGATATGATTCTTTATGACATGGGATCATCATTTCGTGTTTTTTATAAAAATATTGCAAAACAAGTTAAGCAAGAAAATAAATCAAAATATTAATTGTCTAAATTGGTTCAACCTATTAAACGCGAAGAGATAACAGACAACAGTGAAAGAAGATATTGTCACAAGGATTGAGAAAGGGATGCTTAGATGGTTTGGGCATGTAGAGAGGATGAATGAGAGAAGAATGACTAGACAGATCTACAAGACGAGTGTGAAAGGGAACGTTGGAAGAGGAAGGCCTAGACGAACCTATCACGATCAAATCGGGGATGTTCTGAAGAAAGGTCAGGTCAAGAGTACTCTAAACCGACGAGCATGCATGAAAAGATTGATGAATGTGGAAGAAGCGAAAGATGTATGCCAGGATCGTAGTAAGTGGAAGGCCTTGGTCTCTGCCTACCCCGTTGGGAAGGAGGCGTGATAATATGTGTGTGTCTGTTTGTTTGATAACAGACAGACACACAGACATTCAGCATTTATATGATTAGTACTTGACTTAAACGTTTTGACAGCCTTATGGGATTTGAAGCTACAACCTTCCACTGTGTGCATTGGTGGTCTTTGTTTCAATTTTAGTAAAAAGAGCGAGATTATACTTAGTACCTTTAACCCAAGCAACTAAGCAAGCAGTAGTTTAATTTCGGACTAGATGGCTCTGTGTGGTAGTATGTTATGTCTGAAAACTATTATCTATACTAATATTATAAAGCTGAAGAGTTTGTTTGTTTGTTTGTTTAAATGCGCTAATCTCAGGAAGTAGGTACTAGTGTTAGAATTGAAAAATACTTTTTGTGTTGGATAGTCCATTTATCGAAGAAGGCTTTAGGCTATATAGCATCACGCTGCAACTAATAGGAGCGAAGCAACAGTGAAAAATGTTGCAAAAATAATCGCGATCATAATAACAGAAATTGACTCGGACAAAGTTGCGGGCAACAGCTAGTATATTATATAAGTACAGGATGAAATTTTTATACAACAATCTACGAGACAAAAAAAATACGAATTTTTTCTTTTGGTATATCCCAGTACAAAAATGTCAACCATGCACCAATGCATAAAGCACCTAGAAAATGTCCGCCAAAAATCTAAAATTTTTGATACGGCCTCCTAGCAACACCTTTTTTACGCGATGCACATCTTATTCATTCATTACGATACTATTCATTAGTTTTCATTAGTTTTTCTCATTTTCTCTTCATTCCTTTACAGGCTTACGACCTTAAAAATTTAAAACTATTTTGCGTAAAATATTTTCGGGTGAAAACTAGACCTTTAATTTACACTTCATAATTGAGATTTAAATACGATAACCTAACGTCTATAAAAATACAGGATGAAATTTTAACCACTTTCCAAAATTTTTATAGGCGTTCAGTATCGTATTTAGAGCCTATTTATGAAGTAAAAAATGTAAATCAAGTTTTCACCTAATAATATTTTTCACGTTATAGTTTTCAATTTTTATGGTCCTAGACCTGTTAGGTATAAAGGGACAACCAAAAACTTATGAAAAGTATCGTAATGAATGAATGAGATGCGCAACGCATAAAAAAAGTGTTGCTAGGAGGCCGTATCAACAATTTTAGATTTTTGGCGGACATTTTCAAAGTGCTTTATCTTGACATTATTTTACTGGGCTATACCAAAAGAAAAAATACGTCATTTGTGTTTTGTCTCGTAGATTGATATATTAAAATTTGGAAGGTGGTTATAATTTCACCCTGTATATTAACTAAGCAGTCGAAATATTTATTTAAGCAATTGTATTTACATACACCTATCATACTTATAACGTAAAAATTTCCAAATTTAAGAAGCAAACGACTTTCAAGACCTTTCACAGAACGTAATCCTATGCCGGAACTCAGTGGAGTGTCTAAACCTTCTTGACGTCATACATAAGTTATGCGTGTTGCTAAGCTGGTTGGGGAATAGTGATGGGACTATATCGATAGACTGGTAAAATAGTAGTATTATGTTACCTAATTAATTATCTGTCACAAAATAATATACTTAAATGTCAAGAGTTTTTACGTATGTATCTTTCCATTTATATAAAACAAAAGCCGTGTTAGTTACACCATTTATAAGTCGAGAACGGCGGGACAGGTTTTTATGATTTTTCTGTTTTTGGATTTTGTCTTTGTCAGGAATAGGATAATAGATAACAAAATCGTTGGAAAGTTAAATTTAATAAAAAAAAAATTTTCTTTATATTTTTTTCCTATCACGACATACTTGATGACAATGACATATAGAACGTCTAAATCAAATACTATTTCTAAGGCGATACGAAGTTCACGGGGTCCGCTAGTGTACACATAGTTTAAAAAATACCAAAGTATGTTTTGTTTTAGTTTAATATGTAATAAATTATACGTAAATACTTTCAGTTATACTGTTGTATCATCGTCCATAACTTCCCCTTTTACTTTAACCCTAAGCTTGTCTGGAAGAGAACACTTTTAGTAATAAAACAGTGAATATCTTTTCGACATCGTCTGTTAATTAATTTGTTTGATGTGCAATAAAGAGTATTTATTTAATATTCATTCATAGAGAAAAAAAAGATCTAGACGCAAATTTCCATACAACAACGATGTAATCATTGACCCATGGCTGACCATGGGTCGCGGGTTCGGCACAGGACAAATATTTGTGTGCATGAACATGTCTATTTGTACTGGTCTGGGTGTTTTCTATGTATTAAAAGTATGGATTTACAAAAAAATATATACATAAGTAAGTTTATCGATCGGTTGTCTAGTACCCCATACCACAAGGTACTTAATAGTAGCATAATTTGGGACTAGATGGCTCTGTGTGGCTCAGTGAGGCATGTCTTAAATATTTATTTATTATTTATTTATTATGTTTATTATTCAAGTAATTCTTACTTTAACAATAATAAATTTATTCATTTCAAATCTAATGTTCTTTGTTATTTAGTTACTTCTTAAATAGTAAGATGCTAAATTATTTGAGAACAAAATTGTAATCAGTAGAAGTGATGAGAACAGTCTACAAACTAGCAACATAAACGCAAAACAATAAATTTCATCAACAGAATTTCGAACTAAACCCGAATTCTTAGAGTTTCTATTGAGAAAGTTTAAGGTTTTTGTGTTTAGTTTACAAGCTGTTTACATACTAAAACCGAACAAACAATTCGCTACGCCCACACGACACTCGTATACTTAAACCGAGTACATACATCACCATTGCTAACACCCGACCCAATTCGCAAGTTTGTTTTCCAAATTAATCCAATAAAGACTCGACACAACCTTCCAAGAATAAGGTGATCCATCACTACGTTATAAGTTTATCGTTTTATTTATATAGAAGGTACTTCCATCTTTCTAGCAGTCCCTAAAGAACAAACAACTAAAAATAATAGAAGAAAAAGTTCGAATTATTTATTGATTAGAGACTGGAATAGGCGGCTTGGATAAAACTGACACTAGATGATCCATATAGGATAATTACATAATGGTAAAAGTTACTGGTTAATAGTTGACTAAAAGCTTGATATAAACCTCCAATATTGAGTCGGTGTAAAATAATAAATAAATAATGATGAATTTTCTGTTACAAGAACTACATACTGCCACATTTTAAAGTTACAGTACAATGCCACAGATAATAAAATACTAAATGCTTAATGTTAATAGAATTATTCTATTAGATATTCTGTCTCCTGGTTTAGGTGTGCCTGTTTTCTAAACGACAGACAGTATATGATGTCTGTCTTTGATTTCTAGTTTGGCGTCGTCTCAAATTTGGTGTTTGCTTCCAATGATGTAAAGCAAGATAATTAGATACACAATCAGAGCATTCGCTGAATAACAAGGTGTTCTTTTGTTTCATCATTTAGTCATTTAGAGTCATGTGGTAAAATTTTTTTTTAAGGTATGTCACAAAACATGTCATAGCTGCTCATGCAAATTTTTGAATAGTTTTAAGTATAATTAATTTTCATAATATGGATCTGTGTTTTTCGTTCTTAGATTGTATTGTATCTGTTACTCGCTTTTTTATCGTACATCGTTCGTTTCTACCTTTTAAGGCTTTATAATACTCAACTTTGTAAAATATGGCACTCACTTTGAGTTAGGTATATTTACACTAGATTCTTACAGAAAAGTCATTGAAATTGCTTGATTCAGTAAAAAGTTATGCGTATAAATTGTGACAAAAACCCACGACCCTAGTAACCAAAGTAAGTTTTTAACAACTGATCTGTCATCGCACCGATGGATGGTATGGTAGATGGTAAAGTGCCGCAAATCTCACAAAGTTTGTTCCAATTTCCTGTACAGCGGACTCCGGACGGAACTGGGGCTGCAAGTTTGTTAGATGAACTCTGCCCTTTCCTCTTTGTTGAATTACTTCATCTCTGCCCTTTTTTCCAAGTCTATGCCTTTTTAGATTTTAAATTAATATTCTCAGAACTAGTGCTGTACATAATTGATCAGTATCAGTGATTGCTTATGACATACCAAAAACAGTATTTGACGTACATCTTTTGTCTTTTTTTTATCTTTTACACTATTCAAATTAAGATATTGTTTATAGTATGCCAGAAACAGCAGACATTTCAAGTATATATTTTGTCTTGCATTGCATACATTGCCATATTCTATAATTTTGTTGTTATAATTACGTCGTCATTATCATAACCAGCCTATAACTAAACAGTCCACTGATAGACCCAGCCTTTCTAAAAGAAGAAAATTGCTATAATTGCCACTTAATTGTCCTAGCTCTCACTAGCATAAATCTTATGTAAACATATTTAATAAAAAAAATGCTGACGATGGTGACCGAGTTTCTTGCGGTGCTTCTTCTCAGCACTAGCCCACATTTGTTCCGAAACAGTGGTAGTTTTAAATATTGAGACGTGTTAAAGCTACTGATTTTACGTAGAAATAATACTGATTTTACTCCTGGCAAGTGGGTTGGTGATCGCGCCATGGCAATGGCCATGGAAGACGCTACTGCCCGTCTTCCTCTGAAAGTAGAGCTGAAGTGTGGTGCTATTTTATGTACGTGCTGGCACTAAATGACATTATCAAATAATTATGTATTTTTAGTTAAGTTAAGAATATAAGAATAGCCTTGTTATTTTGATCAATAGGACAGTAAACGGCAGGTCAATCTAATCAAAAAGTTTAAGGTTATTGAATTAATTTTCAACTTTAAGTCCAACAAGTGGAGATCAAATATCAATTGAGAAAATTTGACGTTTTGTAGTAGGTAGGTGCTTTAATGAAATGTAGTGAATGTAACCTTGAAGCTTTGCATCAACGACATATATCCCTGGGCAGGGCAAGGGCAGGGCAATTTTAGCTGCCCTTATCTGACACGGCTTAATGTCGTCTTAAACCAATCCCATCAAAAACCTTACAAAAAAAATTTCACTCCACTTTTGTCCGCGGAATTGGGGCCTCGATTTTTTGCCCAACAAAAACTCTATTACGTCACAGCTCTTCTGAAGATAGAAATCTTCGCAGCGAAAAATTTACCAAACCGGGCGCTCGCTGAATGTCTGTCAGGCTGTACCAGAAAAACTCGCTGATCGTTGTTAGATTGCCAACCTCCGCATACATTTCTGGTTTCATACCCTTGATTGCGCATTGTGTTTTTTGCTAACGAGAGATGGATGTGTGATGGATCCTTGAGGGTGACAAATGAAAATTTGTTGGGGAATCTCGTTGATATTCAACAGGGAGGTTTTATGTCATCAAGCCGTACGAATTGTGTAGGCGCGAGCGTCTGTTAACGCCTCTCGAATCGTTTTTGATGGATGACTGAATTACATTGTGCCCTAAAGAAAAGAGTAAAGTATTGTTTAATCTGTCCTAGTGCTGGAGAAAGTCATCCATCATTGAAATTAAAGGAGTGGAATTAATTTACCCGAGCGCAGATAATAATTTTGGAAATATTTTCCACCTTACACTTTCCTACTCTTATCGCTACGAGAGTTAGCTGATTCATCGGGTTCATAAGTGTGTTATGTCTAAAATTCAAAATTAATGCTGATAATTAACTTACATCAAACCCATCTTAGTTCTCTGCTGGACAAAGATCTATTCCAAAGAAGGATTTAGCGAGGAATGGCTTGGCAGGTGGTTGGTGATAACAGTTTAGCTAATGGTAGAAAAAAGACGTTTCTGCCCGTTTTTCTATTAGTACTCCTTTGATCACCTTAAACATCTAAAAGCCAAGCCAACAACGCCAAGTCTTCAAAAATTTTGAGTAATGATCTCCACAACGATCAGTACCGCGCCACACGTAGTACTCAGCGACTTCTTACGACATTCGCCAGATTTTCAGCCCACTTGAAACCCACCAAGCCTATCCATATCATCGTTCGGTGCGCGGTCGCCATTCCAGAACCTTTCCACTATTATAGCATTATCATATATATATACGATTCGTCGCTGCACTTGTGGCTGCGATCACGGATGTCTCAGCCGTCACATCGACCGCTGTTGTCACGGTTTTGACAGCTTTTTGCTAACGGCCAGTTCCAATAACCAATCTTTCTTCAGTTTTGGCATATCGGGGATAGAAAACCACTTCTGTCTTTATTTCTCTGGACGGCAAAAACAGAGATAGAAACTGTTGTCTATCTCCGATATGCCAAAACTGAAGATAGATAGGTTATTGGAACTGTCCGTAAAACAATAGCTATCGTGCGTTCATTGCTGATACAGCAGCTGTTATGAAATTTGCGCTAAGAAATTCATACTGCAGTAGATACGCCACATAAACTTACATTATAATAAACTAGATGTTGCCCGCGACTTTCTGTTATTATGATCACGACTATTTTTGCAACATTTTTCACTCATATTTCGCTCCTATTAGTTGCAGCGTGATGTTATATAGCCTAAAGCCTTCCTCGATAAATGGACTATTCAACACAAAAATATTTTTTCAATTCGAACCAGTACTTCCTGAGATTAGCGCGTTCAAACAAACAAACAAACTCTTCAGCTTTATAATATTAGTATAGATTAGAGAGATCATACTTATTATGACTTTCCGATATTTCGGCGCTGTTGCAAGCGCCATGATCACGGGAAAACTGAGTTAATAAATAAGGTACATGGTATAAATACCGAATTAAATAACTCTAGTGATAGTGACCATAAAAATTTAAATCAGTATATTACTTGTAGTATACAGGTGAAATTAACCACCTTCCAAATTTTAATATATCAGTCTACGAGATAAAAAACAAATGACGTATTTTTTCTTTTGGTAAAGCCCAGTACAAAAATGGCAAGATAAAGCACTTAGAAAATGTCCGTAAAAATCTAAAATTTTTGATACGGCCGCCTATTAACACTTTTTTTACGCGATTCACATCTCATTCATCATTACGATACTATTCATACGTTTTTGGTTTTCTCTTTATACCTTATCAGGCCTAGGACCGTAAAAATTTAAAACTATATTGCGAAAAATATTTTCGAGTGAAAGCTCGATTTACATTTTTTACTTCATAAATGTGCTCCAAATTATATACCGAACGCCTATAAAAATTTTGGAAAGTAGTTAAAATTTCACCCTGTAGATGTTTGGATGGACATTTTGTTACTTAGTCATGTCAAAACGGCGGAATTAATCTAAGTAAAATTTGGCACGGATGTAGTTGTAGACTGGAATAGCATTTAAGTTATTTTTCAAACGGTTCTTTTTGGAACGAAGTTTATCACGCGTTGCGAAAGGGGCTAGACGGAAAAAATTGTAACGACACTTTTTGCTATAGTTGTAAGCCGTGCGGCGTGCGCGTGTTTCTCTGTCCGAGAGAGAAAAAGAGAGAGATAGAGAAGGAGAGGGAGAAGGAGAGACAATTAAAAATAAATTCAAAATAAAATAAAATTTTATTCCAATCCCTTCACTAAAAATGAACTTCGTTCCATCCGGGTTTCCCTTGACACCTCTCAATTCTTTTTTTTCTATTTACTAAAAAAATACGGTTCATATACATGGTCGCGGGCAACAGCAAGTGTCTAAAAGAACCTAGTTAGCTTATTTTAAACTAAGTAATGTTATAAAGAGGAAAGATTTGATTGTTTGTTTGTATTAAATAAGCTCTGAAACTACAAAATCGCTTTGAGAAATCTTTTACCAATAGAAGCCGTCATTGTCATTGATGAACATAGGCTACTTTTTACCGCAGGACCCAGTAGGTGGCGCTGCTGTCGGTATGTCAACTACTAAACGGCTTGACCGATAAGGTTAAAATTGTGTATGCGTATTTCCATGGTTTCACTAACACGAATGTATTAAGCTTACCTAATTTATGTGTCTAATTTCCGATATGATGTGGGGTTTACGCAGGCAGAGCCGCGGGCGTAGAGCTAGTAGCATATAAGTTTTCAAACGATTCTTTATTTTACTATTTATAAAAAAACGGCTCATATATCCTGGGATCATCATAGGAACCTGGTTGCGGGCAACAGTGAAGCGTCTTACAAAAGCTTAGTTAGCTTATTTTACGACCATTTGGATCAGCGGTAGTTAACGCTGCTTCTGTGCCATGGGTCGCGGGTTCGATCCCCGCACAGTACAAATATTTGTGTGCATGAACATGTCTGTTTGTACTGGTCTGGGTGTTTTCTATGTATTATAAGTATGTATTTACAAAAAAAAAAGTATATAAGTAAGTTTATCGGTTGTCTAGTACCCCATACGACAGGGTACTTAATAGTAGCTTAATTTGGGACTAGATGGCTCAGTGTGGCCCATTGAGGCATTTGTCTTAAATATTTATTTATTATTATATATTATTGTTGTGGTAACTTGAATTCAATGACGGGGGCCTTTGCCCTGGAGTGAGAAGATTGTAGGTAATTACTTTATAAAGATTAAGATAATTTTGTGCTGTATGTTGCTCATCATCATCATCATCAGCCTATCGCAGTCCACTGCTGGACATAGGCCTCTCCAGTTGCACGCCACTTAGGTCGATCCTCGGCTTCTCGCATCCAGCTCCTGCCAGCCATCTTGCGCAAATCATCACTCCATCTAGCCTGAGGGCGTATGTTACTCACTCAACCCTATTTTAATCTGTTATTTACATCTTTGACAGGTACTGACTTCTGCCCGTATAAAAGGTAAGCCGCATGCAAATACTCCTAAACCCAATAACCTTAAACCTTATAACCTATATGTTTTACGTTCGTCAAACCAATGAGCTGAACTGTACATTTAAGGAACTAACGCCATAATAGCCTTTCAACCAATAGTGAAAAGGGTCATAATGGCTTACTTATTACGCGCTCCATTTCTCCTAAGGTCGGCTGGATGTCGCTGGGAGCGATTTGAAGGCCTATCTTTAGTGATGTTGAAGGGTCGATGTTCTCAATATCTTTGCAAGAAATGTGATAAGTTATTACAGATGTTATAACTTTTACCAAACCTTCACCTGGAAAACAACTTTAAAAAAACAATTAGAACACACAACATAAACTATCAATAATCTTTCTGTATTGCTTAGCACGTTAATTAAGATGAAAGAAAATTCTAGACGCATTTAATGAGAGTCCCTTGAGAATCAATAATATTCATTCATACAAAACTTTTTTCTACTTTGACTGATTTCGATAAATTTTGAGTCGGTCATGAACAAGAAGTTACTGACAATTACGCATCCCTTTTTATAGACAAAACTTTTGTGAATAAACGTGTCTTAATGAAACTCATATAATAATAACTCTCGCCAAATCTATCGATTAATATCTATCGACTTTGCCTGTCACTGTCGCGTCACTACCTATTTCTCTTGGGTAACCTCCAGCATTGGTTTAACTGATAGCGTATTAGTTTTATTATATTAGGGACTGGGGTTTTAAAATTCAATTACGCCCCTTCGGAAACAGATTGTCAGAGAGGTTTACGGAAGTTCTCAGATTCAATATAATCGGAATTATATTTGAGCCAAAAGCACCGGCTGATGTACTTACACATTGTTGATTGGTCCTTCAACATTTTAGGGAAAACAGATTTGGCGACGAGACGTCTCATTTCAACGAATGGTTTCCCTTGAAGTTTGAATACTGGGTGATTGTTAACGACTTTACGGAGATAATTTAATCTGGTGTCATTTACCTACCAAAGGTACTATTCATGTGTACGAAGATTAAATACTTAACATGAAAACATTTTTACTCACTTTTCAAGATGCGATTATCACCCAAGATTCATAATAACCGCGCGAGCGAGCTGTTGGGCAGTAGCGACCCCACGGACCTAATTGCTCCCGGGAGTATCCCTGTTCCTCACCTCTGGCTTGCCTTCATTGGTCGGCCGGAGTGAACACTGACGAGGAATATATCCCCCACCTTTTGCTTGCCTTCATTGGCCGGCTTGAGTGGAGAGTCGCTAGAGCAGAAATGCTCGGAGGAAGGAAGTATTGCAGTAAGATGCTTGTAGGGATCTTGAAAGGATTTCCGGGATTGTCCTGAGAGCCATGTAATACCTCTCCACTCTTCAAGCACCTCAGGCTATGTTGAGCCCTTGTCGCTACGTCACTATGTGCTAGCGGCCGTTTTCGGGGGCCCATTAAATGTGTGTGCGAGTCACCCCCTGCCATTTTATCCGTGTCAGTAACATAGGTGAGGCAGGGGCCATAGTCCATCCATAGTCCCAGTTGCCCAGTCCACTAGCATCCAAACCCATAGCCCAGTATCCTTTGTATCCACTTTCTGCAATAGTCCTGCAAAAACTGGGGGTTATCCTTGGGTGTACTTGTATAGTGCGCACAGAGTCGCAGTGTCTCGGTGGCTTAATGGTATAGCGCCTATCCCGGCATGCGAGGAGATGCGGGTTCGAGCCTCGCCTGAGACATAATTTTTCAAGTTTATATACTGATATTATAATTGCAATTTAATTGTTAAAATATCAAATAAAGTATATAAATAGCTGTTTCATCTTAACTGACTGTCAAACATCTGCAAAGATGTTTCTTTCGGGTGTTAAGGGTGCAAACTCCTAACATTGATGAAGCAACGCTGGCTTATAGCGTTAAGAATATGCTTGAAAAATTCGCGCTGAGTCGCAGTGTCTCGGTGGCTTAATGGTATAGCGCCCGCCCGGCATGCGAGGAGATGCGGGTTCGAGTCCCGCCTGAGACATAATTTTTCAAGTTTATATACTGATATTATAATTGCATTTGATTGCTAAAATATCAAATAAAGTATAAAAACTAACTACTGGGATTTAATTAATTTACAATCACGCTCTTCTTAACATTGTACCGTAAGCCATGAGCCTACTAATTTTCTTATACCACTAATTGATGGGCTCAGCAGCAGTCGGCGTAACTAATGTTGTTATATGGAATATTATCAATAAAAATTAAGTAAAGATATTTTTTTAACACTGGTTGAGTATCTTGTTTTTTTATTATTTTCAAAACTTGAATACTCATAATTAATAATAATATATCATTTTATATAAAAGATCAAAGAAAATGTGACGCTACACTTTACTTATCTCACGCTACTCAACCACAAGCATTACGATATGAACTCAAAAAAGAAAAATATTTTCCCGTATCGAAGAATTTAATATGGCACGTCTTTTTATTCTGCCTCCTTTAAAGAGTCCCCAGACAAGCAACTTTGATTTGCAATACTTTCCTTACCCCCTCAATGTTAAGGGTTATATTATAAATTTATTTGGTTCCCCGCTGTTTTATTACTTTGCGCATATTTTTTGGCGTATTTTCCGCTTTCTTGTTGTGTGACAATAGCAATTTGCGTACTCTCTTTCCGCATCAGGATTTTACGTGGCATGTGAGAAGTCAATTTCTTTGTTTCGGTATGAAATAATAGCATTTCACCTTGATGCTTTGTACATGAAGCTGGTATTGCGGTTTTTGTTTGTTGATAAATGAAAATGATACATACATACATACATACATACACTCACGCCTTTTTCCCGGAGGGGTAGGCAGAGACCACATCTTTCCACTTGCTACGATCCTTACAGACTACTTTCGCTTCATTCACATTCATTAATCTTTTCATACACGCTCGCCGGTTTAGGGTACTCTTGACCTGACCTTTCTTTAGAACTTCCCCGATTTGATCAAGATAAGTTCGTCGAGGCCTTCCCCTTCCAACATTTCCATTCATACTCGCCATATATATCTTTTTATATATATATGAAAATGATAGTTTCCTATTAACATCTGCTTTGGTTTTTACCATATGGTGCGAACCAAAAGACAAACCATTAATACTGTTACGAACGTGGAGTTCGGGATTTGGTTAAAAACACCGTTGACTTATTAGAAGATTTTATTGGGCGATGAACAGGTCGCAAACACTATCACAAAAGCCAAATCACAAGAATCGTAGTCCGGTGGGTCGGTGAGGTCGTTGGTTCCAAAACACTATTAGCCAATCCTTAGAGTAGTCCTTAGATCCGTTGGTATCGCTAAAGTCGTCGTTACTTCGCACTAGATCACTTTTCGCAGGTATCGCACCGAAAGCTCAGAATAAACTGACTGCGGCGTCTTAAGTCCTGTTATTTATATATCTCAACATCGATGCCGGTCGTACATACTAGAATGTTCATTTTCCAGAAAAATCACAAGGACGTTTAAACGTAAACGTAACTCTAGTGAGTTAAACCATTTTGCGCCTTAATCTGTAAACTTAAAGTCCAATGTCGCTTGCACTAACATCTTGTTATTACTTTGTGGTTCAACTTAGGTAGTTATGTACATTCCTCTAGCGATATCTCGAAGCATCTAGCATGTCCGCGACAATACCTTCATCGTCTATGGGTGAAACTAGAAAAGTGAGGTGAACTAGAGGTGTATAGTGGTGTCGGCACATATGAATAGCACCACCGATTCTTTTCCCATGTGTGTCGAAAAGAGTGACTAGAGTAGTACTATACTGATTTAAACTTTCATGGTCACTATCACTATAGTCCTTAAAATATAGCTTGATTAGAATGACACCTGTCAAACTGAGGTGTCTAGTGATGGGACTGACTCGACTGATCAAAGGAAAAAAAACAGTTATGGCGAATAAAATAAAACGAAAATCAGATATATGAAGATTTAACAGTAAGTCAGTATCGTGATCATTATCAGAATAATTGGAACAATCATGAAAATCAATTGGATTTTTTTATCGCATAAAAATACTAATAAATTTGAAAATTTTTCATAAACTATAAATAATTGCAATTTGATGTTCTTAGCATCAACCAATGCTTATTAAATCGTTTGTAACATTTATGTTACATTACTTCGATTTTAAAATATTGTTAGTCTGTCGATTTCGATTTGTCCATTTTTCTTCATCACTAGCGATTATGAAAAATGACGTAACCTTGTAAAGACATCTTTTAAATTTAGATCAGATTTTTGTGACTGGATTATTTTGATGTTTTTAACTTTAAATATCTATTTAATATAATTTAATTGATAAATATGTACAGCAATGTATAAAAAAATATTCTTAGCATTGCAGTTACCAATATTTTTTCGTGTGCAAATGTGTTTCACTTGTGTGACGCTGGTACAAAGTTACGTTGTCTCTTTCAGTGAGAACTGTCATTATAATCAAGCTATATTTTAAGGAGTATAGAGTTCAAAAGAGAATTCAGGGCCCTTAATAAATTTGCAAAATACACAATTGAGATGCATTTACGATTCTATTGAGCCATTTTTAAATTAGCGGAATTGGGCCAGTTCTCCCGTGATAGTGGCGCTTGCAACAGTGCGGAAATATCGGAAAATCATAATAAAAAAGGTACATGGTATAAATCCCGAATCAAACAACTCTAGTAAATTAGTACTGTTCAAAAAAACCGCCAGAAGAATCTTTTCTCTACCATTGGCTAAACTACAATTGGCAATCCGCCTGCCAAGCGTGGCGAATAAGGCAGAATCCTCCTAATGGTGTGTCCCATGCCTAATATAGGCTGGTAACAGAGGACATTTGTAACATTGGAGATATTCCTGCTAAAATCAGTAAAATCAGTTTTATTTCTGCAAATAGGCCACAGGAGGCGCTTGTACACGTCACAACATTTAAACCTACCACTGTTTCGGGACAATTATTGTCAAACATTATGTACGTAACACTGGAGCTTCAATATAATAAATTATTTAGTCTTAATTATAATGAAGTGATTCTGCTTTCCATAACCATTGAGTTTAATACTCGAAGAATATTTGAAGTTCATGTTTTAGATATGTTAGTTAGTTATTTAATATTAAAATCAATAAGCTTTGTAATATACTATTAATATCAGTCTCAAACTTGAAAAATTATGTCTGAGGCGGGCAGTGGCTCGGTGGCTTAATGGTATAGCGCCGCGTTCGGCATGCGATGAGATGCGGGTTCGAGTCCCGCTTGAGACATAATTTTTCAAGATTAAATACTGATATTATAATTGCAATTAAATTGTTGAAATATCATAAAAAGTGTACACTTTTAAGTTATCTGAAATATAGACACACATTCTGTCTATCTAGTATATTCATTAGTACATATTTAGTTTATTTATTGATAATTGATAAATTGTCATAACGTAGGTTTGTTAGATTATAGTTTTCATCATTCACGTATTTTTTGTTACTTACATACTTATCAGTCGCACCGTCTGCAAAAAAAAAAGTGCTATTCAAGCTAGTTAAAAATAACTTTCCTATCCTTTTATTAAATTAAAAAAGAATGGCCTATCTATACATAAAGCAACATCAAAATGTCTTGTTACAATTTTCCAGTCCATTTACCAATGAAACATGCGCACTCATCCCGATCTAAAAATAGAATATTCAAGTATCCCTTAAAAATAATCCCTTCCTTTACATTATCCTCAAAGTGGGGCGATTTCCATGTTTTTCCATTGATTATTTTGTCTTTGTTCATTTTTCTCTCGTTTGGTCGACATTCTTTTTCATACCTTTTGATGTGAAATACTAATCAACGCGCTGTTTTGTAGGGGTATAAGTACCTGGTGGTTGGTAAGTGATCTTGGGGCTTTTCGATTTCCAGATCGGGTAACAAGAGATTCGAATTTTCAAACATCGCTTGGGCTTGTGATCACCAACCCCCATTTGGCAAGCGTGATGATTATACCTTTTTTTTATAATAAATGGGCTTGCTCTTGACTACATACTTAACTATACGGTTAAGAAGAAGCCTAAGATGGAGCGAGCTTACGCAGAGGTACTGGTTCTCCCACATACCAGCGGAACACAGAAGAACTGTTTGGCGCTGGACTCCGGCAGGAGGGTGGTAGCATCCAGGCGGCCTATTACAAAGCCTACCGCCGCAGTGGGATCTGTTAGCCGTCATCATTGGTTAGAAAACCAAAGATGCCGTTGCCCAGGGTAGACCACTAGGAGGTAGATCCCACCACCCCATACTTTACCTTTTGGCTTTTGTCCAGTATTTGGCTGTTTACTTCATTACTTACTTTACCACTTATAGAAGTTGTGCGAACAGTGACTATTGCCCACCTACTTATCAAAGGTAGAGGTTCAAATTCAAATTCAAATATACTTATATTTATTGCTAATTATGTGTATATATCTTACAGAGATCTTAGAAACTAGTCAATTGAGCTTAACTACTTAATAACCTTATTCAGGTGTTGCAATCTTACGGCCGGTCCCAATAATCTCTATCTTCAGTTTTGGCATATCGGATATAGAAAACATCTTCTGTCTCTGATTTTGCCGTCCAGAGAAACAAAGACAAAAGTTGTTTTCTATCTCCGATATGCCAAAACTGAAGATAGATAGGTTATTAGGACCGGCCGTTAAAAGGATGAAAACTAAAGATAACTTAATATTATAATTTTTAATCTAGACAGTGAACTTATTTATTTACAGCTAAGACCTTCTTTTTAGGAAACTTGAGTCCAATTGTGGACTGATTTAAGTAGGTATCGCTACGAAATTAGGGCCACATGTATTATGCTTTTTCCTTTAGGATAGTTCAAATTCTGTTTGGATGAAAGAATTCCATTATTACTCGTATAGTTAAACTAAAATGTCCTTTGACGGGTCCTGTGTTGTTGAAAGCTTTTCTTTAGTAAATATTTACTGGACGTGGAAATGTATTCACTACTACTTAAGAATAACATCTGAAAAGAGAAATACACTTTGATATTACTAGTTTAGGTTACGGTATTGCTCGCGTTGGATTGGCCACTGAAAAATATTTTCTATCAAAAACTATCAATTATTGATAGTTGCCTTTTTTTTTAAATAAGAAATGTAATAAAGGTAAGTTCAAGAATCATAAGTTTCAATTATTAGAGGTAACCTTATCAGTTTACAGTATAGGCTTTGAATAAAATTAAAAATATAAATACTTGTTTAACTCGTAAAAATAATACGTGACCAAACAAAAATATGGATTAAAATGACGCATCTTTAAACAGCATTTTCATGGTCATTGTCTTAAAAAAAAAAAATCTCAATACACAAGCGTCCCTAAAGATTCCATTACCAAACGCTTATTTTCAAAGATATTCTTCTACATTAGATAGATTAGAAATGGTTAAACGAAATAAAGCTCGTTGTGGGCGGAGTTTTAATAGGGGTGGCTTGGCACATAAATAGCATACTTGGATATTTTAAATAATAAAAAAAAGCAAAATCCTTAAATTGTATGATTTCAAACTTAGTTGCTATGAATTCTGAACTGACTTTATAGAAAATAAAACTGTCAGAATATACGTTAGTAAAATAAAAAAGTAAAGCATTCCGCATTTAATAATACTCCAACACGTTCTACGGGAAATGAGCATGTAGTGCTACGGAAACGACGTAATTCAAAAACAAAGGTTCGTGCTTTTGAGGCCCGATTCAATTGTTTTCGCTTTTTGAATTGTCGAATTATAAATTATCCTCGAAAAATGGCCAGTATCATACTGTGTCCTTCTTTAAAAAACCTTTGAAAGTTTTTTTATTCTGTTTATGTAGTTTTATTAAGTTGTATGTGAAAGCAAATCGTTTTTCAAATAACACTAGCAATGTAATGCTTAAATAACACTTTTAAAAACACATTAAAAAGCTGTGTTATCCTAACATATTCTCAAATATAACTAAAAATATTTCAGTATATAAACTTGAAAAATTTTGTCTCAGGCGGGACAAAAATTTTTCAAGTTTATATACTGATATTATAAGTGCAATTAAGTTGCTAAAATATCAAATAAAGTATAAAAATATTTCTTTTACATTTTAAAGATAACTAAAAACATTGACTAAGTCTTAAAATGACGCTGGGATATTTTACATCAATACTATATTGGGAAATTTTATTATGGGTAGTTGGAAAGCAGAGTAGCCTTGTTAGAAAAATGACTTAAGTTCAAGTCCCATCTAAAGTAGTTGAATTGTTAAAATGTGAAATAATAATATATTTACCTGTTCCTATCTGAAAGCACATTTTTTACTAATTGTTAGGTTTTACCGAACGATACAACAAATTTTATTAAACTCTCATCACCTAAGACATTATTATGACAATAACTGATCCAAATAGCTTTTTCCTTTTAATTTTCAAGACACAAAACAAGACTATCAAAGTATAAAAAATGTGAATCTCCTGAGAATATAGGCTAATCAATGGTATTGTTAAGGGAGTGGTTTCAGTATTGAAAGGGAATGACAGTTGCTCTTACATTTATTGCCACGTGAATAAACCTCACCAAAGACCGTCTCTGTGAGGAAGTTTCAGAGCCACGTATTTAGTATTACTAATACTACTGATATTATATATGTATAATTTGACATCTTCTGACCATTATCACTTAATTTTTATTTTATTTTCTTGACATTATTGTAAGTACTTAGCAATTGAAATCATTAATTTTTCCTTTGACATCTTTTAATTTTATTTGACATTATACGGGTATTATTGTAATTTAATACATACTGACTTACTTCGTACTTGGATAATTTTCGATTTGATTGTAATATTAATGTGATATAATTACCTAATTGACATCTATTATATTCACGAATACCTCGTCGAGGTCATAATGTAATTACTTTTACCATCTTTTGTACCTAAATGTTTGTTGCCGTTCTAATTATGTTATGAGTGAATAAATGAATATGAATATGAATATAATTGCAATTAAATTGCTTAAATATCACATAAAGTATTACTAATACTTTTCTAAATGCTGTAATTTTTACTTCTAGATTTCAGTTTTCTTAGCAATTTTTTAACATTTTTTTTCGTATTTTTACTAATTTAACTAAAAAGGGTGACAACTGCTATCATCTTTTATACCACCAGCGTGGTGCTATTTTCAACTGATAAAAAAGGAAATTGGAAGAAAAAGAATTTCCCAATATGTCGCGTAACTCATAGTTTTTAGCCTGTCTGGATAGGTTGATACCGATGCTTTCTGAACGATATTTAGTCCTGATAAAATTTTAGAAAAACACCACCCAAAAGATTAAAAAACAAACAACAACAAAAAGAAATACTTTTTTCACCAATCTTACGTCTTTATTAAATATATTTCAAAATTTTTGTCATTTCAATGACGAAAATTTTGAAAACGTGGAATACGTCACCAATTTTGAGTTGATGCCTAACAAAACATCAGCGACAGTCCAGTCCCATTTCCATTTAAAATTGATGGCTTGTTTCAAAATACTTCGAATACAAAGTTGCGAATTAAAAGAATTTTAATCTTTGAACGTATGGCACTTAGTCTACATAAGTGTAAAATCGTAGACTCAAATCCTACATAGTAAAATTTTTCACTGACTTTTAAGACCATACGATTCATAAAGGTATTTACTCGGTCCTTGCGAGGGTTTTCAAAGCCGCTGGCTTCAAACAGAGTATATCTCGACTCGGTTCTTCTAAGCTCCTAAGCACTGGTATCTTTAGTTCGGATATTTTCAATTTTATAAAGCTAAGCCCATAGTGGTGAACTTCAACAATAGAAGTGCTCCGAAGAGGTTTAACTCCGTATATCATTATTAACTGCCGGAGTAATAAAATTGAGTTATGGAAATAAATGCCCCGGACAGAAACACGGTCGATTATGTTCGAGGATTTTTGGCAGCGCAATAAAAATGCTGCAGAACTTTTATTACGAATAAATAGAAGGGAATGGTTTATGATAAATAATAATTTGGGAGAACACCACTTGGAGTTATTGGTCGTACGTCAATTTACTGAGCCACTGGAGTATTTTTAGTGGGTCTACCCTTAGCGCAGATATTTTTGTGTCATTAATAATTTTTGATTCTAGTTGATAACATAAACACATTTCGTAGAATATTATATTATGGTATACAATAATTGATGCTCCGTTGGTCTAGTGGTTTAAAAACCGGGTCAAGATCTCGGGGTTCCAGGTTCGAACCCCGGGTTGGGCAACAAAATGCTTGGAATTTTCTATCATTGCTAGGGTTCGTGATCACCGACTCGTATTTGGCAAGCGTGGTGATTAAGCAAGTACCCATCATTGCTGTGGTAACTTCAATTCATGATAGAGGCCTTTGCCCTGTAGTGGGATGATTACCAATGGGCCGTTTTTTTACTTGGTACAAAAAGCAAAAATCAAAAATAGTAAAAAAAAATTCTATAGTCTAAAATTATAAAAGAATACTTACTAGATTAGACATTTTCACCTGAAAGTTAGAATGGTCTAACAAAAAGTAGAGAAAGATAGGATTTTTTCACCACGACCTAACTTTCACACCCGCTACACCCTAATACAAGAGCAGGAAGGCATAAAATCGAATCTCCCGATGCGCCACGATGATAACCAGCTCTAATGCGGGAGGTAATCTTGTGCACTGAAATAGCAATTCGACTTTATCATTGATAACATAAGGTTCTTATTTGAACGTTAGTTTTACAATGTCTTTTTCACAGTAAATGCGTAACGTACTTTAATGTTTTTAGAATGTGTTTTCTGTGGATGTTGAATTACAGAGAAATGGTAACGTTAGATATTTGATGTTATTTTAACTCGTAAGCTTGCCCAGTATATTGAATTTTTATCAGTTTGGACCGTATGATATACTATTAAAGTTCAAAATGTGGTGATCGTAAAAGGTTTGGTGAAGATTTAAACAACTAAATTAGACATATTATCGCTTAGAAAGTTTTTAATGTGTATATTCGTCATAGTAATATTTTTTAATATTCCATTGGCCATATCGTATACCTGCCTTAAATCTTGGCTGAGACAATACTACTTCACTCAATTAGTTTTATTATATGGACTCGTGTGTGTCTAAAATAATGATTTGAATTTGATTTTGAATAAATAGATAAGCACCATTTTTCCCTTATGGGTGTCATAAAAAGTGATTATATGAGTACTTCTAGAAGGAAATGGACAGCAGCATCTTCTCTTCAACTTTGGTCAAACTGCGCCCCGCGTTCCAAACGTGGCGGTTATGGCATAATCGTCCTTCTGGAGAGGTGTTTGTCTAACTGTGGACTATTCTGAGCTCATGAAAATAGACTAAAGGAAGAAATAGCTCATAGGCTTTTTATATTCGAAAAAGTTTATTAGTTATTTAGAAAAAGTTCAGGTCCTGTGGGACCGTTTTTGAATTCGTGCGAAGAAGCGGGAAACGGCTAGTAAAATATTTTCAATTAAACTTTCAACAAAAAATCTTTAAGGTAATGGTGACAACAATATATTTTTACAAGACCATTTGGATCAGTGGTAATAAACGCTGCTTCTGAGCCATGGGTCGCGGCTTCGATCCTCGCACAGTACAAATATTTGTGTGCATGATCGAGTAAATATTTACAAAAAATAATAAATAGTGGCTCTGTGTGGCCCAGTGTGGCATGTCTGAAAATATTTATTTATTTCACAGCATACTTTTTACATCATCGCCGTTCTCACCCAAATGTTTAGCTTCGTAATTTAATTTTGATATAAAAAGCCGCCATTAGGATCAAAACCATTGTGTGTCTACACTCCGATGACGGAAGCAGAATGTCACCGAAAAGCTTTCTTGTAAAAGCTTTCCGTAAAGGTTAATTTAATTACAAATTTCGTCAAGCAATGCCTTCAATACCAAAGTGATTGGTGTTGTATTTGACATTTTTTTTATAAATAATGGGCTTGCTCTTGACTAACATACTTAACTATTACGGTTAAGAAGAAGCGTAAGATAGAACGAGCTTACCCAGAGGTACTGGTTCTCCCACACACCAGCGGAACACAGAAAAACTGTTACGCGCTGGACTCCGGCAGGAGGGTGGTAGCATCCAGGCAGCTTCTTACGAAGCCTACCACCGCAGGGGGATCTGTATCCGTCATCATTGGTAAAAAATCCAAAGATGCCGTTGCCCAGGGTGGACCTAGGTTGCTAGGAGGTAGATCCAGAATGTATTACAATTGTAGATAAAAATGTATTTATGGTGCCATGCGTGGTGCAATGATTTGTCATTCGATCAAAGATAAAGTTATGCAAAATCAAAGTGTAAAGGTAATTTTTATACAAAATTTTATGGAAATAAAACTATTTAGTCTTCTACTCTATTTGATATTCTAGCAACTTAATTGCACTTATAATATCATCGTCCCCGGCATGCGAGGAGATGCGGGTTCGAGTCCCGCCTGAGACAAAATTTTTCAAGTTTATATACTGATATTATTTAGTCTTCTCTTAACACATTGATAAAATCGCAAAACTGCGACATAACCAAAATAAATGAGTTAATTTTAACAATAGTCTATTTTGATAAATGTTGTTATACATTTTATGACCACTACTTCAACATTACACAGATTAACAAATATGGGTAATAGTTTTTAACAGTTATGGTAAACATATCTCATTTTTAACATCAAAATCGCAATTACTTGGGTATCCTAAAAAGTATCACCTCATAACACATTTTAAAAATTCGCGCAAAATCGGATCTTTCACTTTTACATTGGGTCGATAAAACTATGTGTAACACCACTACTAATCAACAAAAACTTCTGCCAAGCGCCATATTTCTCTGTCACTTATCTTTATTCACGAAACTCAAACACGGTTTAGTCGGGAACGAATAAATTATTCTTCCATTGAATAACAAAAAAGCGAATTTCGCTCTATAAACTGTGTTCATCTCGTCCCCTAGATATTGGAACGGAACAGGATAGTGTTGGCCAAAATCAAACCTATCGATAGTGTTGTTCCGGAACCAAGATAAAAGTACTAGATCTTTTGTATCACCGCCTAATCCGTCTGTACGTTTGACTGTCTGATTTATGTAATCTTACTAGAGAGTAAGTTTAATCAAAACTGCACTAACAATATTTTTCAAAGAGTGATATTTAAAGATTTTTTGTTTAAATTTTATTGACCAAATAAAGGAACAGCAAAAGAATGGCTAAACATTAGTATTGTTACTAAATGTTGGTCTACTTACAATCTCAGAAGGACCGAAGCTTCAGTTGAGCTTCAGCAGATTAGGTTTATTAGAAAACATTTATTTCAATGAAGTGATGTGACACCAGCCAACAATCATCCAGAACGTAGAAAAAGGTTGCCAGTGGGTTGTGTGCTAGTGGACTGGATAACTGGCATTTACCTAACCTATATTACTAACACGAATAAATTGACAGGGAGTGACTTGCACACTCGATTACGCAGCGACAAGGGGTAAACATAGTATGAGGTGTTTGGAAAGTTGTTAGGTATTACACGGCTCTCAGGGCAATCCTGGTAATCCGTTCGAGATCTCCACAATCATTTTAATAATATACTTTCTATCTGTAAGCATTTCTCCTGCACTGAATTTCACCTCAAGACAGCAAAAAAAGACAAGCAAAAGAGGTGGAATTCCTAACACGTCAGTGCTCAGTCTGGCCGACCAATGCAGACAAGGCAGAGATATTGAACAGGCATTTCCCTGGTATCTATCAGGTCCTTGGGTTAAAAATTTGCCACAAGCTGCTCTACGGGGTGAAAATTAAAAATCCAAACGATTACAAATGTAAGAAACGGGGAAGCTAATAAACTGCGAGGATAACGTTTCTCGTTCATTTGGTCAGCTTTGCAAGGCTATGAAAAATGTATTATACTTTGCGTGATTTATATTTCACTTTAAACAAAACCACTCTTACTGCTTCTGCAGGATGCTATTGCCAAAAAACCACAAAACAATATTATAGTTTGGTTGTTTCTAGTCTAGAAAAAATCTACATCCCTTAGAAAAGAAGCCGCTTTGGACAACATCGGAGACGTTGTTTTTTAAAGTCCAATTATGTGCATTGTACGAGAGTAATGTTAAAATTTATCGATATGATAAGGTAAAGTCTCCTATTACAGAGGTAGTCAAATTTGGTACCTAACACGGAGGTATTTTTATTTTCGTGTTTTACTTTCGTTGTAATGAGTACAAGTGCACAAAAATATAATTCTTTCATCTAAAATATTATAATTAATTACTTGCCTGACGTTTGAAAATACCATATGCATGTAGTAAATTATTATCAAACAGTTTGTGCCACGGCGGCGATACGGCAGAACGTGTCATACAAACGCGGAGCGACTAAAGTAAGTACATTCGTATTTTGTCACCTAAGTTTTAGTTATAAAATAGCATGGAAATTGGTGACCAAGGCGTTCATAAGATTTTCTTATTAACACACTTACGATACATTTAGGTATTTTTCTATTTAAAACTAGTTTTGTAACTAAAATACGATAAACAAAACAACGCCGTAATAGGGTAATCAATTTAAATGGTGATTCTAATACGGTGGTATCATCCGTAATAGGAGAAATACTGTGCTTTATTTATTTGCATATAGCATAAAGTATAATAAACTATTTCAAGAGTTCGAAGTTTATTTAAAATCATTTTTAATCTCACAAACTAGAAACCTTTTTCTGTGGTATACTTTATGCACTAGGAAACTTATTTCAACATAGAAACAGTCATGTGTTTTTACGAGTTCTTTAAAAAGTATAATAAAGAGGTGTTTTTTAATTTATCAAAAACCAGTTGTTTGTGTATAGATATTTACTTGAAGTTCACAAATCTCAATGACGGAACTGGTGTCGATTATATAAATTACTTAAACTGTTCATATAGCAAGATTTTGATGGGTCTGAATTAGGATTAAACAACACGAAATGTTTTCCTATTACGGAGGTGGTAATTTTTTTTACCTCCGTGTTAGGCTCTTTGAACTCCTACTACGGTGGGCATGGCTGCGTAAAAGTAACTTAATGTAACCTATTCCAGTTATTCAAAATTAGGGTTTAGGGTTCCTTATTAATGTTATACGTTAGTAATTAAATCCATCTACTATTTAAAAGCGCCAGTCGGACTCACACACGAAGAATTTATTATTTTGTATGGTGACCCCTTTTAATTATTAACTTTCTTTTGTTTTAGTAGTTTTAGCAACAATAGAATACGCAATCTATTGTTATTATGGTGCATAAGACACAGTACAGCTGCACAGCCCGCTAATAGCCAGACATTCACACAAAGAAGACTTAGTAAGAAGTATGGGTGTTTTATTCACAATTACTTGCAAAGCAACGAAATTAAATAAATCATTTTCGTCGTTAGTTAAGCTAGGTATTTAATAAGAGAAGTAACTCTCTCTGGGCGTGGCTTGAATTTATGCGATTTTACTGAGTTATATTAAGTTGTTTTGTTCAGTTGTGCGTCTTGATTTGCTAGGATCAGTGTATGTAGTGTTTTTTTTTAAATATTTTTAATTTTCATCCTTGCAGATAATATGGATGTCCAAAAACGCAAGTGTTACACCGATGTTCAGGTGGCTGAAGCACTTTCATCGATCCAAGAGGGCATGAGCGTTTACAAAGCCTCAAAGCAATATAATGTGCCGGAAACTACGTTGCGGAGCAAACGAGATGAACTTTACACCAATGAAAAGTGTGGTAACCAGCCAGTGCTCAGCAAAAATGAAGAGAAACAAATCGTTGACTGGATCCATTACCTCGGCAGATGTGGATTTCCTGTGACAAAAGAGCAGTTGATAGACACAGTCTCTAAGTAAGTTCAAAACCTGAATCGCCCTAATCCATTTAAAAACGGAGTGCCTGGAAAAAAATGGTTTTCGGGCTTTATGCAACGACATCCAGCAGTGTCAAAACGTGTGGCACAAAATCTTCCAACAAGTAGAAACCAGGTTACAGAGGAAGCATTGCGTTTGTGGTTTGATCGAGTACACACATATTTTAAAGAAAATGATTTGTTACACGTTTTTGATGATCCGATGCGCATATTCAACTGCGATGAATCGGGGTTTTTTCTTTGCCCAAAAGAAAAGCAAGTGTTGGTGAAAAAAGGCAGCAAGCGAGTTTACAATCGCGTTGCAAACGATGAAAAAGAGTGTTTGACCGTTTTAGTCAACGCATCAGCGGATGGTAGTCTAGCTCCCCCAATGGTGCTTTTTCCTTACAAGAGACTTCCTCATAATATCAAGGCAACAGTTCCTTCGTGGTGGGGGCTTGGTAATACAGACTCTGGCTGGATGACCATGGAGTCATTTTACGAATATGTTGCAAATGTTGTTTTGTTTCTGGACGGCCATACTTCACATATATCTCTGCCTCTAACAACCTTTTGCAAGGAAAAAGGGATCGTGCTGGTTGCTTTGTTGCCAAATTCAACCCATGTTTTGCAACCACTTGACGTCGCTGTTTTCAGGCCAGTGAAAGGAACATGGCGGGATATAGTGCGAGAGTTTAGAGTTAAACATAACTATGCAAAACTTAAGCGCACAGACTTTTCCGCAGAAGTGCAAAAATGTTTTGATAGAAGCCTTAAGCCTGAAACGATTAAAAGCGGGTTCAGATGCTGCGGACTTTACCCTTTTGATAAACAAAATATTGACTACGAGAAACTTTTGTCCAAAGTAGAGAAAGACCAAGCTAAAGTCACAGGAACCGATCAGGGCCAAATTAACAGGCTATATATTCAAAAAGAGAACACTGAAGAGCAAAGCGAGCACTTCAAGAGACAATTTGAGAACCGATTATCACCAAATACACTTAAATCATTTGAAGAGGCACGCGACCACTGGACAGGTGATTCCACTTATGAAAAGCTGTTTTTGTTATGGAAAAGCCTTACATCACCAGGAAGTCATGAAAATACTGAACTTGAGATGGGGCAGACAACTTTTAACAATAACGTGGACGAAGCAAATATATCTGATGTTTTTAGTTTTGGAGATGACGGTATTTTAATGCCATTGAATGAAAAAAAAACCGAATATAAAGATGCTGTTTTCAAAAATATCATGCCAAGCTCATCACAAATGTCGCTATCGTTTAGTGCTATCTCAGCCTCTGAAGAAAATAACGTATCAAAGGCAAATAATATTGTACTGACAGCAACGGCTGATTCATCTCTAGAAGTAGAGATTGTAGATACCAGTTCAATATTGAATATTACTCCACCACAAACGTCACAATCGTTGACTGAGATAAAAGCTTTATCACTAATACGTTCGTCAACCCCTACAAATATCGCATATTTTAGCCCATCTCCGTCACTATCTGAAATAAATCCGATTACTTCCTGCGAAATAGATGATCTTGAGAAACCTAGCACAAGCAAAACCAAACCAACAATAGTTGATGGAAGTATTCCTACTCCATTCAAAAAAATAGCAACACCTTTCAAGAATGCATTTTTTTTCCAAAAACAGATAAAAAGACTATGAACAAAAAAGTAACTAAAAAGGTTACTCCCACTGTAGCTACTGCAGCAGAATTTATTGAGCATCAAAAAAGGATAGATAAAGAGAAGGAAGAAAACGAAAAGCAGAAACAAAAAAAGAAATGCGAGGCTATAGAAAAGAAAAAGATAAAAGAAAATAACAAAAAGCTAAAACAAGAACAAAAAAAAGCAGAACTAATACAGAAACGTGTCTCAAAGAAATCAAATTCGATTAAAAATCAGGTGATTTCTCATGTGAATACTATGGATTTTAATATTCCAGCTCAAAGCTCTGTTCAGCCTGACGATGATCTTATTTTTGATCCTCCGATGACTATCAACAAAGTAAGACGCCGATGTTTCTTGGATTCAGATTCTGATGATTCTCTGTAGGTAAATGTATTGTAAATGAAGATCCTTCCTTAAAACTGATTTTTGCCTAGTAAAAGTAATAGATTGTTTAAAGATTTCGTTTGTTATTTTCATTACAAGATTTTGTATTTATTTTTGTTATTTAATTTTAACAAGATTAGGTATGCATATTACAATATACAAGTGATTGGTATGTTACGTTTTGTAGAGCTAAGCTTGTTATTTTCACTACAAGATTATGTTAAATTTTTATTACTTTATTTTAACAACAATGTCTGCAAGTCATTCCTATGTAACGTTTAGTAAAACCAAGCTTTTTATTTTCATTACAACTTAGTATTTGTTAATTTTGATTTTCTTTGTTATGTTTTTAACAAGCATAATTATGTAAGTGACGTTTTGTATACGAGTAGTTAAGCTTATTCTTGTCATTCAGTTTAATTAATATCTACAAATTGACGATTTTCTAAAGACTGGATTTTGAAATGGTTGCTCTATGGCTGCATTTTCAAAAATAATAAATCTGATTATGCATGAATTATTTTTTTTTCATTTTAAGTACAATGAAACTAATACAAGTGCCTAGAATTCTCACTTTCGTACCTCACAATTCCGAAGGATATACAGGATTTTTACACAAGATTTTACAGAAAAATGAAAGACAGTGTTCACTCACATACAGATCCATATTACGCTATCTTTATGGCAATTACATAAAATTAGGCGCAAATAAGCCTTCAATCATAAAAAATCTTTAATCATAACAAGTCAACATTCTGAGGTGACATAAATTACTATACTCCGTATTAGGAACCGACTACCTCCGTTTTAGGCTCTCACCTTGATCATACCTCCGTAATAGGGAAAATCAACTTGCGTATTTCTTTTTTTTTTTACAATAGTAAGACCCTTTTATAGTGAAAAAGTGTTAAAAGTAATATAAATTTTAATCCCTAATCTTGTCAACAATATTTTTTACAACTTGGCATCTTTATTATTAATGCTTATTTTTTTGTCTTACTTTCCAATGTCACGAAATACCTCTGTAATAGGAGACTTTACCTTAGTTTGTTTAGCACAACACTAAACCGTAGTACCAAAGACAATTCAGTTCAGGATTTATTGACACCCTTTTAACACAAATACAGTGGGAATTGGCTTCTATTTAATTTTATTTTCGACTTTATTATGGCTTTTGGCGATGTCAGCGCAAATCGAAATTCAGTTTTACCTGGCTGGATTTCTAGTTAGTCTATTTTTTTCATCAATGCCAATGATTATAATTTACGCCTCAAAATTGATGGTTTAATTTATGTTTTTTGTCGGTTCAATTTTATTTAAAGTTTTTATAAGTATGACTATGACTTTGACCGACTTTTGAAGCTCAAAGTGGATTTAATGGATTTTGCTTTGATATTTATTTCCTAGTTAAAACTTTATTCTGCCAGTCAAGCGGGCCTGTCAACAATTTTGCTTCAAATCATCACATGAGATGGAAATATCCTCTACTGCTTGATATATGAATGAGTTATGGTATATTACTAACTTTAGTTTTTTTTTAGATTTAATCCCTCAACCCCCAGGAGGCACGCGCGTGCCGCGATAACAATTGATTTCAATTGTGTCTGGAATAACTCACGATCGAGGGATTAAGACTGTTTTGAGCAACGAAATTGCTAGTGTAAATTAAAAATTAATTAATCGAAAAAAAAAACTGCCGTAGATGGGCTCGGGCTTGATTACCTAAAGTATTCAATTTTTTATATTTTTGTAGACCCGGTTGGTGAAATACTGGTTGGTTCACCTACTGAGTTTTGCGGGAATCCATCTAGTTTTTTTTTTTTTTTTCTATTAACTATTCCCAGTCGTGATAACTAAGAAACGACCTTTTCTTAATTGGCTTGAACCGGGAAACACGAGTTATATTCGTGCTTTGGAAAACAAATTAAGCCATTGGTCCCAGCTTCCGTCGCAAGGTAGATAAAAACAATCGTGTATGAAGCCTAGTAAGAAGTGGCTTGGAACACCTGACACTTCATAATGAACAACATAAAGGAAAGCCTTATATTCCTACAGAATTTCAATAACGCTCCTATGTGTTTCCACGTCGCTAACACTATTATTAGTGTTGTTTATAACATACCAGTGTTATACTGTATACTAGTGCATAACATGGATGAAGGAGCTAAGTTAATCAAAAGCTTAAAGCCCTTTTGATGTCAATACCGGATAATCGAAGGCCGATGTTTTGAATCTACCTCAAAGTTTGTAAAGGGTCTTAGATATCATACACATTCACTTTAAGTGAAACTGAATGACTGACAAAAAAATTGTGTTGACGAACTTTCGGTTTATTCTTTCACGTTAACCGATCATCTGCTTGTAGGAAAATTTAGGTCAGATAGGATTTAAGGCAACTGGATCTGTTATTATTCCTATCGTGTAATTACTGGTAATACTTTAAGGTTAGTTTAGTGTCAGGGTTTGTCAAAACACCGATTACGCCTCTGACGTGAATCTTTTTGTGATTTACATCTTTGGACATAATATTACCGGGATGAAAAATACCGAATCTCGAGGCCGTACGTGCCTTTCGAATCATGACGACAACACCCCGTCGTTTTGGTTCAATTTAAAATTTTTGTTTAATAAGAATTTCAAAATAAAATTCAAAACCACATTTGAAACAGAAGTATGAAATATGTGCCAAAATTAAAAATCAAACCGCATTACTTAGTTACTTCCTAGAAAATGAATTTAACAGAAAATTAAAAGCAATATATTTTATATATTGTTTCTGTGAACAATTTTTTTTTTTCTTTCATTGCGGATATAAAAGCAATATAAATCTAATGTATGTCTAAGTTTGACCTGCCTAATACATAGAACTGTATTATTAAATCTCAAATCAAAAACAAATAAATAGCAGAACAAAGAACCCAATCAGAAACTATCTCTTCCGTAAACAAAGGGGAAAGGCCGTTTTCCACATAAAATCTGAAAGTCCATATAAAATTGACGAGCGTTCGCGGGATAAAGGAGCGTTTTTGTTCCAGAATTGGTACGGCATAAAAATGACATCTCCCTTTTTATGGGGTTTAGATGAAAGGGATGAAAACCGATGGCCAGACGCATGTTCGGTTTGAAATTTAATCCGGTATTACAAATGATGTTTATATTTTGCCACGAAAGTGAACCTTATAAAGTTATCAATAAGGGTATATTATGATCTTACCGAAAGTCTAAGAAACCGTGAAAAAACCTATTATCAAAAATCCACTGTCTGTCTGTATGCCTATCACCTGGCTGTATCTTATGAACCGTGATACACAGACGAAAATGATGCTTCAGACAGAAATACAATAAAAACATTTTTACACTTCTGCTTGCTATCAGACCTTCAATAAGAACCAAAGACAGATGAAGTAGGCCTGTCTATGTCGTATTTTTGTCATCTATCCTCCCTGATCGAAATTCAATGGAAGGGATTTATTGTTCACAATTCCAAGGAAAACGAAAGGAAGAAAGATAAATTAAGCTGGAATATTATGGGCAGTAAAAGGGAATCTGGAAAATAATTTATCAATCACGACAAAATACAGGCGGTCGAATAAAATTGAATATTAAGAAGATGATTAGCCATTGGGTAACGTTTGGAAAAAATCTTATCTCGCAAAGAATTCAAAATTTATCTAAACATGTTTATTAATTAGAAAAATTAATAACAAATATCTTTCATCTAGTAAAATATTTATAAAATAAGAGCACAAAAGTGAGCTTTAAGATGTACACAATTGTTAATGGAGCTTTATTTTAATAATGACGCTTATTGAAATGAAATATATATATATTTTTTTCATACTTCAAATATTTTTTTGGTAATAAACGTAGGATTTTGGCATAATGGCCATATTTGGCAGGTGGGTTGGCGCTCGCAGGTTGACCCATGGTGAAGAGAAGACGACCTGTTTTTACTGGGAGTAATACTTTAGTCACCTCCTACAACATAAACTTTTCTATTTCTGTACCAGCATCCTACAATCCCATTCAACCATCTTTTATTTGCAATTGAATTGCTTTGACAAAATAAAGGCTGATAATGTTTTTTTTTTGAAAGGACCTATGCTGTGGCAGAAGGCCGTTACAGCTTCACCGGGCGGGACTGATAATGCAGGAATTATGGCTATTTAAAGATCTCAAAATGTCTAACTTTGTAAAGCCAGCTGGCAGATGTCAATAGCGAACAAAAACGATGTTGATAACCAATATACAACCATAAATATCGCGTAGGTTGATCAAGTTTTAACAAAACATAACTAAAATTATTTTCCGTTTACATTTTCTCCAGTGGTATCAATAAAATATTCCTTTGTAAGACAGCAAAGTACCTTTCCAATTAATTCCGAGACCGTTTTGGGAAAGGTTGGCCTAAAATGTGGTTTGGTGGCTGTATTAAAGTGTGGCAATAAGGTCCTCTAATATAACCCGACAACAGATTTAGGGGTGGCCGATACCATATTTTTATCGATACGATTTGTATCGATGAAATATTTGTTTATGATAGTTCATTGATTTGCGATATTAAATTTTAATGAGTACTTTTACCAGTGCTAAAATATCGGAAACAATAAAAACCGGATAGGATATGAATTCGAAAAAAAACTAACTAACTAAATTTAAGTATTACATACATGAAAACTAAATGTCAATTTATTAGTAAGAATCTAAAATTGGTTCTGTATCATCGTGAAATATTTGCTTATCGTAAGCTCAGCAAACTTGCGGAAGCTTTCCTTCGTCTCATTACACACGGTTATATGTACTGTTAACAATTGATTTAAAACATAAAATCATTTTTGACAGTCATGGTTTTTGTGTTTCTGTTAGACTGACTTAGACTATTGTAAAATTTTATCCAGAAACATAGCCCTAAATGCATAATTAGAAAGGCAGACGGAATGACTCACGGCGTATTAAGATTTTTACAGAAAATCAAAAGGCGGACCGCGTTTTAGAAGTCGACTATGTCATAAAACTGCCAAGTTTATTTAAAATATGAAAAGTAAGTCATAATATCGATACAGGTGAAGCATCACTATAGACTCTAATAGAAGTAAACGGTGTGTCCTTGAGCGCAGCGAAGAGCGGAAACGATATAAAACCACATCTAGACAGAAAGCTTTTAATTTAGTAGTATAATTTTGTAAATGTAGGAGAAAAGTAGTTTGAGCGCAATTTGTTGTGTCACAGAAATAAGCTTACAAATTAATGATTGATTTTTTGGCATGGTTTGTTAAAAAAAAACATAACTTTCCTTAATTTATGAGATGGTTCTCTTGTAAATTATCTTTACGGTCAAAAAGCGCAATTTAAATAAGTGGTGTTGGGTTACGGTATAACAAGCCGTAACCAGCCTTAGTTATCAACGCATGTAAATACTCGTACTATGATGAAGTCAGAAATTTGATCTGGTTTCAGTTTGCTATACCATTTACCTAATACCCTGTATATAAATGTTTAAGTTGTTTTGCAAACATTACGTTAATGTTTGCAAAACAACTCAAACTTTTATACAGCGTGCTTGTTGAACCACCTGTTAAACGAAGCTCACGTTATTGGGCTATTATGTATAATATCATGGCAGTGTTATTATTTTTCTATAAAAAAACTATTTATTTTTAAATTTTAAATTTTGGATCAGACTTTTCATTTTGTTACACGCTGTGATGCGCATAGACGTATATTTTTTTTGCTGCGGCGGGGTCTCGGTTTCATGGACCTTACACATCTACATCTGTGCGAGTCACAGCGTGTTATTCAAAATAAATAGCTGAATCTATAATAAATATTTTTATTATAAAAATTTTTGGTAAAAAAAAAATCCTGTCAAGATGTTACACATAATGATTACATAACGTAGGCTTCGTTTTACAGGTGGTTAAAAATGCACCGTGTATACAGGGCCTAATATATGTATTCATCTTACGTAATAAGTGCCAAAGTACCAGCCCATGCCCCATATCAGTCTAGACACGAGGCAAAAGGTGGGTTTTGTCATCGCCACCCTTGGCAGGTAGTTTGATAATTGTAGTTTGGCAGATAATGTAGAGATAAAGTTGCAGCCGCCAATATTGTTCTGGCAGAACTCTTTTGCCTCCTACGGAATCTTTAGAGAGAGAATGAGTCTTGCATAATTTGGGTCAGCGGTAGTAAACGCTGCTTCTGAGCCATGAGTCGCGGGTTCGATCCCCGCACAGAACAAATATTTGTGTGCATGAACATGTCTGTTTGTACTGGTCTGGCTGTTTTCTATGTATAATGTTAGGAGTTAAAATATGAAATTGCCGTTTTATTGTAATAGGTTCTTTTAATTGACATAGAATCTTCATAGTTTGAGGTTTTCGAATGAAACTTTTGTCACATGGTTTCTATGATGTTCTTCTTTTAAAAAATGTGAAACATTTGAATATCGACTTTCAATTGTTTTTGTTATTTAACTTAGACAAGAAAGATGGATACTGCGAAAATTCGAGTGATTTTTGAATACGAGTTCCGACGCGGAAGTAACGCGGCAGATACAGCCCGCAATATCAATGTTGCTATTGGAGAGGGATCTGCTAATGAACGCACCGAGCGATTTTGGTTTAAACGCTTTCGTGATGTAAACTTCGACTTGAAGAACGAGCTACGAGGAAGACCGCCCACACAGGTGATTAACGATGAATTAAGAGAGATGGTGGAAGCCGATCCTAGTCAAACTACCCAGAAATTAGCGGCATGGTTTAACGTAACCTTACCCACAATATTGACTCATTTGCGTCAAATCAATAAAATAAAAAAATACGAAAAATGGGTGCCTCATGATTTGACTGATGTGCAGGAAAAAACGCGTGTTGAAACTTGTGTTGCCTTGTTGAATCGGTACAGAAATGAAGGAATATTAAATCGAATTGTCACATATGATGAAAAGTGGATTCTTTATGATAACCGTAAAAGAAAAATGCAATGGCTGACCCCAGGTCAAACGCCACAACAGTGTCCTAAAGCAAAACTTACCAATAAAAAGGTAATGGTAACTGTTTGGTGGTCTCAGCATGGTGTTATTCACTATAGTTTTCTCCGATCTGGTCAATCAATAACGGCAGGTGTCTTTTGTGCCGAACTCCGAACAATGTTGGCAAAACTAGCAGTAAAACAGCCCCGACTCATGAATCGATCTTCACCATTATTGCTCCATGACAACGCGAGACCTCATACAGCACGAGAAACCGTTTTGTACTTCAGGAACTGCAATTAGAAACCATTCGACATCCTCCGTATTCGCCAGACCTTGCTCCAACTGACTACCATTTTTTTCGTGATTTGGACAATTATCTACGTGACAAGAAGTTTTCTTCCCAGGAGGCAGTACAAAATGCTTTCACACAGTTTGTGCAGTCTAGCTCCTCAGAGTTCTATCACAAAGGCATAAATGAGCATAAGATGGCAGCAATGTATAGATAATAATGGTAACAATAATAATTTTGATTAAATAAATTTGTTAAAAATTAAAAAATAAACAATTTTGATTTTTAGTACAAATCGGCAATTTCATACTTTAACCCCTATTATTATAAGTATGTATTTACAAAATAAAGTGTTTATGTAAGTTTATCGGTTGTCTAGTACCCCATACGACAGGGTACTTAATAGTAGCTTAATTTGGAACTAGATGGCTCTGTGTGGCCCAGTGAGGCATGTCTTAAATATTTATTTAATTATTTATAATACACCTAGTATTTTCAACCATCTGTAAAACGAAGCCCACGTTATGCAACTATTTATTAAAACATCTTGGCAGTGTTATTACATCGTGTTTTAAAATGAATATTGAATCATAATTTATTATTTTTCGAAGATTATGACCAAATATAGTAGGCTTCGTTTCTCAGGTGGTTCAAAACGCAAGCATAAGAATAACACCACTCCAAACAACACCAACCAACCACATGACATATCGTCCCTTTTTTGTTAAAACCGATTATCTGCACTTTTTTTCAAAAATGAGTTTTTAACACCAAATTACTTAACTTTTTGAGCTCTATCCACAGGTAAAATTGATTTTTCGATACGCTTCACAATTTCTAAGATATGCGCAAAACCAATTATGAATTGTATATTTGCTTCACAAAAGTCTCTAATAGTAATTACCACGAGGATGATTATGTTACATAATTGATTGAGGCAATCAATCAAGCTCCTTAGTAGTTGCCACTACGAAAATAATAACTGATACTTATAAGTAATTACTTATCAAACTTCTTCAATAATAAATTAGGAAAGAAATATATATTTTGGTACGGTCGCACGAGGAAATGGTCTAACAGTTTTGACAAAATGTCATGTGTAAGTAAAATTATAGCGATAAGGTCAGAATATTTTTACATGGGAAAATCAACCCTGTTAATCTATGATGCGTGAATGATTTTCAACTTTAGGATGATAGAACATTTTCTTGGTCGACCGTACCATAAATATAAAACTTTTTTTGTTATTCACAAAATCTTCGAAAAAGATTCGATAAAATTTGGATTACCCCTGAAATGTGACCGACATAGCAAACAAATATGACCAACATAATCGGCATAGCAAACAAAAAAGATCAAATTCTCGAACTGAGATCTCTCTTTTTATAGAGTCAGTTGAAAAGTAAGGGCGTGGATTTTTTTTTGTATAAGCAGTTTTGTAATGTGATATCCTGGAAAAGGAACCCTAAAACAGTTACCAAAAAGATACGCCCTTTCTCGTTATAATAAAAGTTGTAACAACGAATCATGGCCTAAAGTTTGCTAACAAATACCGTGTTATTCGTTGGAATATTCCGAAATAGGACATTTTGATAATAATAACGTTATCAACGCATTCTGCTATCAAAAACTTTAAATAAAAAAAATTCTCCAAAGTTTGCCGTGCATAATTATGAAACATTTTGAAACTGTAATAACTTAGATTTAGCCTATTTAAAATTTATTTGAAAAAGAAACTAATTGACAAATGCTATTACAGTATAAATGACTTTCTTAACGATACATTTTGACATTACTATCTCTAACAAATGTTTAATTTTTTTTTTTGTTTTTGAGAAAAAAATATTACATAATTAAGTATAAGTTGACATTGTTAATATTTATTGAAATTAGAGAAGCTTTTGTAAAAATTTGCATGCCGAATATCGGCCAGACATGTTGATGCTAACACCAACATAACATCAAAAAATCTCACACATGTTTCTGCAAATAAATATATCTTTATCTTTATCTTCTTATCTTATCTTAGAAAACTTAGTTTTTTTTTTTAGTAACAAAAAGCCTAACAAATTATTTGTATTTTACATATTATTATTATACAGGATGAAATTTTAACCACTTTCCGAAATTTTTGTAGGCGTTCAGTATCGTATTTAGAGCCCATTTATGAAGTAAAAATTGTAGATCAAGTTTTACCCCAAAAATATTTTTCGCAATAATGTTTTAAAATTTTACAGTTTTTGACCTGTTTAGGTATAAAGGAAAAACCAAAAAGTTATGATCAGTATCGTAATTAATGAATGTGATGTGCATTGCGTAAAAAAAGTGTTGCTAGGCGGCCGTATCAAAAATTTGGAAGGTGGTTAAAGTTTCAGCCTGTATAAAAATGAATCCCTATTCCTAATCCATTGGTCACGACATCACGCGTGAACGGCTGGACCGATTTCGCTAATTCTTTTTTTGTTTTATCTTTCATTGACAGGAGAAGGTTCTAATGAAAGAAAAATATAAGATTTTACGCGGAAAATTAGAAAATTTAAGAAAACTTAATCACTATACTAAATTAATTCTAATGTGACCTTACCGCTTTTGAAAATTTAAACTTTTTTAATATCATGTATGGCGTTCGACATAACATAGAGAGAATATACAAATATCGTCAAATAGGGTGTAAACAAAACTGAATTTTGCACATGGCCAGTAATGTCGCCTGTTCCCGTGTCGGTGTACCAACAAAACTTTTATATTCCCGCACGAAAAAAAAAAAGAATCTTGTGGTTCATAAAGCATACTAATAATAAACAATTGGTAACATTTTTTTTATAATATATTTTTAGATTTTTGAGGGCTCATATCTTTTTTAAAATTAATCTATGAATAAACAGTAACATAAAAACATGCTAATAGTGGCCATAGATTTTTGTAATAAAAATTATTGCTCTACTGGCTTTATCCAGGGAGGAAACAGGGGACTACGTTTGTATGGAAAAACTGCCCTTGTGTTTCCTCTTAAGAAGGCCTCCTCCTTTAGTCTTACGACACTCATTAGAAGAGAAAGGCTTGTCCATTTTTTGTAATGTGCTGGCACCACACGACGTATCGATTTTTGATACTCTTGAAATCATTTACATTGTTTATTTAATTTGATAAAATGGTTTTCACTATCATATGGAATATAACACAATTCCAGATAAATCTTCAAATTCAAAAAACTTTGCAAATATACAGGATATTTAGTTATTTTTAATTTTGTATAATTTAATTGGTAATGGTTTTACAATTCTGCAAGTATATCTAATTTTTCATATATTAGGGTTTCAAGTATGAAATTGCCGTTTTGTATGGACGAAATCGAGAAAAGTCATTTTTCCATACTAACATTTTCTTAGTTTTTTTAAAAACGCCTGAACCGTTTCGATGCAATTAAAGGTGAAAGTTAGATGGTTACAAAGCTACGAATTATAGTACTTAAATTTCTGAAAATCAAAGTATATAATACAAATATACTTAATTGAAGCAAGAAGGTCAGTTGACACATTGTAAGGGGTCTTTTCAACGACTTCCTTTAAAGTAATAGGCACTAGTATTGCATTTTTTTTTAGTCAAAAGTTACTTTATTTTGTTTTTGATACAATACAAAAAGAATTACGCAATAATACGTCTATACTTAAGAGCTATAAAAAAAATAAAAAGTGGGAAAATAATCGGCAATTTCATACTTTAACCCCTATTATTTATACTGGAAAAGTAATTAAACACTACCAAAGCATTGTAGTCGTAGCCATTTGATATTGGTATTCCATAAATTCACTATCAATATTATAGCCGAAGGCATTTTTTATATCAGTAATATCATGTAGTGGATTGTTGATTAACACGATACGAATATATTTTTTTTCATATTTTTGTTTGAAACAACGAGGGTGGGATAATTGGTTCATTATTTTGGCTCTACTTTGCCTTGATTTTTTGTGTTCTTGTCTTTTCCTTGCCAAATACTATGACTATGTTATGTAAGCGTCCCGTGTTCTATTCCCAGTATATAATATTAAGAAATAAGCTTTTCTATAACGGGCTTGGATATTAAAGGGGTGAGGAGATCATAGTCGTAACTATTATTATGTTCATCATATTACTTTTGTATTTTTATGTGATCGGTGAAAATGTTGTACATAATAAGTTTTTCCTAAAGGACGAAATTATAAATAAATAAATAAATATTTAAGACATTCCTCACTGGGCCACACAGAGCCATCTAGTCCCAAATTAAGCTACTATTAAGTACCCTGTCGTATGGGGTACTAGACAACCGATAAACTTACATAAATACTTTTTTTTTTTAAATACATACTTATAATACATAGAAAACACCCAGACTACCAATAGACATGTTCATTTCATGCACACAAATATTTTTACTGTGCGGGGATCGAACCCGCGATCCATGGCTCAGGAGCAGCGTTTACTACCGCTGATCCAAATGGTCTTCCGGCATTACAGGCATTTTATTAAATCCGATTCAAAAATACAGAACATTTGAATGTCTTACGGTTGTGAGACAAGTAGGCGTTCATAAAAAGAGTATACTGTGTTCAACTTCAAAGAAATTGTACCTAAAGAAAAATCACAGTAAAAATAGAGCAAAGAAAACAATATCTGAAGATATTACTTGAGATCTCTTACTGCGATTGTGTACAAACGGCACAACAAGCTACTTTACTAAAGTGACTGTTGGTTTGTTTCCAAGCAAAGACGGAGATGGATGGCAAAATATCAAAGAGGAAAAATGTTTTATTTGAAACGAACGATGGCCTATAATTCAGGGTTCGCTGGTTGATCGTTGAGGCGAAATAAAATATTCTTCTGAGTATTACATGATTGTGACATTAAGTTCAGTTATATTGGCTTGTACACTCATGTTTAGCCGTATTGGGTATGTCTGTAGGAAAATATAAAAAACTTACACGTACATGCTGCTTAATACATTTCGCAGGCACTTGTATGAAACCAAAATCAATTTAATTCAGTTCAATTCAATTCTTTATTCTATTAATAACAAAATACATTGTGTTGGAAATTACAAATTAAAACAATAAGATTAAAAAAACAGTATCATTCATGCAATATTACGAAATCAAAAGTCTACATCAAATAATAAAATTAGAATAATATGAAATGTGTCAAAATAATAAAATCACAATAAATAAATATGTCGTAAATAAAAAAATACATAAAATCAACATTACAAAAAGGAGAAATATGTCAGTTATTTAACTATATTTTATTTTATAGTCAGTCTAATAACATCATTTCGTTAGTCGATTTATAGTAATGGATATGTACTTTCCTTTGTTGTTGTTTTTAAATTCTGTTTTGTTCACCTCAGTGATATTATTGTGTCTCTGATAACCGTTAAAACATGTGGTTTTTACTCGTACCTTTTTAGATAATAGTGCATTTAGCTATAGAATAAAATTGATAATATCGTGTAGGTATGTAACAATTGTTGGTATATCATCAATTAGCATGTGAGATGGTTGTCACTGCGTCTATCTATGCCATGAATTCGAGTGTACTAAAGCCAAATTTCACATCTAGAACATTTGCACTACATTGTTATATGTTCTCTTTGGATTACATGCTATACACGTGGTAAATACACATGGGACTGGTCTCTATCAACATGTTTTGCATCGAAAACATTGGCTTTGGGAATGCATCAGTGATTTGTGTAGGTGGAATTGCATTCAGTACATGTAACATGTTTTGTAACAGGTATAACAAAAAGTCAGCAAAAAAATTATCAAATGCTTTCCTAATGAAGGCTTAAAATTATTTGTGAAAGTAGTTCAACCCTTAAAACATCAAATTTGCAGTGTTAAGAGAATTATCAAGATTTAACTTTAAATTTAACTAATTTAATTTTCAATTTGACTTCGGTTACTTGAATTCAATACTGCGTTATGTAGATGACTGAAAGAGTAATTTTAGACGACTTTTTTGAAAAAAATAGACATTCATAAGGTGCTCCTTCATTGTCTTTGAATTAGTTTTATGCCAATTGCTTTCTTCGCTGATGGCTATCAAGAAAAATTACAAAATGCTATCTCTTCAATTGCTGCCCACTTCATAACATTCTTACAAAAGATACTCAATTTGCATACAATATTAGCAAGCCAACATTGTAAAAGGAAATCGTCTACAAAGCATTACTTGTTTGTTAAAACAAGAGGTTAGTTTACAGATACCAAAATGTTTTCCTTGGCTGTTATCCCACAGTGTTTTGTAAGTAAATTTGGCACAACAAACAGTTTTAGTTTTCAACCAACGTAAAAAGCAGTGCTTCTTGATTTAACGTGTATTTATAATGCAAACTTGAACGTGGTTGACCGGTTCAGAAATATTTTTTTAAATTGGTACATAATACAAAATAAAACAATCAGGTTTTAGAAAAGGGAGGAGTACGGCAACGGCTCTTCTAGATGTTGTGGATGACATTTTGGCTGGACAGGATACTGGACAGGGATCGCTTTTAGTACTACTGGATTATTCCAGAGCATTTGACACTATAAGTACGTCTATGCTTATTGCCAAACTGAAATACTACAGATTTAATGATCTTGCACTTAAGTGGTTTTCTAGCTATCTCTATAATCGCTCACAGTATGTGGAAGTAATTTCAAATAATGGTATAAAAAAAGTATCGTTTGCATCTCGTGTGAATAAAGGTGTCCCACAAGGCTCAATACTCGGTCCCATCCTTTTTATTATTTATACTGCTGACTTGCCACATGTTATTATACATACTAAACATCATCTTTATGCAGATGATCTTCAGATACATATTTCTTTCAAGCCCTCGGAAACAAGTGAAACAGTTAATAAAGTCAATCAAGATCTTCAGAGTATATCTATATGGTCTGAAGAAAACGGCTTGGTATTGAATCCGCTTAAAACTAAAATACTTTTATTAGGTTCCAAGAATCAAATTAATAAGATTAACAAAAGTGCGCTAGATATTAGAATGAACAATATCAATATTGAACATGTAGATGAGGTGAAAAATCTTGGAATCTGGATGGATTGCAAATTAAGGTTTGAAAAACATATAAATATTGTTGTTAAGCAGTGCTACTACAGATTAAGGGTTTTATATCAGGTGCGACAGTACTTAAGCGCAGAAATGAGAATTTACCTTTGCGAATCACTTATACTGTCCAAGTTGAACTATGCGGACTCTGTGGTTGGCTTAAGTCTATTAGCTCGCACTAAAAGGGTGATACAACGTCTTCAAAATTCCTGCATTCGATTTTGCTTTCCCATACCTCCTAGATCTCATATTACTCCGTATTTAAACAGCAACAATTGGATGAACATGGAAACTCGACGCCAACTACATTTTGCTACTTTGCTTTTTGGTGTCATAAAAAGAAAGAGTCCACCATATTTATTTAAAAAACTTAAGTTTACTCAACGCCAATCAAGAATTAATGACATTCTAATCTGTCCTACGTTCAATAGTGCAGCGTTTCGTGGTAGTTTCAGATATTCGGCATCGAAGTGTTGGAATAACATCCCCCCACCTATCAGGAGTAGTATCAGTATTGCAGCTTTTAAAATTAAAGACATTTAATCAGTGTTCAAAAGGCCGTTTGACTATTTTCAGTTACATTCAAAAACTGCTTAAATAAAAAGTCTAAATTAAGAAAGCCAGGTGTATATGTATGTTATATTTTTTATTCATGTTTTTAATAATTACTACCTTATTTTCAATTATTTTCTCAATGTTTTAGTTTAGTTATTATATCTTATGGTGCCCGCAGAAAACCAGCGTTGTGGCACTCTTTGCCTCGACATATGCTGAGCGGGGACCTATTTGGTACAGCCTTAATTAAGTTTTTTATTTCATTAGTATTTTCAATGTAATATTTATTGTACCAAATAAACGTTTATCTTATCTTATCTTAATGATATTTCAAATTTGTTCAAATTTGAATACTAAGTACTATTTTCGAAGCTAGTTTCTTGAATAATACTCTTAATTAGGTTAATAATTCGGTAGAATTGAACTCACAAGTTTTAGCTTACCGTGGCTCAATAAACGGAATAAACGGAGCGTTATGGCCTCAAGTCTTACCAAAGGTACTTGAAATCCCGTTCAAAAATCTTGTATGACAAGATTGAAAACTAATGGTAACCAAAACGATCTATACCGATTTAAGGGTTAAATGTAGAACATTAGTGTGGACAAGCTAGATTACACAAAAGTCAGTGAATGATAAATTATCATTGGTTAATAGTTGTTTGTTACCGACTTTTTTTTTCTATTTTTGAAACACTATTAAACACCAAAGTATTTTACTTGGCTAGTCTCTCTTTGAAGAATCATACTATGAAATTACTTACAAATTTGGCACTACCAACAATACATGTTTGTCTTTCTGTTCATAAGAATAGGCTGGTGTTAGCCCAAGAAATATGGTTTCTTTCATATTCGAAACAAAAGTCTAGTTACATCTCCAAGTATGCCACGCTAAACTGTTCTTTAACCTATTGCGATAGAACCTACTTTGGTTGTGACAGTACATGTAGAAGTAAAATATTATGTCAGGAAAGTTCGTGTTGTTCAGTTATTGTTCTTCGCTGGTGTTTGGCCCAACTTGTTTTCATATGTTGTTGATGACAAAAATAGTTATTAGTTATGTCTGTAATAATGCCTTAAATATACGACTTTATGTCTTTAAGAGAGTTAGTATCTGCGGTTTTGTTCGCAAAATTTGTCCATTTTAAATAAAATATAAATGAAACTCTTACTTCACCAGAAGCACATTACAGTTACCAAAGACAAATACATATAAGCCATTAAAAAACAAAAAAAAACACAAAAGAAGACGTGCAGCTAATCAAGCCCATGCCTCAGATTTTCTGTTGCTACCGGTAAGCCGCTACAGTGTAGTGCTGGTATTTTGACGAGACCCAAATGGGTGAGTGGCACATTGGATGAAAAAACAAAAATTTATTTACCCTAATTTTTGTATATATAAATATACTGGGGATAGTACGAGTACATAATTGTAAATTTGATGTCATATTTTTAATTATTAGTGCTGTACTTTTTGTAGGTGTTTACTGTTTCGTAAATTTGACGACCTTCGTGGCGGAGTGGCGTATTCCCCATTTTTCATGGTTTCGCTTGCTCTGAGGTTCCGGGTTTGATGACTGGACAGGTCAATATAGAAAAAAAAACTATTTTTTGATATTTTCTCGGGTCTTAATGTTTTTGGTACCACCGTTGTTTCTGATTACGAAAAAGTGCTTTAAGTAGGTACTTTGTAATCGAGCGATTGTATGCGATGTTCTCTCCATTTATTTCATTATTTAAATAAAATTAAACAACTAAAAATACACAATTTTCTGATAGCCAATTTGCCAAAGTGTCTGTTTGTCCCCAAGGTGCTCTGTAACATGATGAGGCTGATGGGCATCATAACTCAACGACTGTTTCCCAAAGGAGGAGGGTTTTTGTCGAACTGTTCCTTGGACGACCACTCCGTTAATTGGGATAGGTACTTTGAAAAAATTACCAAGTTCGAGACTGAATTGCGTACTCATCTTCGTTATGTTTACGTATTTGGCCGATAAAGAATAAGGCTTTTTTAGTAGTATGTTTTTATATTTATTTAATAACTAGCTGTTGCCCGCGACTTCGTTCGCGTCAATTTCTGTTATTATGATCGCGATTATTATTGCAACATTTTTCACTAGTGCTTCGCTCCTATTGGTCGCAGCGTGATGTTTTAAAGCCTAAAGCCTTCCTCGATTAATGGACTATCCAACACAAAAATAATTTTCCAATTCGAACCAGTACTTCCTGAGATTAGCGCGTTCAAACAAACAAAACTCTTTAGCTTTATAATATTAGTATAGATTTTCAGTTCATAGTATTTTTTTCTTCCATAGTTTTTGGATGTCTGGCATCGAAATCTGATATAATGAAGTTAATATTTTAGTTTAAATTATTTTTGCGTAAGTTATTAAAATAAGCTGTGTTATTCTAAGAACATGCCTTGAAGTTAATATTTTGGTTTGAATTTTTCTTGCTTCAGAAAATAAAAATAAAAGATTTGTTCTTTTAAGTGCAAACTTCACACAATAAATATCAAAATTAATTTAACTGATACGAAAGTTTTCCAATGTAATGGTAAATATTATGAATGGTAGCCTAATCAAAATGTAAATGTTGGTAAAACAAAACAAAAATTTTTTTTTCAGAAATCTTGCGTTCCAAACTTCCGACCCTTACGTAAGAGCATAATATACGTAGGTATATTATAAGCTGTAGAGTTTGAAACATATACAAATATGTCCTATTGATAGTATCTTGGCATACACGCTCTTATCTTGCCTTCATTACTAAAGTTATTATCACGGAACTACTTTAGTGTATCATAATCGTCATACCCCTTTACCACAAACACTATCCATGGGGGGAACTAAGTCATAAACTAATACATATAGTACAGTTTATACAGGGTGTTTGGTAAATTACATTTTAATACTAACTGTCCGTTCCTGCTTTGAATGGGTTTATCTATGAAGGTAATGCAAGCAAATGGTTTGAAAATATTCATGACATTTGGGTACCTACTCTTTGAACACTTTTAAATTAAATATTTTGAAACATTTTCTTCTACAAAAACCACCCCCATCACAAATAATTGTCTAATTTGGTGTAGGTACAGTAGTTAATCGGATCACAAATCGATAATCGGCTGGACAACTCAAAGAAGAAATAGTTATATATATTTTCATATTCATATTCATTTATCACTCATAACATAATTAAAACGGCAACAAACATTTAACGCATTTAATTTAACATTTAAAGCAAGAGATGTTAAAAGTTACATCATCTAAGTACGAAATAAGTCACTTTGTATTACAATTTCTCCGGGTCTTGGTGTTTTGTGATGCTTTCGTAGTTTCAAATTTTGAGGTGTGTGTGAGGTCCATTCAACCGAGACCCCGCCGCAGCAAATTAATACGTCTGGGCGCGTCACAGCGTGTTACAAAATTAAGGTCTGAATCAAAAATTAAAATTTCTTAAAAATTATTTTTCATAAAAAAAATAACCCTGCCATGATGTTATAGATAATGGTCCAATAACGTGCGCTTTGTTTTACAGGTGGTTAAAATTGCACGGTGTATTTTTTATTTTATGTTTAAGGGTTAAGTTCCTTCAAGATTTTTACCATTTTCATTATTTTTTATGATTTTCCGATATTTCAGTTGCCATGATCATGGAAGTAATAAATTATATGAATGCTATAGGGAAATCAACAATTTATAAAATTATTTTTCCATATTTAAGTCGAGTACTTGGGAACCATTTTTAATTTTGCATTATTAATGATGTCTTTGTTATTACAAACTATCCTATGTTACCATAACCACGAAATTACGGTATTTTCACACATATCTTTACATAGGCCAGTTTGAAATGATCGGCTAGCTGTACCAACCATCTACCACCCTGTATAGCCGGAATAGATTACTTCGTTTAATAAGTATATTGATGATATATGTACTGAGATGTCGGTAAACAAGTCTTACTTGCAAAAGCATATTGGTTGGAGAGGAGTTATTATTAGTTTATTTAGGGTCGACATAGTTACGCTAGTGGTTTTCTCTGACGACAAAGAAAATTTTTTTCATAATAATGAAAACAAAAATTTGGACCAGACTACATACAATGTTGTAAGTTGCTCTTAAATATTTTTTTGGATTTTCGAAACTACGATGGTACCACAAACATCCACACCCAAAGATTATAAAAACAATATTTTTATTCCTGAATGAACCCGCCTGAGAAACAAACCTGGGACCTCGAAGCTTGTGGCAACTTCAAAGTGGTAGAACGCTACCGTCTAACGATTTCATTGTCAGGTTTTCGAAGCCGCCTTTAACAGGCCTCTTACGTGACTAGTTTTTACGACTTTCATCTTCGTGTCTAACGGCTTAACATACCTTCCGAAGTACGACCATAATCCCTCTATAACTTCGTTTCCTAAATTGAGCCGATCGGAAATCGAACCAGGGACCCGTAGCTGGCGGGCCACCGACAGGGCTGTCAAACAACAACAACCATTTCCAAATTTGGAAGACGACGCGTATATCTTAGTACTAACATTTATTTATTGGATAATATCATTTCTAACATCGATCATGACAGACATACCAGTATCCACAGATGTGATGCGATATGATGCGATAGAGGGGGCAAAACATCAATTCAAAATTTTAAAAACCCGATTAATTTAAATAACAAACAACATATAAAATAAATTTAGCGAGATCACTCAGGTTATCCCAGAACACGTCAATCCTCTCGTAAACTTGGTTCACAACGAGGATTGTACGGACAAGCGGCATCTTAGAGAGTAGATTGGTCCTGGCCACGGACATACTCGTATATCTATCAATACTAAGGATATGACTACATTCCAGACCTTGTAAAAGAAACCGCATTTTTTTAATAAATACAAACTTCATTCAAGCAAGAAGGAGGGCGAGCATAAAAATGATTACACATTACTGTGAAGATTTATGGGCGTCTTCTGACATTACGTTTTTACCGTGACTCATATCGTATAACTTTTTATGTACCGGTATGGTAAAACCTCTCTTTTTGGTATGAATAACGTTAAAAACCTAAGACACGCCATCTTGTTTTCGTTCTGGCCAACATTACAATACTTGGTGTTTAGCAATTTAGTGTCAAGTCAAGTCAACAGCCATTATCCGTCTAATGCTGGACGTAAACCTCCTTCATGTTACGCCACAAATGTCTATCTTTTATCGATTTCATAACAACAATTTGATAACAATTTATTGATTCCATATTTGACAGTCAACATTAAGTTTTGTAATTTTGTTGTAATATGGTTGGTGTGGTATAAAAAAGAGGTAGCAGTTTATAAGTTACCTTGCGTGCATGATATTGAAATTGCTTCTCTTGTAGACATGTGCCCAGACAAGCAAATTATGATGATAATCATACAGAATCTCTTTTGCGTGTACTAAAAACCATAGATATAGGATACAAGTAGATCCACTGACAGCCCGATAATGCGTGACCAGTTTTGATTTGTGTCAATGTGTGTGTTAACTAGTGACGTGCCTTTAACATTTTTAGACTATCGATAATAATTGCAGTTTGTCGTTTGGAAAATAATGTTTACTGTCACACTGTTTTTATCTCGAGATTATGCACCTACTTTGCGGCATACCTAACCGCCCTCACTTCTTACAACTATAATAGTGGGCAGATAAATGTGCCCGGTGAGTATATTTTTTACATATAATTTAAAAATAAACAGTCTTAATTAATAAAAAAAATAACAGCCATTGTTAATTAGTTTTCTTTATTTATTTCTTCAAAAGATTTTCCCTTGTCATCTACTGTGCCGTGTGAGCTTATCAATGGCAGTAAGTGAAAAAGAACAAGTAAACAAAATCTGAAATAAACATTTACATTCTGATGTATCAAACACTGATTATTGACTTTTAAACAAGATTATCTTAGTTATGTGATTCCTTACAGTTTCCTTCTTCAAATTGTTAAGTTGACATTCATTTGAGACGCTAAACGTAAAATAACATCAAATTTCTCCGGAAACATTCAAGATAAATGTCGACAATAGTATCGATAAGTTTGAGTCAAGCTCTAGCGTACATGTTAAATATTTCGATAAATTATTTATCCACCAAAATAATATAAACAATCAATACATATAACTTTATCTATACAAAATATAAAAATGAACAAGTGGATTGAAATAATTTTATATTTACAACTTAACAACAAGATCAAATTCAACAAAAATAACGCGTTTTTACGATGACGACTTTCTACGTTTTTACCTGTGAAATGAGCAATTTTCTGGATTATTTTTGTTGCACTCACAGAACATGTGACCATTGTTAGATAAAACTGTATTTACTTTAGATAATCTACGATGTACTAGATAATTACATAAAATGTTGAACCTTATATCGCATATGCCACTGGATGTCACTCTGTCAAATACGACAGGTCACAAAACGAAAAGATTTGTTTTCTTTTTCTATCTTGCTAGATTTCCATAAGAGGTTTTCTTCTATCTCGCAGGCTTTGTCCGTCTATTATATTCTACGTTTATGCTAAAAACCCAAAGCAATAATATTGACATACCTAATATAAAGCCAAGTACACGAACTTGGAACTGTACATTGGATGGTTTTATTTGCATTGCAAACAGTTTGAAAAACTGTAACCCGACTACGAAAAATATCAATGATTTTAAAGTCACCTTATATTTGCTGTATTGTCTAAACATTTTTGTACTCAGAATTTTGTCTTCTTTCATTTGATACCACACTCGTTATAACAGCAAGCTTTTTTTCAATGTATGCCAATATATTGTCGTAGCATTCCCCGTTTAGATTTTTTTAAACAAAAGGTAGCATGTTACCCGGACTACTCGTATATAAGGATTCACTAAAGTCGGCTCAGTAGTTTAGCTGCAAATGTGGAACCCACATAATACACAGACAGCTGAAATCATTACCCTTACTGTTAGCTTTGCCGTAGTCGGGCAACAAAACAACACATTACCTAAGTGTGATGTTGCAAAAACTATTATCTATCCAACACCGCACTTGAATTTTTAACGCTCCATGCAAAACGAGCTGAAACGAATCACTTTTGTAAACAACGGAATTACATTTTTGTTCTCACAACATTTTCCGAAAACGATGCTCACAGCTCACAAAAGCGTCTGCTAATACGGCAATGTAAAAAAGGAAAATGAAACAAAAAAAGCCAGCGTTGCGCGGTGTATAATCACGAATTTTAATAATTCATCTCAGCTGTTTCGGAAACGCAGTCCCTCTGATAAGCAGCCATTTTGTAAGCTACTATTTTGGTTTAAAGCGGGATTTGTGTGTTTATATTTTTAATTCTTAAATTTGTTTGCAACCTATAAAAAAGAAAAATTAACAACGAGGTGAATCCAACTACAATTTAGGCGATTCCATATGTATAATAATATAATAATAGGAAAATACAGTATCGGCTATCTGTAAAATACGTTTTTTTATGGTCAAACTACAGAACCACTTAAAATTGTATAGGTACCTATTAAGAAATTAATAATACCTTATTAGTAGTGATGAAAAGAAGGGGATATAAAATCACGAGTGATAGAGAGTAAATTAATGAAATTATTAATATTTCAATAAGTTCTCCTAGGCATCAGTAATCCAGCTACTATTAATTTAATTTTAGGTAAACATCTTGATCCAAAAATAGAGAAAAGTTATTTTAACTATTTCATAATTTTTATTTTATCCCCCAAACACTGCTACTAGTATTTGTGACGTGATGAGTCGGCCATTTTGATGCGCCGCCATCTTGCCAGGAAACATGTAATGGCTGCCGTTGTCTGTTTTAGGTGCCGCTTTGCGCGCCATCTTAATAGCTTGAGGCGTCGTAAATGGACCGAGCTGAGGTTGATATTTGCTTAAACCTCACGGGTTGATAACATGTAATTATGTACGAAGATGTGTTATGTGAAACGACATAAGAGATAGTGACGTTTGAAGTTTATTTTGAGGAATTCCGATGATAACATGATGCGTAAAGAATAAAAATATGAAATGTTTATTGCTAAAATATTCTACAACTAACAGTAATATATAAATAATTTACAATATTAATTTGAACAGTAGCTTAAAATTTTCGTTAAGAGTACCTTTGTTAAAAAAAACTATATACACATAAAAAAGGCGCATAAGAAGTCTAGTAATACTTCCAAATAATCTAATCCTTGTGAATATCGATTCACACATTATACACATTTATTGCGCCCATTCGCTGCCATTATAGATAAATGTTTACAGTAATATAACAACATACATGATAAATGAAGCACACGAAATAAATTAATGTAATTACATTCAAGAGGTCTTATTTCCAAAAGCCAAACCACCCCGTTTGCCAATGAGGTGTACGTAAAACTATAGAGAAAGGGGGTCAGATCACTTCCTATAAAAAAAAAAAAATTATGCCTCAAAACATATTATGAAGCTGTTTCATCTTAACCTATTAAAAACTTTCGGTTGAGGTACAAAACCATAACAATCGATGAAACTCCACTGGCTTACCAGTAATCCAGTTTATAAACATATCTTTCTTAAGCATTTTTACCCTGGTAAAAGCCTTAAATAAATTCGCCACCACAAACAATGTATTGTTAGCTCAATTGGCTATAGCATATTCGAATTATAAATAAACAAGACTTCTTTTCCGTTTACTCTTCTTTTATTAAGAACAACGCGGACAACTTGCACAGTAAGTAGAACAAACCATGGAAGTATAACAAGAGGTTCCAACTGGTGGCAGAACATAAAGTCATTTCTGTAGCCGATGACAACAAAACATATAACAGTCTAGTTATTATAAAATTACATCTCAATATAGCAGTCGCCCGGTAAGCGGAAAGTTGTGGGTTCAAGACTTTTTTACAACAGTCGAAAAATTATTGTTTAGGGAATTGTTTTTGAAAATCAAATTACCTCATACACATTTATAAACATGATTTAAGTTGCTCGTAATGTTAACATAATCACTATAATTTAGTCAAAATAAATAAATGGCTTGGCAAAACATTTACACTTTAATAAATCAATTACAATACGATTGGTTCTGAATCACATCAAACATCTGAAAAATATTTCTTCAACACCCACAATAGGATTCGAACAAAAAATATCTAAATCACGAAATCAATCAAAGGAAAGCGCTCACATATCCTCGAAACGGCATCGTAGCATAAATCTGGGGTGGGAATAAGAGTCCTAATATATTTTGTTTTGAAAAATCGGGGACAATAAAGGTATCTAGATGTTAGTGGACAGGCACGGGACAAATGTCGGAGTGATCTTCGCGATTTGTCATTCCGAGTAAAAAGTTGCGGTCTTATCTACCGGATATATGATGTGACCGTGTTTTGTGAATTTTTTTAAACTGGAAAATTTTGAAGCGCAACGAGCGATGTCATTGATATACATAAAGATAGAAAGATAGTTGTTAAATAGCTAGATAGTTTTTTCAATACTTACAAAGTTTTTTGCTAAGAAAAATAACTCAACATTATTGATAATAATTTCAAAAACTAAAAAGAAATTGTGCGTCTCAAGCAAATTTTTTTTCTTTTTAATATTTATATATTAGAAAACTTTACATTTAAATTAAAAAATTGCATGCATTTTGATTTATTTTGATGTTCCTAACAATTTACATAGTTTCTAGTCACAACTCGCGAGGTGCCTTAAATCATAATTTTAAAACTTGTTTTCTATATCAACAATGCAAGAAGGTTCTTCGAATTTAAATGCAGATTCCTTAAAATGTTAAACCAACTTGAACTCAATCAATCAATCAATCAAAAGCCATTGTCCGTCAGCTGATGGACGTAAGCCTCCTTTAAGTTACGCCACAAATTTCTCTCCTGAGATTTCCCGATCCAGCAGCAACCTGTACTCATAAGTTTTTTTTTAAATCAAATCAAGTTGCCTTTTGGCAAGCGTTTTGACATTAAGACGTAAATATAATAGATAGCCATTACTCACAGTTTCGACCTAAATTATGGTCACATTATCTCATAGGGGTTTCTGATTTGCCTGTCAAGGCTTCGTTCGGCGATGATTTTTTTACAAGAAAGGGTCGAATGAGGGATTCTGATCGCTTAGAATTCGGATGGGTCATGCTTCGCTGGATATTTTTGCTACAATTCTAAATAAATTGATAGAATTGGCATTGTAAGGCATTCTTCGGATGCGAGCGTTGTACTTTTTGTTTCAATTTCATACCCTTTCATTTTAAGCGGCTCAGAAAAGAGTAGGTTTTCGATAGGATGTTTTTTTTTTGTTTGACAATGGATTACCTACTTTGAACGATGGAGACGGATTTCGGTGTTTTTCTAATTTGGGTTAGGTATAACTCAAAGCTCAGCATTACCAACCTGATGAAGCTTCCTCAAATGGACAAAAAGACGAATTTGCTACAGTCACCGGTCGTCACAGTTGGACCCATGGTGGAAAAAAGAGGCTGTAACCCAATTAGGGTGGACTGCGCGGGACATGAGATTCGTGCAGGATTGAAACGTCGAAAAGGTAAAATACTATAATACTCTTCGCACCTACCTTTAAATAACTAATTAATTTGCATACATTTGCGTGAAATGTTAAAGTACTATAAGTGAGCAATTTATTTGCAACGCCCTATTGGTCTAGTGTTTTAAGTACCGGGCCAAAATCTCAGGGTCCTGAGTTCGATCCCCGTTGAGTTCGAAAAGTATTATCGAACATTGCTTAGCTTTGTGTTCACCAATCCTTTTTCAATAATATGCCTATCCTCATCATTGCTATAGTATCTTGGATTCAATGATGGAGGCCTTTTCCCTGGAGTAGGATGATTAGAGGTTACTTTACTTTACTTCCTTAAAAGTAAAGTAACCTGTCTCCTACTCGACCAGTCAAAGGTTAATATAATTTCAAAACACTTGGGCAGACCCAAATGTATGGAAGTTTCATTACGGCAAGCGTCCAATTCCAAATCTTCATAATGTCCGCAGTATAAACGCTTCGTTCACGAGAATGCGAGAGTGAAAAACCTCGAAAGTAATCCGCATGTTTTTACATACATTAAAAACGCCGTTGGGAAATAATCGGATGCGTTTGTCCACAGTCAAAAAATAAGCAAAAGGTAGATTTTTTATGTCTCTTAGAATTCTGGCTGGCTGGCTAATATTTAAAATTGTTAGCTGTCATTTTATTTCAGTAAAAGAAGAAAAGAAAGAAATATAATATGTTGTATTAACATATTAATCCAAAACAAAATTAAAGTAGGTACTTAACATTTAAAATTTCAAAAAGAAGTGTAAAAGAGGCCTCTATTGTTACTGTAATAGTCAAGACTTTATTTTGACGTTGATTTAACAGATTTAATATTATTTATTGTCTCTATAGCTCAGTTACATAAACAGTTGCCTAGATAGTAAATGTCAGTTTGAATCCTGTTCGGAGGACGTATTTTTTTATTTTCATTATCTTAACATATTATGTGAATCTATCAATTCGAACTACAGAACCTTAAATCTTATCTAGTATAAAGCAGTACATAAAATCATTACGTAGCCGTCAGTTAGTATGAAGTTGACAGATAATATTGTCTGAATTATAAAACAAGTAAAATATTCTAAATGATAAAGCACCGCGCCCGGTATGCGAGGAGAACCTGAAAAATATTTATCTGAGACATAATTTTTCAACTTTATATATTATAAATGTTATATTATAAAAAATGCTAAAATAACATTAAAGTATATTATTATTATACAATCTAAAATCTTTACATAAGCTAGCTGAATCCGTGAATGTAATATTATCTTTAATTTTATTGTATACTGTTCACGTTAATTCAAAAACAAATCAACCGTTGGTCAGAACAAATATATCAATGGCTGAATGGTCGCCAAGTGCCAAGATTGTATGCTTCAAATTCACGTAGTTCTTAAAAGAGTCTATAGGTACATTTCATTTGTATTTTCTAATTGAAATGAGTATTTTAACCATGAAAAGATAACATACTGTCAACAACTTTTATTGTGGTTGCTGTGACATGGATGTGTATGGCGGATTTTAATTATTACAATGCAATGTTTTTTCTTACAGTTTTATAACAATGGAAGTGTTTTGATGTGGTATGAGAGTTTGTATTGTTTAACATTCTACGCTACCATGCAGTTCATGATTTAAACGTTTTAATTTAACAGCACATTCTCTACATATGAAAATATATGTTTATTTGTTCTTTGTGCGTTTCCAAGCTATTTATCAGGTTACCCTACTATCATTTTCATTATGAAAATTTGTAGCTTAATTGGAATAATAAACGTTACAATAAAATGTAGGTTATAACGTTACTTTTTAAGAGTTTTACCATAACGAAGCAACAGTTATATAGTACATATTTAAACGTTAGCTGAAATTAAACGCGGACATACCTTATTATCTTGCTTGAAGTTTCGATCGAGTAACACCGACCGTGGTCACAGGCTGACTGGACACAGCGATGCACTCACTCCGTTTGGATATAAATCTACTTCCAAATGTTTATTTCTCCAAGCACCGTTACACACTACACATCACATTAACCGTTTCACTTATTCCGCTAGACAGTCGTACGATAATGATAATTTTTCCATTGCGTACTAAAAGGAGGTTTTGCATTTTTAATCACTAGATTCCACATCACCGATAGTTTGAAACCGTCCGAACCGACTTTTGCAGTAGCGATGGAAGGATTATCACCAAAACCCATCACCATCTTCCATCAGAGATTGTCTTCAGCAGTAAACAATATAGACTAATAATAAAGAAGAGCTGCTTTTTCAGAATAATACTTTCACTATGCGTCAATAAATTGAAAATGACATTAATGACATTAATGTCATTTTTATAGTGACGCACATTAAACTAAGGTTTGTGCATAGATTTAATACAGCAGTATATTAAATCTATGGGTTTGTGAATGGGCTATCGCTAGTGAATTTGCCACTAGAGGCGCTTGTGTCGCGTGAGGTCCATTATCATTCACTTTTCACTGGTTTTAGCGGGCTTTGTTACATAAATTATAATTTCTTTAATTTACCTGCTGGAAAGTGATCTCCTTCGTAAAATTATCGCAAATATGGATTATTTGGCGATTAATATGAACGCTTTGGAAGCGGAATTAAGAAAAAGCGTAAAAATAGGCGGCCTCAAAGAGCAACTATTTCAGAAGTTAGTTTGTTGATGCGGAGATAGTTATTTATACTCGTAAATAATAAACTTTAATTAGATTCAAGATTTAAACTTTGTTTCGGCGCCGATCTTATAAAGTCGCCTTTGACAGCTATACCTCCGGACCTCAGTCAACAGTGGCGCCAACGGGTGAGCAAAGAAACGGTAGTCCCCATTGTGATAATATAATAAAAACTCTTTTCACAAAACAATCAATCACAAAAATGCTTGTAAGAAGCCACCAATTGTAAAAACTCAAAAACAGATTTTATAACGTTTAGCACTAAATAAATATTTATTTTTGGTTGCTGTTTTCTATTCTTTGAAGTAAAATTTATGTACACCAATTTGAGCTGTACATAATTTAAAATCCTTAAAAATGCTAAATTTTTCTAGATCATATTTTTCAAGTTGAATCACAACGTAGTATAAGGTTCAATTTTAATAAGTGGTTTTTTATAGAAAAAAATATCCTTTGGATTGTTAAACGATTAGCATTATAAATCCCTTATACTTTAACTAGCTGTTGCCCGTGAATTTGTCTGCGTCAATATCTGTTATTATGATCGCGACTATTTTTGCAACATTTTTCACTGATGCCTCACTCCTATTGGTCGCAGCGTGATGTTTTATATAGCCTAAAGCCTTCCTCGATAAATGGACTATACAAACGAATATAATTTTTCAACCAGTACTTCTTGAGATTAGCGCGTTCAAACAAGCATACATACAAACAAACTTTACAACTTTATAATATTTGTATAGATACTTAATATGTAACAAAATATATTTGTTATTAAATAAATCATCGTAACTAAAACAGTTTTAATGTTAATTCCACACAAGGCAGGTTTTATATTAAACTAAGTAAAATAAAATAAAAACATGATGGATATCATTATTTTATTAAGTAACAGTGTGTTCACTTTGCATCTACATTTTATTTACCAAAAACATTTAAGTAATTAGAATGTATTAATGTTTTTGCTTAATATAATATTTGATCCAGTTGTGCATACACCTGCAATAAGCAAACGTTACCATAGTAATAACTCCTTTTCCTGCATCCCTTGTTAACCTGTCGTATGCATAGATAAGTCCAAAACAATGCTGCTTTGTATTCCCGCATAAATGCAACGGGCTTATGCAAATAGATTGTTAATTGGTTGGGTCAGCCGTTTTCAGTTTAGTGATGTCAACAATCAGTAATGGCGATCGAATTGAATCGTCTGTCTGTTAACTCTACATATTTTGGATGCAGCTGTGATTAGGATAAAACTTGGATATAGTTTGAGCCTCGGGAAAGGATTACGAGTGGTTCTTTTTCAAGCAATCTCCCGAAAGAGGTGAAAAATGAGTAAAGTTTAATGGGGAATCAATAATTTCTTACCCGATCTCGAATAAAATTTGTTGTGAAGATTATCTGATACAAGGATAAAGTTTTTATCCGAGATATTATTCGATTTGGTTTGAAGATAGTTTAATATCCAGAAAAAGATAAGTGGTTCTATACGGGAAATTACCACTTTAAGGGATATTGGGCTGGAACACACTGTGGGAGGCCCCACCAGGTGGACTGATGACGTAGCGAAGGTCGCAAGAAGCCGGTGGAGCTGTAACATATTACGTTGATTGCGGTCCTTTTCAAATAACTCAATCCTATCTTACAATCTGATTAATTATTTAATTACTCGGCGGACAAACCGAAAAAAGATCATGTTGATTACATCCTTGCAAATGTTTGTATGTAATCCATAACACCAATTATGGAGATACAGCAATTAACATATCTTGGAGTTGTGTTGTTTATGTTTGCATAATTCTTAGAAAATTTATCGTGAGTGGAATTCTTGAGATAAATGTTTGTACCCTTAGTTCAAATGTTTGTAATTTTAATTGATTTCAACTGTATCACAATTACATAAGGCTCAAAACTGATAAATATTTTAGTCTCCGTTTTCGTTTATTCTAGAATACCGTCTTATCATACTTGTGTTCATTACACAACAGAGGTCTTTGTTTGGCAAATGTACGCGTTTATGACACAATTTTCGGGGGAAAATATTTCAAGTATCTTTATTACTTCATCATTAATGATTTCTTTTATAATGTAATTATTATATTATTAATGATAAAGTATTTTTTTACCAATATTTAATGTCAATTTATGATATTTTAGTAAAAAAAAAATGGAGCCGTCACGGGACGCCTGGTAGATGTGAAACATCGACGTTATTTCGTAAAAGTAGTATGCAGAAAAGAACAGATTGTGGTAGGAACTAAAAATGTCAATAAAATAAAATAAAAAAGTTGTGCGTGTACTAGTGTACACACGTAAGAAGTGAAACTTCTTTATGGCCTTATTTTTCGAAAAATGATCTACATGCAACTTTCCAGAAATTGGTTAAATTAGTTAAATTGGTTAAATTGGTAAAATTGGTTAAATTAGTTAAATTGGTTAAATTGGTTAAATTGGTTAAGTTGGTTAAGTTGGTTAAGTTGGTTAAGTTGGTTAAATTGGTTAAATTGGTTACGTTGGTTAAGTTGATTAAGTTGGTTAAGTTGGTTAAGTTGGTTAAGTTGGTTAAGTTGGTTAAGTTGGTTAAATTGGTTAAATTGGTTAAATTGGTTAAATTGGTTAAATTGGTTAAATTGGTTAAATTGGTTCAATTGGTTAAGTTGGTTAAGTTGGTTAAGTTGGTTAAGTTGGTTAAGTTGGTTAAATTGGTTAAATTGGTTAAATTGGTTAAATTGGTTAAGTTGGTTAAGTTGGTTAAGTTGGTTAAGTTGGTTAAGTTGGTTAAATTGGTTAAATTGGTTAAATTGGTTAAGTTGGTTAAGTTGGTTAAGTTGGTTAAGTTGGTTAAATTGGTTACGTTGGTTAAGTTGGTTAAGTTGGTTAAATTGGTTAAGTTGGTTAAATTGATTAAATTGGTTAAATTGGTTAAATTGGTTAAATTGGTTAAATTGGTTCAATTGGTTAAGTTGGTTAAGTTGGTTAAGTTGGTTAAGTTGGTTAAGTTGGTTAAGTTGGTTAAATTGGTTAAATTGGTTAAGTTGGTTAAATTGGTTAAATTGGTTAAGTTGGTTAAGTTGGTTAAGTTGGTTAAGTTGGTTAAGTTGGTTAAGTTGGTTAAGTTGGTTAAATTGGTTAAATTGGTTAAATTGGTTAAATTGGTTAAATTGGTTAAGTTGGTTAAGTTGGTTAAGTTGGTTAAGTTGGTTAAGTTGGTTAAGTTGCGAGCTCAGTGGAGCGAAAGAGATGGCTTAACGCCGGATCGAGTGAGAGAGAAACGCACAGTCGATTGCGCGTGGCGACGCGTCGCCACGCCAGAAATCGGTCTCACGTGCGCCTATAGATGTTTCACATCAAAAACTTTCAAATATTGTGCTATGATTGCTAATTCTTCAAATCCTTTTATTCCCTTGTCCTATCCCAGAAGCATTAAGAATTTCAAATAATTCCGCATCCATCAGAAATTCTGCAGTATCGCCATTCCACAATTTTGGGACATCAAAAGGGACAGATTATACATGCGATATAGTTTATAATTTTTTTCCAGTGTGACCATAATGAAAATTCGCAAATTTGATTCAATAAAGATCCTTGAAATATTTCCCCCGAAAATTGTGATAAAGTTGCGCGCATTCACCTATATTTAATTAATTAACTTCAGTTAAAGCTTTTGGCACATAATTTATTTGTCATTGTGTTGGTGCTAATAAAGTGTCTCAACTAAATGTGGTACCATTTGACAAAAGATGACACTTTTATTACAACATACAGGATGAAATTTTAACCACCATCCAAATTTTAATTTTTAAACAATTTAAGAGACAAAAAACAAAAGACGTATTTTTTCTTTTGGTAAAGCCCAGTAATAAAAATGTTCAGAAAAATCCCTTAGATAATGTAAAAAGTGTATGTATGTATGTCCGCCAAAAATAAAAAAAATGATTTTTAAGCTATGCGCATCTCATTCATTCATTACTATACTATCCATAAGTTTTTGATTTTCCCTTCATACCTTAACAGGCTTAGGACCGTAAAAATTGAAAGCTATGTTGCGAAAAATATTTCCGGGTGAAAACTTAATTAACATTTTTTACTTGGGCTCTAAATTCGATACGCCTGTAAAAATTTTTGAAGATGACGAAAATGTCATCCTATATATCAATCGATATGAGTAAAAAACATAAAGTAGATTCGGTCCGGAGGTACTTTCACTCAGCTAAGCATAGATGGCGTTGTGCCTCATTACTCCTCGGTAATATTTAGCTTTGTTAAGTTACATGAGAAACAATTCGATTGGCTCTACATTTGGTTTTATTGAACAGAAAAGTATTCTTCTTCTTCGTTAAAAACGTGATCTGATACACTGCTAGTTATTTAAAGTTTGATAGTGTTTACCCTTCTGATGTTTCGAACGGATTGCCCGAACCATTAGGATATGTATAAATAATGATTAGTTAAATATTGACGAAATGAACGCGAATTCAACCTAGGTTCAAATTGTTTTCATTGCTCATATATTTCGGTTTATCTTTACCTCTCGAACACTGAAGCGTTTGTGGTCACAAGTTACCACGCCACACGTTAAATTTTGTCGAAGATTTTTTCAATTTTTTATCATTTTAGGTGGCTTAAAAACCCCTTTTCAAATAATCACCAGCACCAAAGTCCCAGGTTTAATTTCCGGGTACCCCAGTGTTGGAAACCACTTTTCTATGTGTGCGTGATTGTGGTACATTTGTTTGTATTGGTTTCCACAAAAAAAAGAAAGATAATTTGGTGCAAACAATGTATTTATTGTTGTCTACATTCATAGTAACTTAATTTGGGACTAAACGGCTCTGTGTGGCCCAGCGAGGCACGCCTTAATATACTATTACTAATAGTAATTTTCTCTATGTCAATATTTACGTTACAAGACAGGGCAAGTCGCTAGTTTCAAGTTATTATCGAGTAGCAAATACCTATTTCTGGATACGTTACGTCTTTGGTAAAACGCTAGCATAAAATAGATATTCTTATACGAATGTTTTGTGGGAACACCATTATAAAAGCTATTTCAGTCAGCGTTTTCTCTATGATATTCGAACCGATACTAGATACGCTTTACGATTGTCTATGACTGTGCATCAAAGTAGTTATGCTAATGCTGGCATCGAGTTTCTCTGTGTGTAGTTTCCTGAGGACGCTTCTGATTTACGAGTAGTAGCGACATTTAAATGTCTTTATTATACCGTGACACATCTCGTTATACAAGATAGCGTGAACGAGTGAATACTGTACAGTGTACATGGCTGCCATGAGAAAAGGCTTTTGACCGACGACAAAAATGGAATTCATAATTTCAAGCGTTTATTTGAGCATGTTTTGTCAAAATTAGTATTTATTGTTTACCTGACTTCAATACTTCATCTTTGTATCTTTACTAGATTTGTTAAAGTTATAAGTACCTCATACTTTTTGAAGTGAAACTTCTTTATCGGCGTTGGAAAAAATTTACCGTCACGTTTTGCGTCACATTGACGCGTCAGATTTTTCGGTTACGCGCCATCTTTTTCTTGCCCCTACCACGGTTGGTTCAGACGATAGCAAAAAGGTAAAGTGAAATAATATTTAACCAATTTAACCAATTTAACCAATTTAACCAATTTAACCAATTTAACCAATTTAACCAATTTAACCAATTTAACCAATTTAACTAATTTAACTAATTTAACCAATTTAACCAATTTCTGGAAAGTTGCATAGAGATCATTTTTCGAAAAATAAGGCCATAAAGAAGTTTCATTTCTTACGTGTGTACACTAGTACACGCACAGCTTTATTTTATTTTATACGAGTACACAACGGTTTTCAAGGTTTTGCCTGCTTCGAGGTTCCGGGTTAGTTCAATTTTTGAAGGGAAAGGAATAAAAAAGGTATATTTTTTGGGTCGGGGTGTTTGTTTTACCTTCGTTTTCTCTGATTTCCACAAAACAAGTGCCTTAAATAGTTACGTACTTTGGGATCATAAAGATGTTTGTGATGTTGTCCAAAAATATGTTTTTATTTTTTTATTTGTGTGTTAGCAATGGTTTTATAATCGTTTTATTTCTTACAGGTCACCCCAAATGCTGAACTTTTAATGATGACTGGTAAGTTTACTTCTATTACAAATACTAGATATCTCTGTATTTTTAAAACAGTAAAATAGTGAAATACGATACATATTGCTTTATAAATAATTATTAATTTGATCACTGGTGTAAAAATACTTTGACTTTGATTTAAATTAAAAACTGAAATCAGTGTATATTGAACTTAAAAGTTTCTGCCGTAAGGTACAAAATAGGATACCACAGGTGTCGTAACAGACGACTTAACAAGTGCTGCACGAGCAACAGCGTATTATAGTCTCTCCACTGTAGGCCTAAACCACGATCACTTATGCTATTGGGAAGCCTCCCAAATCTTATGGAGAGGCTTTTGTCCATGTAGGACTATGTTGGGATTGTGACAAATCAAAACACTCCTTAAATTTAAAATAGTAAAGCAACTATTTTTATTATTGTTTTTTATATCAGTATATAAACTTGAAAAATTTTGTCTCAGGCGGGACTCGAACCCGCATCTCCTCGCATGCCGGGCGGGCGCCATACCATTAGGCTACTAATGCTCGAGTCCCGCCTGAGATAAAATTTTTCAAGTTTATATACTGATATTATAAATAATAAATAAATAATCTGACGACCTCCGTGGCGGAGTGGCGTACACACCGGTTTTCAAGGTGTCGTCTGCTCCGAGGTCCCGGGTTCGATTCCCGGACGGGTCAATGTAGAAAAAAAGTGTTTTTCTACATTTTCTCGGGTCTGGGTGTTTGTGGTACCTTCGTTGTTTCTGGTTTCCAAAATACGAATGCTTTGAATAGTTATTCAAATTGGGATCAGAACAATGTATGTGATGTTGTCCACATTTATTTATTTATTATAAGTGCAATTAAGTTGCTAAAATATCAAACAAAGTATTGTTTTTTATGTTTTTTATTTATAAAGGTACTCCAACAATATTACATACATAAACATTTTTTTAAGCAATAATAATCATTACTGAGATGAGTAGTGCTCATCAGTGCGGCCTTGCGTCCGCCCGCCACGCAATTCCATTCCCGATCGGGTCATCATTGGAAATAATCTTAGTTCTGGAAGGGACATGTAGATTTAGTCATGTCCGGAAAGGCACATTAAGCCATTCAAATATCAAAATATTTTGTTTTGATAACTTAGTCTATTGCAAATATCAGAAATGTAGGAGCTCCCCTTTAAGCAAAACATAGCCTGTAGTAGGGGGAACCGCTCTTTTACAATCAGTTACATAACTAACTAAATTACACTCAGTATATAAACTTGAAAAATCATGTCTCAGGCGGGACTCGAACGAGGAGATGTGGGTTTATAGAGAATTACACTCGTGATAAACAACCAAGTAATATAACATTAGGGGTTAAAGTATGAAATTTCCGTTTTGTATGGACGAAATCAAGAAAAGTCATTTTACCATACTAACAATTTTTTAGTTTTTTTAAAAACGCCTGAACCGTTTTCGATGCAATTAAAGGTGAAAGCTAGATGGTTATAAAGCTACGCATTATAGTATTTAAATTTCTGAAAATCAAAGTATATAATACAAATATACTTAATTGAAGCAAGAAGATCAGCTGACGCATTATAAGGGGTCTTTTCAACGACTTCCTTTGAAGTAATAGGCACTAGTATTGCATTTTTTTTTTAGTCAAAAGTTACTTTATTTAGTTTTTGATACAGTACAAAAAGTATTACGCAATAATATGACTATACTTAAGAGCTATAAACAAAATAAAAAGTGGGAAAATAATCGGCAATTTCATACTTTAACCCCTATTACTATAATAAATGTTTATAGCAGTCATTGGTCTAGTCTGTCTCAATAAGAGAGATTGGTCTAACAGACAGCTTTAAAAATCTTACACCAAGTTATGTAATGTAAAGGAAGAAGGAGTTAATGCTGATATTTATTTAAAAAATACATTAAAGAAATCCATCCCACTGCAGGGCAAAGGCCAATGAACGCAAGTTACCATAGCAATGATGGGTACAGGCATAATCACCACACTTGCCAAATGCGGGTTGGTGATCACAAACCCGAGCAATGTTCGAAAATTCGTCACTTTTTTTACTGCCCGAGGTTTCGAACCCGGGACCCCGAGATCTTGGCTCAGTACTTAAACCACTAGACCAACGGGGCAAAAATACATGTCAGTATACTTTAGTTAGGTAATTTAGCATTTTCAATGATTAAGGAGAATCGTTTTCCCTAAACTTATGTTTTTATTAGTATTTTTATGAATATACTTGATGCAAAATCTCCTACATCGACTTACCCTGCCACAGTGAAACGATGTAAGGACGGCATTATTTTGAATGCTACGCTTATGGTGACGAAAGTAGCATAACCATCTCAAAATGGACTGTATCACTTTAGAAATACGGTAGCATACTCTTTAAAAACACGCCTTAATATTATAATCTTGAATGTTTTTATAGAGCTGTAAGATAAAATGGTTCTCCATTTGAGGAGATGGCAAACATTTCTTCAGATTTGTTGGTACAGGGCTCCATTTCAATTTTGCTTCGGAACGTTTTTGCGGTTAAATTACGCTGTCGGGATAGTCATTTGTTATTTTCTTTGATGGCCGTGACCGTGGTATTGGCGTTTATTTGTCGAGACGCATTTAATTAATTGTGATTTCTGTTATATGTCGCACTGATGACAATAATTTTTGATTATCATTTTATATGTATAGTGTTTCACCCAGTTATATACTTAATATGGTTGCTATGGAAGAGTAGATTCTCCTAACACAGGCAAATATTTGCTTAAAAGGAGTTTCTTAACCTTGAAATGTATTTTGTATAACTTGTTACTGAAATAAATAATTTTAATTTTTTTTTTTAATTCTTGTAGTCGCTTGTTTTGACGATGTTCATTTGTTATTTAACGGCAGATAAATTATGTTTGTGCTGTTTTGCAATAAAGGATCTACTTATATTTTAATTTTCGTATCGATGTTGGCAATGTGTTTTTTATTCGTATAGCTTCACCGTAAGTCAATCACATTTCTGCAGCTCCGATTTCATCATTTATATAATGAGGCTACTGCTGTACATAGGTTTCTCAAAAAGCAGGGGTTTTCCATAATTACTAAAGTGTTTACTGTCGCAGTTTGGCCGTTAGTGAAGAAAAGACATAGCTTCCCGTCTTCTTTCAGCGGTGCTCCTTTGGTCGCCTCGTACGACATCCATAAGAACAAAATAAATGGACTTATTATTTCTATATTTCTACAAAACACGACACTACAATTTAAATTGATAAGAATAACACTAGATTTTTCAAATGATAGAAAATTAAAAAAAAGATAATTAAAACAACAAAGAAATATCATTATTCTCTCACGTGTCACGTAATTTATTCAAAGCATTTCGTAGTAACATAATAAAAAGACGTGTGGCACTCGGAGACTGGCGCGGTAAAGTTATTGCATAGCATTTTTTATCAACTTATGCAATTATAAAACTAAAAAGTATCACCGCTGTGCCGGTTGGAGTGGGGGGTGTTAGGTTATTTTCGTTACGGAATCTGGATTCGGTCTCCACGCTCAAGGCCCGCGATAGAAGCTATGCAATAGCTTAATTTTATAATTTTATGTATTTTCTAATTTTGACTTTTGTAATTACATTTTTCTGTTATTTTGGCTATATATGTGGTTACCATAGGCAACCATACTGTCAAAATCCTTATTTTCTTCTAAATTCTTTTAAATTTCGGAAATTCAAAATTGTTCGATCATGCCTCGCCCCGAGTGTGTGGGTGTGGGTGTTAGGATTATTTTCGTTAAGGAATTTCTGGATTCGGTCTCCACGCTCAAGGCCCGCGATAGAAGCTATGCAATAGCTTAATATTTTTTTAGTCTAGCTTAAAGTCAAATATTGCATTAGCAATATTTAGCAGCCGGTGAAATCGTTGTAGCGTTTCGTAACGCACTGTAGCGTAGCAGTTATTTAACTACGCCGTAGTAGCTACGAGAATATTTATACGTAGTATTGAAATATTTTTCTTGCATTGTATTATAAACTTGTGACGCATTTTTATGAAGCGTAACTGTTAGTTGTGATTTCCCTTATACAGTCGACAGCTCATCTGGTTATACACTGAGAAATCTTAATGTCGTTGACGTAGGGGCGATTTTGCAAAAACAATGTATAGCTAGATAATGCAGAATGGACGGAATTGCTTTATTTAAGACAAAATATTTTTAACTGATTAAAAAATTAAGGTTAGGAGCGTACCTTTCTTATTTTATGTAATATAAAATGTAGTAATCAGTTACAATCTAGTAGTAAATAACAACTACATGACCTCTTATTGACAGTGTCAAAAATTTTTGAAAAACGTACTACTTAGTTATTATCATTTCCATCTTTAAATTCAAGTTAAATGTTAAAAAAATTGTGTAACATACGTACAGCGTAATACTTTTGCGTGACAATTCAATCACATAATGCAAACAATACAATCTGTAGTATGTTTACAAAAGCCTGGCATTCATACAGATAATATTCGTTCTGTTCTTGTATTATTACAATGATATAATTTAGTAAACTATTATAAAAATATTTTTTTTAGCAAGAATTATTCAAATTAATTTAAAATACATTTAGTCGTCTTGTAGTTGTTGTTGTTTAGTATGTGGCGACATCCCACATTTCTTATTATGTTTATTGTAAATTAAAGACAATTAGATATTACTTATACAAATAAAAAAATGAAGACAACAATTCTTTAAAATAGTGAAAAATTTATATATGCAGGTCAGAAAAACCATAAAACTACCTAAAGTCGATTTCCAACCCGAGCTGTCCCTACAGTAAAAGTGCCCATGACTCTAGCCGCGTTACCTCGCTGAATAGCAATGGACAACCTTTAAACCAGGAAAAACACAGAGCGGGGGTCGCCGGTATTATGCCTGAGCCGACGCCCCAACTCCCTAACAAATTTGGATGCTTCAGACCCCCAGCAACCTGCCGTCTCCACAGCCAAGGGGCCGGAAATATAATTTTAATATAATTTATTATTATTATTTATTTATATATTTATTTCTGGCAACAATGTAAATATTACACTATAAACACACAATTTTCACGGCGTTGTGTTACGCAACTTGGTGTCAGGTAAACGTCCACGAAACCGACGATACACAACACCCTTCGGCCAAAATTCTGCCTGCATGAAGGTCAACAGTTGTCCTGTCGGAACCCTAACCACAAACGAATTGAAATTCGTGTTGTGTCGAGATTCCAAACGTTCAACCCTCAAGGTATATTTGGTCTTCAATCCCACGTACTCTACAATTTCCTCGACCTTTGTAGAGTAATGAAGCCGGGACACGTATAGCAGCATCACTGGAAATGCAGGCCGAAGCAGGTGGTTCGTTCCAGTCGGTGCGTTGCCGCACTGGTTGCGAGTGGAGGGCTTCCTTTTCTTCTTCTCAACCTTCTTAAAACCCTCCTGCTGCAGCTGCAGCATATGCAAATTCAAAAATCTATATATTATAATATATTTTTGAATTTGAAAAATTTGACCATTTGTACTATTTATTTTATTGACACTGTGGGATAATAATTAGCACTCGGCAAGATAAAAACCAACACCTTACACAATAATTATGTTCAACAAAACTGTCTCACAAGGTCATTCAGATTAGAAGGTTCTGCGAAAGAATAAGGGCCGGAAATGAAATCTTAGACGATCCAATTTATTGTGGAGCGCGCATTTTTTGCTTTTCATAATGATCTACGATGACGACAAAATTAAGATGATAATCTTGATATAGAATACTCTACTACTCTCGAGATATACTTTTGGTCTAGCAAATTAAGTACTGGATCAAGATATTGGGATTCTGGGTTAGACCTTTTAGTCAGGCAGTAAGAGTTCCGAATTTTCGAACATCGCTCAGGGGCCTAATTCGCGTAACCGAATCGCAGTTCGATCGTGATTGAATTGGACGATTTTGACATTTAGCCCATACTAGAACTGTCAAAAACCTGTCGTTCAATTACCTGCAGTAGATTAATTCTAGGCTGTTAATTGACTTTTACTTAACTCTTGATATTAAAAACCTATCTCCTAAAAATAGACCAATTTTTGGGTATGTTTCTAAGAAGACGTTGTTAATTTATAAAATCTTAGTTATACGAGTATTAAAGATGCAAATGTTTATTTAGATGGATGTTGGTTAGTCAAACACGCAGAACGGCATACCAGACCTGAATTTTGCACAGTGTTAGGTGGAATAGCAAATTGTTAATACATATTACAAAATAAACCTATTAATATATTTCAAAAACATGAAAATATTTCGCAATTCGCTTTTAGTACTGTAATGTTCCGATAGCTAAAATATAATCCTGAATATATAAAAAAAACTTTATTCTTTTGATGTTCTTCAAACAGTTTATTTTGTTTTAAAGCTTTTTCTAATCCAATTTGATTAGCCTGCTAATAACTTTTATAGCTTAACTTGTTTAAGTGCTAAGTTTAATTAGCATTCTTTATTTAAAGAAGTTATTGGCTGTAGAACCATCAAGTAAACAAAGACGCAATATTTTTCCATCGAAATTGAGCGATACAAACAAATCTCTGTTTACCAAAGGAATCCCCGTCCAAAGTGACACTTTAAGAAAATTTCACCCCCCGTCACGTAAATAAGGGATTTGGCGAATTCTCATCAAGAGACAGAAGTAGTGAGGCCTATACAATAAATTTTAATCAACAAACAGATTGCTTCGCCAATAGCCTCTTTGTTTTTCTACCCGCTTTTACTCTGAAATGACTAAGGCTTAAGACACACTTTGATCTAAGTTAAAACAGTAGGGTAATTGAAAAAAGATATACATATAAACTAGGTCTTAGTTTGTTTTTAATTAAAAATGTTACAGACTTCAATTTTAACAAAAGAGTATTTTTATCTATTTCTTTCTTCTTTATCCACCCCTCTTCCCAGTTTAGCTGGGGTCGGGTCTCCTTGTACGTCTGCGCCAGAGAGCTCTGTTCTGGCTTGTCTGTGTACTCAGATTCTCTTTCTGGATCTCTTTCTGCATGTTTGACCACCAGGTGGCGGGCGGTCGTCCTCTTCCCCGTGGTCGATCGGGAATGTTTAGGGCCTTTTTGACGGAGTGGTTGTCATCGCATCTTAGGATATGGCCGTACCAGCGCAATCGGCTCTCTCTCACTTTTTCGGCAATTGGTGCTTATAAAAATGCTAATAAAAAGCTTTAATGATCCCCGGACATACTCGTTTCGCACTTTGTCCAGTCTGGTTATTCCTCCCGCCCATCTGAGCATCCTTATTTCATTAGTGTGTAGCCGCTGTTCGTGTGTTTTCTTGAAGGTCATACATAAAGTATTTTTATCTATTTATTTTATATATTAAAAAACTACACTGACTTACAGCGATAAGAATATGTTTGAAGAATTCGCACTATAACGCAGTGTCTCGGTGGCTTAATGGTATAGCGTCGCGCCCGGTATGCATGGAGACGCGAGTTCAAGTCCCACCTGAGACATAATTTTTCAAGTTTTAATACTGAAATAATTAATACTAACCAAAAGCTATATGAATAACTTATAAAACAGCCATTATTCTTGCCATGATGACGTTCACCGCAATAAAATACCAATCGGTATTGTATTACGCTGGTCTGTCTACTGCGAAAGGATCCCTGGATCGATTCTCGGCTGGGTCAGTATAGGAAACAATATTTCCTTGATTAGCTAGGGTCTGAACGAGATGGAAGGTTCTAGTCGTGCTACGTGCTACGTCTGAGTTAAACCGTTACTTACAGTTCTTGTCGCAAGATAGACATCGTAAATACACGTTCAACGGGCGACTTAGAAAACCAGATTTGATTTGATGATCATCTGGATCAGTGGTAGTAAACGCTGAGCCATGAGTCGCGGGTTCGATTCCCGCACCGTAAAAATATTTCTATGCATGAACATGTCTGCTAGTGCTGTTCTGGGTGTTTCTTTCTATGTATAATAAGTATACATTTACAAAAACAGTACATAAGTAAGTTTATCGATTGTCTAGTACCCCATACGCCAAGCTACTTAATAGTAGCTTATTTGGGACTAGATTTTTTTTTTGTCAGATGTTTTAATTATATTGTAACTTACTATTGACATTTGTTCCGTGATCTTCATCAATCAAGATTGTACAATTATAATAAATCCTTTATTATTAAAATATTACAGAAAAAACTTTGTTGTTACAAGGGATGTATCTTATAGGTAGTTAACTTATTGGTGTAACCCTGACTCCTAATCTAGGATAATCCTGTATCTTAGGCAGCAGTGATTCCTCCAATTAAACATTTTACATGGTAACAGTTAAGTATTAGAGAGGTACGTGTGTATGTTTATATGCTTCTCTATATATGGGAGAGGAAGTGTGTGTTTGTATATGCTTCTCAATATATGGGAGAGGAAATGTGTGTGTGTGTGTGTGTGTGTGTGTGTGGGGGGGGGGGGGGTGGATTTGAGTGTGTGTCTGTGGGTTCGGTGTGTGTGTGTGTGTAAGTGTAAGTTATCACCTATTTAAGAAGATCTTCGGTCTCATTAGATGACTCGTGTTGCCCAGCGTGTCTTAAATATTATATTATATTTGACGACCATTTGGATCAGCGGTAGTTAACGCTGCTTCTGAGCCATGGGTCGCGGGTTCGATCCCCGCACAGTACAAATATTTGTGTGCATGAACATGTCTGTTTGTACTGGTCTGGGTGTTTTCTATGTATTATAAGTAAGTATTTACAAAAAAAAAAAGTATATAAGTAAGATTATCGGTTGTCTAGTACCCATACGACAGGGTACTTAATACTACCTTAATTTGGGACTAGATGGCTCTGTGTGGCCCAGTGAGGCATGTCTTAAAAATATATATTTATTTATATTTATTATTTTTAGGTGTCTATTTTATAGACTCGGTTATTTATAACGCTGGTTATTTAGATGTTATTTAGATGTTATCACGAGTTGAAGCCAAGTGATTAACACATAATTTTAATTTCTTGGGCTTAAGAAACTTGAATCTACGAAGAACACCAAATATCGATAGGTGCTCTTCATGGACTAGGCCAGGTGCTATTCGCGCAGGTGCTATTCGGGCGGGTGCTCTCAATGGAATATGTCGATATTTGTATGTTTTGATCAGTTTGTAGGAATTTTCGTACAGTCGTACAAGTGTTTAGAATGCACGCTTTTTGTAAAATTGCATAAGTGTAATCACGCAGGTCTAGAGATATATTATTATTAAAGATTATCCTTATAGTATTAACACACGATAAAAAGCAGAAGACAGTAACTTAATACGCCTTCAATGTAGTCGCGGCCTAACACGATTCCAAATTTTAATATCTCACTAGGGGCGTCTTAATTAAAAGAAGCCGTAGGCATCGGCTATTCTTTTCAAAGAATAGGTAGTAAGGTTTTTTTATATATTTAAGGTCTTAAAAGCACAATAGAAATTACTGAATAAAATTGTATAAAAATACGGAAAACATGATTTTTTTAGCTTAATTTACATTCTTTCCTTTATTATTAAAAGTTCAATTATAAACGAGGGTAAAAATGTTTCTTTTTTTTATACTGGCATGTCACAAATCGTGACGAATCAATACGATATACACAAGTAAAATTATGTTACCCCATCACGAAGAACACATCGCTTCGGTACAGACCTTCTGTACTTTCATTCTTTGCCCTTAGTATAAAACAAAAGGATCAGATGACGTCATCAAATCCTGTTAGGTATTATACTTTGTTGACGCGTTGTTCCTTAAGTCTTTTGTAAGCTCGCTACGGTAACAAGCGTAAGTCTGATGTTACATAAAATGTTCGTTCATTGCAGGAACAATTAAGAACCTTATAATTACAAAGCCGAGCTTACGAGAGCTTTAATTTTAACAGGTTTAAAACGCTTATTCCATAAGTTAATCGTTTAAATGCTTATATTGAAATTCAATTATCTTCTGAGATAAAGCAAAAATTTTCCAACGATCGATTTCGCAACTCAGTTAACCCTAACGCGCACAGCCATGTTAACATTTCTAATGGTTTTTGATCTTCTTTTAAGTGAATTCAAATTATGGTGTCTAATAAATCGATGGGGAAAGTGATAGTTAAAGTGAAGTCTGTGCCTTTCAAAAGAACGTATAGAGGCTTATTTTAATTTGTTTCTTTTTCACCAACACGGTCTCAAATAAGATCAAAAAAAAAAATTATATATAAGATGCAAAGAATATACACACACGTAAATGGTAATACACAAATAAAATTATACAATTCATACGCTAAATATGTAAAGTATGATAAAAACATAAACAGAATGACTTACAATGACAAGGGTTACTAACACTTGTCTGGTTTTTATCCAGAAACACTTCATATAATACAAATAAAACCAATGTTTTCAAATAGTTCAATTACCTTTTTACAATGAGTAGCCTTACGATAGCGAAAATCTGATGTTTTAAAACAAAAGTCTTAACAAATATCGCTGGAACGTTCGCTCGTGCCGGAACAATTAACAAAGCACCTTATAATTACGGGAAAGCTCACAAAGGCTTTGATTCTGCCGCGGCAAGAGTGATTCGCGGATCGCTTAGGCTTCGTGCTTTAAATTCAAAGTTGGAAAATATTGTTTTTGAAAATTTTAGGGTAACTTTACGAGGGAAATGAACCCTAAAGAAATGGTAAGTGACTACTTAGCTCAATATTTTTATAAAACTTAGATTAAAGGTTACACATTTTCCTAACAATAAGAAACAAAAAATTAAGTCCAAGTTAATAATATACATAAGAACAAGCAAGCACAAACAAAAAAAAAAACACACGCCATTGATTCTGCATTGCTAAGGTACAATAAACCAAAATCAGAAAAGCCACCTCTAAATTTTCCCTTAAAATAGCTTTACGAAATCACTTCACAGACTAACTTTCTATCTTTCCTCTCTCGAATCCCGCTGACATTATTTCCGTGTATACAAACAGGATACAGGATGAAATTTTTAACCACCTTCCAAATTTTAATATATCTATCTACGAGACAAAAAACAAATGACGTATTTTTTCTTTTGGTATAGCCCAGTACAAAAATGTCAAGATAAAGCACTTAGAAAATGTCCGCAAAAAATCAAAAAATTTTGATACGGCCGCCGAGCAACATTTTTTTACGCGATTTACATCTCATTCATTCATTACGATACTATTCATACGTTTTTGATTCTCCCTTTATACCTTAACAGACCTAGGACCGCAAAAATTGAAAACTATATTGGGAAAAATATTTTCAGTTGAAAGCTTGATTTACATTTTTTACTTCATAAATGGGCTCTAAATACAATACCGAACGCCTATAAAAATGTTGGAAAGTGGTTGAAATTTCACCCTGTATATTGTGTATCTGTTTTTGTGTATGTTATTGTATGTATATATCTAGTTCGTATGTATATTTTAACCATAAATATCAAATCTGCTGCCAGTTCTTGATTTGCAAGCACTCTATTATGAATATTATCTTACTTGTATATTTGTAATTTGCACTACTTTGCACCGCCTGTAACCTTTCTGCATGGCCTTACGGTTGACGGGAAGAGAATGCTTTTGGAATTAAGTCCGCCATTTGTACCGCTTTGTATGTGCATTAAAGTGTTAATAAGTTAAATAAATAAAATAATGTTTAGTACATTTTTTTAAATCATACTTCATCCTTACTTCACTATGTTCACGTTCAAATCGTAGAGACTACGGTTCATGACTAATTATTCACGCAAAGATTTATACAGTCAAAGGAGTCTGTTTAGTTACTAAAAACTGTATAATATCGGTCTAATATAATAGCACCACCTATTTTCTTTCTATGAGTGTTGTTAAAGTTGACTAAAAAAGTACTGCAAGAGAAAAACGGGCAGCGTCTTCTCTTCTGGCCAAGCTGCAATCGCTGAACCGCCTGTCAAGCATAGCAGTTATTGCAAAATTTTACATTTCCTCCTGAAAGATAGCCCTTTCAGTTAGAAAACGAAATATGACGAGACAAAGAAGAAGCAGTCCTCGTTTAAAGTATATAAAATTATCTTATTACCTACTTTATTTGTTATAAAACTCTACCCAGAATGGAAAGAGCGATTTACCCTTTTTTTTTAAATTATTAAATTTGAAATTGGTAAAAGTAAAGTAAAGTAACAGCCTATAATCATCCCACTGCAGGGGAAAGGCCTCCATCATTGAATTCAAGTTACCACAGCAATGATGGGTACTGGCATAATCACCACGCTTGCCAAATGCGGGTTGGTGATCACAAACCCGAGCAACGTTCGAAATCCGAAACTTTTTGTTGCCTTCATTGAACCTGGGACCCCGAGATCTTGGGCCGGTATTTGAACCACTAAACAAACGGAACGAAATAGGGTATTTGTCATAATAAATGAAGTCCAATAATATTAAATAGGGTGGTTCATAGGCATTTTGTTCTCGGATCAAAGTAGGATAATATTAAATTCCATCCAACAGTAAGTTCACCAATACTTAAACAGCCGGTAAACAAAGAGTGACGATTAATTTGACACAATTCCCATACAAAATATGTCAAATAATATTTTAAACGCTGTTTAAACTTAAACGTCTGTTGGTGAACTCAGGCCTAAGTAGGTAACAAATAAACAGACATAAGTACGATGATACCTAGCAAAATCGCCCAGACCCATCTTTTTATAAATATTTACTCATCCGGTGACCAAAGCGGTAATTACACCAAAAAAACAACGTACCTACCTACATGCCAATTGGCAACGAAGGCCGTTAACAATATTTAACGCAACTAGCCAATCTACAGCAACAAAGCGTCGTGGGAGCGAATTACAAACTACAAAGTCGCCATCGCGACTGGAATGAACAAAACTTTTTATTGTCGTGTGGAAAAGCTCGTGAACTGTTAAGAGAAAGCAAAAGTTCCTGACATGATGTCCCTTTCAATAACCGCTGTACGTGAGCGGATTGCAACGGATTAAAGTATAAATGATTTGAAACTCTAAGCCTTGGTAAGGCTGTCTTACGAAAATGTTCTACGTTTCTAAGCTACTGATGTGATAAGACGTGTAAAAAAGTCGAATAATGTCTAAAATAAAATAAAAGTGTAGCTATTGTAAACATAAATGTAATTAATTAAAATTATAATGTTCCAATACTGACTGATCTTGCAACGTGTAATTTAAACCAAAAGACACTGAATTTTTACATAGTAAAGAAAGTTATTATGGCATTGATGTTTTACAAAATCTATACTCTATACTTAATATATAAAGCTGAAGAGTTTGTTTGTTTGTTTGTTTGTTTGTTTGTTTGAACGCGCTAATGTCATGAAGTACTGGTCCGATTGGAAAAAATCTTTTTGTGTTGGATAGTCCATTTATCAAGGAAGGCTTTAGGCTATAGAACATCACGCTGCGACCAATAGGAGCGAAGCATGAGTGAAAAATGTTGCAAAAATAGTCACGATCATAATAACAGAAATTGACGCGAACGAAGTCGCGGGAAACAGCTAGTATTTAAATAAATGTTATTCTCAAAGGGGTAATATCTTTTTCAAGCAAGTTCTGTAAAGTTGTTTTAAACAAGTTTTTACGTGTGGTAACTGATAATACTATTCCTTGGATAAAAATATCATCTGCCTTAGATAGGACTCGAAAACAATGAGCTACCAATGAATTTTAATCAATGGTCAGAGCAGTTGCCCGGTAGCTGAAAGGTATTATTGGAAGCGACCGAATCCACAAAAAATAGACAAATAGCTTAATGTTAATGTTTCTGTTAAATACAAAGGTGTTCGATAGTATAAATAAAGTTTTTGGAAGAGTTACACATTCGCATTCGGTAAGTGAGTGGACTATGTCAATAGCTAGAAGAAAAGAAGATTTATTAGCATAATATTTAGTTTTGGCGAATCTATCCTTCAGATGTCTCTTAAGAATATACTTAAACGAATACACGGTACGTCTATAAATACTTAAAACATTAAAAACAATAACTAAAATCCACCACTGCGAACGTGATTTATCGTAAGCAATGTAAAACTAGTTAACTCTCCTATTTTCATGGAAAGCAATTTAAGTTATATACCAAAATGAATTAATTCACTAAATAAAGCACAAAAAAGTGTTATACTCGTATATCAGAACAAGTATTTTTTACCAGTTCTTAGTACTTTTCCGATTATTTTAATGCCTACTCTGAAACATCAAACGATCTAAATCTGAACATTTGGCCTTTTATAAAAAAGGTAAAGTTTTGTGCTTTTAAACCGAACGAAATAAAATGAAAGATCACAAAGTCAAACCAAGCCACACAAAGCTGAAAACAAGCATAATTAAATTCTCAACTCACGTGAATGTGGACAAAATGGAAAATGTTTTGTCACAGGGCACAGGTCTGAAAATAGAAGACACGCCACAACAACTATTAGAAAGCTGAGGCCATCATTGATATCAAAGAGAATAGTATAATAGTTGGGAGTTGTCTGAAGTAATTTAAGGTACTATTTGTTTTTAGATTAATCCTTGTTGTAGTTAAACCAAGTAAATACCTACACAAGTTTTATTGAATAATGAAAATGCAAAATGGTGAGATGACAGCTAAAGACTGTAGTAGCATGTTATGTAGGTAGTTTTTACTGAAAACAAAAGATGGCGCTGTATGTGTGATACATTGCACTAGCGCCATTTAAATTGAAGTACTTCTTTTTTTGGCAGAACCTTTTGTGTTTAAAATAATATATGCAATATAATATAATATTTGTTGTTATGTAACGACATATTGTCTTTAGCTATAAGTGATCAGATGATTTCTTATTAAATTTAGATATGCAATGGCCTAGTTTGTATTATATCAATTAACCTTAATTCATTCGAATCAAAATAAAAACAATCTTTTTTTCGTTTAAAAAATCTTTCATTCACCAAATCTTTACTTTCCTCTGAGACAAACTCGGCGTATTTACCGACATCTTTATATCTACTCAATGTCTGAGCTAATCTAATAGATACATAAAAGAAACAATGTTCTTTGAAGAATAATTGGATGTGCCCTAGAAAACGGGCCCTTGTTCCGATTTAATGGAAATAATGAAATCGTTGCGACAATAGGCTTACTGTCTACGTAAGAAATGGTGGAGTCGAGTGAAAGATTCATTGATTTCTTGTTAATTAATCTTTTCCGTCGCTATGTTTGGCTGACGATAAAAAAGGAGGTTTTCTAGATCACTGATTTTATTTATAAAATAATAGGTACATAATAAAGTAACAGCCTACAATCATTCTGCAGGGCAAAGGTTTCATCATTGAAATTTAAGTTACTACACCTATGATGTATACAGGCATAATCATCACGCTTGCCAAATGCAAGTTGGTGATCACAAACCCGGTCATAGACCATCGAAGCGTATATTATCAAGCATGCATATCAATGATATATGATATTACTAAACCAAAGAAATGGTGCGATGTCGAAACAAAAATGAATAGGGTATATATCGGATTGCCGAATTATTTGTACTCCTAATTGTCACTGGCACACAAACTTTAAGCCTAAATTTTTTTCGCACAGCTTCACTCTTCCTAAACGTGCTTAGCCTATATTTACTACGCCTTACTGTATATCGCCGTATTATAATTTGGCAAATGCAACATTTAGCCGAATATATCCTAATACCTACCATTTACAGTTCCAAATTTTTATTTACAAAAAGTTAAAACTTTATCAATATTTTAAAGAAGTAAGCATGCATGCAAGCAAGCAAGTAAGCAAGCATGCATGCAAGCAAGTAAGCAAGGAAGCAAGCATGCTTGCAAACAAACAAGCGTGCATACAAGCAAGCAGGCGTGCATGCAATCAAGCAAACATGCATGCAAACAAGCAATCATGCATGCATCCAAACAATCAGACTTCCGTGACGGCTTCGGTGCTGCGGGGCTCCGGCGGTCCCACGCGTGCTAATCGTCGCAGATGGCTTACACTCAGCCCCGCAGCTTCGGCTTTCTGGCCGGCTGCGCCGGCCAGCCTCAGCCGCGGCGCCTCGCTTACAGTCTCCTGCTCCTCAGCCCGCGGGCCGCCTCGCCCTTTCGCGCCTACGCGCTTTTAAATTACACTCTAGGGGTAGGGCAGACAAGACTGCTTGGGGTCGGTTTGTGAGCGATTAATTTTTTTAACTTTTTCGGTTTAAAAAAAAATTATGGCTCTCATTCTTAGCTTTATGCTAAAAGAAAGATGCGAATATATTTTAGTGCATTCGATATTAGACATACTAAAATTAGGTTTTTAAATTTTTAGACCCATCTATGATAGTGCGAAAACAACTGTTAGGCTAGATAATAATTATACGTTATAAGTTTAGGCCAATACGGTTCGGCCAAATGAAATTAGGACTTCAAATTTTAGGCGAACCGAAGGGCACCCAAATGAATATCACCTTCCATTTCTAATGGGTGTTGAAAGGGATCGCAACTTGAAAAAAATGAACAGCAGTGTCTTCTCCTAGCCATAGCATAAACTGCATGAAGTGTGTAAAGGGGGGAGTGGTATAACCTAGGCCAGTGCAGAATAATATTTTTAAGACATGACACACTGGGCCACACAGAGCTATCTAGTCCCAGTACCCTGTCGTATGGGGTACTAGACAACCGGTAAACTTACTTATATCCTTTTTTTGGTTGTAAATACCTACTTATAATACACAGAAAACACCCAGACCAGTACAAACAGACATGTTCATGCACACAAATATTTGTACTGTGCGGGGATCGAACCCGCGACCCATGGCTCAGAAGCAGCGTTTACTGCCGCTGATCCAAATAGTCGTCCTAAGAATGAGCGGTAGTTATAAAAAAATATATTTTACCGTCGTTTTTGTCTAAAAGCTGACGAAAAAGAGTGCTGCTATTATATTTTAGACTGTCGGTACACTACATAGGTACCAATTTAATATACATCTTTAAGTGTTTTAGGATAATAAAAGATTTCATGTCATCCATAACCCATTTTTCACGACCACAGTAAACATTAGAATGCTATAATAATACGTTTACGCTTTTAGTTATTGCAGTCTCGATTGCTTCATAACAAAAAATTGAATCTGATGTGAACTAAATCTGAAATACAGCGGGATTTAAACGTATAACAAGATTAAAAGGCAAATATTATGTAATTTTTTATTTCCTGACGTTTCAACCTACTAACGTCGTCCATAATCACAGGCTGACTTGATTTTTAAACAGTCATGAAACGTGAAAATTTAAATTTAAATCTACAATACAGTACTTACTCAAATTTTTTAAAATAATATATACATATTCTAAACACTAGTATAATTTCATTTTTAATGTTAAGAACAAATGTGTTTTTACGGATTTATATTTATTTTATTTTTGTAGATTATTATTCAGTTTTCATAATACTGTTTTGCCTTCAACATTTCCTAGTTTAAACTGAGAAACTTTTTGAAACTTTTGTAAAAAGTGTAACAAAGTTGTATGGAAATAGTTTAAGACCGTAAAGGAGACAAGTTTTCGTTTACAAAACTTCATTAAACGTGTACAAAAGGAAGTTCGTATGGGGAACGATAAAGTGTAGGAACTAGACAAAGTCCCATGCAAAAATATCACTTTGAAACTATCCACTTTTAAATATATGTAGCTCATTTCATTCATGACTACAGTAATGAAAATTCAACCTTACGTCTATATTACTAAAGATGAATGCAACTAAGAAAGGAGAGCACTCATATGTTTAGAACCTTACGTCTATATTACTAAAGATTAAAGATGAATGCACCTAAGAAAGATGAGCACTCATATATTTAGTGAATTTTTAATTTAACGTCTAGTGTCAACTTCAAAGTGCAGAGGTAGGAACTGCAAAAACTTGATTCAAATTCAAACTCCCAAACGCAAATTTATCGTATAACCAAAGCTAAATTAATCCATGTATTCAGCCTGCAGGCGTGCAAATATATATAATGTTATGTTAATTGATTAATTAATAATTTGAAAATCATGTCATGCTATTGAATTAAGCAATTTTATATGCGTTGGTTAAATTTCAATTTAAAAAAAAGGATAAATAACTAATAAAACTGATAAAGAAAGAAATATATGAATAAATAAATCAAAAAACAAATAAACACACAAAAACAAGATATCATATTGGAGTGCTATTAAAAGCAGTGCTTTTAGCAACTAAACTAATGAAAGCAGTTCTGTTTTAGAAAACTACAAATTTCTATATTTCCACTCTTGATAAGAATCACTAAAGCTGTTTCAATGTTACCGGAGTCTGTTGAATATGTAAATCTGATGTTTTACAGGAACCGCCGTTCAGATCTCGACCGGCACGTTTTCAATGACGGAACTCAGTCCTGGCCGATGTTTTCATTTGAATTAATGAGTTAAGTTTTTCTTTTACTCGGTGTATTTAAGTTTCAAGGATCTATCTGAAATGAGGTTTCGAGAATCTGAGATACTTCAACCGACAAAAAAAAATGTGGCGTACGTTTTAATTGTTGACCATCCATAAATTTTTACCCTTGCTGACTGATTTAAATGACTTTTGTGTTTCATGGGGTATCAAATACCCCCAAAGGAAAACTAAGGTAAAGGACAATGTGTTGAAAACTTTAAAACATTAAAAAAATGCTAAATGAATCAGACAAGAAGCTTGAAATAGCCACCAAATACCGACACGTTGTGCACACAGTGAATACATGACAAACACAATTTATTTTGCTACACCAAGTCACGTCTTAGTGGATTAACATTTGCCAAAAACAGTCCCAAGTATATTATTCCACGCAAATACTCGAGTTATTACTGCGCGCCGCTCACCCGATGTCTAAGCGCGACGCTTCCCCGGAACGCTATTTTAATTCCGTGGAATATCAAAGCAGCGCGGAAATTATATCATCAACTCCGGATGTACGGGCCACCCGGTACATGTGCTACCAATTTGTTTACCTCCAACGAATTTCGTGTTGCGATTTCGAAGCCTATTTTGTTTGGGATTTAGTATTCCAGTTCAATACTGTAGAAGCATTAGCTTATAAGCATTCAATGTTTTGGTTTTGCAATGGTTTCTTGAAACGATGTAGACTCTTTACATTATTTAATAAATATGGACAATATCGCATACATTGATATGATTGCTGAGTAAGCACTTGTTTTGTAGAAATTAGATAAAATGAAGGAATAATGCCCGTAGATAGCCGAAAAATATTTTTTTCATCCCACCATCTCGGAAAGAGTATTGCTCTTCGATATCTGAGTGCAAAAGCGGTTTTTATTCGCTAGAGGATAAAGAAAATTTGAATTTAGAACATCTCGTGCACTAGTTATGTGATTTCAAAACATCATTAAACCTATTTACTTTCATCTCCGTGGTGCCGTATTTACCATACATCTTTTTTTTTTTTTGTTAAAAGCTCAGACTCTTAACCTCCTTGGTGTACTTTTGTTTTCAGTTTGCTTTGCGCTCGCCATTTTGTTTTGAATTCGTATTGTTATTAATAAGAAACTTAATTACAAGTAAAAAAAAAAAAACGAAAATGAGTGATTCCAGCGACGAAGAAGTTTATTTTAATACTTACATATCATAATGTTGTAGTAAATATGTACCTAAACTAAAATAAAAGTATCTTGTGATCGTAAATGTTTTATTTTGCATTTAGTCATTTCCTCGCTAAGGGGGGATGAAAAGTTACGTGTTGCACTCGAGTGCAAAGATTTTTCACCTTGTGCTCTTTTAATTCCCTCGCTAACGCTCAGGATTCTAATTTTTGAATCACTCGCTGCGCTTGTAATTCAATTATAGAATCCTTTGCTTGCTCGGTCATCAAAGTTGAGCACGCGGCTAAAAAGGAACTTTGCACTCTTGTATAACAAATAACTATTTTTTTACTTTACATTGACTCTATTATTATTATCATTATTTTCAGAAAAACAGTTCAAGTTTAAAACAATAGCCCGTTTTTATTCCACCTAAATTTAATTTACTACCGAAAAAACTCTTTTCCTTGTCAGGTCTTCCTTGTCAACCATAGATTGCCCGAAGCCCAACCCATAATGGTAGATACATTCTAAAGAACCCAAAGTTACGTGACTTGATTCAAGCACGAACATCAAAGCGTGCAATACTCCAATCAATGAACCGCTACCTAATACTATCTGGAAGTCTATAAAAATAAAATTCAGCAAGACATCTCAGTACTCGTATCCCAATAATTCCCAACCAATCTCTATGATTTGAAAATAAATACGTACAGTTTGAGTTCGATCTGGTAACCAAAGTGCCGACAAATTGGTCCTTTGGCACTTAAAATGGTAGTGACGAACAAAAATGGTAATTTCTATTGCATTTTGGGGTGGACTTTTTAGGGTTCCGTTCCCAAAGGGTAAAAACGGGACCCTATTACTAAGACTTCGCTGTCTGTCCGTCTGTCCGTCTGTCCGTCGCTCTGTCACCAGGCTGTATCTCAAGAGCTGCGATAGCTAGACAGTTGAAATTTTCACAAACTATATATTTCTCAGTATATACACGGAAAAAAAAGATTTCCTACAATACTACAAGAACGTTTAGTTAAAAAAAAAACTGTTGAGTCTACGAAAACCGGGTTGAGATAAATAAAAATATCGTATCGTGAAATAAGTGACTTGTAAACATTAACTTATGATTCTAGTTAAACATGATTTTGTAACAATTACTTTTAAATCGTTTTGATTAACCACGTAACATGATAAATACGAATAGGTTTGTAAAAATTATGATGCATCTGTAACGGTGAAAATACGCATTGTAATCTGTACCCGTCAAATAGGTTATTATCTGCGGTAAAAGCGGAGAGGAACGGGGGAGGGGGGCGGTAACCGCCAACCGCCAAAACACATGCTTGCAAGCACAAGCAAGCGTCGAAACCAGTTTCAACCTGACTCAACAGTCCTCCTCCCTGGCCGTCCGCCGGCCGCCCCGGTGTTGTTTGTTTGATTTGATTATTTATTATTTGTTGTGTGTCGGTCGTCTACGCCGCCGGCGCGAGTACAGTGTTTTGCCTGGCATACAAGTGATCCTTTACCAATGGATGAGGATGTGAAAGTGTTGTTGCAGGCGTGGAATTTAGAGGGCTACATCGAGCTATTTGCAAGTAAGTAACGTATTTTTTCCTAAAATAACTAGTAGTTGATTAATTAATTTGATAAAACCAATATAATCATTTTAAGTTTTCCGGTGCACGCTGCAGCTAACTATTATAGTCTAAAGTGGGTGGTACCTACCTACATCATAGTGTCTTTTTAATTTACGACACAAAAATAGGTAATGAAGTACCTACTTAACGATTAATGTTGAATGAAACGGGCATGATTAAATTAGGTTTATGTTATATAGGTATACTATTAAACTATAGGACTATAAAGTACCAATATAGTTGTTATTCATGCTTAACAAATAGGTATTTCACATAAAACCCAGATCAAAAAGTGCGTGTCAGGCCACGCGCAATCTAGGGTTCCGTAGTTTTCCGTTACAGTATGTAGTATTTGCTACCTGATTTACAAAATTAAGACCATCGTATAAGTAATTTCCTTCACTAAGTAAGTTTAAGTTAACTCTGCAAGTATAGTAATATAAAACACTACTTAACTGTGTAAAAAGTTTTCCTTTTAACTTCGTTATTATACGAGTACTACACTGTCGTGTATTTTTTCACATTTCTTTCGCTGTCAGAGGCTCTAATTTGTAACAAAAAATGGCATTTTAAAACTTATTATATTATTACGCAAACCTAAAATAGTAACTAATTAAAGTACTATTGTTTGCATGAATTATTTTAAATAGGTAACTGATTTATTGATTTTATTAAATACCTACTTATGTTTATTTACAGAAAACAAAATTACCATTGATTGTCTACATCTGCTCGATGTACAGATGATTAAAGAATTAATTCCAGTCATAGGTGACAGGGCTATATTTTCAAAAAATTTAGATAATTGGATGAAGTTGTCACAACAGTCAGATAAAGAAAATCTACTTGTAAGTTAATCAAATTGTATTGCGCTATATAAAATAAGTAATTGTTTATTTAGGTAATTAAAAAATAATGTGTTTTTGAAAAGTTTATAAATACAAAAGGCAATTATTTGTATATTAGTAGTTGGAGTTACTTCAATTGCCGACCACCTCCGTAGCAGAGTGTTGTCCCCATCTCCGAGGTCCTAGGTTCGATTCCTATAATACAAATGCTAGCTACTTACCTTAAAACTAGAGCAATGTATGTGATATTGTTCAATAGTTATTACCCATGGCAGAACAGAAATTAAAAATTATCAATCTTGGTAGGTTTCTTTAATTTATATTTTAGAAACTGTTTTAAAAAGCATTTACTTATTTAGTTTCTTAATCAAAACATGTAAGTTTAATGTTACTTACTAAGTAAGTTCATGGATTCCATTAATTTTAAATGATAAAATGAAAAGATTGTTCACATGTTTAATTTGATTGCCTTGGAGTAAAATCTTATTTGTGTTCAGTATTTTTCTTGTGTGTGTTAGTGATTTAATTAAGTGATGATATCTCACTTAAATTAAATTATTTATATTAATTATTTTATTTTATCAAGCAGGATTTGGATTCTACTACAGAAGTCAACCATGATATAGATGTCTTATCAGATCGACATCATGATCCATTTAGTAGCATTTCTAATATAGAAATATTTCAACTTGAGAATGAAAATCAGACATGTGAGAGTGTAATGTGTTCATCACCCATTGCATCAACAAGCAAAGATTCCAGCCTGTGGGATTTACAGACTAGTTCTGTAATCGAGTCTACGGGAAATACAGGAGTCTTCCAATGCAAGGTGGGTATGGTTGCTCGAGGTACAAATAGTAGATGTTGACTTTTTATTAAAAAAACACAAACTTTGTTCCAGAAACTATTGGATATCCTTCAATCCAGTGTAGATGGTAGACTATTACTAAGTTTGCATCAGGATGATGGGTTGCTAAACAGTAGTTCAAGAAGAAAACTTTGTAATATTATAATTAAATATTTACTTGGAGATGACCCAAAAATGGCAACAATTCCCAGTGCAATTTTATGTGACATGGCTTTCCAAATCAAGGAAATTTTCAAAAAGGAAAACATTAGCACCTACTTCATACCATACATTAATAATAAAAAATTGAATATTAAAAGGTGTGCTAAAGGAAAGTTATATGATTGTCTTCATAATAGAAAACGTGAATATCGTTTAGCTGTAAAGAAGTTAAGAAGTGCTAGTAGCTACACATCAACAGATACTGCATCAAATGAAAATGGTAAAGGGTTTGAAACAAGTAGGTGGTACTTACAAACTTATTGCAAATGTATTTGATATAAAGGGTGAGATTTTAAGATAAGAGTGGATGGCCAAATTCGTAACTGTGCCATTAGTGAAGTTTAATTGCTAAAATCAAAACCATATTAACCTTCTTTTTTAATCACTACAAAATCTCAGCAGTCGCTTCCCGGCTAAGCCAAGTGATTTATCTAAAATATAAATACAAAGTTTTGATTATAGCCTAAATCAAGCTTATTTCTTTTCAATATAATTCTTACGGATTTCACCTTTTACTCCCATCTCAAAAACTCATTCCACATAAATATTTTATAGTGGATTATCCCATTAAGCCCTAGTAAGAAGCTACTATTGTAATATGGGTAAATAAATCATTTTCCGGTATTTTCAGCTGATGTGTCTGATGATATAGCGTGGATAAAAAGTTCAACTGAACCATGGAAAATGCTAGAAAAGAAATGGAAAAATACACAACATTTTAGACAAGTGGAAGCCAAAGACTTAACTATTTCCAAATACATGGCACTGTATCCTGGTTTAAAAAAACCTACAGGGTATCACTTACTGTGTATCGATTTTGATGCGCTATATCCTGATGCGAAAGATAATCTATACAAGTACTTTGGGCTGTCCAAAAAAGCTATTTTTGAATTAGCAAACAAGAAATGTATTACAAATAAAGGCATGCAAGAGACAATAATGTCTATTACTAATGTTTCAGAAGAAAAAGATCAAGGTACCTAACAAATTATTATTTTATTTTATATGCGAAACAACAAAAACAAGTTAGTTATGATTGAATTCTTTGCCACAGTGGCAATTAATTACTAACATTTACAATAAATGGTTTTAATATGCACAATGGTATACGTTATTTGTATGTCTTGTTCATGCGTTATTCTATCTGTAACCTATTACTACTTAGTCTTTATTTTCTGATAAAATAGAAATAATTAATATTTCTTTCAGGGGGCAGTTCAGAAGAAGCGGAAAATATATCGGCATTTATGTTATTGCCACTGTTAGCCGGTCTACCCATATTAAAAAAATCTAAGAAAAATTGCTGGCGGCCATCGCGTCAGGAATGTCAAGACGGGTTCATTACACACGTATCGAGACAAATGGACTTACAAGAAACAATCAAGAAAAGAAATGAGAAATATTTCAAACATGGTATTACTTTTCAACCTTCGATTTTTATTGTTGGCGAAAATTTAAGAAAAATTGAGCAATATTTTATAATAGTGGAGAACATATTTTACACAGTTCATAGTATAGTTGAGGCGGTTGACATCTGTTTTAAAATGTATCAAGCTTTGCATTGTGAATATTCGTTTGAATGTGAAACGGTATGGCATTTCATTCAAAGGGGATTTTATAAAATAACGACACCTTACGACAAACAATTTGTCACAGTAAATTCTTTATTATCAGATTTGCAATTAATAGAGTAGTAAAATTATAAAAATGCCCAAGTGTTTTGTTTGTCAGTTGATTTTATCAACTATAAAAGACTTATGCCACCACTTCAAATATTTTCATGCAAATTTTAAATTTGATCATTACCAATGTGTCGAGGTAGGTTGTAATAGAAAATATTATTTACTTAACTCATTTAAAAAGCATTCACAGATGCATATCTGCTCAGATAAAGATAGAAATACTGCAATAAATAACTCAAGTGGCAATTATGTTCCTCTTAATAGTTTTAGTTCCTTAAATACCATTCAAAATGAAAATCATTATGTAAATGATGTTTTACCAACTGTTAAAGAAACATCCTCTGCACAATCTAAGACTGATTCAGCAGATTCTCTGGTAAAATTTACAGCTGCTTTATACGGTAATGCTTTGATCCCAAGAAACGTAGTTCAATTTGTCATATCAAACATGAATGATATGGTTTCAAATTCTGTAATTAAACCCTTACAAGAAATTTTATCCGAATGTCAATCCCAATCTCAAGGGCTAATGTCTATTGAAATGTCTGATCGTTTAAGTCGCCATTTAAATGCATTTAGTAATTCTATGAACCATGTACGAACAGAACATGCACGTTTCTTGCTTTTTAAAAATCAAGGTACGTACATAGAGCCTACAGAATATATTATTGGGCAAAGAATTGAAGGCACCCATGCTAATAATAATTTTAGATTAAATCCAATTACAGCTACAGGACAAAGCATTTCTATTCGACTAGTTTTGAAAAGATTTTTTGAGGTAAACAATAATATGTTTAAAGAGACTATTCAATGCTATAATGAATATTTAGCTTCTTCTAACAGTGATATCATACAGAATATAGTGCAAGGCTCTGTATGGCAAAATAAAGTTAACTCTTGTAACGGAAAAATAGTTTTACCTCTTGCACTATACTTTGACGACTATGAAGTGGGCAATCCCTTAGGCAGCCATGCTGGTGTCCATAAATTAGGCGCTGTTTATATATCGATTCTTTGTCTCCCGCCCAAATATTTGTCAAAATTACGAAACATTTTTCTGGCGTTACTTTTTCATTCATCTGACCGCCAAAAGTTTGGAAACAGACTGACTTTTGCTCCAGTTATTTCAGAGCTAAATTTTTTAAGTCTGCACGGTATTGAGCTAAATTTTCCTAATGAGCTTCCTTTTAAAGTGTATTTTGAATTAGCTGTTATTTTAGGTGACAATTTAGGTATTCATGGCTTAATTGGGTTTAGTGAATCTTTTTCTGGAAACTTTCCTTGTCGAATTTGTAAAATACATAAAGAAAACCTAAAGTACGCTCACGAATGTGATGACGAGTTGTATCGTACAATGGAGCAGTATTTGACGGATTTAGATATTAGAGATGTTACAATCACGGGTATCAAAGAGGAATGCGTATGGCATGACGTAGACGGGTTTAGTGTCATCGATAATGTAGGAGTAGATATTATGCACGATTTATTAGAAGGTGTATGTAAATATGATTTATCTTTTTTATTGCATACATACATATTTGAATTGAAGTTATTTAAAATAGAAACATTGAACAACAGGTTGATATCCTTTGATTATGGACCTGACCGCGATAATCAACCCCCATGCGTGCTACCAGATCATATCCGTAAACAGACTATCAAAATGTCGGCTTCAGAAATGCTTTGTTTTGTAAGATATCTTGGATTGCTGTTAGACGATTTGATTCCCTCGGACGATCCACTTTGGGAGCTCTATTTATGTCTAAGAAAAATATTAGATATTGTTACTTCAACACATTTGCAAAGAGGAACGTTTGATTTACTCCAATGTTTAGTATCTGAGCATCATAAATTATATTTATTTCTTAGTAAAAAGTCATTAACACCAAAGTTTCACTTCTTAACACATTATCATCATATGTTAAAAAAGTTTGGCCCGTTGGTATCAATCTGGTCTATGAGGTTTGAAGCCAAACATCGTATATCAAAACTGTCGGCTAATGTATCTAGCAATAGACGTAACATTTGCAAATCTTTAGCTATTAGACACCAATTAAAGTTAAATAACTCATTTCTTAATGATAATAATGTGGACAAACAGTGCGGCCAAAAAAAGCCAGTGACTCATAAAATTAGACAAAAAATTATAAACTGTTTAAATTTAAACGATGAGTCTATTGAAAAGTGTAATTGGTTAATTATTAATGGGATAAAGTATAGGTCTAACATAATGTTAACTTTAGACATAGTTGATGGAATGCCGAAGTTTGGTTTAATTGAGAACATTTTTGTACACAATGCTGGTATAATTTTTGAAGTTAGTATTTTTGAAACAGCATACTTTGATGAAAGATTACATTGTTTTGTTGTTATACGGAGAGAGACAGAAACAGAGTTTTATATGTATGATAAACTTTTTAGCTATGTGCCAAATACTTTGACTATCAGCCGCGATGGTAAAATATTGTATGTCACTGTGAGGTCTCCGTTATGATTATAATATTAAATTAAGTATTTTAGTTACGTTTTAATACTTATCTGTTAAATGGCTGATAGCAGCCAACTAGCGCCACCAATAGATATAATTTTGTAATATCTAAATCAAACTAATTCTTTTAAAAGCTGTAATGGTAATACACACATAAAATACTTTTAAAATCTTGTAGTTTTAAAATGAGTTTTTGCCACATGTGGTCACTTTTGTTTTAAGTCCATTTGAAAGAAAACTAGTGGAGTGAAGGCAGAATTCAAATTCATGTATTTTATGAGTGCATTGCCGATCTATTTTATTAAACACTGTTTTAAAAGTTTTAAAATTAAATCCATAGTTAGTTAGCTAGTTGGCTACAATCAGCCCCTTAAAGTAATAGGTTTTCCCTACAAAGTGATTTTTATCAAATCCTGAGGATCTTATCCTCAGGATATTTAAATAAATTGATTTCAGCTCCTCACACAAAAAAGGTAATTTTAAACCACTGAAACTGATTTGGTTTTTCATGTTATGTTGAGTCAGTACAATAATGTTAAAAAAGTAATAAATTCAAATTATGTAAGTAGTTTATAAATAAAAAGTCGCGATATGGTCTTTCGGTGTGACTGAAACAAAATCAACAAATAAATTAATATGAACAGTAAATATATGTACATACATATATACAGGGTTAATTTTTGAACACTATGCAATGTTGTATTTATGAATATGAACAATTTTTATTATGGAACTAATAGTGAAATAAAATAAAAACAGCTGTTCCATACATTTGGGTCGAGTAACACTCGAACTTTTGTATGGAACAGTTATTTTTTTAAAATTTCACTATGCTAATAGTGAAATCAAGAAAAAAAATCTGCTATCCCATAGACTCTGTATACAATGTGTAACACTCAATACGCTAAACCTCTTAGGAGCTTCTCTATGAGACCAACATCGAAAAAAATAAAACGATTCTCTTAACAAATGTCACGTGACGAAGAAATTAGTATGGGACATTGATCTACGTTTATTTTTTTCTATGTTGGTCCCATAGAAAAAGTCATTGTATTTGAGCACCAGAATCAGCACCTAAGAGGTTTTGCGTATTTGACGTTACACGTTGTAATATGTGTAAATACTTTATAAACATTGCACAAATTTCATTACAGGAAACATATTTAGAATCGTGCAATTTAGGCGGTCTTATCGCTATAGGCTATCTTTTTCATAAAACCTAATGTACAGGACAGTTGTATCTTAGTTTGTTCGAAAATAACGCCCAAACAAAAAGACAATTAAAAAATATATATGTTTGTATTCAGACACACCGAAACACCATATAGTCACTATTTATTTGTAAATTTCTTCAATCAGTACAGTCTCAGTTTTGTTTAAGTTTTTTATTTGTAAGTATAGATAATATTGTTTCGCTATTACGATAAAAGACAATACCCTGATTTTATACGAGAACAATAAATGTTACAATAATGTTGCAATAAAGATGAGTAAACTAATACATTTTAAACTTTTTTATTTCTTGCATTTACATAATTTTGTAACTTTTGTCATTATGTTCATTGGCGGGATTGAAGTTGTTTTCTGTACCTATAGTATTGAATTTGAAATACCCTATCAAGCCGAGACGTACGTACTCTATAAACTACCCTGAACAATGATTGTTCTACGACTTTTCTGAAAATCGTTTTTTTTTCAATTTTTCATACAAAACTCGATCAGCGGTTTGGTCATTTGTATGAAAAGTCGATTATTTTTTGAAGATTTTCAGAAAATTGGTAGAACAAACATTGTTCGGGGTTGATGTATAGAGCACGTATGTTTCGGCTTGATAGGGTATTTACCAAACATCCTGTATACAGTCAACTATCGAAGTGACAAATGTTACAATAAGAGTACAGTCCCCATTACAAAAACTACATTGTAATCATTGCATGGATGCACTGTTAGGTGAAATATATTAATCAGCACTATAAACAATATTACTGCAATCATAACAATGCATTTACTGTAAAGATAACTATTTAAATAGTACTTCAAACAAGAACCATAAAGTATAGATCACTAAAGTCTTGTAAGAACTAAGAAATGACTTGTATAAGCATCCCAAATATCTGTTATTTTTAACAATTTACTTAGTAGATCGTAATAATAAAATTGTTAGGTGAACATTCCGAATCGTGTAGCGGTTACAATGTGCTTCTTCATATTTACATTTAAAATTTAACGAGAATAGCCTGGTAATATTAACAAACAGTTTTGTCGTCACATATACAGCAAAACAGTATTGTACAAAAAACCATATTCTGGTTATCTGTACGAGAATGTTTTTTCAGTGTAAACTTGAAAAATTTTGTCTCAGGCGGGACTCGAACCCGCGTCTCCTCGCATGCCGGGCGGGCGCCATACCATTAGGCCACCAAGACACTGCGACACGGCGCGAATTTTTCAAGCATATTCTTACGCTATAAGCCAGCGGTGTTTTCATCAAGGGTTCGTATTCATATTATATTATAAGTGCAATTAAGTTGCTAAAATATCAAATAAAGTTTATATATTTCTGTTACCGCTATAACAACAAATGCTAAAAACAAAATAAAATAAGTATTTAAGGGGGGCTCCCATACAATAAACCCGTTTTTTGGCCTTTTTGGTACGGAACCCTTCGTGCGCGAGTCCGACTCGCACTTGGGCGGTTTTATTTGTATTCCATTTTGGTCAAAACATGAAAATATTTTGTGTTCCATTTGACAATGAAGCTTCCGTTTTAGATTTGAATGGATTTAGTTTTAAAGGGTTTTTAGATAAGGTCGAACCTGGTTGGTGCTGGTATGAAAATGCACTAATCTGTTGTGTCTATGGGTGTTGTAAAAGGCGACGAATGGAGTACTGCCAAAAGAATACTGGCAGCCACGTCTTTTCTTCATCATTTTCCGAACTGCGATCACCAACTTGCCTTCCAAGTGTGGTGCTTATAATTTATTCCTTCTTTAGAAGTTCATAAATCCTCTTTGTGTTAACACAAACTACTTAGTTTAGTACTTAGTTAACAAAGAACTTATGTGGTCTGACGATGAAATTGATACGAAAAGGCCTAAACCTAAAAACCTGAGTTTAAAATTTTTGTTTGTACCTAAATCTTCTTCAGTATGACTATTCTTTTAATTGTCGTCTTGTCTCAGGGTTTAAAAGTCAGTACCCAAAACCGCTTATTAAATGCCTCTGGTGTAATTAATTTAAACTACCCAAGACTACCCGTGACTAATGACCATGAACGCTGTAAAGTGTTCTAAACATCGGGTTAAATCAAAAATAAATGAGTACTAAATCCTTAAGCATATCTTTCATTTCATTGACCCAAGCCAATTAAGAAGAAATCGTTCCGTAAACAGAAAATCGAATCCAGGACACTTTCGGAATAGCATCATTATTTAGGCAATGCCTAGTCCAGCGATTCCCACAGCTGGACTATGCCTCGCCCTAACATCTCCACAATGAAACATAGGAGATTAACTTATCTAAATATGAATTTATTTAAACCTATTTGCACACATATAAATTAACGTACGTACAAAGACTGGATGCCTTATAGCATTGGTTTTAATCCAATTAAAAATATAATTATACTGATTTAAACTTTAATGGTCATAGTGACCATGAAAGTTTATTAGACTATAGAGTTATTTGATTTCAGTTCCCCCGTGATCATAGCGCTTGCAACAGTACTGAAATATCGGAAACTCATAATAAATAAGGTACATGGTATAAATATGTCCAGATCTATCGAGACGGCCAAGCTCGAGACTGATGCTCGACACCCAATGCACGACTACCACTCCGTGCCACAGCGACTCAGAAGTCGTAAAAGTTTCATAAAGTGTGTCGAGCCGGTCTCTGGTGGCGCCTCTTAAGAAAGACAAAGTCTATGGCAAAACTCCTGCTCACTGCCGACACCCTTTGTTCCGGAAAGTCTTCCGCCTGGACACAAGCTGCCGAGGTCGACATGGAAGTCCCTTAACAGGCTCCGAACTCAGGTCGGCCGGAGCAAAGAAAATCGCTTCAGATGGGGACTTTCGCAGGGCCAGGACCTGCGGTGCCAGTGCAGTTATAATCCGCAGACCATGGCCCATTTACCATCTTGCCCCGCGTGCCCGACTACCTGCACTCACGGGGAGCTGATGGAGGCCACGGATAATGCCATCAAAGTGGCAGAGTAGTGGGCCTGTAAGATATGACAGAGTTCGTCATCGACACGAAGAAGAAGATGGTATAAATCCCAAATCAAATAACTCTAAAAATATCATTAACTATAACAATCTATGTTTAAAGCTAAGTCTCTTAAAACACTTACACGAAGAGAGAATTTCAAAGGCAGTCTCTCGTTTCTGATGTGTACAGCAATTTGCGTACCTCGGCATTAATATGCAATATGTGGTGTTAAGATTCAAGGACACGCGTTGTTGCTAATTTTAGAGGTATTACGTCTTAGATATTAAATTTATTGTCAGGCTAAGCTACTTTGAGTAATCCTTTACATTGTTATAAATACTAGTACGTGAAATATAACATTAGAAGTAAGCTATTTAAATGTGCCAGAACCATACGACATCAGTTTTAATGCTTAAAAGCTGATTTAAAACATTCAAGTTTAACCTTAATCGATTGTTATTAGTACTTCGTTTGGATGTTATAAAGTATCTACATAACCAAAAATTATAAAAATATGGCTTGTAGTTGTAGCGTTTCAAGCCACATAAATTATGTAACATAATTATGATAGTACGTATGTGTATACTGTTTGAAGCTTATATATTAGTTTATTATTTATATGTATGATATGTTATTTATTTGTACCTAATTTTTAATAATTACTTGTAACTTTGCTTATACTTTATCGCACGGCGCCCTTTTACATTTCTGCTTAACTTAATGGTCGACTGGCAGAGAATGTCACACGGCATTAAGTCCGCCATTCGTACTTTTTTTTTTATCTGCGCAATAAAGATTAAATTAAAAAAAATAGTTAAAGTATCTGAACAGTCGTCTCTTAAGCAGACAATGTCTCTCTCGAGAGAGAATAAGCTCAGATCTGTGCGTACTGGGATGCAAGCAATATATTGTTGATGCAAGCAATATATTGTTTGGTTCGTATTTATGTAGGAATGTAACAATAATGTTCAATTAGAGACTTCAATAAAAAAACGTTACCCCTCGATTGTATGTTATTACAGACCCAATGAAAATCAATTGATATCGCGACCGCCGGCGGTCTTATGATCGTGTAGGGGTAAACAATATGTACTATTACTACATAGAAAGATACACGAAGTAGGTAATTATTAAATGGACGCAAGGTATTAATTTGTAGTTTGGCATCCCCTTAAAATTTGTTATCTAACTAAACCTTTGTCGTTAGTTTCAAAAGATTCAATAGAAAAACTCTAATATCAGTATATAAACTTGAAAATTTTTGTCTCAGGCGGGACTCGAACCCGCATCTCCTCGCAGGAGATGCGGGTTCGAGTCCCGCCTGAGACAAAAATTTTCAAGTTTATATACTGATATTATAAGTGCAATTAAGTTGCTAAAATATCAAATAAAGTATAGAAAAACTCTAATTTATTCCTATGAAAGTAAAATTAACAGATAAAATTTGATAAAGTACTAACATTAAACTCTATTTTATCAAACAAACAACCTCATCATACTCATTCGTATAAAAACATATACGCCATTACAAAAATTCAAAAGTTACATTACCAAAAACATTTCCTTGTAATATGAAACTTGACTTTTCTGCAACGTTTGACTCAGGTGAACGTATCAATGGCTCATTCGTACCAGTAATTCATACGGGTCCCTAAAAACAAGGCCATTACGTTCTGGCCGACATCGTTAAGGTGTCTCCGAGCCTTATCTGACCCTGTCTGGCGTGGAACGTTCTGGGTACTGCTGACTCGACAGAATAAAGACAGAACTCAATCGGAAATGATAATATTGTTTTTTTTATAATTTGAGCGCTCTTTCATTTGATTTTGTGAATCATTTTGGATAGTCTCATTGACATAAAAACTATCTATCGAAAGTTGACGATATCTAGGATCGATGAGTTAGAGGTAGTCAAATCAATATCTTCATATTGATTTTTAAATAGACTGATAATAACTAGTATGAAGTAACTTTATTTCAAACGAGGCATTAAGTACCAGGTGACAAAAGTGGTCGAATTTCCTTTGCTGCTTAATATCTGCTCTATTCCAAAGTTATCTTAAAGCACAGCTAAAATAAAATATCAAGAAGTAAAAGGAAACCGTATGCATTGCAAATCTATACTAATATTATAGACTGAAGAGTTTGTTTTTTTTAACGCGCTAATCTCAAGGAGTACTGGTTTGAATTAAAAAAAATCTTTTTGTGTTGGATAGTCCATTTATCGAGGAAGGCTTTAGGCTATATAACATCACGCTGCGATCAGTAAAAAAACAGACGCAGACGAAGTCGCGGGCAGCAGCTAGTACGATTCCAAAGTAATAATTTTACTGATTTTACATTACGACTTATAAACAAACCCTATCTCTTTAATCAATCTAACCCTCTATGTAAACCGAACTGCTCTAGTTAGGCCTAGTTATCTCATCAACGCTTCAGGTATATCTATAAGTACACTATACCAACAACAACATTATACCAACATTTTACGAAAACAAAGATATAACCGTTCGTGTTATTTCTGGGAAAAATCAATGCAGAAAAAAAGCGCTTACATAACAACCTTGTATACCAGGTAACGATACGTTTAAATTCGTGCAAGCTCACTGCCACCCGGTATCACTCCCTTTCCGCTGACTCTGCCTCCACAATGGATGTAGACATAGTAGGAATATTTTAAAACGGTTTTAAAATTTATAAATTTTTGGTGTAAATTTAAAATACAATTTATTCAAGGAATTGCAGCTTATTAAACGGCATGCAGCTTGCAAAATATTTATAAAAATGTTTTACCGTAAATGATTTTACAATATTTAAAATAAAATTCTCTCGGATGTTGGAGGCGCATAAACAAAAATATTTATGATACTCCGTTGGCTTACTGCGTAAAAATTATTGAACCAATACAAACAATGTCTATTGTAACACAAGAAGGTGAATGATTTAAATTATTTAGTACTTAATTTAACTAGCTGCAAAAAGTGAAATGCGATACTGATTTTTAAAATTAATAGGTTATGGTAACAATACTTACAAAATGGGATCTAATATGATAATATTTTAATATTAAGATGGACATTTGTTAGGTTTCAAACTGTTACCAACTTATGAGAACCGTTGTATCGTGTGGTGCGACACACTAAACGAATAGCATCACACTATATCTTTCTATTGGTGTCGTAAGAGGCGACTGAAGGGAAACTGCCAGAAGGAGACGGGCAGAGGTGTCTTCTCTCCTCCATTGGCTAAACTGCGATCGCCAACCTTCCTGCCAAGTGTGGTAATTATGGAAAAATCCATTTCAAAGAGGATGTCCAGCAGTGGACTGTAATAGGCTGGTGATAATGATGCTGAGAGCCGTAATAGCGGCGTAGTGAGCCTGCTTCTTCCACTTCGCTTGCGCTCGTATCTCGAAGCTTCTCCGGAAATCCCTTAAAATAATAAGGAATGGAAACATCCCAGCAAGCCGGGAGGTTTTTTGCATTATTCATAGTGAGAAATTGGTTACCAACTCGCGATTTTGTTACGAGTAGAGAGCAAGTTGTGTTGATAGCGATTTTTTTCTGTAATACCGTTTTAAAGGTCAAATGATACGAGAGATGAATTTCTGAGTATCGAATCATATTGGGTTGTACATATTTATAAGGTTTGCCAATGGAAGCTTACTTAATATTGAAATTTTGTTTTCAAACACTAATTTTATATAAAAACACTTTCTTGGTGGAAAAACCGACGCTTGGATGATAAAGAGGCATAGTCGTTGGTAGTTTCGTGCAATCGAATCGAAACGTCGGAAAGGTTGTTTAATATTATATTTAATTAAAAAATAATTACAGTACAATTAGGTTAGTACATCTGTGCTAGGTAGGTTTTTCACCTGACCTGAATTACAAAGGTGTGAGTGTATGTATGTGCAATGATAAACAATAGTCTATTTCCACTGTTTTGCAAGTAATATCCTCAATCTTATCAAAAATTTACAAGGCAATTAGATTACATTTAGTCTAAAGTAGCCAACAAATTGATATATGAGTACATACAAATCTTTATCGACTCATCATAAAATAACTGATTGTATTAGATTTTCTGAAATACCTAGCTTTGATCCGTACCTTCTACCACGCTTTTTTCTTCTGCCACAAAAAGCAATTGAGATACTAGCCGTTGCCCGCAGCTTCGTGTTGGATTTTTGAACTTAAAACTGTGTATTACAATTATCCCACAGGAACCGTACTTGATCCCGGGATAAAAAGTAGCCTATATGTTATTCCAGCTAACAAACTGATCCAAATGGTCTGACGACCATTTGGATCAGCGGTAGTTAACGCTGCTTCTGAGCCATGGGTCGCGGGTTCGATCCCCGCACAGTACAAATATTTGTGTGCATGAACATGTCTGTTTGTACTGGTCTGGGTGTTTTCTACGTATTATAAGTATGTATTTACAAAAAAAAAAAGGTATATAAGTAAGTTTATCGGTTGTCTAGTACCCCATACGACAGGGTACTTAATAGTATCTTAATTTGGGACTAGATGGCTCAGTGTGGCCCATTGAGTCATTTGTCTTAAATATTTATTTAAAACTGACACTGTGCCAAAGTTCATTCAGATCAGTTGAGTAGTTTTAGCGTGAAATGAGTAAGAAACTTCCATAAATTATTACAAACTTTCGCGTTTATAATAATATTAATATAAATGTGTTGAGCCAAAAACATATTGTATCATCATGTACATGATTGTTATGGTAAAATCTAATCTGAATATAAAGATATTTTCTATTTTTATCCAAATCCATCGCTGTATGATTAAGTTTACTATTTAACATATAAATGATGTTTTCCCGTTTCTGACTAAATTTTGCGTATTGAATATAAAATAGTCAGATTTTTAGAAGCGTAACCTTAATACAAATAATAAAAATAAATATAAATATAATAAATAATAAATTTAATAAATAAATATTTAAGACATGCCTCAATGGGCCACACTGAGCCATCTAGTCCCAAATTAAGCTACTATTAGTACCCTGTCGTATGGGGTACTAGACAACCGATAAACTTACTTATATACATTTTTTTTGTAAATATATACTTATAATACATAGAAAACACCCAGACCAGTACAAACAGACATGTTCATGCACACAAATATTTGTACTGTGCGGGGATCGAACCCGCGACCCATGGCTCAGAAGCAGCGTTAACTACCGCTGATCCAAATGGTCGTCTAAATATAAATTATAATAGTTCTAATCTAGTCTTAAAGGTGCGTAATGGTACGAGATATGTAACTCAAAGTAACATCCTATATTGATCGTACTACAGGAAAAGCTACCATTGCATTCGACACACACTTGTAACCACGTAATTATGGGTACAGGTATAATCATTACCTTGCCAAATTCGGGTTGGTGATCACAAGCCCAAGCAATGTTTAAAAATTCGCAACTCTTTAGCCCAACTGTCGCCTTCGCTGACAAACAACATCTCCTGAGGATGCCACGTGAAGTGGCGAAACGCGTCGAGGTTTTTATTATATTGGTGTTGGGTACTAATAATTGCATTAACTGTACTGCATGCATTTTTGAGGGAGGGCGGGTGTTTTTCTTGCATGAAATAGTGCTTGCTCAATCAGTGTTAGTAGTGATTGAGCAGGCACTATTTCATGCAGGAAAACCGCCCGCCCTCCCTCAAAAATGCATGCAGTACAGTTAATGCAATTATTAGTACCCAACACCGATACAATAAAAACTATCTCAAAAATTAATTATACAATAATTGTCCTAGGTCGCACTGGCTGGCATATGTAAACATAATTATTTAAAAGGACGCTGACAATAAGGCAATTTGCGCACATCTCGTAAATTGTTACTTTCTTTCCCTCCTCATTCTTCTCAGTTCTACTCAAAATCCTTCACTGTTCAGTCTGTCCGTTTATGGAACTCCTTACCCATAACTATTAGAGAATCTGAGTCTCTTCCCATTTTTAAGACCAGACTCAAAGCACTTTTACTGTCGCGCTAATGGCATTAGTTTAGGTTTTTCGGTTTTTGTTGGTGTAGATGGTTATATTTTATTTTATTTATTGTTAATTATTTTTAATATTTGTATATAAATGTGCTATTGTTTAGGTAGGTTTATGTATCTTATGCAGGTATATGTATTATGTGTATTGTTTTTTAGTTATATGTATGTTGTTGAATCTGTCATACATCGCTTGTTTTGTACTGTGCTACCCTTACTCCACTAAAATATAATTTCATCTACCCTAAGGTTGTCTGGTAGAGATCGCTTAAAGCGATAAGACTGCCTAATTTGTACTTTCTCCTGGATTTGTTATATTGTGTTATTTTGTAATTAGTGCAATAAAAGTGTTTATCTATCTAATATTGACCGAGTTTCTTGCGTTGCTTCTCGGCACTACCCCACACTTGTCACGAAGCAGTGGTAGGTTTAAATTGAAACGTGTAAAAGCGCCTCCTGGGGCCCATTTGCAGAAATAAAACTGATTTTACTGATTAACTTTATTACGCGAGAATCTCTACATCGTTCCGCATGACTTCCTAACTCCTTATTTGTTCGGCGAATACTTTGTAAGTAGACGTAAGATAAATTCAAGTATTTATTATCCTGTTTTTGTATTGCACATACTCAAAGGAATTAGGAAACTTTCCGTAATGGCTGTTACTGAGAGCGAAGCTAAGCTCCTAAAGTGGTTTTTGTAACGACATAAGTTTGTTTTATTCGAACGATGCGTTAGGACGTTTTTGGCTACAAATTTTCACTCAACCATGATGACTAAAAACAAAATTTATTGGTTGCTTACATAGGTTAAGTCGACTGCTAAATTTAACTAGTGTCGTGTGGTGCTAGCATGAACATACCGCCGCTTCTCCTTCTATAGGTATTGTAAAACGACTTAAGAATTACGACCACAAGAAGGCGGACAACAGTCTTCTCTCTACTCGTACTATAATGGTATTTGATAATGTCATGTTTGACATCTGTAAGTTCTTTTTCGGTAAATTTAGAATCAATCTGTATTATTTAGTAATTACTAAAATTATTTTGATCGATCATCAAAATAGGTCTATTCTAGTAGAATTAGAGTGATATGTAAGTATGTAGTGCCACCCGGCAACGGTAGGTACCCCTTAAGACGGACGGACGATTTGGTGATGGTCGTGTAAGCCTCTTAATGCGAGTATCATGGGACTCATTGGTCTAGAGATCTTATCGAAAGCCTTTGCCTAGCAGTGGACGTCGACGCTAAAATAAAGATTGTATGTTTTCTGCAGCAATCATCAGAATACTATTGATAATACATCTAGTATAGTTTACATTATTTATCTGACGTATCACAGACAGCCGGTTTCAACGGTGAAAGCGAAATTCAGAATAATTTCAGATTTGATCCAATCAGACGACAGATGGCTGGCCCGCTTTCCATACGGAACGATGCATATTTAAAGAGTGGCCGAAATTCATCAAATTCTATCGCATGGAATATTGAAATTGTTTTGCAGATTTTATTAGATTTAGATGTTGTTTGGAGATTGAAATCGTGTAATGCAACGTATAATGATCACTTCTATGCAGTTTTTGTCTTTTAAACAACACAAATTACGTAAACAATTTACAAATCTATACTATACAAATTGACGACCATTTGGATCAGCGGTAGTGAACGCTGCTTCTGAGCCATGGGTCGCGGGTTCGATCCCCGCACAGTACAAATATTTGTGTGCATGAACATGTCTGTTTGTACTGGTCTGGGTGTTTTCTATGTATTATAAGTATGTATTTCCAAAAAAAAAAGTATATAAGTAAGTTTATCGGTTGTCTAGTACCCCATACGACAGGGTACTTAATAGTACCTTAATTTGGGACTAGATGGCTCTGTGTGGCCCAGTGAGGCATGTCTTAAATATTTATTTATTTATTTATTATTTATTATAAAGCTGAAGAGTTTGTTTGTTTGAACGCGCTAATCTCAGGAAGTACTAGTGTGATTTGAAAAATTATTTTTATGTTGAATAGTCCATTTATTGAGGAAGGCTTTAAGCTATATAACATCATGCTGCGACCAATAGGAGCAAAACATGAGTGAAAAATGTTGCAAAATTTGTCGCGATCATAATAATAGAAATTGACGTGGTCGAAGTCGCGGGCAACAGCTAGTTACGTAATAACTATCAGAAATAATGGATAATTATTGTAGTGCTTTGGAAGGCACGTTAAGCCATTGGTCTTGGCTTCTACCACAAGATGGAAATCGTAAAAAAGTCACGTCAGAGTAAGTAGGTGTCTTGAAAAACTCTAGTTAACACTAATATTATGCAGAAGAATTTGGCTGCACTTGACTCGGTAGAACGCAGAGCCAGAAAGTAGCAGAGTTGCTTGCCTGTCGGTCTTTTACAGGTTGTACTTCGGAGAGTGTGCTCTTGAGCTGCATGACCTCATTCCGCCTTCCCCTTTCTATCTTCGGGAATCCAGGCGCACTGCAGGTTATCATCCCTTCCTGGTTATTATACCGCGATCGCGTACCAAGCGCTTTTCCTCTTCCTTTGTGATGTGCATGGCAAGGAGTAGAATGCCCTGCCTGCGTCTGTTTTCCCGAAAAATTATAACCCTATAATTTTTGAAGCAAGAGTGAAAAGGCTGCTTCTGGGTAAGCCCGCTTCATCTTAGGCTTTTTCTTAACCGTAGAATTATGTAGTCACGAGCAAGCCCATTGAATATAAAAAAAAGAAGAGCCAGTCTAATCTAATCTTACATAATTATAAGCGAGAAAGTTTGTGAGTGTGGTCGTACAATGGATATCTGGATGTTTGTTGCTCTTTCAAGCTAAAACGACTCAACGGATCTAAATGAAATTTGGCACGATGTTAGTTTATTGGCTGTAAAAACATATGTACCTATATGCTACTTTTTATTCTTGAAAAAGATACGGTTCCCGAGGGACCATTTTAAAACAGGTTTTGAATTTAATATTTTACGCGTTCGAAGTCGCGGGCGACAGCTAGTGTTTTATAATCAAAAGTCCGCATGTAAATCACTATCTAAGGCTTACTCCGCAACACAATGTCCGTATATTCGAATCCATCTATCCCTATCACTCATACCGATGTCTTAAATTATCTGAAAGAGACACATATATCCGTAAATACGAGCTTCGTGTTGCATAGTAACGGCCGGTCCTAATAAACTATTTATCTTCAGTTTCGGCATATCGGAGATAGAAAACAACTTCGGTCTTTGTTACTCTGAACGGAAAAATCAGAGATAGAAACTGTTTTCTATCTCCGAAATGTCAAAACTGGCGATAGATAGATTATTGGGACCGACCGTAAGGCATCAAATTCAAACTCTACTATTATATAGGTACTCCACATAAGCTCCTATTCTGCATATAATGTAACTCCGATGAGTAACATAGTGACTCAACGCACATAATTTGGAATTCGGCTTTCTCGCTTAGGGTTCTACATTTTCTAATTGAACAGCGGGTACAATCTATGCCTTAAATTCTATGCTCGCTGCAAAACCCATTCAGTGAATCCTGAATAGCTTTGTGAGGTGGATCGGGCCGTGTTGTTTTGTAATTTGCTGTTGTTCCACTGCCAGTGATGGGATGGTTAATCGTTAAAGTGCCTATTCTAACGAGAGTATTTAATGATTTCAAACAAATATCGATTGTGACTGACAAGAGCCTTATGCCCATTTTAAGTACTTATTAATAAAAAAAAATTTGAATTCATACAAATTATTATATTTATATTTTAACCTTTCTAGTAACGTAGCTTAAATATTACTATTTATACCGTTATTACGTAAAATTTCCATAAGATTATGGCATGATAGTTTTATTTTCTATGAAGTCACATGACACGGAAAATAGATGGCGCTGTCGGTTAAGTGTCTTTGTTTTAGCACACATCATTCGTTTTTGGAACCTAATCCCAAAACTCGAGTAGACAATCTAGTACACACAAAGGACCATGAGTACTCGTATTACTAATTTCCGTCCCACGCTTTCGCAGCTATAAAAACCAAATAAAAGTTAGAGATGTACCATAAAACTACGCAGTGGAAAGGCCTGTTTTCATGCGATGTCGGTGCAAAGCCCTATGTGTCAATGTTCGCAATTTTACAGCTCATAAAATGTCAGTACAATTAAGGCTATACAAAATAAGAAGAGGCAGAAAGGTCGTATATATTTTAAAATTTCTATTTTAACAAGTAGCATTAATAAATATGAACTGTTATTTTAACAATAAACAATGATAAAATTCTAAATATTGCTTGGGTATAAAAACACAGTACAACTAGACACTAACAATGTATACAGTATAATTTGTTCTAGGTTTACGGGTTTAAACTTGCGTTAATTCTATCTATCTCTAATAATATTTTGGTTTATCCTGACGTTTTTTTTTTTTTGAAAGGACCTATGCTGTGGCAGAAGGCCCTTACAGCTTTACCGTTTGAACACTTTAAAGCCTTCATAGTCACAGTTAGACTATCCGTGAACACATCTGTATGTATTATTAATATTAAATAATTAATATTCAATTTATATTTCATTTAACAGTCAACAAATTGCCAAGACTGGACCTACTGCCGTGCGTGGGGTAGACCACTGGTTTGTTTTATGACGAGCCCCCAAATCCATCGTTTTATGGCTAAGAATCAAATGTTCTTGTAATCACACAAATAATACAAACTATTCAGTCAACTGCTTCTAAAACTACCACAAATATGACTATCGTCAATCGATTATGATCTTAGCTCCAAAGCCCGCAATATTTTTTTTAATTACTTATTTATCAGTCTGATTACTTCTTTTTCTTCTCATAACAATCTGTCAGAGTTTTCTGAGCGCTTTAAAAGCTTCACAGTCATGACTTATTATTATTACTTCTATCTTGTGATGGAAACAGAGACTAACGGCTTAACGTACCTACCTTCCGAAGCAGGGCAAGGTAAACAATTTACCCGCCCCTTCCTGATCCAAGACAATTTAGAATAAAAAATCTTAAATTGACCCGACCGACGGTCAAACTCAGCGTAGCTATACCTGCCCCTTCCTGACTGAAGACACTTTAGAAAAAAATGTTTCGTAACACATTTAGTGCCCAATACACGGCGCCGTGGAGCGGTAGCAGGCCACTCCCACGTCGCCGTGGGGGAGCGGGGGCAGTGTACACGGCACCGTGGGGAGGAGAGATTATCTTGTTTTGATCTTTTTTATGGGTTAATTATAACTTACTAGCGGACCCGACAGACGTTGTTCTGTCTTAACGGCAAATATTGATTAAGAAATAATATCAAAAAAATTTACAATCGTTTACTAATCATGCTAAAAGATACACAACATTCTTACTGGCCATGTGTAAAATTCAGTTTTTTTTTTACCCTATTTTGACGATATTTGCAGCACGCATTCTGTCAATGTTATGTCAAACGCCATACATTAAAAAAGTTTAAGTTGTCAAAAGCGATAAGGTTACTATACAAATAATTTAGTATGGTGATTAAGTTTTCTTAAATTTTCTAATTTTCCACGCAATTTTCTTACTTTTTGCTTTCATTAGAACATTCTCCTCACAATAACAAACAAAACAAAAAATGAATTAGCGAAATCGGTCAGCCGTTCACGCGTTCATGCGATGACCAAGGGAAAAAGGGATTTATTTTTATATATATAGATTATAAGGTATATGGATAAAATAAAACAATTAATCAAGGCCGACTACACGGCGCCGTGGATTATCCTTTTTTTACTTAAATTTATTCAATTTTTTTTTAATAAATCGTCTTAGGGTGCCTTCTACTAACTAAAGACACATTTAAATAATTTGGACTACGCGAACATCTCTGATAATAAGATGGGAATCCAACCTACATCTCAGTATTAAATAGGCATTATATGTGTTAAGTAATACCCAACCGGCAATCAAACCCAGCTTTGCTAAGTCAATCGGTTGGTCAATACAAAACAAACAGTTGATTAAAAAAAGACGTGTGGCACTCAGAGACTGCCGCGGTAAATTTTTTATCAACTCATGCAATTATAAAACTAAAAAGTATCACCGCTGTGCCGGTCGGAGTGGGGGGGTGTTAGGTTATTTTTGTTACGGAATTTCTGGATTCGGTCTCCACGCTCAAGGTCCGCGATAGAAGCTATGCAACAGCTTAATTTTATACTCAATACTCAATACTCAATAATTTATTTGCAACCATAATGTACAGAGGATGTTAAATTTAAATTAAATATGAACATTATGGACATAATTTTATATATTTTCTAATTTTGACTTTTGTAATTAATTTTTTCTGTTATTTTGGCTGATATGGTTACCATAGGCAACCATACTGTCGAAGTCCTTATTTTCTTCGAAATTCTTTTAAATTTCGGAAATTCAAAATTGTTCGATCGTGCCACGCCCCGAATGTTAGGTTAGGTTATTTTCGTTATGTAATTTCTGGGTTCGGTCTCCACGCTCAAGGCCCGCGATAGAAGCTATGCAATAGCTTAAAAATACTAGCTTTTTTAAGTAACAATTGACAAATATTCGTAAAAACGCTTCTTCTTTCTGATGTTATAAGTAGGTACATTGATGACTACGATGGCTTAAAACTGTCCACCTAAAAAAACATCCATACCTTAAGACATTTAATTTTTATTGTGTCTTTAAGTATCGGCATAAAGAGTTTGAGACGGTAAACAGTCATGCAAATCAGTTAAATTGTTTTGTTCAGAATATTTTTAGCGTACTGAAGAATAAACTAATTTATCTTAATATGAAATAAAACAGTGTTTTTAATCTAAAAACTGATAAAGATATTCCAAAAAAATTTAATACACAAACATAAGTAAATAACATTATCTTTGTCGAAGCGATATAATAATTTCTGGAAATGAAATATTATTTGTACCAAATATTTACAACTCAATGCTAATAATATTATATGACATGAAATTTCGTTTCATCCCAAATAGGTACATAGAAGAGATAAGTAAACAAAAACCGTTCTCAGATCGTCCTAAGGATGTATTCGTACTGGCCCCTCATTCTCGTAACCAAATCGTATCACAATCGTAATTGAATAGCAGGTTTTTGACAGTTCTAGTATGGGCTAAATGTCAAAATCGACCAATTCAATCACGATCGATTTGCGATTGAAATAACTGAATAAGGCCTCTTGTCATTTAAAGTATATAAATCATATTTTTTTTTTCTTAAAAGGGAAGGGGAAAAAGTAAAAAATTACGTTCGATTCGAAGCAAAAACACAATCGCAAATCTGTAAAAGTTTTGCTAACATATTTTTTGTCTCATCCAAATTTTATTGTGCCGTATAACTTTATTGAATAAAAGAAAAACTATCGAATTATGAGCATTCTGGATGAATATGCAATTTTTCAATACTGTCAATTTCATCATCATCATTATCTTCACCGTCCTCTCAAAAAAGAGGATTTTTACCATATTCGCCACACTTGGTGGGCGAATTGGCGATAGCATTTTCCCATCTTTTTATACTCCTTTACGGCCGGTCCCAATGATAGAAAACCACTTCTGTCTTTGTTACTCTGGTCGGCAAAATCAGAGACAGAAGATGTTTTCTATCTCCGATATGCCAAAACTGAAGATAGATAGGTTATTGAGATCGGCCATTAGTCTCCTCTTAACTTGGGTGGTTATTTTCTTTTAATGTGTCGGTTTTTGTCATAGCTGGCCATTAAGAAAAACAAAAAACGAGGGCATTAATAAAACTTTTTTTCCGAAACGCTAAACATTATATGCCAGTCTCAAAATAAGCGTAAGTCTTAACACGCCTTTACGATTATATAAATAGATAATCCCGAGGCTAACTGAGGCATAATAGGAAAAACTGTTTTTGCCAAGATCCAAACCCAATGATAGGGAAAAGTAAATGTGGCATAACTAAACCGTATTGAATTTAGGAATAGAATGTTTGTGACAAAAAATTTCGGCATGGTTCATTCGTAAGCCCAATGTGTGGCCTGATATGATATACGTTTATGTGTTTGACAGTTCTGAGAGTTGACACATAGTGGCAATGGATCTGTAGCTAGAATGTTGCTTGTAGGTCGCATCGTGTCTTACAAATTATTTTTTAAAAGTCTTTACCTTTTTGGATATATTTAACGGCATCATTTTTTTGCATTAGTTTTTTATTTCGTAAAAATACTAAAAATAAGAAGCATTTGGAACTTAAAAAAGATGATTTGTTAAAGATAGAATTCCGACCAAAGTATGAAGTGCACTACAGGGCTTAACGTCCTTGGAAACAATTTTTATGTTGCGCTCGATTCTGGACACCATCGTGTTACGATACTAAATTTTTTTCGATTGTATAGAATAAGTATGCTTGTAACCATATTTTTGTTACTATGATTTTAAGCCTCACATAAATGTATTCAATTTTAGTGAAATAAAGATTATTCAAACCATAAAATAACATGATGTGGCCTTTCCTAGTTGACAGGATTACTCAAAATTTTTGGACACCCTGTGCAGTGTACGGATATATATGCGGACGCCTACGGTTCACTTGTGCTAAGGATTTTTTGTGTCACATTTCATTATTTCTACGGATTAAACCTAAATAATGGCAAATTGAAAAGATGTTTGTGGTTATAAAAATGTGTATGCGCGACGATTTACTACTTCTTAAAACAATGCCTATATCTTATAGTGGCGGCTCAGTAATAGAATAGCACCAACTCTTCTCTTACTATGGGTGTAGCAAGAGGCGGCTTAAGAAGTACTGCCGGAAAAAGAGGGGCAGAAGCATCTCTTCTTCACCACTGACCGAACTTCGATCACGTACCCGTCCGTTAAATAATAAATATTTTAAATATTTTAAGACATGCCTCACTGGGCCACACAAAGCCATCTAGTCCCAAATTAAGCTACTATTAAGTACCCTGTCGTATGGGGTACTAGACAACCGATAAACTTACTTATATACTTTTTTTTTTTTTGTAAATACATACTTATAATACATAGAAAACACCCAGACCAGTACAAACAGACATGTTCATGCACACAAATATTTGTACTGAGCGGGGATCGAACCCGCGACCCATGGCTCAGAAGCAGCGTTAACTACCGCTGATCTAAATGGTCGTCAAAGTCAAATGTTGAGATTATGACAAAATCCTTCTTCCTTTTGCAACGAAGTTCCTTATCGCGAGTTGTGAAAGGGGGCTAGACGGAAAAAATAGTAACGACACTTTTTGAACGACACTTTTTGCTATAGTTAGCATAGCAAGATGTTATACAAAATGGTAACATAACGTGGGCTTCGTTTTTCAGGTTGTTGAAAATGCACCGTGTATACTAAGTATACACCAATTCCCACATTGTCAGCAAAGATTGTGCTTTTTTAAGCTATTGCATAGCTTCTATCGCGGGCCTTGAGCGTGGAGACCGAATCCAGAAATTCCGTAACGAAAATAATCCTAACACCCACACCCACACACTCGGGGCGAGGCACGATCGAACAATTTTGAATTTCCGAAATTTAAAATAATTTAGAAGAAAATAAGGATTTTGACGGTATGGTTGCCTATGGTAACCATATCTGCCAAAATAACAGAAAAATTTAATTACAAAAGTCAAAATTAGAAAATACATAAAATTAAGCTATTGCATAGCTTCTATCGCGGGCCTTGAGTGTGGAGACCGAATCCAGAAATTCCGTAACGAAAATAACCTAACACCCCCCACTCCGAACGGCACAGCGGTGATACTTTTTAGTTTTATAATTGCATAAGTTGATAAAAAATGCCATGCAATAGCTTTACCGCGGCAGTCTCCGAGTGCCACACGTCTTTTTTATTTCAAGCTAAACACACAGCATCAGTGTGTGAGTACTGGTCAATCGTTTTTTAGGGTTCATTACTTTAAAAGGAAAAAACTAAGCCGTCGTTTGCCGTCCGTTTATCTGACTGGACCGTTACATCATCATCATCATAATCAGCCTACGACAGTCCACTGCTGGACATAGGCCTCTCCCAAGGCACGCCACTTTTCTCGATCTAGAGCCACCTTGCGCAGATCGTCGCTCCACCTGGCAGGAGGGCGTCCAACACTACGTTTGCCCATACGCGGTCTCCACTGCTGCAGAACTCGATTCATCAGTTCTGCGACAGATGTGACCAGCCCACTGCCACTTCAGCTTGCTTATCCGAGTAGCTATGTCGGTAACTTTGGTTCTCTGTCGAATTACTTCATTTCGGATTCTATTCCTTAGAAATACTCCAAGCATAGCTCTCTCCTTAGCTCGCTGAGCAACTTTTAACTTGCGGACCAATCCCACTGTCAGTATCCACGTTTCGGCTCCGTATGTCACCACGGGTAAGACGCACTGGTTAAAAACTATTGTTTTTAGGCTTTGGGGTATGGGCAACGAGAAAACATGACCGTTTATTAAAATTAAATTAAAACTTTTCTTAGTAGGTAAATGAATCTCTTGAAGCTTTGAAAAAAATCAAACTTTTAATGTTGAAATAATTGAAAAGATATTTCCTCTTGACCTAGAACTGACCAACCTAGCATGTAATGCCATCATATATTTTCTATATACATCGTTCAATTTTAGCCATCTGTGAAACGAAGACCACGTTATTGGACAATTATGTATAACATCATGGCAGTGTTATGTATTTTTTTATGAAAAAATATTTTTGAAAAATTTTAATTTTTGATTCATACTTTTAATTTTGTAACACGCTGTGACGCTCCCAGACGTATTATTTTGCTGCGGTGGGGTCTCGGTTGAATGGACCTCACACAGCTACAGCGTGTTTCAAAATAAATAGCTGACCGATATTCAATAATTTTATTTAAAAAAAATTGTAAAAAAAAATAAATAACATTGCCAAGATGTTATACATAATGGTTACATAACGTGGGCTTCGTTTTAAAGGTGGTTAAAATTGCACGGTGTATATAAAAGAAAGTCGCGTTAGTCACGCCACTTATGAGTCGAGAACGGCTGGACCGATTTTTATGATTTTGTTGTTATTAGATTCGTCTTCATCGAGAATAGGATAATAACTATTAAAAACATTGAAAAAGTTAATGTGACAAATAACTACTAAGAAACTGTTTTTCTTCATACATTTACGCGAACCACGCCATCTTTGATTGCAAAGACATTGAATACGTCAATATCAAATTACATTAATCTGAGGCAATACGAAGTTGGCGGGTTCCACAAGTTAAATCTTATGAGAAAAATCTGATAACCATTCGTTATTAAATAAATCATTATAAAATAATGCCTTTATTTCAAGTATGTAATCTATCATCGAGATTTTAAAAACGACCGTCATATTATTTAGGAAGCTAATGTCCTTGTCCTTACAAAATACGGTACCATCAAATCAATCAAAATCAAATATTTTATTTTCAGTACCTTAGTAACTATTACAACTGTATTGTGTGGGAACTTTTACCTTTCTATGTTTAGACGAAACATCGTCTGTATTAGGAAGAACCGCTCTTCAGTGGATTAATTATTAGAAGTACTAAATTACCAAGGCATAAATAAAAATCATCGGTAAGCGAGTCCAACTCTCATATAACCGAGTTTATTAATAATTAAAAATGCTAGGCTTCAAAGACTTCACAAACCATTTAGCGTGTAGTCGGCGAGTCCGGAAACTTTGTACGTCACGGACCAATGGTCCGGTTTAATCGTTAGCAACTCTTTTTCAAGTCGGATAGAGTGTTTATTCTATCAAACTCTTTGTGAACTCGCTTGGAACTATTTGAGCGTAACCGGTTTTCTATTGACAAATTTGAACTGTTTCGATTTCCAATATGGCGGCGTTTAGCTATAATAATACGGTGCATTCTTCAACTAGATATACGCCTTATGAACTTGTCTTTGGTAAACCTAGTGAACTTCCTTGTAGAATAAGTAGTAGTATAGATCCATTGTATAACCCTGATGACTATAGCTTAGAATTAAAATATCGATTACAAGTTGCTCAAAGTGATGCACGTGAAAACTTGTTAAATAATAAAGAGTAAAGAAAACGTGTGTATGACGAAAAAGTTAACCCAGTGAATTACAAGAAGGGTGATTTAATACTTATAAAAAGTGAAAATTGTTGTATGACGGTCCATTTGAAGTGTTAGAGTGTCTAATTTTAATTAATAAAGTATGTCTTGTACTTTAATTGTGATTGTTAAATGACTATCACTAAAATATTATTAACTAATAAATGTATGTATTATTTACTTTTAAATTCTATCAATTTGACATTTATAATTTGAAACATTTTATAAACTTACTAGGTATAAAACTTTAACTATAGAACTTAACCTATAGAGAAAAAAAATTTAATCTTCGATTTTTTTTTTATTTTAGCCCCGTAGGTGTAGTGGAGTAGTAAGGAGTCTAATATAAGTAAATAATCATTGTAAGGTTGAGTAGTAATAAACAGGCCTTCTCACAAAGCAGTCATATCATTTATCGTCCCCGCACCTCACTTCACTGCAACTCAGAAATGAGAAATGACCTTTGCGGGGTAAAGTTAAGGTTGTTAATAGATTATTAAGTAAACAAACATGACTATAAGGTCATAATTATGAAATTATGTGATGTGCATTAAATAGTATCTAATTATCGGTAAAAAAAGTTCTGCCAATAAAAAACGAGCAACAGTGTGTTTTCGCTACTGTTGGCCAAACCTGCCTGCTTGGCGTGGCAACTATCAAACTTTTCATGAAGGCTATGTAGAAAATTCTTCCAGAGTAATAAATATATTAATAAAAATTATAATTCTTGACTATTTACTAACAAATTGTGCACTACTCTTAAAATTACCATAACAAATTAGTTCGAACAGAACAAACGTTTAGTACTCGTATATAGGGTGTGTGAAACCATTATTACGTTTCATATGAAGTTTCGTTATCATTTCAGAAGTCAGAAGTTCCAGGCATTATTCTTATCAGTCACAGAATTACATGCTCGTTCAACACAAACTCTCCTCAGAGAACAGATTTATATCTTCGCAAATGGTAGACGGGAGATGTATTAACCCTTACATTGCTGAGGTGCTTGTTTCATACAAAATCGCTATGGGTATTCTGATTAAAAATGTAAATTTTTGATACTAAATTAAATTTTATTTTTTACAAAATGCGGACTTAATTATGTGTTATTCTCACAAACAAATTAATAAATTGAGAAAAAATAGAAAAATATTATTTCCATATTGACCCGTACTGGTCGACATCGAACTTGGGACCACAGAGTAGGAGACACCATAAAAACCAGTGTACACGCCACTCCAACGCGGTCGTTAAACTAACTGCTTAATACTCAGAGCTTAGACCGAACCATGTTTTTATTGGCCATTCAGACCGTAACTTGCACATATCAGTATTCAAAAAACCTCAAATGTTAAGGGTTAAACAAATTTGCCAAACGTAACAAGAAATCTGGTAGCATTGTATGTAATTTATTACAATTTGCCGAAGACGGCTTGTCTGTCTTGGCTAATGGTGATGAATTGGGCGGTTTTCACTCGAAACTGCTCGGATTTTGTCTTGCACTGCAAACTTTGACGGGATTTGCGAGATATAACGCTTTAGACCGGGCGGTCGGAGATCAAACGTCTCGTTTGTAAATAGTGCTTATTCGTTCTTTTTTTCCCTGTTACCGTATAGATATTAAGTATAGGAAACAAAAGAGAAGAAATAATTGCATGAAGTCTGTAATTGTTTGCAAAGCTTACGCCAAAAAAGTATGTGGTCTGTGGTGTGGTCTTGGTCACTCATTTCGTCATTTGTGTTCATGGATATGAAAAACTAGCTGTTCCCCGCGACTTCGTACGCGTCAATTTCTGTTTTTATATTTGCAACATTTTTCACTGATGCTTCGCTCCTATTGGACGTAGCGTAATGTTATATAGCCTAAAGCCTTCTTCGATACATGGACTATCCAACACAAAAAGAATTTTTCAATTTGAACCAGTACTTCCAGAGATTAGCGCGTTCAAACAAACAAACAAACAAACAAACTCTTTAGCTTTATAATATTAGTATAGAGTATAGATAAACATAATCAGTCAGGACTGAAAACCTTCCTCACTAAATAAGCACCCACTAAACGTTTTGGGTGTTCTTTAAAATAAGTACGAGTAATACCATCTTTAAGTCTAGTACGTTAAGTTGTATTTGCGTTACAGTTTAAAAGGATTATAAAAACTATTTAGTAGCAGGCATAACAAAAACAAAATCTCTTAGATATTGTTTGGCAAGACTTAAATGACGACCATTTGGATCAGTGGTAGTAAACGCTGCTTCTGAGCCATGGGTCGCGGGTTCGATCCCCGAACAGCACAAATATTTGTGTGCATGAACATGTCTGTTTGTACTGGACTGGGTGTTTTCTATGTATTATAAGTATATATTTATTATTATTTATTAAAAAAATATATATAAGTAAGTTTAATAAATAAATAAATAAATATTTAAGACATGCCTCACTGGGCCACACTGAGCCATCTAGTCCCAAATTAAGGTACTATTTAGTACCCTGTCGTATGGGGTACTAGACAACCGATAAACTTACTTATATACTTTTTTTTTTGTAAATACATACTTATAATACATAGAAAACACCCAGACCAGTACAAACAGATATGTTCATGCACACAAATATTTGTACTGTGCGGGGATCGAACCCGCGACCCATGGCTCAGAAGCAGCGTTAACTACCGCTGATCCAAATGGTCGTCAAGTTTATCGGTTGACTAGTACCCCATACGAGAAATTACTTAGAAGTAGCTTAATTTGGGACTAGGTGGCTCTGTGTGGCCCAGTGTGGCATGTCTGATAATATATATTTATTTATTATTTATTAAAATGTTTTGACGTTTAGTTTCTGGACTAAAACGCTAAAAGGTATTAAGCTGCTATTTCAAAGTTAATCAATGTAAGCTTTTGAATACTGTGCATACGTTTTTTTTAAGCAGAAATATTGCCTGATTACCTTTTTGTACAAATTGGATCTCAACACTAAAATCAAATACGATATTAGATTATATCGTTTTATTTCATTTTATGAATACTTTAATTTTTTTTATTTATTGCATAAGTTCAACATAAATAAAATCATAGTAACATTTTTCTTTGAAAAAAAAATACTATATTTTTGAAACAACATCAAACATTTAAAGGAATGGGCTTTAGTTTCAAATCAATATTATTGGATTTTAAGGTAATATAATAATATTAAATGAAGACGAAGTCAACCAGAACGCAGTCAATCTAACAAGCTAAGAATTCAAGCTTGTTTAATTGTCTGTTATATTGTTAAATTATCATTGAATTTGCGATAAAACATTTATTTAAGTTTGCGATGGAACTGACATTACTTTTGTTAAAATCCCTAATAATAAATAAAGAAAAAACCCTAACATTTCCTTGATATGACTACGAGATGCTACAGACACGACTACGGTCTTAGTAGCTCCATACTACGAGTTTCGTAGCTTGCGTATATTTTCTGTAATAGAAGTAAATAACATCACGTCCAATATTTACGGTGTTTACGCAATTGAATAAGTCACATATGTAATCGTTAATGTTTATTCAAGTTCTTTATATGATATTTTAAGCAATTAAATTGCAATTTTAATATAAGTATTTAAACTTGAAAAATTATGTCTCAGGCGGGACTCGAACCCGCATTTCCTTGTTCTTTCATCTTAACTGACTGTCAAACATCTGCAAAGATGTTTCTTTCGGGTGTTAAGGTTGCAAACTCCTAACATTTGATGAAGCAACGCTGGCTTACAGCGATAATAATATTATGCTTGAAAAATTTACGCCTATGAGTGTCTCGGTGGCTGAATGGTAAAAGCGCCGCGCCCGGCATGCGAGTCCCGCCTGAGACATAATTTTTCAAGTTTAAATACTTTATTTAAGTTGTTAAATCATTGGATAATATTGAATGACCAATTTCTAACCCCAATACTCTTTATGTTAAAAATCGTTAGGGTCATTTAAAAAAAAAAACGGTTGATTGTAATCATCTCCATCAAGGGTGAGAGATCCTTATCTCCACGCCGATCTTGCCACTGACATCTGTCAGCATCACGAGATCTTCGCCTGATCGTCGGTTTAGCGTGTGGGGTTCTACCGATCATATACCGCGGCGGCATTCTCGAACCATTTCTGCAATGCTATCAGTTCTTCTTACTATTATCCCTGTCTACTCCCACTTCAGCTCAAATTGTTCGAGCGACGTCGATTATCCTTGTTCGACGTATTTCCCCATTTCTAATTTTATCGCGTACGGAAGTACTACAGAACAGATATCTACTTTGTCTGTTATGTGGGTAGTACCAAGCATTGTCCTCTCCGTTACCTCGTGTTTGACCTCGAGCTTTTTTATGAGACTCATAGTAATCGTTTGGGTCTCTTAGGAATCGGCTTTTATAGATCATAGAAATAAATAGAATTTAATTATTTATTTGTAATTTATGTTAAATGTATGCTCATTTTATTTGACATTTTCCTATCATATTGCAAAGATTTCAAATACAAGCTTTTATCAATTAAATTTGACTAAACTAGTTTTATTCTTATTCTGCTCACTAAATTTACCACGCTTCTGACTTTGTAGAAATAAAATTAATTAGTTACTGACTTTCAACTACAGTTTTATTATACAAGCTTAGACAAAGTTTTTACAAAGCTAGTAGGTTTCTGTGTGCTTTGAAGCTTCATTTACAAACTAAAAAGGTGTTATCGGACTAACATTTTGAGATAACTTAAAATCAGTAAAATCAGTTTAATTTCTGCGAATAGGTGCCGAGAAGAAGGAATGCCAGAAACTCGGTCACTATTGTCAGCATCTTTTTAAATAAATTTAAAGGTTTATGCAAGTACGATATATGACAAATTAACGCCACGTTCATATAATAATAGTTCATATAATAGTAATAGCCCTTTTTAATTAAAATTACTTTGAGAGACGATTTAAGTTTATGTTAAGAATACCCTGTGGTAATTTGTTGAAAATTCGAATATCTTTATTTGATATTTTAGCAACTTGATTGCACTTATAATATCAGTAGGTATATAAACTTGAAAAATTTTATCTCAGGCGGGACTCGAACCCGCATCTCCTCGCATGCTCGCATGAACGAACTTCCAACTTTTCGCAGTCTGGGACGGTAGTTTATCTTATTTCTGGTATTTTAATTATGTACATCAATTTTCTTAAGAAATAAATGTATGTTATGGCTAAGCTTGATAAAAAAAAGCCATCTACTACTCTATATAGGACTCGGATTAACAACCCTTCAATCTGGTAAGTAAGTTGATATATTAGCAATTCAAAAAACCGTTTAAACTCAAGCGTTTTTGTCAGTTATTTATCAATGATACGGACCGTGAAACATAACTTGATCCGCGCACCATTAATTTTTATTTTTAAAACTATATAATTTTCTGATCAATGAATTAGACGAGCATAGCAGAAAAAATACATATTTTAACGCTTTATGTACAAACAAAGTCAACATAGCAATTGTGAGCAAATAAATATTTTTAAACTTTTTTTATTTGGTCACGTTATAAGACAGATATTTCCATATCTTGCGTTCTTAAATGTCTTGTTAACCACATAAAAAGTAACAGCCTATAATCATCCCACTGCAGGGAATTTCTTTGAATTCAAGTTACATAGCAATGATGGGTACAGGCATAACCACCACGTTTGCCAAATGCGGGTTGGTGATCACAAATCCGAACAATGTTCGAAAATTCGTAATTTTTAGCTGCCCGACCCGGGGAACGAACCCGGGACCCCGAGATCTTAACCCGGTATTCAAACCACTAGACTAACGGGGCGTTACCAACATATTTCACAGTAATATTACAATATGGGTGGTCCTGACAGAGATAATTGAAAATACAAGAACAAGTTGATAAAAAGACGAAAGGTTCCCTTTGAAAACAATTTCACGATTACCAATGAATGGCCCTCTTGCCTCACTCAATCAATGGCAGACTCCGGAGGGTACGTAAGAATGCTTGACCCTTACTGTGGTCAAACATTGATAAATTTAATTAATTAAGTCCATAAAATTGGTGGATATTTGTATGAACCTTAGCAAATGTCAATTTGGTTTGTTACTCATTTTATTAAATACTATTATAAATAGTAATGAAACAAGATAATAACGCCCCGTGGGTCTAGTGGATTAAGTACCCTGCCAAGATCCCGGGGTCCCGGGTTCGATCCCCGAGTGGGGCAAAACAAGAGTTTGGTATTTTCAAACATTATATTTTGGATCACCGCATTTGGCAGGGCATAACCACTATAATGCCTGTATCTGTCATTGCTGTGGTAACTAGAATTTGATAATGGAGACCCTATGCCCAGCAGTGGGCGTCGTTCGACTGAGATGATTAAAATTATAATAATTATTATCTATTATAGTTCTATTTGTATATAGGACAAAAACATATAGTGCCGTACAAAACTATTTTTTATTTAAATCCCTCTTACAAGCCCAAGCAATATAACGTTGTGAAGTAAATCATTATACATTTTTCTAGGAATGTTTAATCATATTGCAAAAGCAGAAGGTACTAGGATTTAATAAGCAAACAACGGTTTTTAACATGATAATACTTATAAATATTAGAAACTATGCTGCAAGTACGATATGAATGTACGAAAATAATGTTTCTCAGAAAAATGCAATAGTTTTCCAAGTATTATAAAGAATCTCTCTGTTAGTAAAATCCTTATTTGTTTTCTCATAGCAAAGAAGAAAAAACTGTGCATAGAAGCATTTTTGTTTGCTTTGTTTAACTATTTAAATATTTAAAGGTCATTTAATTTTCGTAATTACAAACCTTATATCGGCAAATAATAATATGCCAACGTACAAAGCGAACAAACCGTCAAATTATATCAACTAACATCGCAAACAAAATTTGTTTTCATTCGCAACCTTGTTATACAATGTCAACTTAGAATTACCGTTACACTGACACGCATACGTAATTGCGTCTATGAACAGTTCCAACAATATACTTATAGTATCGTGTGAGTCGATTAGTATGCGACGGGTCCTAAAGCCCTCCTGTGTAATTCAATAAACATAACGCAATTTGGCATGTACCTTGTTATTCAATTTCAAGGATTTACTATGAATAATTAAACTGAACGCCCCGTTGGTCTAGTGCATATAGTGGTTTAGCCAAAAGTTTCGGAATAACATAATAGTCACCAATAGTGACCGAGTTTTTTGCGCTGCTTTTTCTCGGAACTAGCCAACATTGGTTTCGAAGTGCACAGTGGTAGGTTAAAATAATGGTACTTGTAAAAGCGCCTCCAGGTGCCTATTTGCAGAAATAAAACTGATTTTACTGATGAAACTGAATGAATGATGAACTGAACTGGAGGTTGTAGGTTCGAGTCCCATCTGAGGCAGTCAAATATTTTCTGAATCAAAGGATTGAATGTTCAGTTTACATATTTGTTTTATGAGATGACTTGGCTGCCATTTTGTATTTGATTTGTTTAGTGGTTGGTCTAGTGGTTGAAATACCGGGCCAAGATCTCGGGGTCCCAGGTTCAAATCCCGGGTCGGGCAACAAAAAAGTTTCGCATTTTCGAACGTTGCTCGGGTTTGTGATCACCAACCCGCATTTGGTAAGCGTAGTGACTATACCAGTACCAATCTTTGCTGTGGTAACTTGAACTCAATGATGGAGGCCTTTTCCCTGCAGTGGGATGATTATAGGCTGTTACTTTACCTTAAGATTCAGTATGATATAATAGTCAAGCGATAATATTTTTAATCAAGTCTCGGCATAACCCGTATGTAAAAAGCAAACCATCTAAGAGAAGTTTTAATGAAATTTCCATATTATATTATAAGTCGAAGACGCTCGTTTAGCTTGCCCTTGTATACTAATTGCTCGCTTATTTTTGTAATTATTTCTAATGTCTCTTTTGTTACTTGAAAAGAAAAGTTCTACGTCCACGTCATTTAGTATGCAGACCATTGTTTAGAACTACTTAATAGTCTGGACTCCAGAAGTAACTTGAGAGCTTTTTTCTCGTAACTAATGATTTAATTTAGCCTCCACGCTGAAAAGGTACGGTCAGTTCTTTTTGCTGCAATATGAAACTTTATTAGCTAAAAAACTTAAGAGGTGTCAAGGGACACCCGGATGGAATGAATTCATTTTTAGTGAAGAAATTGTAATAAAATTTTATTTTATTTTTAATTCTCTCCCTCTCCCTCTCCATCTCCCTTTCCATCTCTCCCTCCCTCTCCCTTCCCTCTCTCCTTCTCCCTCTCTCTCACTCTCTTTCTCCCTCTCTCTCTCTCCCTCTACCTCTTCCGCTCCCTCCCTCATTCTCTCTCCCTCTCCTTCTCCCTCTCCCTCACGCGCACGCCGCGCGGCTTACAACTAATAAATAGCAAAAAGTGAAGTTCAAAAAGTGTCGTTTAAAAAGTGTCGTTACAATTTTTTCCGTCTAGCCCCCTTTCGCAAAGCGCGATAAGGAACTTCGTTCCAAGACTTGCTTTGTTTTATGAATGAATAAGATTTTCATTTGTAAATATAAATTAATAGTAAGCAAATACGAAGAAATCATGTATTCGCATATTGCGATGATCACAGGGTTACGGTCTACTAGTTGTTTAAAACACTTGTTTTGTGGAATCAGAAGCACAAAGAGTCCTGAAAGTCCTCAACAGCCGCCCATAATAATTAATTTTTAGTCTACTTAGGAAGATTTCGTCATAATTCAATTGTTTAAAGACGACGATGTTACCCGTCTTTTTCAAGGAGTACTACTTTATTATTTAGCTGATATAAAAAAAAAATTAACACAAAAAATTACACTTGTAAAAAATTCTTCCTTTATTCACCGAAATAAAAAAAATATACATCGATGTTTCAGTATTTACCGATCGGTCATCATATAAATAAATCATTTTTTCGTACAAAAAAATTTAGGAACAAAATAGGTCAAATAGTCAAACATTTAAAGTACCTACCTACCTACTTTCCATTGGTCAATGTCATGTATACCTTTAATTAGCCAATGTATAAGAATGAATTCCTTACTAGTTTTAAGAAAGTGATGTATACATTGTGCTGTTGGTGTACTTTAATAAAAATAAAAAATAAAATAAAAAAATACTTTAAATTAGTGACCTATTTGACCTGCTAAATAACTGTCAGTTATTTTTTGGATTCGAAATTGTTGCTTTATTTCACACTTAGTCTTTGTTGCCATAATAGTTATGTTTTCTTATTATTTAAGACTTTGCTTATTTTCCTAGTAGTATTGAAAGTAGCGTATGTCCTTTTAGTCCTACTTAAATGATACCTACTTTGAGTCTATCAAACAATAATTCGTTAATATAATTGCGCATATTCGTGGCCTTTTTTATGGCAAGTATTTAGTTCTTGTCACTTAGCTTCGCTTAGCGTATCAAACCCAAAAATATAAAATAAAATAGTGAGGTAGATGCGTCGTGATAACAAAAAGATTTTTTTTGTCAAAAACTCCTGTTCAGAGGTTTAAGATTGGTCACCGCCACATATCACGTCATTTGCAACCAATAAGAATGGTCGTAGATGACGTGATGCGTTTAGTTGATTCTACGCGCCAGTGTATTGCCGACACAGACCCTATTCTAATCTTAAGAAAACATCCCAGTTATTTACGCTCTATCATTCCAAACATTCCTTAACAGCTTGACCTGTCCTTGGGTAAACGTGACTATCATTACTGGTTGATTTATTGCCGGCTCCCTAAAAGGAGTGCCTCAAGGGTCTAGCCTGTCCCTTGGCAGATGCTACAGAGATTTCGGGCTAAGCTTTAACACGACACATATTAATGTGTCTCGGCCTCAGCCAGCGCACAGTAAAAGTATTCACACCGATTATTCACTTTCTAACCGTACGATACGCCTACGTCGAGTAACGTTAGCAAAATTAATCTTGTTCCAAAATAAATGCGTTTGAAGGCAGCTAAGAAATAAGCAAGAGACTCAGCAATCTTAAAAAATTGATACTCGAAAGAAAATTTCGTAAGCCCCGTAAATAATTTTACCTAAAAGCCATTTTCTTTTGCGTAACATAAGACTTACGACTTAACCTTAATAATAAGGGCCTTGATTAATCCTAAAGTGTTCTAGTCCTGACAGATTAAGTAGGTAAACTTTTGTATGATATTTTAGCAACGTAATTGCAATTTAAACTTGTAAAATCTGTAAATATGTTCTTTCAACACCCGAAAGAAACATCTATTCTTAAATAAAGTATTAAACAGCTGTTTCATCTTAACTGATTGTCAAACATTTATTGTAAAAATGTTTCTTTCGGGTACTAAGAGTGCAAAACTACAATCTTACAAAAGCAGTGAACGGAATTATGCATAATGTTAAAATAGAGAATTTGTTAGAATATCACAGTATTTAAAGTAGTTAGTAGTAGTAGGTAGTAGTTAAATGGTGGAAGATTTCGTAGTCATTCCTCTGGCAGTACTTCTTTATAAGCCTCTTACGGTACCAATATGTCGGGTAGTAACGGCCTATAATCATCCCATTGCAGAGTAAAGGTCTCCATCATTGAATTGAAGTCAATATAGCAATGATGGGCACAGGCATAATCACGACGCTTGCCAAATGCGGGTTGGTGATCACAAACCCAAGCAATGTTCGAAAATTCTCAACTTTTTTGCCCGACCCGTGGTTCGAACCCGGGACGAGATCTTGGCCCGGTATTTAAACCACTAGACCAACGGGGCGTTCAATAGGACAAGTATTATTATATTCTAGGTCTTGTTGTAATGTTCAGCCACTTTTTTATTTATTTATTGCATTTTGTTTACAAAATAAATGTAACAAAACCCTGTAAGCAAACCACCTTAAATTAGTTTTAAAACATAAGCTTATACAAAGTTTCAACATTGGCCAGATTATTATTATTATCTTATTTTTCTTTTTATCGTCGGTTCCAAAATAAAATAAAAATCAGTAAAAGCATCTAACAATAGAGTAGCTGACATACTTACAGTCAGAAACATGCGTCACATTTCCGAATTCGCATTTCGTAAAACAGAAACTATAAAATATTAAGACATTCTGCATTTCTGAATACATTTTATTCCCGGTTGTGAATTTACTCAACACTTTCGTGTGAATTTCAATTATAGTGTGTATCATGTTTGCAACATCAGCATACTACACCTCCTCCTCGACGACCTCCGTAGCGGAGTGGCGTACACACCGGTTTTCAAGGTGTCGCCTGCTCCGAGGTCCCGGGTTCGATTCCCGGACGGGTCAATGTAGGAAAAAAGTGTTTTTCTACATTTTCTCGGCTCTGGGTGTTTGTGGTACCTTCGTTGTTGCTGGTTTCCAAAATAAGATGCTTTAAATAGTTATTCATTATTCTTGGAATTAATATTTATAAACATATACAAATTAAGTTCAAAAGTACAATTGTAGCAATTATAATCGTATTTAAAATTTAAATGCTGAAATTAATAAAAATATGTATCTGACACGCTGAACATTGTGAATTAAATCTTATTAATGTATAAATTTTGCATGCTATTGTTAATGGCTAAATGGGCCGAACATACATTTATTTTATAAGACCTTCAGTGTACCCTGTTTAACTGCAAATAAACAATTCTAATTCTAATTCTAATTCTAATTCTAATTCTAATTCTAATTCTAATTCTAATTCTAAATCTAATTCTAATTCTAATTCTAATTCTAATTCTAATTCTAATTCTAATTCAAATTGGGATCAGAACAATGTATGTGATGTTGTCCACATTTATTTATTTATTATTTATTTACTACACACATGATACACACGGCACTTCTACTTACTATACACGGTGAAATTTCAACCACCTGTAAATCTAGGCCCACGTTATGTATCCATTATATATAACATCATGGCAGTGTTATTTTAATTTTTTTATTATAATATTTATTTATTAAAATATACAATAGAATAGAATATCTTTATTTACTTAAGAATAGGGTTTACAGATGGAATTACAGATAAAGAATATGAGCGCCTCATCCAGCCATTGACAAATAGCATGCAAATAGTTTTTAACTTTGTCATTACATACATTCCAATTGACTTTAAATAAATTAAATTTATACAGCTACATTAAATCTTAACCTTAAATAATGGGGGTTAAAGTATGAAATTGCTGATTATTTTCCCACTTTTTATTTTTTTATAGCCTTTAAGTATAGTCGTATAGTCATATTATTGCGTAATTATTTTTGTATTGTATCAAAAACTAAATAAAGTAACTTTTGATTAAAAAAAAAATGCAATACTAGTGCCCTTTTTTTTTGCCCTGGCAACCCTAGCTGTCAGACGCAGTGCAATCAGCTGCTGTAGTTTTATTAATTTTAAAATAAAATAAAGTGTATTATAGTGTTAATAATTGAATAGATAACAAAAGCAGGGCATAACCATTAAATGCAAATTGTTTTTGTAAAAGTTTAAACCCTGTATCGTGACTAAAGTTTTTGGAAAAGTTGCCGGCCGGCTTTGACACTTAACTTGACAAAATTGAAAATTTGTAAGGACCTAACGGATCACCTAAAACCAGGAGAGTACTGTTTTCATAATACATATAAATCTGTAAATGCTTTGTTAAATCTCACTATAAGTAAATTTAAATTATATGGTACCTACATATAAATAATTAAGGTTATTTTTTTTTAAGAAAGTTAAACAGACTAATAGATAAGTGTTTCGCGGTAATTGTCGGTTGTTTGGCTACTGAAATACCTACTATCTCAACAACAGATACTGATCAAACCTCACGAAAGTGAGATACGCCACAATTCAATACGATTCGGTTCTGTTGTGCCTCTCTTTACTTGACGTAATAGTGGAAGTAAAGTTGACGATAACAACCCCTTAACCGCAGACAATTTACTCCTTATACTATACAGTAACACATTTACAGGTACATTGCAGTAGTCAAATGATGATACTGGACAATATTAGTTATTAGTACTTAGTTAATTTTAAGATTGCACATATTCTATAATTTTTTTTTGCTTACCTCCATAAATAAACATAATTAACTGCTCCAATTTTAATTATCAGCTTCTATTTTAATCAATTATAAACATTCAACCAAATATCTTGTACAATAAATTAACAATAGCAGTTCAGTTTTCTTGCCATATAAATCATAAATTATCTACCTACATAAACTTAATTTCTTTCCAAACCGTCTGTTGCTCACATTCCTTTGCATTATTTCAGACCATACTAAAACACACACAATGGATACCCAGACTGGAATCATGACTCGCAAGATGACCTCTCATAACACTGAGATGAAACTTAAAAAGGCACTCGATGAATTGCAGCAAAGTAGAGAAAGTTGTAGCCAGCTTCTTAGGGAAAGAGACGATTGTGAAGAGGAATTCAAAACGATCATCTTGCGGAATTCTCAACTTAAGAAAGAATTAGCTGATGTCCATGCCCAACTTGAAGAGGTCTCCATACACCGTAATGAATTATTGAACACGGTCAGCACATTCGATCAATGCAGCAATATCTTTGAGCAGACTCTCAGACGGAACAACGAGCTTGAACATGAACTTAGAGATGCCAACAAGACCATAATTGATTTGGAAGATGAAAAACAAGAAAAGGACTGTGCATTGACATTAAACCTCTATGAGGAATTAGTAGGCACCCCCGGTGAATTAGCTTTCTCTCCAAAATTAAATTATTCAAAAAAAACTGATGTCAAAGTTAATAGTAAAATTAAATATAGCTCCCTCTACTACTGAAGGGCTAGCTTCTTCTGCTGATCTAGCTGAATCCCTTCTCAAGTCTGTTGTCGAAGAGTGCTATTCTTCATTTAATTTTAGACATATAAACCCTGATATAATTACAAAAACTTTTAGAGAACTTAATATGAAAAAAACAGAGGATCTTTGGGGAATTTCTGTCAATATTATCAATACAATCATAAGTTCATTAGCCCCTCAACTCGCTATTATTTTTAACAAATGTATTGATGATAGACAGTTTCCAACTTTAATGAAGTTTAGCAAAATCATTCCTTTGTTTAAGTCTGGCGAAAAATGTGACCCCTCCAATTTTCGACCTATATCTATATTGCCAGGGCTAAGTAAAATTTTCGAGAAAATAATGTTTAATCAGCTTTTATCTCACTTTAGTGTAAATAAATTATTAAATAGCAACCAATATGGCTTCAGAAAAGGTAGAAATACTACCGATGCTGGAGTTGCTCTCCTACAACATGTGTTTAAGGCTTGGGAGAGTAAGCTAGATGCCTTAGGTGTATTTTGTGACCTTTCAAAGGCCTTCGATTGTGTAGACCATGAAATATTACTTAAAAAACTTAAACATTATGGTGCATCGAATGATTCCTTGGATCTAATAAGTTCTTACCTTAAAGGCAGGATACAAAAGGTTTGCATAAATGGAGCTGAGTCTTCAGGGTCGGCCCTTGTTATGGGTGTCCCACAGGGATCAGTATTAGGACCCCTGCTATTTTTAGTTTATATAAATGACCTTCCCTGTTACTTACATAATCTTTGTGAGATGGTATTGTTTGCAGATGATATATCAATGATTTTTAAAACCAAGAGGGGCAAATCTTCATTTGACGATGTTAACAATACCCTCTCTAAATTATTGCATTGGTTTACAACAAATAATCTCTTACTAAATGCAAATAAAACAAAATGTGTTAAATTTACGATGCCAAACGTAAGGTTAGCTGCCCCTCATATTATTGTTAAAGATGAACCACTAAACTCTGTAGATTTTACTACCTTTTTGGGTATAACTGTAGACTCTCATTTGCAATGGGGTGCTCATATTAGGGGGCTGTCTGGAAGACTTAGTTCTGCTGCTTATGCTGTGAGAAAGATAAGGCAATTGACTGATGTTGGAACGGCAAGATTAGTATATTTTAGCTACTTTCATAGCATAATGTCATACGGAATTCTATTGTGGGGCTCAGCGGCAGATATTGAGTCAATTTTTATATTGCAAAACCGTGCTGTACGGGCTATTTACGGCTTTCGACCCCGTGACTCGCTGAAAGAGCTCTTCAAAGAGATTAATATACTTACAGTGTCTTCTCAATATATTCTCGAGAATATTATTTACGTTCGTAAGAGCATACATTTATTTCTTAAGAAAAGTAACGTACACAATTTTAATACGAGAAATAAAGATAAACTCGCCATTCCAGGCTTCAGACTGCGAAAAGTAGGAAAATCGTTTATGGGAAATTTTATCCGTATTTTCAACAAATTACCAAAGGATATTGCTGAACTCCCTGTACATAAACTTAAATCGTATGTTAAAGTTATTTTAATGAAAAAGGGCTATTACACTGTTAATTATTATTTAAATGATAGAAATGTATGGCATTAAGTTGTCCCAGCTCGTACTTGCTTAAACCTTGTAAAAATTACCTTACCTTGTAAAAATTTATTTAAAAAGAGGCTGACAATAGTGACCGAGTTTCTTGCGCTGCTTCTTCTCGGAACTAGCCCAGACTTGTCCCGAAGCAGTGGTAGGTTTAAATATTGGGACGTGTAAAAGCGCCTCCTGGGGCCTATTTGCAGAAATAAAACTGATTTTAACTGATTTTAACTGATTTTTAACTGATTTTAACCTATTACTTCAAAGAAAGTCGTTGAAAAGACCCCTTACAATGTGTCAGCTAACCTTCTTGCTTCAATTAAGTATATTTGTATTATATACTTTGATTTTCAGAAATTTAAATACTATAATGCGTAGCTTTATAACCATCTAACTTTCACCTTTAATTGCATCGAAAACGGTTCAGGCGTTTTTAAAAAAACTAAAAAATTGTTAGTATGGAAAAATGACTTTTCTCGATTTTGTCCATACAAAACGGCAATTTCATACTTTAACCCCTAATACATAAAATATTTCCCTTAACGTGATAATAATATAACCTATTAATAACTTATTTCTGACTGTCCTTGTAGTTTAAGCTGTTTTTGCCAATTTATACAAGACATATGAAAATCTGTTAATTTTATTACAAACATTGTCTATATGTTGTTTCCAGTCCAATTTATTATCTACTTCTATACCTAAGTATAAAATATTGGTTTAGCTATTTATTTTGAAACCCGCTGTGACGAGCACAGATGTTCATTCATCCAGGACCTCACCGCAGCAAAATACTACGTCGGTGGGCATCACAGCATGTTAAAAAAAATTGTCTGAATCAATATTTAATAATATTTTTCATAAAATATCGTTATTGATAAATTAAATAACCCCGCCATGATGTTATACACAATGGTCAGAAAGTGGGCATCGTTTTCCAGGTGGCTGGTTCGAACCCCGGGTCGAGCAAAATGAGAGAGAATTTTCAAACATTGCTCGGGTTTGTGATCCCCAACCCACATTTGGCAAAATCATGATGACACTGAAAAAAATCTTTTTTTTTTTTTTTTCTTTTTACTTTGGCACGGATCATGATGATGATGATAATTTTTTTAAGCAAAAATAAGTTTATACACCTTAAGATTACTCGTGGCCCCATACGCTGTAAAATGTTTGAAACGTCGAACTAAATCAAGCTAAATTAAAATCCTGAATAATTGCAAGATAAATCCATATATAAATTTAAGAAAACCTGACAGCTTTATCACTATATCTCAGAAAAACAGTGCCTACTGCTAGACAAGACCTTCCATGAGGACTTTCACAACTATCAGCACCAATGGCCGTTCAGGTAAGGTTCTGGAAAGTCGACCACACATTGGACGACGATCTGTGGATTGGTTTCCTACGAGGTGGACTGACGATCTAGTGAAGGTTGCAGGAAGACGCTGGATGCGGGTAGAGTCAGAAACATACATACATAAATTAAGGATATAACAAGTTTTACTTATTTTTAGTAACATTTCAAATCCTTGCTTCCCTAAGCGTAACAGATTGCGCAATTCCTAACTTTATCATTCATCGAAACTTTCACTCAAGGGGACTTTTAATGAGCGGCGGCCATGTTTGAGAATTTCTCAATGGATTTTGTGATAAATAATGACTTTGAAGACGAATAACTGAAAATCATTCATGAAGATTCTCTTGAGCACGCAAGAGCTTGTGTCCTGGGAGTGATAATGAGTCGCAGTCAATCATAAACATTGATCAACATAAAAAAATATATCAGTAAATAAATAAATGATTACATTTTACAATAAAATACTGAAGTAGGTGGAAAAAGAAATGTGTGTGTGTATGTGGGACAGTGACAGTGCAAGTGGAATCTTCGCAATATTTTGACGCTGCTGTAATTATACCAAGTTGAGACTTTAAAACACAGAAGGTGTTATTTTTATAAAGCCAAATTATTATTCTTAAAAATATAAATAATGTTAAACTGTATGCATAAATACTTAAGTAATGGAACATTAAATATATTAAATTTGAACTGCATATTTAATATTTTTAAAAGAATTACTTTTAGAGTGCTGTCTGAGAACTTTTTTTGTGACACTGATGAATTTACAAAATTCTGTGGTGACTGTCACTTTAAGCAAATAATTCTTGTTAATACCTGACATGTTAACTATTTCTTTATTTTCAAATTGACATGAAACTGTAATTCAGTGACATCATATGCTACATTATTCATAATATTTTAATTTAATTGACTAAATTTGGAATAAATCTAGCAATTTTGATGCTTGACATAAACATTTCCATTATTTTATTGTTACCGTTACCTAATAGTTAATATTTAATGACAATGAAATTTTTGCATATCGATAAATCGGTAAAACATGCATGTTCAATTTTATGGTTTATTTGTTGTAATACAAATAAGTAATATTCTATTCTATTCAAAAGTTTTTCGAGTCTGAAAAGAGGTTAACGAGAATACGAGTATCACAACTTTCTGTTATGCCAATTTTTTTCCTGAAATCAAAGAATTAATTGACGTTTCAATTAAATTGATTCTCTACAAAAGAGAGTCTTCCGTATAATGCCTTTTGTAGCTTATGTCGCATTAAAATTTTAATTAAAGGAGAAATTTCCTTGTTCTTCAATAGATTCAAATCAAATCAAATTTATAGAAATTCTGAATGCGAAGGTTAGGCACCCCTACAATAGGAGGGATTCTAAATTAATTCATTTCCTCTTGTCCCTGACACGAATTAAATGAATGCTTCGGTAGCTGATATCCTTGTGACACAGCGCCTTGTTGGCTTAAGTTTCGTATAATTTTTGCTTTTATTAGGATTGAACTAGATTCTTAAAGCTTACATTGAATAGTTTCATTCTGTAGTAAGTGGATGAATGAGTTTGGCAGTTAAAGTTAAGTCTGGGCAGAAATGGTTGTTGCAAGGACAGGTATATTTATAATCAATATGAAGAACTGAAGATTTACATGGCACTTGCTGAACTCCTTGTATATAAACTTAAATCACTCAAAGTAATTTTAGTGAAAAAGAGCAATTTTACTGGTAATGACTGTATAAATAATAAAAACGCGTGGCTTAAAATTGTCCTAGCTTGCACTGGCATATATCTTATGTAAACATATTTATTTTAAAAAACACGTGTGGCACTCGGAGACTGCCGCGGTAAAGCTATCGCATAGCATTTTTTATCAACTTATGCAATTATAAAATTAAAAAGTATCACCGCTGTGCCGGTCGGAGTGGGGGGTGTTAGGTTATTTTCGTTACGGAATTTCTGGATTCGGTCTCCACGCTTAAGGCCCGCGATAAAAGCTATGCAATAGCTTAATTTTATAATTTTATGTATTTTCTAATTTTTACTTTTGTAATTAAATTTTTCTGTTATTTTGGCAGATATGGTTACCATAGGCAACCATACTGTCAAAGTCCTTATTTTCTTCTAAATTCTTTTAAATTTCGGAAATTCAAAATTGTTCGATCGTGCCTCGCCCCGAGTGTGTGGGTGTGGGTGTTAGGATTATCGTTATGGAATTTCTGGATTCGGTCTCCACGCTCAATTGCCCGCGATAGAAGCTATGCAATAGCTTAAAAGAGACTGAGAGTGACCGAGTTTCTGGCGCTGCTTCTCAGCACCGGCCCACTTTTCTCCCCAAACAGTAGTAGGTTTGAATATTGGGAAGTGTAAAAGCGCCTCCAGGGTCTATTTGTAGAAATATAACTGATTTTACTTGCAAAAGTGCCGAAATATCGGCTATTCATAAAAAACAAGTACAAGGTGAAAATCTTTAAATTAATTCTGAAAGGCCAAGGCTATCATCATAATTATCATCACCTCAGCCAAACGACGCCTACTGCTGGACAGAGGTCTCTAAGATGTAGATCTGTGTGATATAGAATGTGTAGACACCGATTGGTCCCACGCATCCGCATTCAGCGGAAACCTTTTGGGGTGGTGGGATCTACCTCCTAGTGGTCCACCCTGGGCAACGGCATCTTTGGTTTTCTAACCAATGATGACGGCTAACAGATCCCTCTGCAGTGGTAGGTTTCGTAAGAGGCCGCCTGGATGCTACCACCCTCCTGCCGGAGTCCAGTTTTTCTGTGTTCCGCTGGTGTGTGGGAGAACTAGTACCTCTAGGTAAGTTCGTTCCATCTTAGGCTTCTTCTTAACTGTATTGTTAAGTATGTAGTCAAGAGCAAGCCCATTATTTATATAAAAAAAACTACAACCTTTGCCCAGAAGATCTTCAGTCTAACTATATTGTCGCAGTCATATTCCATACCCTTTTCGCCCCACCGGCCATTGATTTTTCTTAGATGTCCCGCCCACTGCTCTTCAGCTCAGCAACTCTTGAAGCGATGTCAGTTGTCTCCCTAACCTATCCTACGGCTATCTTCATATCTGATTCTATCGCGAGGGGAAATACACTTTTGCTCTCTTAGCAACCAATATACCAAGCATTAACAAAAAGGCCCAGATCTCACAGCGTATAATGGAGCCATTGCCCTCGCGACCTTGAGCCTTCTTATGAGACAAGGTAGAAAACCCTTAAACTTTTATGATAGTGATAATACAATTGAAGAAAGAACTCACTATAAATTAGCATATTTTTGATGTATTTAGCAGTCTTCGTTTCATACTGCATTATTCATCCTACACTGAAACATTAGGATGTCTGCCCGAAGAAGAGATCAGACCTTCTTACTGTATATATTGTCAATAATGGATAATTTTGTATTTCATTTCAGCAACGATAAACATTTAATCTGCCAGTATATCTGTTTTTATTTTCCATTATCTCAAAGCTGATTTAAAAACTGGATTGCTACTTGCCACTGAAAAAAGGTTTTTATTGCAAGTATTCAAAACAGAATTGACGAAACAAAATTACGGAGTCTCCGAGACGAATGGACGAAGTTGTTCAAATCCCAAGTTTTATCTCCATATCTTGAGGCGACGACAAAACGAGCGTACCTATTTGTTTGTCTTAGCACAGTGTAGCTGCACACAGTAATATTATTCCATTCAACATGATGAAATAAAGTTTTGTATCAAAATAATAACATCACATGTTTTTATCCTTTGGATTATCGTATGAAGCGACTAAAGGAGTATTGCCATAAAAAGCAGCATTTTCTTGGCCAAACTGTGATTGCCAATTTGCATGCCAAGCGTAGTGATTATTGCAATGTACTCCTTATGGAGAAGATCGTGCCCAGCTGTGGCTTAATACGGGGCTGATTATGGTTATAATAAATAAATAAATAAATAAACCATTTGACGACCATTTGGATCAGCGGTAGTAAACGCTGCTTCTGAGCCATGGGTCGCGGGTTCGATCCCCGCACAGTACAAATATTTGTGTGCATAAACATGCCTGTTTGTACTGGTCTGGGTGTTTTTTATGTATTATAAGTATGTATTTAAAAAAAAAGTTAAAAAGTAAGTTTATCGGTTGTCTAGTACCCCATACGACAGGGTACTTAATAGTACCTTAATTTGGGACTAGATGGCTCTGTGTGGCCCAGTGAGGCATGTCTTAGATATTTATTTATTTGTTATTATTTATTATTTATTTATGAAGCGACTAAAGGAATATTGCCATAAAAAGCAGCATTTTCTTGGCCAAACTGTGATTGTTAAATAATGTCTGTTTGTACTGGTCTGGGTGTTTTTTATGTATTATAAATATGTATTTAAAAAAAAGTTAAAAAGTAAGTTTATCGGTTGTCTAGTACCCCATACGACAGGGTACTTAATAGTAGCTTAATTTGGGACTAGATGGCTCTGTGTGGCCCAGTGAGGCATGTCTTAGATATTTATTTATTTGTTATTATTTATTATTTATTTATGAAGCGACTAAAAAAATATTGCCATAAAAAGCAGCATTTTCTTGGCCAAACTGTGATTGCCAATTTGCATGCGAAGCGTAGCGATTATTGTAGTACATTGCAATAATCGCTACGCTTTTGGAGAAGATCGTGCCCAGCTGTGGCATGATACGGGGCTGATTATGGTTATAATGCATAGCATAGTCGTTTAACTGACCTAGGAACAAGTACTAGAACATATATTTTTAGATTTTTAGCCGATCACCTTTGTACCTCTAAGAGAAATGATAAAGTAATAACATGTTTGTAGATTATTAAAATAACTCGTATGCGGGTTTGCTATGTTTCTCTATCTTGTGACACACTGGTCGCCTTCCGCCGCGCTCAAACAAATATATACTAATGTATGTTTGTAAATCTCTAAAAACCCGTAAAGTACGTATCGAAAAATGTGCAGCACACGGTCTAGGAAGGTAACGGAAGGATAGATATTTTTATCTAGAGAATTTGTAAATGTAAATGAGACAAATACAAATACGTTAGAAATGAAATATATGTTAACGGATTTAGTACGCGTTTATTTTTAATTTAACCCAACATTTCGAACCCTCGGCGTTGATGATCACTGGTAGACTAAGGTGTTATTCGTCTTAAGGAAGGTAATGTGAAAAATGTTAAAACTACCGCCTCTAATTTTTATCGTTAGTTATGTCCCTCTAACACAATATGAGCTAACTGTGTCCGGAATCTTTGCAGTGTTTCTATGCTTTGCGGACTTCATTGATGGTAAGACGGGGTCCCAAGCAGCTGGTAAATTCCAACCATCTTCTTTATTGGAATTAGGATGTTTTTTTAATTTCTATTGCTTCACGTATAATTCTAGGTACACAGCGGTTTTCCTAAGCTAGAACTTGGGGTTTATCAAATCTAATAAAATAGTTGGGCTTATCAAACGCATGACCACAGACTGATTTTGTTACAAGCATGTTTTTCATATCGGCTATGTGTTCTTTTACTCGAGTCCCTGTACTGCGTTTAGTTTGACCTTTGTAAGAGCCCAATTTCACAGTTGGTATACGCCTGGTACTTGAAGGGGGAATGTTACACTGACTTGTCATAAGAATTGGTTGATCTTCTTCGGCGGCTTGAAGTAGGTCTTGATAGAAGCGCGCTTCAAGATGTTCCCAATTTTTTCTGTGAAACTCTTCATGTATGGGAGTACCGGTTTTGACGGTCCGTAAAGCCAACCTTTGTCAATGGACAAAGGTTGGTAATTGACTTTTTTGACAAAAATAGCTACTGTGTGTTGACAATTTAATGTATAAACTGAGACTTATATAATATTCTGCAGACAAACTGTGCAAACAGTTTTTTGGGACTTTGCATGTACACCTGAAGTATGACTAATAAATAAAAAAAAAACGGTGACACCAGATTATGCCTAAAAGATAATCAAAATGATAAAAATAAGTGAAAAAGACCTATTTTTAAGCTTTTTAAGTTTAATGTTTCGGTATTCTATTAAAGAAACTAATATATTTTACTAATTATTGCTCGTGGAAATACTAACTCAAGAAACGCAGTTTTTTTTTTGTTTGGATTTAAAATCTTACATGATAGTTCAACTTACGTGCTGTTAAATTATTACTTAGATGATTCTGTTTACATACGGTTTGTACGAAACACTTTGTCTCTATCAACGATATTAAAATTTAGTGAAAATATAGGACCGATAAAAATTATAAACCTGAAAAAAAAAACGTTTTTTTTTAATTTTTTACAATGTGGCAGTAGAGTATAGAATCCTAATAAGAAAATTTTAATCGATCACAAACACATCACCGTAAACAAAGATTAACACTAAAATAATAAGTTTAAATAGTAAAAAAAGTGATTTAAGCATTTTTTTTACTGTTTCAGCGTTTTTTTAGGTTCATAATTTTTATCGGTCCTATATTTTCACTAAATATTTTTTGTGTTAATATTGTTGATAGAGACAAAATGTTTCGTACAAACCGTATGCAAACAGAATCATTTTCCATTTATATGTTAATTCTATCTCTATCCAGCCTACATCTATATAACTTACACTGCCTACACCTTTGCAAATTAGTCTCCAGAAGTGCAAGTACAAATTGAACAACCAAGTCATTTCATAAAAAAATATGAAACTTAAATACAATTCCTCGCGAGAAACTATTACTGCCTTAGGTGAAACTTGATTCCATCTCTTCGGTAAGTATTTAAGTAAAAGCTTACTTTAAAAAATATTTTCTTACTAATAATGTTTTTGTTTTCAAATATCAAACTTATTTAAATAAAGGAGTATTATATTATACGATGTGAACAATTTTTTTTTTCATAGTTATAATCGGTGTTGGTTATATTTTTCATTCAATAATACTCTTTATCAGAATTTGGTATTATTTAAATTTGAAACTTAAAACTACACATGATTAAGGTTAAAAACACGTTGTATTGTTTGGCCTCCCTATACTGTGGCAAAGGTCGGAGTGACGTGTAATACAGCCCTAAAATTAGGGCAAGTGCTTGTCCTCTGTAAATTTAGAAACACAGGTATGTAGTTATTTGTGTTGTTACCCCGCAAAACTTTTGTATGACAATGTGTTTTGGTTTAAACATTCATAATGAATGTTTTTAATCCGTAGATAATATCTGCAGATTAAAAACAAACAGAGATCATTCAACAAAAGGTTTAACATTTTTAAGGACTAGTGTTTCTTGTAGAATTAATCGTTTAATAAGATAAGACTGCCCAAATAGTAAACCAATGCTAAAATCAGTTAAAATCAGTTTTATTTCTGCGAAAAGTCTCCAGGAGGCGCTTTTACACGTCCCAATTTTAACCTACCGCTGTAAACAAATTATCGGACACGGCCGACGGACGCGGCTGTCAGCCGCAGCTGATAAGTTTGCACAGTCTTTTGGGACGTGGCTTGCAGACGTGTTCCAACGCCTATTCCCTGACAAAAACATCCAGCGCGCTAGATTTCCGTCGGACGTCCGAAAGCTGAAGGTTAACGTTACCAAGTTTACGTCCACGACTTACCTCCGATAGTTTGAACAGCTTAGTGTACATTCATTACCTAGATACCTATAAGTCGAGACTATCAGCCGCGTCCGTCAGCCGCGTCCGATAAATTGTTTCCAGCTTACCACTGGCTGTTACTAGTATTTCGCCCACGACTCTGCCCGCATGTACGAGCAATGGGGTACAAAATATCATTAAATATATCCTTTCTTAAATCCAATTTATCTTTGTTCCAATTTTGTAGTACAGTTCAGTAAAATTTCAGTGATACGAGCTGTTTGATTCAAGAAGGATTAATTCCTAGGAAATAAATATTATTGCAAATGTATAAGAAAATTACTTTGAGCTTTGTGTCAACAGCACTCAATTTTAATTAAGCATTTGACCCGTAACAACACACGACCCTTAATATTTGTTCTACAGATGGGATCGGTTATATTTGTAACGTAACACAAATTGCCCTTTTGTAAAACAAATGATAAAGTCAAACTCACCTTTGACTCGGCTGCAAACTTTCGGCCGGTTGGCAAATAACGGCCCGATCCTAACGTTTGGCAAATATAACCCTCTTGTGACAATACAATAAGAACTAAAACATTGTTCTTGCTGGTTAAAACATTGTACAACAAAGAAACTTTATAAAAAAAAAGTTGTATCAAAAATATACGGGTAAATCCCTCAACCCCCAGGAGGCACTCGGGTGCCACGATAACAATTGATTTCAATTGTGCCTGGAATAACTCACGATCGAGGGATAAATGTATACAAGTATTATGAGTATGGATGCCATGAAGTGACCATTACAGTCTTTAGAAAGCGAATGATAATAGACTTTGATTTTTTTAAATAGGGGTTAAAGTATGAAATTGCCGATTATTTTCCCACTTTTTATTTTGTTTATAGCTCTTAAGTATAGTCATATTATTGCGTAATTCTTTTTGTATTGTATCAAAAACTAAATAAAGTAACTTTTGACTAAAAAAAAAGCAATACTAGTGCCTATTACTTCAAAGGAAGTCGTTGAAAAGACCCCTTACAATGTGTCAGCTGACCTTCTTGCTTCAATTAAGTATATTTGTATTATATACTTTGATTTTCAGAAATTTAAATACTATTATGCGTAGCTTTATAGCCATCTTATTTTCACCTTTAATTGCATCGAAAACGGTTTAGGCGTTTTTTAAAAAAACTAAAAAATTGTTAGTATGGAAAAATGACTTTTCTCGATTTCGTCCATACAAAACGGCAATTTAATACTTTAACCCCTAATATTTGCATCGATTTTAGCTTTATTTCTTACGTAATACTTCTGTTTTATCTTTTTTTTATTTGTAACTAATTACCTATTATGAAAAACATTTTCTTTAACAAAAAAAAATACTTGCAGAATTATTGCCCGGTAAACTGGAGGTTGTAGGTTCTAGTCCCATCTGAGGCAGTCAAATCTTTTCCAAATCAAAGGATTGAATGTTCAGTTTTCATATTTGTTTAATGAGATGACTTGGCTGCCATTTTGTATTTAATTTGTTTTATTTAATGAATTATTTTTTGTTGGTCTAGTGGTTTAAATACCGGGCCAAGATCTCGGGGTCCCAGGTTCGAATCCCGGGTCGGGCAACAAAAAAGTTTCGAATTTTCGAACGTTGCTCGGGTTTGTGATCACCAACCCGCATTTGGCAAGCGTGGTGATTATGCCAGTACACCCATCATTGCTGTGGTAACTTGAATTCAATGATGGAGGCCTTTTCCCTGCAGTGGGATGATTATAGGCTATTACTTTTTATTGGTTGTTAAATTTGTTTACTTGACCTCCAGGAGACTAATTTGCAAAGGTGTGTGGGAAGTACTTGGTTATTGTTTATGTGTTACAATGATGTTATTTTAAAGTATAAATATGTTGCCTTCATAGTGATTCGCGTTTTAAATCTGCTCCGAGCAATCCAAACTGCACACATTGACAAGTTTCACAAAAGGTGCGAAAAAGCTCGTGAGTCGTGATTGCGCTCGACGCAGACTATGTACAAAAAACTCCTAATTAGGATGTATTTGAGTCTTCACAACGCGCGCGCTTATATCTGCTTCGTTTTAATATTATATTATCATTGGTTACAATGCAACAAGAAAGTTGAAACCCCTGCATTAGTTTTACTTACATGGTTAAAATACACAAGTATAAAATGCATAAAATTTAAACGAAAGTGCCTTTTCTGTGAACAATTTGTAGCTAACTGAATAGGTTATTGTATAGAGCACTAGAGAGCCATCTAGGTTAGGTCGTTTTGCATAAAACTATTCTTCTAGATTGCTCTGAGTCCCGGAGACTTGTCTCGCGATAAAATGTCTCATTGGACTGGTGTACTTTTCGTGTTTCCGTTTAATAGAAAATGAAACAAATGATGTTTCTTTCTTTGTCGTTTATTACTATATTATTGTGTATTTGTATCGTGTGTATAGCCGGTACATTGAAGGAAAAGCGGCACTACTTATCTTGCTATGGGTGTCGGGCGACTAAACGATTGCCGCCAGAAGAAAACATTGGTCAAATTGCAAACACCATCTTGCCTGCCAAGTGTGGCATTTATGGCAAAGTCTTTCTTTTAAGGAGGCCCTTCAAATTCATTATTTGCCATAAATAGGGTACATAGATGTTTGTACAATAGTTAAGTAGCTATCTGATCTATTTAGCCATAAAATATAGCATGCAATAATTATTAGACATAGTGACAGACCGACCACTCGATGTAAATTTATTAGTAAATTGAACCAGCAGTGGACTGACTTAGGCTGGTTATCATGATGATATACGTGGAAATAATAATCCCTATCTTATTATACTGACTGACTTTTCACTCGGGTTACATCAGCCGAGGTCGCTGGTTTACAAGAACAGTGATGCACTCACTCCGTGTGTAAGATAGAATAAAAAATCGGCCAAGTGCGAGTCGGACTCGTGCACTGAGTGTTTTGTATCAAGTTTAACAAAAATACCACATTATTTTGATGACTGCAATAATAACTTTGTTTTTAATAGTGTTTTTATGGAGAACAAACTTATGTTTGCTGTTGTTGAAAATGTGCTAGATTTTTAAAACTACTAGTTCGATCTCGTTCGAACTAATTTTCGTTGAAGGTATTTGTTAAGATCTACATTATGTATTTTTTCCAAAATTTTCACTTGCTTATTTTAAAAGTAAGAGGGGGGGGGGGACTCATTTTACCACATTGGAAGCGTCTATCTTCCAAATGTTAGAATTTTGGAAAAAATGGTTTTAGGAATCTCTATGTCATTTTAGAAGACCTATCCATAGATACCCCATATGTATAGGTTTGAGTAAAAAAAAAATTTTGTTTTAGTTTTATGTATGGAGCCCTCCTTAAATATAATTATTTTTTATTTTTTGTATGAGAATCGTTAAGCGGTTAACAGAATACACCTACCTACCAAGTTTTAATTGTGTCATACTAATACTTTCAGAATAAAGTGGCTGTGACATACGGACGGACAGACAGACAGACAGACTTGACGAATCTATAAGGGTTCCATTTTTTGCCATTTGGCAACGGAACCCTAAAAACTGATGCGTTTGCTCGCAGTTAAATGTAGCATACGGTATACCCTGACTTGTACTACGCACAAAATCATGTCAATCCTTTTCAGTATGAACAATAAATATTTTTATCCAACTGGAACTGTATTTTTTTCCTGTATGAAAGAAGCCTATATGTTATTCTAGACTATTATCTACCTCTCTTGTGATTAAGTAACAAACTTTCACATTTATAATATCTATTAGTAAAATTAGTAAGACTACTCAAGAATATTTTGTTCTATGCTGGTTACGTAAAACACTTCCTTTACTTGTCTCTTACAATACCCGTTGATTGTTGTTGTTGTTGTTGTCGTCCTATGGTACCCCAGTGGTATAGAGGGCCTTCGTGAGACGTCTCCATCCGCTCCTATCCTGCGCCTCTCGCTCGGCGTCCCTCCAACTCAGCCCGGCCGCCCGCAGCTCGGCGTCGACGGTGCGCTGCCATGTGTGCACCGGCCGGCCCCTCCGCCTGCTCCCGCGCGGCCTCCATGTAAACGCGGCCCTGGCAATGTTGTCCTCTGGTCTTCGGAGGGTGTGCCCTATCCACTTCCACTTCCGATTGAAGAGTTGATTGAGAAGAGTAAAATAAAAGTACTCGTCCGTCAATACCCTGAACTTTTAGTGTAGGTTTATTTCGCAATGGCTGTGTTAACACACATTATTTTGCCTTTATCAGCACATCAGTGTCAACTTCAAGGTATTAAGATTCTAAAATCATCTCTTATGAGCACGATGAGAAAATGAGTTTCCGAACATGCAGTTTTCAGGCAAAGCGGCTGTCACCTTGCGGGCGTGACACGCTTGCCAGAGTAGAGTATAGTTGAAGAACAAAAAGCAGCTTCACTTTGAAAATGATTCAAAGTTTCGGTAGGGGCTGGAAAGATGGTGAAAATAATTTTATTCAGACTCACAAACCACTAAATCAGCAAAATCAGTTTTATTTCTGCAAATAGGCCCCTGGAGGCGCTTTGACTCGTCCCAATATTTAAACCCACCAACTTGGTCACACTTTCTGAAGGGTAGTCTGTGAAAGGACTGCTTAAATTGCTCTGCTCAAAACTTGATTAAATTGGTATATTTTTTGTGTCTTGCAATAAAAGGCACGACATATTTAATAATTCAAATAATATTAGACTCCTTAAAATTCTTTTTAAAGTGGTAAATCGTTAAAACTATTTGTTGGGACGAGAAATAAAAAGCATAAAATCCTGTCACTAACTAAACCACCAGCGAAGTGCGTTGGTTAAGAATGAAACAGTCATCTTGAAAATGCTTATAGCCATGGGCAGATAAAAGCTAATGATGATGAAGATTTAATCCCTCGATCGTGAGTTATTCCACACAACTGAAATCAATTGTTATCGTGGCACCCGAGTGCCTCCTGGGGGTTGAGGGAAGATTAAGTAAACCCACTGAAATTTTCTCCATTATGGTTGATGTGAGCTCGTTCACTTTAACGTACGCCCGTCTCGCTTTTTAAGTAGCTTGTCATTGGCACATTTTGTAATGATCGGTCTCAATTTATGAGCTAACTGCTGCCCGCGACATCGTTTATCGCAAAAAATTGATGTGTGTATGTGTGTGTATTGATAACGTATAATTCATTAAAAAAAAGATCTCTCGCTATGTGAAAACCGAAAACAGCACTGATATACGCTGATGAGGACTCTTTTAAGTAAGAATAAATTGTAATTTATTTATTTCAAGTAACATAATCAAATTTTGGTTAGTTATTAAAGAAGTTTTTAATATCACCTTTACATATGCTAATATTGTGCTATATCAATTTATGTATCGACTAGCTGTTGCCCGCGACTTTCTTCCGCGTCAATTTCTGTTATTATGATCGCGACAATTTTTGCAACATTTTTCAATCAAGCTTCGCTCCTATTGGTTGCAGCGTGATGTTCTTTAGCCTAAAGCCTTCCTCGATAAATGGACTATCCAACACAAAAAGAATTTTTCAATTAGAACCAGTACTTCCTGAGATTAGCGCGTTCAAACAAACAAACAAACAAACAAACAAACTCTTCTTCTTTATAATATTAGTATAGATAATTGAAATGTTGAGTTATTAGTTTTAATGCTATGAGCTAAATTATTCAAACTTTTAAGAAACATTCCTATTCAAACTTAATTTTGGGTCAAACTCGTATACCTACTTCCAAATAAATGTTTATGAAAAGTTACGCGTTGTCATAGGTAAGATAGGTAGAAATTCGATACCGTCATATTTTTTCATCGTTTGAAATACATTTATCTAGGTCCCGTAAGCTGAGATGTGAGCAACATATATTCGCTTCACAAGCTTTGAAATCGCTATATTAAAAAACGAGCCTCTAATACAAGGGGCATATTCAAAGTTAACTCATTTGTGAAACACACGTGCTATTAAGGGGTCGCGTCTATCACTTTATTATTAATTAATAGTTCGCAAACCCTTTCAGGTTACAGAGAAGGCTTTTGTTTGTAATGTTCTTGCTTTAATGTAAGTGTCACGACCAAAATTTTGGCATTCAAGCGTGAAACGTAAGCGAATGTCGAAATTTCCGCTTTCAATGACAAATATTTTGTGTTAATCAATGAAATACGTGACAGACTAGTAATTTACTAAAATCAATTTTCAGAATATACAATATACTTGCAGTTCCTTCAATACAAATACATGTCCACTCACATCGTTCGCTTGCCGATTTACTGCTCTAGCCAATCAAGCTACCAAGATATTTTTAGGGTTCCGTACCTCGAAAGGAAAAAACGGAACCCTTATAGGATCACTACGTTGGCTGTCCGTCCGGCTGTCTTTCTGTCAAGACCCTTTTTCTCAAGAACGCGTGAATATAATCAGGCTGGAATTTATAACAAATATTTAAGTCTACTGTCCTTTAGAGTTGTAAAAAATCAAACTTCAAAACTAACGTAATTAAAAGATACAACCGTTTATGCCGCAAATTTTCGACACTCGCAAGGGAATCAAAACCTACAGAGTACTTCCCGTGAACTCAGAATCTTGAAATTTGGTACAAATTATCGTCTTATAGCACAAATAAAGGAAAAAATGTAAACACCCTAAATGTTTAGTTACGTCATATTTTACAATAAAAAATATTTTTAATAATTTTAAACTTACTACCTTTTTCTAATGAACACGTAGAGGTATTACATTGAAATTCATACCAATAAATCAAGTCTACAACACCTTTATGCTGTAACAAAATCAAACTTCTATGTAACGCAATCAAAAGAAACAACAATTTAAGACGCGTATTTTCAAACTCATATACCTACAGGTTTATACAGAACCCACGGTGCGCGAGTCCGACTCGCACTTGGCCGGTTTTTTTCTTTATTTCACCAATGTACGAATTTCTGCAGGTCGGAAACAGCAAATTTTTCCTTCCTTCATCACCTAAAAAAAGTGCCATGCAAAAAATTTATAAGAATCTATGTTATTAAATTGTCCTAGCTCACAACGACATATTTTTTTAAAAACGTATAATTACATAAATAATAATAACAGAGTTTCGTCCGCTGCTGAATTATGCCTCAGGTGGAACTCGAACCCGCATCTCCTCACATACCGGCGCTTTACCATTTAGCCACCGAGACACTACGCCACAAGCGTCAATTCAAGCATATCCTTATCGCTGTAAGCGTTGTTTCATCAAAATTAAATGGTAAAGTTTGCATCCTCAACATCCAAAAAAATTTCAAGTTTATATACTGATATTATACTTGCCATTAAATTGCTCTAAATATCATATAAATAATATTGTAATAATTACAATCACCAATAGAAATCAGTTTCTATACTAATTCTATTGGTGACTGAAGTAAGTGATTATGATATTTTAAATATATTTACAGTGTGGCTTAGTAAAAATTGTGTTTGAAGATTAACTTTACTAAATTATGGGCAACACAATATGTTTTCCCCAAACTCTTCTGCTACAATGACTAAGCACACGAATATAGTAACAAAATCGATGAGTGCTCCGACCTGAGCCATGTAACATACTTATACGATCAAAGCAAATAATATTTTGGGGCAAAATTTACATACGGCTAATGTAACTGACACATAGAGGAGAGGCCCGAGGAGAGTTCCTTGTGGGAGCCTTTTAGTGGGCTGCCATAAATCAGGCCCTAATGGAGTGTGTAAGGGTCTGGGGACTGCGAATTTTAGACTGACCAGAGTTAATGGAATATTGATAATATAAAAAGCGACGGTACATAGAATGATGGGACATTTTTAGCTATCTTGTAAAACTAGTCGTGGTAAAGATTGTTAATACTGTTTTGGGTATTGATATTTGGGAAACGATATTGTACTGAAGAAGTGTCTTTTTATTTCAGATTGTTTATTTGAAATAGGGCTGGATAATATTTTTTTAGATGTCTGTTCATGTTAGGGGTGTACTTAACAAAAATTTTTGCTAAACAAGATACTGCTCTTTTAGTTAAAGTACCGTTTGTGACACTGCTTAACAGACGGGTTGGCGATAGCAGGTTGCTAATTATGTTTATCTAGTCTAGTTTTTCATTTTATTTAACGCTGTAACGAAGTATTTATAAATTACCTAGGAGGTGCTTCAACACGTCTCAAGTAGACATTGACACAACGAATTATCTTGAAACTACGCACACGTCTGCCAATGTACAAAAGGTAGATAAACAATGGCTTGAATGCAAAACATAAAGACTACTACAGAGCAGCACTTGCATATTACTGAATATGAACAAATGAATTTTGCGGTTAGTGTAGCTGGTTTAAAAAGAGTCTTATTTATTGTGAAATGAACTGGTATATAAAACATATTGTTAATTTTTCTGATGAGCAAAAGTAATAAGAAATAAAAGCAACTTTGATGATTTAATCTTCATTTGGTGTTTACTGAAAAGCATTCGGCAAACAGTTGTATCAATTTAGATACATATAAACTTGGATACTAGTAAAATACAATATTGACATTCTCCTTACCTCTAAATTTTGGAATATTAATCTCGAATTACCCACAAAGATTTGAAATGGACAAAGCAAATAATTATATTTCGCCCTTGCAATCTCATTTAGAGACTTCAAAACTTGACTAAACGAAGTTACGGAACTCATTCGTCAAGGTCGGATGGTCACTGTAAAGTATGATCAAAGTTGTTTTAATTGTTGTAATTGACGGCCATTTGGATCAGCGGTAGTTAACGCTGCTTCTGAGACATGGGTCGCGGGTTCGATCCCCGCACAGTACAAATATTTGTGTGCATGAACATGTCTGCTTGTACTGGTCTGGGTGTTTTCTATGTATTATAAGTATGTATTTACAAAAAAAAAAAGTATACAACTAAGTTTATCGGTTGTCTAGTACCCCATACGACAGGGTACTTAATAGTACCTTAATTTGGGACTAGATGGCTCAGTGTGGCCCAGTGAGGCATGTCTCAAAATATTTATTATTTATTATTATTATTTAATTTTTATTTAATAAATGGTTGTTTTAGAAATTTTAAGCAATCTCCATTTAATATTGAAATAGATTACGCCCTTGCGGTTTATGTAATAAGAAAAAGTGGCTTCTAGTTACGTAAATGTTCGTTTTATTACGTAAAAGTTGGACACTTAAGCAGTGAACAAGTTAAAACTGTCTTTAGTGAAGGAGAAAATGATATCAAACACGGTTACAAGGATTGTATTTTATCTTAAGAAGGCATTATGGCGGTCGTATGGATTCGTTGAAGAAATCTTATGGGCCATTTGTATTGTTTTATGTTTCGTTCGTGATTACATTCTTTTTAAGTGGCAAGGTTTTTTAAGAGACTTAAATAAAGTAATTCTGTATTCAACGTAATAGTTATCTCCAGTGGAACCTTTAAAAATTAGTTTACTAATACTGACTGAAATATAATATACATTTATTTTTTGTTTTTGATAAAGTCTAGATTTAAAATAGAAATTAAATTAAATAATTCCTCCTATATTCGATTGAAATTGAAATTGTATCAGGTACCACAAACGCTATAAAGTAGGTACTCGAAAAATCAGAACAAATCAGTATAAAAATCCTAACTAAATCGAGTACGGATTTACCGTAAATAAATTGTTTATTGTTCACGTAAATTAAAGAAACCAGTATTTCAAATGGACGCATAGTAATTTCATCATCACCAGCTTATATGTATTGTTGATCTTATACTCTATTGATCAAATTTCACTTCGTTGAATTCGTGTTTGCTCCTGCATTACTTGGCCATTCTGATTGATTTCTTCACAACGCTTTTTATACTGAATAAAAAAAAACTAGTCAGAGCTATTTAAGGGTTAAAACAATAAAAACACCAAAATTGTTCAATAACTTTTACAGATTGTTCGAGAAACTACCTGAACTCGTACAAATGGCACAATTCAGTTCTAATTGGCTGAACATGCAGAACTTTGTATCTCGAGCGTTCATTAGCAAACTTGATGCAACAACAATTTATGATTCAAGTCGTGACGTTATTTGTATGGTTATTGCAATTCATGGACCAGTTTGCACTAAACTGTCGTAAGACAATAATTTACAATGACATTTCGTGTGTCTGTTTAGCGAAATAGACACAGGACTTCATACAATTGCCACTAGATGTTTAGAATTTAAAATATCGTATTGAATGCACATGTTTAATATAAAATTAAATGCAATTATTTTTTTTGTTGTAATTTCCTAAAAAAAACTCTAAAAAGCATGTTTTTGCTTTGTCATAGTATGCTTAAAATGCCACAGCTAGTGCAGGTCTGCTTTTTTTTCCATGACTATTTCTATTAAAACTTTTTTCGTTTATATTGAAAGGGTGGTTTATGATTTTTTCTTGAGATGATTCTCACGAAGTTTAAGAATCAATAAGTACTTATCAAAATAATATCAGCGTAATTTAAAACCACGCAATTTTAAAACGACACAGTCAACGCGAAACATTTTTACCCTCAATATTTCGTGAGCGTAACGTGTGAAAATTTAATGAATTTTGTGACTTTATTTTAAAATATTCGAGCGAGTGTTTAAAGCTGCATTGTTCGTACTAGATTTGGTTGGGCAGGGAGAGAAACACGAGTAGTGAAGGTGAGTGTTGACTTACGTCGGAAAGGGGCCCCTTAAACCTACACCCGTGTCACGAGTCCCGGGAGCTACTCGGAGTTTCTCTTTCTGCCACACGATGGACCCGGCACCCGCACGGTGAATCCATGGAACGCTAAGAAGTTTGTATCTTACGTTGAAAATCCAAAGTCTGAAATCGTAATTAGTGTCGATCGAACGGTCTATCGGTTTTTGGGTCAAACTAAGTGACTCAAAAAGGAATACATATTAAAGTTCCTACAAAAGTCATTCATGTCGGAACGAGCATTGTTCTAGTTGCAATGTACCACTTCAAATAGTAAATATTGTTTTTGCATTATTCGAATATGAGGTTAAAGTTATAGACAAAAGCTCAATGCAATAACTGATGCTATGAATTTGTTTTTTTTTTTAAAGCAGTGATGCTTATTTATCGATAGAATAAGTTTTTTTTTTCTACATATAAAAAAGGTCCTTCGTTGTAAGATAACTAAGTTCTTAAATTCATAGCTAATCTTTACAGTCGTCTTCTGTCAATACTTATTTAATCGAGTCTTACGATACTCATAGGAAGCCAGCGGCCACACTCTGCAACACGAAGCTCGTATTTACGAATATATCTGTCTCTTCCAGATACTTTAAAACATCGGTATGAGTGAAAGGGACAGATGAATTTGATTAAACGGACAAATCGTTACGGAGTAAGGCTTCAGGAGCTGGTTATATTCACTGACAAGTTTTACTGATACCGTGTAACGCCGACAGCGACGTGTGGACTCGTCGGAGGATGCCGGGTTTTCTCGGTTGGGCGTCGATCATTCACCGACAACAGGTGGTGCAGTGTTCGGGCTCTATTGGAAGATTCGGTGGTATCTGGCGAGCCTACAGGTTCTTGTCACTTGTATCGTCGAGGTCCCCGCTGAAAATCAGCGTTGTAATAGACTAATAGCCACTAGCTTCCATGACTAATACTGAGCGGGCCTTTTTGACACAATTTTTTTTATTTTTTTGTTTTAAAATGTTATTAATTGAATCTTTTGTGCATTGGGTTTTTGTTTATTATTGTGTTTATTATTCATTGTTGTGTCAAATAAATATGTCTTTCTTTATTTCTGTATTCTTTTAATATACCGTAACCATACATCACATCTTAACTCATAACTTTAGGTTTAATTTAACAATGACTTAGTGGCATAATTAAAAATGTTCTGAAAACGGAAAACGACATTGTAGAGTCATATTGAGTTGTATTTTAGTTTCGACTTTGCTAAAGTTCTAGAACAATATTCAAAACTTCGTTAACTTACTACAAAGCGGCTAATAGAACTTACAACAAAAGACGACGAAGCTAAAATTAATAACCAGAAAATAAATATTAAATGAAATAAATAAAGGAGAATTTTATCATTATCTGTGTGGTGAATACCGGGCCAAAATCTCGGGATCCCAGGTTTGACCCCCAGGCGCGCATCAAGAAGTTCGAATTTCCGAACATTGCTTGGGTTTTGTGATCACCAACCTGTATTTGGCATGTGTGGTGATTATGCCTGATGATAGAGGCCTTTTCCCTGTAGTGGGATAGGCCGTTACTTTGGAAATTAACAGCCTATAATCATCCCACTGCAGGGAAAAGGCCTCCATCATTGAATTCAAGTTACCACAGCAATGATGGGTGTATCACCACGCTTGCAAAATGCGGGTTGGTGATCACAAACCCGAGCAACGTTCGAAAATTCGAATCCTTTTTGTTGCCCGACCCGGGATTCGAACCTGGGACCCCGAGATCTTGGCTCGGTATTTAAACCACTAGACCAGCGGGTCGTTAGACCAACGGGGCGTTGGACAAACGGGGCGTTAGATCAACGGGGCGTTGGACAAACGGGGCGTTAGATCAACGGGGCGTTGGACCAACGGGGCGTTACTTTGGCAGGCGGTATTTTGGTAGTAAGTTTCATCATCATCAGCAACCTTCATCATTACACTGATGAACAAAAGCCTCTCCAAAAGTAGGATTATGCCATAATCGCCACGATTGGCGGATGGGTAGGCGATCACAGTTTTGGCCATTAGTGGAGCAACCAAACACAAGAGTTTCAAAAAGTTTTACTGTACGCCAGTTAATTCACTTCAAGACACAGCCATACAAAAGCAGAGAATTTATTTTACACAAGAAACCGTCTCGTTAAACGATTTCAACTGGCTTAAGCTCTCTTACAAGTGCATTCAAAAGACTTATTTTTGAATTTCCAAGTAAAGAAACTCAGTTGCGCACTTGAAAACCAAATACAAATTCAGGAGTTCAGTTGTAACTAAAATATTACCTGAAAGTAATAGTTTGTCACCAAATGTGACAGTGTTTCCATTCTTGATGACATTCTTGATGATTTCATCTACCCTAAGGTTGTCTGGTAGAGATCGCTTAAAGCGATAAGACCGCCTAATTTGTACTTTCTCCTGGATTTGTTATATTGTGTTATTTTGTAATTAGTGCAATAAAAGTGTTTATCTATCTTTATCTATCTATCTGTGGTAAAGTGGCATATACACTGGGTTTCGAGGTGACTCCTGCTGTGAGGTCCCAGGTTTAAATTGTTAAGTGATGTTCTGTAGGTTTTTTTTAAATTTGTACCTACCATTTTATCTTTCTGTTGTTGTTATAAACCTAGATAAATATGATTATTGAACTTAAATAACCACTTATAGGTTCACTGCCGGATTGGTCTTCATCTTCTTTTTCGGTCGTAATTTTGAATTTTTTTGAGTAATTGTAGTATCCTCACTGAAGTTAATGGCATGCGTGCCCAGATAGTCTCGTTGTTATAAATCTATTTTTCTATATTAAAAGTACTAACTCAAGAGAAAAATTGCACAAAGCAACTTTAGAACTTCCTAAATTACGACCGAAGAACGCAATTTGAATATCGCAAAAATATTGCCTGAAAAATGTTCAGCGAAGTTGGAGACCATAATTCTGGGGCATACGCTAAAATCCACTCTCTGGAAATAGGTTTTGTAACACTGCGTGTGAGGAACGAATTGCTTTTTTCATATCAACACGAATGTTGAGGCTTTAAGGTTGTTATTGGAGGTAATATTAAATTCGGAAATAATACGGTAAGAGAACCAGTCTTCATTGCTTTTCATCAAACTTTTGGTGTAAGCTATGGGATGTTAGAATATAATGCATTGTAGTAAATTGCTTTAAATAAAATTGATAAAGACCCTGGATAGTTAATAACGGAGTTGGCGAGCGGTGTATAAAAACTATGTCTTGTTTAAAAATAATATGCCTTGAAATAATGCTTGATAATAGGATTAATTTGCTAACTCAAACTTAAAACTTTGCTACTGAATTTTATTGTGCCGAATTGCTGGAATAATGACAAAATAAAGTCAACGATGTTTCCTTTGTTACATGTTAAGGTTTTCCAATCAGCTCAATACTGAATCTTCTGAACTTTTTATATATAAATGCACAGTTTTGGAAGCCTATCTTGTTAAGATATGTGTTTTGGCAGTATGCATCGCGCAACTCTGGATGACTTTTAAAACTACATTCAGCAAATTAAATCTTATGTCTTCGTTTTGTTAAATAAAATAAAATCATATTTTTTTAAACATAAAGATAATTCTTCTATGTACATTTCTTTTAAATTTCCAGCGCGTTAAATGCTTTCATTTATCTTCTCGACATTTTTCTTGTAGGATTTTAAAGAGTCCACTGAAAATGTCCATTCTCGGCACTTAATGCAATCAATTCTAAAGAAATATTGCAGTTCACGTCGATTCATTACCGTATTCGGTATAATCTGGAGTACCCAGACGCGGGAAATTTAAAATTGACTTTCGTATTCGGTATTTGCAAAACCTAGTTAATGGCTGAAGTGATTTATTTTCCCGCTAAAATCGGTCATGAAACGAGAAATCACTTTTGATTTGTGTTCTCTTGATCCGTCGCTACGTCTGCGAAGACAGAGTACTAAGCGTTGGGTGCAACATTTTCTGTTTTTTTTTTTTATGTTTACATAGTTTGTTATTTTGTGACATTGTAGGTATCAAAATTCTTTCTTAAGTTGTGCCATTTTACTTTCTTTATTTATTTGGGACTTTTACATATTACATGCCAGCCTTATCGTACCTTAATCTAAAATATACAAACAGTTACGCAGGCGGCAGGAACTCAGGTGTTCAAAATCATTTCTGCTAAGTATTTGGCAGCTTGTGACGTAGGGTCAGCTAGAATTTTATTAAATACACCTATTTGGTACATGTTTTGCGTTCCTGCGCCCTCAAAAATTTTCACATTCTACAAGAATATGTTGGGCGTCGTCTATACACAAACATCACAATTTGGGGAAGAGGCCTTTCTCATAAGGAATGCAAATTTATTTGATGGAAAATTATGTTCAGATCGCAGTTTATGCAGTATAACAATGTGTTTTCTACTTAGTTTAAATTATTCTGATAAAACCACTGGATCCGAGGAAGCTGACAATGAAAAGTTTTAAACCAGATACCTTTATCAGCACTTCTTCTACCAAAATATTCTTTAAATTTAGTAAAACATATATTTTTAAGTTTAGGTAACATTTCAGTATAAAATGGCAAAATAGAAAAATTAATACATGTAGAACAAGCAATTTTAGCCACAGAATCTTGTGATTTTAGCAAATCTTTATGATCTGTGATTTTAGCAAATCTGTCGGCTCCTCATTACCACATAACAGTTGTGCCATAAAATCAATAAAATAAAAATAAAATTAAACAGTATAGAAGTAATGTATTGACGTTATAATGTACGAATAACTTTTAATTTTAAAGAACATATGTATGGTCTCTTGCTAACCATACAACTTTCTTGCTATGCTGATATTGATGAGGTGTAAATCCAAACTCCTTGTGGATTGCAGTATATTTATTAATATGGAAATTACACACTAAATAAAATGCTATGAGTCGCGGCCGTCTTGCTAGGCAATAAATGCGAACTAATACGTAAAACGAATATAATACCTAAGTAGTTTGTATTTTAAGTAATCTAGGTCAGTCGCGCATAGTAACATTATTGCGGATGTAAGAAATGTACGGTGACGGACCGTACAACGTAAAATTTTTTTTCTTTGTGTGAATATCCCTTCAATCCGTTAAACGCTAATAAAACATTTAATTTATTAGTTCTCGTACGGATTTTATTAATTACTGTTAATATTGTAATGCAGAGAAACAAAGCATTAGTCTCTTGGTAGCTTGCAATGATTCCTTGACTCTTTTCATTAGAACAATTACTTCATAAACTTTTCAGTATGACATAGAAATAAGTGAATAATCACACATTACCTTGTGTGTGTGTGTTTCCTTCAAAAAAACACACACACACACACAATTAGAATAGTTTCTTAATTATGTTATTTTTGTATATTTTATTGTTTTTTTGTTATTCCTTGTTGCTCACGTTCTTTATAATTTCACAACGTTCAATTTCATTGAAAAGTATGTTTTATTTTTAGAGGAGCCTGTCTCTCATAGCACAGGATAACCTTTTATGAGAGCTGACCTGACTATGTAACCTATTGTATAAGTATTTACTGAATTAAAAATATATATCTTTTTAATGACTATCACTGGCAACATACACCGTAAATGATTCTCTAACATAAAATAAAGAAGTAAAGAAGACTCATCATGAGGCCGTTTGACATACACACAGTACTTTTAAGCTATATTATTTGACAATAGTTATGATAATGTTCAATTTTATAGGACTGCGATATCCCAAAACCGTAGTAAAAAAAACTTAACCTCTGCAACGTCTGACCTAAATACAAATCCTTTTAAAAGTAATTCCCAACTTTAAAATAGCAGGTGAATATGAGACGAGCATCTTTTAAACGGACAATTTAAACAGGGGAAACTATTATAGTATTCTGTACAAGAGGGAAAATTTTAATGCAACTTTGTAAGGCGTCGCATTATGAAATAGTTTTAAAAGTTTTTCAGTGACTTGTTTAATAAAAGCTCGTATTAAAAGGCCAGAGGACTGAAGCAGGAAAATCCTTGAAATGTTTCAATGGAATTGTTTTTAATTTGTTCCGTAGGGACGCTTTGTTCGTGACGTAAGTAATAGAAGTGATTTATTGTTGGATTTATTGTATTGTAGCACAAATCATTTGTTTTTTACGTGGAATCAATGAATACAAAAACTCTTGTTAATTAAAGAAAAATATGATACTCTCAGTTTTGGTTAATTTCAATGCCGCTTTATGCTATTTTTTGTCAAATCATGCTGTTGTGCCGTGTGTTGCCGACTCTTAATAGTATAGCACCAGCACTTTTCATCTTTTAGGTGTCAAAAAAATTGACGTGCAGTCAGAAGTAAATGAACATCAGCCAAGCGTGGTGAATTTTTAAATTTTCGGGAGTCCGATGTTCAGTCGTGGACATAAATTATGCAGAATAATTATTTATGACATTTCCATGATGCATTTTACCAAAGTGAAAAATTTCAGTTATTATTTTTGTTTGAATAAGACCAGTTCACCAATATTTAAACAGCCGGTAAACATAGATTGACGATTAATTTGACACAATTCCCATACATAATATGTCAAATAATATTATAAACGCTGTTTAAAACTTAAACGTCAGTTGTTGAACTCGGGCCTAAGTCTTAGGTACTTAACAAAGGGTTTAAAAGATGTTTATGTAACAATAAAAAGATGGCAAACAATCAAGCAAACACTATCATCATCCAAAATATGAATATAATTATATAATATAACATTTAAATTTGTTACAGGTACAGAAAATGTAGTCGTGCTCTAGTCGTGCCCATCTATCACGTAACGGTAAGTTCATTCATTTTTATACATCAAATTATATTAAGTTTAACCCATTTAAGAATAAAAAATGAGAACTTATATGCTAGATGTATATTTTATTGGCAGTCGGTACATGAGTTTTACTACTCGTACAATGGTTCAAGTAATGTCAGTAAAATACTCTTAAACATTAAAATTAAATGAGTTTCAAATCACATCTTAACCTTTCAGACACCAATTACAAAGTTTCGACATCGAAGAAATAACATCTAGTTTATTTGGTGATTATTGCAAATTTCAAACATGAATTGAAAATCAGAGGCTCCTCGTTAGTCATTATTACCAAAGTTTTGCGACTTTTCAGATTTATGTAAAACAAAGTTAATATTAGGACCATGAAATTAATGGTGCAAAAAATACCTTTGGGTGAAAACTTGATTTACATTTTTTACTTCATAAATAGGTTCTAAATAGATACTTGAAGCCTATAAAATTTTGAAGATGATGAAAAAGTCATATTTTATAATAATAATAAGTGGGCCACACAGAGCCGTCTAGTCCCAAATTAAGTTATTACTAAGTAGCTTGGGTTATGGGTACGAGACAAACTATAAACTTCCTTATATACTTTTTTCTAAATATATACGTATTATACATAGACAATATCCAGACCAGTTCATGCACATAAACATTAGTATGTACGGGCATCGAACCCGCGACCCATGGCTCATAAGCAGCGTTAAAACTGATCCTAGTGGTCATCCAAATTGTAATTGAGATTTAATGCTTAAACAAAAAGATCGCTTGAAAACAACTTACTTATGTGTATTAAAAAAATTTCTTATGATGTAAAAGCTAATGGCGTAAGTTCTCGTAACAAAATCGATCATTATTATGGTAAAGAACAAAAAACTTTTAAGCGATTCGATCGATTCACCGCACACGCCATACTGTGATCAATGGTTACTTAACTCTAATTTTCTGAGCGCCGTGTAATTTTATTCTGAGTTAGTATAGAGATGGTTGTGATTTGGAAAAACTGCAACGTCATCATTAGCTACCTTCTTTAAAGGATAACGATACGTTCAGTATCGTATTTGATGAAGTACAAAATTTAAGTCAACTTATTACCCGAAAATATATTTTGCAACACAGTTTTCAATTTTTACTGTCCTAAGCCTGTTAAGGTATGAGGAAAATCAACAACTTATGAATAGTATCGTTATGAATGAACGAGATGCGCATCGCGTGAAAAAGGGCTGCCAAGACGCCGTGTCAAAAATTTTAGATTTTTGGCGGAATATTCTAAATGCTTTATTTTGTCATTTTTATGCTGCGTTATAACAAAAGAAAAAATACGTCAAATTTTACTGTCTCGTAGATTGTTGTATTAAAATTTGGAAAGTGATTAAAATTTCTGTATACTTCTAAACTATGTCTTCTAGAAGAATTAGGCCATTACCGCCATGATAGGACAAGTCGATCGTAGTTTGACCAATAGTAGAGAAAAGACGCAACTATCCGTATTCTACTCGCAATATACTAGACTACTGCTCTAATTATTTAGCTACATTCTTTGGGATTATTAACTATCTTTTTGTATTTTTACACTTAAAATTTCACACTTTACGAGATTCTCTTTAACCCGTCGTTTTTTATAATCTCATGGCGAACATGATTCGTGCAGAGTGTTAAGTTTTAAGTGTTAAGTTTTTTATAGTCAAGGAATTATGTTTTCAATTGACACTGCCACTTGCAGTAACTAGTTTGAAATTGCAATAACTAGTTTGAAAACGTAATATTTTAGTATGAATATAATGTACACACACACCTACATTAAGGTTAATCATTTATAACTTTAGGTACTTTTATATCTATACTAAATATATAACAGTAATATGACCTAGCATACGGTATCCTATTTGTTAGGAAATCGCGCCCGCTGTGTTTACAATAAAAGCTCTAAAAGCTTACAATCAAAAGCGCACACGGTGTATACAATGTAAATATATAATCTTTTGCCATCAGTAAAGAAAAACGGATGTTCAATTTTATACAATTTCCATGTCAAATTCTACAAAGTCAAAGAAAGAAACAACATAAAATACCTACTTTGTTTACACTCAGTGTCACTTTTATTGTCAACATGTAATAAATCTGATTAAAGTTCTGTATACGCAACTGTTGAAAAGACACTATTAATCTTACACAGTTTTGTCCCCTTTTTTCACCCCTGACCCCGTTATTCTGGGTCTATAATGTAAACAACTTATGACATTATAAGAAACTATGAGATATTTATCATATTGTCAGTTTTTTTTTGTTTTGTTCATAGTTAAACTTCGTTACGCAATCATCAAATTATCATCTAGAAACTTTTAAAAGCGATTCCTGCCAGGAGAAGTCTTCTTCATTAGTGCGATTCTCTTAGTGCAAATATCATAACAGCTTTGTCTTTGAACCCCACGCGGTAGCCGGCTACCGCGATAACAATTGATTTAAATTGTGTCTGGAACAACCCACAATCGAGGGATTAAGATTACTGCTGCTGTAACAGCAGTTCACGCACGATTGTATATCTTTTAACGCTGATCGACACTAGCGCCGCGGCTACCGTACAAAAATCTGTCAAAAACCCGTGACAACAGCGGTCGATGTGACGGCTAACATATTCGTAGTCAAAGCCACAAACGCAGCGACGAATCGTATCTAAAAGAATGCAAGGGCTGTAAGATTGACCAAACTGCGGTTGCCAATCCGCCTACGAGCGTGGTTATAATGGCATATTCTTTCTTTTGAAGGTTCAGATGAGACAAATGTATTTCAATTGTCCTAACTCGCACTGATATCTTATGTAAACATATTTAGTTAAAAAGAAGTTTGCTTGAAAAATTTGAAAGTAAGTGAACGGGGACTTAGAATGAACGATTTGATCGTCAAATGTCTGCTCTATGCTGATGATCAAGTCTTACTTGCGTCGTCGGCAGAGGAGTTGCAGGAGATGGTAAATATTGTGCATGAAGATTTGAACAAGAAAGGAATGAAAGTGAATGTAAGTAAGACAAAAGCAATGGTTTTTGAAAAGGAGGATAGCATGACAGAGTGTAACATTTTGATAGGAGATGAAAAAGTGGAGCAAGTGAAAGAGTTTGTTCATTTGGGATCAATGTTTACAGCGGATGGAAGGTGTAATAGTGATATTGAAAGGAGAGTAAATGCCGGCAACATGGTGAATGGAGCGTTGCACGCTTTTATGAGCAGTCAGAAGGTGTCCGAAAAGGCCCGCCTGGCTGTGCATGGAGGGGTGTTGGTTCCAACACTGATGTATGGGAGTGAAAGTTGGGTGTGGCAGAGAAAACATGAAAGCAGAGTAAATGCAGTGGAAATGAGAGCGTTAAGAAGTATGATTGGAGTCAATCTGAGTGACAGGATTAAAAATAGTGTGATAAGGGATCGATGTGGTGTAAAAGAGGATGTAGTGACCAGTATTGAAAAAGGAATGCTTAAATGGTTTGGACATGTTGAGAGGATGAATGAAAGCAGATTGACTAAAAAGATATATATGGCGAGTATGAATGGAAATGTTGGAAGAGGAAGGCCTCGACGAACTTATCTTGATCAAATCGGGGAAGTTCTAAAGAAAGGTCAGGTCAAGAGTACCCTAAACCGGCGAACGTGTATGAAAAGATTAATGAATGTGGATGAAGCGAAAGTAGTCTGTAAGGATCGTAGCAAGTGGAAAGATGTGGTCTCTGCCTACCCCTCCGGGAAAAAGGCGTGAGTGTATGTATGTATGTAAGAAGCTGACAATAGTAACCGAGTTTCTTGCGCTGCTTCTTCACGGCACTACCCCACATTTGTCCCGAAGCCGTGGTAGGTTTAAATATTGGGACGTGTAAAAGCGCCTCCAGGGGCCTGTTTGGAGAAAGAAAACTGATTTTACTGATTTATTTCACTGCATATAATAGCTGTTCATAACGTCATCAATTTCATGTGGATTTTAACCATAACTATCAGTCTTTTTTTTTTTTTTTTAATCAAATTAAATCACGTGAAGTATTTCAGAGTTATAAGACTTTTATTGTTAATTAGGCATGTTTGTTCATGTTTCTGAATCTAAGTTATAAACTGATAAAACAAAGTTCTCCATTCGATGTACCTAAATTAATATTTTTCTATGACCTTGCATTTCTTTGAAGTCTATGACCATGGTTTTGACGATTAGGGTAACGAAACAGGATTACATTTAATATTTGTTTTATAAGCTGAACCATATTGAAAAAAAAAAGTTACTAGCTTACTAGCAACGATAGCCGTGGCTGTGTCTAAGATGTACAGACAAAGGCAGGTCAACCTACCCGAAAAGTTAAAGGTCATGGAATTGATTTTCAACTTTAAGTCCAACAAGTAGAGATCAATATCAATTGAGAAAATTTGACGTTTTGTGGTAGGTTGACGTGCTCTTGTGTGTAAAATAATCTTGTTACTTTGTCACGTCAATCGGTTAAACCTTTTAAATTGTTAACTTTATCACACAAAATATACTAGTAGAGCCGTAGTAAATCACTATACTAATATTAGGGGTTAAAGTATGAAATTGCCGTTTTGTATGGACGAAATCGAGAAAAGTCATTTTTCCATAATAACAATTTTTTATTTTTATAAAAACGCCTGAACCGTTTTCGATGCAATCAAAGGTGAAAGTTAGATGGTTATAAAGCTACGCATTATAGTATTAAAATTTCTGAAAATCAAAGTATATAATACAAATATACTTAATTGAAGCAAGAAGGTCAGCTGACACATTGTAAGGGGTCTATTCAACGACTTCCTTTGAAGTAATAGGCACTAGTATTGCATTTTTTTTAGTCAAAAGTTACTTTATTTAGTTTTTGATACAATATAAAAAGAATTACGCAATAATATGACTGTACTTAAGAGCTATAAACAAAATAAAAAGTGGGAAAATAATCGGCAATTTCATACTTTAACCCCTATTATTATAAAGCTGAAGAGTTTGTTTCTTTGCTTTCTTGTTTGTTTGAACGCGCTAATCCCTAGAACTACTGGTTCGAATTGAAAAATTCCATTTATCGAAGAAGGCTTCAGTCTATATTATTTTGAAAACTTCTTAATCGCGATCATAATATAAGAAATTGACGCAGACGAAGTCGCGAGCAATGGCTAATCATTCTTATAAATAAACAGAATTAATGACCAATAAAATTACCGACTGTCGAGTCCAAGCGACTTTTAGAGATCTTACTACGCACCGTGATGCACTTAAATACGATCAGTATTTAACTCTATTTTATCTGTCAATGTCACCTTTCGCATTGGTAAGAGAGACAGACGGAGTCAAAAATACGAAAAGAGTGTTGTGGAGTAGGACCTCTGTAGCGATAACGAAATATTGTTTCGAATAATCCGATCGGTTTTGGATACAAATCTCAGCTTAGTTGGGGGATATCTGTGATAAATTTTGCGACTGCTAGCGCGATTATGTAACCCCGTATTTCACCCTGACCACAATTAAACTTGATAGAGTAAAGGGTTTCGCTTTGTTCTCAACACTTTGAGTAGGTACTTTATTTTTAGTCGCAAAACTTTTTGTGAAGTCGACTGAACAAAAATGGTGAGGGTTTGGGAGCACCTTTTTCGGGTAAGGGCAGATTACTACAGATGCTTTTTCTCACATGAAACATTCTCATTTACAAAACTGTGAGTAACATCATATTATATAAATTGATAGAAATAAATTTGGTCTTTATAAAGACAGAAAAAACAATTAATATGTTTCATAGCTGTAATGTTCACATCATCGTCATCAGCTTTAGAAGTCGACTGCTGGTCCTAAGCTGATCACCTTTAGCACGCAGGTTATATGTTTATTTATTTATTAGAGTTATTTAATTCGAGATTTATACTATGTACCTTATTCAGTCAGTTTCAGAGTTGTTAGAGTCAGTTCTCCCGTGATAATGGCGCTTGCAACAGTGCCGAAATATCGGAAACTCATAATTAATAAGGTAGATGGTATAAATCCCGAATTTAATAACTCTAGTGACCATAAATATTTAAATCAGTATATTTATTTTTTTATTAGAAAAGATCCAACAGCAACATATCAGTAAACATTACAGTATCGATCGATAGTAATGAGGTCCTGCTGCCTTTCTTCTTGAGGCGCTTCAATCAGTCGCCTGCTACCATTAAAACGGATCATATTTTAGCAATAAGATTGCCATACCGTACAATGGTTTTCTGATTTTAAATTATGTCATGTTTTGTGAAATGAAGTGTATTGATTTAATTGATTTGGCGCTATAGAAAGAAAAGAGTAAACTTTTGTGACGTTACAACATTATGATAATTTAAAAGAACATTAGCTATCAGAATCCTATTGAGAATTTAAAATTGTTACTTATTTTCTTCTGGCTCACTTCTACTTCAATTTATTTCAGACATCAATTCACATCAAACACTACAAACTACAAGAAATCACGATCCATCAAGATCAAGAATTCCATCAAAAGAGCAGTACCAATACATTACCGTTGAAAAGTATTACTCTAAAACTCTTTCAAGGAAAAAGTGGTTCTATTATATGAATTCAATTTAACCTTTTATCTGCCATTGTCATTACTGTCCCGCTCGCCCTTGGGTATACTACCCCTTATTACAGTAGCCTTTTGAAAGGGTAAAGCCAATGTAAATACCTTAGACATTTCAGATGTATAAATGTTTATACAACCTTATTAGGCACTTAAACGACAGTTAGGTAACTTTCTAAATTATATATTAATTGGAAACAGAACTGGCAGTTCGGTGTGTTACGCAACGAATATGAAATTTCAATATTAATAAACGCTAGATCCTTTGAAGTGTTTCTCGAACGTTATGAAGGTAGTGAACTAAATTACATGTTCTATGTATTTCATGAATTTGTAGAAGCTGTGTCGTGTGGCGCTGGTATATAAAGTATTTAAATATTATAAGGTATTGTAAGAGGCGATCAAAAAAATACTGGCCGAAGAAGACCGGTCGCCGTTGGCCAAACTGCGATTGCCAACCTGCCAAGAGTGGCAATTATTGAAAAATCTTTTTGAGCTTATTTTTTAAGAATCTATATCTATACTAATATATAAAGCTGAAGAGTTTGTTTGTTTGTTTGTTTGTTTGAACGCGCTAATCTCATGAAGTACTGGTCCAATTGGAAAAATTCTTTTTGTGTTGGATAGTCCATTTATCAAGGAAGGCTTTAGGCTATAGAACATCACGCTGCGACCAATAGGAGCGAAGCATGAGTGAAAAATGTTGCAAAAATAGTCACGATCATAATAACAGAAATTGACGCGAACGAAGTCGCGGGAAACAGCTAGTATATAATAATACCAGTATCACCCGCGAACTTTGTATCGCCTCAGAGTAATAATAGGGGTTAAAGTATGAAATTGCCGATTATTTTTCCACTTTTATTTTGTTTATAGCTCTTAAGTACCTATAGTCATATTATTGCGTAATTCTTTTTGTAATGTATCAAAAACTAAATACAGTAACTTTTGTCAAAAAAAAATGCAATACTAGTGCCTATTACTTCAAAGGTTCAGACGTTTTTAAAAAAACTAAAAAATTGTTAGTATGGAAAAATGACTTTTCTCGATTTCGTCCATACAAAACGGCAATTTCATATTTTAACACCTAATATTAAATTTTGACGTCTTAAATGTCATCGTCATCAAATATGGCGTGATTGGACAAATGTATGAAGAAAAACAGTTTCCTAATAGTTATTTTTTACGTTAACTTTCCAATGTTTTTAATAGTTATTCTATCCCCGACGAAGGCAAATCCAAAAACATTCTCGACTTATAAGTTGTGTGAAAGTCATGTTACTTTCTTTTATAAGTATATAAATATAGAGATAAAATAAATGTATATTTGGCACATTCATGAAAATGTGACATTAAAAGTTTTACAGGTAAGAAAAGTTTGCATGGAAATTAATTGTAGATTTTAATATATTTCTTGTTATTTTTCAATATATTATTCAAACATATTAAAACCAAAATTAGTTAAATCGGTGAAGTCATTCTGGACTTGTAGCGACGCAACACTAGGCTCGCATACAGTCGGAGAGCATTTAAGACATGCCTCACTAAGCCACACAGAGCCATCTAGTTCCAAATTAAGCTACTATTAAGTAGGTACCCTGTCGTATGGGGTACTAGACAACCGATAAAACTACATAAATACTTTATTTTTTTGTAAATACATACTTATAATACATAGAAAACACCCAGATCAGTACAAACAGACAGTTTATGCACACAAATATTTGTACTGTGCGGGGATCGAACCCGCGACCCATGGCTCAGAAGCAGCAGCTTCCATTTAATTTTGGAAGTACAGATTTCACCATCGGGTTAATCGTTACCATGAAAAATGACTGTATTTATTGAAGAATGATGTGCCTAAATGTCGTTATTAGAGTACTTAATTAACAGTAGCTATGCCATATTATGTCATTATCTGCCGATATAAAATTAACTTTACTTTGGTATATGGCTTAATTATGACCGCACCCTAGGTAAAAGATAATAATTATATTGGTAATTTATATCACACTAGTTGTTGCCCGCGACTTCGTCCGCGTCAATTTTTGTTATTAAGATCGCGATTATTTTTGCAACATTTTTCACTGATGCTTCGCTCCTATTGGTCGCAGCGTGATGTTATATAAAAAGCCTAAAGCCTTCCTTGATAAATGGACTATCCAACACAATAATGATTTTTCAATTCGAACCAGTACTTCCTGAGATTAGCGCATTCAAACAAACAAACAAACTCTTCTGCTTCATAATATTAGTATAGATTTTTGCAACTTAACTGCAATTAAAATAATATTAGCATTAAAATTAAAAAAATCTCAGATGGGACTTGATCCCGCCTTCTCGTTAAAACCGTGCGCTTGCTTTGTCCATTTAAGCTACCGAGACATTTGCGTCACTGCACTGGGTCAATTGGTTGCTAACTAGGTATGTATTTATCGTTGTAATCCAGCGTATTTTTTTTTTATGTCAGGAGCTTGCAATCTTAATAAAGATCATAGTTTGGTGTCCAATAAGTGAGAACTATAGAGAGTAAATATAAATAAATATATAAATGTGTTATGTATATGTCACCGTAAATTTGTGAGATCTGTCAGTTGACAATATAATTTAACGCGTGAGATTATAAGTTAGTGTTTAGATTGTAATCCATCGACGTTCAATTATGAAGTGACGAAATTTACAATTTTACGGTGACATCTATATATTTATAAAAATGAATCCCTATTTCCCTTGGTCATCGCATCACGCGGCTGGACTGATTTCGCTAATTCTTTTTTAGTTTTGTTTGTTATTGTCAGGAGATGGTTCTTATAAAAGAAAAAAATATGAAAGTTGCTCGGATAATTAGAAAGTTTAAGAATACTTAACTACTCGTACCATATTAAATTATTTCTAATGTAACCTTAGCGCTTTTGACAATTTAAACTTTTTAAATGTCGTGGCGTTTGACATAACATTGACAGAATGCGTGCTACAAACGGTTACAATTTTCAGTGCGGTTAGCATTTACTATGTTAATAAATGAATTTGTATCTGATTTTTTTAAATTATTATTCCAATAAAATTCGAAATCAATATTCATAGTTAAGACAGGACAACCTCTGTCGGGTCAATCGTATCAGTCTATTTTATTACCACCCCTCATTTTCTGTTGTCATTTTTAACAAACGTTTACACCAATGGCATTGCAGTCACGTATCAGTACAATCTAGTTTGATCCAGTATTAACTAGATCATTGTTTGTCGGAGCATGTTTGGTGCTGTGACATGTGCTGATGGTCGATCTATAGGGACTCGATTGCAATCCTATTGATTCAGTCCTCTTTGTTATAGATAACACTGTTAGGAATGTATACTGGTAGTTAGTGATGTAGTGATGATATTGTTGTGCCCTTTGTGTTTCCACACTTACAATATGACCAAAATAGGGTGACACGTAATGACGTTGTTAGTCTATGTGACATTGTTATATGGTTTTGGTTGGAGACTGACATAGATTTAATATCATCTATATTAAATCTATGGAGACTGACCTGTGTTGTAGATTACGATAAAATGAGCACTCAAAATAAAATTCAATAACAATTGTTTACCCAAACATTGGTAAGCGATGAAACAAGTAAAGAAACTCATTGTAGACGGAGCATGGTAAGAAAAATTGTTTGTGCAGCGCCGAATCATGCATATTCAAACAACGAAAAAGTGGAGATAATTATTTCGTCGCTTCATTGTTAGGAATAACCAGATGGACCGATTTCAATGATTTTTGCTCTAATTGATAGGATAGATTAAAATTAATCCTACTTAAATTGAAAAAAAAAAAAAAAAACTTCACTGGGAAGAAAAATTGGGCAGATATCTAAAAAAGACACACTTAAGAAATACCTATTCATCTCTAATGGATTAAAAAAAAGGAACGACCATTCTATTGCACGGAAAAGGCCTCTATCATTGGAATCAAATTACCACAGCACATTATAATAACAGCTTATTCGTTGATAATATTTTTTAAATTCTTCTATAATTTCCAAATATAACAACGGCTATCATTTGCCAATTTCAACTTTATTAATTTCACCTATTCCGACTTTAGTTTTTTCATCAGTATTTTTGTTGGCGTTCAATTCTACTGATTTATGTATGATATTCATTCCAATCAACACGTTGCTAAGCAAACATTCCCGCAGCCCAGTTACAGCTCAGCTAATTACACGTGTGATTGTATCGGTGGGCCTGTAACGACTGTTAATCGGCTTTACGACTGTTGATTAAGCGTTAAGAACCTAACTAGGTTTTGGTACAATACACTCATAGTAAGTAACTTTGCGGGACAGTCTACCCGTGAGCAAACACGCTGTAAAGTGCTCGAAACGTCAAGATAAATTTTGAGTTGAGTATAAAATAAAAAACGCTAATTAAATCAGTCAAAACATCAGACATTTTAATGTTCAGATACTGCACAAATTCAACAAAACAACTACGAGTATCTCAACACTTTTGCGGACAGTTAACCCGAATTGATGCTATATTTTTGACTTCTAAGAAGGCGACAACAATTTTTATTATACATTTTATAGATACGTTAAATTTTATGAACTAAAAAGGATAACAGCTAAAATTTTTAGATAATTTTGTACAGTAACAGCCTATAATCATCCCACTGCAGGGAAAAGGCCTCCATCATTGAATTCAAGTTACCACACCACAGCAATGATGGGTGTACTCATCACGGCATGATGGGTGTACTGGCAGAATCACCACGCTTGCCAAATGCGGGTTGATGATCACAAACCCGAGCAACGTTCGAAAATTCTAAACTTTTTGTTGCCCGACCCGGGATTCGAACCTGGGACCCCGAGATCTTGGCCCGGTATTTAAACCACTAAACCAACGGGGCGTTCAGTTTTGTTCAATTTTGGGCGGGGAATATTGTACAAGTTGTGTAAATTTTAAAGACCGTATAGCTTTCATTCCGCCTTTTCTTGAACGAATGACCCAGTGCAGTGCGGAGTGCGAGTAACTTTGGTTCCACGAAAGATGGGTCTGCTCTTAGTGTGTGATGCAGTCTGTATCATGCCTCCGGCTCAGCTTCCAACCCCGGTAGGTGTAGTATTGCGGTTTTTCACCTACTACGCAATGTATCCTCAGGGGTTTGATTCCCACTCGGGTCAGTGTAGGATACGATCTTTTGGGAAATGGCTTGGCTCTGAAAGTACTAAAGTCATGCTTCGGATTGGTCTTCGGATTGTTCTCGGCTGATGTCGCCTAAAGGAAATCATAAGAACAAGTAACGTCAGAGTACTATAAAACTTTGAAAACTTAGACACGAGATAAGTCATAAGATTAAGAAGCGTCCACAAATGTTGTCAGGGGCTGACATCGCTGCTACATCAGCAAAATCCTCCAAGCGTACACATGCTGTACTAATAGCTCCCACATGTTTGAGTGAGATTGAGACACTTGGACCGTGGGGACCTGGCGCTCATCGGCTGTACAGCCAGTTAACGAAGCGGTTGATTGACTGTTAAGGCAACTGGAAAGCTGATGCTTGTTTAGAACAACATTAAGTATGACTGCCAGCTTTGCCGGATATAAAATGCGGTGTCTGAAATCGAACCACTTGAGTTGATTTTACTCTTTAAGTTGACTTTCATCGGGGGTTGTAAGGAATTTGTGGCTATAAAAATTACATAACTAAGGCACATAGTTTGTAAGCTCAAGCTACTTCATTACAAGCACCACTAAGCTCTATCGCAGTCTTCATGGAATCTAGCAAGTTACGAGACAATATCGAATTTATTTAGGTGTCGCGTCTAAAGATTTCCGATAAAACTTCAAGGACCGAGGAGTAGTACAAAGGCGCTCACTTGTTACTAGCGCGGAATAGTCGCCTTTCTGAACCTACGATACACATGTATACACACTTGCAGACAATGTGACGAACAATTTCTGGATCGGTCCTAATAGAATTGGCTCCTCTTGGAACGGTCTGCGTTCACTTACCATCTGTAATGCGGCATCTAGTCACGACATACGGTGCAACCACTAGTCGTATGGACGAGGTCATCTCTTGACATGGCATGCCTAAAACTCGGCCTACGCTCAAGGTACCCGCTAGCAGGCCACTTTAGGCTCAGTGAAGCTGCGACGGCCATCAGCCAAAAAGTTAGATCCGTTTGAAAAACAAAAGTGGTGAACAATTCCTTTCAAATTTGAGGGTAGTTATTTTTTAAATCTATTAAGTCAAAAAAAAAACTATCTTATCATGTTATTACGATTTAGTTAACATTGACTATTTAACACTGTTGCAAATAATAAAAGTATTGCCATTGGAACGAACAACGTCATCTCTCAAACAAGGTGGAAAGTAATCAGATGTTATTCTCACGCCACGCCCGTGTGTCACCTCTTGCTACTCAAATTGTGAACAAGAGAGCAGCAAACAAGTGTGCCATAAGGACTACAATCGCTCGACACAAATCTAACGCGCTACATATTATGTATAGACCTTATATGGACGCGTTAAAGTCGTTTTTACAAATCCTACAACACTTCATACGCTATTTGGCAGCTATTAAAAGGAAATTCGAATATTCCGGGACACATACGCTTGTTTCATCCGCATTTTTGCATCAAGATATTAAGTGCGATACAATACACAGTTTTGTAAATATAGGTCACATAAAAATAGGTTTTGGATTATGTACTTAAATCATTAATCATTATTAAATTTCATAGCCGTAGTAAACTGTTGCATAATTTATGTATCTACTAAACAAAAATTTTACTTGTAATCGTCCCGCTGGTCAGATGGGTTGCTGATGGAAGTTTGGCCAATGGTAGAGAGAAGACACTACTTCTCGTCTTATTCTGGCAGTACTCCTTTAGATATTAAGTGCCCATAGGAAGACAATGTGTGGTGTGTTTTTTTTTTACATGCCAGCATCATACGACATTATGGAACCCTGAAGTTCGTAACGTAGCTTGACATACTCTTGGCCGGATTTATAGGCCTGTTGGATTGGCTAATCTATTACTGCAATAAGCTATTGAAAATAGTAGATCTTACCCTACTGCCAGACGAACAATACTTACTCCTTACTCGCAGGCACCCAATGGTATAGAAGGTGTGTTTGATGAGTGTGTATGTGTGATGTATTTAAAGTTTTTTTTTTATTCGATGAATATGCTTTTCTCAAAATTAATCTTCTAAATCAATTCACAAAATATGATAAATGCGAAAGACACCATTCTCTCTTTCTGCCTGTAATACTATTCCGATTTTTTAAATTTGGTACAAAGACAGATTAGACATAGACAATAGACATAAGCTTATTTTAATCCCACTGCTGGGCACATGTTTCCGTACACGAACAATAAGGGCTCTTTTATTGCTACGCGGGTACACGTGCGGGTGGCACTTATTTCACCTACATTGCAGGCTATATTTGATAGATGATACTGGGCACGAGTGATCTATCAAATAAAGCTAGCAATGCACTCGAAATGCGCGCCACCCGCACGTGTACCCGCGTAACAATAAAAAAGCCCTTATTGTTCGTGTACGGAAACATGTGCCCAGCAGTGGGATTAAAATAAACTTATGTCTATTGTCAATGTCTTATCTCTGCAATGCGGACCCGCGTAACAATAAAAGAGCCTTAATGCGTAGTTCACGCAGGCAGAGCTGCGTGCGGAAAACTAGTTTAATATAAATTAAACAGAAAATATGCTCCGAGATATAATAACAGTAAAAATAAATTTTAAAATACGAGTAACAAATAAAGTAAGGAAGAACAGTTATGGCCTGTTTCATCATTTTTGTAGGTATCTCTTAGTAAATATAATTCAAATCAAATTGTGATATCTCATTCAATCGAACGATACAGAATTTTAAAACCCAACTATTGAGGGAGTTTAATCTTACTACGGCTTTCGAGTGGTAAATTCAATCAGTACCTACTGAGTTTCGATTCCCGGACAGACAACCGAGGTCTTTATCTCGGGAAATAGATTAGTTCTAGTTGTTGTGGAAAAATGAGATATCTGATGGTAGAGGATTTTTTCTAGCTTTTGTCCCTTTAAAGTGTTGGCTTTGAGACCATTTAAGTCTGTGTAAAATGCTTTAGGATTAGAATTCGATTTGAAATTAGATTGGTTTACGGTGTGTTTAGTGTTCGGTATTGATGGTAAAAGGTTTTGATGTTAGTAATAAGATTTATTGGAAAAATCAAAAGGTATTTTTAAATTTTTGCACGCTGCTTGCGTAATAACATTTGAAAAATTGTAACTGTAAATTAGAAAATAGTCCCAAAAAAGATTTGACCGACAAAAACGTGATATAATCCATCAATTTTTTATTGATGCATGATGATTGTCCGTGATTTCTTGTTTAACTCGAAACTGGGGGCATATTTCCTTTTCATTTTCCTTTTATTTTTTTTATTAAGCTTAAAAATTGCTTCTTCTACGGGCATAGTGTATGACGAAATGCGTAGTAGTAGAAGGATATTCAAATCCAAATTAAAATGGTGTAAGGCCCACCAAGACCAAATCAAAATGGACTTGTTGGCTCAACATCACTCGAAAAATAACTTTCGTGCGTTTTGGAAAAGCACAAACAAACATAGCATCAAGCTTGGCCTGCCGCGTGTGTCAGTGGTGTAAGTGGCAAAAAGGAAATAGCCGATTTGTTTAAACAAGTTTTTACCATAGACCCACTTAATACTAACTGCAGTGGAAAGATTCGCGATGTTGAGACCCCAAGTGATGACTTGGTTATTAGATTTACAGCAAAGGATGTCACTAGGATGATTAAAACAGTATCTAGAGGTAAATCACCAGGTCATGATGGTCTTAGCATCGAGCATCTGCAATATGCCGGTCCACATCTGCCACGGGTACTGGCTATGTTATTTTCTTTTTGTGTGGGACATTCATATTTACCAATGGAACTATTGCAAACAGTTGTAGTCCCTATTGTTAAAAACAGTACCGTTGACGTGGCAGACAAAAATAATTACAGACCGATCTCACTGGCCACTGTGATAGCCAAGGTTCTTGACGGCATGGTAAATGAACACCTCAACAAACTCATCACATCGCATGACAACCAGTTTGGTTTTAAACCCAAGCTTTCTACTGATAATGCGATAGTGTGCATGAAGCATGCGGTCAGGTACTACACTGGTAGAAGCACGCCAGTGTTTGCCTGCTTCCTCGACCTATCAAAGGCATTTGATTTGGTTTCCTACGACATCTTGTGGAAAAAACTTAGCCAAGCAAAAGTACCACCTGAGTTAATCAGCATTCTTAGGTTTTGGTATGGAAACCAGGTCAACAATGTGCGATGGGCGGGCGTTCTGTCGGAACCGTACAGGTTGAGGTGTGGGGTGAGGCAGGGAGGGTTGAGCTCGCCAACGCTCTTTAATTTGTACGTCAACGAACTGATTGTCGCGCTGAGTAGTCGCCATGTAGGTTGTCATGTGGACGGAGTCTGTTTTAATAACATTAGTTACGCGGATGACATGGTACTGCTCAGCGCGTCAATCGGTGGTTTAAGAGAGCTCATAAGTATCTGCGAAGCTTATGCTGGTAGCCACGGTCTTAAGTATAACGCGAAGAAAAGCGAACTTATGGTGTTCAGATCTGGTACGCAATATCCGGCAGACGTACCTCCCGTAACATTAGCTGGTGTAGCCTTACGACTTGTGCGACGTTTTAAATATCTTGGACACGTGGTGACTGATGATTTACACGACGATGCGGATATTGAGCGCGAACGGAGGGCGCTGTCGGTCAGAGCGAATATGATTACCCGCAGGTTTGCACGTTGCTCGTATCAAGTAAAGGTGACACTCTTTCGAGCCTTTTGCACCTCTTTCTACACGTGCAGCCTGTGGGTTACTCGTACGCGACGAGCGATTGATGCTCTTCGCGTTCAATATAACAACGCCTTTAGGGCGCTCATGCGGCTGCCCCGCTTTTGTAGCGCTTCGGGGATGTTTGCCGTCGCTCGAGTGGACAGTTTCCAAACATTAATGCGCAAGAGAGCGACCTCGATAGCGCGGCGAACGAGGGACAGCCGCAACAGCCTCCTGGCTGTAGTCGCAGAACGTTTGGACGGACCGTTTTTGGGGCTCTGGATGTCACTGCACGCACCAGTACCCAGCAATAATTATATATACTAACATAGTTTTAAGAATGGATTGTTACTAACACGAATGGACTTATGTCTGAATAAATGAATTTGAATTGAATTGAATTGAATATTTTCAACCTCGTCTTTCTATACGTCATCATCATCATAATCACGTAGTTCTATCATCAGTCTTCAAAAGTCCAAGGCTAGATATCTTGATTAATTGATTTGTAATAAAGGCCTACAGAACAATGCCCCCTGGTCTAGTGACTTAAATACCGAGCTAAGATTCCCGGGTCGGAAAAAAAGAGTTTTGAATTTTCGAACATTTCTCGGATTTGTGATCACCAACCCGCATTTGGCAAGCGTAGTGATTAAGCCATTATTGCTATGGAAACTTTTTTTTATTTAGACCAACCAACAATAGTTTACATAGATGCAGTACATACAATAAATGAAAAAACAATTAAAATAGCTTAATGTAACTGTATTACCAGTTCCACATGTAAAAAGGGTTTCAGTGCAGAAACTTGTAATATAATACAAGTTATCCTAATTAATCATACAACTTAATTGACTAATAATATATAACTTATAAAGTTCGAGTAAAATTTATTATAGGAATAAAAGTGAATATCAACGTAATGGCTAAGGGAATTTAAACTTGAATTCAATGATTGAGGCCTTTGCCCTTCAGTAGGATAATAGGCCGTTCTTTTTACAGTTTACGAAAGAAATAGAAATAGACAAGACCACAAAACTTTTCACACTTCTCCAATGACTAAAAAATAAATGCATGTGGTCCAGTTGAAAACAAACAACTGAACTTTTCTGCAGTTCGTACGTGAAGTAAAGTTTGGCGAGCACTGTCCGACTTGTCTCTTTGGTTCCGAAACTTTCAGTTCCAGAAGAGATCTTATTTATCTTTGAGTTAATTGCTTTGGAACACCACGACGCTTGGAAAAATTGTCGTCAATAAAGTAACGACCTATAGTCATCCCACTGCAGGGGAAAGGCCTCCATCATCGAATTCAAGTTACCTTAGCAATGATGGGTACAGGCATAATCATAACGCTTGCCAAATACGGGTTGGTGATCACCATTGATTACAAACCCAAAAAATGATCAAAAATTCTAAACTTTGCTCTCCGACTCGAGGATTAAACCCGGGACCCCGAGATCTTTGTCCGGTATTCTAAGCACTAATACCAACGGGGCGTTATCGAAAGGCGAATTGTCGGAAACTATATTGGTAATTCTACAAGTAAAGTTCCTCACAATAGTCTTCGCCAAATTACCTACAATAGGCGCATGGGAAAGTCCGTCTGTGAAGAAAACTATGTCAACTTGACCATACTAATCTAAAAACTTAAGTATGACCGACTTACGGCCGGTCCCAATAATCTATCTATCTTCAGTTTTGGCATATCAGATATAGAAAACATCTTCTGTCTCTGATTTTGCCATCCAGAGAAACAAAGACAAAAGTTGTTTTCTATCTCCGATATGCCAAAACTGAAGATAGATAGGTTATTAGGAGCGGACGTTAGACTTATAGATCAGATTGTTTAAATATAAATCGTTTTCTGCCTATAAACTTGTTGTTGAACCTTCTCTTTAAGGAATATTCATTTAATTCATTTCAAATAGATACAGAATTTACAATTTCAAATAGAAACACGTATTGTTTGTTATTATTAAAATGTTAAGTTTAACCTGATGTATCAAATGACATAAAATTAAAAATTAAAACAATATCAGCAATTTAGGAGCATCGTCAATTTTAAAAATTATGTAAAAAAAACAGGATAAATAAAATTACTACTTAAAATACTAAGAATGCCATTGCTATTCTCTTGTTCAAAAGGCAACTTTGCTTTTTTCAAATTTTATCAGGGATCTTGCTATTAGATGGTATCAAAGAGCAAAATTTTAGCAATTTTGAATATTGTTTCTTTGAATTTACTCAAACAATAAACAGATTGAAATAAAAAAAATAATTATGCATTTAAATTTTATTTACTATCGCTTTATATTATATCCTTGTTTATCCTGATGTTCCGAATACTTTGAAGTGTTCACCTTTCCGTGACTATGAATAAAAATATTCCAAATTTCAATGTTTGAAAAATATTGAAATTATTAAACACGAATTTGCCACCTTAAAACTCTTAGCTTACCTGCACTCAAAATATACAAATACCAACTTTACTTCCTTATCAATTAAGCTACGATTTCATCGCAGCTTTTCATCATTATCTTTACAACGCCATTCCAAAACCGACTTTGCAGCTTAATTAATATAGTCCTTTTTTGTCCGCAGGCGCAGCTTATACAGGGTGTAACGGAGTATGAAAGCTGGATTATGCACGGACACGTGAACTAACCATGGCAACAGCTATCCTCCTCGGGGTTGGTGTGCTCGCCCTTGTAACGAGAACAGGTGGGGTTAATGTTGAGACTTCAATCGTGTGCATGCACCCTTAGTTTTTAGCGATGCGTGATGGAGTGACATGAAAGGGTTCGGTTTTATATGAGGTGAGGTTTTTTTGAGATACATTTTTATTTGTACTGACATTAAATTTAGAGTAAAATGTTACTTAAATTAAAAATGTCCGTCCGTTAAAGCAAATGTATAATTAATAATCATTCATGTAAGATTTTATAAATCAGTTTTTTTTTTTCATCTAATTATGAATCATTTAATTCCATCGATACCTTTTTCTGACCAATACAAAAATAGGAACTTGCTTAGGGCCCCATCTGATTGTGACAGCAAAAAAATCGCTGCCGTTATGAATTTTGATTTTAAAAATTTGGAAATATCACTATATTATTACTCTGATTAGATGGGCAGCGATTTTTTTCCTGCCACGATCAGATGGGTCCCTAAGCCAACTTCCTAAAAAAAATTATTATATCCGTCTGGTCTGAGCCATCCTGTATTAGAAGATGCGACAGTTTGGATAAATGTTTTTCATTAAGAGATTAAATAAAATAAATAAATATTTAGGACATGCCTCACTGGGCCACACAGAGCCATCTAGTCCCAAATTAAGCTACTATTAAGTACCCTGTCGTATGGGGTACTAGACAACCGATAAACTTACTTATATGTATACTTTTTTTTGTAAATACATACTTATAATATATAGTAAACACCCAGACCAGTACAAACAGACATGTTCATGCAATGTTGGTACTGAGCGGGGATCAAACCCGCAACCCATGGTTCAGAAGCAGCGTTTACTACCGCTGATCCAAATGGTCGTCAAAACCTAGATTAAAAATTAGGTACAAATATAGGGGAATAATAGCACATAAATCCGGAATCGAACCCAGGTCATCGAGATCTTGGCGCGGTACTTAAGCCACCTAACTTACGGGGCGTTTAATAACAATAAAATCAATTTTAAGCGTTTCTGTTTTAATTTATATCAGATAGTGGAATATTACGTACAGGCAACGGCAGGTCAACCTACCCAAAAAATTTAAAGGTCATTGAATTGATTTTCAACTTTAAGTCCAACAAGTAGAGATCAATATCAATTGAGAAAATTTGACGTTTTGTGGTAGGTCGACGTGCTGTTTTTTGTACTTACCTATTTCCTAGTGTAATTTCACTACTCAAAGTACAGAGTCTGTTGTCAATACTTCCGACATCGGAAATCAATTCCGTTTTGAGCATATAGCTTTACAAATGAATTATATAACATCCGCATTGATAATTACTCTAACAGATAGGCAGGTACATAAATAAAGATAGGTCGGACAGTAGATTCACTCCATGTTTAGGTCAGATTTATAATTCACTAGCTGACCTCGTCAACTTTGTACCATCTAAAAATAGTTAGTAATTCGATTTGGTTATGACGTTCAAATTGTCAATATCATTCAATATGGCGGGATGGGAAAAAAATAAATGAAACAGATTTTCTTTTATTTTTTGGAGTGAGGTTCAGAAAACTTTCAGAGTGCACTATTACCAAAGGTGTAAAAGCAACGAAAAATTGCGTACCCGTATGAACTCATTACTATGACAAAAAGTACTCGTTACTTTTGTATCGTTACGTTACTCATTACATTTGATACCTAATTAGTAACACAGTACGGAACAACAAATCGAGTCGTATTCGGTACGTTTAAAGTATGTTATCATGGAGTATAAGCCACTCATTAATAAAATATATGATAAGTAGTTGTAACACATGCATCAACGGTACTTTCGCTACCTATAAGTTCTATTCAAAATACGGAAAATGCGAGTAACGAAATGCATTCTTCAGTAACGTACCGTTACTCGGTACTACATGGAGCATCCGTTACTCAGTACCGAATACAACATACGGTTTGTTACAGCTCTAATTATTTATTACCTACAAAATTCAAAACGGGATGCAGCCAATGTTAATTATTTAAATATAATAATGATGATGCTAATGCATCATTCGTGAAACCTGATTGAAACATAGGAAATGTCAATACATTTTTTTCTTTTAGATAATTTTATGCATTAAATCCCGTTTCAGTGTTAAGTTTCATGTTTTAATAGATATTCTACTATTCGGGGCGGACACAAATTCTAGACATTTTCGATTGGTAAATGGTGTTTCCAGCACTTCGATGATAACATTCGTACAAACAAGATATGCTGAGTACACTTCGACTGTGTTACCACTCCGTGCCATAACTCAACCCAGGGACAATGGACGTCTTTACTGAATAGACGTAAAGGATCCTGCCTAAAGTTAGATCCTGGTTTAATAAGCGATGTTTTGTTCGGTTTAATGCCTAAATTACTTGGATAGTGATTTATTTAGTGTGATTTACTTTTGAATGAATGGAATTATATTCGATTTCTAAGGCTTCCGTTTATTAATTGTCATTGTAAAGGATATTATTTAATCAAAATGTTTCAACTGGAATAAATAAGATGAATTCACGACATGTCGCCCTAATAAAGGTTTAAAGGATATCTATTAATGTTTTTACAGTTGGTGCGGAAACAATAGCTTTTTCAATACCGTATTTCTTTCTTGAAAAAACGTTTACTTACTAATTTTAATTTTTCAAATGCAGCAGAGTTTTTTGAGAGTGAGGAACTGTTTTTTAAGCTATTTGATTGCTGATGTTTGATAAACACTTAGACTGACTTAGGTGGGACCTGAACCCACAACCTTGTTAGCAGAATATTAGGCGACTGCAAAGGTAGATGTACCAAATTTAATTAAAATTAGTTCAGTAGTTTAGGCTAAGAATCATATTTGACGACCATTTGTATCAGTGGTAGTAAACGCTGCTTCTGAGCCATGGGTCGCGGGTTCGATCCTTGCACAGTACAAATATTTGTGTGCATGAACATGTCTGTTTGTACTGGTCTGGGTGTTTTCTATGTATTATAAGTCTATTATTTACGTATTATATTGCGTACGTTACGTATTATTATATAAGTATTATTATTTACAAATAAAATATATAAAGTAAGTTTATCGGTTGTCTATTAGTAGCCAATACGACAAGCTTCGTAGTAGTTGCTTACTTTGGGATTAGATGGCTCTGTGTGGCCCAGTGTGGCATGTCTGAAAATATTTATATTAGAAAGACAGACAGATACAGGTACTGACGCATCAATAATAAGTATTATTAAGGAGTAAAACTTTTTTATTTAATAATTTATACGTGTATAGCTTTATATTAAGCTCCTAAGATAGTCGTTGCATTCATGTAAACCGAATTTAAAAATAATAGGTTTTAATGAACTTACGTTAACATTTTCAAAACAAAAGACAACCTCAACAAAGCGAGGAATCAAATCATTCAATATCGGGAATTCCGACGAATACAAAACAGTTGGTTTATTTTATTAAAAACTCCGACTGGACAGAAAAACCATTTCACAGGGCGGAAATAAAAATATTGAATAAAACTTTATTTGAAAAATACAAAGAAGTAATTATGCTTTATTATTAAGCAGTCAATTGAAAATTCTATACTTCGAATAAAAATGTTGACTGTTAGGTGGGAGACTTTAATGCAAGGATTTGTAATTTAAACTAGCTGTTGCCCGCGACTTCGTCCGCGTCAATTTCTGTAATTATGATCGCGACTATTTTTGCAACCTTTTTCACTCATGCTCCTCTCCTATTGGTCGCAACGTGATCTTTATCGGCTTTAGGCTATATAACATAGCCTAAAGCCGATAAATGGACTATCCAACACCAAAATAATTTTTCGATTCGAACCAGTATTAACTGAGATTAGCGCGTTCAAACAAACAAACAAACAAACTCTTCAGCTTTATAAAGTAAGTATAGATGTACACCAGCACTTTAGGTTTAGCATTAGGTTTAAAGACATTTATTTTATTCTTATAATTTATGAGAATAAAATATAATAATTGGCGTATGTATGTCTTTAAGTAAGTTATTGGCTTTCTGATACTTATCTGTAAGCTGTTGGTCTTTCGAATATTAATTATAATTTTAAAATAAATAAAAAAATAAAAAAATAAAAGGACATACATACGCCAATTACAAGAGAACATTAATGAAAAGGTAATATATAAACAAAATGAATTCGTTATTGTACACCTACATAATTAAAATTAAAGAAAAAGAGAGAACTTATACATTATACATACATACATGGGTCTAGTGGTTTAAATACCGGGCCAAGATCTCGGGGTCCCTGGTTCGAGCCCCGAGTCGGGCAACAAAAATTTCGAATTTCCTAACATTACTCGGGTTTTTGATGATCACCAACCCGCATTTGGCAAGCGTGGTGATTATGCCAGTACCCATCATTGCTATGGTGACTAGAATTCAATGATGGAGCCCTTTTTCCTGCAGTGGGATGATTACATATAGGCTGTTACTTTTTAATTTTATTACTATACATACATCAATAATAATTAATTCGGGAAAACAAACAAATTGCACTATACTGTATTAATATCCACTGGTACCACGGTTTTACAGTTTAACATGGACGGGGAAGATTAAAAAATATATTATAATCAAATAGTCCCGAAGTCCAGAAAATATGGAAAAAGTTGTATCTGCATGTGTGTGCGTATTTATAACAGGATACCGAGTGAAATTAGGGATCTCACTATTAATTTGTTTAAGAACAGACTTTACAAATGGCTGAATGAGCATAGCTTTTATGACATTGAAGACTTCCTCTTATCTCATTGACATATTCGGTTTGTAAATTAATTTATATTACCTGTTTGATTTTAGGTATATTATTATAATGATTCTTATATAATGACATTCTATTAATACAATGACAAATAAGTTGTTAAATTTGCATGCTATCTTTATGGAATAAAATACGCGCACATACTACTTTGTACCACCTTTATACCGTGTTTAAAGCAAATAAAAAATATTTCTATTTCTATTTCTAAACGACAGCTAAAACAAGCCACTTACAGATATCAATCGGATCAATGTCTTTGATACACCGCCATTTAGTGAATAAGAAGAGATATAAGGTTAGATAGTTCCTAAACTTAAAGCAGTTAATAAACATTGAGTAACTGACAGAACTATATCAAAACCACCGTGAAGCTTCGACATAAAACACAATACTATCAATATTTTTTTATGAGTGTTGGAAGGCGTTGTCCTGCTAGAGGTAGCAGGTGTCCATTGAGTTCCTTCTGCATTTGCTTAATTGACGAAGCCATCGACTTCTGGCTGACCATTGGCTGATTGCCAATTGGCCTGGCAAGCGTGGCAATTATAGCAAATCCTCCTTTTGGAGAGGCCTGAGTCCAGCAGTGGAACCACCATATTAAGGCTGGTTATACCATGTACTAACCATACCATAGACTAATGATGTGTGTTGCCATAAGTAAAGAAAATAGTTTTTCATAAAATCAACTAAATAATACCTCCCAAAAAAAAAACTATAGAATAAATGAATGAATTCGGCCTATCAGATATATTTTTATTGCAAAATAATCTAAATTTATAAAAATATCCTAAGCTCTTAATCAACTACTTGTAATTGTTTTTATTTTTCATCGTAAAGTAATGTAACTATACATTTTTCCATCTGAACTTCATACAAAAAAGCGTATGAGGTTGAATACACTGAGTATGAGTAGGTACTTATGATAAGAATAGTCTTGTTAATAAATAATGGCCACATCCTGTTGCAACGTAAATTATTTTGTTCGTGTAGGTATGAATAAATAGGCAGCAAAACTCAAAATTTTGATGCAAGATAATTTGTACATCTTCTGTTGATCTGCCCTCAGGAGTATGGGTAAATTTAAAAAGTGTATTCATTCTACTTCATAATTTAACATCGATAAATTAAAATCTAGCCTAACCTAACCTAACCAATCGTGGGACTATAACCCCAGGTGTTATGTAGTACTCGTAAACTGACGAGCTTCACAAATTCAAGGTGACATATTGAATTACACAAACGTTAAATCGTAAGAACATAAATTCAGCCACCATTTCTCTTATGACAAATGCATTACTGTTATTAAAGCTTTTTTTTGCAGGGCCTCTACATTATTATCACTTCTCAAATAAAGCTGAAAAATGTAAAACACTCAGTAAAAACGTAATATTATCGTCTTGCATATTTTCTAAAACAATATTAATGTTCAGTGCGTCATTGTATTTCATTCAAGAATTTTCGCGTTTCCCTAAAAAATATGGTCGTCTCATTTGAGAGATGCCATTTAAGTGCCTTAGTCGGTGGTCTTAGTAAAAATGGCGGAAAATTATTTTTTTGTTTCTTTTTGACACCATTATAAATAGGTACGTTGTTATTAACTATTTGGAGTAAAATCAAAACAAAATTCTTTGAATAAAATGTTCATCTAGGACGGGCTTGAAAACTAAGGCAATTCCAAAAACCATAGAACTATTGTACCTTCTTGCTTTTGTAAAATATATGTAATTTGTTTTAAATTTTGGAGGTATAAAATTTATTTGGAGGTATACATTGGTAAAACTTTGAATGATTCGTCGACACAAACATTTTATTAGTAGCTCAATAAGGCCGCCCAGTAACCGAAACGTTATGGGTTCATGGATCACCTAAGGCAGTAGAAAAGTTTGAAAGAAAAAACTGTAACTTTCAACTCTAAATACTACTTATCGTTTTAAAAACATTATACAAGCGAAAGCGATTTGGCAAGAATAGCGTATATGGCTTATGACCCGCTCCGCCTATCATCGTACTCGCTTCCAATTCAGCTTTAGCGACCATTCCGAATGACATTTTTTTCATCAAATATAGAGTGAATCTGCAAGACTCCTCTTAATAGCTCAGACTTGATTAAAGTGGATCTTTCCAGTAATTTTGGGGGTCCAGAATAATACAGCGATCCCGGTTCTTTGGTCTCCTCTGTTTAAATGGAAATGATACCCGCTTTTTAAGTTTTAAAAGGGAAAGGTTGACATTTTGTTGCGTTTAGATTTTAAGTGGTCCCAAATAACAGGCCTTTGGATTACGAAAAGGGAATTGAACAAAATGGATTTTATCAGGTTGAAGAATCTTTTATAGATAGATAGATAGATTTTTTTTTACTTTATTAAGAAAACCAACTGCGTTATATACAATGTTTCATATCTAGTACTTACAACTAAGAATAAGGCTAATAACAGGTTTCCGTTTGTTATACAATTCGCTTAAGACGTGCAACAAAACAATATTAAGATACAATTATTGTATATACATATATTATATATACATACATAAATACATACTTATTCAAAATAAATAAATTTATAAGTTAAATACGTTACAATTACACAAATATTAAATATCAAAAAACATAAGTAAAATAAAATATAAAAACTGCATTATTATAATTACAATTATTCTAAGAATTTCATTTTTATTTTCATTATTATCTCAAGGTGTTGTTAAGAATTTCCATTTCTTTATGTTAAAGTTTAATAGATAGATAAAATAAATAAATATTATAAATTTTAAATTTGGTGCAAATAATAGACTAAAACTAAATGTATACCCTAAACGTGGGTAAGGGCGGTCTAATCGCCATAAGCGATCTAATCCAGGCAACCCAGTAGTAGCAGTAGTAGGTATATTAAGTAAATAAGAGGGTAACAAGAAAGTCAAGAATAAACAAGAGCAGGAACGATTTATGATAGATATAATTAATGAACAGAAATCTCTATTTAGATAAGAAGCGATCATAAACAAAACATACATACGAAATATTGAAAGACTTATCTTTTCTAATATTATAAAGCTGAAGAGTTTGTTTGTTTATTTGTTTGTTTGTTTGAACGTGCTAATCTCAGGAATCTGAGTTCTACTGGTACTGAGGAATACTGGTTCGAATTGAAAAAATTTTTTTGCGTTGGATAGTCCATTTATCGAGGAAGGCTTTAGGCTATATAACATCAGGCAAGCAGCAGTGAAAATAATCACAATCATAATAACAGAAATAGACGAGGACGAAGTCGCGGGCAACAGCTAGTATAATAATAAGAAGAAATAGAAGTAGTATACATAGGTATATTTGCATAAATTAAGTAAGAAAAAAATAAGACCGATTTAACAAGCGACTTTGACCTATGCTATGCAGCCTAGATTTAAAAATTGCAAGTGACTTTGACTCTTGAATGACACGTCGTAGATAATTCCACAAGTGCGTAGCCTTAACAGCGAAAGAAAGTTTTATATTTAGAAAATATCAATAACTTGTGAAAATAGTAATAAAAATAACAATTATAGTGTTCCATACAGTATTTTTCTGCCTAAAAGCATTTGATGTCTTCAATTTTGTTTTTAATTTTAGAAAGACGTATGAAGCTACATGGATAAATAGAACGGGAAAATATTTGTAATACATCCCTAATCTTGTCCTACCAATATTATAAATGAGGGAATTTGATGAGATGTTAGGAATTCAACCACGCCGGAACGTCCAAAAAATATTAATAAAATTTAGCACAAAGATAGATTTTATGAGAGTGTAGGTATCACATAGGCTACTAATTAACTCCAAAAGAAGTACAGTTTGCAAGGGATGATTGTCCACGCGCACGGAGTCGCCGGAAACAGCAAGTTATTAATTAATACGAAAATATCAACTTCAAAATCCTAACAACTTATGTACACTTAGCAAATAATTTAATTATACGTCAGACTGAGTTACAGGGTAATTAAATGTTTTCATACTGGAAAACAGTTTGAGTTAAAACAAAATAATACATTTGGTTCTATAGTGTTAATTAGCAATAAGTGAAATATTCTTACTTTTAATAAACCAATTAATTCAGTATCTTATTATTTTAATAAGGGTATTGACCATCTTTGAATTCTCGAAGAGATTATACCAGCAAGATAACAATTTAAAATCCGTAAATTTGGATTTGCGAACAAAGCAAATTATTTAAAACGAAAAAATAATAGCAAAGGCGTAACTGGCAGGCAGATACACAATTATGAATGTAACATAATTAAGTCGTTGTTGCTACTAGTAAAAATCATATTTTATTCAATTTCACGAATAAAGCTGTGAACAAATTATCGGACGCGTCTGACGGACGCGGCTATCAGCCGCAGCTGATAAGTTTGCACAGTCTTTTGGGACGTGGCTTGCAGATGCGTTCGTACGCTTATTCCACAAAGTGCTGTTGACGAAGAAACATATCGAGTAGTGAAAGTAAGGAATAATTTGTAGAATTTGCGGCAGCTGCTTTATGTTGTCCACCCAGAAAGAAAATAGAAAGAAAAAACGGAGTCTGGTAAATTTCACATTTTGTATCCACATTTAACTCGATAACTCGTTCGTTCATTACCAAACGCACGTGCATTTCTCGCGTGGACCGCGTTCTTCTGGCGCAAGGACGCGTCCCGCACCCCGTGCATACCGTCCGCGGACGTTTTCGGCTGACAAAAACATGCAGCGCTGTCGGACGTCCGAAAGCTGAAGGTCAGCCCAAGGTTACGTCCACGACATACCTCTGATAGTTTGAACAGCTTAGTGTACTCGTACATTCATTACCTAGATACATATAAGTCGCGACTATCAGCCGCGTCCGTCAGCCGCAATAAATCTGCGATAGTTATTTATTTGGCAGCGCGCCTGCAAGTTATTTGACAATTGCCGTTCGTCATCAGATAATTCTTTTTTGTTATGTTTGATTACCTATTGCATGAAAAAAAAAATTTTTGATATATCTACATAAAGTGCAAAATGGCAATAAAAAGAGATTTTTGCTTGCATTATCTTTATTGATACACCTGTGCAAAGGCGGTGACGTACAGTCAGTTTTAAATAAAACTACCATAAAATATAACAAGTGTGCGAAATAAACTATTATTCTAGGCTACCTTGTTTTGAATTGCTTTTACAACGCTCGTACTTGTTAAAATCTTGCTAGTTCTCTCCAACAAAAGCTGACTTAAGCGATTGAGTTTCTCGTACCGCTTTTGCCGATCACTGGCAGATATTATTATGTATTCCTTTTTCCCTAGAGCTATACTTTATCGTTAATAATAAGTGCCTATCAATCAATGTATTAAACTGACAAACATGACAACCACGTACTACATACAATCTAGACAAAAGCTTCGGGTTCGATTGCAGAGCATGTCAACCGTACTATCGACACTAATAATAGGGGTTAAAGTATGAAATTGCCGATTTGTACTGAAAATCAAAATTGTATATTTTTTAATTTTTAACAAATTTATTTAATCAAAATTGTTACCATTATTATCTATACATTGCTGCCATCTAATAGGAAGGTCATTTATGCCTTTGTGATAGAACTCTGAGGATCTAGACTGCACAAACTGTGTGAAAGCATTTTGTACTGCCTCCTGGGAAGAAAACTTCTTGTCACGTAGATAATTGTCCAAATCACGAAAAAAATGGTAGTCCGTTGGAGCAAGGTCTGGCGAATACGGAGGATGTCGAATGGTTTCTAATTGCAGTTCCTGAAGGGTCAAAATGGTTTCTCGTGCTGTATGAGGTCTCGCGTTGTCATGGAGCAATAATGGTGAAGATCGATTCATGAGTCGGGGCTGTTTTACTGCTAGTTTTGCCAACATTGTTCGGAGTTCGGCACAATAGACATCTGCCGTTATTGATTGACCAGATCGGAGAAAACTATAGTGAATAACACCATGCTGAGACCACCAAACAGTTACCATTACCTTTTTATTGGTAAGTTTTGCTTTAGGACACTGTTGTGGCGTTTGACCTGGGGTCAGCGAAGTAGGTGGTTCGGTCCAGTCGGTGCGTTGCCGCACTGGTTGCGAGTGGATGGCTTCCTTTTCTTCTTCTCGACCTTTGTAAAGCCCTCCTCATCACACGTATCTGCCTGTGATGCCAGCGTCTTCGGAGCCGCCATGCAACTGCTTTTCCTAGCGGCTGCTGCAGCATACGCACGCGTCGGGGTTGACGTCAACACGCACGTTGTTTCCTGCGGTGCTGCGGGGCGCACGGCGGGGCGCGCAGAAGCCGTGACGATGTCGTTGCTCGCGACGGGTGACGCATCAGTGCGCGCCGACCCGAAACTGCAGACCGATGCACTCTGCGCCCCGCGACGTGTGTTGACATTGCAGGCCTCAGGTGACCTACTAACCGGAGCAGTGTTGCTTAATAGCAACACTTTGGCACGCAAGTCACCTATGGTGTTCTCTGAGGCCTCCAATTTTGCGTGTACTTCGGCCAGACTTGCTTTTAGGAACGTTATATCCTTCAACAGCCTGGTGACGTCGACATGATCGAACGTGACAGGAGGCAGCTTGTGTAGCTCCTTTGCCACGAACGCAGGCACTTCGTCAGGATCGGTCTCCTTCAGCAAGGTAATGATATCCTGCACACTTCTTTCACCCCCGTCCCTCCGGCGAGACGGCATCTGGGCACTCTTCCCGAGCGTCTGGAACAGGAGCGCCTTGCCACTGCAAATCTCTTCTGCCTTGAAATTGGATTTGCAGATCTGCATGATGCTTACCTCGTCCATAGTGTCGATGGCGTGCTGTATAAACGCCAACAATTCGTTAGCAATGATTATCCCTGATGAACATAGGCTACTTTTTACCGCAGGTCCCGGTAGGTGGCGCTGCTGTCGGTATGTCAACTACCAAACGGCTTAACCGATTGGGTTAAAATTTTGTATGTATATTTCCATGGCTTAATATATTCGTATCTGTAAGACAGTGGAGTATCGTACTAATATCATATTCTACTAATATTAGGTCCTTACATAAATATGAAAATATGACAAGATGAAGAAGGAGTAAAGTTTTATATTACAAAAACGTACGGGCTATTTATTTATTTAATATTTATTTATTTGGAACTAAAACACATTACAATAATTTATTGTGTCCGATAGTGACCGCATATAGTTTTAAACTGAGTCTCAGTCACTAACGCTAACCTCCTCAACACAGTAATTTAGCAACATTCCAATGTAATACATGAAAAAAAAGAAGTGATATGTAAGTGATTGTGTGTGTGTGTGTGTGTGTTTGTCCGTGTGTGTGTGTGTGCGTGTGTGAGTGTGATTGTGCGTGCGCGCCCGTTTGTGAATGCAAGTTCGTGCGAGTGTTACGGCCTTCGACCCCGTGACTCGCTGAAAGAACTCTTCAAAGAGATTAATATACTTACCGTGGATTCTCAATACATTTTCGAGAATATTATTTACGTTCGTAAGAACATACATTTATTTCTTGAGAAAAGTAACGTAGGTACACAATTTCAATACCAGAAATAAAGATAAACTTGCCGCTCCAGGCTTCAGACTGCGAAAAGTAGGAAACTTGTTTATGGGAATTGTATTTGTATTTTCAACAAATTACCACAGGGTATTGCTGAACTCCCTGTACATACATTTAAATCGTATGTCAAAGTAATTTTAATGAAAAAGAGCTATTAAACTATGAATGATTATTTAAATGATAGAAATGTATGGCATTAAATTGTCCCAGGTCGTACTTGCTTAAACCTTTTGTAAAAATTTATTTAAAAAGAAGAAGCTGACAACAGTGACCGAGTTTCTTGCGCTGCTTCTTCTCGGCACTAGCCCAGACTTGTCCCGAAGCAGTGGTAGGTTTAAATATTGGGACATGTAAAAGCGCCTCCTGGGGCCTATTTGCAAAAATAAAACTGATTTTATTTGATTTTATGAGAATATATTCTTCAGTGATGCTAAAACTGACGAATAAAATGAAACGACAAGATATAGAATGAGCATGACTAATTTTCAACTGTTTTGTTCCCAGGGTGCACCGACAACACAAATGGTCTGGGCACAGATGGAGTCCCAGAGCTGGACTACACGGACGTGGACCTGGCATTAGCGCATCGAGGCCCACACTTCGATATCGCGTACTCCAAGAATGTGACAGCTCTCGTCGGGAAAACAGCTCAGCTTAACTGCAGAGTCCATGACTTGGGGAATAGAACTGTAAGTCATGATTTAATCTTTTACGACGAACTCCGTGCCGGAGTGGCGTACACACCGGTTCTCAAGGTGTCGCCTGCTCATAACTTACACCCTATTTATAAAGAAGTAATTACTTATTGCTTAAGAAAGTCATAACTTAAGATGTTACTACCTAGTGCTTGAGTGAAGGAAATGGGTCACCATTAATAGTCATATTATTTGGCTGAGAATCCTAACTTTTGATAGCTCTAATTTAATTTTCTAGTAATTACTAGATTAAGGCATACAAATTATCTCTAAAGTAATTACTTTACTTGTTTATAAATACGGATGTTAGAGGCCCCAGGCCCCAAAGTTGTTATTGTTATGCGATTATGGCAAAATTATTCTTTTGAAAATGCCTGCAGCTATCCGTGGAATAATTGCTGGTTATGATGATGTCATGATCTGAAAGAGTGTCCACCAACTACCACAAAGTAAAGAGACTTATAGTCAGTAATATCCAGTAAACTTTGTTTAAAGCGTACCATAACCAGCTTTGCCAGATAAGTAAATTAGGTGTATGAAAATGGCAACTTCACAATAGACGCTATTGAATTGAATGTATAATGGAATTCAATTATATCGAAATTTTATAGCACGTTTTATTGGTCAGTCGGTTTGAAATTTGGATTGTTCGTAATAACTCTGCATAGCTATTGAAATTGGAGAACAATTTTTCAATTAGTGCTAATTTGGAGTGTTTTTGAAAAATTTTCTATGTAAAACACCCAAAATGAAAGCCGTAACTTAGCATAAAAATAAAATGTGTTAAAAATTATTAATCATCACCAACCTATTTTAGTCTGTGGCTGTTTATGGGTGTCTCCAAAAGGAGTAGTAGTAGTAACAGCCTATAGTCATCCCACTGCAGGGAAAAGGCCTCCATCATTGAATTCAAGTTACCACTGCAATGACTGGCAACTCACAAACCTTAGCAACGTTTGAAAATTCGAAACTATTTGTTGTCTGACCCGGTGATCGAACCTGGGATCCCGAGATCTTGGCCCGGTATTTAAACCACTAGACCAACGGGGCGTTACCCACATATTTCACAGTAGCATAATAATATGGGTGGTCCTGACAGAGATAATTGAAAATACAAGACCAAGTTGATAAAAAGACGAAAGGTTCCCTTTGAAAACAATCTCACGATTACCAATGAATGGTTCTGCCATAATTTCCGTTCTTTGTAAAAGTAAAAATGGCTCAGTCATAATCGATTTGGAAACAAAGTATTATCGAGACAATTTAATTACCGAAGGTATTTTAATGAAACGTAATGAAAACATTCTCCCAAGTAATGAATATTGTGATATACCCTTCAGTCATATCAGTCTTACGAGCTTAATATTACCAACACATTTTTGGAAGTAAAGTCGATATTGCTTTGTGTAAAATATTACACTGAAAACTTCGGAAAATCTTACTTAATTATTTCGTTCTATACATATAAATAAATTTCTTAATTGTTAATAAATACGCAAAGGTCATAGTTCAACTTCATTTTAGGTGAAGCAATTACGGCTGAACGTAATTTACTTGTTGATAGTAATAACATGTCAACTCTACTAACGACCTTAAGTTTTGAACTCGTGTTAAATCAGTTGATTGCTTTATTCAGGGAATGTTCAATTTACACCAAAAAAATTGGCTCAAAACAAATTGAAAACATTTATAAACTGATTGATTATAATCTATACTAATATTATAAAGCTGAAGAGTTTGTTTGTTTGTTTGAACGCGCTAATCTCAGAAAGACTTGTTCGATTTGAAAATTTCTGTATGTGTTGGATAGTCCATTTATCGCGGAAGGCTTTAGGCTATATAACATTTCGCTTCGACCAATAGAAGCGAAGTATGAGTGAAAAATGTTGCAAAAATAGTCGCGATCATAATAATAGAAATTGACGCGTACGAAGTCGCGGGCAACAGTTAGTAATTATATTTGTAAAAATATTGCCCTTGGATGATGGAGATAAATAAGCAAAAACGTATTAATTCCGGTAGTTGGTTCTATCAAAAGGTAGCTTAAATACCTTGTGTAGGTGCTGACTTTAAATAGATATCACTGTACTTTATTTGATATTTTAGCAATTAAATTGCAATTATAATATCAGTATATAAACTTGAAAAATTTTTTGTCTCAGGCGGGACTCGAACCCGCATCTCCTCGCATGCCGGGCGGGCGCCATATAAAAAAAAAATTTTTCAAGTTTATATACTGATATTATAATTGCAATTTAATTGCTAAAATATCAAATAAAGTATATAAATGGCTGTTTCATCTTAACTGACTGTCAAACATCTGCAAAGATGTTTCTTTCGGGTGTTGGGGGTGCAAGCTTCTAACATTTGATGAAGCAACGCTGGCTCACAGCGTAAGAATATGCTTGAAAAATTCGCGCTGTGTCGCAGTGTCTCGGTGGCCTAATGATATGGCGCCCACCCGGCATGCGAGGAGATGCGGGTTCGAGTCCCGCCTGAGACAAAAAATTTTTCAAGTTTATATACTGAGATATCACTGTTTCCACTCGTTCTGGGTGTCGAAAGAAGCTACATACACTGTGCTCCCTGCCATGAAAAGACATGCACAAGCGACTTATTCTCGCCACAGCTCAATCTGTGGTCTAAAATCCGCCGGCCGAGGAGTCAACTAATCGAGGAGTGAAAAGTCAACGTCCGATACTATTATTTCTAAAAATAAAAAACTACAATATTTACAACTTATAAATAAGAATAACATGAAAAAAATATTATTTCTACAAGATGTTGTGTAACTGCTTCCGACTAACATTTTACATATTTCTCATGATAAATGTGAGTAATAAAAACAATGAATATATAGAGTTAAAATTTATCTCGACCCTTTGCTATGCCCAAGGGCATCATAGGTCATGATAATGTACCTAACGCATGGGTTTTACTGTTTTACTCATAAATCGTGGAAATAATACATACTTTTTTGTTTTATTTGGTGGATTTCGTTTGCAAATCTATGGTTTCTTAAATTTACGGGAACATTATACGTTGGGGACAGATTTATTTACAAATTTAGCTCGCGCTTATACGTCAAAATAAAGATACCTAAATCCTAATACCTAAACCTCGCGTGTACCTTAAATACGTCAATAGTTATATTGTTCATTGTAATATTAACGAGTACAACGGGGACCATTATCTGATGGTAAAACCATTTGATTGGTCTAGTGGTTTAAATACCGGGCCAAGATCTCGGGGTTCCAGGTTCGAATCCCGGGTCGGGCAACAAAAAGTTTAGAATTTTCGAACGTTGCTCGGGTTTGTGTTCACCAACCCGCATTTGGCAAGCGTGATGATTAAGCCAGTACAACTATCATTGCTGTGGTAACTTGAATTCAATGATGGAGGCCTTTTCCCTGCAGTGGGATGATTATAGGATGTTACTTTTTAAACCATGCAGAGGCCTTAGACAAGTGGCTTTCTAAATATCGTTTACGCTCGATTAATATCTATTGTTGTTGTCTAACAAATATATGAAAATGACTTTTATTAACGATCGAATGATCGTAAGCTTATGTCATTTTCATACATTTGACATCTATTCGTCTAGCGTTAACAAGGAACTTACATATTATGTAAATTACTTGAGCGTAAACGATATTAGAAAGCCACTTATCTAAGGCCGCAGTATTTACAGTTATGTACAGACTTGTAAAAAAAAGTTTTCTTTGTTTATATTTTAACATCATAAGACTATCGTCACTACCGCAATGCCTGAAGAGTAGGGTGTTCAATCAGTGCGTCTACCCGTCATGACATACGGAGCCGAAACGTGGAACATGACGGTCAGGCTGGCCCACCGACTGCATGTCGCTCAGCGAGCTATGGAAAGATCTATGCTCGGTATTTCGCTGCGGGATAAAATCCGTAATGAGATTATCCGGCAGAGGACCAAAGTTATGGACATAATCCAAAAGTGTAGCAAGCTGAAGTGGCAGTGGGCTGGCCATATTTGTCGCAGAACCGATGAGCGTTGGAGTAGACGGGTTCTCGAATGGAGACCACGTCTCGGCAAACGTAGTGTAGGACGCCCCCCTGCCAGATGGACCGATGACCTGAAGAAGGTCGCTGGTAGTGCCTGGATGAGGAAAGCGGGGGACCGTGCACTGTGGCGTGCCCTTGGGAAGGCCTACGTCCAGCAGTGGACTGCAATAGGCTGATTGATTGATTGATTGAAGACTATCGATCCCAATTGACCGTAAAAGTGCGACATCACAACTGTATAAGGGTCGTGGTCGTAATACCGGTGGATCCGCAATTGATAAGTCTCCATTCCATGTAGAATAAGTGGATGGGATGCAGCACTTATAATAGTCTAACTAGAGAAGTCATTATCATCATCATTTCGGGTAAACGACGTTCACAAGTGGACAGGCCTCTCCTAAGAATCTTTACGCTAATCGATCCACTTCCATTACATCCAGCGGATTCCCGCGACCTTTGCTAGATCGGTGGTGTCCTGATCAGAGGTATTTATCTGTTCTATGGGTCTAAGTGACCTTATTATCGATTAGCCTGCATGGAGGCCTACCGATCGTCGTCCGGTGTTCGGTCGCCATTTCAAAAACCTTTATGCTTCAACGTTATCATTCTTTTCAATGTGTCCCGCCCCGCCCACTGAAACTGCAGCTCCGCAATTCTCTAAGCAATGTCAGATATATTTGTGCTTCCAAGGATTTCTCATTTCTGATTCTATCACGCAGGGAAATACCAAGCTTTGCTCTTTTCATTGCCCGCTGTGTGTCCTTGACGCCCCTTATACCCCTAGAAACCCCTTGATACCCCTAGAAACAAATGCTTTAGTTTCATAATAGGTCATCACTGGCAAAACGTACTGGTGAAAGAATTTCTTCTAAGTATGTGTAACTTTAAATTGGAACAATTTACTCATTGACATCTAATTTACAGGTATCATGGATTCGGCACAGAGACATCCATCTGCTCACCTCAGGGAGGATGACGTACACCTCAGATCAGAGGTTCATCAGTGTTCACAACCCTCACACCGAGGATTGGATACTCAAAGTAAGTTGTCAAGTTCTTCGACTATTACTAGAGAATACAAGGTGCCTTAAAAATATTTCAGGAATCATATTTTAAAAGTACCTAGAATGTCAAATAAAATAATTGTATAATAGATTTACGATATTAAACTGACGATAGACACATGGCGCGATTCACTGATTGGTTCCATATCTTGACTTGAAAAATTAAAGCGGCTTGTATCTGCTTAAGAACTAGTTTTTTTTTAACTTTGAAGCGTGAATTTAAAATTTTTTAGAACGCATTTATTAAAACAAATTATTTTTATGACCAAGAAAAAATACATCTGTCTGTTTTTTATTCTAGTCCGAATTCGGCACCATCAAAATCAGAAGTTACTTTACTTTACTTTAATACATACATACATATATTTATTTATTTATTTACACTTTATTGCACAATAATAAAATATAGTACAAATAGGCGGACTTAAGTTCGTCTAGGCCTTCCTCTTCCAACATAAGTTTAATAGTATCTTCAAATAGGCCGTGATTTGGAATCGTTTCTGATTCCAAGCATCTCAATATATAAATCAAAGTATCCCAAAAACTCATTCGGTTCCAATAACGCGGATCCAGGAATTCTATCAAATAAATCTTCAACAGATAAGGTTCCCGCAACGGCGGGACTCCGGCATCTACGAGTGCCAAGTTGGGACAACGCCACCTATCGGCCACAGGATGTACCTATCAGTTGTCGGTAAATCACATTTTTATATATTTTTCGTCTGGTCAAAACAATTTATGCCTCTAGTAACAGTTACTCTTGGGTTTAATTTTAACGTAATTAAAAACAATATGACTCTGCCAACAGGTAATAAAGAAATTACTTCTTATGGTCACAAATAACCTTGATGATTACTTTCAGTATTCTCAGATATCGTTTACTGATTAGCTAAGAGAGAGAGAGAGAGAGATGAGTAAAAAAATACGAATAAATACAGTTTACGATTAATATGTAAGGCAGGCAGTTGACAAAATATAATTAGTTTTATTTTAATAAACAATGAAATTCAAAATAAATTTAACTGTCCAATTCAAAGAAAACAATAAAAACTTTTTAGTATCTCATAAAAATAATACCAACATAACAACGTTTGTATATAATGATATCAAGTTGAAGAGAGCATCGAATATTATGGTCTGACTATAAAAATGGGGCACTTGCAACGCCCGAGCGATGCGAGATAGATATTTTATGATGATTGACTTTATATTTTAAAATCGAGTCAGGTCTTTGAATATAAAAACACTATTCGATACAAATAGTAATCTTTTATCAGACTGAGCGATTATTCGCTTAGCCTTGATATGTATAAATATTGAACTTTCTTTCAAACTTTCAAAAAATAAACTTTTATTATTTTAATTCTTATTAAAATAAATATGGCATAAAATACGCGGTAGCCCGTTAAGGGGTAAATATTGATATAGAGACAAAAGCAACAACAACTTTAAACATTATATTAATAAGGCGACCATCAATACTTATAAAAAAAAACAGAAACGTTGTTTGAAAGAAAACATTTTTCGCCGAGGATTTATATATTTTTGAAGATTCATTAGAGAATAAACAAGCATAGAGATGTACCAAACAAATATTAATAAAGAGCTTTCTAAGAATAAAATATGATTTTCTCCTATCTAACTAAATCAATTTTGTGTTCAAGCAGAACCTCTGACAACGATCCTGGGTGGACCGGAGCTGTTCATCAATACTGGAAGCACGATCAACCTAACATGCGTTGTGCAGCATTCGCCTGAACCTCCTCCAACTATTCGATGGACTCATAATGATGAGGTGAGTTTCTATGTCTTCTTCTTAACATAAGAAATCCGTAGGAGAACTATGACAACTGACATCACTCGAAGAAATGCGGAGCTGAAGTGGCAGTGGCAGAAATTCCCGGGTTTGACAGCAAGAGTTACGAACTTCTGAACATTGCTCGGGTTTGTGGCAAACGTGGAGATTAACCCATCATTGCTGTGGTAACTTGAATTCAATGATATAGACCTTTGCCCTGCAGTGGGATGATTCTTGGCCTTTACCATTTTAAAACTATCCTTCAAGGACAACCTGGTGTCAGACTTTACTAAGCCGTCTGTTACATCAATCTGACATGACCTGTTTTTACAGTGGTCTACAAATCAGGCTACACATTTTTGTTGCAAACTCGCACCTATGTCTCTTCTATTCCTATGGGTGTAAGGAGCGAAAAAGAATAAAATTGCTTTATGGAGATGGGCAGCAGCGTCTTCTTTTTACCATTAACTAAACACCACACCGCCTGCCAAGCAATCGTAGCTATTATAGGAAAAGCCTCATTTCACATAGTAGTAAAAGTTATTACTTAAGAGACAATTTTTATGCCTTAATCTAGTATTTACTGGAAGTTAGAACTACCAAAAGATAGCATTCTCGGCTAAATAATATGACTATTTATGGTGACCCATGTCTTTCACTTAAGCACTAGGTAGTAACACCTAAAGTTATGACTTTACTAAGCAATAAGTAATAACTTCTTTATACATACGGGTGTTAGAAGGTCTCTGTACAGCAGTAGACTGATATATGCTGGTGATGACGATGATGATGTTTGGTTCAATATATTATAAGATGCTCCAATGTGTGTCATGATAATATATTATAATTGTCTTCGTCTTGACTTTAATAGTTTGTGATGTTTAGAAACTGTTCAAAGAATTGATCAAAATAACTTTTCTGTCAAAATAAGTTCTTTTTATTTGTCTTCTAAGTCAAATCAATACGTTTCCAATTCCGCTTGGCACTAAACAGTTCTAGGGTCTGGTAGCGAAATTCAATTAATTGGAGCGGTTCTTTAGGATTCAATTCAATATATTGTTATTGTAAAGTTGAAGTCTAAATTGGAAATACTTTTCTTTGAATACAAATTTTTCTTCTATCTGAAGAAATTGATTTTTTATTCGAGGGTCGTATTTGAAATTCATTGAGCCTTTGATGTAGCGGTTTAAGTCATTGCTCTAGCGGCTTAAGTACCAGCTAAGACCTCAGGGTCCTAGGTACTATCCCTGCGTCGGGCAACGAATTTCAATTTCCGAACATAGATCGTATTTGTCAAGCGTGGTGATTATGCCTGCACCCATAATTAGTGTAGTAACTTGCCTAAGCCTTGCCCTGCAGTGGGATGATTATTAGCTTTTTCTTAACCCAAAGCCTTGAAAACCACGTTATATTTGAAAGTCTTGATTGTTGCGGGCTGGATCGCAGTTTGACCAGTGGCAGCGGTCTGGCAGTACTCATATAATTGGTTCTTCAGACACCCATAGGAATTAGAGAAGAGCTGGCTTATTTTGTGACAGCACACACCGAATCCAAGACAATCTACGATGCCTTTAGCATATTTATTTATACTAAACTGAGTCATGTTAGGCCATTTATGATTCGAGAACGAGTAGACTAATTTTAAGTTTTTGTATTTCCCCGGAATAGAACAATAAAAACACAACTTTTTAATATACGGTAAAAGAACGTTTGATGGGTCACCTAGTAGCATTATATAATACACTTAAAAATCACATACACATCTACCACATAAGTACCTACATTCCAATTGTTTACATCCGCAATTAAAACATCTCTTCCAGTTAAAAAACTTTGCCTACACACAAGCATGCCCGAATTGCATGAACAATCCCAAACAATAGCAAACGAGACGAAACCATACGACAAATGAGATCGCAATCTCTTAACATTCAACCTCGGTTTTCCGCGCTTTGCAAATTGCCTGTTGTCGCGCAACGCAAGCGAGGTAGCGGGAGCGGGGATGCATTAGGACAGAATTGCGTATAAGCGGTAGCGGATTCACTCTTTACTTAAGTATAACTTTGGCTGTTTAATCGCTTTTGTACGTTTTTACCATACCATTAAAATGTAATACACTATTTTAATGAATTTTAAGAAACATCCTACCATTATTTTACGATGTAGGGTAGAAGTACCGTTTGTGGCCACTGTACCGTTTATGCCCATTTATTGCTTAAAAAAACGATAAAAATGAATTTATATTAATAAAGCGTTACAAACTCCATTTATTTTAGTATGAATCTTTGAAAATTCAATAAAGATATGGTTTTAACATTGTGATTTTTTATAAATTTATTCAAATGTCCACTGGCCAAAAACGGTGCTAATGTGTCCAAAAACGGTACTTCTACCCTATATTTTTAATGACTGGTGGAAATACTGTAATATAAGAATATTTTACTTGTTATGTAGACCTAGCACTGATTGACTTATTTTTACGAGTGCAATACACAAAAAAAAATCAACTGAACACACAAATTTCACTTAATTAATTGGTCTTATTAAATATAATCGAAATAACTTGTTTGGCGTGTAGTGTACCTAGAAAAGAATAGCACAACTCTTTCTCGTCTTATCAGTTTTGTAAAAGGCTAGAGTTTGTGCTAAAAGATGATGTGCAGCAATATCTTTTACTATTACTAGCCAAGCTGCAAACTTGGCAGTAATTACTGAAAAGTCCCCCTTGGATTTAAGGCTTACTTATGACTTATTGTAAAATTTACAACAACTAGACATTAGCGTAAAATATACCATTCAAGAATACCGCTTTATTTGAATGGGCAGATTTCTTTGCGTAGGCGATCGCATGTAGGCCAAAGCAACACGGCGAATATGAGAATCCTCATTTTAGTGAGGCTACTAGTGGATTAATATTGCCTGATCGTAAACATTTCATCAAGCTGTGCTCTCATCCGCTCAGCTTATAATTAAAATTCGAATCATCCGCTTCCGTCACGCTCTCGCGCTTACACATTAACACAGGCCTTATAGTCTCCTTTTGGCGAGCGAGTTCCAAAGTTTTATTTACAAGGGGGTGTACCAGTCGATTTGAAACGTTGCCAGAATGAGCTGCGAGCGACGACCCTCGGATTGGCTTGCCAGGGAGTAAAATTGTCCCGGTTGTTATCTAATGGCCTAGTTTTAAAGTCGCAACGATTGGTCTGTCAAATCAAGTGCCATTGACAGATGTGGACAGGCCGCAGTGGGCGCCCGATGGTCGGAATGTTCCAGCCATTTTGTAACTTGACTGAAATCGTTTCGTTTGGCTTTCATTTCGTGAGAATATAAAGGATTTGTATTAGGTATAATATAATCAAATAGATTTTGCATACACTTTGGTTATTTGATAATTGTCAAGATTAATCTATTAGTAAACTAGGGTGTTGCCCGCGCTCTGCCTGCGTGAGCTACATTTAATATGGCGTGGGCGGAAACTTGTGCCTAGCATTCGCTTATGTCCTTTTGAAGTCTAATCAATTTTGTACCAGATTTCGACAAAACGTTGTAGTCGTTGCGGTATGTAAAGTATAAATTTTATATTTATTATTTAATGAATGAATAGAAAATTAAATAATCAATCTAGCGTCATGTAGACGAATAATTTTAATGCTTTGCTGTACAAAATAAGAATTCGTAAAAAGAGACATAATATTCCTCTTATGAATATGAAAATAGCAAGTGACGAGTCAGCGCTTTAAAAAATATAACTTACATACTTCGTTAGTTCTCTCCAATGTTTTATTCTGTTACGGCAAATAAGTAAAAATACGTTTCACTGTCAAAAAAATAGCTACACCTAGGTACTAGCATAATCACCACGCCAAAAACGGGCTGGTGATCACAAACCCGAGCAATGTTCGAAAATTCAAAACTTTTTGTAGCCTGACCTGGTATTGAACCCCGGACCCAGAAATCTTGTCCTGGTATTTAAACCACTAGACCAACGGGGCGTTAATTATTGCTCTGAACACTCTATATTAACAAGAACAAGTAGAAATTTACGACCCACGCATAAGAAATTCAATCACTAATCTTAAATTTATCATACGCTTCGGTACTAAAAAAATGCATTTACAAATCAAAAAAAATCTCAAACAAAAATTTCATTAATAAAAGCAAAAATAAATGTAAAGCTACATGGAGTGTAATTGGAAATGAAACTGGTAATAAAATAATTGATAGCGACATCATCACGATAAAAAGAAATGACATAGTATTTACAAATCCTTTTGACTTAGCAAATCTTTTCAATGACTTTTTTATAGATACCTCTAACACACGGGCACATACTTTAAGGCAAACGGTTAAAAGTGCCTATCTCCCAAACTCGATGTTCCTTCGAGCAATGACTGAAGAGGAAGTAAAGAAGGAAGCAATGTCACTGAATTGTACTACCTCTGTAGGTTACGATGAGATCAGCACAAAAATAATCAAAACTTGTATAAATGAACTGATTACTATTGCAACGTATTTAATAAATCATTCATTTAGGTCGGGGATCTTTCCTGACGCGTTAAAGCTGTCCATCGTAAAGCCTCTGTACAAGAAAGGTGACAAAGAGGATGTTAATAATTACCGTCCAATTACATTGATTCCGGTACTTTCAAAGGTGTTTGAAAATGCATGTACTTTCAACTCATAGGTTTCTGCAACAAATTTAATATTATCAAAAACGAACAGTACGGTTTTCAAAAAAAAAAGTCCACAACTCTTGCAATTTTTAATCTAATTGATGCAATATTGACTAATATTAATAATAATAAATTAACTACTGCTATTTTTTTAGACTTGTCTAAGGCTTTCGACGTCGTGCCGCATAATCTTTTACTAAATAAACTTGAGGTCCAGGGTATCAGAGGTCTACCTAATCAATGGTTGTCATCCTATCTACACGATCGAAAACAGCGTGTTGTAATAACAAGGATACATGATAATGAAATCATCATCATCATCATCATATCAGCCGAACGACGCCCACTGCTGGGCATAGGCCTCCCCCAAGGATCTCCACAACGATCGGTCCTGTGCTGTCCGCATCCAGCGGCTTCCCGCGACCTTGATCAGATCGTCGGTCCATCTTGTGGGGGGCCTGCCCACGGACGTCGTCCGGTACGTGGTCGCCATTCGAGAACCTTTCCGCCCCAACGGCCATCGGTTCTCCGCGCTATGTGTCCCGCCCACTGCCACTTCAACGATGCAATCCTTCGAGCGATGTCGGTTGTTTTAGTTCTCCTGCGGATCTCATCATTTCTGATTCGATCGAGTAGGGAAATACCAAGCATCGCTCTCTCCATTGCTCGCTGGGTGATCTTGAGCCTTCTTATGAGACCCATAGTAAACGACCACGTCTCACTCCCATAGGTCATTACTGGCAACACACACTGGTCAAAGACTTTCGTCTTGAGACACTGAGGTATTTCGGACGCGAATATATGCCGGAGCTTCCCGAACGCTGCCCATCCGAGCTGGATTCGACGAGAGATCTCTTTCTCGAAGTTGGACTTACCTAACTGGACTATCTGTCCAAGGTAAACATAGTGGTCAACAACTTCGAGTGCAATGTTCCCAACGTTAACTGGAGCGGGTGCAACATGGGCATTTAACATGATTTTCGTCTTGTCCATGTTCATCCTAAGACCCACTCTTTGAGAAGCATTACCGAGATCTTCGAGCATAATGTTCAGGTCTTCCAAGGTCTCAGCCATAAGAACTACATCATCGGCAAATCGCAGGTGTGTTAAGTATTCGCCATTGATGTTGATGCCGCGTCCTTTCCAGTCCAGAAGCTTGAAAATATCCTCCAACGCAGCTGTGAACAGTTTCGGAGAAATAACGTCTCCCTGTCTCACACCTCGCTGTAGTTGGATCGGATTAGAGCTCTGGTTCTGTAATCGGACCGACATGGTGGCGTTTTGGTATAAGTACTTTAGTACCTCGATGTACCTGTAGTCTATTTGGCACCTTTGGAGAGACTGCAGCACTGCCCATGTCTCAATCGAATCAAAGGCTTTCTCATAGTCCACGAACGCTAAGCAAAGTGGCAAGTTATACTCTTCGGTCTTCTGTATAACTTGCCGCAGCGTATGAATGTAGTCTATGGTACTATAGCCTTTTCGGAACCCGGCTTGTTCGGGAGGTTGGAAGTCGTCGAACCTGCGAGTGAGACGATTCGTAATGACTCTCGAAAACAACTTATAGATATGGCTCAGAAGCGAAATGGGTCTGTAGTTCTTCAAGAGAGTTTTGTCACCCTTCTTGAAGAACAGCATCACATCGCCTCTGCCCCATGCCTTTGGCGTTTTGCCCTCGAGGATGACAGAATTAAAGAGCTTCTGGAGGACCTTAAGTATCGGCTTACCGCCCGCTCTAAGGAGCTCTGTTGTGATTCCGTCATCACCCGCCGCCTTGTTGTTTTTAAGCTGCTTGAGAGCCATTCTAATCTCGCACAGGCTGACGTCCGGGATATCTTCAGAATAGTGTCGGGTAAGCTTGGCTCTAGGGTCTTTAGCCTTGCTTTCAACAGGTGTTTTCGTGGAGTATAACTGTCCATAGAAACTCTCAATCTCCCTCAGGATTTCAGGTGTTGACGCAATGATGCTACCTGTCTCAGTTTTCAGCCTCGTCAATTGGCTTTGCCCAATAGACAGATCTCTGGCGAACACTTTGGAGCCTTTGTTCCGCTCAATGGTCTCTTTAATACGTCGGGTATTAAATTGACGAAGGTCGCTCTTCAAAGACTTAGATATCTGTCTATTGAGTTGCCTATAGCGATGGGCATCCGCTGAGTTCTGTAGCCTCATTTCGTTTCTCTGATCCATGAGTAGGAGAGTCTGACTGGAGAGTTTCTTTGATTTGGGACGGCGGGTTTTAAAGTACTTAGACCCTACCGTACGGACAGTATCCACCACCATGTTGTATAGATCGTCCACATCGATGCTGTTCTCAAGGGCTTCGAAACGGTTTTGAAGCTCGAGCTGAAAACACTCGGGGTTTTGAATTTGAGCCGGTATTGGTCGGAGCGTGGATTTTATCAGTCGCGTTCTTTCAAGCTTTACGTCGATATTTAATGTGCCTCTGACCATGCGGTGATCGCTTCCTGTCTTAACAGCGTTGATCACAGCGACATCATCGAATATGTGCTTCTTCGTTGACATGATAAAATCGATCTCGTTTTTGACTTTACCGTCCGGGCTGATCCAGGTCCATTTGCGGCTTACGGGCTTCTTGAAGAAGGAGTTCATCATAAAGAGGTTCTCCCTCTCCATGAAGTCTGCCAGCATCTGACCCCTTTTGTTCCGTTGCCCAAATCCAAATTTCCCCATGCTCAACTCATTACCGCAACGTTGCCCCAACTTCGCATTGAAATCCCCCATCACAACCGTATAGTGGGTTTTAAAGCTATGCATGGCTTTAGAGATCTCCTCATACATAGCCTCCACTTCGACATCGTCGTGTTTTGAGGTCGGAGCGTAAACCTGAATGAAATTCAGCGAATATCGTTTCGATATTCTGAGTATCAGGTACGCTACCCTGCTCGAAACACTTCCGATAGTAATCACGTTGTTGACAAGGGACTTGTGGACGATGAACCCGACACCACCTAGGGACTGTTGTTCGCCCTCCCGGTAGTATAGTAAGTTACCGGATTTTAGGGTTATCGAGTCCTCCCCCTCTCTTCGGACTTCAGATAGCCCAATGATATCCCAATGTAACTTACCAATTGCCTCTTCCAACTCTACGAGCTTCGCGTCAAGCCTCAGTGTGCGCGTGTTATATGTTGCCAGGTCGAGTCGTCGTTGTTGGCAGCCGGATCTTACCCGGGGATTCTTAGCACCCCCTGCCCCGCCGTTACCATAGCTGCTGCCATAGCTAGGACTAGCGGAGCCGCCGGGGACTGGGGGCCGAATTCTTAGCGGTGTATTCATATTCGGGGGGGGGTTTGCCATAATCGCCACGCTTGGCAGGCGGGTTGGCGATCGCAGTATGGCCTGTTGCTTCTAGGAGACGCTGCTGCCCATCTCCCGATGGCAGTTTTCCCTCTGTCGGCTCCTACGACACCCACGGGAAGAGAGGGGGGTAGTGCTATTCTTTTTATGTGCCGGCACTACACGGCATAACGGATAATGAAATGAAGGCTCATTACTCCAAATTTAGAAATAATTATTATGGCGTCCCACAGGGCAGTATACTGGGCCCCATCTTATTTGTTTTATATATAAATGACATAGTTGATATAGTAGAACATAAATGTATTTTATATGCTGACGACATCTCAATAATAGTGACATCTAGCAAACTTTATAATTCAATTATTAGACATGAAAAAGACGTGAACGATACACTTGACAAAATTATTCAATGGCTGGAAGATAATAATTTAAAAATTAATTTAAATAAATCGAATTACATACAATTTAATAAATCAAAACATGACAAATATAATTTTAAACTTAATATTTCAAAAATTAAGGAAGTATCGCAGGCAAACTTTTTAGGCGTTATCCTGGATCAGGATCTTAATTGGAAAATGCATATCTCTGACCTTTGCAAAAGAATGAATAAATTCGTATACGCTATTTACCAAATTAAAAACATTACTGATAGGAAGACTGCTATTTTATCATACCACGCATACGTAGAGTCTGTACTTCGCTACGCTATCGTTATTTGGGGTAATAGCACAGACAAAAACAAAACGTTTATTGCACAAAAAAAATGCATAAGGGCAATATGTGGGATTTCACCAGAAAACTCGTGTGAACCACACTTTAAAAATCTTGCTCTTCTACCAATGCCATCTTTATATATATACGAGGTATGCAATTTTGTAACCAAACATAGGGATTTGTTTAGTAGGTCCTGTGATTTAAAAAACACAAGAGTACGCAGAGATCCCTATAGACTTATTCTAAAAGACAATCCCAAGTCATCAAAATATAATAAAAGTTGCCTAGCTATGTGCGTTAATATTTACAACCACATACCAAATGACATAAAAACCCACAGTGCCGCGGTATTTAGGAGGCATTTGTTCCGTTGGCTCAATTATCATAATTTTTATAGCCTTAAAGATTTCTTTGACTTTAAAATAAATAAGAGATTTCTTTGACCACGTGCAAATATTTGCAATAAAGGGACATTTAACTTTAATGAGAGCATTTTGATGATAATGACATTATGTATTTCTTAAAATTATTTTATTTGGATCTATAATTTAATTGGACATTGTTTAACTTCTAGTATATTTTTATTGTGACATTTGCATGCTAATTTATGTAGCCCAATATGTGCATCGACATTTTTAATTAAGACTTTGTATATACCATATTGAAGCAAATAAAGATTTATGATTTATGATTTTAATCATTTACCGTTTTTCTCCAATATATTCAAACGTAAAAAACAAAATGTGAAAACATTTTCAGCTAGAATTTCTATTTTGTGTATTCTATAGTATTTTCTTTTAAGTCACTCCACTAATTGAATAAGCCGCCTGTTTTTAAGTGCACTTCGATTTCTTTTCATTCGCCAGCAAATTTTTAGCTTTAAGTTTTCGAAACTTACAAAAGTAGTGCCAATAACGTTTCCAGTAATCTTTCGGTTGGTACTAACGATGTTGGCACAGTCCAGAAAGAACAGCCATATTATTCAAATTGTGTGAGAAATAAACAATATTTTTTTGTAACCTTATTGGTCGCTCAATATGGGTCTCGAAGGCTCTAGGTGGCACAGCGGGCAATAGAGAGAGCATTGCTTGGTATTATACTGCGTAATAGAATAAGAAACGAGGAAATCCGTAGGCGAAATAAGATAACCGACATCACTCGAAGAATTGCGGAGCTGAAGTGGCATTGAGCCATCCAGACTTTTGGTTTGTTGACGAATTTATTCAAGTCTGTAAACCTGTGTAATTCATCAATGTTTTCATTTCATCATCCGATAGACATTTTTTTACGAATGTTTAACAATCGTTAAAGATGAAACAGATTTTTTAAATATTATTAACTGTTCTTTATTCAAATAAATAGTTAGTATACATTGAAAATCTTTTATTTTATATTTCTGACCATTTCTTTTACCCTTTTTTTCTACTGTAGTAAAAGATCTTTTTAGGCACTGATAAGATAATACGGTATGAAGTCAAACTCACAAGTCTTTGGTTAAATCTTATGTTCCTCATGTAAAGTGTTTTTTTATCATTTTACCAACAATATTAAAGGTCAGAATGATCTGGCTGTTCCATCTCATTTGTGGGTACAAGTGATTACCGCGGTTCGGTGCCAACTAAGGTTGTAATTTCTATGCCAATAGCATGTACAAAGGTGTTTGGCATGTCCTTTTTAAAGGTTTAAGACTGGTTTTTGTTGAACATTGAAGTTGAAATTTGACATTAAATGCTGTTATTCGGTTTATAAAACCGCTTTAACTGATTAATAACGGTTAACTGAAAAGTTTTAAGTTCACTATTAATCTTTAACATAATAAATTGAATTATATTATACCTAAATATTATTCGCCTGTTTCTTACACGAAGTAAAGTAACAGCCTATATCATCCCACTGCAGGGCAAAAGCCTCCATCATTAAACTCAAGGTACAATAGCAATGATGGGTACAGGTTAATGCCTTCATTATCACCACGCTTGCCAAAGTGGGTTGGTGATCACAAACCCGAGTGATGTGCAAAAATTCGAAACTCTCGTTGCTCGACACGGGGGTTGAACCCAGGACCCCGAGAGCTTGGTTTTCACAACAATCATGTATTTTACACAAGTACATGATTCGCAAACGTCGAAATCGACAAAAGTTTCTCTCAGATTAATATATTCACACAATCTCTTGGCCAATTCGTAAAAGCAATTCATTCTAAATCTAAATATATAAAAATGAAAACTGATTTAATGACTGACTGACTGACTGACTGACTGACTGACTGACTGACATATCAACGCACAGCCCAAACTACTGGGATTTAAAATCTGAAAATTTTCACCGTGCTTCCTTTTATAGTGTAGGTGAGCACTAAGAAAGGAATTTTGGAAATTCCGCCTCTAAGGGGGTAAAAAGGTCCCCACAAGTTTGTATGAAACTCCGTCAGTTTTGAAGCTAAGTCGATGAAAAAAAGATAAATTAGTATCCAGCTACCTGATTAAAAATAAAGAATAACGTCTTTCAGGATTTTTGAAAATTTAATCTTTAAGGGGATAAAAAATGGGGGCAAAGTTTGTTCGGTTCCGCGTCATATCCATACTCTTTACATATTTGTACTCTCTGACTTTACTTAGTTTGTTATGACATTCAATGTGTCAATCAGAAAATACATAGGTAATTTCTAACAAACAGAATGGTATTATTTTAGAATTTAATAATTGGCGCCGAAATGGATGAATTAACTGAATCAAAACGTGTAGAACTTTAATTAAAGGCTGCATTACAAAATTTGGCAGCCAGATACAAAACCTACGAGAAATTTCTAATTATGAATTATAATTAGTGAGTGATTAGCTGGTGAAGTGACAAATGAACAAATTTACCAAGAATAATTTGGAAGAGATACTACTACAAATAATATTACTGATGAACCACAGTTGGAAACTGAGATTGAAGAAAAAAATAGCCTTCAAGGTATTACAACACAGCTTAAACTAAAACTGCAGAGTTGAAATTCGATAGCACGAAACAATTCCATGTATGCAGTAGGTACTGAGGAGCAAAGGTCGGTCACAAACAAATCTTAGGACATCTAAATTGAACTCAGTACCATTAGACAAGGACGAAACATTCAAAAACATCATTAAACGGTTGGATACGTACTTAAAACTGAACAGATGTGATGATATCGATACAAGGAAATACACGTCAATCATACATTTTTGAGCCCAGAATTACATCGTATTATACACACAAACGTATTATATTATATTTTTGTGCTCCACGGGATCCTTGTGAGTTAGAATTTGAAGAGTTGGATAAAATTCAGTTAGTAAATTATCAACAACTCAAAATTGGACAGATTACTAGAAGATTTAACAATGGTGTTTGACGGAACTCTTATTTGAATATCAAACTACAAAGCTCAATTAGTGCTTCAAGAAAATGTGACCCCAATTTTCATCTAGCCGCGACGTATTCCATATGCCCTGAAGGAAAAAGTTGGCGAAGAAATAAGGAGGCTATGTAACGAAAAGACAAAACTTGAAAATTCCTATTGGATGTCTTATCTATTATGTATATTGGTACATATTCAGAAAATAAATATCGGTACTTACCATAAGAATGGTATTATTTAGAACTTAATCATTTTTAGGGTTCCGTTTTTACCCTTTGGGTACGGAACCCTAAAAATGACTATTACTAAGACTTCGCTGTCTGTCCGTCTGTCCGTCTGCCTGTCACCAGGCTGTATCTCAAGAGCCGCGATAGCTAGACAGTTGAAACCTTCACAAATTATGTATTTTTGCTACCGCAATAACAACAAATACTAAAAACAAAATAAAACAAATATTGAAGGGACAAAAAAAATCGCTTTTTTTATCTTTTTTTGTTCGATATTAATAATGGCAACAGGTAGGCACTTGAAATATTCACAAAACACTCAGTTATATTTCTAACTTTAATAATCAATAATTAAATTAATATTTAAGGGAGGTTACCACACAAAAAAATCTATTTTTTACTTATTTTTGCTTGATATCAATAAATGGTAACAGGTAGGTACTACATTAACTAAATTAATGTAGGTACCTTATGTTGTTTTCGTAGTCAATAGTACGGAACCCTTCCGACTTGCACTTGGCCGATTTTTGTTTATACGGTAGAGACAAATGTTGGGAAATCGAAAAAAGTGTATAGAATTACACTGTTGTACCTTATGACATTATCGACTATATTAAGCAGTACAAAAATAATTCCTAAACTGGGCATAGACCCGTATCTCAGGCAGGAAAAGGTAACAGGTGTGTTGCAACAACACTAAGCAGCTGCCTGGTGGATTAAATCAATATAGACTGGTAGACCATTTGACAAGCTTCCATTTAGAAGATAATTTGATAAACTTCCATTATTTTAGTAACGATTTATTTTTTCTAGGATCACCGCTTTTGGGGGCCTGGCAAAGTTTGCTTAGTGAAACTGCTTTTCTAACGCATCCAAATTATCTTTTTATTTAATATACTCCATATTACAAAAAATACACTTTTAAAACATGAAAATAAAACATTGAAAAAAAAATCACCTCACTTCATAATTCCGTGTTGTTTAACTTAGGAATAGCTACCACCACGCACCCACTAATGACCTAGCAGCAGTAATTAACCCTTAACTACCTACCACCTATTACTGTCACACAACCACCTATCATACGTCTGTGGGACCCGAGATTAATAATAAATATGTTAACTATAAACATTAAGGGCGAGATACAATTTGAATAAAAATTCTATTTTGAACATTACTAACCTCTTTATTCAATAAAAGAGGAACATTAAAATTAAGAATACTTTCACAATAACTTGAAATAATTGGCCTATTCTCTTTTTTTTGGCTTTCTTACTAACACTTAGATGAAATGAGATCTAAAAAAAATGTAAGTAATAGGAAATTATTCTTATATTTTTTCTATATAATTCAATCAACAAGGAACGTAAAAAAATAAATATATAACTCATTATAGTAATTATTTAACAAAATTGCGGGCTCTAAACTTAGAGCTTTTCACAACTGCGAAGACAATATTTTGTTCGAGCATTCTAAGCAAATTGGGGCTTTGCATTCGAACGCATGTATTTGTGTTTTGCGTTTTTTTTATATTGTGCAATTGAAACAGTTTTTAAGAACCGCCAATAGCTCTTCACAGAGTTTATTTGTAATACAGTTGGCCCTTCGTATTGGGAATCAGATGCGCCACTTTCTTCCAGTACGCGATTAACTTCGACCTGTTCCACATCGCTGCCTTCGTCGTTTGCATTCTGCATTCGTATATCATTGTCTGATAAATCTTGTTTTGTTTTAACCAACGATAAATTACAGCTTCACTAAGAACCATTATAACTAAAACAATAATAAAAAATAACGTAACCTCCTAACAGGGGTCTCTCAGTCCCACGCCGGTATTAATTTACTCACCTGAGGTAAACGCGCGCACCTCTTACCTTGACAAGCCGTTGATCGGTACAAAGGGACGTGGGAAAAAGGTACAGGATCGAACGAGTCGATGCAACTCTCCGGCGCAAAAATATTCACAATTATTATGTCAACAAGATCTGTGAGACGTATGGTAGGCGGTTAAGGGTTAATGATGTTTTGCTGATATCATTTGAAGCTGAAGAAATATAAAAATGTATAGACACAGTGGTCAGTGCAGTCGAATCAGTTCTCTATCCTGTCAAGTTTCTGAACACTTTTTATCCTACTGATCATCTACCATTCATGCCTCGAACCCACATCCCACATGAAAGTTTTGTGAAACTACGTCAGCTTTTTGGTATAAATTTTATTATGTTGTTTATAAGGATTTTTAATAATTAAATATTGACGGGGTGAAAAACCGTTGAAAATTTTTTGGTTAATTATTTGTGTTTAACATCATATTGAGGTACTTGAAACTTCGTTTTTCGATCATGAAGTTAGAATGACATAGGACTGGCTTTTTCAGAGCTCTACACCGATGCTGGTATTACACCGCTTTTCTATCCAAACGTAGTATGCAAGCAAATTGTCTTTGTAAAATCGCCTTTTTAACGCTTACAGATCGAGAAAAATGGTAACCTACTTGGTTGGAAATTAAGAATGTGGTTTTTTACACAGGGCCACTTCTTCCAGGGCTCTACGCCAGTGTTGATCATATTCGAATAAAGCCTTGCAAGCTGCTTTGAATGGTTTGTTGTACTACAGCGTTGACAGTTTTGAAAGTTTCAAATGATATTGTACTTCAGATTTCATGTAAATGCAAACAGATGTGGTGCGAGCTCGCTTGGACCACGGTTCGCTAGGAGAACTAACACCGGATCCCTAAATTTAAATCGGCCCCTTTCATCCAACTTTTGTAGCAACGGGCCCCGGTAAGTCGGCAACGACGTATCGGCTCCCACTAAGTGCCCACCACCACCTCGCCCGAGATGGGCACCCTCGGCACCGTAGGCAAAGGAAGTGGAGGAAAAGAGTGGAGGAGAGGGGGGTGAGTCGGGACGAAAACTTTGTAACAGATCAAAACCCACGCGTGCGAAGCCGCGGGCATCAGCTAGTTCAAAATAAATAACGACTAAATTAAGTACGCAGTACTGTAATTGCTATGGTTGCTTTGATAGTTAATTTGTTTCAATATTCTGGTTGCAGGAATTTCATTGGAATTCATTGAAATTAATTGTAACATGCTTTTAGTCAAGCACAGTGATTAGCTCTTTAACCTCTTTAACCTCATTTAAAATTACACTGCGAATATAGTTGTTGGGTACATATTTAACGAGATTGTTAAATATATGGTGCTAAGTAAGCCATTAGTATATTATTGTTTTTTATTCAAAAAAAAAAACCTACGTCCACCAGTGAACAGTAGGCTCATTCTGATTAAAATATTATAAATTGCACGATTATTCGTGATTAGAATAGAATAGAATTAAATGCTCAAACTGTGTACAATGTGCAGTTGGAAATACAGGTTAGAGGTAACAACAGTGTACCCATAACAGACATGCAATATTTAACATTAGTTTTGAAGTTTTACATAAAATAATAATAAGTAGCTAACACTTAAAATTTTGCTTAGGTTTCACATGCATAATATTCACCTAGACTGTAGAATACATCGCCAAGTAACCACTTTTTCAACTTTAATTTAAAATTTCGTAACTCTAAAGCCTTTATGTACGAGCGCAAATGATTGAATACCCTTATGCTAGTACTAGCTGATGCCCGCGGCTTCGTACGCGTGGGTTTTGATCTGTTACAAAGTTTTCGTCACGACTCACCCCCCTCTCCTACACTCTTTTCCTCCACTTCCTTTGCCTACGGTGCCGAAGGTGCCCATATCGGGCGAGGTAGTGGTGGGCACTTAGTGGGAGCCGATACGTCGTTGCCGACTTACCGGGACCCGTTGATACAATAGTTGGATGAAAGGGGCCGATTTAAACTATTTAGGGATCCGGTGTTAGTTCTCCTAGCGAACTTTCAAAACTGTCAACGCTGTAGTACAACAAACCATTCAAAGCAGCTTGCAAGGCTTTATTCGAATACGATCAACACTGTCATAGAGCCCTGGAAGAAGTGGCCCTGTGTAAAAAACCACATTCTTAATTTTCAACCAAGTAGGTTACCATTTTTCTCGATCCATAAGCGTAAAAAAGGCGATTTTACAAAGACAATTTGCTTGCATACTACGTTTGGATAGAAGACCGGTGTAGTACCAGCATCGGTGTAGAGCTCTGAAAAAGCCAGTCCTATGTCATTCTCCCTTCATGATCGATAAACGAAGTTTCAAGTACCTCAATATGATGTTAAACACAAATAATTAACCACAAAATTTTCAACCGTTTTTCACCCCCTCAAATATTTAATTATAAAAAAATCCTTATAAACAACATAACAAAATTTATACCAAAAAGCTGACGTAGTTTCACAAAACTTTCATGTGGGATGTGGGTTCGAGGCATGAATGGTAGAGGATGATCAGTAGGATAAAAAGTGTTCAGAAACTTGACAGGATAGAGAACTGATTCGACTGTACTGACCACTGTGTCTATAAATTTTTATATTTCTTCAGCTTCAAATGATGTCAGCGAAACATACTTGGTCATTAGTGGGTGCGTGGTGGTAGCTATTCCTAAGTTAAACAACTCGGAATTATGAAGTGAGGTGTTTTTTTTAACGTTTTATTTTCATGTTTTAAAAGTGTATTTTTTTAAATATGGAGGATATTAAATAAAAAGATAATTTGGATGCGTTAGAAAGGCAGTTTCACTAAACAAACTTTGCCAGGCCCCCAAAAGCGGTGCGTCCTAGAAAAAATAAATCTTTACTAAATGGAAGTTTATCAAATTATCTTCTAAATGGAAGCTTGTCAAATGGTCTACCAGTCTATATTGATTTAATCCACCAGTCAGCTGCTTAGTGTTGTTGCAACACACCTGTTACCTTTTCCTGCCTGAGATACGGGTCTATGCCCAGTTTAGGAATTATTTTTGTACTGCTTAATATAGTTGATAATGTCATAAGGTACAACAGTGTAATTCTGTACACTTTTTTCGATTTCCCAACATTTGTTTTTTTTTTTTTTTCTTTACCGTATAAACAAAAATCGGCCAAGTGCAAGTCGGACTCGCGCACGAAGGGTTCCGTACCATTGACTACGAAAACAACATTAGGTACCTACATTAATTTAGTTAGTGTAGTGCCTACCTGTTACTATTTATTGATATAAAGCAAAAATAAGCAATAAATTGATTTTTTTGTGTGGGAACCTCCCTTAAATATTAATTTAATTATTGATTATTAAAGTTAGAAATATAATTGAGTGTTTTGTGAATATTTCAAGTGCCTACCTGTTGCCATTATTAATATCGAACAAAAAAGGACAAAAAAATCGCGTTTGTTGTATTCCCATACAACAAACGCGATTTTTTTTGTCCCTTCAACATTTGTTTTATTTTGTTTTTAGTAATTGTTGTTATTGCGGTAGCAAAAATACATAATTTGTGAAAGTTTCAACTGTCTAGCTATCGAGGCTCTTGAGATACAGCCTGGTGACAGGCAGACGGACAGACAGCGAAGTCTTAGTAATAGGGTTCCGTTTTTACCCTTTGGGTACGGAACCCTAAAAATGATTAAGTTCTAAATAATACCATTCTTATGGTAAGTACCGATATTTATTTTCTGAATATGTACCAATATACATATAGATAACACATCCAATAGGAATTTTCAAGTTTTGTCTTTTCGTAATATAGCCTCCTTATTTCTTCGTCAACTTTGTCCTTCAGGGCATATGGGTATTCCATCGCGGCTAGATAAAAATTGGTGTCACATTTTCTTGAAGCACTAATTGAGCTTTGTAGTTTGATATTCAAACAAGAGTTCCGTCAAACACCATTGTTAAATCTTCTAGTAATCTGTCCAATTTTGAGTTGTTGATAATTTACTAACTGAATTTTATCCAACTCTTCAAATTCTAACTCACAAGGATCCCGTGGAGCACAAAAATATAATATAATACGTTTTCTGATGTAATTCTGGGCTCAAAGATGTATGATTGACGTGTATTTCCTTGTAGCGATATCATCACATCTGTTCAGTTTTAAGTACGTATCCAACCGTTTAATGATGTTTTTGAATGTTTCGTCCTTGTCTAATGGTACTGAGTTCAATTTAGATGTCCTAAGATTTGTTTGTGACCGACCTTTGCTCCTCAGTACCTTCTGCATACATGGAATTGTTTCGTGCTATCGAATTCAAACTCTGCAGTTTTAGTTTAAGCTGTGTTGTAATACCCTGAAGGTTATTTTTTTCTTCAATCTCAGTTTCCAACTGTGGGTCATCAGTAATATTATTTGTAGTCATATCTCTTCCAAATTATTCTTGGTAAATTTGTTCATTTGTCACTTAACCAGCTGATCACTCACTAATTTTAATTCATAATCAGAAATTTCTCGTAGGTTTTGTATCTGGCTGCCGAATTTTGTAATGCAGCCTTTAATTAAAGTTCTACACGTTTTAATTCAGTTAATTCATCCATTTCGGCGCCAATTATTAAATTCTAAAATAATACCATTCTGTTTGTAAGAAATTACCTATTTATTTTCTGATTGACACATTGAATGTCATAACAAACTAAGTAAAGTCAGAGAGTACAAATATGTAAAGAGTATGGATATGACGCGGAACCGAACAAACTTTGTCCCCATTTTTAATCCCCTTAAAGATAAAATTTTCAAAAATCCTGAAAGACGTCATTCTTAATTTTTAATCAGGTAGCTGGATACCAATTTTCATCGACTTAGCTTCAAAACTGACGGAGTTTCATACAAAATTATGGGGCCCTTTTTACCCCCTTAGAGGCGGAATTTCCAAAATTCCTTTCTTAGTGCTCACTTACACTATAAAAGGAAGCACGGTGAAAAGTTTCAGATTTTAAATCCCAGTAGTTTGGGCTGTGCGTTGATATGTCTGTCAGTCAGTCAGTCAGTCAGTCAGTCAGTCATTAAATCAGTTTTCATTTTTATATATTTAGATTAAAGGCACTATAGTAGCACATTACATTAGGATTTCTTTGAATACATAATATGTCATATTTATATTTATTGAGGACATTTGGACGCGTTGTGGATTTGTTTTTAAAATACTCTGGATTTAGCTTAATAAACTGGCCTATAAGATAAAAATATTAGTTAGTGTAAGATAGCTCTTTTCCTTAAATACATTTCGTAATGTTTCGTCTGGGACATATTATGTATCATGCGTAGACATCGTTTTTGTAGAAGAAATGTTAAAAAAGTGCTAACCAAACAATTTGTCTTCAGGAAATAAACTACGACTCACCCCGCGGTGGAGTGTCAGTCATCACGGAGAAGGGAGAAACGACCACATCCCACCTGCTGGTGCAGAAGGCGAAGTCACCAGACTCTGGACGGTACACCTGCGCACCGGCCAACGCCAACCCGCGCTCCGTACAAGTTCACGTTTTGAGCGGTAAGTTTTTAACACTGTTCTTCTAAACTAATATTTTAAAGATTTGATTGTTTGTTTGTATTGAATAGGCTCCGAAACTACTGGACCAATTTAAAAAAAAATCTTTTACTATTAGAAACAGACATTATCTCTGATGAAAATAGGCTACTTTTTACTGCGGGACCTGGTAGGTGGCGCTGCTGTCGTAGTTCTACTAAACGGCTTGACCGATTGGGTTGAAATTTAGCGTTTGTATTTCAGACACGAACGTAATTATATTAAGCCTTCTTAATCTATCTTTCTATATGCCACCGCTAGGCACAGGTTTCCGACCGCGCTATATGACGTGGGGTTCACGCGGGCAGAGCCGCGGGCGAAGAGCTAGTTATTAGCAAATAAATTGATAGTGTAACTCCATGAATAAAATATTTTGACTGTTTGAGAACCAAGACATTTGAGATACCTAAAAATTTGGTGTATCGACCAATTTAAGTTTTCAATATTATGTGTATAATTTAAATATTATTTGCCTCTATTACTTCTGCCTCTAGTCTACCCACACTTAATGAATTTACAAAAATGGTAGTGGTTACAATGGAAATCAAATTGTTATTAGTATACCAAATTGGTTTTCACACAGCATATGCCGAGGCATTAATGAGGCCACTGCGAGTATGCTGGTATTATGCAGTTATCGCAAAAAAAAAGCTAAAGCTAAAGCAAAATAATTATTTGAGATCTTAATAGAATTTAAGTGTCTGTTCCATGACTTAAGACCGCACGAGTTCAAATCTTAATAGGTGCAAAATTAGAAGACCTAAAGTTTAAATGAAAGTTGTACGAAACCCTTTGAAATGATTGCACAAGGTCACGTACACCCTCGATCGATGGGACATCGGAAAGGATCAAAGTTATTATAACTGGAATCGTTAATTATGCCGATGGTTGACTGTGCAGACGCTAACTGAATCTTCGAAACTCGAGTTCCAAGGTCGGGATGTTCAAAGGCCTTTAAGATAAGCAGAGACGGATTTGAAACTTTCGGATTGATTTTTGAAGGACTTGTTTTTCATGTGTTTGAAATAATTTAAAACGTATTATTAATATTAATTAGTAAAAAGCGTTAAAATTAGTATGTTCAAAATAAAAATAAAAAACATATTATTACAACATATATCACCCACATTGTATTTTTATTCAAACTTGAATGCATTATTTACAGGCGTGATTTGACTGTTGACTACAATTTTAAACTGCCTTAAACAAACAAGTAAAATAAAGTTCTGAGATGGTCAAATACAATTATAATTGACTTTATATTCTAAAATACGTAGATTTATATCGCAAATTAACTTAAAGCAGTTTGTGAATTTGTTTTGTAACTAAACTTTAACACGATCTAGATTTATTAAAAAACCGACCCTTATGTGTTCTGAAATATTTTTATGTTTTTTGTTATTAGACTCCGATATTATTTCGCTTTTACAGGGTGTCCTGTTAAAATAATAAAACGAGTATATATAATATGTTTTGAAAAACAGTGATCCCTTTGATGTCATTTTTGTGTTATATCATACATAACATTCTCCTCTTCGTAATGTACCAAGCCATTTCATTAACATAATTAATGTCCCTTATCTAAATATGTATGCGTATTATCGTTTCACATGAATAATACACGGAAGCGAGATAAAGCCTCCCAAAGGCTGTTACACTCAAAATCGTTGAAATTTATGGCTTGCCCTAAGAGCTCCGTGGCCCCTTGCCAACCTTAGTTCATCCCTGCCCTAGCCGGAGGCAGGACCGAAGTTTCGCTAAGTCCATAAGTCTAGGTTTATTGGACGTTGTCGACAAAGTAAACGGTTGCTCTATAATCTTCATAGAAATATATCTTGAAGCGATTTGGAGATAGCTCTAGGGTTGAGCGAAGTGAAACTGTTCGAGTAGAAGGCCAACTGGTTTATACGACAAATATTGATATAGGTTAGGAATTGGAGTAGATAAAGCGATGTGATATCAACTTATCATTCATACGTCAATATGTGTTACGTCACACTCCATTAGGTTTGTTGACGAATATTTGTCTCGCGGACCAAGCGCTTAGGAATTTAAATGAACAAGCCACACGCGTGGCTATAAAAAACTTTTTTTGCATTTAATGATTCGGAGACCTATTGAAAAGATCAGATACATGAACCTACTTCCTTCTTAAATTTATTAAACTAACTGTTATAGTTTAAGCTTTTTTGTGGTACTGTCAGAATCAAAAGTCACTGAAAATTGTATATGTTTGCAAGAATCAACTAAAGAGAATGGAAGAGTTGTTCATTGCTGATCATAGGTGAATTCAAAAGAAGGAGGCGGATAGCAATCATAGTTTGGTATCCTCCTCATTGCGTCGTATTCCTCAGTGCTGAGGGTCGTGACCGCCCTTCTGGATCACTTATTCCCTCGTAGTTTTTCTCCAACTGGTTCTGTCTTCGGCGGTGTGAATGGCGTTGTTAACAGTGGAGTCAAGAGTGGTGCGGATTTGGTCGGTCCAACGCATTGGGCAGCGTCCACGAGGCCTTTTTCCATCTACTTTGCCAGTCACAATAAGCTTCTCGAGGTTGTTACCGTCCTTTAAAGTTTGGTATAGTGCAGAGGTAATCCGACTAGCCGTCTTTTTCTGGCAGTTCTCTTTCAGTCCCCTATTCTGACAACTATAGGACCAAGAGTAGTGTTAATTTTATTATGTGCAGGCACTGTGAAAATGTATTGTTCACTGAATCAATCAACAGCCATTGTCCGTCCACTGCTGGCCGTAGGCCTTCTATGTCACGACACAAATCCCTATCCTGAGCTTACCCAATCCATTGTTACATCTGTCTCAAAACATTATCAAAGTCCTAAATTAAAAAGAGAATTAAAAAAACACACTGTTTTCGTAACTGATAAATTATATACTTGTCTCTTGCTCGCAGGTGAGCACCCAGCGGCGATGCAGCATGGCGGTCAGCTCCGTCTCCAATATCCTCTTTCGGCGGCTTTGCTGAGCGTTATCGTGGCCCTCATGGGATGCTAGTATATCAGGACATAACTCTTTTGTATTGCCTCAAATATATGCGTATAGTATGTTATTAATAAATTATGTACACGGAAAGACAGTAAATGTAGCTAAGACCGCTAAATGGAAACGGCGGAGCGTGAAGTAAGGCATTTAAATACGAACTTAAATAGCCTTAAGTCTTTAACTGCCGAAGGACTAGATTACCGTGTGCTGGTCTACCTACAACGCCTATTCGGTCAACAAGGGTACGGTCTTTTCTAAATTGGATTGGGTCTGGACGGAAGATAAGCCGCAGAATAAGCCGGGTCAGATGCCTTACTCTGCAACACGAAGCTCGTATTTACGGATATATCTGCCTCTTTCAGATAGGTACTTTAAGACATCGGTATGAGTGATAGGGACAGATGAATTCGAATATACGGACATTGTGTTGCGGAGTTAGGCTACAGAACTCGGCTTAGTCTCACTTATTGGAAGTCTTATAAACAATTTTATTTGAAGTCACGACAAAAACTTGTGATAGGCAGATTTCTAATGTCAAATTTGGAACGGTAGCCATTTTACAACAAGTAAAAGCTATAAGTAGATGTTCCAACACAAACGACGCAACGTAAGAGCTGAATTACCACGCTCGATCGGGATGCTGTAGTAAATTGGCGGTCTTAGAATAAAAAGTAGGTAGGTATATTTGAGATTTAATTTAATATGTTTGGATTAAGCTCCATTGTAAACAAACAGCCACCCATAGGTTTGTGTGCATCAAGTTGTATATCTTCAAGAACTCGACTCCTACCCGATTTGTGTTATAACTGGCCGCCTTACGGTCATTTCAAATAACCTGTCTATCTTCAGTTTTGGCATATCGGAGATAGCAAAACAACTTCTGTTTTTGTTTCTCTGGACGGCAAAAACAGAGATAGAAACTGTTTCCTATCTCCGATATGCCAAATCTGAAGATAGATAGGTTATTGGAACCGGCCGTTATTGTACGGACAAAAGCACGTCAACCTACCACAAATTTCAATTTTTTTTTCAATTGATATTGATCTCTACTCGTTGGACTTAAAGTTGAAAATCAATTCAAACCTTTAACTTTTTGGGAAGGTTGATCTGCCGTAGTCTGTACCTACATTATTATCTTGTTTGTATTATTTTATGTTCCTGTGTTTTGTGCAATAAAGTGTTTATCTATCTATCTATCTAACTTATAAAATATTTTGTAACTACTCGTATCTGAAATTATCGTGAAGCAACAACGCTAATACAGTTCGTAGAAAGTCTTATCTAAAATAATAACAACACAATAAAATTGTTAATACATTTTTAAAATAATAACACAGTTTATCATTACATTTACAAACTACTTTTCTACTTATTTATCGACGGCTATTCTGTGTTTAGGGTGAAATATATTTTACAATGTTTTGGTGTAATTAAAAACTTTGATTGAGTCTTATTTCTTCATCAAAAAGTCATGAATTCACTATGAGTAACTTGATGGGAAACTCACTCATGAATAACTTCCGGTTGTGTTTTGTTTTATCAGTTTCAGTAATTAAGATTTAAACCCGTATATATTAATTAAATATCAATTAAAACAGTTCGATTTCTGATCGGTGCTTGCAATGGCAAATGGTCGAAAATCATTTCAATCTTTTTATGAAATGTGCTAAATAATTTCCTAATGTCGAATGGCGAGATTATCTAACTACCTAATCGAAATGTGGAAACCTTATCCTAAATGCAGTTCAATAAGTAGAGAATGTGCTACAGGAATGTTAAATATAAAAGAGACACAATTTATTTATTTATTTAAAAAGTCTGCAGTATTTTTTCGACAAAAATGCATCATTTATTTTGCCTGTCATGACATATGGCATTGGGACGTGGTTTAACTCTGTAAGATATAAGGCTAGCTATGAATATAAATAAGATTCAGATATCAAGACATGTTTTTAGCAACTTTCATATGTTTTACTTTGTTCATAAAAATAATTGCGATATTATTGGACAAAAAAAGGCCTATGGACATAAATTTCAAACGATAGACGTGGTTTCAGGTCATGATATAAATACAGAAATAGTATTCCGTGATTAAACGTCATGCTATAAGTACAGAAATTAATAATATTCTGAAAAAGCGCAATCTTGTATTGATTTAAAGTCATATCAGTGATAAGCTCTGCTTTCGATATCTGAGGACTACTTCATACATAAGTGATGCTGTCAAGCAAATACTTTAGATTATAAAATATTTTTTATTTTTATTTTTTTTTGAAAGGACCTATGCTGTGGCAGAAGGCCGTTACAGCTTCACCGGGCGGGTTTTAGGCGAGTGCGGAAGGCACTCAGCCCAAAAGCGGCCTGCTAGCGGGTACCTCGAGCGCGAGGCGAGTCCTAGGCTTCGCGTAGCGAAGCCTAGGGCTCGCCCGCGCAGGGGCCCCGTACTAGCGGCGCGATCGGACCGTGTCGGGTGCTGAAGGCACCCGGCCAAGAGATCAACCCGACTAGTGGTTGCATCGCGTAGCTCGGCGCTGCAACACAGACTGGTCTGTGCATACAGACCGATCTACGCGAGCCCCATTCTAGTGGGCCCGATCGAGGGGGGCAGACTAGGCCTCAAGGGCGCCTCTGTAGGCTCGGACCTCGGCTTGGGCCGTCGTCCGAAGGGCGGACTGGTGAGAAGCGGCCAGGTACATGTCTGTACCTGCCAAAATGATGCAAGGGTCCTCGCACTCGCCGGCGAGTGCGCTGATTCGATCTAGTGCTTGTCAGGTGTGTACTGTTGTGAGTGGTGAATTGTTTTACGAACGATGTGATTTCGTCGTCGGGATCTTCGAGAACGTTCCTCGGTCGGCGGAAACGGGCTTCGACATCTTTTTGGCACGAGTAGGTGGCGGCTTTGACTATCAGAGGATTCGTATGATTGACGGCTTTATCAAAGAAGTGTTGAGACGCTTCTTTCATAAAGCTGGCAATCGACGGAATGTTAAGATCGCGATGCAAATTGTCGTTACGCACATACCACGGGGCGTCCGAGGCAGAGCGTAAGAATTTGTTTTGGAGGATTTGGAGTCTTTCTAGTTCTGAGGGGCTGGCATGAGCGAACACTGGACTAGCGTAAGTCATCACGGGTCGAATACAGGCTTTGTAAATTGTCAACTTATTTCTAAGTGACATTTTACTCTTCCTGCCGATATAGTAGTAGAGCCTTGAAAAGTAAAAGGCTGCAGTCTGACGGACGCGTTTTATGTGAGGTTTAAAGCTCATTCTACGGTCTAAGGTGACACCTAGGTATTTGACTGTCTTCTCCCAAGGGATCGGACGGTCGTATAGGGTGATAGGTGTGAGACATCGTTTAGGATGTTTTGAAGTGAAGAAACCTCGAGTAAAGTACACTGCTGCACTTTTCTCGAGGTTTACCTCTATTCGCCACATCCTAAACCAGTCACCTAGGGATTGGGCTGCACGTTGTAGTGCCTTAGTGATGTAACCGGCATGGTAGCCAGAGTGATAGAGGGCTGTGTCGTCCGCAAATAGAGCTAGCTCTACTTGCGGTGACCTGGGAATGTCGTTAATGAAAATTGAAAAGAGAAGAGGGGATAGCACGGAGCCCTGAGGGACTCCAGCCCTGATGGGGCGGGGAGATGAATAGGACCCCTCTACGCGGTAGCGAAAGGTACGATTTGACAGAAAGTCTCGAAGGATGAGCACGAGACTGTCGGGCACTTTGAGTTGGTACAGCTTGTAGATCAAGCCGTTGTGCCAGACTTTGTCAAATGCTTTCGCTACATCGAAGAAGAGAGCACCGGTTACCATCGGTTTGGATCTGTTGAGGCCGTCGAGAATGTGCTCCGTTAGGCGGTGCACCTGTTCGACACAAGAGTGGGAGGCTCTGAAGCCAAACTGTTCGTTGATTAAGAGATTGTTCGAGAAAATGTAATCTCTTAGGCGGGAGACTATAAAATATTTGCTTGACAGCATCACTTACATTGCGCTTCTCACCTGCCCCCCCCCCCCCCTCAGACGGCGACTCAAGCCGAGGTCCGAGCCTACAGAGGCGCCCTTGAGGTCGCTGTCGCTCCCAGATCGGGCCCGCCAGAATGGAGCCCGACCGTGATCCGGCATGCCACGGCATCTCCGGTTCCGGCGGCGCCACCACTGGTGGGTTCGCCATTTGGTAGGGTGCCCTTAGCACCCCACACTGGCCCGATCACGCCCGCTAGTATGGGCCCCGGTGCGAGCGAGACTGAGGCTTCGCTTCGCGAAGCCTCACCCTCGGCCGCGCCGGAGTACCGCTAGCGTGGCGGACCTAGGCAGAGCGCATTCAGCGCTCGCCACACTCTGCCCGGTTTAACTGATTAAAGCCTCCCATATGGGGTTTCAGTGATAGGTCCGTCCACTAAAAATAACTAAAAATCACTTACTTTGTTTGATCCCGAAGTCCGTAACAACGATATTTTGTGAAATCAGAAACAACAAAAATATCAAAAACACTTGCCACCAGACTGCAGGAAGTATAGAAGATTTTTTTTCTACTTTGACCCGTCCGGGAATGGAACCCGGGACCTCGGAGCAAGTGATACCTTAAAAACCAGATGTCGGTGGTGTCGGAAATTTGTGTTTGGGTATAAAATAAAAGGCCTTTTATAGTAAGTTCATTTAACAGATCACCATGGTCAATCGTGTAGGTTTTAAAACGTTGTTACAAACGTATCTGATCTGACAACGCGTCTATTGATTGATTGCATTCGGTGTGAAGCTTAAAATCGACATGTGATGAACTATTGGACTATTTTTAAATATCTAAATACAAATAACGTTTATTTATAACGTTCATGTCAGTTTATTTGTTTTTATCTATGAACACGCATTTCGTTAAAATAATTGTTTAATTTTGATTAATCTTTCTCGAGGAGGATTTAGCTTTATCGCATAGGTACTACTCGTATTAAGGTTGAGTTTCAGTGGACACAAATAGGTATACGATATCACATTTTGCTGAGCATACTAGACACGATCAAAATTTTAATGATTGGAAGTCACCAGTGACCCCAATGGCACTTTGCTAACTTGATAAAAACCATTTCGAATATACGAAAAACTTGCACAGCTATTATCAGTATGGAGTACTTAACATATTGGTTTAATAGTTGACATTAATGTCACTTTGCTTGACTGGCAGGCCATAGCATAAATTGTTGTTCAAACCTCAACTTGCGAGGAATGTCGGAGAATTCAGGCTGGTGAAAGTGAAACAGGCTGTATTCATAAGTTGATCCTATGATAGCTATGACGGTCTTGAGTAAATCAAACAGAGTATCTAGCTGGCATATAAAATCATATTTTTTATTAAAACTTATTTGACTTTCACAAATTAATTTGCATGATCATTTTTCTAACTAATTTGAACGTTACATTATATCAACTGTCTTGGAATATCTATCATGTTAGCGCCATGATAACTGCTTATGGCTCTCTTCCTTAAAATTACATTCCTCCTCCAGAGTGCTGAACACCAGCTTTTCAAGGAATCGTCAGCTCTGACGTTGTCTCAGATCTAAACTGACCTTGAGGTTCAATAATTCTGATTAAAATATAATTATGTTCAGCTAGTTTTATTTTAATAATTCTTTATTATTATAGCAGTCATCTGTATTCTCATAAAACTAATAAAAGAGCACTTAGTGATACAAAGTGTTTTTTAGAGAACACTATTTCACTGCTTTGTTTTGTACATCAACGTATCCTAAGGGGTTGTGCAATTGAGACGGCAAAAGTTATTGAAAGTTGACGAATATGTATCTTAGTGAATGATGCTACAGTTGAAAATGCAATGTTAATAATCCCTAAACATGCCGCGGCATCGTGCTAAAACTATTATGATTGCAATAAAATAAGATTTATTTCTTTAAGTCAACTGAAAATCCCTTGCCGTACCGACTCGATAGCAGGCACAGTCATAAAGTGGTAATAAAATAGTATCATGACAGCGCTGGTTATGTTAAAGCGCTGTCTAAAGCGCTTATCTCCGCTGAAGCGCTTTCCAAAATCGTACCTTGAATTCACTTTATTATGTTTTAGTTATCAAAGTGAGTATTAATGTTATCGTAGACCATTTTAAATAATGAAATATATAATCATTACAATACTGAATGCATTAATTGTAAATAAAATATTGTCTATTAAGAATTAATAAATGATGTTTGTGATAGTCACAAAAAGAGTTCTGTAAGTCATGTTAGTTAATTATATTGATGAAGCTCCTAACTTATGTTAAATAGATTCCAAGTAAATATGGTTCACTTATACTGAAATAACATTTCTTTTGCCTTAATTTTCTTTTAAATTCTTGCTTATGTAGGTATGTATCTATCCTTATATTGTAATACCTAATGATGTAAATGATGATTTATATTTCTATTAAAACTATACTGGTTTAGATTTCTGATCATTTGAGTTGATTGTTACGGGGTTTCTGGCATATGTTGATTTGTTGTAATGCTTTTCTGTTATATTGAAAGACATTGTCGCATTAGCCAACACAAGGCGCTTCAGGCGAATGGTAATAAAATGTTAATTCCTTCTTGACACGGCTTTTTTGTCTGATTCATTGATGTAATGAAACAAGATACACTAATTAGCGTCAAAAAACTACTTATACCTACTATCGGCCGGTCCCAATAATCTATCTATCGCCAGTTTTGACATATCAGAGATAGGAAACAGTTTCTATCTCTGATTTGTCCGTCCAGAGAAACAAAGACAGATGTTGTTTCCTATCTCCGATATGCCAAAACTGAAGATAGATAGGTTATTAGGACCGGCCGTATAAGTGCACGCATTTGACATAAGTATACCTTTAGTATAACCTATACTCATCGAATAGATACAACATAACATTAATATCCATACTATTGCATGTCGACATAATTTGGCCGGGTTATAAAGTTGAAACTGACATCAACAGAATCAACGTCATTCATTCAAATAGAGGGCATTTTAGGTGTCTTTATTACAATAAAGACACCAATACATTGGACCGTGTAATTAGTTTTTATTATAATTCATTGGCCTGATTGCAAGTTCATAATTTAGGTACCTACTAGCTTTTGCTCGCGGCTACGATCGCGTCAAATTCGGGTAACAATAAAATTTTACCCCCTCTTTTAAGTGGTTGCGGGCGGATTTCCGAAAAGAATGATGCATGATTTTTTGTCAGTGGTCAGTCACAAATAGTCCGCATACCAATTTTTAGCTTTCTACCTTGAAAAATGCGGAATGCTCTATACTAACTTCCATCCCCATTTTAGAAAATATCTCACGTATTAAAAAGAGACAAATAGTAGCCTATGTCACTTCCCATCCCTTCAACTATCTCCACTTAAAAAATCACGTCAATTCGTCGCTCCCTTTTGCCGTGAAAGACGGACAAACAAACAGACACACACACTTTCCCATTTATAATATCAGTATGGATATTATGTTAGAGATCCCGAAACAGCTTAATGTATTAAAAACGTAAAGCTCTTATGTTCGTCTAACACATTTATGATACTTATAACTAAAATTAGATTAAGTAGTTATAAAATTCAAAACTTGAAGTTATTACTTTAAAAGTATAATGTACTAGATTTAATATGTAATTATAAAGGTAATTAAGTTATTAATTAAGATGTATAATTATTGTTAACGAACACAAAATATAATTGTTTCGAATAATTTTTAATTTAATTGGATACGGTTGTGTATATAGCTAAAATGTTATCTAAGATAATAAATAAACTTATTGATCGTCAAACGTGTTGTTATTTAAGTTATTATTCAGTTTTAATTTAATGTTGAGCTCAAAGAACGTTTTAATATTATTATGGTATCTATATAGAAGCTGGATTAAAACTAGAAGCAACATAATTAGTAAATTTTGTGAAAGACCCTGAATTTTTTTATTTTTTATTTCTAAATGTTACTGGGTTCTTATTTGGCTGGGACATCATTCTGCCACTGACTTTGAAACAACTTTTTTTAAATTTATGTTTCTTCAATAGTTTGCAACCCTAAACGTTTGACTATAACAATGGGTAATTTACTAAATTACCTTCTTACCAAGTACCGAGTTTAGACAAAGGAAAACCACAGCACTACTCGCTAAGTCTTGCTTAAATCCGTCCACACTATTTATGGCCCAGTTAGAAGCCCTTATGCTAAACAGTATTATTAAAATTACTAGCAAAGGCGCTATATAGCAGGGCTTAATACCGTTTCAAAATAACACTTAGACTAGCGTTAACTATCGTTATTTTCATGAAGTTAACTTTTAACGGTAACATGGGTAAAGGTAGTTTGTTAACAAATCTTTCTTAATATTATAAATGCAAAAGTTACTCTGTCTGTCTGTGGTTACGCTTATCCTAAACTAGGTACGTGTTTTAGTGTTTGGTTTTGACTTAATTTCGTACGAAGGTTGATATAACCTTGAAAGAGGATATGAAAAACGTAACTCAACGCACTTTGAGTTTGCATGTGGTTAATAAGGGTAACGTAACATATACTTACCGTTATAATAACGTAATATTTATAACGTTCCGGTAAAATGTCTTGATACTTGTTACCTACTACGTTCAAAAAAATACTGATAACACGCCACTTAAATAATATTATAGTTACAGAAAACAACGTTAACATAAATTTGGACGTTATTTCTTTCTCTCTCTTTAATCGCTTGGAGATGGTAACGAGACATGATCATTAACGCTATTCAAAGCCATGCTACACAACACTCTAGAGTTATTTATATATCTAGAGTAAGACAGGATTGTAGTAACCCTTTACAGTTTACTGTCGACGCGAGGACTTGAAAGATTTAAATTACATATTTTACAACTTGCATACCATTATGGGTTGATGGTGAACGAAAACACATAGATGATGCTGTGACGCAAAGAGCACTGGACTGGGAACTGGACACAACAAACTTATTTTATTTCAATGCTGGTTAAAAACACAGATAAGTAAATAATCTAATTTCTGCTATAAAAGTAGACCTACCATTAAAGCTTATTCAAGAAAGCGAAAGGTCATTCGTCAAAGACACGGTCTCTTGCTACAGCTAAAAAACCGCCCAAGTGCGAGTCGGAATCGCGCACCTGAGTGTTCCGTACTAACTTTAACTGAATTAGGGGTCCACTTACTTCCACTTACCCAAAATACCACAATATTTAATTGACTGCAAAAATAACTTAGTTTTTCATAGTGTTTATATGAAGTAACGTAACGACTTGTAATAATCACTACATAGTATAAAACAAAGTCGCTTTTTCTTTCCCCATGTCCCTTTGTATGCTTAAATCTTTAAAACTACGCAACGGATTTTGATGCGGTTTTTTTTAATAGATAGTGATTCAAGAGGAAGGTATCATATGTATAATAACATCCATTAAATAGTGGAGAAATACTGTTATTTTTGAGGTTTCTAATATGATGTCGTAAATATTCACATTTTTTTCCGCTTACATTGCAAACGCAGGCTAAACCCTACGAAATTTATCAAAATAATGTACTAAGTATTGTACATATTCAAAAGGTCTACAGAAAACTCCGCGATGGTGTATGTCTATCTGTTATGGATATCCCACAATAACATTTTTTTGTCATTTACTTTTTACGACAAATAATGGCTAATTTTAGAAGCGATTTTAACCAATACAGCATTAATCCTTATCCAATTAAATACTTTAAATACATTGTTGATTTAATATTGATCTATATGGCCCTTAACAGAATATGATTTAAATAAATATTTTCGAAGATATTACAGATTTAAAAATTACGGGACGTAGCGTTTGCGGCGGTAGGCCGGCCAGGGCGGCGGCGGCGCGGAATTTAGATATTCCAAAGACAGCAGGAAATTTTCATGGTATTATTGAGATGGGAATTGTTTTACTCTAAATTTAACACGTACGGGCCACGGGCAGTAATGAATAAATCAAAACTACTGGATCGATTTTAATCATTTTTTCAGTGACATATTTCATACTCGTGCGAAGCCGGAGCGGGCCACTATATTTTTTTTTATATACAACGTTCACAGGTTTTTTGTAGTGTATTTAGTATCAGCATTGCAACCGTGCGAAGCCGGGGCGGGTCGCTAGTTCATATCTAATTGAATGTTTAATTTTTTGTAACCTGTTCTATTTAATGTGACTAGTATCACAAATGTATTTCTATGCTATAATGGCAAAATATGCTGTATCTTTAATTAAATTAAGAACTATTGTAACCATATTCTCAGAAATAAATGATTGATTGATTGATTGAAGGACAAAGTTATAATTGCGGTTGTTAAAAATGTGCTATTTCTCAAAAACTACAGGTTTAATCTCATTCAAACCAATTTTCGTTGAAAGTTTTTGTTAAGATATACATTACATATTTTTTTCAAAATGTTCACTTGCTTAGTTTTAAAGTTAGAGGGGGGGAGGGGCAGTCAGGGGTCATACAGTAATTTATTGATTGAAAGGAAATTAAAAATTGTCTAATACTTGTAAAAAAATATCTTTTGGTGCTGCAGATACTAACCAAAAACGGCTTACAGCTTATAAGGCTTGAATATATTCGTCGCATGGGAGTCTCAATAGTTAATGCAGTCACCCGGTAAGTGGAAGGTTGTACATTCGAGTCCCACCTAAGGTATCTAAATTTTTATTTAAGGTATTGTATTTTCAATTTACACAAGCGATTTGATTGCTCAAAGAACAATGTTTGTGATGTTGTCCATGTTATTATGATTTTATCTTTCTATGTTCCAATCGTTCACAGTGCGGCTTAATCTATAAACAAATATGGTAAAGGTGGGTCGCATTACAAAGGCCTGTAAAACCTGTTATTCTGAGTAAAATTGCAAAATAATAACACAAACTCTTCCTGATGTCATTAGTGAGTTAGTTTGCAAATGGCGTACCAGATTTTTATTTGATAGAATCCTCGAGCAACAAATTAAATATAACTACAAAATAAGGAGGTTCTTACATCGGATACGTGTCTTTTTAGAATTTCGTACCTCTAATATCAGTATATAAACTTTAAAAATTTTGTCTCCAACCCGCATCTCGCGAGGAGATGCGGGTTCGAGTCCCGCCTGAGACAAAATTTTTCAAGTTTATATACTGATATAATAAGTGCAATTAAGTTGCTAAAATATCAAATAAAGTATTCCGTACCTCAATGATAAAATCGGGACGGGAAATACTAAGGCTCCACTGTCAATCCGTCCGTTTGTCTGTCTGTCGCTAGGCTGTATCTCATGAACCATGATAGCTTTTGTTGATTTTTTTTAAAGATGATGTCTTTCTCTTGCTGGTTTAACAACAATGAAAACACAATAAAATAAATATTTAAGAGGCGTTTAATGTCTTATGTCAAGTACGCTAGTACTTAAAATAATAAAAATGCTGTCTATACTTAAATCCCTGTTGTTGTTCCTTTCTCAATAAAATAAAAATAAAAACTGGAGGTCCTAGTAAGGTTTTTTTGTCAGTGATAGTATATAATAAAATAATACCCCTATAAATTGCTGTAGCATTCGCCAAATTGTATTTTTTTTTAAATTAATTAACGCTACCTTTGTTACTCAAACTATAATAAGGAATCCATTGCCTCATTCACCAAAAACGGGTGCGTAGTATATAGTATAACAACATATCGTATAATGAGCAAGCAGCATGCATGCAATCATGCATGAGCAGGCAAGCAACATGCATGCATGCATGCAGGCAAGCATGCATTTGGCTTCTCCGGCGCTTCGGCGACCAGCCTCAGCCGCTACAGCTCGGCCGGGCGCCCGAGCTTCGTTACTGCGAGCGAGGACTGCACTCCATCCGCGCCTCCGGCTTTTAAATTGCACTCTAGGGTAGGGCAGACAAGTACCACGGCGGAAAGACCACGGCGAGTCGGGATTGAGCCAAATTCTTAATTTTACCATTGTATGTCAGTACGGTTATTTCTTTTAATCAATATTTAAAACGTTTTTATCTCAAATTATAGATATACGAAATGATGCGTATAACAAAAAAAAATTATAACAAATGAACGATACATAAAATGAGTTTTTTTTCAAACGATTTTATTTGTTATGAATGTTATACTAAATAGTATTAAATAAACTGTATGTTATGTAAAGTAATCGTTATGTCAAACAAAATTATATCACGTGTTGTTGTAACAAATGATTATTATGTAAAGTGATCGTTATTAAAGTTTGATTATATCAAATGATTGTATATAACATGAGACGCACCCACCAAAATCTACTAAATAGTTTAGCCGCAAATGTAGAACCCACATAGGTACTTAGGAACATAGACTGCTTAAATCATAACTCTTACTTTTGGCTTTGCCGTAGTCGGTTAAAAAAGAAAACCTCGCTATATGCATCACTAAATAAAATACAATAAAATATATATTTTTTAAATTGGTCAAGTAAAAGGTGGAATAAGTCTGATGTTATTTCATTCTGGCCAGATATGGAACCGTAATTGCTAGTATTATCATAATTCAATTGGAGCTCTGTATTATACTACATTATATCCGAACCCAGTAACATCACTGAATAATATTATAATCATTCATTTGCAAACACATGAAATGACCTACGTCACTCGCACGATATTGCCCGCTTCGGCAAAGATAAATGATTATTGTAACAGAAGGTTGTTTTTTATCATGTTTTGTTATACTTATTGCAGAAAATTTTTAAATAATGGTTTTGATTGACAATACGATAGTCATATTATGTTAAAATTCAAAGGAAATCATAATTGCAAGGAATTTCATTCTTATTTATCAGCAATCTTGAAACAATGTTTAATTTTTCCAAAAGTAGAGCTAACCAAACTAAAATTACTTAAGCATTATGTATACTTAAGTAATTTAGTCACTCTCACTGAACAAATTAGGTAACAATATCATGAGAGGTTTTTGTCAAAGCAAAAGGTAAAAACAGGACCCTATTACTAAGATTTCGCTGTCTGTCCGTCTGTCCGTCTGTTCATCTGTCCGTCTGCCTGTCACCAGGCTGTATCTCAAGAGCCACGATAGCTAGACAGTTAAAATTTTCACAAACTATGTATTTCTGTTGCCGCAATAACAACATATACTAAAAAAAAGTACACTAAATATTTAAGGGAAACCTTAATACAACAAACCCGTTTTTTTGGCCTTTTTGATACGGAACCCTTCGAGCGCGAGTCTGAATCGCACTTGGCTGGTTTTTTAAGTGAATGTTGCTTTGTATTTAATAAATTGTTTCATTTTAGCAGTCTGTTTACTAGCGCAAGTGTCTCTTGTCATAGTAGACAGTCCTGTAAATGCAGACAGGGGCGAATCGACCCGCGGGCTTTATTTGTCTCCTTTATTCGTGTTCGCTCCAAGGTCAAAAGATATTTCAAACAATCACGCTGTAAAAATCCAATTTCTTTAAAATAATCTTAAGACTCACTGAAAAAGTATTGTGACTATTCTGTACGTACAATCACATATTTTACGCAATAATTATTCGAAAAGGGTTCTAATATGTTAAAAAATGGAAGAAGAAATTTCAATTCATTGCTTTCATTATATTCTAGGCCTTCTAATATGTTAGAAAAAAGTATGGAAATGCTTTCATTAAATACTAGACACTTTACATTTTGGACGGAATAAAGATTCATTAGCTTAAAATTTTTCTAAATTTCTCAGACACTCATTTTTTTGTAATTTTGAACCGACTAAAGATAAAAGTTAGGCCACAAATTCACGACAAGTGTCCATTCTGTACTCTGTACTTGAATAATCAGATGACTTGGCGTGCCGTGATGCCAAATGCGTGAACTACGCAGCGCTGATGACGCGACAAGGGACGCGGGAAAGTTTGACCGCTAATCTGTTAGGCATTAATGTTGGTTTGGGTCGCTGCATACACTTCGGGAGAGGCGGGGTGTATAGGCCAGGAGGCGAGTGATGTTTCCAGTTTTTGTAAATTTGTTTTTTGTTAGTTTATTAAAAGTTTATTTAAGGATTAGGTTACCTAATCTCATGAATACTTAGAATAATAGACTAGGGGGCAGCCTAAGTTAGACACACTGAATAATGAATAGATTTAGATGTTATTTTCCGGAATTTCATAACTAAATATTATAAAATATGACATGGTAATTATTTTACTAATAAGTTCTGTGCGATATTACTGGCCGAGGTATAGGCACCTTACTCAACCATATTACTTGTCTTCTTATGGACTAACTCTTTTGTTGCCAATCGGACAAGTTCAAAAGATTAATAAGAGTCAATAATATTAACTCAAATCGACTTCTGGCTTCCAGTTTGCTCGCCCGGAACACGCCTGGTTACTAATAGGTCGCGGACACCTGGATCACCGCTCGAGGGCGCGATGACTAATGATGCTGTGCGATACATTGAGGGGCGGAACAGGGCCTTACCCGTATATCGACACAGGCAAATACACACAAATACTCTCTCTCTACCACACACACACACACACACACACACACACACACAGAGAGAGAGAGAGAGAGAGAGAGAGAGAGAGAGAGAGAGAGACATACAAACACACATACGCACAGGTGGACATACTTCTTAATTTTGTTTTCTTATAAATTGCTTAGTTTCTGTACCTTATTATATTATTATATTAACGCAAGAGTGTGTCGAGAAAGGGGGCTCCTTCTGTTACAGATGCTTTGAGTACTTACTATAAGAAATCAACCTTAGTCTTGGTAATTTACAATAAAAAATTATAGAGATTAATAATTTAATTTTGGATTTGAATTTTTACCATCTAAATTGTTTCCCTGGCTCCCGGTCTACTCGTCCGGAACACGCCTGGTCACTAATGGGTCGCGGACACCTGGATCACCGCTCGAGGGCGCGATGACTAATGATGCTGTGCGATACATTGAGGTGTCGGAACAGGGCCTTACTGGTACATTGTATAATGGAGTCCATTCAAATGAGACTTGTCATGAGTCAAAATAATGGTTAAGTAACCCATAATACACTACGGTATCTAAATAGATACAAATAAAATGAATGACCGAAAGGAAAGTACCAGCATAATAAGTAGTTATTAATTTTTCGTTTCCATTTTCATGGGCAGGAAAAGATTCGTATGCAAGAAAATGTTTGTAATTTTTTTTTTACCAACACTTCGAGGCTGCGAATCGAAACGATCCGCAGAACTTGACCGTCCTGTTTCTGGGCGTGACGTGAGTATCTACAGCTTCTTTTGGGATATTTTTTGTAGTCCTTAGCCATCACGAACTTGTCGAAAGGATAAGGTGCCCTCTTGGCTTTAACCATTCCTAAAAGAAGTTATCTATGTGCTTAAACAAATTATTCAAATAAAATCCTTGCTTTCAACTAAATGTTTACTGTTTGTTGAAAAGGCGCTCAAAGGAGCGTGTTTTCATTACGCAATTACAGCCGTTATAATTAGAAGGTTTAAGGGTCAAAGTTAAGTAAACACTCAACTTGCGGTTAGCTCGGACCAGAAATACCCGACGGTACGAATAATTTTATTTTAAAACGCTAACCCTTTAGGTCGATAGGGACTGATAGGTATTTGGAGTGACCATGCAGAATTAAAACAAAAACTTATAATAATGACACTTAAAAAAAATCTTAATAAGCATTAATTAAAAAAAATATTCATTAAATTCAAACTTTGCGTTATTAAAAGTCATATATTTAAGTAAACTGTAATCATGAAATTATCGTTTAATTATCAAACGATTATATTATTACATATAACGACGTACGTTACCGTCAGTTATCGTCAATGTAACTAGAGTTATTAAACATACCTTAATAACGTTAAATAACATTAATGCCAGTACCTACATAATTCATCATATCCAAATGTTTCCGCGTACAGGAACACATTTAATTTGAAATTTGGAAGCGCTCGATGCCGCAAATATTCGTTTTATTACGAAATCTATTATGTAACAAATATTAATAACAGTTCAGTATAAGGCCTCGAACGTAACTTTGACAAAATAATTTAATATCCAAAGTTAAGTGTGTAGAAACCTGATTAATAGATTTTTTTCTCGACCGTCGAAAAAAGGTTAAAAACCGTTGAAACTGTAGCATGGTTTTGTGGTTTCATGAAAAATAAAAAAGTGGGAGTTGGACACGTCAAGGGCCGAGGGTAATGTACTGTATATACCGTTAATTTTGAACCGCCTGACAAACGAAGCCCAAGTTATGTAAGTAACATCCTATGTTAAACATTTCGTCAATTTTTTTTTAATCTAAAAATATGATACAAAATTATAAAATATTTATTTAGCTATTCATTGGGAAATTTATACGCTGTGATGCACATGGGCGTATCTGTGTAAGGTTCGTTCATCCAGGACTAGGCCGAAGCAAAATAAAAAATAAAACGACTGTGCGCGTCACAGAATGATTCAAAATGAACATTCTTATTTTTTATATATTGTTTCTAAGGCTATTTTGATTATTAAAAAAAAACTGCCAAGATGTTATACATAATGGTAACTAAAGTGGGCTTCGTTTGTCAATCGGTCAAAAATCCACGGTGTATAATGTTACAAATGTGCAAACCGTAAACTCGATAATTGATCACGTACTTTTAATAAATACTATATTTTATAATACAACTAGCTGACTCCGCGAACTTCGTAATATCGCCTCAGAATAATATAATTGGACTTTGACGTAAGACGTCACACAATGTCATTGGCATCAAATATGGCGTTTACCTTACCATGTTACATAGAAAATTTGCAATAAAACAATATTGCTACTTTAATTTAATATGTAAGCTATCCTATTTTTTAAGTTGGATCAAACTGCACACGGTGTGCAAATTTGAATAAAATCAGTTGAGTAGTTTAGGAGTCCATCGCGGACAAACAACGTGACACGAAATTTTTATATATTAAGATTACGAATGTAAAGTTTCCAGATTTCTCCTTACAATTGTACTAAAAAATACTTGTCAATTTTTATAGCAGGGATCTAATTAACGATAAAAACAAGATACACGATCCATGGCAGAAAAACGTTAAAAACAAATAAGCACCTTCTGAATGTTTGGGAGGTATTTCACCTTTAAATTAATCTTTAAGTTATATTATACGTAAGATTAAATTAGCATTAGGTATGACACATTAGCTGCTTATATTTAAACTTGGACAGTCAGAAGATACATTTTCATGGACGGTATATCTAGAAAATATAGTTACTTTTTTATATACGTTATCATGGTTACCCTACTCAACCCTTTTACGGACTAAAAACTCTTTGGCCGCTCCGTGATGAGCTTTAGACGACTTACTTTTCCTCAAAAAATCACATTTCTACATTCATTGGAAATTGCAGCTTAGTACCTTACAAACATGACTGATTATCTTTTAACATGCCAAACACAACTTTCTAGTCACGCGTATACTATAGTGAACCCTGAGCAAACTTGGAAACTTTAAATCAAGTCTTAATTTAACAGGAACGAAAGTTTGAGATGAAACTTAGTTGGAACAGTTGATTAATTTTAGAATATAATAACATATTTATCATTACGAACCGCCTTGCCCGAAGACTCGAGGAATTCTAACGACCAGAACAGAAGTGGATACAGCACCACAGACCACATCCACGCAGTGCGGCAGATTATTCAGAAGACCGAAGAGTATAACCAGCCCTTGTGTCTAGCATTTGTGGAATATGAGAAAGCCTTCGACTCGAGATCTGGTCCGATGCCAAGTAGATTGGCGGTACGTCAAAGTGATGAGCTGTCTCTACGAAGCCGCCACCATGTCCGTCCTAAGTACAGAATCAGCACTCAAAACCTATACTGTTGCATCGAGGAGTGAGACAAGGGGACGTCATTCCACCGAAATTGTTCACAAATGCTATGGAGGATATGTTCAAGACGATGCACTGGAAAGGGTGAGGCATCAACATCAATGGCAAATACATCTCTCACTTGCGATTTGCAGACGACATCTTCATTATTTAAGAAACGCTGCAGGACGATAGATGCTGAATGACCTGGCTGACTCTTCTGTACGCATCGGCTTGCGGATGAACCTTGATAAAACCAAGGTTATGTTCAATGAACATGTACTACCGCAACCGATAGCGGTGCACGGCACCGTGCTGGAAGTTTATCAAAATATGTGTACCTTGGGCAGACATTAAATTAGGTAGAAACATGAGGATGAGGTGAATTTGTTTAATAATTATTGTCAAAGATTCCAAAGCCCTTATTTTTGAAATGCTAAAATAATATTTAATATTGTGCATAGTTTTAAATAACTCTATTAACACACATTACCCACTAGTTGCTACAATAATTTAGATACTGTTCATAGTCTAAAATAACTCCGATGGAGTTACATTAAACACCAATTACTAAGGGCTTTTGATAAGTCAATTAGTTATCACAGGAAGGCAAATAATTAACACGTTGTTAATAAAACGCCAGGCAAGCATTTATCTTAACAGGGGTCCAGTAATCAGCGTTGCCAATTAAACGAACTATTTGGATGCCGTAATTGCTAAGTCTGTTTTGGTTTGAAATAGGACGTTAGGTACTTCAGACTTTTTATTACGTGCTACAAACAGTTGGAGTTAGACAATGACATTATACAACAGATAATTTATACATTGTATAGAATATACAACAGATATATAATATAATGCACCTGATTATAGTACCGGGCCAAGATCTCGGGGACTAGATTCGAGCACCGGTTCGGGCAAAGGGAGTTTCGAATTTCCAAACATTTCTCGGGTTTACGATCACCAACCCGCATTTGGCAGGGTTGATAATTATGCCTGTACCCACTGCAATGGAATCTTGAATACAATGATGGAAGCCTTTTCCCTGAAGTGAGATATAATTATAAGATTAAACGAACTTACCTTAAGTGAAGTTCAATCTTAATTATACGAAGATACTTGTCCGAGATGGATTTTTACATGTAGTAACGGCGAAGCACTAGCGCAGAGCCACAATTTTTTCAAAGCTAAAAAAAAAAAAGAGAAACAGAACGTGTTCTATGGCAACCTATCAAATGTCATTACGTTTAAAGCAATGAGAACAACCCAACTAATGGGATAATACTATAGAATTTAGTATTAGTGGGTGGGTTTTTGGGACTGCCATCTCGGACAAGTATCTTCGTATAATTAAGATTGAACTTCACTTAAGGTAAGTTCGTTTAATCTTATAATTATACTTAATACTTGTCCGAGATGGATTTTTACATGTAGATGTTTGAAGATGGGTTGTGAATCATTAGTACAATTTTTAAAGAATGAAAAAAAAAAATGTAATTAAGTATAATAATAAACCTTAAAACTTTGTAATTTATACGATAAACAATTTGAGAGAGATTAATAGTAAGTAAAAACATTTAATTTTTTCACTCTGAAAAATACTATTACACACTGTATTATTGAATTCTGCTACAATTTGAAATATTGGCCTAGAATATAGAAGAATGTTGAGATCAACCTGCAGTGTCTTTTATTATAAAATCATTTCTAACACGTGACCTCTGCTGCACAGCAGATGTTGTTGTATGTCTTGTGGTATAATCCAAGAATATATGTATCATTAATACCAGCTTTTCTCAAAATCTACTTAATCCACCAACTTATGACTGGATTTTTGATGGTTAAAATCAAAAGGTTATCATTTTTTCCTTGACAAGTTGGTCTTCTCTATATACGATTTTATTGTAGACACAATATTAATTTATTATTACTGAACAAAGGTTTCTAATTGAAAAGAAGACTGAAAATTTTCTTTTCTTGAAGTATGTGTAATATTTTGAACATCAAGAACGTTTTGCAAACGCCCACAGAGCCAAGTAATGCGTCCCGTTTTTCAATTAACTCTTTTAGTGACACATTCTGTCATCTGATCTAACTGTAGGACCAATCAGTAGAGACAGAGCTGATCATTCTCATAGATCTGTGTTTAAAAAACTAACAATGAGAGGAATGGGAATCTCCTGCATGAGTATCAATATTGTGCTTTTCTGCAAAATAGTCACCATAATTTTAAGAGTGAGTCATATCGCCTTTAGATACCCAAATGGAATACTCTTTATTGCACACCAAATAAAGGAATAACATACTATTTTATAATATTAAGATGTACAATTTTGGGGGTCTTATCGCAAAAGAATGATGTTTACCAGACTACCATAATTGTGTACAGGGAAAAAACTATGACAATATTTAGGGCATTTTAGAAAAGAGAATTGACCATTATGACAAGTGCTAAGTTTTGAAGGGCACCACCTTATAAATTCTTGTCTGTCAACAGCCCTACAGCCAGGGTAAGCTGCTGGTATAAGTGATAGTAATCTTTGAAATTAAAATAATGTTCTATTAAGCTCAAATATATTTGCATAGCATTTCTGTTTAGCCCGATGGCAGAGAATGCCTCGTGGCATTAAGTCCACCTTTTGTACAATAACTGTTCGTTTGTGCAATAAAGCTTAAATAAATAAAAATAAATTATTTTAATAAAAATACTAATAAGTGTCGATGGCTTTTTGACTAGGGGAAACCATGGTTGTAATGGCCAATAGAGGAAAACTAATATTTTTGAGTCTTATTTAACTTTTCTTGATTCCTTTTTTCCCTAGAAATTTTCTTCAGTATATACTTTCACATTATTCACATGTTTTTAGTGATACTAAAACGGATTCTGGCCTAAGATTTTTTATATCGGCCCAATAACACACCCGCATCCGCTTTTTCAAATAGGGCTCGGGAGAATACTAAAATAACTTAATTACAAGGTGAGGAGACTGTGTACCTGTGTATCTATTTTATTAAAATAAGCTATTGCGGTTGTGTTATCAATACTCATTAAAATTTCCTAGTTAAAGTAAAACATTGTAGGTCCAACAGTGCAGCTTTTAATTCTAAATAAGAATAATAATAATACGAATTTATTACACAATTAAGATTTACAATGGTTAATATGATTAATATGATGTGTTTGTTCTGCACGGGACCAAGACCCCGAAGCCTTATTATGGCCCACATACAGCACCCCAGGTCCTGGGGTTGAAGCCTTGGTGTGTATTTCCATGAAACGGTTAAGTTGTTTACTTAATATATAATTTTTGAATTGCTAATTTTCATATTGTTTTTCCCCAAATTAATTATATCTTTATTTCCTTAATGCTAGGCATAACTTAATCCAGTTTTCATGTGATTTTAGTAATTCTTTAAGTCTGTGTTTTTCCATTACTTTTGTATATAGTCATCTATACAACAGCTGGATAAATTGTCTTAAGTGTAGGTACCAAACAATTTCTCTGGATTCAATTTTTTCTTAAAGTAACAGCCTATAATCATCCCACTGCAGGGAAAAAAGGCCTCCATCATTGAATTCAAGTTCCCACAGCAATGATGGGTGTACTGGCATAATCACCACTCTTGCCAAATGTGGGTTGGTGATCAAAAGCCGAGAAATGTTTGAAAATTCAAAATTTTTTGTTGCCCGACCCCGGATTCTAACCTGGGACCCCGAGATCTTGGCCCCGTACCTCAACCACTAGACCAACGGGGCGTTGTTTTTTCAAATTCTTTCTTATCCAACTGTATTTACTTTTTAAGAATAGTCTTGCTCTTATGTTTTTGTATAACTTTTTAGACTATAAGTCCAAAAAAAAAATACAGGGTACTCCAGTTCAGACACAAAGGTTACTTTTGAACACTCTGTATTTTTAGATTTAAGTTAACTTCTCGACTGAAGGTTTAAATAAATAAATTTCAAATCAGTCTGTGGAATTTTAAAATAACTCCTAGGTATTTGCAATTTTAATTGGGAACAATGCACTTTTCTCAAAGTTCATAACTTAAGATATGTAAGAGTTTGCATGCAACAATAATGTTGTCTTTGCAATTGTTTGTTTCCTTCAAATCGTTGAGAAGGTAAATACGATGTTATCTATAAATATATTATATTTAACATTACATTGGAAATCCCGGTTCAGTAATAAGTTTCTTTCAAATCTTTTGATGCCATATAACAGACATAAGTTTTGTAAGCAGTTATAATATTCTCAAAATCAAAATCTCTGTACCTATAATTATTTATAAAAAGTTTTTTCAAGTTCGAAATAAAACTGTAAGTACCATTGGGTTTTGCAACCAAGAATACAGCAAAGTTGTTGAGAAATTATTCTGTACATACAGTATGGGCACACAGATTATGCTCCCTGAATTTTAAGTTACTTTATCTCATAGGCAATTATATTTTTCTCTATGAAAGGCAATTGCTGTGGTTCTAGGAAATCGGAGGGTGAAATGGTGCTGAAAAGGATTTCATATTCCCCATGATTCATCATCCTTTGTAATCTCAAGCCATTTATAAATAAAATATTTAAAGCTGTAAAAAGGAAGGAGTTTCTATTTTCCTAGATATTGGAGCGTACTTCTTTACAAAGACCTTATGTCATAATTTTCGCCCGTGTAGGGAAACTTCTGGTCTGATAGTCTATCCAATTTTTTCTTTTCTCAGAGCCAAAAAATAAACTTTTTTGTAAGAGGGTTGTCATCTCAAAGGAACAATTATTATTGTTCAGTACAAGGAAGCAAATTGCCTACCCGCAATGTGGTACCACTATGTGAAGAACCGGCATAAGCCCATGTACTATAAGGGTAAGCAACTGGCTTACAGCGTTAAGATTATGTTAGAAAAATTTTGCACTGAGTCGCAGTGTCTCGGTGGCTTAACGATACAGCGCCCGCCCCGCATGCTAGGAGATGCGGGTTCAAGTCCCGCCTGAGACATGATTTTACAAGTTTATGTACTGATAACATGAAGGCGTTCTAGTCCCATCGTACTAGCCTGCGCCCTTAATGTAAGCATGTCTCATAGGCCTTCTCTCGTTATATTCGCCCCGTATAGGGAAAGAATCCGGCCTGATAGGCTTTCCCATTTCTGCTTTTCCTACACCCTCTTTTTCCCGAGCCAGCAGAAGCTCTTCTGTAAGATGATTGTCATCTAAAAGGAACAATTTTCATTATTCTGTACAAAGAAGCAAATTGTCTACAAAAATGTGGTAGCTCTCATGCTCATATAATATGAAGGCATCTAGTTCCAGCATACTAGCTCTTGCCCTTAATGTAAGCATGTCTATCTTCGAGTGATAGCACTTGCCTAATAGAAAAACTCTCACATTTAGCATGTCTAGCCATTGTTTGTGATTATTCAGAATATCTCGCACAAAATGAGAGCTTGTGGTTCTGTTCATCATACATGAAACTACCCAGACGTTTAAAGTTGTTATAGGGAAAAGTCATATTTGTTGAAATATGTTAGCCTCACCTATTGGTGTATGTGTCATCTTCTATGATAACACATTTAAGAGGGTGTGGTCAAAGATGTTTCCTCATATTGCTCTGAGAATCTTGAAGTTTCCTTTATTAGCTTCCATTTTTCGAATCTTCCTCTTGTTTCCTCGTTTCTTTTCCTTTCTTAATCTTCTTTCTTGAATTTAATTTTCTTCAAACACTTGGATTTTAATGGTGAGATTTTTAAACAAGTGAGTAAAACGGTTACGAAATGATAAACGTGCTCTCCGAAAAGAAATTACGAAAAGCAATCTTGTTTTTACCGTAACCTAACCGAAGGTTTATGCACTAGGAATAAATATTGAATCTGCAGAATGCATAGATATATCATTGCTTTCGTTGTAACGCTTTTAGCCCCAAGCGACAACCGGTTGTTGCGATAACAATTGATATTTAATTGTGTCTGGGAATATCCGAACGTCAAAGGTACAACGAAATGAAAACAGAAAAAATGGTGGAAGGTGATATTATAGGTTATGAATTTTTTCTGAAGATTCAACTCGAAACCATCCTAACTACAACATTGCTCTATATGTGAAAGTAAGAATAAATTGAATCATACCTGTGATTAATGTTATAAATCCCTTCTATTTGCATAATAAGCCTTGAACTTGATTAGGCTTCTTCTTGTCATTTTCCCAAAAATCACAATTCGACCTAAGTAAACACTTTGCACCTTGACTACCTTAATTCTAAAGCCTGATTATAAACTTTTATGGTATATTTCTTAAGAGTAATAGATATTTTACCCATCTTTTATAAAACGACGATGTGACCGCGCTCGCACAAAAACCGTAATGACATTTGATAGGTTGCCATAGAACACGTTCTGTTTCTCTTTTTTTTTTTTAGCTTTGAAAAAATTGTGGCTCTGCGCTAGTGCTTCGCCGTTACTACATGTAAAAATCCATCTCGGACAAGTATCTTCGTATAATTAAGATTGAACTTCACTTAAGGTAAGTTCGTTTAATCTTATAATAATCATTCATTTGCAAACACATGAAATGACCTACGTCACTCGCACGATATTGCCCGCTTCGGCAAAGATAAATGATTATTGTAACAGAAGGTTGTTTTTTATCATGATTTGTTATACTTATTGCAGAATTTTTTTAAATAATGGTTTTGATTGACAATACGATAGCCATATTATGTTAAAATTCAAAGGAAATCATAATTGCAAGGAATTTCATTCTTATTTGTCAGCAATCTTGAAACAATGTTTAATTTTTCCAAAAGTAGAGCTAACCAAACTAAAATTACTTAAGCATACATACTCTCACTGAACAAATTAGGTAACAATATCATAAGAGGTTTTTGTCAATGCAAAAGGTAAAAACGGGACCCTATTACTAATATTTCGCTGTCTGTCCGTCTGTTGATCTGTCCGTCTGCCTGTCACCAGGCTGTATCTCAAGAGCCACGATAGCTAGACAGTTAAAATTTTCACAAACTATGTATTTCTGTTGCCGCAAAAACAACAAATACTAAAAACAAAATAAAATAAATATTTAAGGGAAACCTTAATACAACAAACCCGTTTTTTTGGCCTTTTTGATACGGAACCCTTCGAGCGCGAGTCTGGATCGCACTTGGCCGGTTTTTTAAGTTAATGTTGCTTTGTATTTAATAAATTGTTTCATTTTAGCAGTCTGTTTACTAGCGCAAGTATCTCTTGTGATAGTAGACAGTGCTGTAAATGCAGACCGGGGCAAATCGACCCGCGGGCTTTATTTGTCTCCTTTGATTTGTGTTCGTTCCAAGGTCAAAAGATATTTCAAACAATCACACTGTAAAATAAATCCAATTTCTTTAAAATAATCTTAAGACTCACTGAAAAAGTATTGTGACTAGTCTGTACGTACAATCACATCTACGCAATAATTAATTATTCGAAAAGGGACGAAGTATACTTTTATTTCTAATATGTTAGAAAATGGAAGAAGAAATTTCAATTCATTGCTTTCATTATATTCTAGGCCTTCTAATATGTTAGAAAAAAGTATGGAAATGCTTTCATTAAATACTAGACACTTTACATTTTGGACGGAATAAAGATTCATTAGCTTAAAATTTTTCTAAATTTCTCAGACACTCATTTTTTTGTAATTTTGAACCGACTAAAGATAAAAGTTAGGCCACAAATTCACGACAAGTGTCCATTCTGTACTCTGTACTTGAATAATCAGATGACTTGGCGTGCCGTGATGCCAAATGCGTGAACTACGCAGCGCTGATGACGCGACAAGGGACGCGGGGAAGTTTGACCGCTAATCTGTTAGGCATTAATGTTGGTTTGGGTCGCTGCATACACTTCGGGAGAGGCGGGGTGTATAGGCCAGGAGGCGAGTGATGTTTCCAGTTTTTGTAAATTTGTTTTTTGTTACTTTATTAAAAGTTTATTTAAGGATTAGGTTACCTAATCTCATGAATACTTAGAATAATAGACTAGGGGGCAGCCTAAGTTAGACACACTGAATAATGAATAGATTTAGATGTTATTTTCCGGAATTTCATAACTAAATATTATAAAATATGAGTTCAAAAGATTAATAAGAGTCAATAATATTAACTCAAATCGACTTCTGGCTTCCAGTTTGCTCGCCCGGAACACGCCTGGTTACTAATAGGTCGCGGACACCTGGATCACCGCTCGAGGGCGCGATGACTAATGATGCTGTGCGATACATTGAGGGGCGGAACAGGGCCTTACCCGTATATCGACACACGCAAATACACACAAATACTCTCACTCTAACACACACACACACACACACACACACACACACACACACACACACACACACACACACACACACACACACACACACAGAGAGAGAGAGAGAGAGAGAGAGAGAGAGAGAGAGAGAGAGAGAGAGAGAGAGAGAGAGAGAGAGAGAGAGAGAGAGAGAGAGAGAGAGAGAGAGAGAGAGACATACAAACACACATACGCACAGGTGGACATACTTCTTAATTTTGTTTTCTTATAAATTGCTTAGTTTCTGTACCTTATTATATTATTATATTAACGCAAGAGTGTGTCGAGAAAGGGGGCTCCTTCTGTTACAGATGCTTTGAGTACTTACTATAAGAAATCAACCTTAGTCTTGGTAATTTACAATAAAAAATTATAGAGATTAATAATTTAATTTTGGATTTGAATTTTTACCATCTAAATTGTTTCCCTGGCTCCCGGTCTGCTCGTCCGGAACACGCCTGGTCACTAATGGGTCGCGGACACCTGGATCACCGCTCGAGGGCGCGATGACTAATGATGCTGTGCGATACATTGAGGTGTCGGAACAGGGCCTTACTGGTACATTGTATAATGGAGTCCATTCAAATGAGACTTGTCATGAGTCAAAATAATGGTTATGTAACCCATAATACACTACGGTATCAAAATAGATACAAATAAAATGAATGACCAAAAGGAAAGTACCAGCATAATAAGTAGTTATTAATTTTTCGTTTCCATTTTCATGGGCAGGAAAAGATTCGTATGCAAGAAAATGTTTGTATTATTTTTTTACCAACACTTCGAGGCTGCGAATCGAAACGATCCGCAGAACTTGACCGTCCTGTTTCTGGGCGTGACGTGAGTATCTACAGCTTCTTTTGGGATATTTTTTGTAGTCCTTAGCCCACACGAACTAGTCGAAAAGATAAGGTGCCCTCTTGGCTTCAACCATTCCAAAAAGAAGTTATCTATGTGTTTAAACAAATTATGCAAATAAAATCCTTGTTAAAAACTAAATGTTTACTGTTTGTTCAAAAGGCGCTCAAAGGAGCGTGTTTTCATTACGCAATTACAGCCGTTATAATTAGAAGGTTTAAGGGTCAAAGTTAAGTAAACACTCAACTTGCGGTTAGCTCGGACCAGATATACCCGACGGTACGAATAATTTTATTTTAAAACGCTAACCCTTTAGGTCGATAGGGACTGATAGGTATTTGGAGTGACCATGCAGAATTAAAACAAAAACTTATAATAATGACACTTAAAAAAATCTTAATAAGCATTAATTAAAAAAAAATATTCATTAAATTCAAACTTTGCGTTATTAAAAGTCATATATTTAAGTAAACTGTAATCATGAAATTATCGTTTAATTATCAAACGATTATATTATTACATATAACGACGTACGTTACCGTCAGTTATCGTCAATGTAACTAGAGTTATTAAACATACCTTAATAACGTTAAATAACATTAATGCCAGTACCTACATAATTCATCATATCCAAATGTTTCCGCGTACAGGAACACATTTAATTTGAAATTTGGAAGCGCTCGATGCCGCAAATATTCGTTATTACGAAATCTATTATATTACAAATATTGATAACAGTTCAGTATAAGGCCTCGAACGTAACTTTGACAAAATAATTTAATATCCAAAGTTGAGTGTGTAGAAACCTGTTTAATAGATTTTTTCTCGGCCGTCGAAAAAAGGTTAAAAAACGTTGAAATTGTAGCACAGTTTTGTGTTTCAGAAAAAAAAGGTGGGTCACGCCCAGGGCCGAGGGTAATGTAGGTACTGTATATACCGTTTAATTTGAACTTCCTGAAACCAATTTTGAAAACGAAGCCCAAGTTATGTAAGTAACCACCTATGTTTAACATTTCGGCAATTTTTTTTTTATCTAAAAATATGATACAAAATTATAAAATATTTATTTAGCTATTCATTGGGAAATTTATACGCTGTGATGCACATGGGCGTATCTGTGTAAGGTTCGTTCATCCAGGACTAGGCCGAAGCAAAATAAAAAATAAAACGACTGTGCGCGTCACAGAATGATTCAAAATGAACATTCTTATTTTTTATACATTGTATCTAAGGCTATTTTGATTAATTAAAAAAAACTGCCAAGATGTTATACATAATGGTAACTAAAGTGGGCTTCGTTTGTCAATCGGTCAAAAATCCACGGTGTATAATGTTACAAATGCGCAAACCGTAAACTCGATAATTGATCACGTACTTTTAATAAATACTATATTTTATAATACAACTAGCTGACTCCGCGAACTTCGTAATATCGCCTCAGAATAATATAATTGGACTTTGACGTAAGACGTCACACAATGTCATTGGCATCAAATATGGCGTTTACCTTACCATGCTACATAGAAAATTTGCAATAAAACAATATTGCGACTTTAATTTAATATGTAAGCTATCCTATTTTTTAAGTTGGATCAAACTGCACACGGTGTGCAAATTTGAATAAAATCAGTTGAGTAGTTTAGGAGTCCATCGCGGACAAACAACGTGACACGAAATTTTTATATATTAAGATTACGAATGTGAAGTTTCCAGATTTCTCCTTACAATTGTACTAAAAAATACTTGTCAATTTTTATAGCAGGGATCAATTTAACGGTAAAAACAAGACACACGATCCATAGCAAAAAAACGTTTGAACCAAATAATCACCTTCTGAATGTTTGGGAGGTCTTTCACCTTTAAATTAATCTTTAAGTGATATTATACGTAAGATTAAATTAGCATTAGGTATGACACATTAGCTTATATGCTTATATTTAAACTTGGATAGTCAGAAGATACATTTTCATGGACGGTATATCTAGAAAATATAGTTACTTTTTTATATACGTTATCATGGTTACCCTACTCAACCCTTTTACGGACTAAAAACTCTTTGGCCGCTCCGTGATGAGCTTTAGACGACTTACTTTTCCTCAAAAAATCACATTTCTACATTCATTGGAAATTGCAGCTTAGTACCTTACAAACATGACTGATTATCTTTTAACATGCCAAACACAACTTTCTAGTCACGCGTATACTATAGTGAACCCTGAGCAAACTTGGAAACTTTAAATCAAGTCTTAATTTAACAGGAACGAAAGTTTGAGATGAAACTTAGTTGGAACAGTTGATTAATTTTAGAATATAATAACATATTTATCATTACGAACCGCCTTGCCCGAAGACTCGAGGAATTCTAACGACCGGAACAGAAGTGGATACAGCACCATAGACCACATCCACGCAGTGCGGCAGATTATTCAGAAGACCGAAGAGTATAACCAGCCCTTGTGTCTAGCATTTGTGGACTATGAGAAAGCCTTCGACTCGAGATCTGGTCCGATGCCAAGTAGATTGGCGGTACGTCAAAGTGATGAGCTGTCTCTACGAAGCCGCCACCATGTCCGTCCTAAGTACAGAATCAGCACTCAAAACCTATACTGTTGCATCGAGGAGTGAGACAAGGGGACGTCATTTCTCCGAAATTATTCACAAATGCTATGGAGGATATGTTCAAGACGATGCACTGGAAAGGGTGAGGCATCAACATCAATGGCAAATACATCTCTCACTTGCGATTTGCAGACGACATCTTCATTATTTAAGAAACGCTGCAGGACGATAGATGCTGAATGACCTGGCTGACTCTTCTGTACGCATCGGCTTGCGGATGAACTTGGATAAAACCAAGGCGGTAGTACATGTTCAATGAACATGTACTACCGCAACATATAGCGGTGCACGGCACCGTGCTCGAAGTTTTTCAAAATATGTGTACCTTGGGCAGACATTAGTAGTAAATGAATTGGGAAGTCTAGCTCAAGAACGCTGTATTTCAACCGCTCGCTATGCTCGCTCCGGCGCGACGCTGCGCACCGCACCTTTGAAATACATCGCCTTGATCGAGACTCCCCAATTCATAATACATGCACACGTACCTGTTTTTTCAGCAACTGATAGACGATACACATTATTTGAAACACTATCACCGTTTTAATTTGACCACTAATTAACAGATTTATAAAAAATACTGAACTGTTTTGTTTCTGAATACGAGTATGTTTTATGTTGATTTACTTAGTGTTTTGATCATGCTTCAGTTTACAACTGAACCAAATTACACACACTGAGGCAATGAAAATAATGTTTTTCGGTAAACGTAAACGTTAAATTTTAATCATAATGCAATTTGACTAGATGTATCGTTTATGCATCAGTTTACAGCCGTACCAAATAGGGTACTTAATTCTGGCTGCATCCCGGACCAGCAGGGCACACACTTTAGCATTATAACAATATGAATTTAATCAAAGAGCTAAGAATAAAACAAAACGTTTACGAATCTTATATGTATTACTTAAAATTTTATTATGTATATCCCCAATGATTTGTTTACAACCATACCGTAATGGGTACTTCTTTTTGGCTGTATCCCGGGCTTGCAGGGCACACACAAATATTGAGAATATCACCATAATTAAATAGTAAGAATATTAGGTACGTGAAGTTATTTTAGACATGGAATACTTTCAAGGACAAAACAATTCAGTTAGTAAAATTAAATTGTAAGATGTGACGCGAACGGGATTATTACTTGAACTAAAAGGTAGCTAAGGTTAGCGTGACGTGCGCGTGTATGTAACGGGGAGTGCACACTACTCGTATTAACATCTAAGAATAAAGAGTATGAGTAAACAATAGTACCTAAGTATATTATATGTATAAGGTATCAAATGTATTTATGGGAACACTCCGTGAAGTGCAATCGTTGAGGTATTTTAAACGAATATTAATATCTTAACAGATTATTTTTAGCATTAAGTATGCTTTTATCAAACACTAGATAATATTATTGCTTTATTACTGACATTAAAATTAAGTGAAGGATTGAGAATGTAAAATTATTATGGCAGTATTACAAAAGTAAATCTTCAATCAAAGTCTATAACTTGTGGTTGTAGGTGTTCTTCCTGACAATAATTTTCAGACAGTGTATATGATGCTTTAAAGTCAGCGCGCTAATTTGCTTCCTTAGCATTTGCAGTATGTGTGAACCTAAATCTGCTAACAAGACGTATCTTGTTGCATGTTACACTTGCGGGCTACGAATTTAGCTGGCTAACAATTTGTTGCTATGCCCATGATGAAAATTAACTAAATAGTTAGTCTTAATTACTTCGTCTGTTCAATTCTTGGGTTGAATTTATTTAAATGATTTGGTAGTACACGGATTTCATAAATAAAATTACATAATTTACTTATAAGCAATGGGTGGTTACTCAATATTAATACTATTAATATTTTTGAACTTTCATTCATAATTTACAGATATTTTTAGGTTTTTAATATTTTATCGTTAAATTGGTGTTCAAATTCTTTGCTCTTAACTGTAAACTATTTTCAATGATCAACAAAGGATTTTCATAGTAATTATTTATTATATAAAATAGTTAGATTAATATTACTTAACAAGACGTTTTCCGCGGCCTTCCCGCGAGGAATTTGGTTTGTCACAAAACTCGGAAACAGATATTTTTTTATGCTGGATAAAGGTGCAACAAACAAATAAAATTACTTTTACAGAATAATGTTAGCAGGCTAAACTTTATTTCAAAGTTAGTATTAATTAATATATTTTATTACTTAACTAGATGTTTTCGCGGCTTTGCCTGCGTAGCATTTGGTTTGTCACAAACTCGGAAACGATTATTTTTGGATGAAAGGTAGCCTATGTAGGTATTCTACTTTTTCCATTTCCCTAGCAACGTGTATGCAAATTCCATAGCGATTGGTTCAGTAGTTATGATGTAACGGCGACTCAACAAACAAACTAACTCACTTTCACATTTATAATATTTAACAACTTCGCTGTTTCCATTGGAAAACCTAAAAAAGACGTTTCCAAAGTTTGGTAAGCCTTGACATATCCTGATGACTAGGATCATTCACGGTTTTGGGTTAGATAAATTGTATTAGGTCAATTCGTTAATTTATGATTCTGAAATCGTACGACCAGCAATTTATGTGAGTAGGTAATTTATAATCCAATTCAAACGATGCCGCACCGCGGGAAATCACTAGTATTTGAAATAATAATTTACTTTAGGGCTAAATAAATTTGCAAAGTTGCTGATTCGAAGTTTTCCTATTTAGTAATAAATTTATAAGTAATTTGAGAAACTTGTTTGTTCTTTTAATTAATTGCTGATAGGAATTATTTTCAATATGTGTGTATAGTTTGACAGTTTTTACACTAATATGTGTGAGTGCGAATTTGGTATAAAATGATCGGTAAGTAAATCAATTGCTATTACTATCAGTGGTCAATACCCGATCGTTCTGCTGTCGAAAACTTCGTGCAACACCTCTTCAACCTCGTGGAAAAATGTTCGTGAGTTCTTTTTATTTTATTATTGAGCTTAAAATGACCTAGTGAAACTCTGTTTGTTTTGTGTCTCAATTAATTAATCAATGAACCAAGATACCGATCGCTCACCCATATTATTTCAAACACATTTAAAAGTTATAATTAGTTCAGCGTCTGTACTAATGCTTTCGTAGAGCTAGAACAAACTAAATAATAATATCATTGTGGTTGAATCCTGAACTGAACTGATATGTTTGAACCAGCTATTATTGGCGGGTTTGACCAGTTAACTTGGATGTTCCTCCAGTGCTTAACTTTCTAGACCGCAAAGCATCCAGTAGTAGGTACTAATAGTTATTTATAGTATCACCGTTTTGAAACATAAATTAATATTGCAGGTCGGACTACAAGAACGCTGCTGCTGCTTGCTTTGAGTCGGAGTCTGAGTACTCGTCGAGTGCAGAAGAAGATACAAGGTAAATAAATATTGGTTACTAAGTAACTTGAATTATTTAAGTAAGAAGATACTCTTTTTTTTTTTTTATTATATTCAGGATAACAGCAACCATAAATAACTTTAAAAATATTACAACGTATTACTTATTCTATGGCCAATTATAGTAATCCACTCTTAAATTATTTTTATTTGCTTCAATCATAATAAGATTCGATTTTGTTTTAGCCCACCCAAGAAAATAAGCAAACCTGCAACTAAGGCTAAAGTGACGAAGAAGGAAAAATCAAAGAAAAAGTCTGGGTATGTATTTTTAATACTGATAATTTGTGCCTATAATTATGTCAACGTTTTACGTTAATGTTTTATTTATACAATTTACAAATAATTATTTGTTGCAGTTCAACCAACAGAAAACGCGCTGCAGCTTTGTGCGAGGAGTCTGAGTCGGAAGAATCCTCAGGCGAAGAAGATCTCAGGTAAGAGTTAGCCTTAAACCTCAGTATTATATTTCTTCCAACAAAATTAAGTTCTCATTCCATCTAGTTCTCCGATACCAATACTTAAAATGAAATCACTTTATAGAGCATAACTTTAGTAGTGTAATAAATAAAATAGTATTACATAAGTTTAGTAAAATCTTACTTACAAAACTACATTTTGTTACAGCCATTCTAAAAAAGGAAAAGCTGGCAAAAGCAAGTCCAAAGGAACGAGAAAGGAGAAACCTAAGAAGAAAACTGAGTATGTATTTTTTCCTTACTAAAAATTAAAAAAGTTAATGCATTAAAAAATCAATAGATACTAATTTATATACTTTATTTGTTATTTTAGCAACTTAATTGCAATTATAATATCAGTATTTAAACTTGAAAAATTATGTCTCAGGCGGGACTCGAACCCGCATCTCAAGTTTATATACTGATATTATAATTGCAATTAAGTTGCTAAAATATCAAATAAAGTATGTAAATAGCTATTTCATCTTAACTAACTGTCAAACATCTGCAAAAATGTTTCTTTCAGGTGTTAAGGGTGCAAACTCCTAACATTTGATGAAACATCGCTGGCTTATAGCGATAAGAATATGCTTGTAAAATTCGCGCTGTGTCGCAGTGTCTCGATGGCTTAATGGTATAGCGCCTGCCCGGCATGCGAGGAGATGCGGGTTCGAGTCCCGCCTGAGACATAATTTTTCAAGTTTATATACTGATATGATACTAATTTATGTTAATTTATTTGTAGAAGCAGTAAAGCCAGCATTTACGAAGAATTATTTGGGGACGTGAATGAGCCGGATGTGAAGCAGCAGCCACTTTGGTCGTCACTGTCGCGGCGCGTCGCGGGCGGGATCAACCGGCAAGGCACGCTCCAGACCGATGGTGACGTGTACATCGACCTGCGAGTGTTCAACACCGCTGAAATCATTGGCGTGAATCCTCGCGAACGCTTCGACAAGTGGAGTGGCTGCTTAAGAGTTCGGCTGAATCACGACGATCCATTGTGGGTTGGAATTAAAAATATATTTAAAGATAGTAGTAGGTTATTTGTTAATATCGAACCAACTTTTTATCCTGATAAGAAGAAGTAAGTAGGTAATTTTTTTTTTTTTTTTTTTTGTTTAGCAATTAGTTTTTATTAGATAGACTTTTACTAGATATTATGAATGTGTTTTAATTAAATAGAACTTTTTGTATTTTTGTATACTACATTAAAATATTGTAATTATTTTAATCATCAAATAATCTATTTTGTTTTACTTTATAATAAATTGTTACATTTATTATCATACCCAGACATAATTAAAATCAATATGCATTGCTCCAAAACTATCTTTTGTTCAGTTTGTCAAAAATCTATACTCAAGAAAGATTTTCCAGGCCACTTGCGCAGTATTACTCATAAAGATAATACCGCATTAAGCTATGACTTAGGAATTGAAACGGTTAATTCAGCTTTTAGAGGTCGCATTGTATCATACCGCATCAGTGCTGATCGCGAACAAACAGCCGGTGGTGGTCAGAAGTTGCCTATCACTTCACCACCGCACTTCATGCATTCTATTTCATATAGGATGCGTAAAGTGATTGATTCTGCTATAGCCTCTCACACTAATGTAAAAGTCAACTTTGAATTATTTGCTAAGATGATTTATCCTAAAGATGATACGATAGAAATTAAATCGTTTGCAACAGAAAATATTCCTATCTTTCAAAATTACTCGTTTGACGACTTGTTGAACAACGTTTGTCAGATAATTTATAAAAAGTTAGACGATTTCCAAGACAAAGGAAGTGGTTGGTCCCTTATGGACATTCTTTACCTCGAAACCAACATTAACAAATATTCGCCATTGCGTGGTTCTAGTTTTATAGATTTACCGAAAAGAATTAAAGCAAAAAAGGCTTGTATTAATATCAGAAACAGTGATGAATACTGTTTTGCTTGGACTGTAATGAGCGCTCTATATCCTGATGTGAAAAACGCTAATCGGGTATCATCATATCCACACTTCACTGATGTATTGAATATCGACAATATGAATTTTCCAGTATCATTCAAAGATATTAAAACCTTTGAGAAAAATAATAATGATATTAGTGTTAATGTATATGGGATTGACAAGAAACAAAATATTGTTGGACCGTTATATAAAACACTGTCTCGAAAAAAAAATCATGTCAACATGCTTCTGTTAGAAAAAGAAACAAAATATCATTATTGTCATATAAAGGATTTAACAAAATTAGTTCGCCATCAAATCACAAAACATCATGGTAAATTACATTTCTGTGAAGAATGTTTGTTATTTTTTAAATCAGATCGAGATTATGAAAAACACGTTTGCGGCGGAGTACTCACGGTACTACCCGAAAGTGGTACTATAATGCAATTTAAAAACTATCATTGCATGCAGAACGTACCCTTCGTTATTTACGCTGACTTTGAGACGATATTAAAGCCTTGCTCCGAGAGCATAGGCGCGTATACAGAAAAAGTACAAAAACATTTACCTGCGGCGTTTGCTTATTACATTGTTTGTCATTACGATAACTCGCTTAATCGCTTGGTGACATATCGCGGAACCGACTGTGCTACTGTATTTGTTAAGCGGTTGCAAAAAGACATAAATCAAATTTACAAACTTATTCAATCTGCGTCTGAAACTCCAGTTCCTATAATTTATAGTGAGGAAGATATATTGAATTTTAAAAAAGCTGAGCGTTGTTATTTGTGTTCTAATTTACTAATTGATGATAAAGTACGAGATCATTGCCACTTTACCGGTGAATACCGAGGTGCAGCTCATTCATGTTGTAATCTTAAATTTAGAATACCTAAATTTATCCCAGTGTTCTTTCATAACTTATCGGGTTATGACTGCCATTTGTTTATCCGCGAACTAAGTAGGACTCCTGGCGAAATAAAAATAATTCCTAAAAATAATGAGAATTACATTTCTTTTACCAAGTTTATTCCGTTTTCAACCAAAGAATTTATCGCAGTTCGTTTTGTTGACTCGTTCAAATTTTTAGGAACAAGTATAGAACAATTAGCTAAAAATCTACAGCATAACGATTTTAATAATTTGCGTGCATATTGTAACAATGAAAATCAGTTTACATTGCTAAGTAGAAAAGGTGTATATCCATACAATTATATGACAAATTGGAAAGTGTATGAAGAAAATAATTTACCTTCAAAAGAAAAGTTTTATAATAATCTAACTGATGAAGCTATAAGTAATTCTGACTATGATCATGCACAAAAAGTGTGGCATAGTTTTAATATTAAAAACCTAGGTGAATACACGGATTTATATGTAAAGAGCGATGTTTTGATTTTAAGCGATATTTTTGAAAAGTTTCGTAAAACGTGTAAGATTAACTATGATTTAGATCCTGCATTTTATCTTACAGCACCAAGTCTCAGCTTTGATGCAATGTTATTAAAAACCAAAGTAAAATTAGAGTTGCTTTCAGATTTAGAAATGATACGAATGATTCAAAAGGGAATTCGCGGAGGTATTTGCTTATGTTCAAAAAGGTATGCGAAATCGAATAATCAATATCAGTCTGATTATGATCACTCCCAACCAAGCAGATATTTAATGTATGTGGACTGTAATAATTTATATGGCTTTGCTATGTGTGGATATTTGCCTTACGCCGATTTTAAATTTCTCAATGAACAGGACTGTAATGAACTCATCGTTACGAACATTGCTGACGATAATGACTATGGTTATATCCTTGAAGTTGACTTGGAATACCCCGAGAATTTGCATGACTTACATAACGATCTTCCTTTTTGTGCAGAGAACTTTACTCCTCCGGGTGGTAAAAATATAAAGCTTATACCAAATTTGTATAATAAATATAACTATGTTATCCACTATGTTCACTTAAAGACATGCTTAAAACATGGATTACGTCTTAAAAAAATTCATAAAGGAATATCATTCAAACAAAGTCCATATTTAAAGGATTACATCGACTTAAATACACATTTGAGACAAAAATCAACTACATTATTTGAACAAGATTTTTTCAAATTGCTTAATAACAGCATTTTCGGAAAAACATTAGAAGATACTGAACGCAGAGTAGATGTAAAACTAGTTAGTACATGGCGGGATGAGAGAAATAAGACTAAGAAATGTTACTCAGCCGAACAACTGATATCACGTCCTAATTTTCATAGCGCATCAATATTTGATGAAAATTTAGTAGCTATACAATTAAAACGAGAAAAAGTGGTTCTTGACAAACCCATATACATTGGATTTACCGTGTTAGAGCTGTCTAAAAACCATATGTATGATTTTCATTATTCGATAATGAAAAGTCATTACACTGATAAATTGTCTTTGTGTTACACTGATACTGATAGTCTTTTGTACTCCATAGAGACACACGATTTTTATGCAGACTTGAAAGAAAATTTTTTATCCTATTTTGATACAAGCAATTACGACATGGATAATTGTTTTGATATTGTACCTAAAAACAAAAAAGTCCCAGGGTTGTTTAAAGATGAATTAGGAGGCAAAATATTATTAGAGTTTGTAGGACTGCGTTCTAAGTTGTATAGTATTAGAACTGATAATAATGAAGTCAAAAAAGCAAAAGGTGTTAAAAAAAATGTTACTATGAAATTAAAGTTTTCTGACTATACCAATGTATTATCAACTGGTAAAGAGTTAAGAGGTAAAAATGTACTTTTTAGAACAATCAAACATCAAATCTTTACTACAGAGCAAAACAAAGTGGCTTTGTCTAGAAAAGATGATAAACGCTTTATTTCAAAAAATAATATTAGCACCCTGTCTTGGGGGCATTATTTTATAACTGTGTAATTTATTTAAAAGGAGGAATAATTATAAGCATAATATGAAGTAAACATTATTGTTTTTTATTTGTCTTATTTCACTGTAATGTATAGTTTTTAAGTTAAAGTATTTGAATAAATTTGCTAAACAAATATAGAGTTTTATTTATTTGACCATGTTCATTGTTAGAATTTGATCTGTTGGCGATCTAATACGCATAACTACCTACACACGCTAACAAAATAACATTAATCATGTTGCAACTTGTTGTGTGAATAAACCTGAAATGGTACGTTACAAAGCTATCAGTTTTGCAATAGTATCATTTTACGGGACCGTCTCATGTGCAATAAACAAGTTGTAACGTGTATAAAGTAAAAAAAATGCTGATTTAGTACACATGTCTTACGGTCAACTGTAAAAGAGCTGGGTTTGCAATTTCTGATCATTGTCTCTACTAAAACTGTATTTACAAGTACAATTATAATCACACCTCATTCAGCAGCGTTGAGGTTAGCAGCGAATCAGTTCATGATTTTATGTAAGTATCTACTAGGAACTTAGTAAATTTTTATAATTTATTATTTTCGCGAAACACTGTTCATAACAAGCTAATATAACTTTAATTGTTTCAGAAAATGGAAGATTCACCAGATATAATGTTCAGTCAATATGCTCAGGATCCATTAGAAAATTTTACCCAGCAATACCAAGAATTATTAAGGCATCAGCCGATGAAATATGAGAAAAAGCGAAGACAAAAACGTGAAATCTTTAAGAAGAAGTCGAACGTCTCCAAGTCTTTTGTTATAAGTAAGGAGAGCCGAGGAATTAAAGTCATCAAAATCAAAATATTGGATCTACAGAAAGAATCAGCGGTGGAGAGTTCCAATGAAGAAGAAGACAATGTGGTGCTTAGTGCGCAGTATGTGGTGCAGGATTCTGTAGATGAAATCGAAGATCTTACTGAAGCTTTAGTTAGAAGGATTTCAAAAAAACTCTGTGGTGATTATGTTTTATCATAGTTGTTTCATATTGTTTAATTTTAGTGTTTAATGTATGAATTTAAATTATTATTATAAGTGCCAATTATCTTACTTGAGAAATAAATAAAATGATTAAAGTAAATGAACATGATTTTTATTTATTTTCTTTTAACTACATACTAAAATCAGATCGAAATTACACTTTTAAGGGTGATATCAACAAAACAGTATACTTTCAAAATTATTTATTGTTTGCTAAATACCATTTTCTAATACACAAAACATTTTTCAGTGCACAAATATTCTTATGATTAACACAATTGGTTACAAATATATCGTTTTTGTAAAGTTCAGATAATGCTCTTAGATTTGGAATACCTTCATCAGTGATATCTTTAACATTTTGATGACTGCATAAGTCTTGCAACCATTTCACTTTTTCTAAACCTTTTACAATAATTACTCGATCTTTAAAGTAAAGCTTCATTATTCTTACAAATTCTTTGTAGTCAATATATCCATCGCTCCAGGAATATCCTCTGTTCCTTTCTAACCATCGAACACGTCTTTTTTCTTCTTCAGTTAGATTAAAGAATGAATGTGGTGGTTTTACTATAAATATATCTGTATATTGCAAAGTAGCTACAGCCAATTCTTTGACAATGAACTCATTGCGTAGATTTATAAATCCTTGCACATCCACAATTATTGTATTGTTATTCATGATACCTTTTTGACAATGTTGCTCAAAGGCTTATATTCGAACATACAATCGTTTAAAATCAGACAATATGCTGCTGTCTGATCAGGTATTTCTTGATCTGTTTCAATTTCAACTCTGACGTCAATCGATCCCTTTAATGTCTCGTGTTGTCGCGAGCAGTCGATAACAAACAAAGGAGCGATGTCTCTGAATTCTTTTAAACTCAACAATGGTTCTGAACGGCGTCCATGATAAGACTGTTGAAATCTTGTGTATTGTTCGTATAATAAAGTAAATTTGTCATCTGAAAAACTTACATTCATTCCCTCATATGGATAATATGACGAATTTAAATAGACTCTCACATCACGTACGTGACAATGATCGAACTCAGCCATTGACAATTGGCTACTTTGTTTGCGGTTGGTTTGTAAAGCAATTATAACAAACCGAGGTTTCTCTGTTTGGGATGAAGTTTTGATGGACCAAGTATGTTTACGTGTTTTAGGCAGTAATGGGTATTCATATAAATCCCAATTACGAAAAGCTAATGGAATAGCTCGATCTTTCTCTAAATGCTTTAACAAGTTAATTCTTTCACGATCAGATACTTTAATATGCGGTACTCTCCAAACTATCTTACTAATTGTAACATCACTTAAGACTTCTCCTGTATTTAACTTCATCGCATTAAGATTTGAGTTGCTTCTTAGTAACACTAACTCGTGTTTGCAGTTCATTATAATTTTTTCATAATCTTCCGCAAATCCTAAAATCTTGTTTAACGGGATCGATACGGAAAAAGCTCCACCACTAACATTATTTGTTCCTTCAGTTGACCAACCCCAAACTCGCGCATATTTTGATTCATTTTCATTTAAAGATAGATAAGACTTTATTGTTGTAGTAACACCAGCATTCTTAATTTTATCAATTTCTACTCCATTCAATTCATATCTCACGTCTTGAAACAAAAACAATACTGAATTATTAACAAAATGTACATTTGAAACTTTGGTCTTAGTAGTGTTGTTATAAACATTCACTTTTCCTTCGATGTAAAGGCTGCTAAGTGATGGTAACACGTACAAGTCTTGTTGATTAATAGGAATTCTTATTTCATCATTCGTGTTAAAACTTGACACATATGGTTTGTAAGAATGGTACTCAAAACTTTCGATGCTATTGTCATATGACGTTTGTTGAGATATATTTAAAATATTCATTTTATCAACCCAATCAGCTTAAGGAAATCTGTATTAGCTTTGGTAAGCTTCTTTTTTAGCTTAAGCGATGTGTTTTTGTGAGATGATCTTTGAAGACTGGTCTGAAAAGTCTCTGCACTAGGGTTTTTATTAAAATTTATCATTTTTCTTAAAATGTAAATAAAGTTGCACTTCTTCACCCCGTAAATTTATTTCTTTATTATCAGCGTCCAACAGCTTTATGTTGATAGCACTTATAGAATTTTGATTTACAGGAAAATAAATTAAATTTTTTGGTATTTCAATTATTCGGTATCCAGGTGGCACGTTAGGCACAAATTCGTGAATTATATGGCTTGCTTTTCCATTAACAAATGAGCCACTTACTACATCGCATTCAATCCGCACAATGGTTGTTGATAGAATGCTAACAGGATATTGAGATTCAGTACTTATATTTGCTTTTATTGTTTCTGTTCCAAACCCCAATATTTTGCCTAACGTATCTTTTTTATTAAAATGTATATCTTTAGAGCAAAATATATTTGTTTTCAGTGTATTGTTATTGCAAGTTAATTTTAACACACTGTTTTTAATGTTAGTTTTCAAATAATCACATATATCTTGAAGCTCGTAAGATCCCTCAGGAATTTGTATAATTTCATTTTCACCATAGTAAAACTTATTATTCCGTTCATCTATGTTAGGAATAGAATTAAATGTTGAAAAATACACAAGACCACATTCGTAATCTCCTCGGAGATCCAAAGTTGGGGAATAATTGGTTGTCAAAGAGGTTCCTGTCCCAGTTATAGACACAGTGAAAGACATTTTTGTACTGACATGTTTATTTTAATCACTTATTATATAAATGTTTTTTCCAATAGTTTCTTAAAAATTTTAAACATAGATGACCACAGTTAGTAGTGCCAAAAGCTTGGTGACGTACATAATTATAGTTTATAGGAAAGTTCTTCATATATTTAATAAATTCTAACGGCGGTTTTAAATTACCAAAACTATCATAATATTGAATGTAATTGTTTTGCTTGACAAAGGCTACCCAATGTGTGCCAGGATTTTTGTTGCTATCCAAGTTCAATATTCCACATTCAATTTTTCTAGGTTTCAAAGGCAATGTATCTCTCATATAAACACCACGAAAGTATGGAATATCTCTGGAATGTTCTAATATATCTAGGTTAGTAAGTGCACGTCTGGGTAGCCGCTCAATTAGTTTTTTGATGGGTTAAGATATAAACCCGCTCCTTTTTTACGAGGTTTAATATATAATCCTTTTCCAAGAGCTAGTGCTTCCATCATTCTGTTATGTCTTTCAGATTCTTGAAGACTCTTTTGCGCTGCTTTAGAATCATTCACAGCTTTTGCTATGCCAGCTGCTCCTCCAGCTAGAGAACCTAATGCTGACAATCCCGCAAATATAGGAATAAGTGGTAAAAGACCTCCTGATTTTGGAAGTGGAATATAGCGGGGCAAGCGTATTCCTTTGTTTTTACCAAATAGTTTTTTTGCAGCTGCATAAGCATATTTAATTGCAGAGTGGTGGTCCTTGTATTTAATTTTCTTCAATTGAGACTGTATTGCTTTAACACCTTTCTTGAAAGATTTTATGCCACTGCCTGCCTTGATCTTGGCTTTCATAGCATTTTTTACTATCCAAGATGCAATTTTTTCTCCTTTGCCAGCATCTTTTGATTTCAACCTCCTTTTGGCCATATCCAAAAGTTCTAAGTCTGCTTTTCGTCGAGAACCTGAGTCTTTGTTAATGTATGCGATATCGTGGTGCATGCAAGCTTCGTCTAATTTGTTCACTCCTCGGTGACCTTTACTTATCCGTTTTTGAAGTTTAGTTCCAGGGCCGCAAAATTGATAGCCAGGCAAATGTAACTCAAACGGTAAACGATCTATCAAGTTATTAATTATACCACTACCTTCCTTCATCGATAAACATAAAGTGAGTTTAAGAATTAGCTAAGTTGTTTATATATCTATTCGACTAAGTCACTTTTGTTTACCCAACTGTTTTCTTCATCACTTAATCCCAACCATTTTACAAACATTTTGGTTCCTTTTCTTTTAATAACCTTTTCGATAAGATAAACGTTTGGAACTTTAGTTTTTTGTAGTTCATATCCATAAAAAGAACCTAAGATGTACTTGTTGTGTTTGTCTTCTAGTTGATACGTCTGGGGATTGGTTTGATTTATTTTGGCAACACGAAATATTTCCGTAGACCAATTAGGGGTATAACCTTTATAGAAATCTCCTTTGTATTTACTTATACGAACAAAATCACCAACCAGAAAAGTAAATCCCTGTCGTATTTTTGGTTGATGGGTTTTCTTAATGTTAGATTTAACTATATGCTCATTTGAACGATTAACGTCATTCGGCTTATATTTAGTAATGCGATGAACAGTATTGTTGTAGTCCTGCACAATCGAATCTAATTTATTTTGGAGCCATTGATATTTTCCGCATAGACTAAAGGCTTTGTAAAGATGAGATTTTAAAGTTCTAATGACTCGCTCTACAATGGATGCTTTTTTAACAGAGTATGTAGAATAATGATTTATATTATATCTTTCCATCAACTGTTTAAAGTAATCATTATAGAACTCTTTACCTAGGTCTGTTTGCAAATTTTTAGGCTTTCTTGTACATACAGATAACACACTATTCATTGCATTTGTAACACATTGTTTGGATTTTGACTTCAATGGTCTCACCCATACGAATTTTGATAAAACATCGATTACGACCAGAACATATTTATATCCTTTGTTACATGAAGAATATTTTTGAAAATCCATAAGGTCAGCTTGCCATAGATCATCTAATCCCCTTATGATAGTACATCGACGAACGAAATTTCTTCTTACAGATTTATGAAGTTCGTTTACTATATCTTGCTTACTCATTCTTAGCAGGTTTTGTTTCAACGATGTGATCAATTTCTTTTTTTGTGTAATATAGTTTAGTCAAATTGACGGAAGTCAATTTTTCTAGATTGTTAAGATATTTCTGAATATTACTTTGAATTATTTTCATCTCATTTCTTAGTTCTTGAACACATTTGTCCACGTATTCTTTATTCACAGCTTCATCTTCTTTTTCAGGAATTAGTAGTCCTCTTAATCTTGATGATTTTAAATCAAAGTCACCTAAATCTGATTTTACCAATGTATCGTTAAGAATGTCAGTGTACTCAGTTAGTCGTAAACGCTTGTGAACATGATGACCAAATTTGTCTATATTCATTGCCGTCTTGTCGGCTTCTTTAGTTTAATAATACTGTCCAATCTTCCTGATGGCAGCTTTATATATCTGATGTCTTTTATGATTCCAACTTCATGCAATTCTTCGATTATTGCATACATTTCGTTATACACCCCTGTGTTACCAGCTGCCCATGATGCAAGTAGTAATTTTAATCTCTCCACTAGCTCGTTTGGATCATCCCAGTAAACCAAATCAGTATTTTTCTTAACTTCCTTAAGAATATCGATGCCTTTTCCTGTTGGGAGACTTTCTACACTGCTCGTATGACTTCTAGAGAACTTAAACAATGGTTTGATCACGTGCATATATTTAAATCCTTTGTTACTGTTTATTGGTTTGGACGGATCGCAATTACGTTTGTGCGCATTAGTGTCCATAAGTATTAATTTATAATTTTGTAAGTCTTCGTCTGTAATAATATCTAAATTCGGTATTTTTTTATACAATAGTTCTTTTAAGCCAGGAGTTTTTTTCAAACTACGGTTTCCAATTTTCAGAATGCGATCATCGTCATGAACACGGGTATTGCCGAGCAAAAGTTTTCCTTTTACATTTCTAACACCATAAGGTATATCTTTCATTATTTCAGATGACATGGACCATGATAAAGAATCATTGGCAATACTCGGTGATGATTGAAGAGATTTAAATGAATTCTCATGAACATCATGATCTTCGGAGGGTGATGTAGTGAGAGTTTTGTTAGGTGTTTTACAAACATCATTTTCAGAATTTTCTTCGCCAGTATCAGAATATTCTTCATCATCAACAACCTCCTTAAAGTAATTTAAATCTTCAGTAGAAGCATTTGACGATTCACTCTTGGCGTGCCGAGTTCTTTTCGGTAATTGGGTTTGCTTAATTTCTTCTCCTATATGACGTTTACCATCAGTTTTACTTGTTAGAAGTTTAAGTGGACTAACAATTGGTTTAAATATTGTTTCTAAAGCCATATCATTTGTATTTTTTGAATCTTTTAGCATTTCTACCTTTCTTTTTACAGCTGATGCTGATTTTACAATTTGTTCTTTGAGATTTCGTTCCATTGGTAATGGTTCCAATCACTTCGACTTCACTAATGAAACTGATTCGTTAATAACCTAGCAGCTACTTAAAAAGTTTAGTCAACTACTATGAATGTATCAAACATCATTCTGTAACAACCTTTGTTTCGGTCACAGTCCTTGTTGATGACGACATAATTGTAAGGTTTACTCCAAACAGTTGAGCACATTTTACGAAACTGAGACCAAGTCATGTCAGTTCCTACGTGTTCATCATAAACGTGTTTAAGATTTATGTCGTCTTGCTTGAACAATATTATAAGATTAGCATTGTCTCTTACTAGTTGTTTGGGTATTTTGGTGTAAGTTTGATTAATATAAAAGCAATCAATATTCTTATGACGACCCATAGCAAAATAATCTCGTATATTATTCTGATTTTCACAGGCAACATCATCAAATAATATAATAGAGTCTGGTAATGCCTCATGCGGGCTTAAAATTTCACTGTTGTCGGAATACTTGTTATATGTAGTGTCTGCAACCATATTCATTACCCTTTCTAGAAATATGTACTTCGGTTGATATAAAGATTTTGAATAAACATAAAGGTTTCGAAAGCATGGACCATTCCTATGTAATAACAAACTTATTACTAAGTTAGTTTTCCCACAATTAGATGGACCACAAACAATGCTACGTATAGTATTTGGTAGTAAGTTTCCATGTCGTTTTTGTTCATTTAGTAAAGCAGGACAAATACGTTTTAATTCTAGTGATTCTTTTTGTTTCAGAAATTTCATATTCGACTTCAAACGTGACTGTTGTGAACCAGAGGTTTTTACAAAATGATATAACAAAGACAAGTCAATCCTTTTTACCTATGAATTGGGAGGGCTAGATCACGCTGCTGTATTCCAGGGGCGCGGAGCGCCGCAGCGAGTTTGCGAGCGGTTGGAATACGGCATCGTGAGCTAGACTTCCCAATTCATTTACTACTGACATTAAATTAGGTAGAAACATGAGGATGAGGTGAAACTGTTTAATAATTATTGTCGATGATTCCAAAGCCCTTCTTTTTGAAATGCTAAAATAATATTTAATATTGTGCATAGTTTTAAATAAGTCTATTAACACACATTACCCACTAGTTGCTACAATAATTTAGATACTGTCCATAGTCTAAAATAACTCCGATGGAGTTACATTAAACACCAATTACTAAGGGCTTTAGATAAGTCAATAAGTTATCACAGGAAGGCAAATAATTAACACGTTGTTAATAAAACGCCAGGCAAGCATTTATCTTAACAGGGGTCCAGTAATCAGCGTTGCCAATTAAACGAACTATTTGGATGCCGTAATTGCTAAGTCTGTTTTGGTTTGAAATAGGACGTTAGGTACTTCAGACTTTTTATTGCGTGCTACAAACAGTTGGAGTTAGACAATGACATTATACAACAGATATTCTATACATTGTATAGAATATACAACAGATATATAATATAATGCACCTGATTATAGTACCGGGCCAAGATCTCGGGGACTAGATTCGAGCACCGGTTCGGGCAAAGGGAGTTTCGAATTTCCAAACATTTCTCGGGTTTACGATCACCAACCCGCATTTGACAGGGTTGATAATTATGCCTGTACCCACTGCAATGGAATCTTGAATACAATGATGGAAGCCTTTTCCCTGAAGTGAGATATAATGGTTATTTTCTGTTAAGTAAGACTTACTTTAATCAGGGCAAGCCAAATAAAACCGTTGAAAACAGACTGGCGAAGATTTCAAAATTATTTTTTTTTGGCATGCAAAAGTATAAGTACCTAAAGTACATTTTAAACAGCTTTAAATAACACAAATTACTAGGGGCTATAGATAAGTCAAGTTATCACAGGATGTCAAAGAATTAACACTTAGTTAATAAACGCGAGTGGAGCGTTTATCCTAACAGGGGTCCAGTAATCAGTGTTGCCAATTAAACGAACTATTTGGATGCCGTAATTGCTAAGTCTGTTTTGGTTTGAAATAGGATGATAAGTGCTTCAGACCTTTTATTCCGTTCTACATACGAGTACAATTGTGTATAGAAAAGTATAGAATACAAGAAGGATTTATAACCAAGAAACGGTAACATAACGGTTATATAAATTTGTCCAGAATTCTGAGTGTTACTTAACACGTCAACCTACATAACCTGCAACACACCTCACATTGAATATACGAGTAAAACAGAAAGTCAAAGCTAATTGTAGGTTTAATTTTAGTATGTTCTTTTAGTTAAATATGTTTGAAATAATTTTATAAACGTCAAGGCCTTTTGTTGTAGGCTACAAATATAGGCTTAGACAATGTTATCTTAATATATCGATACCTTCAGGTTCAATTGGCGTATAAACCATTTTGGCCAAATCGAGTTAAATATACCATTTTGATTAGATTTTTTTTCTCTATCGATCTGTATATCCGAAATGTTTAAATTCGCTAAAAAAATGTTTATACGACCTTAAAAATCATTGCCGAAAAGTTAAACCAATTCCATAAAAATAGTGTAAAAGCCGAGTGGTTGTTTTTGGTAATTCTGTTAAGATGTAATGACCATAATTTTTTTTTAGCCCGGGCGTAAAACTCTATGATAATTGCAAATGGTTTTTACGTTAACAGTGTTAAGACGCATTCAAAGATTTCAATGTCGTAAGTCCATGGTTATGGTGCAAAATATAGGGACTTAAAACGTCTCTGCAATAATGGAGTAATACCAAAGAGATTTCTCACTGACTTTTACAATTATCACACGGAAGTAATGTACCTGATACTCTAACGCTAACTGATGAAGAAGATGAGGAAGAGCGGATTGACTAGTATTTTGTTTCACATATTCTACATAGGCCTAGGCTTATTTTGTTATTAATATGTTATTTTATTAGCCACTAAAAACTAATCTTGTTTGGTGGTCTAGGAACTTTTATTTTTTGAGTTTAACAAAGTTGATTAGTTATTTCTACTTTGAATTATTTTCTTAACCATAAGGCTGTTTTTCAGGTCTAGTGCCGCTGCCTATCGACTTCGACTAAATGTGATAAATTCAGAAAACGAGCCACAGTGTACTCAAGAAAGCAATTTATAACTTTTTGAGATGCTCTCTAATGAATTTCTTTCTTTAAAAGTACCCAAACTTTTAATTATTGCCATCAATGGTCACTTTTAGCAATAATGAAAGTTGTAAAAAGATAAATTCACCATTGAACTTCTCAAAAAACTACAAATTCCTCTCCCGAGTACACCATGGCTCTACTCCCTGTTCAATAGTCTCAAATTCATCACAACCAATCGAAATCAATTTTATTGGCGGCAGCCCTGAACTGGGAAAGAAGTCTCAATTTTTTGCCATAATTGCATAAAAGAAGTGAATATTAGTTTCGTCTTTTAAGTTGCAATATGTTGATTTTTTCTACTTAGAGTTATTAAAAATTCTTAATGTTGTGCCATAATTTTGCTACAAAATTGTAACATAAAAACAATAAAACAAAGTTATTTTCGTACCTTGGCAATTTTATTTTATCTACATCAACCAAATACAGATAAAACACTAAAAATATATTTCTATACATTCTCGAAACAATAAAAGTGTGCTTATAGTCAATATTGCATTACTTTTATACAATGTTTTATTAATTCATTTAAATAAATCACTATAATCAATGGTTGTAGAAACCAAAAAATCTACATCTATCGGTCTTTACGTCAGCAATTGCAATCTCATGTTTACTAAAAATTCAAATACGATGTAAAGAGATATTTTTAGATCCATTATAGGACGTCGTATAAACCACCGAGTGTGTTTTTTAAAGACGTAAATCCAAGCTAACTTTAAAACTAACGAAGATGGGCATGTTTTGAATATTTAGATTTTTCCATCGCAAAATTTTAAGAATGTTTCCTCTTGGTCATTTTTTACTAACTTCTGAAATAAAAAAGTGATGATTTTTTTAATTAATAAAAAAACGTTTTTTGGCCCTCCTGAAAAGTACGGTTTTGGTTTATACGACAATTGAACCTGAAATCGATATAAAAATTTCGTGTCACGTTGTTTGTCCGCGATGGAATCCTAAACTATTCAACTGATTTTAATCAAATTTTATAAGAATCCATTTCACACGTTTATAGATACATTAATTTGCTTTGTGAAGTGTGACTATACAACTGACTGGATTTAAATTTACAAACAAATTGAAATAGACAGAAATATACTACCCGTATCAGCGAATGCTGGTAGTGTTCCAAACGTCGTGATATACCAAAACATAAGAGTTAGTTATTTCGAGATTTCTACCATGTACCTTGTTTTTTATGAGTTTCCGATATTTCGGCACTTTTGCAAGCATGATCGAGAACAGGTTCGAGTGAATAGTGAGTTTGCAAACAAAAGTACCAGTGTGTTGAGTGCAATAAAAGACTACGACGGAGGGTAGATCGATATATCTACTCGTAACAACCACCCATCAGCAGTGACATCAGTTCTTCCGCGATCATGGCGCTTGCAACAGTGCCGAAATATCGGAAACTCATGAAAAACTAGGTACATGGTAGAAATCTCGAAATAACTAACTCTTACGATAGTGACCATTAAAGTTAAAAACAGTATAAATAAATAAATAAATAAATAAATAAATATTTTAGACATGCCTCACTGGGCCACACAGAGCCATCTAGTCCCAAATTAAGCTACTATTAAGTACCCTGTCGTATGGGGTACTAGACAACCGATAAACTTACGTGTATACTTTTTTTTTGTAAATACATACTTATAATGTATAGAAAACACCCAGACCAGTACAAACAGACATGTTCATGCACACAAATATTTGTACTGTGCGGGGATCGAACCCGCGACCCATGGCTCAGAAGCAGCGTTTACTACAGCTGATCCAAATGGTCGTAGTATCCAAAAGGTCAAAGTATATACCAAAACATGTTGTAAAACATTAATAAACGCAACTTAAACCCGTAATTTTATCTTTCATTTCATTGGTTACCAATGTCTAAAGAGATATATCAGCTGAAACGGTATTAAATAGAAATAACCTAGATAGACATAATAGGTATTGTTTGACAATAAGACTCACAGTTAGTGCCATAGGTACAATGAATTATCAACCGCCGACTCTTTTCCTGGATTTTTTATATGTAAATATAAAGTTTTAGTTACAAAATAATCTCAAAGCAGCCCAAGAAATATTGTTAAACACACACATGTAACAGTGCGTTAGAACAATAAATATTTTAAATCCAATTTAAACCATAATAAACTCCCATAATCCTCTCCGAAATTAGAGGGCATTAGAGAAACCGCATCATAGCTCAAACAGAACAGAAATAACTTTTATTTTGTCTTTTTTTTCCTTAAGTTTCTTAATACGAGTGTATATTACATTTTATACTAATGCATTCAAGGGGCTTATAAAAAGTTATAAGAGCACACTGATCTATAAATAAATACAACAAGTGGTATATATAAATAAGTAATTATCTTTGAAGTATCTCAGCGTTTTGGTACAAAGCAATTTTTATTTTTTACTTTATTTGACATTGTACTTAAATGCACACAATATGTGTAACTATGAGTAAATAATACATTTGACTATTGTAATTATGTAGTACGGTTGGCCAAGAAAGTGCTTTATCACCCTAAGGTTGAAAGTCATTCGCGCGTCAGAGAACAACGGTGTTGATTTTCCCATGTAAATATATTCTGACAGATCTGCCGTCCATAAGCTATAATGCCGTTAACCGACAATTGGTCAAAATTGAGTTTTTAATACTATCAGAATCAGAAAAAAATGCTGAATCTAACACTGTTTCCCATATTTTTCTATCTTGCTTAGATCCTGAGATAAAAAAAAATAAGAATGCCGTTAACTGCTTCGCCTTAGCGAAATTACAGAGCTAAAATGCTGTTACAACAAATTACTTAGCTAAAACGCGGTTAAGGGATTTTGACTTTTATTGGCGCATGTGATCTATGAAAAATTACCACAGTATATTGCCGTTATCAAAAATTTCCACTCAATACAATCGTTAAAGTACTTTGACGATGATATTGCTTAGTTGTTCTTTGCAAAGCGTTAGTATTACATCTCAAGACTAAAACGCCGTTACGTAAAATATTGGACAAAAACGCAGATAAAGTCCGATAGCGGCATTTTAGCGTTGTATTAGGTGTCCATATTTATTAAAATTGCAATAGCGGGTTGCCCATAAATGCTAACTAAATTTAACAGGCTACGTGTTTTGTATATGTTTACATGACTTAAGTGCCGTTATCCTACATTCCTTAACTATAATGCGGTTAAGTTCAAAACATTGAATGAAGAGGTTCACAAATGGTAAGGCGTCTTCGTCGCGTCGGTCGATTAGCTAAGAGCAAAAGTTTGAAAGGGCAGGACTTGTCGCTGCGTCTCTGAACTCCTGACACACCAAATTGGCACCAAAACGTGGGTATTTTATTTATAAATTTGACAGTATTTTTAAAATCTTCGTAATTAAAGTGAGATTCTCTAGAAATTCCACCACTGTCTGCCAGAAGATGAAGTTGGTAAAGATGTTGAAAAATTATTTACTGTGGCAGCTTACCCTTTTGATGAAGCAATACCAATGTCTGATCTCTCGAGTGTAGAAGTGAAAGATCCGTTTGCAGATTCCGATGATGATAGGGACAAAGACTTCGTGCCAGATAGTTCAAACTCAGATGAAACGAGATATAAATAGTTACTTAAATTGGGATCAGAACAATGTATGTGATGTTTACCACATTTATTTATTTATTTATACTATAATTGTTGCCGACGAGCCCAAAGCAGTAAATATGAAAAAGCCTAAAAAAATCTACTCAAAATAGGTAAGAAATTTTTCGAAAGTCATACAAACCTCATACCTTCAGCAGCTAAACAAGATTTGCAAGAAATACGGAAAATGCGGATATTTCACTATGCAAGTATGTTGAATGTTATGAGGAGGTTTCAGTGCTTGCTGGAAACGCTTTTGTTTTCTATGTTTTACTCATTTTATTAATGAACATTCTTTCAATGATTGTGAAAATCATGATTTCAGTTACTTACAAACTAACACAAATTACAACATTAAAGAAAAAGTAAAAACAAAGAATATATTGAAAAAAAAAGACAACACAGAGACAAATTGATAAGACTCTAAATTAAAATATAATGAATATAGCACATCATATAAAATTACAAAAAAATAATAACAAGTCAACTAATCAACGAATGTTAAGACGAAGTTATAGTTCAGATATATGTAAAAACTCTTTAAATTTTGTAAAACATACAACTCAACAAGAGCTCTTTCTCGCAAGCAAAGAAACACGATAGATGTATGTTAAAACGAAGCGTCGGCTATCGAAAATGAAGCTTCCACTCAAAATCTGAGCCAAAATCATCGCCACTGCGAAAATTACACAAGAAGTGTGGTACACCCCTTCTCCAAAGGAAACTAGAAAAAAATATAAAAGAATATTAGAGCATAGTGTCAAAACAGCGGTGATAAAAGCTTTAAAAAATGTACTTCTAAATTCAGCGAAGAAGATCGAATCTTAATTAATAAATCGTACTGGAAAATGTATTGTTGCTGCCACGTCAGATTCCATTCATAAGAGCACACACTTTAGTAGCAATACCACAACGAAAATCTACGGTCGAAACAAAGAGAAAACTAAAACGAGCATTCATACTTAAAAGAAGTGATGATGTTTAAGTAGATGTTTGTAAACATTTCTTCCTCACTACCTTAGTCTACGAAAACACCAACGACAAACCGTTGCTTAACGATTTCACACAAGAATCAACAGATAAACGCGGAAAACATCAAAAGACGCTTCCATTTGACCGGGACTTATTAACTGAACATGTAGAATCGGTAAACCCACTAATGCCTCACTATAGACGAGAAATGCTCCATTGCGACAATATTTTCAAATATTAATATAAGACTTGCAGCAAGCATTTGCATTTTCATGAAATTTACCCAGATAAAAAATATCTTATAAAACATACAGACAATACGTAAAAACTATGAATAAAAGTTTGATTCAACTTAGCAAGAAAGAATGCGAATTGTGCGAAGCCTACTCTTTCTATCATAGGGAGAACCTTATTGGCACTTGAATTTATTGTTTTCCATCTCAATGTACTACAAAACGTTGTGCAAATAAATGTTTGAGATTGACTTTGACTTACATAAAAAGGAAACTCAACATGATGCCAGACTTCTAATTGTTGAAGAATGTGCTGTTCGTGTAGACTGGGCTAAACATCATGAGATTTCTCATAATAAAATATCATGAACACAAAGCGATCGAAAGTGAGTAAAATATTTCAGTGTAGATCTTAAAAAGTCATTATTGTTACCAAGAATAGAAAGTTTTAAGTCTGTTCTCTTCTGTCAACGACTTACTGTTTTTAATAAAACTTTTGCTACTGTTGGAAAAATTACCTTGCTCTCTAAACCTTTGACAGTTATTTGGCATGATGCAGTCGCAGGAAGAAAACATAATGACATTGTCCGCATTCTATCATTTCTTCCTTCGTCACAGAGATGTTGCGGATATTTACTTTCATGGTAAGATAATTGCAGCTCACAAAAAAAGAATAGGCTTTTTTACTCTCTGTATTTTGTATGAGGTTTTATAAGAATCTTTATAAGATTAATATAATATACATGGTTGTTAGAAACAGTTGTGTTACTGACAGTTACTTTTTTTTATATCAATAGCAGAAAATTGTTAAACTGCTTTTAGGAGTTAAAATAAATAGTCGTTTTAATTGATCTCAAAAGACATGAAAATGGAAAGGATTTGATTTTGTATTGTCTTTCAAAAGAATCCACGTAAGTATTATATATTTGTAACGCTGTTAAAGCCGTTGATGATTGTTGTCATTTAGGTAATAATGTATTATTTTAAAGAATAGTAAAAAATGTGAAAATCTGCTAAATTAAAGAAATAATGATAAAAAGTCTTTATAATTGATCGACACAAGCCACGAAAATACAATTTTTTTGATTATCAACACTAATACAGGTGTTATTGTTTTGACATAAATACATTTGTCTTTATTTTCTAAATTATTAAGTAACTGATGCCTAGCTTAAATGCCGTTATGGTGAAAGGTTTTGTTTTTAGCTGCATTTTAGTCTTGTAATAAAGACGAATCAAATTATGTATATCAAAAGCTTCATTATTGATGTGCTAATACATGACTAAAATGACGTTAACGTACATTAGCTGCATTATAGGTAAGCAATTATTTGTCAAAAAACAAAAAAGTATTACCGAGGTAAAACGCCGTTATACTATTTAACGGCATTATAGTTTAGTAAAATTATAAGTTAGAAAATCGTTTTACAAATTTATCAAATTTATTCAAAATCAAACACTTGAATGCCGTTAAGGTAGCCATAGCGGCGTTTTAGTTGTGTTGATTATGAGTTATTTGTTATTTGATACTTAATTAAAACGTATAAATTAAAATATTTCAAAACCTATAATACTTAGCGTTGAGAGAGTTTTAATGTTTTTTAGCTCTCATAATTACCTATCTGATGGTATATTAAAGTTACACATTACTCTTTTACTTTTGAAACAGCGAATTTTTTTCTGTTCCCTCACTTTAAACTCGTTTTTCTCCGAATGTGGTTTTGGCACTTAACGGCATTTTAGTTTATGGACGGCAGAGATACTGTAGGGGCGAGCTTCAGCTACCTACCGGGTCCACATGTGGCGGATAGTGGAACGTCATATAAGATATGTAGGACAGCTGCGAATAAAGTTTACCAAATGCAGTCCCGGACCGAGCGGTACGATTACCAGGAAGAGGTGGGGTGCTCAGTGGCACAGGCAACTCCATGAAATCCCGCAACATCCGACGACGACCTTATGACATGGCGAGCAAGCGCCGCCATTAAATAAGTGCTCGGCCCTGGCAGTGGGAAGCAGCCTGCCAGTCTTCTTCAGGCGGACCTTGCGTGGAGGAGTACGGCAAAAGAAGAAAAACACCCATCGGCACGAGTTAGTAACTTTAAACGGCTTCGGTACTGCGATCATAAAACCCGTCGTGTCGTGGCTGACATGATGATTATTGGCTAAACTATACTAAAACTTCATAGTCCCTATCGCTATTTTACTGACACATTAAATTTTGTCAAAACTGGTAGACCAATTTCTTGGCCGAATTAATACTGACAACAGGTCAACCTACCTAAAAAGTTAAAGGTCATTGAGTCGATTTTCAACTTTAAGTCCAACAAGTAGAGATCAATGTTAATTGAGAAAATTTGACGTTTTGTGGTAGATTGACGTCCTGTTGACCGTACATAGTGCATTCTGACGTATGATTAATATTTTAAATAAACAAGAATAAAAACTAGATTTTTCTGCACCCAAAGGTTGGAGAGATCGCTTTCTAGCGATAAGACTGCCTAAAATGTACATCTTAATATAACATTAAACCAACTATATCAGTCTTTTAAATTTATATCGATTTTGGTTGACTGGTTTTTCGAAAAGTTTAAAACACTGATTATGAAGTAAGCTGTAGGTCACAAAAGTTGGCTTTTCTTTTTAGGCTGTAAATGCGTCCAGTCTAAATTCTTATTAAACCTTAAATACGAAATGCTGTAGGCCCCCGCTAAATCCCGCTAAAGTATTCAGAGGTCCCACGGCTTTTACATGGTGTTTCATTATGTGTTGTTATTGGACGAATACCTTAGGTCATTGACCGCGTGATTTTGGGTTTTATCGCGCTTCTAGTTCTATTGCGCTTCATTTTATATCGCGTTCCAGATAAGATCGTAATCAAGTTTTTACTGCGCTTCTGGTTATATCAGTTTAAACGCGCACCAATTTATATCGCGCTTATAGTTTGTTACACGCTGCAAGTCATATCGCGCTGCCAGTTATATCACTCTAAAGCTTCTATAGCACTTCAGGTTCTATCACGTTCCAAGTTTAAACGCGCACCAGTTTATATCACGCTGATAGTTATATCACACTGCCAGTTATACCACTCTAAGGCTTTTCTATCTCACTTCTGGTTCTATCGCATATTAAGTTATATCGCGCTCCAGGTTCTATCGCGTTTTATTTTATATCGCTCTCCAGGTAAGATCGTAATCAAGTTTTTACAGCGCTTCTGGTTATATCAGTTTAAACGCGCACCAGTTTATATCGCGCTCCAGTTTGTTACACGCTGCTTGTCATATCGCGCTGTCAGTTATATCACTCTAAACTTCTATCGCACTTCTTGTTCTATCGCATATAAAGTTATTGTGCTCCAGGTTCTAATGCGCTTCATTTTATAACACGCTTTAGGTAAGATCATTATCAAGTTTTTAAAGCGCTTCTGGTTATATTTTACATCTTTAATTCATGCTTAGCAAGCTCACCAAATTTGGGCCAAAATTAATTCTTATTACTGAGATACTATTTAACTAAATACCATCAATTCCCAATTACAAAAAATCTACACCCGTTGACAGCCGATCACAACTACATTAACACTAAACGCACACAATCGAACATGGTGGACAAATACTGACCTCGAAGGTCACTTACCTTCGCGGTAGGTTACCACGGAATGCTAGGTAAAGATTCATCATCATCATCATTATCAGCCTATCGCAGTCCACTGCTGGACATAGGCCCCTCCAGTTGCACGCCACTTAGGTCGGTAAAGATTACCATCACAAAATTACCCTGAATTATGGAAAATTAAGTTGGGTGTTGTCTTTGCAAAAACTCGCCAATGATATTTTCCACTGTTTGATCAATTGTTTTATTCTGCAAGTGCTCCTTTGATCGCATTTTATGATACCCATAGAAAGAGAAGGCACACGGCAAACCGAATGGAATGCAGCAATTAAAATCTTTCTTTTATGTCTAATACAATTTGGCTTCTTTGTAAGAAGTGAAAAAGGTTTCCTCCGGAACCGAGTTTTAGGGTCAAGAATTCTGTCCTTTAATTAATTTTCCAAGTATTTATTATTATGTGACTCGTATAATGATCTAATTAAATTTATTCTTTGATCTTCGACCTTTGAGATATTTAGTGATGTCAACAGTCGATTACGGATATTAAATAACGGACAAATAGCCTACACCTATATTAAAGACTATTGAACATTTTTGTAAACCCTATTTACATGTATACAGATTCCTTGCACAAATTATCATTGCGTTTTTACATTTCATTAAAAATAAGTCTTCTAAAAACTCGTATTTGTCCTTTCCTTGCTACAGACGTTTTATTTTAAAAACGCCACCGCATTAGTAAAACATTTGCTACAAAATACGTTTCATTTGAAGAACTAAGAAACAATTACGTTTTTCTTTTTTTTCCGCATAAAACCAAGCCCAATGTTGCCCGGTGTTTTAGAAAGAAAACAGAATATAACACTACTAATTAATTAGCTTCCTTCTTCGTTAATGTGCGACACACAATTAAAAATAAAAATATTACCTAAATATGGACAGCACCAATGCCTTGTGTGTATGCCCTGAACCTGTTCAATCTAACTAATATTATAAAAACGTTTACAATGATAGACAACAATGGTTAAACAAATCTGATTGATCGTAGATAGGAAAAGCACATTGGCTACTTTTTATCCTGGGAAAAAGTCTGTTTCCCGTGGGATCGTTTCTCCACGCATACTAAGTCGCGCGCGGGGAACGGCTAGTTTGATCATACACCATGCATTTTGAATCGCCTGAAAAACGAAGCCAAGTTTTTCTAACCATTATAAATATAAATACATCTTGGCAGTGTTTTTTTTTCGCGCACAGACGTAGCTGTGTAAGGTTCAATCGCCCGGTACCTGACCGCAGTAAAATAAATAAATAAATAAAATCTTTATTTGAAACCAGAAACATAGTTTACACAAACATAGTAGCGTTAACATCTGCAGTAGTCTAGGACTGAGTCGCAGATGTTAGCGCCCACCTCTAAGTAGACGGGCGTTTCAGACTAAGACACTTAATAAGTAGTAAAAGTTGCTTACATTACTAGAATTATTACAAAAGTAGGTATGTGGTTTAAGTTTGTGTGTATGTGATTGTGTTTGTGTATGTGTGTGTGTGTGTGTGTGTGTGCGCGTGTGTGTTTTAGTGAGTGAGTGCGTGTGTAAATAGGCCGACGCGCATTACAACGTGCTTAAAAATGAATAGTCGTAATCAATATTTTATATTTTTCTGTGATTAATTTTATTGATTAAATAAATGACACTACCAAGATGTTGTATGTAATAGGTACATAACGTGAGCTTAGTTTGTAAGACGTGGCGTGCACACTTATATGCCAATGAGCACTGCATACCCTGCCTCACTAACGGCCATTTCCAATAACCTATCTATCTTCAGTTTTGGCATATCGGAAATAGAAAACAACTTCTGTCTTTGTTTCTCTGGACGGCAAAAACAGAGATAGAAACTGTTTCCTATCTCCGATATGCCAAAACTGAAGATAGATAGGTTATTGGAACCGGCCGTAAGTCAACTAAATAAAATAGCGATCCCAACACTACTCCTATAGTTAAGGTTTTTTAAAACTTAAGTACGGCATACCTTACCCATAATTTCTGTGCATTTATTTATATCAGTGCAAAGAAATGCTGCCGATTTGAACTTTCCATCTCTATCTCATCCCAGTTAAATTGTTTCGAAATTGAAATAGCTATGAAGAGTAGGTAGACTCCGATCGCCAATTATTATTTGAATTAATACCATCAGTAAAGGTTTAACCTAATCTAGCGTCGCAAAATGATTGGTTCATTCGCTAAGCCCCATTTAATATTTGTTGCGTTTAGGTTCATAATTGGATTTGATGAACGAGGGTTGAGAGTTAGAAATGTTATTTGTTTACGTTACGTTATTCACTGAATGTTTTTTAAATACTGATCTGTTCGAATTTCGAACGCTGTCAGTCTGTCGAGCAAACATTCATTGTAATTTTTTTTTGATCTGACTTCCTTTTATGTTTGTCATTTTGAGTAAAAAGAGGTTCTTAATTTGACGCGTCTATTTTTTGAGTATGGCAATGATAACTGTTTTTTTTTGTTTTGAAATATATCGTTACAGAATTTATAACCACTAGTCTAAGTTACGCCCCTTGGTCTAGTAGTTTAAATACCGGGCCAAGATCTCGGGGTCCCAGGTTCGATCCCCGGGTCGGGCAACAAAAGGTTTCGAATTTTCGAACGTTGCTTGGGTTTGTGATCACCAACCCGCATTTGGCAAGCGTGGTGATTATGCCAGTTCCCATCATTGCAGTGGTAACTTGAATTCAATGATGGAGGCCATTTCCCTGCAGTGGGATGATTATAGGATGTTACTAGTCTAAGTTTAGTCATATAACTATGCAAAAATTTCTTATATTTTTGTACTGACCATTTGATTAAGATTAAACAATAAATATTCGTATTTAATTAAATATTTGTTTAATATTTGAACATTATTAACGATATTAAAAGATACCAACCACTTTCATTAAGCAGTTTTGAAATAAACACGTGATATTTTCGGGGTCCGCTGGACCCGGTAGCGAGCGTTTGTGTTGCAATTTAAAGCGCGAGTCCTTAAGTGTTAAGTAGACCTACAAAAAACACATATTTTTCACCAATTAAAGTTGGTTTCAATAATCATAAACATAATAAAAAATTGTTGGTTGATTATGCTCTCGATATCGATTTATCATAATATAAATCCGCAAAAGTACATCTTTCTAAAACGGGCTTGAAAAAAATCTACTAAAGAATCGTCTTTAGAAAAAATATTCTAACAATGTAAGTTTTTTTTTTCAAAGAAATTAAAATAAGACAAATTGGATATCTGCTAAGACCGGATATTTGATACTAAACCTAGCTAGCTAGCTACAAAAATAATCAATACACCCAAAACACATTCACAAAATCATAACGCGCAAATAACTGCGAAATTGCGGGTCATTTTTGACCCGAAATCTCAATCAGTGCTCCGCCACGTTCCGGTCCGAAAGTGTCCTTTCAGGGTAAATTTGTCGCCAACAATAAAAGGCTGGAAGGTCGCGGGGGTAAAATAAACCAATCGTTAAATTTTTCCCGCCTTAAGCTAGATGTGAGAGGTAATTTCCGGTTGGGGTACGGTCGAGAGTCAGCGTCGGTCTATTAAGATTGAGAACTGTTACACTGTTGTGTATCTGTATTATACAGGGTGTTAGGTACATGGTATAATAAGCCGCAACCACCCTATAAAGTCAGGAATTTTATATAATTTTTTTATACAAACTAAAATTTTGAGATTTCGATTTGCATTCAAAAACGATTTTATTAAATTCCTGACTTCACTTTAGTATTTATACTTATGCATTTCTAGCTGTTGCCCGCGACTTCGTCCGCGACAATTTCTGTTATTATGATCGCGATTATTTTTTGCAACATTTTCACTAATGCTTCGCTCCTATTGGTCGCCGCGTGATGTTTTATAGCCTGAAGCCTTCCTCGATAAATGGACTATCCAAGAATTTTTCAATTCGAACCAGTAGTTTCTGAGATTTGCTGTTCAAACAAACAAACAAACTCTTCAGCTTTATAATGTTAGTATAGATATTATGTTAACTCACGCTGATTCGGCTTGATAAACCATTTATGCACACCCTGTTTAAGTAGGTGAATATATACAGGATAGTGTGTAGGTTGTTATGTGCTCATCTATAGCTACTATTATTTATAGCTAGATAAATAGCTGTCCGGCTTTCATTCAAAACCATGAAATGAAAACATTCGCAGACAAAAGTTATGAAGAAGGTTTTTTTAATCTACATATAATAGGGGTTAAAGTATGAAATTGCCGATTATTTTCCCACTTTTTATTTTGTTTATAGCTCTTAAGTATAGTCATATTATAGCGTAATTCTTTTTGTATTGTAATAAAAACTGAATAAAGTAACTTTTGACTTAAAAAAAATGCAATACTAGTGCCTATTACTTCAAAGGAAGTCGTTGAAAAGACCCCCTACAATGTGTCAGCTGACCTTCTTGCTTCAATTAAATATATTTGTATTATATACTTTGATTTTCAGAAATTTAAATAATATAATGCGTAGCTTTATAACCATTTAACTTTCACCTTTAATTGCATCGAAAACGGTTCAGGCGTTTTTAAAAAAACTAAAAAACTGTTAGTATGGAAAAATGACTTTTCTCGATTTCGTCCATACAAAATGGCTTTAACCCCTAATATTTCGCTGCTTCAGTTTTTTTGATTGTCGAAACTAAAGCGATTAATTGCTTTTTGATAATAAGTAATAAAAATAGTTATGATAGGTATTTCAAGACAAGCTATACTGGGCCACACAGAGTCATCTAGTCGTCCCAAAATAAGCTACTACTAAGCATAATATTGGTACTTGACTCGAAAGTTTTTGATATAATTAAATTTGATGTATGTAAATTTGACGACCTCCGTGGCGGAGTGGCATACACGCTGGTTTTCAAGGTGTCGCTTGCTCCGAGGTCCCGGGTTCGATTCCCGGACGGGTCAATGTAGAAAAAATGTGTTTTTCTACATTTTCTCGGGTCTGGGTGTTTGTGGTACCTTCGTTGTTTCTGGTTTCCAAAATACGAATGCTTTAAATAGTTATTCAAATTGGGATCAGAACAATGTATGTGATGTTGTCCACATTTATTCATTATTATTATTTATACTATAATACATATTATGTAGAAAACACCCAGACCAGTATGACCGACAAACATGTTTATGAAGGGCGGTGATTGAACTCGCGACCCATGGCTTAGAAGCAGCGTTTACCTCTGAACAAAACTGATCGTCGTTTTGATTACAGGTAGATATTATAGTGCTTTCGTAAACAAGATTTTTTTCTTCATTTATTCGTTTTAAAAGTCGAGTAAGTTAGCCACGCTACGATACGGTGTGATAGTTGCTATCAGACATCTCCCTTGGCTGTAGTTGGGGCGTTTCAACCCTTCACCCTAATGTCACATGTTTAACTCAACCCCGGGGGAGTGTTCGAAAAGCCCGATTATTCGGCCTCATCGGATAACTCGAATTGTCGTAAAAGTGAAGAGATTTCGAAAATCTATATTAAAATCTAAATGAGTCGTTGTTGATCTATAAATTTTATAAAAAAAAATGAGAAGGAATGAGTTAAATTTTTTTTTTATTTAATATTATCAATTACAGTTAATTTTACAATTTTAAACTCTAAACAGTACTTAATAAACCTCTTGGGTTTGTGTGTAGCACTAAATAATAAAGATTCGTCTTTATATAATTTAGATCAATAATAAATACCTTAAAAAAAAAAATTTTTCAAGTTTATACACTGACACTATAAGTGCAACCAAGCTGCTAAAATATCAAATAAAGTATAAAAAAAAAAAAAATTTTCAAGTTTATATACTGATATTATAAGTGCAATTAAGTTGCTAAAATATCAAATAAAGTAATACCTTAACTATTAAAAATAACAAGAATACCCTTATTTAAATAATAACCATAATGTTACCTTTATACAAACTACAAAAGCGATAACAGGTGTTCTTTTAATTTGTGTTTTATGTTTCGCTCATTGATAACACTTCGTAAGGCGGTAGGCAGAGAATTTATCATCCGCGGAATCAGATATACGCTCGTCCGTTCACCGTAGTAGTTATTGGCCGGTGCAGTTACCAGTTTGTTTTGTGCGACTCGACGCGTGTATACAGGATGGTTTATTTGGACTTGCAACTGGCTATTAAAAAATTGTTCTTTTAAAAGACAAAACTTGACCTTGTCATGTATGGGTAGTGTTTTGCAATGTTTGAAGAGATCACACTCGTTTTGAAATTTAGATTTATCATTCGGCAAGCTAATTAATTTTAGTATCCTTACTTGTAATCTATATATGGTATCCAGATAGGTTTTAAACGTCCGGCCGTAGCTGGATAATCCATACGATACGATCGAGTCAAACAGTGCATTATACAACAAAAGCCTAGTTCTGTATGGTAAACGATTTTTTATGACATAAAACTTTGCTAAGATCGCTCGAAGCTTGTCACATACTCTCGCAATATGTGGACCCCAATTAAATTTATTGTCAATGAGTAAACCCAAGTACATGTGAGTATCAACCTGTTCAATTAAGGGGCAGTTAAGATCGCATTTAGTTGGAATATTGTGTAGGCAGGTGTGAGTGTGAGCCACGAGTTTCGACAAGCAGTAATTTGATTTTAGATATGGTGATTTTATGTGCATTAACTTTGTTTTTTGGGCGTTTAGGACTAGTCCAAGATCATGACACCACATGTTCAGCCTATCAAAGTCATTTTGTAGCAAAAAACCGATCTCCTTTAAATCACTGCCTGCAATTATCAAACATGTATCATCAGCAAATTGGAATGATTTACAGTTTTGAAATAGTGAGTCCATATCATTCACATAGGCTAAAAAATGCAATGGACCACAGACTGAACCTTGTGCTGTACCATAGGTAACTGAAACTGTGTCACTGAGGGTGCCAGCGATTTGAACTTGATATTTTCTATCTCTTAGATAGTCTACGCACCAGTTGTAAATTGGACCCCGCAGACCTGAATCGTCTAATTTATTTAGCAATTTACAATGATCCAAGGTGTCAAATGCTCTCGAAAAATCAATGAATAAAGCAAGAACATGTTTTTTGTCATTAAGTGCTGAGTTAATATAGTCCGAGAATTTAGATAGTAGTAATGTGGTGCTTTTGTTTGGCTGAAATCCAAATTGTGACTCATTTACTATAGAATTTTTAGCGTAAAAATCATGTATCTGATTGCAAATAAACTTTTCGACAATTTTGTCGATTGATGACAATAATGTGATGGGTCTATAGTTATTTTCATCATTTTTTTTGCCTTTTTTGAAAACCGGCCTTACACATCCTAGTTTTAATTTGCTCGGGTACTGGCCCGTATTTAGGCTGACATTTATGAGGTTGGCAATACTAGATGCAATTTTGCTGCTAACGGCCTGTATATCAACCACCCTGATGCTATCAAGGCCCGGCGCCTTGTTACTATTCAGTGAAGAAATTAGGTTCCGTATTTTATCTGGAGTAGCTTATTGAAATCTCATACTGATATTGGCATACTTTTGTGGATGACTAGTTAGAAGAGGTATTGAGCAGTTGGGTAAAATATTTTTAACTGAACTATCAAATCCAGTGGCAAATTTATTAGATAATTCAGTAGCCGATACGTTCTGAGATCCAAATGCATCAAGGATTAAACTATCAATAGACTGAGCCATTTTACCACAGATGGAGTTTATTATATTCCATAGTTTTTTCGGATTACTATAATTTGTTTTGATTTGATTTTTGTGATATGTGTTTCTATAATATTCTATAGTTTTATGAACTTTATTGCGTAATTTATTATACTTCAGTCTTAAAACATGATTAATTGGATCTTTTCTCCATTGTTTAAAACATTCATCTCTCAAACCACATAGTTTAATGATGTTGGTATTCATCCAAGGATAGCTCTTTCTATTACTTTTTTTATCAATAAAAACAGTTCGTTTTGATTTTTGTAATGAAGAACTAAAAGCATTATATATGTACTCATGAATAGAATTAGAAGTAGTTAAATTGTTAGTCTCGTCCCAATTAACACTGTTAAGCACATCATGCATGATCTTTCTATCAACAATGCATTTAGTACGCGATACATCCTGTATAACGCGGCGATCGGGCGAGCTGCCGGCCAAACAACAGATAGTCGCACGGTGATCTGCCAGAACAGTGTCGAGCGCTGCCGTGTACGGTATTAATGTGTGCGATCGTGTAAAAATATGATCAATACATGACTTAGTAATTTTATTTTTTCGCATTTCTATTCTTGTGTAATCTGTTATTCCACACATTAAACCATACTCGGACAGCATATCTAGATACATGTTTTTGATTGATGTTTGTGATTTAAGATCGATGTTCATGTCACCTAGAATAATAGCTGTAGTGCTTGATAAATTACTACTCAGTACATTGTGAAGTTCACGGATAAATAGTGTTTTGTTAAACGAGGGTGGTCTATAGATTGCACACACTGCTATCGCATAATTGTTTGATATTTTTAATATACCTCCTAGATATTCAAACGTGTAAGTATTCGTAAACTTTGGAGTAAATTTTAAGTGCTTATTAATGTAGATTATAATTCCACCTCCTCTTTGGTGCGCGCGAAGCTGTGTGTACATTCTATAACCAGGGATCTGAAATAACATCGAGACTTCGTTAGAAATACCCACTTCTGTCAAGATTATCAAATCAATTGATTTTGAGGAGCAGTCAATTATTTGAATTAGTTTTGAAAAATTTTTGAGCATCGATCTTATATTCACATGAAGGCATGAGAGATTAATGTTATCAGTAGGTATGTTATTATGGAAAGAATTTACATCGACGCAATTGAACAATTCATAGTTTAGTAAATCATTTATACGTGAATTGAATTTTAGTGTTATATATGGTTGGACAGAAATAGACAAAGTTTTTTTTTTTTACATTAATTTACGTTCTTAGATGCAAGTAACAAATCAATTTCATTCAATGAGCGAATAATGTGAACTTTCTTACTATCATCAGATTTTTTAACATACAGTTTGCCCTCCTTACACCATACATACTTGAAGGGGCCGTTGGGTGTTCTTAGGCGTTGCTTCGTCTGGTACAGTAAAGTTTTCATATTCCGAGTTAGTGCTTCCCTCACGTAGACCTTCCCATTGGCTTTCTCAATCTGTATAGGAAGCGACAGCTCACCCACTGTGATCATTCTTGATTTGGCGGCGGATATAAGTTTATCGCGAGGATCTTTGTTATTGAGTTCGACTAGTAAGTAACTTGATGACTCCGAGCGTCCCTTAATTTGACGAACGTTACGGACTGCATCAACTTCGACGTCTAATTTATTTGCTACCGTTTTTGTTACCGTTAAAACATCCAAATTTGGATCACTCGGCAGCCCAGCAATCTCAACGTACGTGCGTAAGTGGTTTTGTTCAGCATCTTCAAGGCGTTGTTCCATGGCAGAGAGACGAAGCTCGAGGTTTTTTTTGGCATTTATAAGTTCGGTATTCTTATTTTCGAGTTGCTTGATTTTGGAGTTCTGGCTCTTAAGTACTTCTTCAATGTTTGAAACCTGCTCTCCAATGAATTCAAGTGACGACTGAAAACCCTCAAGCTCCTCCTTGATTGTTTTCTTAATTTCGGCAGTGATATTCCTCATTAGCTTGTGCACATCAAACGGTATTGTTGTTAGCGCATGTATGCGCCCGCCCGGCCTTATAATGCACGACGCGTCGCGCGCCCCCCACTCGCCATCGGACAGCTATACTAGCAACAACACGTTAATTACCTTGCAATTTGTAAAGTTCTTTTTAATATATTTTATTACCAAGTTTTTGCTTAAATTATTCCATCAGTATCCTAAGCCAAGAAGATTCCTGTACATTTTGGACCTCCACACCGGATTCCTGTTTCAAATATTTGGACAACCGCCAATTTGAAGCTAACGAACCAAGCGACCTTTGAATATTGGGAAGGTTACTCGTCGGTATAGGATATTTCAAGTGGAAAGTGGCGCAGTCATCTCACGCTAAACATCAACATTGTGAAGATTTACAAGCAGAAAACAATTATTGGAGTTGACATTATCGCAGTATCTTGGTATCCTGAGTCTCACTGGCTTTAGAGGCGCAGCGTTAAATACCTTTCTGCGACGACTGCAATACACAAACACCAAGACGGTCAGGGCCAAACAACGTGAACATCATTCTGGAAGAAAGTTTCACTTGTGAGTTCGTTCCATAATACGTCCTTATCTTATCTGACCCTTGTTGCTTTATTTTATTTAATTATAACTTTCAATCACATTATCTCATACATTCCCGTTGCATTTCTCTAAATAATTCTCAATTTCCGTTACATTCATACTTACATTTTAAATTTCAACCTACCTACCTTCTTTTTAAAAATAAAATATACCCTGTCCTTATTACACGGACCTTAATTACGTGTAATAAAAGGTTTAAAGCAATATTATTTAAATCGTTCCTTATCATATCACATTCCAGTGACGAGCGACCGGGTGTGCGCCGGCCGCAGTCCGTTATTTGCCTACGCTGCCGTTCCCTACCTACCTACTACGCTTATCAGTTCGCCAGCTGATCGGACGGCACGGCTTGCACATTACGCATTTAAGTATTCGAACCTATATCATTATTCATTACATTTACAAACTTTGTTGAAATACTTAATTAAGTGTACCTACCTACTTGTTATTTTATTGTTCTTAATATTTCATTTGCAGCTTCTATATTTTCAATAAACGTAACATTATTTGTTAGACATGGTTAAATTAGCCGAAATCAAACGAAAGCGCAGCTCATACAAATCTAAGCTTACGCAATTTAAGTCCTACGTTAATATCCTCTCCAGTTGTGAGAAGCCCAGTCCTGTGCAACTCAGCGATCTAAACCTTCGATTGTCAAAAATTGAAGAGTGGTATGGTGAATATGATGCATTACAGATTGAAATCGAAAGTTGTATGGAAATTTCAGAGTCTGACTGTGAGAAGGAGTACCAGTATCGCGAGCAGTTTGAGCTCGAGTACTTCGCGGCAGTCGGCAGCGCTCGCGAGTTGGTAAGCAGGTTCACCTCTGCGCAGCCCGGCAAGGACGACGGCGCGTCCACTTCCTCAGCGGCAGGTACCGTTCTTACAGCAGGTGTTCAAACTTTAAATTTACCTACTATACAACTGCCTGCTTTTTCTGGTCACTTTGAGGACTGGCTTAAATTCCATGATACCTTTTTGTCACTTATACATTCGAATGATAGTATTCCTAAAATTAACAAATATCATTATTTACAATCCTCATTAAAAGACCAAGCTGCAAGTATAATTAATTCGTTAGAATTTTCTGCTAATAATTATGAAACCGCTTGGCAATTATTATGTGAACGTTACCACAATAATAAGGTGCTTATTAGTAATCACATTCAAGCGTTATTTGACATAGAATATATTACGAAAGAATCATCTATGTCTTTACGTAACTTAATTGATAGTTTAAATAAAAATCTTAGAGCTCTAGAAACTTTGAACATTAACACTAACAATTGGGACACTCTTTTAATACACATGGTCTCAAGCAAACTCGATAATTCAACAAATAGAAAATGGAAAGAGTACAGTAATAATTTTGAAAAATTGCCTACTTTAGATATATTCATTAAATTCATTAAAGATCGAGCAGGGTTGCTTGAAACGTTAAATTTAACTCAGGTTAAACGCAGACATAGCGAACCTACTCCGTTACGATCGCGAACATTGATAGCTAATTCTAGCGTACAAACACATTCATATACGTGTCCTATGTGCAAACAAAATCATAGCATTTACCAATGCCCAAACTTTAAACATTTATCTGTAAACGCTAAAATTAATAAAGCAAAACAATTAAAATTGTGTCTTAATTGTTTGCGTCAGGGACATGATGTGAATAAATGTAGGTTCGGGTCATGTAAGATTTGTGCAAAACGACACAACACTATATTACACACCGAAGATAACCCTATAGAACTCGAGGTCTCTTCTCCATCTGACACGTCCCGTAATCCTGAAAATTGTGTCATGTTAGCAATGCAGGAGGTTCATGACCCTGACACTCACGATGACTATCAGCCCTTAGGTAACGACATCGTGGAACCGAGCGAAGTTGTCTTGTCATCTGTTCATGACAACTACGTTCTTCTGTCCACAGTGCTTGTTGATGCTTTTGGTAATGATGGCACACGTCATACAGTCCGCGCTTTATTAGATAACGGAAGTACATCTTGTTTCATAACTGAAAATTTGAGAAAGAAATTAAAATTACCTGTTCATTCAACTTCAACAGCAGTCGAAGGGTTAAGTCGTGAGTCTATTCGCATCAATCAACGATCAAATTTGACTTTATCTTCTCGAACTGAAAATTACACTACAAATATTAACTGTTTTATTATACCCCACATCACTCAAACATTGCCCCCCATATATTTTAATATAAATTCATTAAAAATTCCCTCAAATATAAAATTAGCTGACCCAACATTTAACACACCTTCCAAAATAGAAATGTTACTTAGCGCTGATGTGTTTTGGAATTGTTTGTGTAGCGAACGCATTTCACTAGGTAAAAACCAACCCATTCTTGCTAACACTAAATTTGGTTGGTTAGTGTCAGGCTCAATGCAATCACAAAATAGTAAACACTCTACACACATTAGTAATACAGTCCACTGTCTTTTTTCAAACGATATTGAGCTACAAAATAAGTTAGATCGATTTTTTGAATTAGAATCTGTCCCATCACTTCGAAAAACTACCACTCAAGAAAATGAATGCGAACTTCATTTTGTTTCGACAACAACACGCCAGAAAGATGGTCGATTTGTTGTGCAGATTCCCCTAAAACAGTCTCCAACCTTAATAGGCGATTCTTATGAACAAGCACTTAATAGATTTCAATCATTAGAGCGGAGACTGGCTCAAAATAAATTATTTAAACAAAAATATTGTGATTTTATGCAAGAGTACATTGACCTGGGGCACATGTCTATAAATACAGATAGCAAAAATGATAAGTACACATACATTATGCCACATCATGGTGTATTAAGAGAATCAAGCCTTACAACAAAATTGAGAGTGGTGTTTGACGGCTCTGCCAAAACTACGTCAGGATTGTCTATCAATAATATACAAAATGTAGGGCCAACTGTACAAGACGACATAATAAGCATTTTAATTCGATTTCGACAGCATAAATTCGTCGTCACTGCCGACTGCGAAAAAATGTATCGATGTGTGCTTGTCGCAGAGCATCAAAGATGTCTGCAACAGATACTTTGGCGTTTTGACCCCACTCATGAAATCAAAAGGTACAAATTAAATACGGTTACCTACGGAACTGCCTCTGCTCCATATTTGGCAACCCGTTGTCTTGTACAATTAGGTAAGGAATGCACTGACCCGTTAGTTCGTGAAACTATTATACATGATTGTTATGTTGATGATTACATTAGTGGTCATGATTCAAAATCAACCCTCATGCATATAGTAAAGGGTGTCATTACTGAACTCAAAAAGGGCCAATTTCATTTAAGAAAGTGGCGTTCTAACTGCCCTGATATTTTAGATAATATTCAAACTGATAACAATAAAGATAGTTTGCTTAAATTAGTGAATGATGATAATGCAAAGACTTTGGGATTAAGGTGGTCTTGCAATTCTGACACTTTATTATTCTCTGTTGCCTCTGATTTATCACAAAATAAACCTACGAAGCGGTCAATTTTGTCCACGATCGGGCAGGTGTTTGACCCACTGGGGCTCATTAATCCATGCATTTTACAGGGTAAAATCATTTTACAGAAACTTTGGGCATCTAAAATCTCATGGGATGATCCATTGCCTTACGAGATTGAACAGGAATGGTTAATTTTTCTTAAGTTCCTTCCACAACTAAATTTAATAACAATTCCACGACACACAGTGTGCGATACACCTAAATTAATTGAAATACATGCCTTTAGTGACGCATCTTTAAATGCTTACAGCGCGTGCGTATATCTTCGTTCTATATGTATAGATGGTAGCATTACCGTTCAGCTAGTCATGGCCAAAAGCAAAGTGACTCCATTAAAAGGTATGACTGTACCTCGACTAGAGCTTTGCGGCGCACTATTGGCAGTCAGGCTGTTGGAGAAGGTTCGTTCAGCGTTAAGATTGGATGTAGCACGTTATGTATTATGGTGTGATTCCACTATAGTTTTAGGATGGATTAGGGCTCCGAAGGCCGCTCTTAAACCGTTTGTTTTGAATAGGATTAATGAAATAACTGAATACACTCAGTCGCAGTCATGGAGATACGTACCCACGAATCTTAACCCGGCTGATCTAGGATCAAGAGGTTGCAATCCAATTCAATTGCGAGACTCAAATGTCTGGTTTTCGGGACCGTCATTTTTATTGCAACCGGAAAGTCAGTGGCCTACTCAACCTGTTAATACTACATCTAATCACTTACCAGAAACTAGGGTCACATGTAAGCTCACCTCTGATGAGCTTAATTACACAAATAAATATTCAAATTTTTCCAAATTAAATAGAATCACAGCGTACATATTAAGATTTATCCATAATTGTCGTAAACCGCACGATAAATTCGTGGGTCACTTAATTATAGCAGAATTAAATATGGCAACTCAGGCATTATGTAGAATAGTACAGTTGGACACATTTTCAGATGATTATTTTGCACTAATAAAGAATAAACAAATATTAATTAAATCAAAAATTTTAAACCTAAATCCATTTATGTCGAGTGAAAATTTAATTCGTGTTGGTGGAAGATTATCGAATTCCAATTATGATTACGATACAAAACACCCAATTCTGCTTCATGCTTCACATCATGTGACTAAACTATTGTTTAGACATTATCATAAAATACTTATGCACGCAGGTCCTCAATTATTGCTATCTATATTGAGGCACAAGTTTTGGATTGTAGGAGGCCGCAATCTGTCAAGAAAAATAACGCATGAATGTCATACTTGTTGTAGATTTGCAGGTAAATCTATTCAGCCAATAATGGCAGACTTGCCAAAGGAGCGACTCAACAGCCCGTTTCCATTCTCAAGTACAGCCGTAGATTATGCCGGACCTATTATGATTGTGAACAGAAAAGGTAGAGGTTGTAAATTAATAAAATCATATATTTGTGTTTTCGTATGCCTAGCTGTAAGGGCTGTACATCTGGAATTGGTTACAGATCTCAGTACAGAGACATTTTTAGCTGCACTGAATAGATTTGTTGCGCGCAGAGGTAAACCTGACTTAATTTATTCCGATAATGGGACTAATTTTGTAGGAGCTGCCAATGAACTTTCAAAATTCTTAAAAACTAAATGTAATGATATAAGTTCGAAAACTGCGGAGCAGTCCATCAATTTTAAGTTCTCTCCTGTATATAGTCCACACTTCAATGGCTTAGCAGAATCTTCTATCAGATCAGTCAAGTCCCATTTGAAAAGAGTCCTTGGTCTAGCCAACTTAACTTACGAAGAGATGAACACCGTACTGGTTAACATCGAAGGAATTTTAAATTCTCGTCCTCTGACACCCCTTTCATCAGATCCAAACGATTTTATCCCGTTAACCCCATCACATTTTCTTATCGGACGAACACTCACAATGTTGCCTAATTCTCAGGTTGATGTGGAGGAATCGGCCAGGATTTGCTCACTGCCTCGATTTCGGAGAGCACAGATACTGATTCGACATTTCTGGAATCGTTACTACACAGAATACATTTCAGATCTACAAAAGCGAATGAAATGGAAACGCAGTTCTGGTAGAGGACTACAAGTTGGAGATCTAGTGGTGATCAAAGATGATCGGCTCCCACCAAACCGCTGGCTGCTCGGACGCATTTCCTGCTTGTATCCCGGCAAAGACAACATCGCTCGTGTCGCAGACGTCACCACCGCAACCGGAGTTCTGAGGAGAGCCTACAATCGACTCTGTTTGTTGCCGTCTTCAGATATTTTGGAACCAGCAGTTCCAACGCGGGGAGTCTGTTAGCGCATGTATGCGCCCGCCCGGCCTTATAATGCACGACGCGTCGCGCGCCCCCCACTCGCCATCGGACAGCTATACTAGCAACAACACGTTAATTACCTTGCAATTTGTAAAGTTCTTTTTAATATATTTTATTACCAAGTTTTTGCTTAAATTATTCCATCAGTATCCTAAGCCAAGAAGATTCCTGTACAATTGTAGACCCATTATCTTCAGTTTCATCCGGAACAAAGAATGATGAACGTCTGCTAGTGTTTTGAAGGCAGTCTTCACAACTCCATTCCAGGCCATCAGATGTTCGAATAGCTGCTATCTGCTTTGCAGATAGTTTAGCACAGTCAACTGTTGCATGAACCACTTTTTCGCACCTGCTGCATTCCAGACCGGGGGCTTTTTTGGTAATATTTGAACTACATTTTACACATTTTTTCAAAACCATTTTTTGTGGGTAGTTATTTAGATTTCACAAATAACGTAACACAAGTGTTCACAATGACGACAAGACGAATAATTCAGTAATTTATTGGTGAAAACGATTAAAAAAGTTATGGTTATTAAAAAGTTTTAATTTATGAACTTTGAGTTCAGAGTCCACCAGGTGAAAAGTTAATGCGTCGAAAGGAATACCTTCTCTTTATTTTCGTCTATTTAAAAATAAAAGCTTTTGACACCGAAAAGTTGTATAGGCTTTCCGAAAGGGGGGCGTAGTTCTAAGAAGCAGCGTTTTTGAGTTCATTAAATGATATACCTAAATACTACAAAATACGTGAGCGCGGCGGCTCGTCAGGCCCGTACTGTCGCGCATATGGCGCATACTGTGCGCATGGGCGCTCCGTAATAGGCGATCGATGGATATCGATGCATAAATCCCGAACTACCGAGCCTTAAGAGGAATCACTACGGGCGAGAGAATTGAAAAATAGGTATTTGTAAAATCTATTGCTGTCACTCAGTGCCAAACGCCTTCACCGCAGAGTGTGATAAAGACAACTGCTTCTTGGACCGAAAATACCTACTATAAGCACACCAAATCAACGTTTCGTAGTCCCCCGATTACTTTTTCCGATTACTAGACAGATTTAAATACTTTTTTCATTAAAAATTCAAAAAAGGCTTTGGCCGTGTTCGTTTGTTTTCCTTTTTTCTAAAATTTTGCCAAATTTGTTTTCTGGATGTTTGAACACAGCGGAAAATCCGATGTTTTTTTTTTCCTTTTTTGAGGGCTCATATCTTTTTATTAATTAATTTATGAAAAAACAGAAAACATAGAAACATGCTAATAGAGGCCATAGATTTTTGTAATAAAAATTATTGCTCTACTGGCTTTATCCAGGGAGGAAACAGGGGACTACGTTTGTATGGAAAAACGGCCCTTGTGTTTCCCCTTAACAGGAACTATTATAAGTGAAGCAGAAAATATGATCATGCTTATAGCTAGAATCGTACCTATATTAATCCCACGTCAACACCTGTATTCAACACAAACGTTCAAACAACAAAGCCATTTCACCGTATAAAGTAACACGGAATAGTTTGTATATCAGCTCCAATATATTGTGATCGGTTTTAGTCTTGTGGCTGACCTACTTTTGGTTTTCATGTCTCTGTTTGTCATCTAAATGCCAGTACGTATTAGTGCGGGCCGCGTCTCGCAAATCCTCTTACGTCTCTTTCGTTTGGTAGAAAAACAAGCGAGACGTAAAAGGATTTTAGCAATGTGTGCAATACTTGAGGGTTTATTGGAATACTCGTATGTATAAATGATGTTAGTAACTATTTAATAATCTGAGACCTTACTCTGTATCACAATGTGTATTCAACTCCGTATTTATCTCTTCCAATGTTTAAGAGCAGGGTTTTTCAATCTTTTGGCTCCACAAAACCCCTGTTAAAATTTACAGATGACAGAAAATCTTGTTACTAACTGATTCCATCTGCATCCTGGAAGTAATGAAATGTTGAAGAAGATAAGATTTTCATTATCAATTTTACATATAAGACCTGCCTGCCTCACTGGGCCACACAGAGCCATCTAGTCCCAAATTAGGCTACTATTAAGTACCCTGTCGTATGGGGTACTAGACAACCGATAAACTTACGTGTATACTTTTTTTTTTGTAAATACATACTTATTACATAGAAAACACCCAGACAAGTACAAACAGACATGTTCATGCACACAAATATTTGTACTGTGTGGGGATCGAACCCGCGACCCATGGCTCAGAAGCAGCGTTTGCTACCGCTGCACGCTGATCCAAATGGTCGTCAAAAGGTCGACAAATACAGTGTCAAAAGCGAGGAATTCGGGAAAATTAAAACTATTCCACGGGAATCGTACATTTCCGGGGATGAAAGGTAGCCTTTGTGCTATTTCAGCCCGTAAACTATCTTTGCGCCAAACTTCATCCAGATTCGTTCAGCCGTTCTGGAATTTTGGTCAATTTGATTTTAGATTCTGACTCTTTCTTTTCATTTAATGTTTTTTTTTCCACATGCGCCTGCTAATCTTCAAGCCACCATTAACCATTACCCGTATCTTGTCGCAAATCTAAGGGTTCACGAACCCCACTTTGAGAAACCCAGCCTTAAAGTATGTGAAAGAGACATATATAAGGGCGTTGCGTAGTAGAGTCGCTGTTCTGCCATTTTTATGCGTAGAAATCTTTTACACAGCGCTTATAACAATATATACTTTCTTAACGTCAAACAAAATATTAGGGGTTAAAGTCTGAAATTGCCGTTTTGTATGGACGAAATCGAGAAAAGTCATTTTTCCATACTAACAATTTTTTAGTTTTTTTAAAAACGCCTGAACCGTTTTCGATGCAATTAAAGGTGAAAGTTAGATGGTTATAAAGCTACGCATTATAGTATTTAAATTTCTGAAAATCAAAGTATATAATACAAATATACTTAATTGAAGCAAGAAGGTCAGCTGACACATTGTAAGGGGTCTTTTCAACGACTTCCTTTGAAGTAATGGGCACTAGTATTGCATTTTTTTTTTAGTCAAAAGTTTCTTTATTTCGTTTTTGATACAATACAAAAAGATTTACGCAATAATATGACTATACTTAAGAGCTATAAACAAAATAAAAGTGGGAAAGTAATCGGCAATTTCATACTTTAACCCCTATTAATAAATTATGAGTGCGTTTGCTAACGGCAATGTAAACAGCAATGTTTGGTATCTCCCTACATGATAATTAGGAATGAGGAAATCCATAGGATAACTAAGATAACCGAAATCGCTCAAAGAACCGCAAAGCTAAAATGGCAGTGGGCGGGACACATAGTAAGCGGAACATGGCCGTTGGGGCGGAAAGTTTCTGGAATGGCGACCGTGCACCGGACGATTATCTGTGGGATTCCCTCCAAGTAGACCATCGTTCTGATGAAAGTCGCGGGAAGCCGTAAGATGCGGGTGGCGCAGGACCGATCGTTGTGAAGGTCCTTAAGTAAGACCTATGTTCAGGTGTAGGTGTTATTTGGCTGGGATGATGACGATGATGATGATTGTTTGATTCTTGTTAACATTCAAATATGTAATTTCCTCTTTACAAAATTTAGCTATATTTTTTTTATTATTAATCCTCAAACTCCTTTTTTACGTGAAATTACTTCTTTGAACTTCAATAAAATCTGTCAAAGTACCGAACAATCCCATATGATGTAAAGTCGCTATATAAAAAGAGAGGTTTAGGTTATTGTAATTAAATAACACGGAATTGACAAGGGTCGCCTCGGGATGTCAGAATGTGCTGTCAGAAACTATACCTTCACATAATTGTGGTATGGTCCAAGTTTGTTTGATAAAAGCTCTTGTGCTTTGAGTTTGTTGTTGTTGTATCAAATAAATATTTTTTTTCTTTCTCTCATTCATTCTTTTTTTAGGGTTCCGTACCCAAAGGGTAAAAACGGGACCCTATTACTAAGACTTTGCTGTCTGTCCGTCTGTCCGTCTGTCCGTCGCTCTGTCACCAGGCTGTTTCTCAAGAGCCGCAATAGCTAGACAGTTGAAATTTTCACAAAATGTGTATTTCTGTTGCCGCAATAACAACAAATACTAAAAACAAAATAAAATAAATATTTAAGGGGGGATCCTGTAAAACAAACCCGTTTTTTTAGCCTTATTGGTACGGAACCCTTTGTGTGCGAGTCCGACTCGCACTTGACCGGTTTGATTAATATTAACTTTCATACGTTTTAATACTTTTTATCATATTCCCCATGAAGACAAATCCAAAAACACCAAAATCATACAAATCTGTCCAGCCATTCTCGAGTTATATGTGGTGTAACTAGCACGTTTAACTTTTTTTAGAATAAATTTATTTGACGCATAGTCAAAATAGGAGAAGAGGCGGAGAGAGAGCGAGAGGATGACCCCTCCGCCCCAATGATTCGCCGCAGACGTGGTGGCCGCCGAAGGAGGGAATACCTCCTTCATCTGCCCCTTCCGGATGGGTCTCGGGCTACAGACACGGGGGTGTCTCCGGGACCCGCAACGGTGCCGCGTGTGCACCCGCGCGCTGCTTACAGTAAAGTGGGGGGGACAGCTTTCTCTCCCCCCCGAAGGCCGGGCAGCCTGTCGTAAATGGCGAGCCACGGCTGAAGCGTAACCTAAGTGAATGCCTATGGCTGAGGCCTATGGCGAACCCCAGGTTCCGCTTCATGAGGTTTTAGTGGGTAGACGGGCTTTTTTTTGAGCCCGGGACTCCGGACACGCACCTCCAGTCGTCCCTCCGGCTGGAGGAGAGTCCCTAAATGGATTTCCTAACGTTAAAAAAAGGGGTTGTCCTTGCTTAATGGGGACGGTTGTATTATTTCCCAACAGTAGGATAATTACGCTGATGCCCATCTTCTGGTGCCATACCTTTAGTCAAGTCTTACGACACCTACACGAAGAGAAGAGCTACTGCTATTAAAATTGTAATACGTTGTATTCAGTTTTCTTACACGCTTGAAGCTTATAACTTGCCCCATTAGTTGGGAGCATACGAACTCGTACGTCTACTATAATATGGGTCGGCGAAATTTCTCGGCGCTATGATTGCGAGATTTTCGATTGTTAATATTTCTGTAATTCGATATGATCTTAATGGTATAAATATTTTTATGCTCGGTATATTTTTTTATCAACTGATGAATACAGATTCTCATGTCGGCGCATTTTTTATGAGTGACCACGATTAACTTTTACCAAGGGGACAGATTCCTCAAATGTTTTTGTTTCAAAGGATAAATCTCTTTTTTGGTGGCATTTCATTGAAAAACAATACACACCAAAGGAAAGAAAAATGGTGACAAATGAATGGATTTAAATATTACTTTACTTACCAGTGGTTATCCTTTAAGGGTCATGTGATGTCTGAATTCTTCTAAGCCATAAGATAATGTGATGTCTGAATTCTTCTAAGCCATAAGATGATGTGATTTCTGAATTCATCTAAGCCATAAGATGATGTGATGTCTGAATTCTTCTAAGCCATAAGATGATGTGATGTCTGAATTCTTCTAAGCCATAAGATGATGTGATGTCTGAATTCTTCTAAGCCATAAGATGATGTGATGTCTGAATTCTTCTAAGCTATAATCGATATTGTAACTAGTTTTCGAGGTCAACTATCGATAGCCAAACTATCGATAGTTCTGCAACTCTACCGCAGAGGCTTTGATGCACAAATAAAGTCGCGGGCAACAGCTAGACTGTCATATCAGTCAAACTAGTTAAAACTAATTAGTTCAATAGTCCTAATAAATAGCCACAAAGGTTTAATTTATTTGCTACTTAGATAATGAAACAAGCTTTATGTTACTAGTCTATTCTCTTTACAATACTGAGAATTAAAATACTTACTTAGGCTATCTACCCAGAATACCAATTTATATCTGATGTTATAAATTTTGAGTCATAAATGATATGAGTTCGAAGAACTTGCTTTCCATAGAATGCTTGTTAACAATTTCTTCTTTAATTTTCTTCTTCTTTAGTGACTGTAAATCTCTAAATTATTTAGAACGTAATGATATTCTAAGAAAGGACTAAGATTTAGATCTTTTAACTAATTCCTGGTATAAATTGTGATTAAACATTTTGAATTATAAGTTTCGACTGCCTTAGACAGAATTTGAACCTACAACCTTCAGACTGCCTGACTACTGCTCAATTGAACTACCAAGGCATTACATTAAATGATATTTTAGCAATTATAATTAATGATATTTAGTCAATATAAACTTTATAAAAAATATTTCTCAGGCGGGACTCGAACCCGCATCTCCTTCCGGTATGCGAGGAGCCATAATTTTTTAAGTTTATATCTGATACCAAGACATTGTTGGTATTGATAAATTTATTCAAAGCTTTTTACGTTGTGAGTCAACGGTGTATCATCAATGTCAAATAAACCGGCCAAGTGTGAGTCGGATTCGCGCACGAAGGGTTCCGTACCAAAAAGGCCAAAAAATGTGTTTGTTGTATGGGAGCCCCCTTTAAATATTTAGTATATTTTGTTTTTACTATTTGTTGTTATTGCGGTAACAGAAATACATAATTTGTGAAAATTTCAACTGTCTAGCTATCGTGGCTCTTGAGATACAGCCTGGTGACAGAGCGACGGACAGACGGACAGACAGCGAAGTCTCAGTAATAGGGTCCCGTTTTTACCCTTTGGGTACGGAACCCTAAAAATGGTCTAATATGCTCTACAACTGTCAAGTTCAATTTCTATACTAACCTTCATCATTTCAACCTTTGTCATTTCTGTTTATTTATTTATTAATTTATTAAACAACAATGTTTATAATTGGTTTTGCAGGCATTTATACCCACAAAGCTAAGGGCAAGCAAAAATAAAAGGGACAACAATTTACAATAATTTAAAAAAAAGAAAAAAGAAAATGTTATAAGTAGGTCTACTCTACTTATAACTATTAATCCACATTTTAAGTAAATAAGTCAATTTTTCTGTCTCCATAATGATGTATTTTTGTTGCTAGCGATGATGTATTTTTTGGTTCCTTATGACTCCCCGTGCGGTAATTCTTCACGATAACGCGCCTACACATTAATAAATTATGTAAATGTATTGAAAACAGGGTTGAGAGTTTAGCTGACAAACGGTCGAGATTCTAACAAAAAAAAAACTGTTTTAAACGTTTAAATAATGGGAAAGAGCGTATTGCAATTTTGTGAATCGAACGATATTTGTATTTTTAATTTGTATACAATCAATCAATCGTTTATATATTTGTTTTGTATGTAGTTATACAGGGTGAAATTTTAACTACTTTCCATATTTTTTATAGGCGTTTAGTACCGTATTTAGAGCCTATTTATGAAGTAAAAAATGTAAATCAAGCTGTCACTCGAAAATATTTTTCGCGATATAGTTTTCAATTTTTACTTTCCTAGACCTGTTAAGGTATAAAGGGAATATCAAAATCTTATAAATAGTATCGTAATGAATGAATTAGATGCGCTACGCGTAAAAAAAGTGCTGTTAGGCAGCCGTATCAAAAATTTTAGATTTTTGGCGGACATTTTCTAAGTGCTTTATCTTGACATTTTTGTACTGGGCTATATCAAAAGAAAAAATGCGCCATTTATTTTTTGTCTCGTAGATTGATATAAGTACTAAAATTTGGAAAGTGGTTAAAATTTCACCCTGTATAAATCTGATAATTAATTTACTGAATCATTGCCTTTACAGAGGAAATGGCGTCGGCTTACGCTTTGTTATTTTTTGTTTAACATAACAGTTTTAATAAAATTAGCTAAAGACACTGTACATTTTATTGTAAACCTAGTTTAAATCTCAAGAGGTACTATACAACTCTTAATACTATATAAAACCAAAGTGGACGTACCGTTTCCTCGGTTAATATTGTCTGTGGTCGACCCACACTTGCCCTTAATCGTTCTGACATAGGCCTGACGTTTTAACACCATCCTTTCTCTACCTTTTTGAGAATACCAAACGTTTTTTGAAAGTTCTTATGCGCAAAGGATTAAAGTTCAGTTTCGGTTAGCTCTTCTTATTCATCACTTGTGAAATGGGTGTTTTGTCAAGTCGTTGTTTTATAAAGCTGAATTCTTTAGCTTTCATGTCGTAATTAAATTAACATGTATCTGACATTACACTGAGAATTAAAAAATAATCTTATGATCTCAGCCGAATGTCGCCCATTGTTGGGAATAGGCTCAGCGATCAGTCCCACGCTACCTGACTCTAGCCGCTTACCGTGACCAAAGCTAAAGTCGGTCTATCCGGTGGTGGCCTACCCACAGATCGTCTTATGGTGCGCGGTCGCGATTCCATATCCTTTTCGCCCCAAAGGCCATCAGTGGCCATATACAAGTTGCTTTCTACTATCGGTACACGCTGGACGAATAGATGACTAATGTATGAAAATGATATTAATTCGATTACGAAACGATCGGTCGTAAGCTAATGTTATTTATCTATGACAAAACAGAAAAGTTTTTAAATGTTGTGAAATAAATACGTAAAACTACAGCTGATCCACAGAAGTAATCCATTTGATAATGACCATAAAACACAGTGTGTTTAAAAAACAGCATTAAGAATAATTATATTTAAAAAGAAGGTCGGCAGTATTACTTGTGATGATAAAGCAAAGTTGTGCTCTTTGCAAAAATGTGGTCGCCATAATGCGGGCGGCAAAGGATTGCGTTGTGTTTAACGCGGGATAATTATTAAAGCTTAAAATGTAGGCGTTGTGCTAAATGTGGGGAAGTATACCTTGTGTAGACTTAATATAAAATAACACTAAAACATGCCTACTTGGTGTGGTGGTGCAGTGTGGTTTCGATTTTCGATGGGGTCTGTTTTGGAAATGATTTATTTCTAAATTGTTTGGGTCTAAAAGAGTAGTGGGGTCAAATTTGTGTATACACCCAATAGGATCTGAGGCCTTACTCCGCAACACAATGTTGGTGCATTCGAATCCATCTGTCCCTATCACTCATACCGATGTCTTAAAGTATCTGAAAGAGACAGATATATCCGTAAATACAAGTTTCGTGTTGCAGAGTAAGGCATCTGCTTACAGATCGTCGTTTGTTGCGCACTCACCAATCCATATCTTTCCTTTCCTACAGTCATTGCGGTTCTTCTTTCTATGTGCCACAACTATTGGGACTTTATCTCAGCAATTGTTCGAGCAATGCCTGTTACCTTATATTTTGGATATTCTTACTTTTCATTCAATCGTACCTATCAATCCTAACACCACTCGTCCATTGCCTGCTCTGCGCTCTTGAACTTAAAGGGACTTGAGGATATGGTTTTAATTTCAACAAATTACCTCTTCACGTTCCCTAGATCTCTTGACAGACAGACGTACGGACAACAAAGTGATCCTAGAAGGTTGACGTTTTATTTTATTTTTGAGGTAAGTACAATACTCAAAAAAAATAAAATTTAAATTTACAAAAGCCAAAGCGATAATAATATCTTATTTATAAACATTCTAATTTCGTTTCGAAGAAATCGTAAAACCAATCAGACTGAAACCGCTGCCACCAATAAAGTTTCCATTTTCATTTGGAACGAAACTTGTTTCCACAAATCGCAGACACCTAATTATAGGTAGTGCTGCTAACCCGTCGATAGTTAGATTGTCGATAATTGTTTCAAAACTAGCCATATTGTTTAGAGGATATATTTTAAATCACGTGAGCAGTTTTAAATATATCCTCTAAATACAAAAATGCAGCTACAATTAATTTAATTTAAAAAATTAAATGAATAAATAAATCAGCAGACAGGGCAATACAGAAGGCAGTAAATCACGGAACTAGTCTGTAAAGGGTTTAATTTATCTTTGATTAAAGTATCTGTTGTAAATAATAAATACATTATTATTCTTATATAAGATTATAATCATTCGATTTTCAAATATCATCATTATCAGCCCAAATCAGACTTCTGATCATAAATTTCCAACTGAGTAAATTTGAACTACCCTTTTATCCTGATCTTACTATTTCGCGAAGATTATTGCTTCATCTTTCCTTGCCCTTGATGATCTTCTGTATCTTCTCTAAAACTTACTTAACAGGTTACTCGACTCATATCCCGTCTTATATTCAGGTTGTTTATCAGGTAAACTATGATGGTGACCTTGGATCTCTGCTTGAAATTATTGTTTTAATATACCTACATAAAGTGTTGTTAAAACAGGATTTTAGTTTTTGACCATTAAGCTATGAGCTAGTTGTTTTTGGACCACCTCGTTATGAATATTTCTTAGAAAAACTATGAAAGTAGCCCAGTTACAGTTCGTAAGGTTAAAAGCTCTATCATGAGCGTAGAATGTGTGTATGTAGTGCATGAATGTAGAAAAACACACATTTATACTGTCTGGGAATAGATGTTTGTTGTCTGCTTTTTAGTAACCTACATGGTATCAGAACTTTGTACCTATGTACGATGATCACATAAAAAACTATATTTAATATCAAAAACCCATATTTTCAAGAACACTGTTTAACTTTTGAACTACAAATTATTGTTGTCTACATTATCGATACCAGATCGACACTAGCCCAACACTAATTGCCAGTGTTAAGCTGAGCGCTAAAAGAAGTAGCTAACATTCTTCAGACTAATCTCAGTGAATAGTCTAGACGTCGATTTACTAAACGCGTGGTCATTCTCAAACAAAACCCTCGTCTTGAATCATGAAAACCGTCAGTCTGTGTTAGTGACACGCTGTTATGTGATAGGTTCTGTAACATGGGAACTGACAAAGTGTTTTATGGGCGTTCTTATATTACTATTTTCTTGATCATGTCAAAGCAAGTGGTTTTGTCCAAATATTAATATAAGTTACTTTATTTGATATTTTAGCAATTGAATTGCAATTATAGTATCGGTAGATAAACTTGAAAAATTTTGTCTCAGGCGGGACTCGAACCCGCATCTCCTCGCATGCTTAATGGTATAGCGCCCGCCCGGCATGCGAGGAGATGCGGGTTCGAGTCCCGCCTGAGACAAAATTTTTCAAGTTTATATACTGATATTAATATAAGTTATTTGTAAAATATTATTCTTGCTTTCAACTGGCAGAGGTTGAAATTTTCCTATCAAACTTTGCACCCTATGCAATTAACATAAAGTGGAATAAAATGAAAAATTTTAAAATATGTAAGATTAAAAAACAATTTTAAAAACATTTATAAATCCGTTTTATCCTGGTCAACTATTTCCTTAGAAACATTTTTGTTTGGATGTTGCACATAAATAAATAAACACATGATAAAACGAAACGAAACTGGCAAAATCACTGACTAAACACTAATTAATTCTTGGCAGCTCAATGAGACCTGATGAGGTTGGGTAGTGGTGCAGCAGCCAGCCTTCTACGTAAATCTGTATGTAGTTCGAAATCGATTCCTTGTCAGGAGAATTCAGGGAAAAATCTCTTCTAAATTGTCTCAGCTCTCAAGAAAAGATTAGTGGTTATAGTCAAGTATAGTGCAAGTCACATTAAGCTAAGCTCACGTTAAAATAAAGGTCATAAGAATTAAGAACAAGTCACGTCAGCGGACACTAGTATTAGAATTATACCTCTTACAACAGTCTATCATAAAATAGGTATTAATAAAACACAATTGAACACTCAAGTTATACTAAAAACGAAACACCACCACGATTTAACATGGTACAGCGCAATTTATCGATCAACCAAAGAACTACATTCAACTTGAACATAAAGTCAAATGAAAAGAACTTTAAATCGAAAGAGCAGAGCAGTAGAGGTTAGCGAAAAGTATAAGTGTTTAGTATAGGTTGTTGTGTATTTTTTTTTGTAAATTTATTTATTTAAAAATAAGTGTAAATTAGTCATTGGAAACAAAAGCGTAGTTAAAGCATTTGTTTAGATTATAAGATGGAATGAAAGTGTTTGTGTGAAGGGGTTTAATCTTGTAAATGATGTGATTAGGTATCACATCATTTACAGACAATAGACTCACATTTTCCATCAGGCTAATTTACCTTCTATAATATTTGATGTTCTATCAATTTAGTAGCATTTCAACCGAATGTCGTGTTCGTAAATGATATAACATAGCTATGTTGATTCAATCACGGACATGTATTATCTATGACTTCGTATCACCGATCCTTACTACACAAATGAGTGAAATTTTTTATGTAGAAACTAAAATTGTTATTTTTACTATCTTCCTCACAATTTTTCCATATTTTCCTACCTTTTAAACCTTCCCTGGACTACGAGAAACATTTCAAAACCAAATTCAGTTACATCAGCCCAGCCGTTCTCGAGTTTTAGCGAGTCTAACGAACAGCAATTGATTTATATATATATATATATATATATATATATATATAGATCTGAAACTAAAGTGAAGCAGACGTATATTTTATCTTGCCATACTATTCGAGTATTGCCTTTATCGATTTCTTTGCCGAAACAACGTGGATCGTAAAACATCCCGAAACAAAACACCGTATCCGCGGTGCGCAATAAAAAATAACTTATACAAAATATGCGCATTTATTATGTTGCGAAAAATCGACCTGTCACAAGAGGGATTATTGGATGTTATATGTGCCCGTCCGCGTTACACTGGCAGGGTACGTCAATCACATTCCCAATAAAACAGGTCATACGTAAGGGTGATGTCTTTCGACTGAAGATATTCGTTCAAAAGTGATTTTAGCAGTTTGATATTCAAAGTTATGTGATATTGTTTTTTTTTGTCTTTCAGTCCGTTTGTACGTTTGGCTGTTTTCTATTTGGTTATTTGGCTGACCGTTAATGTATGTTTGTACTTTATATGATATATTGCGGACCCCGCGAACTTCGTATCCCCTTCAGAATAGTACTATATTGACGTCTTCAAATATGGCGTGGTTGGAAAATTTATGAAAAAATACATTTTTATTTTAAACGTAACTTTCCAATCCTATTCCCGAAGAATATAAATTCAAAAACATAAAAACCATACAAATCGGTACAGCTTTTGTCGAGTTATAAGTGGTGTAACTAACGCGATTTTCTTTTATTTAAATAAGATTAAGCATTTTAATTGAAATTATAATATCAGTTTTTAAATTTGAAAAATTATGTCTCTGGCGGGACTCGAACGCGCATTTCCTCGCATGCCGGGCGCAGAATTTAATCACTGAGACACTACGTAAATTTTTCTAGCATATTCTTATCACTGTAAGCCATTGTTGTTTCATCAAATGTAAGGAGTTTGCACCCTTAACACCCGAAAGAAACATCTTTGCAGATGTTTGCCAGGCAATTAAGATGAAACAGCTATTTAAATACTTTAATGATATTTAAGGGAAAGGGCCTACGCGTTTTGACAAATTCCCACGGTCTTTTGCTGAACTACCTGAATATGAACTTAAGTCGTGTGTAAAAGTAATTTTTGATAAAAATGGCAGGCAGTAGTGTTTTAAATGATTAAATTGTCCAAATACGAACATTGGCATATAAATTTTTCTAAACATCATTGATTAAATGTAGGCTGACAATTCTGATCGAGTTTTTTGTGCTGCTCCTACTTGGCACTACTAACCCATTCTTATCTCGAAACAGTGTTAGCTTAAAATATTAGCAAGTGTAAAAGCGCCTCTTAATTGCAAAAATTAAACTGATTTTATTAAACCGTGAGCCTATGCCCAAAACCAATTAACGGCATTTTATTTTCTTCAACCAACTTTTTTACGATTTGTCTTGCAACTATCAAACAATAAACAAGAGATCTCGTCATCTAAACTATGCCTCGGATAAGGCCCGAATTAATAGTTGGGCTGCGGGTAATAAATCAGTGAAGTTCGGACGCGTGCGGTGATGCGGGTCCTATCAAACTTGGCGGACTTCGGCTGTAACTCAGCGCTGTAAAGCTCTTGCTATATTGTTCCTGACGGTTTGTAAGGTAAGACAAGTCTTTGAAAGTTCATGTCATAATACGTATGAATCTGTCCTAGGGATATTGTGTCACATTAAACATTCGTATTTACATTTATTATCGGTAAGAAAACTAATTTCACCAAAAAGTTCCTAACCAAAGTCACCAAATTTTAAGTCTGTGCACGATTATTGGTGGTGATTTTTTTGTTTGGAAACGACTCAAAATTGGTTCCATAATTAACGCTTACCATCAGTTATATTTTTATTTTGTGTTTTTTTATATTTTGGATTATTGCAACCCTATTTTTCTACTATTAGGGAGGTTACATTAAAATGTTGACACTCTTGCAAAAAAAAAACATGGCTATCGTACAACCTGGTCAAAAGTTACGATTACCTACTGAAACAAAAAAAAAGGTATATTTTTTTACCTCCTTTTAGTTGGTGATTGATAGTTTGACACCAACGTTTAGGTAATTGTATATAATTAAACATTCTCTTCGTCGCAATTAAATCCTGAATACCTAATCTGATAATTGATAGAGCATGCATACCTAAGGTTCGAAAGATTTCACCCAAAATGATACTATCAACACACAATAAATCAAGAACAAACAAAATCTCAGTCGTATTCAAATCACACACTGGCAGTAAAAAAAACTGAACTCCACCATGAAGGCTCGTCTACGCCCGGTCGAAACTTTTTTGATTTACGATCCATGTGGATCTCTTTTGAATTTGAGGCCACCGGGGGTAGCTAAGTTGCGTATTTTTGATGAGCCTCTAACAATTGTTAACTCTTCCGTTTCGTTGAAAGTTTGCGAAAGAATTTTGCGTGATTCAAATTTTTTTGTTGACTGCTGACTCGGTTTTGGAATAATTTGAGAAATGTTTCAAGTTTTGTTATTCAAAATAAACAAAAGGACAATGCTGAAGAAGTAATAAAAACACCTCAGCGCAAAAGAAAAGTAGGTAACTAAGAATCATTGACGAGACATCTTGTAAAGTTAATTTTAAACTTATGTAAGTTCTGTAAAAATTTGAATTACAATTTCGCACATACTTACCTATAGCCATGGATTTCGATGAATCCCCTACGGATTATTTAATAACTTATGTTTATCAGTATTATGTCTCAGGCGGAAAACATCTACAAAGATGTTTCTTTCGGGTGTTAAGGGTGCAAACTCCTAACATTTGATGAAACAACACTGGCTTACTGCGATAAGCGGTATTTGGACGACCATTTGGATCAGCGGTAGTTAACGCTGCTTCTGAGCCATGGGTCGCGGGTTCGATCCTCGCACAGTACAAATATTTGTGTGCATGAACATGTCTGTTTGTACTGGTCTGGGTGTTTTCTATGTATTATAAGTATGTATTTACAAAAAAAAAAGTATATAAGTAAGTTTATCGGTTGTCTAGTACCCCATACGACAGGGTACTTAATAGTAGCTTAATTTGGGACTAGATGGCTCAGTGTGGCTCAGTGAGGCATGTCTAAAATATTATTTATTATAAGAATTGACGCCTGTGACGTAGAGTCTCGGTGGCTAAATGGTAAAGCGCCGCGCCCGGCATGCGAAGAGATGCGGATTCGAGTCATAAATTTTCAAGTTTAAATACTGATAATTGCAGTTATAAATAAATAACTTAATATAAATAAATATAAAAATAACTCATGTTTACCTTAATTTTGTGTTACGCTTCTTTTGCGTCTGTCCTGTTTTTTTTATAATGTCTTTAACCCCATTTTTATAACCAAGAAAAGCCAACTTCAAATTTGTTTATCATAATTCATTTTATTATATAATTAATTTTAGTTTTATTAGATATAATTATTTTAAAAATGTTGGATTCGATTGGTATTAGTAATATTTAAGATTAATATTGCAGTTTAATTTCCTAAAAATATCATATAATAACTTATGTTTACCTTAATTTTGTGTTACGCTTCTTTTGCGCCTGTCCTGTTTTTTTTTATAATGTATTTAACCCCATTTTTATAGCCGAGACAAGCCAACTTCAAATTTGTTTATCATGTCATGGTATCTTTCCACCCGGGCCTGCTTCTGAGCATCAGTGAGGTTGCTCGGCACTTACCACTAACTATTTTCCTCACTCAAAAAATACGAGTAGAATACGTGAGACTTTCCGTTACAATCTGCAGTATCTGCTGAATCTTTTGATACGTGACTCGCCTATTACCATTAATTAAACACGGTTGGTATCTATTTTTTCCTAATGTTTGATATAAATTTATTGTCAAAGGGTTACGTAACAATACAAATAAACTTGCTACAACTATTTACAAAATAACTACCGTCGGAAGACCTACTGTTTAGTATGCAAATTGATTTTAGTTTCAGCATAATTATGATAATGATAATTTAATGATAATGATAATGATAATTTAATGATAATGATAATGATAATGATATTTTTTTTAATAATTTTAAATTTTAATTAAACATAGTACAATTTTAGTTCTTATAAATATAATATGAACAAGCATGTTTCATCGATTTATCGATTTGCAAACATTTAGTCGTCATGCAATTGAATTAACTACTTAGTAAATAAATCACATAATATAAATACGAATTCCAAAGAAAAGTAATATTTCAATTAAATTAAACAGTAAGGTGTCAAATTAAATGGATGATATAAAATTATACATATTAAGATATAAAATTATGATGGAGTATGTCGAAACAATAATAACAATAATGTCAAACTAATAATAATAATAATGTCAACCTTAAAATTAATAAAAATGATTTGTAATTAGCTTTTGTCAAAAATCAATAACAATTCGCTTGCAGTGACCATTACGGCAAAGTTGTATAAATTAATTTATGTCATAAAAACAGTTATTAATCAATAGACAGAGAATAATTCTTTTAAAAATATTAAGTTGCAAGTTTTTAATGTGGTTCGGAAGTTAATTAAAAAGTCTAACGCACATGCTGTAACGATTTCTGGTAATACAAGCTGTGCCTGCTTGGAGCACAGATAACTTCCATGGATACCTCTTTGTACCACCACGATTACAGTCTTCATGTTGTTTTGTGAAGAGTTTATTATGTGAATTAAATACTAGGCGAGTCGTCCAATATGAATATATTAGGGGTTAAAGTATGAAATTGCCGTTTTGTATGGACAAAATCGAGAAAAGTCACATTTCGGCGTTTTTAAAAAAAACTAAAAAATTGTAAGTATATTTTTTTATTATTTTTTAAAACGCCTGAACCGTTTTCGATGCAATTAAAGGTGAAAGTTAGATGGTTATAATGCTACGCATTATAGTATTTAAATTTCTGAAAATGAAAGTATATAATACAAATATACTTAATTGAAGCAAGAAGGTCAGCTGACACATTGTAAGGGGTCTTTTCAACGACTTCCTTTGAAGTAATAGGCAGTAGTATTGCATTTTTTTTTAGTCAAAAGTTACTGTACTTAGTTTTTGATACAATACAAAAAGAATTACGCAATAATATGACTATACTTAAGAGCTATAAACAAAATAAAAAGTGGGAAAATAATCGGCAATTTCATACTTTAACCCCTATTATTATTATGTGAATCGACCATAGTTATTTTGACCTTTCAAAGATTATTCCTAGCCAGCCTCTTAAACATAAAAACTTTTTATCGCAATACTAATACTTAGGAGTGGCTTTTCAATTTTGTGCCAAAATTATTTACAAGGTGTTATTTTTACCGCTGTGAATTTCCGCTTGCGCTAGAAAATGATATTTAGATATATTTTTATATTCATATTAACAACTGTTATTTGCTTTTTAATAAAGTGATACATTTCAGAATATAAAAGTAAAAATTGAATCCGCCTACCTAGGGTTGTCAATTTAAATAATTGTTTTTTAATCACCGTGATTTTTTCTCAGGGGAATCAGCTAGGAAACGGTATTTTCTGAAGAACTTGTGGGTTATTAGCAGTTTAGAAAACGGTATTTTTAGAAGAACTTGTGGGTTATTAGTACTTTGAGTGGCTCACAAAACCATACGTTCCAGTTTCAGACGTAATAAAAACAGTTTAATTAAAAAAAAAATATTTTCAAGACACAGTATCTCAACTACAATAATGCTCTGATTTCCACATTAGATTTTCAAACCTAGTCGTGGAATTCAGGCTCTTCATACATTATAAAAAAAAAGATATAGCTTTTATCAAATTAAATATGTATATTAAACTATTAAAATAGTGTATAATATAGATACATAGAGATGTTTTCTATTCAACTAAACCGAATATTTTTTATTTTACTCAAACAGCGCGATACCAAAATGGTCGCCATCATTATGTGATGACAAAGAGATGTAATAGAATTTTTGTACACTTAGAAAAAAAATTACAAAAACGATAAAATGCTATTATAATTGTTGACACTATTTCCATAAAGCAAGGTACCCTGGGTTATCAAAATAGAGTTAAAACTAAACAAAATCTATTTCCAGTTAGGTACTATAAACTATAAAGTCACAATCATTCTCATCAAAAAGATACCCACAATCATCATCCGTTGACTCTAAGCTGGTGATGTCGGTTTTTTATTGTTAAAAAGTTATACAATGAACAAAAATTTTACAATTAGTAACAATTAAAATTAATAACCTATTGTGACAACCCTAACCCGTGCACAGCTGGGCGCGATTGTCGCTCAGGCGTGTGAGCAAAGCTGTAATTTGTGCATAAAACTTTTATACAAATTGCGATGCGACTGCTTTCAGTTGTTACGTGCATTAACATTCATATCTTGTACTAGCTGTTCCCCGCGACTTCATACGCGTCAATTTCTATTTTTATGATCGCGATAATTTTTACAACATTTTTCACTGATGCTTCGCTCCTATTGGTCGCAGCGTGGTGTTATATAGCCTAAAGCCTTCCTCGATACATCGACTATCCAACACAAAAACAATTTTTCAATTCGAACCAGTACTTCCAGAGATTAGCGCGTTCAAACAAACAAACAAACAAACAAACAAACAAACAAACAAACAAACTCTTCAGCTTTATAATATTATTACGATTAAACGACCATTTGGATCAGCGGTAGTTAACGCTGCTTCTGAGCCATGGGTCGCGGGTTCGATCCCCGCACAGTACAAATATTTGTGTGCATGAACATGTCTGTTTGTACTGGTCTGGGTGTTTTCTATGTATTATAAGTATGTATTTACAAAAAAAAAAAGTATATAAGTAAGATTATCGGTTGTCTAGTACCCCATACGACAGGGTACTTAATACTACCTTAATTTGGGACTAGATTGCTCTGTGTGGCCCAGTGAGGCATGTCTTAAAATATATTTATTATATATTAGTATAGATTTGCATATTGTTTTTTAGACTACATAAGTTACTGCCATCATCTTCATCATCATCACCAGCCCGTTTCAGTTAACAGCTGGATGCAGGATTTGCCGATAGCCCGCTGTCGATAGTCTGCAATGTGGGAACCGGGACGACCAATGAAAGACAGTGTTATCCGATGGAAGTCTGATATATTACTGAACTCTTACAACTAATGACACTGTGTTATATACATATTTCATGTCATACATATCCTAATAGGGGAAGTGTGACGTACACACTACAAGTCTACCGATAGTATCAATATGAGCGATAGTATCGATACTGTTGAAGACCAATATATTGCTTCGAAACATAACTATCGATAGGACAAATTCACTAATACTATAGATTGGTAGCAATACTATCGATAGTATCGACACTATTACATCATTATACTATCGTAATGTATGAAAGATATGCAAAAATTTTAGTTTTTCTGCGAGCATTTTCTAAGTGCTTTATCTTGACATTTTTGTACTGGGCTATACCAAAAGAAAAAAACACGTCAGTGGTTTTTTGTGTCATAGATACTTATATCAAAATTTTGAAAGTGCTTAAAATTTCAACCTTTATAACGATGGTGTAATATTGTGATAAGCTATAAATATTAGAGTGGATTAAATACCGGGACAAGATCTTGGGGTCCCAGGTTCCAATCCCGGGTCGGGCAACAAAAAGTTTCGAATTTTCATGATGGTGATTATTCCAGTACACCCATCATTGCTGTGGTAACTTGAATTCAATGATGGAGGCCTTTTCCCTGCAGTGGGATGATTATAGGCTGTACTTTACTGTGCTTTTATTTAACAAAATAAAATAAAATGTGGACAACATCACATACACTCATTGTTTTGAACCCAGTTTGAGTAACTATTTAAAGGTCTCGTATCTTGGAAATCAGAAACAACGAAGGTACCACAAACACCTAGACCCGAGAAAAGGAAATTCATTTTCTTGCTACATTGAACTGTCCGGGTATCGAACCCGGGATCTCGGGGCAGGCGACACTTTGGAAACCGGTGTGAACGCCACTCCGCCACGGTGGTTGTCAAATCAGTGGCTTCTTACGTACGACATCAACTGCAGGACTATGAAGGTAGGTAGTACCTACTCTTTTATACATAAGTCAATGATATTTAAAAAGTATAGATAGGTTATGCCCTTACAAAACTATCGAAATATCTGTGCCGCTTGTGAACAACTGCACACATGCGTAATTCTTATTTTGTCCTTGTCATACTCGTGAAAATAACAAATACTTTCTCTTTCGCCTTGGCATTCATATTGTATGATGGATTATAAAAGACGTCACGATTGTGACGTTTAGGGACGCATATTGAGAGCGCATGTAACTTTTTAAATATCATTGACATAAGTATAAAAATTTGGCACTTTATCGGTTGTCATTTCGTTATTAGTTCCGAATTCGAACCCAGATCCAATTTCCAGACATCGTAATCTCATTTCCACACTCAATATTTTTTGATTTTATCCTCATGAAAAATGCAAATGTCCTCGCAGAGAGATCTTGAAATTAAAAGGTTTCTTCTAATTACAAATCCAATTAATGTCGATTCCTTTGTGGCGTTCGAAGCGAGTCTAAACGGAACGTAATGAGTAATAGTTGTGTAGTACTAAGTATTGGGACTGACTTTCCAATATAAAACAGACTAATAAACAAACTACGAGAGAAGGCCAAAGGTTATTTCATTTATGTATGTTATTTTGTTTTTTATGGAATTAAAAAAAACCATTTATTTCATTTTCCTTTATTAAACAGAATACATTTGTGACAACAAATTGAGGACTCATATTTGTATGCTAAGAAAAGTATATCATCTATTTATCATCCGGGGTGGTAGGATCTACCTCCTAGTGGTCCACCCTGGGCAACGGCATCTTTGATTTTCTAACCAATGATGACGGCTAATGATAACAGATCCCTCTGCGGTGGTAGGCTTCGTAAGAGGCCGCCTGGATCCTACCACCCTCCTGCCGGAGTCCAGCGCCAAACAGTTTTTCTGTGTTCCGCTGGTGTGTGGGAGAACCAGTACCTCTGGGTAAGCTCACTCCATCTTAGGCTTCTTCTTAACCGTATAGTTAAGTAAGTAGTCAAGAGCAAGCCCATTATTTATTTAAAAAAAAAATCCTATCCTAATACCTACTTATATTACCTAATGTAGAATTCTGAGTTGGAAACTACTGCACAGGAACCGTTTTCGGGATAAAATTGCCTATCATATATGACAGGAGACAAGTACTGTGACACGAGAAAATATGAATTGGTTTTTTAATTATCAGATAATTTTTGCGTTAAGATGACTCTAGTTCTAATAAATATTGTATTCAACGCGAAGCAAGAAGATGTCAAACAGAACTTTCTTAAAAAAAAAAAGTGGTCAGCATCACATATATACTTAAAAAAGTAATAATAATAATCCCGGCCGTATTCGGCCACAGCGACTTGGGATCTCATTCTCATCAATGAAAGCGTCGCATGTGTGCTCTCAGGTGACTGACATACCCGATTTTTGCGGCGAATGTACTCGTACGTCCGCATTCGCCACAAGTCAGCACCCCTCCAATATAATTATAATGAATAGCCGCAGGTGTTCGGGCCTTGAGTTCATCTTGCTTTGTATCGAGCTCTTTTCTACGTCTATCTTCATACTCAAACACCTTTGTTTTAATGGTACGCCACCAATATGAGCGGTCCGCGGCCTCTGCCTCCCACCGCGAAGAATCTACATCGCATCCGAAACAATGAAGGTACTATAAACACTCTAACACAAGAAAACGTAGAAAAACACTGTTTTTCTTAATTAACCCGTCCGGGAATCGAACCCAGAGCCTCGGAGCAGGCGACACCTTTAAAACTGGTGCGTACGCCACTCCGCCACGGAGGCCGTTGTCGTCTTCAAAAAGCACATTATTACAGGAAAAAAAAATGATACATGCAGTACTATATTGCCTTAGCTTATTACGGTTGGACAGACACACAAAATATGATTCGTTAAGTGAAAACAAATGCCTTTATTATATCATCTAAGGGATGATTATTTCGCTCACGTACCCCCTCGCTCCTTTCGCACAACCCCAACGAGCTACGAAGATGAAATAATTATTAGGGTTTATTATTACACGCACTAAACAAAGCTAGGCATTTTTTTATTGACTGACAGACATAAGTCTTAAATAATTAGCTATGCCCCAAGATTTTACTCGCGCTAATTTAAGGGAAAAGCCGATATTATACTCGTATTACATTGCTTTAAGGTGATCTATTATGAAGAGATGCCTCCGGCAATTTAGTTTATTATTCAATACATGAGTGCGATGAATGAAATATTTATGGCTAAACAGGATGAAATTTTAACCACTTTCCAAAATTTTTATAGGCGTTCAGTATCGTATTTAGCGCCTAGTTATGAAGTAAAAAATGTAATTCTAGCTGTCACCCGAAAATATTTTTCGCAATATAGTTTTTAATTTTACGGTCCTAGACCTGTTAAGGTATAAAGGGAAAATCAGAAACTTATGAAAAGTATCGTAATTAATTAATGAGATGCGCAACGCGTAAAAAAAGTGTTGCTGGGCAGCCGTGTCAAAAATTTTAGATTTTTGTCGGACATTTTCTAAGTGCTTTATCTTGACATTTTTGTACTAGGGTATACCAAAAGAAAAAATACGTCATTTGTTTTTTGTCTCGTAAATTGATATATTAAAATTTGGAAAGTGGTTAAAATTTCATCCTGTTTAGGTATTAATTATATAAATAAATAAAATAAAAAATGGTAAAATAATAAGAAAGGTGTTAATAATAATGTTCATAAAAATACTTTCAAACTTATTAAAAAGTAATAATTTTATATACTATAGAAATGTTATAGTGAGTCTACCTTAAAAGATACGTTATTTAATTATCGTAAAAACAAAAAAAATATATATTCTTTTAAATGGTATATGGATTCCTATTGCATCATCATCATCATCATCAGCCTACGGCGGTCCACTGCTGGACATAGGCCTATCCCAAGGCACGCCACTTTTCTTGATCTTAAGCTTTGAGCATCCAGTTGCTGCCAGCCACCTTGCGGAGATCGTCGCTCCATCTAGCAGGGGGGCGTCCAATACTACGTTTGCCCATGCGCGGTCTCAAAATCAAAATCAGTTTTATTTCTCAAATAGGCCCCTGGAGGCGCTTTTACATGTCCTAATATTTAAACCTACCACTGCTTCGGGACAATTCTGGGCTAGTGCCGAGAAGAAGCAGGGCAAGAAACTCGGTCACTATTGTCAGCCTCTTTTTAAATAAAATTTTACAAGGTAAGGTAATTTTTACAAGGTTTAAGCAAGTACGAGCTGGGACAATTAGTGCCATACATTGCTATCATTTAAATAATCATTAACAGTGTAATAGCCCTTTTTCATTAAAATTACTTTGACATACGATTGAAGTTTATGTACAGGGAGTTCTCCATTGCAGCACTCGATTACTCCATCGTTCATCAGTTCTGCGAGAGATGTGACCAGCCCACTGCCACTTCAGCGGGCTTATCCAAGTAGCTATGCGGTCACTTTGGTTCTCTGTCGAATTACTTCATTTCGGATTCTATCCCTTAGAGATACTACAAGCATAGCTCTCTCCATAGCTCGCTGAGCAACTTTAAGCTTGCGGACCAGTCCCACCGTCAGTGTCCACGTTTCGGCTCCGTATGTCACCACGGGTAAGACGCACTGGTCAAAAACTTTCGTTTTAAGGCTTTGGGTTATAAGCGACGAGAAAACATGGCGTAGCTTCCTATTGCACATCATTCATTTATTTAAACTAAAGCAAAGTTATTTTATTTGGTTTTTTTTTCATCTATACTTAATATTATAAAGCTGAAGAGTTTGTTTGTTTGTTTGAACGTGTTAATCTCAGGAAGTACTGGTTCGAATTGAAATTTTATTTTTATGTCGGATAGTCCATTTATCAAGGAAGGCTTTAGGCTATATAACATCGCGCTGCGACCAATAGGCGCAAAGCAGTAGTGAAAAATGTTGCAAAAACAATCGCGATCATAATAACAGAAAATGACGCGTACGAAAAAAAGAAGCAAATAACATACTAAAATATTTACATCTTAAATACATTCAAATATCTATAAAAATGGTCCTTGTGTTAAGGTGCTCAAGATACTGGCGGCATTACCTTGCTGGATTGCGAAATTGTGATGCTCAGTCGCCGTGCGAGGTAACTGTATTAGGTACCTACTCGTATAAAACTTCTTGACGTATATTATTTTCCTGTAACTTTAACCGAAAACTTTCGAAAGGAATATGCCTTTCAATTCTTATTATTAGTTCCTGAGATAAGCTCAATAAACAAGACGAATAAACACTCCAGCTTATACCCTAAAAACTTCAAATTTATTCTTATGAATATAAGTTTCGACGGAAATGGAATAAAATTTTTAAGGAAGGAAACCGAACTATTCAACAAAATTGTATCGTGTTCTGGTAGTAAAAATATACATTTAATTATAAGTTTAAAATTTTTTATGCATAAAAAATAGAGTAGATATAGTAAAAAATAAGTCGGTCCAAAAAAGTTACATCCGGTGCAAACGAGAAATCACCGATAATTATCACTTTGCAACGACTTCCGGTTGCCTTATTTTATTAATTAATAGAGACATTACTTGGAAGAACACATATCGTTCTGTAGAGTATACGAGTAGCCTACTAAATAACTACTAACAACTTTAAATTTGGTTTGTGCTTGGTTTGTTTTAGTTGCTAACTAGGGTTGTACTGTGAATTTCCTGGTACACACAGGATATGCAGGAAACAATGCTTCGGGTTAACGTTTCCGGGAAACTAGAGCATTTGAATCACGTAGCTGGCTCAAACTTTTGTCTGGTCAGACTGAAACCCTTTTATATCGACAAAAAATGGGGTATCGTCCAAATCGGTGCGTGTGTAATTTAATGTTATAGTAACCAGTACATAAGCGTTTTTTATTTTTCCAAATAAAACCATTCAAAAATACAACAAAAATAATATCTTCCCTGAAGAAATCCTGTTGGATACACAAAGCTGGGGTCGCCTTTTTTGAATCTCCGATTACTTTTCACGAAATCCTTAAAAATATCGAAATGAAAGTGCAGCGACTAGTTATAAAGGAATAATTTATCAGACTTCTAATTGAGGCACTTTGTAATTTTAATTTCAGACATTTCTCATCAGATTCAAACATCCAGCTTAAAAATGGGACGCAATTACTTATATTCTTAGTTTCTGAAATGAGACTAGTTTTTGAGCCTGATTAATCTGCCTTGATTAGCTTTCAAAGTAAATTACATTACCTATTTGTGTTTTATGTATAAACTACATAGTGAATTTGGATTCAGTAGACAAAATTTAAGAGAATATTCTTCATAACACAGTTTTATCGGAAAATAAGTATTACGTGAATAGAAAGAATAAAAAATAAAATAAACTTTGTATGATATTTTTAGCAATTAAATTGCGATTATAATATCAGTATATTAACTTGATAAAATATTTAGCTTTACTATTTAGCTAAATGGTAAAGCGCCGCGCCCGGTATGCAAGGAGATGCAGGTTCGAGTCCCGCCTGAGACATCATTTTTCAAGTTTAAATACTGATAAATAAAATAAAATGTTTATCAACAGACTCACGAGCGTTTTGTACTTCACTGTACCATAGACTGCACGGAACGATGTAACTATGAATGTCATATTATGCCGTGCGGCCATCTAGCTCATGCTTTAGTATTATCTTATTGTGCTCATGCACACAAACTCTATAAGACTTTGAAGCGGTGGTGTGTTTATAACATGTTTATTAATATTAGGGGTTAAAGTATGAAATTGCCGTTTTGTATGGACGAAATCGAGAAAAGTAATTTTTCCATACTAACAATTTTTTAGTTTTTTTAAAAACTCCTGAACCGTTTTCGATGCAATTAAAGGTGAAAGTTAGATGGTTATAAAGCTACGCATTATAGGATTTAAATTTCTGAAAATCAGAGTATACAATACAAATATACTTAATTGAAGCAAGAAGGTCAGCCGACACATTATAAGGGGTATTTTTAACGACTTCCTTTGAAGTAATAGGCACTAGTATTGCATTTTTTTTTAGTCAAAAGTTACTTTATTTAGTTTTTGATAAAATACAAAAAGAATTACGCAATAATATGACTATACTTAAGAGCTATAAACAAAATAAAAAGTGGGAAAATAATCGGCAATTTCATACTTTAACCCCTATTACTTAATTCCAAAGTTGCTTGAAATAATTAAAATAAAAAAAAACTATTCAGATTTTCATTTCACTTTACAAAATATTTGTTTATCACTTAAAAAAAAATCAAAGACTTTTGTCTTAAAAAACACTCTGCAGTTTCAAACTACCATCGAAAATGTAATATAATATGTCACATTTACCATGAAATACATAGTTACTGAATAAAATTCCCATATACGGTGTATGTTGTATTGTAGTGTTCAATAATATTACTTAGTTCAATCATAGGGAAATTCCCTATGGTTCAATAAAAGAGAATTTGAAAATCACAACAACGTTCAGTCGCTTTGTGACTTAGAGTATTAATTAAGCTTTTTGACCACTGCGACAGTAAAAGTAAGTGGAATTACTCAGTAAATTGCATTAAGTATTATTAATGAGTGTCCATTCCCATTTTTATAATTAACAGTTGATGTTTGGCTGCCCGATTGTTGTAGTTGTTCGGTAGTCCGCCTAGCCAGCTTCTTCCGCAAGAAGTAAATCTTAAAAACAAATCGCAACGGAGGCTCCTAATAGGCTTTTGACTCCAGATCATCCATGAAAAATAAATAACACAATAAAAAGACAAATAAATGGATAAAAAGCAATGCGGAAATTGAAAATCCTATGCGATGCGGCGATTTATGGAATCTATTTTTTGTAATTGAAAATGTCGTCTCAAATATCCAAGTGCCGTTTTTAGTACGGTACAGTGGTGAGGTCTACCTCCTAGTGGTCTACCCTGGGCAACGGCATATTTGGTTTTCTAACCAATGACGACGGCTAACAAATCCCTCTGCGGTGTTAGGCTTCGTAAGAGGCTGCCTGGATGCTACCCTCCTGCCAGAGTCCAGCGACAAACAGTTTTTCTGTGTTCCCCTGGTGTGTGGGAGAACTAGTGCCACTTTCTGGGTAAGCTCGCTCCATCTTAGGCTTCGTCTTAACCGTAGAGTTAAGTGTGTAGTCAAGAGCACCCCATTGATTATTTTAAAACAGATCGTGTATAGGAATAGCATCATGCATTTGTAAGGCGTGTGTAAACACATCCCATCTTGGAGCCAGGAGCTATTGTTTTTTTTTGCTTGTGCAAACAGTTTCACAGTGCAATAAAGAATCTGTCCATCTAAAGTACGTGTCTTTGCTCAGAGCTAGAGTAGTAAAGTAACAATTTATGTATTCAAGAGCGCGCTGAGATATGTCTGGTGCAAATCTCGCTCACTTGGCGCCGCCCCAGAGCAGGACAAATAGCTCGGGGGATTTAAATTAAATTATGTACAGTAGATTCAGTGTTAGCACACTCACTTTAGGCAAGAGAATGTAGGTATGGAAACTCTGCGTCAGCTTTGGCCAGGAGCAGAATTATCATCTAGGGTCAGCAGACTTTACCTCTTAACGACACCTCCTGTGGCATTTACTGAGTCAATGGCAAAAGTCCCTATATTTTATATAAGACTAGCGGACCCGACAGACGTTGTCCTGTCTTAACTATAAATATTGATTACAAAATGGTAAAATTAAAAATGAAAAATATTTTTATTATTATTATTATGCTATGATATACTTACAACGGTAGTCCTTTTCTTCTTCGAAAATTGTTTGTCCGAAATTCAAAATCCCTAACGCGTTTGCTATAATCATCACTATCCATAATGTTCGAATATATGAAATTTTATTATGCCTAATTGTCTTTACATCTAAAATGCTTTTGTGTCATAATATTGGGTGCTATAATAATTACATATCCTAATTTTTCTTGCTATAAAATCACATGTCCTAAGTGTTAAATTGTATAATGTATGTTAGTCCAAATGATGGTTTATAATAATACTATTAGTCCTAAAACATATGTTTAAAAGTAAGTTTATCTTAGTTATGTTATCCTCATGTAGTTTAGTTATTATAAGTCACATCACGCGTATTATGTATGGTGCTCATATTAATTTTAAGAAACATTGTGATAGTTATTTGCCTACAAAGTCCAGTAGGTTAGGAAAAGTGTAGTTTAGGTTAGGTTAGAACAGTGACCATATAAAGGCGTGAAGGCGAGAGAGCGGAGCAAGAGCAGCAAGCGCAGCGAACGTGCTACGGCAGCGGCCGCCGAGCGCCCCAAAAATAAAAAATAAAAAATGATTTTTGAATCCTCACCTAACCTAACCGATTTTAGGGCCTTTTATATTTATAGTATTTAGACTTTAGGGTACGTTAAATTATGACACATTATGTTAGGACTTATAATTGTTATAGAAAAGTCTTTTATGTCTTTTAAACATTATAGATTGTAATATTTATAGCAAAAAAAAATTAGGATATATTATATTTAGGGATTTAGATTTTAGGGCATGTGATATTATGAGACATTGAGTTAGGGCTAATTATCATTAGGACAAATGATGATTAGGTCACAAAACATTATGACACGTTAGATTATGGATAAAAAATTTATGAGACAAAATAGAGAACTACTTACAACACTTCTTTGTTATTTTTTTTCGGGCGGGGTATGTAAATAGTTTAGTTGGTAGGTATTCCGACACGGTAACAGGCGACATAATATTACTGGCCATGTGCAAAATTCTGTTAATGGACACATTTTTTGTATTTCTTCTAGTCTTAATCATTATCATCATTTAAAAAAGTTAACACCTGCATCTACAGAAAAGGATTTTGAAACACCTTCTATCCTTCATTCCATCTACAGAAAAGGATTTTGACAAAATCACCAATCACCGGCAAGTAAGCGACCCCAGTTTATGTCAACGGAAAAAAGACTACAAGATTTTAGTGAAACCAAATCGTAGATGCCATTCATTTAAAATAAACTTTTAAAGAGAACTAGCTTTTTTCCTGCGGTTCTGCTCGCATAGCCTACATAGTGAGATAGAAAATAGCCCATGTCCTTTCTCATGGTGTAATTGGTTGGTGTAAGTGGTTGGCGCGCGCCGCTGCTGCTGGCGATGCCGCGCGCGCGCACCAGGCTGCTGGCCGAGGCGCCGCTCACACGCGCATCGCGCATTATGAATGCCGTTGCACTTAGTGTAGACATATTTAATTGTACTCTGAGTGAATTTACAAGGACGGTTTTGTTTATAATTAGTTATACTTAAGTAAGTTTAATTGATAAGATGTTAAATGTATTTATATGATTAAGTTATACTATCGTATTAGGTCATCCCTGTAAAGATAGTGTAAGAGTATAAAAAAAAAAAAAAAAAAAAAAGTGAAAGCGTAACAGACAGACAGATACTTTTGCATTTACAATAAAGGATTGTTATTAGTGGGCCTTCTGAATGTATTTTGATAGTGCCTCTGCTTGTTTAAGCCGTACTAGGATTCTTGCATCGTTTTGCAGGTGAAATATTTCCTTGTTTGATGCTACATGTTGATCTCTTGTACTTGTATTGTTTGTTGAATAAATATGTTTAAACTTCTATTTAATAATTTACTTTGGGAAATTTAAACTTTATTTTAAGTGTTTTCAAATCATAGATGTCAAGCTAAGTAATTTAATTGTTTGAGTGATGTAAGTTGCTTTATTTTTGTTCAAATATAAAAGTAATTAAAAAATAATAATCATATTTCAAAACATGCCACACTGAGCCACTGATAGTCATCTAGTCCCAAGATGAGCTACTACTAAGCTCATATTACGGGTACTAAGTGAATTGAATTCAAGTTACCATCGAAATGATGGGAACAGAGTACAGGGTAATCACCACCACATCCAATTGTGAGTTGGAGATTACAAATCCGATCTATGTTCGAAAATTCAAAACTCTGGTTGCCTGACCCGGGGCTCGAACCCGGGACCCCCAGATATTGCCCCGGTAGTTAAACAAATAGACCAACGGAGCTTTAGTTTATACTTATTATGGGTAGGTACTTGACATTCATTAATCAAAACCTAGACAAGTAATATTCTCGTAATAGTTTAACTAACGAGTGATATGAAACTAACGAGTCATTCGTTGCATTTTCTGACATCAGTCGTATGATACCTCCACCTGCCCCTACCAACGTCCCAGCCTTCCACAAAAGCAAACTAAGAGATACGCAAGCTATTAAGGTCTAGTCCAAACCGAATCCGAACTAGGGATCGCAACTCTGCAATCTTCCAAACCTTTTTCTGAACTAAATGCACATAAATCATCGCGGGCGCAGTAATAAATAATTTCCGAGCGAGTGAGTACTCGTAGTAGGCCTCTAATATACCGACCTCATATCAGTACTACCAAATTGACTTCACAAAATTTTTGGGTCTCTACACATATTCTTTGAAGGGAATACGTGAATTTGTTTTAATTAGAATGGACGCCTCATTTGGTCTAGTGCTTTCAGATGCCTTACTCTGCAACACGGAGCTCGTATTTACGGATACATCTGTCTCTTTCAGATACTTAAAGACATCGGTATGAGTGGTAGGGACAGATGGATTCGAATATACGGACGTTGTGTTGCGGAAGAAGGCCTCAGTAATGAGCAAGATCTCGGGGTCAGATCGGTCAGGATCCAACAGCAAAGATGCAGGAGGCAAGAAACCGATCGTTGTGGAGATGCTTAGGGTAGGCCTATGCCCAGCAGTGGGTGTAATTTGGCTGATAATGATGATGGTTAGGGTTACAGCAATTCACGATTAATTTGTTAACGTTCAATCGACGACCGTAAATTGTAACAGGCCTCTGATTCTGCTAACCAAATCGTATCAAAATCGTAATTGAATAGCAGGTTTTTGACAGTTCTAGTATGGGCTTAATGTCAAAATCGCCCAATTCAGTCACGATTGAACTGCAATTGGAATAGCAGAATAAGGGCCCAGCTTTGAGGCGGTGTTCTGGACGTCCCTTTAAACAGCTTTGCCTTCTTGTTGAGGAAAATATAATCTCCTAACTGCTCAGACCGGTATGGTTTAGAAGATGCGTATCACTTCCCATGGAATATTGTTCGTAATGCAGCTAAACGACATGTTTTTTTACTTTATTCAACGATTCGATGTTAGATTTTGTAACAGCATACTAGCTGAGCCAACCTCAGAGTCAGCCAAGGCATTATAATATAAGTAAGTAAATAAGGGTGTTAACTATTGATATTAGCCAGTAAGTCCATTTGCCTCTAATATTCCTATGAGGGTATATTTCCTAAAAAAAGTGTCCTAAAAAAACCTAGTAATGAAAAAAAGTATAGGTAAGGTAATAATAATCCCACTTCAGGAAAAGGCCTCCGACATTGAATTCAAGTTACCAAAGCAAGGATCAGTAGTACCTACTAGACACATAGTATTGAAATATAAATCAAGAGTTATAAAACATGGCAACAAGCACTCGTTAAAACAAACAGTTAACACAGAGGTAGAAATATTAACGAACGTTCGCATCTCGTTATTTGTTAACTCAAAAACTCCTAACTATGTCAGAAATTTTGTAAAAGCTTTGTTAATGTGAACACTTAAAATAATACATCAAGTCAAATTTCACAAAGTTGAGTCGTTTTAATACTTCGCTTACTGTGTGGCGCGTGCTGAGATCTTAACTGTAAACTTTAGGTGGTAATTATTACGTTTAACGTAAAGAAGTTAAAATTTGACATGTTTTAACAATAAAAGAAACTTCTTTTCAACTTTTACGGTTCATGACTTTCCAGAAATGGTTAAACAAGACCTTATTTTATTGCCTGATGTTAAATCCGTAAGGAGACAAATGTCGCGCGACTCGTGTCCAGGATGACGTCGGGCGACTATACGCGACTCTGGCATACTTCGCACGACATATAACGCGACATCGCGCAACTTGCATCTTGTCGCCCATTCAAATGAGTGAAGTCACTCTATCAACTAAGCTGATGTGGACGGAGACAAGATGTCGAGCGACGTATGATGCAATGTTTCGCGATGTCGCCCGATGTCTCTGAATAAAAATGTCGGTGACAAATTAATGTCCCCTTGTGAGTAGGTATTAAACTATCTGCGGTATGGAGTCCAGTGTTTTAGAATACACACCCTTGTCTTCAGATTGCAGTTGAATAGGCACCAGAATACAGACGAAGTGGTTGGAAAATTTTGGGTTGGTGGGATCCAAAAAGGTACTCTGTGGTGGGATCTACCTCCTAGTGCTCCACCCTGGGCAACGGCATCTTTGGTTTTTTAACCAATGGTGACGGCTAACAGATCTGCGGTCGGCCCTCTGTGGTGGTAGGTTTCGTAAGAGGCTGCCTGGATGCTACCACCTGCCTACCTCTATATATCTATCTATCTATCTATCTATCTACCTCCTGCCAAACAGTTTTTCTGTGTTTCGCTGGTGTGTGCCACTTTTTGGGTAAGCTCGCTCCATCTTAGGCTTCTTCTTAACCGTAGAGCTAAGTATGTAGTCAAGAGCAAGCCCATTGATTATAAAATAAAATAAAAACAGTTGGGTATTTTTAGTCTAATCCCCCAACCCCAAAAAATAATTATTTCGGGGGTATTTTTATCTAAATCTACCTTTAACACGGAGTGAGTGCATCGTTGTTTCAATCAGCCTGTAATTACGGCCGATGTAACTCAGTCGGAACGTCAGACAATAAAATAAGGCATGTTCGCATTCAAATCCCGTTATATATTTTTAAAAGAAGCTTGTTATAGTCAGTTTTTAGCATTCCAGTACATGGTTGTAAGTGTAAGTGTAACACAATCATTTCCATGCTTAAGGAGGCATGTGAAAATGCCAACTAGCTTTATAATTGGTAGTTCTTAATATAATTCAGTTGTCATAACTGCCCAGTACTCATAGTAAAAAGAACCGTTGGGGCGGAAAGATTTGAAACTTTCGACAAACTTAAATCCAATACCTAACATTTTTCATCCAAGGCTACTTGTAGAATAAAATGTTGTTTTTTTTTTACTGTAACTATAATTTGTTTTGATATAAATTTTGTATACAATATCTTTCATTGAACGACAGGATCACAAGAAAATGGCACCGGGCCAAGCCCAGCTTTTAACTAAATCACAAGCAAAAGCGATGTATCACCCCACAATATGACACCAAAAAGTTACATCAGACATTTATGTAACACGCAAGCCGCAACGGAAACTCAGTAGGCTTACATTATTTATTTTTTTATTTTATTTATTTTACTAAAGTAAAAAGTAAAGTAAAGTAACAGCCTATAATCACCCCACTGCAGGGAAAAGGCCTCCATCATTAAATTCAAGTTACCAAAGCCATTGCTGTTACAGCATCCCATCATTATGGGAACTGGCATAATCACCACGCTTGCCAGATGCGGGTTGGTGATCACAAACCCGAGCAACGTTCGAAAATTCGAAACTATTTGTTGCCCGACCCGGGGATCGAACCTGGGACCCCGAGATCTTGGCCCGTATTTGTGATACTATTTAATTCTAATTTGATTTATAAAAAATTTTATATATTCATAAAAACATATGGGACTAAGGAATACTGAAAAAAAAGTATCACCTATTTTAACACGCATATAAGAAACACTTTTTATTAATTTATAATTGCAAGCGTACAGGTCCCAAATAAAAATAAACTTAAAATCTAAAATTGCAAAGTGCATCTATTTTAATAGCAAAAAATCTATTTAAACTAATAAATGCTTACGTACATTGCTCTGAGATTTTACGTACAAAACTCCAAGACCCGAGAAAATATTTTTTTTTTCTACAATGTCGCCCGCCCTGAAAACCGAAAATGGGACTATACTTTGCCACTTTGCAACGGAGGTCGTCAATATGGTCTCACTTTTTTTTTTAAACGCAATGACTTAGATTGAAATGTTTGGCTTAGATATTTCATTGTAGAATATTATAATAATACATGTATTTTGTCTTACTCTCTTTCTTAAGGAGTGTGTTGGAAATAATAACGAAACTATTACACATATTTGCGCATGTTTATTGTTTCATACAAACACGAAGGGAAAAAGTTATAAGCTGTGTTAGTGTCTTTGTAAGGATTGTCAAATAATCATCATGTTTGGCGTGTGGGCCGGTGATGTCATCTAGACCAATTTTGAAGAAATATTCCTTACGATACACGGAAACAATTGTATTGTATTGTATGTACTATTTTTAAAATTTTGTTACCCCACGACACACTTTTTGAAACACGCCTGGAGTGAGTCTACTCAATAACATTGCAGTATGTACGCACGTCGATTCAATCAGTATTCGTCATACAAACTGCCCATACTCATCACACAGAATAATAAAATTTCCAGGACCCCATCAATACGCCATACACCGAAAGAGAGGCATAAATCACTTATCAAACAATATTCATGAAGAAAAAAAACGGACAGTCCGCTTCATATGGGAAAACTATTCTAAAACCATTCATACATTTATTCATGAATTGTGTCGATTGCCGCTATTGTCATACACATGTGCAAACTTAGCCGCCCACGTATATTCACTCTTATAAGCTGAGGAATACGAATGAAAATCATCTATTTCACATTTGCCACCAATTGGCAATTCATAAGCAAGTTTGAATCCTATTTGCAGTTAAAGAAACTCGTATTACGAATAACGGAGGGGTCAATATTGTTTGTTATAGCGTTGGAGCGATGTTGTAGGTTTTGAAACGATCGTTAAAAGTTCTTCCAGTGGATTTTGGGGACCCGGTGGACTTCAGTTTGATAGCGAAACGTTACCACAGCACCTTTACGGCATTTAAATATTTTCGACGGCCATGACTTTTTATTGTTTCTGAAAAGTGTCTTTGTGTTACGCTTTTGGTGAGTACAAAAGTTTTTGTGACCCTATTTCACGTAGGGTTGCCAGTTAAACACAATGTTTGTTTTTATAAGGACCTAAAATGTAATGAACGGCGTGATTACACATTTGTTTTTTTTTTTAGGGTTTAGGAAAAGGGAAACATGGAACAAGATGATCTTTTGGTTGTCCAACCGTCCATCCATCCGTCTTTTAGTCAAAACCATCTATCTCGGGCAACTAAAAAAATGGGCCAATGCGAGTCGGACTCGCGCATCAAGGGTTCCGTACCATTGACTAGGTAAACAACAGCAGGTACTACATAAATTTAGTTAATGTAGTGCCTACCTGCTACTATTTATTGACATTTGACAAAAATAGGCAAAAAATGCCGTTTTTTGTATGGGAAATTTTAATTTTAATTTTATTATTTATTATTTAAGTAAAAATACAATTGAGTGTTTTGTTAATATTTCAAGTGCCTACCTCTTGCCATTATTGATATCGAGCAAAAAAGGTTCAGAAAATTGCGATTGTTGTATGGGAGCCCCCCTTAAATATTTATTTTATTTTGATTTTAGTATTTGTTGTTATTTCGGCAACAGAAATACATGATTTGTGAAAATTTCAACTGTCTAGCTATCGCGGTTCTTGAGATACAGCCTGGTGACAGAGCGACGGACAGACGGACAGACAGCGAAGTCTTAGCAATAAGGTCCCGTTTTTACCTTTTGGGTACGGAACCCAAAAAAAAAATACTGTCTCAGGTATGGCTGTTTGTCGAACATTTGTGTTTTTTTTATTTTTATAAAATAAGTAATTTGATAGTTGAGTTTAACATTTATTCATTCAGTAGTTTACGGAGAACCAATACTACCAATGTTGTATGATAACATCATCATCATCATCATCATCATCATTAAAACCACAGGGCAGATCGCAGTTAGGCCAATGGTGGAGAAAAGACGATACTGCCCGTCTCGCTCTAGCAAAAGCGAAGGGGATAAAAATAACACCCGAATGTCTACTGGTTTAATACTGGGCCAAGATCTCGTAGTCCCGGGTTCGATCCACGGGTCGGGCACCAAAAGTTTCGAGTTTTCGAACATTGCTCGGGTTTGTGATCACCAATCTCCATTTGGCGTGGTGATTATGCCTGTACTCATTATTGCTGTGGTAACTCGAATTTAATGTTGGCTTATTATAGCCCGTTACTTACTTTACATTACCTACTTACGATGAAAATATTATGTATATAGTCTCTTAATTGAATATACATTAAAAATTAAGTAGTATAGCTACTTGATTAAATGACTTACAAAAGTTACAAAGCATGAACAAAGCTTACAGCGAAAGCTTTAATTGTCAGGTATATAACAGGTTACAACTTGGCAAAAGGTTTCTTCATATTACAAGATTCACCCTAGCAAAAGTAATTTGTGACGAGGCCTGAGATATAGGTCGCAATAACTTTAATATTAAACCAGGCAGGTTTATATTTTATTGTTTAAAATAAATTTAATTACAAGAAGTGTAGCGAAAGAAAAGTGAAATGTTTTACATGGAGTTAATGTACTGAAACGAAAAGGTTTTCTTACAAAAAGTTTAACTGACTAATAATACGTAGGTAAAATACAAACCTTGTTTCGGGGAATAATAATTGATCTGAAAGTTAATCTCTCAAAACCTAAATTCATACAATTTAGAAGTTATAAAACACAATTTTATAAATTAAATATTTCCGATCACAGCACTAAAATAAATGAAGTAAATGAAACAAATTTTCTTGGAGTTACCATAGATGCTCACCGTAATTGGAAAGATCATGTCCTCAAAATAAACAAAAAAATATCTAGTTACTGTTACGCTCTTTCTGTACTCGTCGAAACAACATCTGTGGATGTAGCTAGAACTGCATATTTTGGACAAGTTTACCCACTACTAACTTATGGCATAATTTTTTGGGGAAATTCAGTTAATATTCAATCAACATTTCTCCTACAAAAACGATGTCTACGCATAATACATAATTTGTACTCAGACGAAACATTACAAAATGTATTTAAGGAAAAGGGCTTTCTTACACTAACTAATATTTTTATCCTAGAGGCATCAGTATTTATTAAGCTAAATCCAGAGTATTTTGAAAACGAATCCACAACGCGTCCAAATGTCCGCAATAAATATAAATGTGACATTTGTATTCAGAGAACAACTAATGTAATGTGCTACAATAGTGCCTTTAATACTAGCATAAGGGTATTCAATCATTTGCCCTCAGACATAAAGGCTTTAGAGTTACCAAACTTTAAATTAAAGCTTAAAAAGTTACTTGGCAATGTATTTTACAGTCTAGGTGAATATTATGCATGTAAAACCTAAACAAAATTGTAAGCGTTAGCTACTTAGTATTATATGTAAAACTTCAGAACTAATGTTAAATATTACATGCCCGTTATGGGTACACTGTTGTTACCTCTAACCTGTATTTCCAACTGCACATTGTACACAGTTTGAGCAATAAATTATATTCTATTCTATTCTAATCTAATTATTTGTAATTAAATATTGATAGCGAATATAAAGTCATGAAATAAGCTACTAACACGGAGCCGCGATTAATATTTAGTATGCAATATTTTTCACAAACCCTATGCTCTACCCTTTGTATTAGTATTTACTTTTTAAATTGATAAGTAACTAATTTGAAAATGGAATTCCAAGGATAATAAAATCTTTTTTTACTAAGGTGGGATTCGAACCCATAATCTACCGGAACTAATTTGATATAAACACTAACCCAATTAAAAAAAGGTCACCTGGTGGTGCCGGCATAAGAAAGCATATCACTTCCTTTTTAGGGTTCCGTACCCAAAGGGTAAAAACAGGACCCAATTACTACGACTTCGCTGTCTGTCCATCTGTCTGTCTGTCAGTCTGTCTTTCTGTCTGTCACCAGGCTATATCTCAATAGCCGCGAAAGCTGGACAGTTGAAATTTTCACAAATTATGAATTTCTGTTGCCGCCATAATTTATTTATTTATTTATTTATTTATTTATTTATTTTAGGAAGATTTACAGCTTAAATATTTACAATGAATAACAACATATTACTTATTCTATACCTATTACAAATCTCTACATGTGAATATTCAGGTAGGTAACAAACTCATTTTAATGCAGTAGGGTAAGAGCGGGTATTACCGGTCACCTAAGGACAAAAACAAACAACTCATAAAATAATCAACTTATCTTTATTAAACTTTTAGAAAAGGAACATAATCTTATTCTCTAACGAATGACTTGAATTGAGATCAATAGTAATTGTATTTTTGGTATAATCAACTTAAGAAAAAAAAATGTGATTGACCGGCGTTAAACTCCATGGAGGACAATTCCGGTCATCACGGTTCTTATCAGCGAAGCCTAAGTCCGGTCAAGCTTTTCTGATACATATATCACACATGTAGTTTTCAGGTGTGTCACTACCCGTACATCAGCATGTGCCCACAACCCACAAATAACACATCTGTACCAGAGCTCATTGTTTCTCCCGTAGTCATCACATAGAACACACTTGTTTTCCAAATCATTATTTTCTTCAATATCTGTGTCATCATCTATAAATAAGTCAGTCATCTCTACATCAGATTCCGAACTGCTGCTAGTGCTATTTTTCTCCTGAAGAATTCTTTTTTAACTGTGCGGCCTGTTTTTTTCTTTCCTTTTGGATTTACTTTTCTTTGCCTTTTCTTATCCTCACTTTGCTTTTTAGTGGCTTCATTAGCAATTTTGCTCTTTTTCAGTTTTTTCCTGTTTTCTTTCCTCTTTTTTCAGATTCTTTCTTGCCTCAGATTTCTTTATAGTTTTAGTTTTTTTTCAGTTTTCTTTCTTCTTTTTTAATCAATGTTTCTTTAAATGGAGTTCCTGTTATGTGGGTGGAATGTTGTTTCCTGTTACTCTTTTTATTCTCTGTGCTTTTCTTGGGTATTGGCAGAAGATCTTTAACATTTGTCAAACATTTAGGAGAAGTGACAGACAGAAAATTAGACGTGCATGTAGTTGTAAACTAGCTGTACGAGTTGATGTATCTGTCGAGTTTGAAAGGCCAGTGATGATGGATCTCGCTGTGTAAGTCGATATCTGTTATATAAATATCTTCTGTCGCCTAATGCCGGTCAGCGTGACCGGCATTAGGCGACAGAAGATATTTTTGTAAATCATACTTTTTTACAAAATGAATAAAACAATGGTGAGAAATAACGATAAATATTATAAAGTCGATCAATAAGCACTCTAGAAATCAAATAAGAATTGGTTTAATGTAGTAAATTAAAGACTTACGCCTTATTTTCGACGGACGAAAAATTCTAACAAAATGGCGCGAAAACTGACGACGTGCACTCCAGCTCGGCGTGTAATCGGAACTGAGCGGCGGTCGGCTGGGCGCGGACGGGAACGATCACGCCACCTTGTTTTGATGTGTGTGTGCATTTAGCGCGCCATTTTGTATGTAATAGTAAAGTGACCGGTATTATCTCCTGACCGGAGTTACCCGCTCTTCCCCTAAATAAATGTTGGGTAACAAATACTAATTTAATTGGATAACTAATCGTAACTATCATCAAGGTTCAAGAAACTCAAAATATGATTTAGTCATTTGTCGTTTTATTGAGGGAATGCTGGTACAAAACAGGTCAATATTAATAGGAAGTCTGGAAAAGTCACGACAACTCATAATAACAAAACAAACGCGATTTTTTTGTCCTTTTCCGCTCGATATCAATAATGGCAACATGTGGGCACTTGAAATATTCACAAAACACTCAGACTGCACTCAGTTGTATTTTTACTTTAATAATAAATAATAAAATAAAATTAAAATAAATATTTAAGGGACTCCCATACAAAAAACGCCATTTGTTGCCTATTTCTGTTCGATATCAATAAATGGTAACAGGTAGGCACTAAACTAAATTTACAGGCAACCTATCACAAAAAGTCAAATTTTCTCAATTGATATTGATCTCTACTTAGTCTTGTTGAACTTAAAAAAAGTAGAAAATCAATTCAATGACCTTTCACTTTTTGGGTAGGTTGACCTGCCGTTGTCTATAGGTACCTACTTTCGTTTTCCTAGTTAATGGTCCTACTCGTGCTTTGCCGGTTTTTATAGTTCTAATGGTGTTGTAAGTGGTAGTGGCTTCCAGAAGAAGACTGGTAACAGTATCTTCTCTCTGTCATCATCGTATGACAAGGCCTGTGTCCGGTAATGGGGTTTAGGCTTAGCTGGTGGTGGTAAAGATGGCATTATACTTTGTGCTTCATCCTCGAGATTAGAACAACATGTAGTTTCACGTAACGACTCGCTAATCCACACTATAGTTAAAATATTTAAAAATCAAAATCATTTAAAATATAAACACCTTTTTTGTGCTGGTATCCCTACTTTCTACACAGATGCCATCTTTTATTAGTCGTTACCTCATCCCAAAGTCTCATTCGCGTTTTAGTGCTACGCTAGTTCACACTTTTAAATCCATCTGCAAGTATATTTTTTTCAGCAATAAGCATGCTTAAAAGAAAGCAAGATGGGAACTATGACGAATTTATTATACGTCAAATTAATAAAATCGGAAGGAAACTTAACAAGGAGCAATCGCGAAGAATTTCTTCGAGTAGCGATAGTGATTTGAGGACAAGCCAAAATTTTCTGGCGCCTTCGTCACCAGGAGGTAAGCAAGCAAAGTATATACTTTGTCTTTAAAGTATTTTTAATTTTAAATAAAAGGAGGTAGTTGGAATTCTTAAAATGTTGTTGCTGATTATGATGTAAAATTAATGCATGTGCCTCATTCGGCCTGTTTACTGATATAATGTTGAAAGTTAAGAAAGATATTATATACTGCAAAAAGTAATCAATCAAATACTAGTGCACAGACATGGGAACCACCCTGTGGCTCCTCATCCGTGCCGTGTAAATAATTTTGGTTGCTATTAATTCACCTAATACTAATATGACTTAATTTTTGCAAAACTACCTCCTATGTTTACCAAATAAGCAAATACTTAACGGCATATGTCGTTTTGTAAATAAATTTGCTGTGTAAACTTTATATCCACTCCAAACGGGGTTGGATGTCACAGTGCAATATAATAAGATAATAATTATCTTACGCACTGCCTTTCAGATTGCTTATTTCGTTTTTATAAAACTACCTCCTGTGTTTACGAAATAAGCAAATACTTAACGACAAAGTAATGTCGTTTTGTAAATAAATTTGCTGTGTAAACTTTATATCCACTTCAAACGGGGTTGGATGTCACTGTGCAATATAATAAGATAATATCTTACGCACTGCTTTCCAGATGACTTATTTTTTCCAAAAATAACTTCTGTGTTTACCAAATAAGCAAATAATTAGCGACATGTATGTCCTTTTGTGAATAAATTTGCTGTATAAACTTTATATCCACTCCAAACGGGGTCGGATGTCACAGTGCAACATAATAAGATCATAAATATCTTATGCACATATATCATATCCAGACGGCCTGTTATTAACAAATTTATAATGAGATGCGGTTTCGGCCACGCCTGAGACATATTTTTTAAAGTTTTAATATTGACATTACAATTGCAATTTAGCTGCTAAAATATCATATAAAGTAATTAATATGTAATGATCAACCTGGCCTACCCACGTCTGACGTGGATCTGGATATTGTGGAGCAAATCCCAGGGCGTTTCAGCCCTGCTCCAACTAATTTTGAGGAATGCGCATTGGATAATGACATCATGGAGATTTTAGGCGCACCATCAATACATAATAAAAAAAAATAAAAAAAATCCATTTTTCGAACATTGCTCGGGTTTGTGATTAATCACCAACCCGCATTTGGCAAGCGTGGTGAGTATGCCTGTACCCATCATTGCCATCCGAACCTAAAATTCAACGATGGAGGCCTTTACCCTGTGGTGGGATGACTATAGGTCTTTACTTTATCCAAAGATAAAAATATGCATAATCATAAGCGAAGCTCTCACAAAAATGTTCATTTCGGAACATAAAGATGCAACCTTTATATAACCTCCACTGGAGGGTGCTCAGCTGCTCTGTGATCCTCGGTTCTCCGAGTCGATGAAACGGCGAAGCCTTATTTGTGCATTCGTCAGAAAGGATGTTACAAGTCAAACTTTATGAAACTGAGATCGAAGCCTTAATTGGTGACCAGCAGGCAACAAATAAAGAGGTGACAAAAGCCTGTTCATTACACACATCGCACATCCGATGCTGCACAGCATCAACAGCGTTAGTTATCCAGCAATATTTAGCGCCGCCGGTGCCGTCGCTGCCACCGCCGCCGCCGCCGCTTTCACATCCGGCGATACAACCGCCATCACAGCAGAGGCGATAGCGAACGTATCAACGCCGCTGGATAAGGTACACTGTTCGGGCAGACTTGTCCTATTTTTAATATAAATGGTCCAAAATAACTTTAGACTCAGTTATATTGTCATGGGTCCAAGGGTACAGCATTCCCTTTTATAGCCCGTAGTACAAAGGTATATTTCACAAACACTAAATCTTTCTGCCACCGAGACAAAACATATCTACAGGGAAGCCATAACTGAACTTTTTGATACCTGGATCTATTATCTATCTATCTATCTATCTGTGGTTAATCAGTGTGAGGATCAGTTTTTTTCTCTAATTGTTTTTTCTTATAAAAAAGAAAGATGGCTCGTTCAGATTTATATTAAATCTAAGAGCATTTAATAAATTCATAAAAACGGAATATTTTTAATTAGAGGACCCTAAAACTAAATCGAAACTAGCCTCCAGCAATTATTATTTTTGGGCTTCCCTAGATCTTCTAGAGCATATTTTTAGTGCCTATAAACGAGCATTACAGAAAATATCTGTAGTTTAAATTTTAAGGAAAAATCTTTGAATTTAATGTGCTACCTTTCGGCCTCAGTACAACCACAGATAAGTACAGCCTCTTTCGTTTTTTACGAAATTGCTTAAACCAGTCAATGGCCAATGACGATTAATGGGCTTCATGTTCATTATATTATTATATCTGGATGACGTATGTTGTACTGCTCCTAAGTACCAAGAATGTATTGCAAAGGTTAATGAAATAATAACCCGGTTTTTTATACATGAATAAAAAAGCTGTCTCTCATGCCATCCAATATTTGTACTTATCTTGGATTTATATTTGACACAAAATTTAAAACTTTAAATTTATTCAAAAATAACTTATTCGACTTAGAAGACTCCAGCGTTCGTCTATACGTGACTTCGCTCGTGTCATTGGCCTACTCACTTCAGCTTTTCCACTGGTATAGAGTACTGCTGGCTATATACAAAACAATTTGAAAGATGTAAATACCTATACATAAGGTTACAATAGCTGTGACTTTGACTGTAATGAAAAATATAAATACAGCAAGGAATCCAATAAGAGCTGATAATAACACCTTGGTGATATTTTCTGATGCAAGTCTACCCGTATGTGGTCAAGAGACCACAAGCGGCAGGTGGAGCTCTGAAGAGGCCTTTGAACACATTAATTTCCTTGAATTGTTAGTAGCATTCTTTGGCCTCAAAATATTTGCCTCAAAAAGGAACCCAGGGCAAATTTTTGCTAATGATTGATCGTGTATTAATCGTAGGGGCGGATTTAGGTTTCCACATCTTCATAACCAAAGATATTTGGAAGCTTTGCGAGATTCGAAATAAATACATATTTATGCTTCGAAATGTATCGGGCTAACATAGCTAGCTCGATTGATAACAAAATAGCAGACGCTGAGTCCAGGAGAGCTCACCTTGGTCAGCTCAGCTTAACGGGCAAGTTTTTGAGCGTATAGTTGACATTTCGGTATAAAACAACCGCTGTTTGCTCAAGGCTAAATGCAAAGTGCCAAAATTATACATCGTGGCATAATAGAAATAGATAGAGATCCAGGTACAAGTGCTGTAAATGCCTTTACCGACAGCTGGAATAATATTTATTTTTACGTTTTTCTCGTATTTCGATAATAGCAAAAGTTATAAGAAAAATAAATACTGATGAAGCACAAGGAATTCTTGTAGCAGGTACCTCATTGGCTCACACGGGCATGGTACCTATTACTTTTAAAACTTTTAATATCCTTACCAATAAGGTACATTAAACAGTTATCAAACTGCCCTATCTTTAATTTTTGGGTCCAAGGGTAACATCCGATGATCGAATCATAAGTTATTTTTTTATCAAGCGGTTTTACAGGTTCCGTTTGCCCTTTACTAAGTACTTACACGATAACCTGGGACACATTTATTGCTTTAGATTATCTAGCAAATGTATTCTGACCTTTCCATTGAAGCAGTTAACAAAAAGTGAAAAAGTACATCTAGTTCTTAGCTCTAATCACGGCTCACCGTGTGCAAACATTATCATTAATTTAATTAAGTGAAGTTAAAAATTGCGGTAATATGACCACAATTAAATTACCAGACTTATTGAAGACATCTAGCCAGGTGTTATAAAACCCTGCCTATTTGATTTTATGATAAATTAATTAATAATTTCAAAAAAAAAAAAAACTATATGTCACCTACATGAATATTACTAAGCCATTACGATGCAATTAAGTAAAATTATTTATTAGTCAAATGAACCCACATAGACCTGTTACAAGTACCTAGTAAATGGATCTAAGGTGTTTTTAAATGAGAATGGAATTGACACTTCTTGTTCTTTGCGCACCCCACCTGATACGCTAGCACCTTGGCTGCCAGCAGGCGTGGTGTAAGCATTGATTTGATTAGAAGTATTGCTGGATGAGGTGGCAGATAGAATGTTTTTGCAAAATATTGTAATAGAAATATTGATAATGGAAATACAAATGGTTTTGCCCTATCAGTCTTAAACAATAAGAAGTTGATATGAATTTAATAAATATTGGGCAATGTACTAATCACTTATTTAAATATTTGCAAAACTTGTTACATATATTTATATAGTAGATTTCTTTATAAAGATTTCTTTATTGTTTGATTTGATAAAATACTTACGAATATAGTCTATGGTTGATACATTTAATTCAAATAATATAATTTCTATATCTCTCAAGATCTACATGTTGTTCTAATCTCGAGGATGAAGCACAAAGTATAATTAATGATTAAACGAACTTACCTTAAGTGAAGTTCTATCATAATTATACGAGGGCTTCATCCGAAGAGATTAGAACCCACCCTCCCAAATACACAACCCATCATTACCTCGAAATATACATTATTTGAATGTAGATATGCTCTTTTATGGTACGAAACGTTGTCTTTAAACTAAATGAGACTTTGGGATGAGGTAACGACTAATAAAAGATGGCATCTGTGTAGAAAGTAGGGATACCAGCACAAAAAAGGTGTTTATATTTTAAATGATTTTGATTTTTAAATATTTTAACTATAGTGTGGATTAGCGAGTCGTTACGTGAAACTACATGTTGTTCTAATCTCTTCGGATGAAGCCCTCGTATAATTATGATAGAACTTCACTTAAGGTAAGTTCGTTTAATCATTAATTATTACTTGTATCAATGCTTTTAAAGCATGCCATTTAACTTGTTCTGTAACGATTCATATTAATTTAATCAAATCTAGTATACCGGCTCAAGATCTCGGGGTCCCCGGTTCGATCCCCGGGTCGGGCAACAGAATGTTTCGAATTTTCGAAAATTAGTTGGGTACGTGATCACCTGCATTTGGCAAGCGTGGTGATTACGCCTGTACCCATCATTGCTATGGCAACTTAATTTCAATGACGGAGGCCTTCGCCCCGCAGTGGGTTGATTATAGACCGTTACTTTTATTACTTTAGAATAAAAATAAAATAAAAATTACGACTTATCACAACCAGGTTATTATCAAGTTGACCAAGAGATTAAAATAACCCATTCAACGTTACTAACTCCCTAACGGTTCGGGGCCGGTAGTCCATCCGGTAAATTATCGACCCGAAGCGGACAACCGGATAAGAAAGCACTGACAGATACGGCTACGGTTAGGTTGTAAATCAGATAGTGTTACGAGGTTTATGTGTTTTAGCTGGAAAGCCAAAAGGTTGTTATTAGCCAACGAAAAAACACGGAGGTACTCAATTTAATGGGGACAGAAAACAGTGTCTCGTTGGATAAAATAGTCGCCCAGCAAGCAAAAAAAGTTGAGTCACACATTCCGCTCTCAGCGCTCGCACAGGTCGGACGCTCGCTCCGCTGTCGATCCGTCCCGCTGTTCGCAGCATTCCTATCTTATTTCTTACTACGTGGTTTCGCCCGCGGCTCTCCAAAGGTTAACCTAACGGTGTCAACTGACCTTTGTTGAGTTAAACGCTTTTTTCAAAGCGGTTCTGTTCGATAGGGAGCGACAGACAGTGCCTTTTTCAAGGCGCTGAAATTTCCCTCCGCCGCCGGTATATCGGGCTGTAAGTCTAGGCCTCCTGGAAGGCACGTTTGAGAGGGTGAGGCGTTCCTCCTCGCCCTAGAGACACTAGAAACTGCAGTCCTTTCCCTGCCAGGCGTGACCCACCCTACACATCCTTATATTCCATCCCTTAGGGAGCGTATCCCGGGCCATTTCGGTGGCTCGGTCCCTCCCGAAGGACTGCTAGGCGTAGGCCACTCACCCCGCGGCGACATCACATCGTCGTGGGACCACCCAGTGTTAGGGACCTCACATCCTTTTTAGGCACACCCGACTCAACCAACCTTCCTGTGGCAGGTTGGACCACACAGACACCCATCACTCACCGTCACCGAGTTTCTTGCCGATTCTTCTCGGTGAAGGCGCGTTCCGAATCGGTGGTAAATAAAAATTACTACCTAAGGTCCTCCCTCCACGATGGAGGTACTCTTATTAGAGTACCTCCGATCGTTAGGAGGCGACGCGTTGAAAGGCTTTAATGCCTTTCGTCGCGCTCGCGAAGCCTCCGAAAACTCGCCCGCTTCCCCAGACTCAGAGCCCGTTCCCATGGAGGAAGAGGAAAGCCCTTCGGGCTCCTCCTCTCCCCCCACACCCTCCAGCTCCTCATCAGAGGATAGTAATGAGTCCCCCGTTAGTGACGGCTCCTCCTCTTCGGAGGAAACGTCTCAAACCGAGGAGTCAGATTCCGAAGGGTTCACTCCAGTGACCCACGGAAAGCGAGCGCGTAAACCCGCGCGTTCCGAACCCCCGGCGAAAACCGCCAAAGTCTCCCACGGGCAACCCAGACCGGCCAAGGCATCCGCCGCCAGCTCCGCCCATGCCCCAGCCCCAACCTCGCAGTCTGCTTCACAGACAAAAAAGGCCCCCCTTCCCCCACCCATCGTAGTCCAGGACAAGTCTGCCTGGACAAATATTTTGGCTGCTCTCAATGAGCGCCACATTGCGTTTTCACACGCAAAGTCGGCTTCCGACGGAATCCTCGTGCAAACGCCGGACATCGCCTCCTACAGGCAACTCCAACATTACCTCAACGTAAGGAAGATCTACTTCCATACGTATACTCCAGTCGAGGAGAAGAAGCTCCGCGTGGTTGTACGCGGAATTCCGAAAGAAGTCGACACAGACTTCATACTTACCGACCTTCAGTCGAAACAACTCCCAGCTCTAGAAGTCCACCGCTTATTCAAAGCGCGTGGCAAAGCCCCTTACGATTTAGTACAGATCGTACTAGAAAATACCCCTGAAGGCAAAAAGATTTTTAATATAAAATCTATATGCCATATCTCCGGCCTACGCATAGAGACCCCCCATAAAAAACTCACCCCTGGCCAGTGTCATCGCTGCCAGTTGTACGGGCACTCTGCCCGTAATTGTCACGCACGCCCGCGCTGCGTGAAATGCCTGGGTGACCACGGTACCGCCGACTGTCCTCGTTGTAAGGACACGGCGACTACCCCGCCCGCGTGTGTACTCTGCGGAGAGCAGGGACACACCGCGAATTATCGCGGTTGCCCCCGTGCTCCGCGAGTAAACTCACGGGTGCAGGCACCAAAGGCCGCGCACTTCCCAGCCCCTTCGTTTCGCCAGTTTCAGGCTCAACCCACAGCCTTCCCAGAGTTGCGTCCTTACGGACACAACGCGTGGTCTCGACCACTATCCTGGGCAAGGAATGCCTACGCCCCTGTCCCGGCCTTAAGCCAAATTACAGCAGTCCCGACGGCCCCTAAGGTCCCAAATATGGCCCCTACGGCCTAATTTGTGGCCCCTAAGGCCCCCACTATGGCCCCTAAGGCCACCACTATTGCCCCTCAGGCACCGCCAGTAGTCCCAAAGGCCCCTCAGGCACTGCAGGCTACAAATGCCCCGGTCAACCTCCGTGACCCGCGTTCTAATGCCCCTAAGGCTTCGCCAACTGTCCCGTACGAGCAGGATGCCATGCTCATATACAATCTCAGCCAAATCAACCCGGCTGAAATTAGATATGTAGCAGCCCAAATCCGTGCGCATCAAAAAGACCCATGCGCAATGCTTTGTCTTTTAGATAAGCACGCCGACCTCCTCCAAAAAGTTAGAAACATTTCCTCACCATGAATAATACACCCTCTAGAACGAAACCCCGGTCCCTTACCATCGCATTTTTTAATGCCTTTGGTCTTCAAAAGCAAAAGGTAGAGATATCACTCTTCCTTATGAAGCACCAAGTCGACATCTTTTTGGTACAAGAAACCTTATTAAAACCCTCCATCCTCCCTCGTAGTGCTATGATTGCCAACTATAACGTAGTTCGCAACGATAGGCCCACTAGAAGTGGCGGCACTCTAATTTATTACAAACGCTCCTTGCATTGCGTTCCCCTCGACCCTCCCACGCTCACAAACGTTGAAGCTTCTTTCTGTCGGCTAGCCATGACCGGCCATCAACCAGTCATAATAGCTTCCATTTATCAACCTGGCGACAAGACTCCCTTAAGGAGCGACTATGAGGCTCTTTTTGCTATGGGACCCTCCGTCATTCTCGGCGGAGATTTCAATAGCAAAAATACTCAGTGGAACTGTTTAACAACCTCCAGCAATGGTAGAGAGTTAGCAGATCTCGCTGAAGTCCTCAATTTTGACATCATCGCCCCCCTTTCTCCAACCCACTATCCTTTTAACGTAAACCACAGACCCGATATCTTGGACATGGCGGTTCTAAAGAATGTAGGCCTGCGCCTTCGTTCAATAGAAGTCCACCATGACCTAGATTCTGACCATCGCCCAGTTGTCCTCCAATTAGGTCCCTCTGACCAACAGATATCCATGAAAACAATACTGGACTGGCACAGGCTCGAGAGCAATCTCGGGCCTAGTCCCGATTCAGTATTGAACTCAATCCCAGACAGGTTAGGATCGCCTCACGAGACTAACCAAGCGATCGATGCCCTCACTAGCCACATCACGACCGCTATTAGCGATTCGTCTAGGCAAGTTCCAGATATGCCTAGGCATAGATTGAACTTGCCAGATGACGTGAGAGAGCTGTTGAGGGCAAAGAGAGCTGCGACCAGAGCTTATGACTCCTATCCCACCGAATATAACCGAACCCTTCTACGCACTTTACGGACATCTGTAAAGGAACGTATTAAGGCTCTTCGGGAAAGTCAGTGGGATAGCCTACTTGAAACGATCTCACCATCTCACCAAGCCTATTGGAAGTTGGCGAGATCCTTCAAGTCAGATATAGTCACATCTATGCCTCCTCTCTCTAGACCCGACAACTCCGTCGTATTCGACGACGAAGAGAAAGCCGAATGTCTGGCCGACAGCCTAGAGGCCCAGTGCTCTCCTAGCACGCTTCCCATAGACGCTGCCCACCTTAGTATGGTGGACAGCGAAGTCGAACGTCTCTCGGCCCTCCCTCCAACCTGCCCCCTTGCACCCACCACCGCCGATGAGGTGCAAACCATCATCAAAGGTTTCCGTCCAAACAAGGCTCCCGGCCCGGACCGGATCTCCAACAGAGTCTTACGAGTCCTCCCCGCCCAACTGATTTGCCTATTGGTTGCTATCTTCAATAGTGCCATGGCAAACTGCATCTTTCCAACCGCGTGGAAAGAAGCAGACGTCATAGGTATCCCTAAGCCCGGCAAGGACCGCTCCAAGCCCGCCAACTACAGGCCCATCAGTCTCCTCAAGGCTATGGGCAAATTATACGAGCGTGTTCTCGTCTCCCGCCTAAGAGATTACATTTTCTCGAACAATCTCTTAATCAACGAACAGTTTGGCTTCAGAGCCTCCCACTCTTGTGTCGAACAGGTGCACCGCCTAACGGAGCACATTTTCGACGGCCTCAACAGATCCAAACCGATGGTAACCGGTGCACTCTTCTTCGATGTAGCGAAAGCATTTGACAAAGTCTGGCACAACGGCTTGATCTACAAGCTGTACCAACTCAAAGTGCCCGACAGTCTCGTGCTCATCCTTCGAGACTTTCTGTCAAATCGTACCTTTCGCTACCGCGTAGAGGGGTCCTATTCATCTCCCCGCCCCATCAGGGCTGGAGTCCCTCAGGGCTCCGTGCTATCCCCTCTTCTCTTTTCAATTTTCATTAACGACATTCCCAGGTCACCGCAAGTAGAGCTAGCTCTATTTGCGGACAACACAGCCCTCTATCACTCTGGCTACCATGCCGGTTACATCATTAAGGCACTACAACGTGCAGCCCAATCCCTAGGTGACTGGTTTAGGATGTGGCGAATAGAGGTAAACCCCGAGAAAAGTGCAGCAGTGTACTTTACTCGAGGTTTCTTCGCTTCAAAACATCCTAAACGATGTCTCACACCAATCACCCTATACGACCGTCCGATCCCTTGGGAGAAGACAGTCAAATACCTAGGTGTCACCTTAGACCGTAGAATGAGCTTTAAACCTCACATCAAACGCGTCCGTCAGACTGCAGCCTTTTACTTTTCAAGGCTCTACTACTATATCGGCAGGAAGAGTAAAATGTCACTTAGAAATAAGTTGACAATTTACAAAGCCTGTATTCGACCCGTGATGACTTACGCTAGTCCAGTGTTCGCTCATGCCAGCCCCTCAGAACTAGAAAGACTCCAAATCCTCCAAAACAAATTCTTACGCTCTGCCTCGGACGCCCTGTGGTATGTGCGTAACGACAATTTGTATCGCGACCTTAACATTCCGTCGATTGCCAGCTTTATGAAAGAAGCGTCTCAACACTTCTTTGATAAAGCCGTCAATCATACGAATCCTCTTATAGTCAAAGCCGCCACCTACTCGTGCCAAAAAGATGTCGAAGCCCGTTTCCGCCGACCGAGGAACGTTCTCGAAGATCCCGACGACAAAATCACATCGTTCGTAAAACAATTCACCACTCACAACAGTACACACCTGACAAGCACTAGATCGAATCAGCGCACTCGCCGGCGAGTGCGAGGACCCTTGCATCATTTTGGCAGGTACAGACATGTACCTGGCCGCTTCTCACCAGTCCGCCCTTCGGACGACGGCCCAAGCCGAGGTCCGAGCCTACAGAGGCGCCCTTGAGGCCTAGTCTGCCCCCCTCGATCGGGCCCACTAGAACGGGGCTCGCGTAGACCGGTCTGTATGCACAGACCAGTCTGTGTTGCAGCGCCGAGCTATGCGATGCAACCACTAGTCGGGTTGACCTCTTGGCCGGGTGCCTTCAGCACCCGACACGGTCCGATCGCGCCGCTAGTACGGGGCTCCTGCGCGGGCGAGCCCTAGGCGCTCGAGGTACCCGCTAGCAGGCCGCTTTTGGGCTGAGTGCCTTCCGCACTCGCCTAAAACCCGCCCGGTGAAGCTGTAACGGCCATCTGCCACAGCATAGGTCCTTTCAAAAAAAAAAAAAAAAAAAAAAAAAAAGTTGAGTTTGGTTATTAACTACGACAGGTGACATTTTTATTCAAAAATAGATTTTATTGGTTTACATTGTTTAGAAAATAAAAAAGAACGTTTTTACTTTTCTATATCTCAGCTATAAATATTATAAGAGTTTAATTTTAACATACATTTTTATGTATCTAGCTGTTGCCCACGATTTATTGCGATTGGAATACTGAATAATAAATAATTATCGTTATTTATTTTTCATTTATGATGAAAATAATTTTAAAACTATCCTATGAGAACCGCAAATCATTCCGGGATGCTATTATAGGCTAAAATCTATTAATGTGCCCAATTTCGTTAAGCTCTGATTAATTTTTGTTCAGATCAGTTCAGCAGTCCATGTGACGTTGCGTCCGAAATGTCACATTTCTAGCATTAGTAAAATGACTAAGATTGTGTCAATTACAAACTTTTGGAAATAGAAACCACGCCAATCTTCGTCGAGACTAAGTGACGCGTTAAGGCGAGCGAAAGTGATAATAGGACAAGAAAAACAAATCGCTCAATTAGCGAAGCGGGAGGCGTGACGAATGCTTCGGAAACATTCCGCAGGAACATAATGGGGAAGATATTATTAGAATGTTTGTGTGTTCCGTTATATCTTGTAAGAGACGTGGACTATTGTCCAACGAAGAATCAACCTTAAGATAACAGTCTGGTATGATACATTTTTTTGATAGATATTGCTGTTGATGCGACACGAGAGTTCAACTTGTTGTCATAAATTTTTGTATTGTCTTAAGACAACTTGTAGGTATTAACAAAACTTTAAAATATAATGTGCCGTGTAATGCCAGCTCATTTAAAGAACAGCACAACCTCTTTCCTTTAAACAGGTACCGTGTCGAAAGAGGCGATTAAAGGAGAAATGCGAGGAGAATTATTTTATTTTATTTTAGAAATGATGACGGGGGCTCATCATCTTCTTTATTAGCCAAACTGCGATTGCCAACTCGTCTGCTAAACATAGCGATTATGGAAAAACCTCCCTTTTGGAGAGTCCAACAGTGGACTAAGTTTGTAATGATAAAATGAAAAACTTCTAACGTTAAAATTATTAATTTAAAAATGAAAATGATTTTACATGTTTACGAAAGGTAAAGATTTAAAATCACCTTTTACAGTTTTACATTTAAAGGACTACGCCAGATTACGAACCGCAAACCACTTACGGCCATTTCCAATAACCTACCTATCTTCAGTTTTGGCATATCGGAGATAGAAAACAACTTCTGTCTTAGTTTCTCTGGATGGCAAAAACAGAGATAGAAACTGTTTCCTATCTCCGATATGCCAAAACTGAAGATAGATAGGTTATTCGAACCGGCCTTTAAATAAATTTGCTGACACAATATGTCAAACGAGGCATGGTGCTGAATGTGTCAAAATAACTTGTTTATTTGAAATAAGTTTCCAATATTTAAATTATGCAACAAAATTTTTCATATAAGTGGAATGCTTTCCTGGAAAATATTCCGATTTAATTTCTGAATTTTTGAAATTCTAGAGCAAAAATGTTTTTTAATTCAAAATTGTTTTACTATGTTTTGGGTATTTTAAAGGTTATCATTAGACGAACAACTTTTAGACTTTTACCTCATGTCACTACAAATTTAAAGCAGTTGTTGAGATTCTTGTGATTCTTGTTCTTCTTCTTGTCTTGAAGTATACGAGAAAACGTATGAAAACATATTGGTCGTTACTATGACAATCTGTTTCGCGCAAATCTCAATATATAAGATGGAAACTGAAATCCAAAAATACCAATGCCAATGAAAACGTGATGGCAGGTTATTGAACTATGTCGATTTCAACCCAACGCTGAAAGAACCAAAGAGAAAAGCAACACAAATTGAATAAATTACTTCGAATTGTACAATTGAGTATGATTGGCTTGCTTCGTGCTTATTTCAAAATAATAAATAATCAGCAAATTTATGTTGAATGAACGCCAATATAAGGTTCAATGGGAGTCTAGCATGACGCAGGAATTTAACACATAATTAATAATAACAATACAACTAATTGAAGTACAAAATACTTTTATTTATGCTTTCAATTAAAGAAATCCTATTAATTTTAATTATGTTAATTATAAATGCAAAATTATGGATGATATTTCTTACCCAAATAGGTACGCATAAATCAAATAAAATAAAATAATTTGTTCCTATAAACGAGACTGAACTCTGAGTCACCACGAATTAACTGCAACGTTAAGTGAAGTAAAAAAGTAAAGCAACATGCTATAATCACTGCACTAGGCCTTTGCCCTTGCCTTCATCAATTAATTCAAGTTACCGCAGCAATAATAGGCACAGAAATGATTACCAAGCGTGCTAAATACGGGTTGAGGATCATAAACCTGAGCAATGTTTGAAAACTTAAACCTCTTGTTGACCAATGCAGGGATCTAACCCAGAACCCCGATATATTCTGCCGGTATTTATATATTTATTATTGAAATTTGCTTTACATTAAATTATTTACCATAATTTACAAAGTATAAATAAATCACCTTAAAATACATAATATATTCTTTTAAATAAGAGTTTTTCGTTCAAGACGTAGTAGATCTAGCCGCGTAGAACAGCCGTAGCTTCGTAGCATTTCGTAGTTACTACGCCGTAGCCCTACGCGAAACAATCTACGAAAGTTCACATAGGCGGGTTCCAACTTTTGTTGCTTTATTAGTTGGTAAAGTAATATTAACATGAGTCTGCGCATGCATTTTTTATTTAAGTAGGCGTTTGTTTTTTATTTCCAAAAAGGTTTGTTAGAGTAGCTGATGCGATAAATTAAATAAAAAAAGGTAGTAAAAATATTTATGACTGATGTTTACTGTTTCAAATACTATAAGCAGGTTTATAAATTTTAATATGTATTTATACGATATTTTTGAAGTTGTCAAAATATTATAAAAATCTTTGGGAAAATGTGCGTCTGTTTTTAATAATGATTAAAACTTGTCATCGTGCTCGAAGCCTATCGATGCTAAGAAAACAAGCCAAATATTTATTTTCTTCATGCATGCAAATTGTTAAGTCTTTTACCTTACAGTTCAGTACCTAAGTAACGGAATCCGAAACCAATAGCTTAGCGTACCCTATGAATCGGGACTTATTTTGCCCCTTTCCAATTAAGATCAGATAGTTTCCTAAATAGACTCAACGGAGAACCGAACCTGGGACCCTGGCTTAGTAGGTAAACCTTGACATTACTAGCCAAAGATACATTTATGAGTAAGAACTACCTTAACCTACCTGAGCCTGAGTAGCTACCAAAAGTGAACAAGTGGTAGTATCTCCTCTCTACCTTTAGTACTGATTTTCAGCTACTACCAGATTACAAGCACCGAAACGCGTTGAAGGAGATAGTGAAAGATCATAAACTATATATTTTTAATCAACTAAATCGGTTTTGCAGGTAGCGTTTTTGAACCCCAAGCGACAACCGGTTGTCGCGATAACAATAGATTTTAATCGTGTCTGGAATATCCGATCGTCAAAGGGAGGTAACATACAGTTATCAGACTGGAATCACATTCATAATATTGGTAAAAATTACGTTTAGCTTATTAAATGACAAATAAAATCTAAATAGTTAAAAATCTATACTACTCGTAATATTATAAAGCTGAAGAGTTTGTTTGTTTGTTTGTTTGTTTGAACGCGCTAATCTCCGGAAGTACTGGTTGGATTTGAAAAATTATTTTTGTGTTAGATAGTCCATTTATCGAGGAAGGCTTTAGGCTATATAACATCACGCTGCAACTAATAGGAGCGAAGCATCAGGGAAAAATGTTGCAAAAATAACCGCGTTCATAATAACAGAAATTGACGCGGGCGAAGTCGCGGGCAACAGCTAGTAATTTAAGTAAAATTTACCTTCACCTTAAATTTCATATGTCAATATCAAACGAAAGCAAATGTTGAAATTTTAAATGTCAATCGCAGAGCAGATTGAAAGTGGAAAACCTCGCCGATACCGCACATATTTCTGAATCAACTTTCACCGTGACGTAGCCCAAATAATACGGACAGTTCGAATCAAACCTATATGCCTTCGGTTCTTTTGTGAATGTATTTATTTATATCTTTCTAACAACCTAAGAGTCTTACCCCCGTATTTATAATGAAGTAATTACTTATTGCTTCAGAAAGTCATAACTTAAAGTGTTCATACCTAGTGCTTAAGTGAAAGAAATTGTTCACCATTAATAGTCATATTATTTGGCTGAAAATGCTAACTTTTGATAGTTATAACTTCTAGTAATTTCTTGATTAAGGCATACAAATTGTCTCTCAAGTAATTACTTTAATTGTTTATAAATACGGGGGTTACACTTAGTTAGCAATGTAAGTATTTATGCAAGTCGAATTTATTCATGTTGTATTCAACATTTTATTACTAAATCCACGTTTTGTATTTATTTATCACTACTAAAGTTGTTATAAATCGGAGTAGGTTAACAAACTGTTAAAAAATATCACGAGTATTAAAATTTCTAAACTGAATCCATTATTGTTTTTACAATAATAAATAAAACGTAATTTATGTATGAATATTTAAAACATTAATTCGATACAATGAAAAATAGAATTTTAATTACAATCACAATTCAATTGACGTTTCATATCTTACATCCTCACGTATGGTGCAACAACTTACCAAACGACGTAAAAGATTGTGATAGTTTAGATATATACAAATTCAGACTTAAACAACACGTCCAGAGATAGTAATTGCACAGAGGCAAGATCTTACAGAATAATTAGTTTAATCTCATTTAAAGATAACTGTTTTTTAGTTTTTTATGAGAAATAAATATCTTTAAACTTAACACCAAGAAAAAAGCAGCACCCCTTCTCGTCCTACAGCTCGTCTAAAATAATACTGGCAAAAGAATACGGGCATCAGCGTCGTCTCCACGCCCAATGATAAATCGCCAATCCAATTGAAAAGCGTAGTGACTATCATAACATCTTCATTTTGGAGATGCTTAAGTCCAACAGCGGAAAGAAAAATGTGTATTCTAACATACACTTTTGAATTATACACTAGCTATCTTTTTATTAGGATAACAAGTCTGTTTTCATGGCTCTGCGCTGCAGTATGTTCTTTTTTCGTTTAAATCTGGTTGGTCTTATTTGGCTGTGTTAGTACGGAAGGAACGCATTCCAAGATGGCGGCATTCGATCTCGATCTAAATGCACCGATTGTGAGCGTTCGCGTTGGCATGCAATAAAACTGCTCGTAGCGCTGTGGACGTAACTTGCTGCGTTTTTAGCTTTAAAACCATTTTGGGAAATAAATGTAGTAGGTACCCTTATAATGATGTGCTGCAAGGTACAAAGTTGTAACCTGTTTTAAATCATGATCTCAACATACCTCCTTGCGGTACACCACATTTTCTACTCTAGTGATTTAGAGGCTCCACAACATGCAACTATGGACATATCTTTTTAGCTTTTTAATATAAATTATATCATTATTTGCGGACGTTATGTTTACTTACTTGGCTAACTACACATTTGTTTGGTTAAGTTTAGCAAAATTACGTATGAAACTTTTATGACTAAAGTTGTGTGGTTTGCTTCTACGAGTATTAAATCATTTCTTTCACTCTTCAGATATTATTAATTTATAAAGTCAGTAAGTTTGTTCGCTGTTTGTCTACCAAAAGTTCTTATTCCCAATAAGCACTAACGTTGTATCTGCCTGGCTTGCTATAAAAAATAATTGAATTTTAGAAAGTATTTGTTACTAAAAAAACGAGCCTAGCAATAACAAAATCTACACATTTAGGGCACAATAGGTTAGATAAACCCAAGGCCAGTGATTCGCGAACAAACACCTCCGTTGGACGGCATCCAGTCTATTGTTGCATTTGCCCCACTTCCTAGTGAATGGGGGATTATAGGAGCCGATATCGGATATTTGAAACTGTATAGTGTTTGTAACGTATAAAAACGATAAAACTGGGCTTTTTAGAAGTGAGTTGTTTGTCAGTGATATTTTGTGTTATTTATTCCGTTGAAAAAGTAATATCTCCAATAAAAAAAAAGTAAGCAAATCAAGAAAACTAGTACTCTTAATTTAATGGTAAATAATATTTTATCAAACCTTATAGATAGTTTAGAATAATTAGAATCATCTGAACGAATCATGGTCGAGGTCAAATAATACCGTCTTGTAAAGATGCAACGAAAAATTTCGAGATCCCAAAGGTTTCTTAGATAAAACTCGGTAAGCAGAAGGGTTCAAGTCCCATCTAAAACAGCCAAAAATTTTATTCAAAGAACTATATGTTCAATTGCTAAAATATTGTTGGAAAACATAAATTTGAAAAGTTGTTACATAGTTGGGCAGACGTTTCAATTAAATAAAAATTCTTTATTGTCTATTTCAAAGCAATTCTATCGTTAGACTTAGACTAGTAAACTATGATGAAACGAAATCCAATACTCAAATTACAGACTATTGATTTCATTCAATAAAAATATTTAGGTCTTTCATAAAATGTTTAAATATTTATGATATAGTGTTCTTTTATCAATCGTGAAAAGTGATATGGGCTGGACACATATTTATTCAAACGATTGGGGTGCAAAGGTTCTGGGATGGCGATGGCGGACCGAATATCGAGAGGAGGCTGGCCCGCTACCAGATGTACCGACGATCTACTTAAGATCGGGTGAAGTCGCTGGAGGTCCCTGGTTTGGTTTCCACGCGGAAACGGGTAGTGTAGTAGTACTTCGTTGTTACTAATTTTCACAACATTATTACTCGTAAGAGTAAAAGAGGATGTAGTGACCAGTATTGAAAAAGGAATGCTTAAATGGTTTGGACATGTTGAGAGAATGAATGAAAGCAGGTTGACTAAAAAGATATATATGGCGAGTATGAATGGAAATGTTGGAAGGGGAAGGCCTCGACGAACTTATCTTGATCATATCGGGGAAGTTCTAAAGAAAGGTCAGGTCAAGAGTACCCTAAACCGGCAAACGTGTATGAAAAGATTAATGAATGTGGATGAAGCGAAAGTAGTCTGTAAGGATCGTAGCAAGTGGAAAGATGTGGTCTCTGCCTACCCTTCCGGGAAAAAAGCGTGAGTGTATGTATGTATGTATGTTATTACTCGTAATTAATCGTAATTAACTCGTAATAATTTAAGTGTACTAAGTTTGGAATCAAAACATTGTATGTTATGTTGATCACATTTATTATTATTATATATATATTTTAAGAAAACTAAACAGTTTTCTTGACTTTTTTAACCGGCTTTTTAAGAAAACACGAGCCAGCTATGTGTGCCTATATATAAAAATGAATCTCTATTTCCCTTGGTCATCGCATCACGTGTGAACGGCTGGACCGATTTCGCTAATTCTTTTTTTGTTTTGTTTGTTATTGTCAGGAGAAGGTTCTTATGAAAATAATTTTAAGAAAATTGCGCGGAAAAGTAGAAAATTTAGGAATACTTAACTACTATACTAAATTATTTGTAATGTAACCTTATTGCTTTGGACCAATCTTTTGTCAATTTAAACTTTTTTAATGTATGGCGTTTGACATAATATTGACAGAATACGTGCTGCGAATGAATATCGTCAAATAGAGGGTAATAAAACTGAATTATGCACATGGCCAGTAATGTCACCCGTTTCCTTATCGGAATACCAACAAAACTGAACTGAACTAGAAAAAGAAGACAAAGAATGTTCTCTATTATAAAACATAATAATATAATAATAAACAATTAGTTATATTTTTTATTATACTATTTCGGAATCAATATTTATAGTTAGGACAGGATAACGTCTGTCGGGTCCGCTAGTAAAATTATATTTTTATACATAATTTTAACAAAACATGTCATGAAACTACTTATTCTTTAAACAAACTTCCATTTCCACTCTTTTGATTCCTTTCTGTCATAAATTCCGACATAAAAACTATTCCATGTCCTTTGCAAAATGAAAAATGCTTTACCAAATTCCATCCAAATTTGTTAAGTAGAATAAGCGTGTAATCCTATTTGACAGACAGTTGCCTTCAGATTCATATTATTAGTATTTCATTGAAATTAAACCTAAAAATTTAATACCTTTCTTTATTGTCGCTTTACTCAATAGTTATTGCAATAGTTTTGAAATGACCTCTTCCACTGAAAATAACAGCGCTGAACTAAATTTTAATAAGTAAACAGTTTTAATTATATATTTGAGACTTCTGAGAAAACGCTCTGGATATTATTAGACCACCAAAATTCTAAATGATTTTAATGGTAAGTTAGTTTGAGGTTCCAAAACGTTAATATGAACTTCCCGGTAAAATATCTTTCCCACAATCGAACGTTGAAATTTACGCTCTACCGAAGTTCGAATAGGTTTGCTCGTGAATACTTTATTTGCCCATACATACAGAATAGCAGTTTAATAAATACTATTCAAGCTACAGAAGTATTCAAAATATCCTGGACTTTTAGAATTATAAAATTAGTAGTATTATAGTATCGTTTTGCATATCAGACCACTGCTGGGCATTGACCTCTGCTAACCTAAATATTAGGGAAGCAGCTTGCGAAAGGGGGTGGTGGAATCTACATCCTAGTGGTCTACCCTAGGCAACGGTATCTTTGGTTTTTCTGTGTTCCGCTAGTGTGTGGGAGAACCAGTACCTCTGGGTAAGCTCGCTTTCTCTTAGGCTTCTTTTTATCCGCCGATGTAACTATATAGTCAAGAGCAAGCCCAATGATTATAAAAAAAAATTCTTAAGACGCTGACTGCAGCCGATGACCTTGAGCAATGGATACGCCCACTAATTTATGCGTCATTGAATTTCTTTGCAACGCGCCGCAGCGATCACTGCCGTAGGAGCTATTTCTAAGCGCTTGGAATTGAAAGGCCTAAGTGCCAAACAACAAAATTTCGTTGTGCAATTTAAAATTGCCATTTTATTAAAAATCTAAATCAACCATTTTCTTTAGCAATATATAATACACAATTTAGCAACATTTTATTATCATTGTTATACGGACTGCTGCGAAAAATGATAATTTATGTGTTTTCAGATGCTACTTTGAGATTATTTTCTAACAAAAAAAGTTTTCGGAATCGTGTTTTGGAAACAACCACCAGGTCAAAAAATTTATCAATTCTAACTGCATAGAATTTGGAAACAATATGAACCATAAGATTTAAGCAAAACAATCTTCATTGAGCTGAATTTGACTCATTTCAGCGTCTTAAAACATGGCGTATGGCGATTCCGGAATCCCGGGATGTTTTTGATACAAAAGCAGATTCCAGAACAGTCAACACTTCAAATTTAGGCAAATATTATTCGATCTCTAATTATAGGTCATAACATTACTATTACCATAAATGAAAATGGGAACAAATGTCTTGGTAAATACTATATTTCAATTTGCAATTTGTTCAGTGTGAAGGAAAAAAATACAAGACAGTACTTATATCTTTTTTAATTTAATCTTCAAAACATTTTAATTTCATTTGCTTTTATTTAGCTTTTCTCTGTTTAAAATTTTAATAAATAATATTAACTCTCTAAGATTGTCACTAAAACAATAATTAAAGTAAATAATACATTTACAAAAGTAAAAAGAGTAGAACTTAACCAAATATTCTTTGAGCTGAACAAACACCAACAAGTCATGCACAAGCACGAAAAGTGTAACTTATATATTTTTATTTGGTCATACAGGTCTCTTAGTACAGAGACCAGTCTCTCACATAGACTAGATTTTTTATTTACTAAACTGTTACCTAGATAATATGAATATCTGTTGTCACTATCATTTTCTGTGTGAGAGAGGAAATAAAGATTTATTTATTTATTTTATTTATTTATTTGTTAGAATATCAACGTTGTGTTGGCAAAAACATTTCAAAATACCAAATATTTATGCTTTACGCTCACAAAGGTGTATTTATTCTACCAGCAGACTAGAATTCTAACGGTACTGTATTTCTACCATTTCCTGGTCAACATCGAGTATGTTTTTACAACGCATGTGAAATATGCAGGAAAAATGAGGCTGCGCTAGAGATGACGGAATGCCGGTCACATAAACGAATACAGGGTGATTTTTTCAACAACACTGGGTTTGCCATAAAGTTAGGGTGACCACAAGATCCTTAAAAATTACATTATTCCCACTCGTAAATAATTCATCAGAGCTGTTGTTTCGGGGTTTACACCATGTATCTTTTTTGATCAATTTTCGATATTTTGGTACTATAGCAAGTGTTATCATTACGAAAGAACTAGTGCTAATCCGTGTTGGTGGTTATTACGAGTACCCTTATCAAACGAAACTCCGATATTGCTTTTTCTTATGACCATGTTATCTTATATCAGTACAGATATTTGAAATAAACAATTTAGTATGCAGTTAAACAAAACAGAGATGACACTTATCATAAAATTGTATAAATTTGTTTGTGTTCATAAATATGAAATAAGTAAATTTGTTATTTGTTTATTTATACTTACTATTTTAAGTGCTGTGTCATCAGGTGAACGTTTGAATTTTGTAAAAACCATTTTTTTCTATTAATAACTTTATTTCCAGTTCGTTGTTGTCAATTAAACCTAGTCTGGTGTCACAATACTACTTTTAAACGTATGGCTAAAGTTTAGTAAATACCTAGGTATTGTTTTTACAACTTTATAAGTAGATTTAATGCATAAACATTGAATATACGATGAATAACTAAGATGATGAATAGCAGAGAAACTATACTTAACAGCACGACAAAAAACGTTAAATAATATTTACGAAAAAAGTTTTAAAACAAAAAAACTTTGAACATGATTATTGGAAGAGTTTAACATATTTGACAGAATCCAATCACACATCCAACCCATGGTCACCGCACAAAATTTTTCATATTTTATAAGCCAACTGCTCTTTGTATGAATATTTTGCTCTTTCGTTTTTGTGCTTGCAGCAAACCCCTTTTAAATGGCACAATAAAAAGCGTGACGCTAACCATTTAATAAGCCAATGGACTCTCAGGGAGCACTTGAATTTTTCATACTTCAGTGTTAGTAATAATTTATTACTGGACTTTTTTTGCAGTTTGCCAGCTCTTCTGTCGAGTGGGTACTGGGATTTTTTAATTTGATATAAGTGAATAGAAGTATATACTACTCGTATAAGATAAATGAGCTTAGTTTGTTACGTACGTTTTGTCTGAAGAATTTACAGATATCGCTACTTAGTGAATACTTTAGTAGAAAGAAATTTAGATTGCCAAAGTTTTTTTTATATACAATGTGCTTGCTCTTGACTACATACTTAACTCTACGGTTAAGAAGAAGCCTAAGATGGAGCGAGCATACCCAGATAGTGGCACTGGTTCTCCCACATACCAGCGAAACACAGAAAAACAGTTTAGCGCTGGACTCCGGCAGGAGGGTAGCATCCAGTCAGCCTCTTACGAAGCCTACCTAGCCTACCGCAGAGGGATCTGTTAACCATCATCATTGGTTAGAAATCCAAAGATGCCGTTGCCCAGGGTGGACTACTAGGAGATAGATTCCACAACCCCAAACTCTAACTAGAATCGGCGATTTGTTGCTTCGACATGGCACAGACAGTGTTCATATTATGATAACCAAATATTTAAAAAAGGGTTTTTCATATTTTTTCATAATTTTTTTTATAATTAATTTAATTGTTTGAAGCGCCAAGGTATTTCATATTAAAATTTAACATATTTGAATTTTAAACGTTAATTTCAGCCATTAGGGAAAAATTACAACAAATCCTGCATGAGACTTTGGCGCCGACCCAAAACCGGCCTTATTCCATTTGTTCTCAGTACTCTGTTTAGTTTTTAAATAAGTAGGTAATAATAACGCCCCATTGGTCTAGTGGTTTAAATACCGGGCCAAGATCTCGGGGTCCCAGGTTCGATCTCCGGGTCGGGCAATAAAAAGTTTCGAATTTTCGAATATTGCTCGAGTTTGTGATCACCAACCCGCATTTGGTAAGCGTGGTGATTATGTGGTAACTTGAATTCCATGATGGAGGCCTTTTTTCTGCAGTGGGATGATTATAGGCTGTTACTCTACCTCATAATAATATGGGAATAACAATAACAATAAGCTACTTTTCTTAGATGAATGATTAAACGTTTTCTCTCATTTGTTTTGAATCTGGGATATTTTGGAAGATTACATTAATGTATGAGATATTGTCTACATTTAGTAATTTTTGATAATTTTATCATTGTTATTTTTTAGAAAACATTTGTGTTATAATGAAAAAACTGTAAACACAACTTATTAACGACCAAGGAACGTCCTCGCTACACAAGCACCAATTATAACGTCTGAGTGCTCTTTCAATCTTAATAGATTTAAAGTTGTATGCTACTCAACTTGTAATTTAACTTTAAATCTTAACTGTATGGTTGAATTTCTAATACGCAGCTAAGACACATGAAAACCAGGCACAGATTGTATTCAACAAATAAAAAGCGGGCATTTCGAAATTTCAATTTTGTAACGGACTTTTACACAACGTACCTATATTCCACTGGAAGCAGTTTTGTTTAAATATACACCAAAAATCAGTAGGCATGGCGTCTAATATTAACATTTTACTTTACACGACCAATCGAAAAATCTCATGTTTCGCCAAAGGGCTTTTGTTTGCTATATAAGAGGATATTATGTAGGAAGCGTAGTGAGCCAGGCTACAGGAAGATATCATCAGCCAACCGCGCAGATATAAAGCGAGAGAAATAAATTGAAATTGAAATTTTTTCAGTCATTGTTTTTGTATCCTGTACTTTTGCACTACATTAATGAATTCAAATGCCGTGCATTAGTCCGGTTTACAACAATGTGCAGGATTTTAATAAAATTGTATGCCAAATTCAAAGATAGAACAAAATCATTTATTCTTGAATATTGATAAAATACCAAACAAAAATCTTTAAAAATCTGTAATAGTGAAATTTACGTTGTAATGATGTGTGAAAGATTGACATTACTAACTACATACCGCAAACTTCCTTAGAACTAAAAACACCCAACTACGAGTATCTTAGCTGCATCAATATAAAAATAACCTAAACTAAGCTATTGCCATATTTTGTACTAGCTGTTATTATCTACCTATATAAGAACATACTCAACCAGGCTGTTCTATATTTCCCTCACGAACGATATAAAAGTACTTTCCCCTGCCCTTCGAGCTAAGAGCGGGGAGAGTTGAAACTTTGCATCCAGAAAAAAGATGGCGCTACAAAGTTTATGGATTTTTCGTGTATATTTAGAACGTGTTTGTTTGATATTTAGTTCTCTATTGATGCTTCGCTATTAGGTATCTTTTAAAACTATTTAGGAAGAGTGTTGTCGTGGCATTGAATATAATTTAAATAAGCAACATTGAATCATAATGATATAGGAATATTTGAAAGTGGTCGGCAGGTTGAATTTTTCAGTGATTTTTTTTAGGAAAAAGATAGTTATGTCTTAGTGATACAATCGTTTTTATCATATCTATTAGGATTACAAATAAACAATTTTACAACCCTAATACGACAAATCACGCTGAAATTGGTCTCAGAAATTCTCATTGGGGCGGAAAGGTTCTGGAAGGGCAACCACTCGACGCCAATTTGTAGGTAGGCCCTCTGTCAGTAAGATTGACAATCTGACGATGATCACGGAAAGCCAATGGATGCGGGTGGCACGAGACCCATCGTCGTACAGATCTTTAGGGCCTGTGCAGTGAGCGTCATTGGCTAAGATGATGGTGAGTCAGCACAAGGCTTCTTATGGAGCCGATTCAAAAATAGAAATATCTTTGCTCCTCGACGTTGGTCTATCGTCCCGTTGGTCTAGTGATTTAAATACCGGGCCAAGATCTCAGGGTCCGGGGTACAATACCCGGGTCGTGCAATGTTTTTTTTGGATTTTCAAACTCGGGTTTGTGGTCACCAACCCGCACCTGACATGCGTGGTGATTATGCCTGTTCCCGTCATTGCCATGGTAACTTGGATTCAATGATGGAGTCCCTTGTCCTGGAGTGAGATAATTATAGGCCGTTACTTTATTTTTTACTTTCTCCTTCTTTTCCTTTTAAACCATTAACAACGAAGGTACCACAAACACCCAGACCCGAGTAAATGTAGAAAAACACTTTTTTTCTACATTGACCCGTCCGGGAATCGAACCCGGGACCTCGGAGCAGGCGACACCTTGAAAACCGGTGTGTACGCCACTCCGCCACGGAGGTCAGTTATACAATTAAAGGTAGGCCCCCAACCATGTGACTGACGATCTGGTGAAGTTCGCGGGAAGCCGTTTAATGTGGGTGGCGTGGGATCCATCATTGTCGATATCCTTGTGGCCTATGTCCAGCAATCCGCGTCGTGAAATGAAATGAAATTAAATGAAATGAAATGAAATGAAATGAATTATTTGCATTTGAAAAAGGGTACATTGGGGTGGTCAATATAATAGCATGGTTCAGCTTTTTCAGCTATATATAAATAGCATGCAAAATACAAATTATAATTATGTCAAACTATTACATCATAAGATTAATTAAATATTAAATGTCGGAATTTTAAATAAAGCATCTATACATTAATAATATCAATAAAAAAAAAATGGTTGCCTGTAAAGTCGGTTTTACGGGCGAAGATTTTACGTGACAACGTCTTTTTCTCGGTAGAATATTTATTGATATGAATATAATTAAATTGCACAATAGGAACAAGGAATTGAATGAAAATAAGAATTGCACAAATTTTAACTATAGAAATATATTTTGTTTACTAAAACATTGTACATGTAAACTTAAACTTAACTCATTCCTATTTGAGTGATTTTGTTGAGGATAGGACGATGACGTCATCGTAACGTTACCGAGCGTTACACTTTTTCATAAGTGACTCCCAGCCGCAACCTAATTTAAGACGTTGTCACGTCAAAAATATGTGTATGTCAGAATTTTAAATAACAAAACACAAGGACACAATGTAACAAAAAAAACAATAGGTCAATTAAAACAACAAAAAGTACTACACTGTCACATAAGGTTTAGGTATTCATTCACACTGTAAAAGCAATGTCCATTAAGCCATTTGTAGAGGGCACCTTTAAATCTACTAAACGGTAAATCTTTTATAGACTGCGGTATTTTATTGTTTAAGACCATACACATCCAGTAGCAATTCTTTTTGTAACGAGCACTCTTTGGTATGATTTCGGATACCAGTCTATTGCCATTTCTGGTATTACGTGTGTAAACCTCTTTGGCCTGCTTGAAGTAATGCATATTTTGTTTAACAAACTTAGAAATTTCAAATATGTATAAACATGGGAGGGGTAGAATTTTCATAGAAATGAATAGCGGCCTACAAGGCTCATCAGGAGCGGTGCGACATATTGCTCTTAAACATTTTTTTTGGGCAATGAATGCTTTATATCGCAGAACGGACTCAAAATAAGCGAAATACGCAGTAACAGCTGTATTTTTTGTGGCTACTTGGCGCAGTTTGTAAAGGGCGTACGAAAATCTGTAAATTTTTTTGCAAACGACTTCTACTTGATTTTTCCAGTTTAGTTTTTGATCTATCCATATACCTAGAAATTTTAAATTGTCTGTACTTTTAAGTTTTTGTCCTTCGAAATTAATATTCATAGTCTGAAATAATGTGTCATTAAAATTTAAAAAATAAGTTTTGTCAAGATTTACAAGTAGATTGTTCCTTTTAAGCCAATTTATTATTACTTGAACTGTATTATTGATGTCATTTATATGGTCATTTAATGTCAATTTACCATCCGTAGTCACTATCACAGATATATCGTCAGCGAATAAAGTGCATTTGTATTTAGTCACAGCCGGCAGATTATTAATATAAACCAAAAATAGCAGTGGACCCAAAACGCTACCCTGTGGGACCCCATACTTATTTTCTCTGCGGTCTGATTTATGTTTAACAATGACATGATTACAGTCAGGTCTATTTATTTCAACAGACTGTTGTCTATTTTGCAAATAGGTTTTGATCCAACTCAGAGCAGACCCTCTTATGCCACAATTTTCCAGTTTCACTAGGAGTGAAGTATGTGAAACAAAATCGAAGGCTTTCGACATATCAAAAAACAGCGCAGTTGTGTACTTAGACATGTAAGGGTCTCATTTAACATGTCGAAAACAGCATGTGCAGTAGATTTTCCCCTTTGAAAGCCATATTGACAGCTCCTAAGGACATGATACTTGTTAAAGAAAGATACAAGTTTGCTATGCATAACTTTTTCATAAACTTTTAATAATATCGGGATCAACGCTATCGGACGGTAATTGTCTAATGCTGTTTTTTTGTCTTTTTTTAACAATGGTTTAATTAGAGAAATTTTAAGTTTATCGGGAAAAAAGCCAGATACCATTGACAAATTTACTAGAAATGCCAAGACTCTACCTAGTTCTTTATTGCATGCCTTAATGACTTTGGTACAGATGCCATCGTAACCCTCAGAGTTACTATTTTTTAAGGTCATTATTACTTTATTCATGTCGTATTCGTCAATAGCGTTAAGAAAAATAGAATTATTTAAAATTATATTGCAATTAGAATTGTCATTCGGAATGTTATTTTTATTATCTTTATTCGTTAGGTCAATGAAATAATTATTGAAAGAATTTGCAATCTGTTTTGGACTGGTAATAACCTTATTTCCGCATTCAATAACATCTATATAACTATTGTATTGTGTTTTTATGTCAATTTCATCCTGTATTACTTCCCACGTTGCTTTACAGATATTTCTGCTTTTCATAACATATTTATTATTAATATTTTTTTTAGCGGATAAGATGCATTTTTTTAGTAATTTAGAGTAAGCCTTATATATGTGTTTGTTTTGGTAAGTTTTCTTTCTTTGGTAGTTTTGTCTTAGAACTCTATTTTTTGCGCAGCTCTTTCTTATACCTTTAGATATCCACTTTAAGTTAGATTTTGATGACAATCTAACTTTTATAAATGGGAAACAGAGATTATAAAAAAGGCATAGCCAATCATAAAACTTGTTAAACGCAACATTGGATTCAGATTCACATCGTCGTTTGGCTGAGATTATGAAAATTATGGTTGTTCAAAGATGTATTCAAACTATGTGGTGACGGCCTATATAAGAGGGATAACCCCTAGTCGTTTAGATAACCGGCCCGATCGCGCCCGCTAGTATGGGCCCCGGCACGAGCAAGCCTAATCCTCACCCTCGGCCGCACCGGGAAACCGCTAGTGCGGCGGACCTAGGCTGAGCGCCCTCAGAGCTCGCCAAATTTCTGCCCGGTTTAACGGAATAAAGCCTTCCATATAGGGTTTCAGTGATAGGTCCGTCCGAAATAAAACGTGTAGATAATACGTGGCGTAAAATGCGAGTAAAAGAGTGCAAAGAGGAAGAAGTGTACCAATGTCTCTCCTCTACCATTGGCCAAACAACGATCGCAAACACGTTTGCCAAGCGTAGCGATTAAGATAAAATTAGAAAAAAGAAAGAAAGAAAGGAGGTAGCTAACACATTTATAAAAATTTTAAAATCACACACAATTAGTAGCTTACAGTAACAAAAAACAATATTTAATCAGAGGAACATAGAACCTGCTCCTTTTTTTAATCGATTAAAAACTAAAAATTAATACAACCAAATTATGTAACTAACCAACACTTAAATTAAGATTCTCTAACATCGAGAAGTGACATTACGTGTCTATGATGTCAACTTTAAAAAGGACTTCACTCAGCAGGTGCCGTGGCCCAAGAAAGCTATGGTGCAGGTGCAGATCAGTCCACTGTTGGACTCAACTACCATACAAAACTTCTACTCCATCATCTGCAAGTGCGACCGAAAATGTTAATTTAACTTCTTAATACTTAATAAGAATGTTAGTAGCTGTTTCCCAATAACATTTGTTCTGGCATAATCACCACGCTAGCCAAATGCGGGTTGGTTTTCACAAACCCGAGCAATGTTCCAAAATTTGAAATTTTTGTTGCTCGAACCGGCGAATGAACCCGGGTCCTCGAGATCTTGGCCCGGTATTTAAATCACAAGACCAACGGAGCATTATATTACGGTATTCCTCATTTTTTTTGGATAAAAGTAAGAAAAAAGTTAACAGCCAGTTCCTTTAGCACTAAATACATATATTACTCGTATATAAGAATGTAAAACATATTAATCACATACTATAACACATTTTTAGAGAGTTTGAATAAACTATGATACAAGTTATTTATATATTTGCCTTTTCCAACCATGTATAAACACATTACGTACAAACCACCCTAAAAAGTTTTGAAAGGAAGCCTTTTCATTACAGAACCTGAACTCTTTCCGCATTATGTTTGTTTAATCCAGCTTTGAATCGCAGGCATACAAAATATCCTTTCAATTAAATCAAATCAATGGGTTTCATACAGCTTGAAAAAGAGCTTTGCGGTTTATATTACGTAAATGACGAAGCTTTAAGCTGCTTTATTGCGTTTAGATCTTTTCTCTGAGATTTCTCTTAGATCTGATTCTCACTGTAAAAGCATATTCACGTGAATTCAGCATTTCACAGTCAAATGTAGGTTTGAGGTTAATTCATTAGCGTCAAATTTTAAATAAATACTGTTCATCTTAAAAAAGATTATTTAATTCGTCTCTCCCTTCTGTCATCGCGATTATAATCTCAGCCAAACTATATAAGCCCTCTACTGGGTGTAGACCTCTTCCTTGGCGTAAAATTTTAAAACAACGTTCTTTGACCTAGCTGTTTCCTGCAACTCCTTTAGTCGGGTGGGGGCCTGACGTCCTGAAACACTATCACACCTGCAGACCTTTCGCTCAGAATTATTACATAAGTTCTTTGTTTGTGACTTTATTAGCAATACCGTAAGATCAAAAGAATTTATTATAATAATATTTGGACAACGTATTCATTACTGAATACATATTTTGACTTGTTTGGTTGGAAATATATGTCACGAACTATCGCTCACCAAAAGACTGCCTTTATAAACAAAAATTGAATAAAATATTTGTAGACTTTTTCATCATAAGAAGTACCGAAGGGCTTGAAATGGGGGATATATATATAGAAGTAAAACAATTCGTCAATAACTACAGTACTTGTTAGCCTAGAAAACTGTTAAAAATATGCAGGTTGATTTTGCTATCGGATCTTGTACAGCACATCGGGCTGGAACGATCAAGCATCTTAAGTCTTTCAAATGGGATCGATTTTGCAACGAATTATAGCCTAACGTGTACACATTGCAATCGAAGCAAAACAAAAAACTTTCGTACGATTTGTAAGAACAACAAGGCATTGTTTTGAAATGTTTGAATAACAATCTCGCTGGAAGTGGTTCGTGGTCAGAATACTAGCTTTCCGTGTCCCGCTCGAGATTACTGCCGCTTGCTTGCATGAATACAAACGAATTGTCGGTATAGTTGATCACAAGTTCTTGTTTTCACCATTGAAAGCCATGACAACCTCTTTATTTATTAAACGTAGAAATGACTAAACCAAAACCTATTGCTTTTAGAATATCTTTAGGTTTTCTCATCACTACAAAATGCTATTTTAGTAGTACCTACCTATGATTAAAAAACTTTAAGCGTCAAGAATGCCGAGAGTAGGCAAAGGTAAAATGTAGTCTAATGTAAGTAACACGTGAGTTGTTAGAAATCTTACTGCGTTAGGTCAGAATCAAACTTTCACATCTACACTGTCCAGAAAACTATAGTAATTAGTTGACACATTGTCATTTTGGATACAATAGCCATGTTACTCTTGCTATGACTGATTTGATCGCGTAATTAAATACTAAATATATCGCGCTGTGCAACCATGAATTCTCTATAAGATTCGTATCTAACAAGGACATAAAAGTGTTCTAAAAGCCTAATCAGCCACCGCGGCAATATGTACTGGCAGTGCCATCTATTGTTCGCAGGGCACAACTTCCCATATGAAAGTACAGAGTAGCAAAATGATTTGCAAGTTAAAAATTGAAGCGTACCTATTCCCTGGAAAGTTAAGCACTAACCTAGCGTGAATAGCTAAGTTGTGGTGATAAATTTCAACTTTCCCAGGTAAGTTTTGAGCTCGTAAGACTGACGAATAGGTTAAATACTTGTGTAAAACTAGAAACGTTGGTTCAACTCGACTTGTTTCTGTGATTTATTGTTTCTGTTTGAATGACGAAATATTGGATAGTTTAAAACTATTGCAGAACCCGAAATTTGAGGTGTAAGCTTTTTATGATTTTATTCTTAAAGGCAATTGCCTTAGCACTTCGCGCCAGTCAGCATCTTTTTAAATACTTAATTTATACGCATATTGAAATTGTTTCTTTTCTTTTATAAGAAGGAAAAGAAGAAAGAAAAAAATGTATGTTACAATTAAAATAAGATGAAAACTTTTTCCCTCTTGCCCGATGTTTTTTTTTTAATAAGGCATACAGGCATTGTCATACTGCCGTCCATAAACTAAAATGCCGTTAAGTGCCAAAACCACATTCGGAGAAAAACGAGTTTAAAGAGAGGGAACGGAAAAAAATTCGCTGTTTCAAAAGTAAAAGAGTAATGTGTAACTTTAATATACCATCAGATAGGTAATTATGAGAGCTATAAAAGATTAAAACTCTCTCAACGCTATGTATTATAGGTTTTGAAATATTTTAATTTATACGTTTTAATTAAGTATCAAATAACAAATAACTCATAATAAACACAACTAAAACGCCGCTATGGCTACCTTAACGGCATTCAAGTGTTGGAACTTGAATAAATTTGATGAATTTGTAAAACGATTTTCTAACTTATAATTTTACTAAATTAAAATGCCGTTAAATAGTATAACGGCGTTTTACCTCGGTAATACTTTTTTGTTTTTTGACAAGAAGTTGCTTGCCTATAATGCAGCTAATGCGCGTTAACGTCATTTTAGTCATGTATTAGCACATAAATAATGAAGCTTTTGATATGAATAATTTGATTCGTCTTTATTACAAGACTAAAATGCAACTAAAAACAAAACCTTTCACCATAACGGCATTTAAGCTAGGCCTCAGTTACTTAATAATTTAGACAATAAAGACAAATGTATTGATGTCAAAACAATAAAACCTGTATTAGTGTTGATAATCAACATCTAGAATAAAAATTGCATTTTCGTGGCTTGTGGCGATCAATTATAAAGACTTTTTATCATTATTTCTTTAATTTAGCAGATTTTCTGATTTTTCACTATTCTTTAAAATAATAGATCAGTACCTAAATGACAACAATCATCAACTGCTTTAACAGCGTTACCAATATATAATACGTGGATTCTTTTGAAAGACAATACAAAATCAAATCCTTTCCATTTTAATGACTTTTTGAGATCAATTAAAACGACTATTTATTTTAATTCCTAAAAGCAGTTTAACAATTTTCTACTCAACTGTTTCTAACAACCATGTATATTATATTAGTCTTATAAAGATTCTTATAAAACCTAATACAAAATACAGAGAGTAAAAAAGCCTATTCTTATTTTGTGAGCTGCATGAAACCTTACCATGAAAGTAAATATCTGCAACATATAGAATGCGGACAACGTCATTCTGTTTTCTTCCTGCGACTGCATCATGCCAAATAACTGTCAAAGGTTTAGAGAGCAAGGTAATTTTTCCAACAGTAGCAAAAGTTTTATTAAAAACAGTAAGTCGTTGACAGAAGAGAACAGACTTGAAACTTTCCATTCTTGGTAACAATAATGATTTTTTCAAGATCTACACTGAAATATTTTACTCACTTTCGATCGCTTTGTGTTCATGATATTATTATAGTGCCCTTGCTTTTTTATATTTCTCATAATGTTTAGCCCAGTCTACACGAACAGCACATTCTTCAACAATCAGAAGTCTGGCATCATGGTTGAGTTTCCCTTTTATGTAAGTCAAAGTCAATCTCAAACATTTATTTGCACAAAGTTTTGTAGTACATTGAGATGGAAAACAATAAATTCAAGTGCCAATAAGGTTCTCCCTATGATAGAAAGAGTAGGCTTCGCACAATTCGCATTCTTTCTTACCGAGTCAAATGAAACTTTTATTCATTTTTTTTACGTATTGTCTGTATGTTTTATAAGATATTTTTATATCTGGGTGAATTTCATGAAAATGAAAATGCATGCTGCAAGTCTTTATTAATATATTGGCGCAATGGAGCATGTTCTCGTCTATAGTGAGGCATTAGTGGGTTTACCGATTCTACATGTTCCGTTAATAAGTCCCGGTCAAAAGAAAGCGTATTTTTATGTTTTTTGCGTTTATCTGTTGATTCTTGTGTTAAATCGTTAAGCAACGGTCTGTCGTTGGTATTCTCGTAGGCTAAGGTAGTGAGGAAGAAATGTTTACAAACATCTACTTTAACATCATCACTTCTTTTAAGTATGAATGCTCGTTTTAGTTTTCTCTTTGGTTTGACCGTAGATTTTCGCTGTGGTATTGCTACTAAAGTGTGTGCTCTTATGAATGGAATCTGACGTGGCAGCAACAATACATTTTCCAGTATGATTTATTTAAAGCTTTTATCACCGCTGTTTTGACACTATACTCTAATGTTCTTTTATATTTTTTTCTAGTTTCCTTTGGAGAACCACACTTCTTGTGTAATTTTGGCAGTGGCGATGATTCTGGCTCAGATTTTGAGTGGAAGCTTCATTTTCGATAGCCGACGCTTCGTTATAACATACGCCTATCGTGTTTATTTGCTTGTGAGAAAGAGCTCTTGTTGAGTTGTAGGTTTTACAAAATTTAAAGAGTTTTTACATATATCTGAACTATATCTTCGTCTTAACATTCGTTGATTAGTCGACTTGTTATTATTTTTTTGTAATTTTATATCATGTGCTATATTCATTATATTTTAATTTCGAGTCTTATCAATAACTAGCTGTTCCCCGCGACTTCGTCCGCGTCAATTTCCGTTATGTTCGCGATTATTTTTGCAACATTTTTCACTCATGCTTCGCTCCTATTAGTCGCAGCGTGATGTTATATAGCCTAAAGCCTTCCTCGATTAATGGACTATCCAACACAAAAAGATTTTTTAAATCGGACCAGTACTTCCTGAGATTAGCGCGTTCAAACAAACAAACAAACTCTTCAGCTTTATACTATTAGTATAGATTGTCTCTGTGTTGTCATTTTTTTTCAATATATTCTTTGTTTTTACTTTTTCTTTAATGATGTAATTTATGTTAGTTTATAAGTAACTGGAATCATGATTTTCACAATCGTTGAAAGAATGTTCATTATGAAATGAGTAAAACATAGAAAACAAAAGCATTTCCAGCAAGCACTGAAACCTCCTCATAAAATCCAACATACTTGCATAGTGAAATATCCGCATTTTCCGTATTCTTTGCAAACCCTGATGATTATTCAAATCTTTTTTAGCTGCTGAAGGTATGAGGTTTGTATGACTTTCGAAAAATTTCTTACCTACTTTGAGTAGATTTTTTATTTTAGGCTTTTTCATATTTACTGTTTTGGGCTCGTACGACGAAGCCTTACCATTCGTGAACCTCTTCATTCAATGTTTTGAACTTAACCGCATTATAGTTAAGGAATGTAGGATAACGGCATTTAAGTCATGTAAACATATACAAAACACGTAGCCTGTTTAATTTAGTTAGCATTTATGGGCAACCCGCTATTGCAATTTTAATAAAAATAGACACCTAATACAACGCTAAAATGCCGCTATCGGACTTTATCTGCGTTTTTGTCCAATATTTTAGGTAACGGCGTTTTAGTTTTGAGATGTAATAACTAACGCTTTGCAAAGAACAACTAAGCAATATCATCGTCAAAGTACTTTAACGATTGTATTGAGTGGAAATTTTTGATAACGGCAATATACTGTGGTAATTTTTCATAGATCATATGCGCCAATAAAAGTCAAAATCCCTTAACCGCGTTTTAGCTAAGTAATTTGATGTAACAGCATTTTAGCTCTGTAATTTCGCTAAGGCGAAGCAGTTAACGGCATTCTTATTTTTTTTATCTCAGGAACTAAGCAAGATAGAAAAATATGGGTAACAGTGTTAGATTCAGCATTTTTTTCTGATTCTGATAGTATTAAAAAGTCAATTTTGACCAATTGTCGGTTAACGGCATTATAGCTTATGGACGGCAGCATAGTCATCAGCCCATATCTGCTTACTGGGCAAGCCCCTCTCCTAAATGAAGGTAATAAGTCTTATGATGTAATAGACGACTGCAGTTTAGCAAATGAGAGAGAGAAAACGCTGCTACCTGTCTTTTTCTGGTGGTTATCTTTTAGCCGCCTCTTACGACATCCATAAGATGAAGAAGGCAATGCTATTCTAGACTAGTATCACGGTAAATAGACTGCAATTTGATCATCATTCCATGATAGTTCAATGCTGGATATAGGCCTCGGAGGACTTTGCTATAAGCGTCACGCTTCATACAGTTTGGCGATCACAGCTTTGCTTTTCGCGGAGACAAGACGTCCATCTAGCGGTATTCTTTTATATTTAAATGTAAATAAATGCTTGCTTACCTCGGAGACAAAAACATTATTTAGGAAACATTCACAAGGTGAAGCATAGTACACATCCCTTGCACGTAATTACAGTTGCGCAAAAACTCTTAATTGCTGCGAAAACAGTAAGGTTGTTTAATTATAAACAGCGGAAAACCTTCATGTTTCATGTTAGGTTCTGCTTTGCACTGTAGTTTATTCTACCTTTTTATTAGTAGCTTATTTTTTATTTTATTTAATTGGATTACCATCAGCTATTACATTGACACTTACAAGCTACTCACAATTTAAGATTTTAACTAAATGCATAGCCAATTATAGGTAAACACCTCATGCAATTTTATGGCAAAACAAAGCTTAACTACATACAATAATAGTGCTTATTTAAAATACTACTGGAAATTATATAAACTAAAGTAAAACCAAGCAATTTAATCATACTAAATAATTATGAGTTCCATACGATACTGACAGATGGCGGTGTAAGGTTATTGAGTAAGTATCCAATAGATGGCGCTATGTTAAAAGGCCAAGATGGCGGTGTAAGGTATGACGCCCGTGCTATAATTTTGCACTTCAAAATTCCACGCGCACGAAATTGCGGGCAACAGATGTCTATAAGAAGAATAATCAAAAAGAAGAATAGTAAAGAATTATGTATTTTCTTTATAGTTCAAAATTTCTTAATGATGCTCAAAGTAGAACAATCTTGATGCGGTAAGCACATCGCGTGAGATCGGACTGTCCAAAACAAGTTTATGAAGGAAATGCTCGCTTGAAGAATAGGGCTTGGTATCCGCGCCGTGTTTTAATTTTAAAAGTGTTGTAAACATGTTTAGTGTTACACTACTTTTGAGTAACCACGAAGAATAAAACTGGTTGAACTAATAATAATTCGTCCAAAACAATTGCAAACTGTTCGTGTTCAATTTTTTTTTGTAAATTATAGTCTTTTTTTTCTAATTTTTATTTTTCTGCAAGATCAGTTTAGTTCACTAGCTAATTGTAGGAATTTTGTAAAGTCATGGTTAATAAAATGTTAGCAAAAATAAATCAAGCGACTGGTTATAAAATCCAAAGTAGTTTTACGACGTCAATGAAGGGGCTGGTTATAAAAAAAACAAAGAAATTTTACTATGTACAATGTTTTGCATTCTTTTACAAACACAAAAACAGTCAAGATTATTAATGATTTTTAAATATTGTGAAGTGTTCTATTTATCAATATAGGCGTGTGTGTGTGTTATGTATTGAATAGAAAATATTACGTATTTGAGAGCAAAACATGACCTTTAATGCTGACCTCTTAACGCAAAAGCAACCACAAAACATTGTCAGTAGCACAACAAAAACAGACTGTATTAGTTTTCCAATTACAACCAACTCCTATGATCCTATCAAAACGATTTCATACTACGCTAAGATTGCATCCCACGGAATTGCGAATCCCTAATTTCTACTAAATAGTTTCTTCCAAGTTTCTACCAAATGGGAGAAACAAAAGCTACCAAGTCGTCCAATTTGGTGGTACACTAACGACTAGTCTGTTATCAACATAATGAAAGTAGATTCAGTAATCTCACTTCACTTTAGGACCTCTCTTAAAATAGATTAATAATATTACATCTTCTTTAAAACCTCTTTAAAAGAAGATAATTTGCCTAATTGGTACGCTTGGCAGGTGTGTTAGTGATCACAATTTTATCAATGATGTGAAAAAGACGCAGCAGGCGTCTTCAAGGGTCACATTATAAGAAGAACCGATAGTTGTTAGGGCGCAAAGGAATGATGACAGCGCATCGGACGGCGATCTATGAGTAAGCCCCCACCAGGTACCTAGACCAACTATTTGGCGAAGATCGTAGAAAGTCACTAGATATGGGTGGTACGGGACCGATTGATGTCAATATCTTTAGGTGAGGCCTATGTCCAGAAGTGTTCGTAAAAGTGATGTTGATGATGTTCTCATGCTAGTTTATAGGTATGGTGTGAATGCAGGTAATCTAGTTGAAGTGCCTAGGCCGGTGATAAGCTGGAAATATAATTTTTCTGTCTGATTTCGTTAAAGTAAAACGTTTGGTAAAAGTTACTGCATATATTTATACCGTGGCTCGTCCGTTATCGGGCTGAGTTAATTTTCGCGGAAGGCTAGAGAAATAGCGTTATTTTATCTATGGCGGATGCGCAGTAGCATTGTTTAAAGCACAGCGCGAACGCATAGATAAATTCAAATAAATATATAAAACTTTTCAAAAGAAGTCAAGTGATTTCTTCAAAATTTATTGGTTATCAGATAGTTTTGATTTAGTTGACATGATTTCCGGTTTAGATATTTAGTTTATATGAGGAAAATTGACCAGTTTATTAATATGTATTTTTTTAATTTTCTTAGATGCCCAGTACCTACTTTCTCCTCTTAATTTTTTTTTAGTTTTTCTTCGTTTTTTTTTAATTAAAAAAAAACTATTTGTATTAACAAAAATAAGACAAGCAGTACACACCAATATAGAAAAACAAATAATTGGGAGACATCTACAAGTTCAAGGTCCCTGCAATTAGGCCTCCAACTCGGCTTTTTTGTACGTAGGCACACAACGCTGATCTTCCGTAGACCTGGTCAAACTCAAATTTAAAGTATTAAAACCCCCCGTTGTTCTTGTGGGTTTAGTACCAGGCCAAGATCTCGTTGTCTTAAGTTTAATCCCCGGGTCGGGCAACGAGGGAATTTTCGAACATTCGTAGGATTTGGTCACCAACCCTATTTGGGAAACGTGTTGATTATGCCTGTACCCATCATTGCTGTGGTAACTTGAATTCAATAATGAAGGCCTTTGGTTAGTAGTACTTTAACTTTTACTTTCGTTATAATATTGATATTAAGTGACACCGTTTGCAAATAGCCTTATTTTTAAAGAGAATGCATATAGCACCGTTTTATATGAACTGGTTAACGTCCGCACGTAATTCGCTACTATTTAATTTGCGAGAATATTGTTGAATTATTGTTTGTGTTACTATCATAGTGAAATGTGGAAGATTTAATTACAATTTTATTTTTGAAAAACTAAAATATTTTAGAGGATTAAAGTCGCGTAAAAGGATTTTAAATTGTATTTTATTCCGACGTTTCGTGCATGGTCGTAGGATTCTAGGATTAAAAATCAAATTGTCCGTTACTTTGTAATTAAAACCTGAATTAAAGAATGAAAAGATACATAATATTTCAGACTCATAAGATGACCAAATTGAAAACCATGAATTTATTATGTAACGTCAGTTATTTGTCATACATTCCAAATGGTCATCATGTAATTAAACATAACTTCAACCTTGTTTATTTTAATAAAATAAATTAAAATTAAAATAAATTTTATTTCAGATAAATTACATCCATATTTGTCAGTACATTGCGTCAAAATAGTAATTAAATTATATTATTGAATTATATTATATTATTAAATTATATTATGTTATTTAAATTCAAATAAATTTATCATTCATTACATTAAACACACATACACAGTAAAACCAATTCTTAGAGGAAGGGGTAAGCTCCGGTGGCTGTCACTTTTTGACAAAAGCATACACACAGCGGGGAAGTGTATCGATCTGCCAGGGTCTTCAGGATGCTATTGTGACTGCCTCGCACTCTGCTAACTAGTGAAGCGGTCTTTTTACGTAACACGGCTTCGAAGCCATCAGTTTGACACTCAGCAAACATGCCGGATGCACTGCAGAACCGAGGCAGACCCAACAACATCCTGAACACATTATTAAAAAGGATTCGCAGGGTCTCCATCGACTTTATAGTATGCTTTACCCACAGGTTTCCCGTGTAAATGCTTTGGCAATATGCCTTAAAAAGTGTGACTTTGACGTCTTCAGAACAACGTGAAAATCTGCGGGTCAACATGTTACCTCTAATCGACAGAGCCCTACGCTCCCTCTCAATATCTACATCATCTTTGAGGTCACTAGCAATGACATGTCCCAGATATTTACATTTTTTCACACGATTTATGCTCTTGCCATTAAGGGTATTATTATATATTATCTGCCAGCCACCTCAAAGACCATAAATTCAGTCTTTTTGACAGTATACACAAGCCCATATTCAGCAGCATATGTCTCACAGACCTCCAACATATCTCTGAGGCCACCCACCGTAATACAGTAAAACATTTTTTTATTAGATTTAAAAAAATAAAAGCTAAGTAACTTACACGAAAATATTTAAAACAGTTTTAGCGTTAAATGCAACTAAATTGTATCATTAACAGAAAGTAGCTGCGCGTTCAGAACATAAATTTTACACATAAAATTTTATGAAATTCCTACCAAAAATTACTAAACGCAGCAAAAGCTTACTCGGTTGACATAATTTGGTTCAAAACTGCATTTCCAGTGCCCATTTCGTTTTGTCTGGGAAATAGACGGTACAGTTTCTGTTTTATTTGTCTCTGGAAAGTTGCTGTAACGTTTTTATTAAGTGGGGAATTCGATTTTATGTGACGACGAAAACTGTTGGTTGTAGAGTTGGAACACTTTTGATGGGTCATAAAGGAGGTGGAAATTAGTATAGATTAACCTGCATTTTCGCACAGCTTTTGAAGAACTTACATATACATTAAATATATACAGGGTGAAATTTTAACCACCTCCCAAATTTTAATATATCAATCTACGAGACAAACAACAAATGATGTATTTTTTCTTTTGATATAGCCCAGTACAAAAATGTCAAGATAAGGCACTTAGATAATGTCCGCAAAAAATCTAAAATTCTTGATACGGCTGCCTAGCAACACTTTTTTTACGCGATTCGCATCTTATTCATTCATTACGATACTATTCGTAAGTTTTTTATTTTCCCTTTATACCTTATCAGGCCTAGGACCGTAAAAATTGAAAACTATATTGCGAAAAATATTTTCGGGTGAAAGCTTGATTTACATTTTTTACTTCATAAATGGGCTCTAAAGACGATACTGAAAGCCTATAAAAATTTTGGAAAGTGGTTAAAATTTCATCCTGTATATTTTATTTTAATTTTATTATTAATAATTAATGGTAAAATACAACTGATTATTTTGTGAATATTTCAAGTGCTACATGTTGCCATTGTTGATATCGAGCAAAAAAGGGCAAAAAACGCGTTTGTTGTATGAGACCCCCCTTAATATTTTTTTAAATTTGTTTTTAGTATTTGTTTTTATTGTGGCAACAGAAATACATAATTGTGAAATTTTCAACTGTTTAGATATGCATGCATTGTCCTAGCTCGTACTTGCTTAAACCTTTGGTAAACATTTACGCCCCGTTAGTCTAGTGGTTTAAATACCGGGCCAAGATCTCGGGGTCCCAGGTTCAAATCCCGGTTTGGCAACAAAAAGTTTCGAATTTTGCTCGGGTTTGTGATCACCAACCCGCATTTGGCAAGCGTGGTGATTATGCTAGTACACCCATCATTGCTGTGGTAACTTGAATTCAATGATGGAGGCCTTTTCCCTGCAGTGGGATGATTATAGGCTGTAACTTTACTTTTTACTTTACTAAACATTTATTTAAAAAGAAGAAGATGACAACAGTGACCGAGTTTCTCGCGCTGCTTCTTCTCGGCACTAGCCCAGGCATGTCCCGAAGCAGCGGTAGGTTTAAATATTGGGACGTGTATAAGCGCCTCCTGGGGGCTATTTGCAGAAATAAAACTGATTTTACTAAATCGAATAGTAACAATATGACATAAATATCCATACTATTGCATGCCGGCATAATTTGGTGGGATTATAAAGTTGATACTGACAAAAAATCTACGTCAGTCATTCAATCATGGAAAGTTTAAGGTGTCATGTTTGTTTCGGATTAATAATATATATTTTTTTATATTTAAGACATGCCTCACTGGGCCACACAGAGCCATCTAGTCCCAAATTAAGCTACTATTAAGACGCTGACTGCAGCCGATGACCTTGAGCAATGAACACGCCCACAAATTTATTCGTCTTTGAATTTCTTTGGAACGCGCCACAGCTATCACTGTCGATTCTCGTAGGAGTGACAGAGAAAAAGCGCATGGAATAGAAGGGCCTAAGTGCCAAACAACAAAATTCGTTGTGCAATTTAAAATTGCCATTTTATTAAAAATCTAAATCAGCCATTTGCTTAAGCAACATGTAATCACTACATAGTATAAAACAAAGTCGCTTTTTCTGTCCTCATGTCCCTTTGTATGCTTAAATCTTTAAAACTACCCAACGGATTTTGATACGGTTTTTTTTAATAGATAGAGTGATTCAAGAGGAAGGTTTATATGTATAATAACATCCATTAAATAGTGGAGAAATACTGTTATTTTTGAGGTTTCTAATATGATGTCGTAAATATCCACGTTTTTTTCCGCTAACATTGCAAACGCAGGCTAAACTCTACAAAATTTATCAAAATAATGTACTAAGTATTGTATATATTGAAAAGGTCTACAGAAAACTCCGCGATGGTGTATGTCTATCTGTTATGGATATCCCACAATAACATTTTTTTGTCATTTACTTTTTACGACAAATAATGGCTAATTTTCGAAGCGATTTTAAGCAATACAGCATTAATCCTTATCCAATTAAATACTTTAAATACATTGTTGATTTAATATTGATCTATATGGCCCTTTACAGAATATGATTTAAATAAATATTTTCGAAGATTTTACAGATTTAAAAATTACGGGACGTAGCGTTTGCGGCGGTAGGCCGGTCAGGGCGGCGGCGGCGCGGAATTTAGATATTCCAAAGACAGCAGGAAATCTTCATGGTATTAGGGAAAGGGAAATTGTTTCACTCCAAATTTAACACGTGCGGGCCACGGGCAGTAATGAATAAATCAAAACTACTGGATCGATTTTAATCATTTTTTCAGTGACATATTTCATACCCGTGCGAAGCCGTAGCGGGCCACTATGTTTTTTTTATATACAACGTTCACAGTTTTTTTTGTAGTGTATTTAGTATCAGCATTGCACCCGTGCGAAGCAGGGGCGGGTCGCTAGTATACAATATAGCAAAATTTTATTATTATTATTATACGGACTGCTGAGAAAAACGGTAATTTATGTATTTTCAGATGCTACTTTGAGATTTTTTTCTATCGAGAAAAGTTTTTAGAATCGTGTTTTGGAAACAGCCACCTGGTCGGAAATATGATCAATTACAACTACATAGAATTTGGCAACAATACGAGCCATAGGCTTAAAGCAAAACAATCTTCATTGAGCTCAATTTGGCTCATGTCAGCGTCTTAAGTACCCTGTCGTATGGGGCACTAGACAACCGATAAACTTACTTATATACTTTTTCTTGTAAATACATACTTAAAATACATAGAAAACACTCAGAACAGTACAAACGGACAGACCAGTACGTGCGGGGATCGAACCGGCGACCCATGGCTCAGAAGCAGCGTTTACTACCGCTGATCCAAATGGTCGTTTATTTATCTAGTTCTTTAATACAAGGTTGCCTGGTAGATATCGCTTAAAGCGATAAGGCCGCCTAATTGTACATTTTTCTCTTGTCTGTAATATTTTGCTTTCTTGTTTTTTTGTATTTTATTGTAATCTATCTATCTATCATCAGTGATTTTCATCTTACGATAAAAGAGAGGACCGACCTTTACGTGCCATCTGAAACATGACATTGAACGCTTTTAGACCCAAGCCGATTTAAAAAAATGAATCGACCGGGAATAGCCGTAATTGGCGAACTGTCGTACACCAATCGGGTCATTTATTTATTTATTTATTTAAACTTTATTGCACAAATAAAAATAAGTACAAAAGGTGGGCTTAATGCCAAATGGCATTCTACCAGTCTACCAGTGGCTTAGCAGAAATGTTTTGTGGGCGGTGCGACAAAGTAATTACAAAATGACATAAAATTAATCTTGAGCACAGGAGTTACTCCTACAAATAAAAGATAATAATTATAATAAACTACACATAATATATACCTAGAAATAGATAAACTAATCAAAGTCATTGATATTATTTGACCAATAAGTATTAGTAAGTGGATTATTATTGACTTAAAAATCCTTACAGAAGAATTAGAATTATTTTGTTTGAGAACATAAATAAATAAATCTATATTAATATTAAAAAGCTGAAGAGTTTGTTTGTTTGTTTGTTTGTTGTACTGGTCCGAATTGAAAAATTATTTGTGTGTTGGATAGTCCATTTATCGAGGAAGGCTTTAGGCTGTATAACATCACGCTGCGACCAATAGGAGCGAAGCATCAGTGAAAAATGTTGTAAAAAATAGTCGCGATCATAATAAAAGAAATCGACGCGGACGAAGTCGCGGGCAACAGCTAGTAAATAATAAATGTAGACAACATCACATACATAGCTCTGATCCCAATTTCAATTACTATTTAAAGCACTCGTATTTTGGAAACCAGAAACAAAGAACCACCACAAACACCCAGACCCGGAAAATGTATAAAAGATTTTTTTTCTACATTGACTCGTTCGGAAATCCAACCCGGGACTTCGGAGCAGGCGACACCTTAAAAACCAGTGTGTACGCCACTCCACCACAGAGGTCGTCAACATGCCAATTGGAGCTTCATCTGGAAAATTTTCAGATTAAAAATCTATAAACTTATTAAACCTTTTGGTCTAGTGGTTTAAATACCGGGCCAAGATCTCGGGGTCCCAGGTTCGATCCCGGGTCGGGCAACAAAAAGTTTCGAATTTTCGAACGTTGCTCGGGTTTGTGATCACCAACCCGCATTTGGCAAGCGTGGTGATTATGCCAGTTCCCATCATTGCAGTGGTAACTTGAATTCAATGATGGAGGCCTTTTCCCTGCAGTGGGATGATTATAGGCTGTTACTTACTTACTTTATTAAACCTGACTATTGCTAAGCACAGGCCTATGCTGCTGCTTTCAGTAGTACCTGATTCTAAGGATGAATAAAACCAAAAAATCATAGCATAGTTATTTATTCTCGTAGCAATGGTTTAGATCTAATAAATAATTAAATATCCCGCACAAAGGCGTAAAGATTTGCAAACATTGAAAAACCCCAAAATTCTTAGCACAAGATTTTATTTATTACCAGAACAGCCCTTAATTTTGTTTAGGGATGGATGCCGACCAAAAGTTACCACGCGTAATCTAAAACATTAATGTATAATAAGCAATAGGTCTCGGCAAACGTAGTGTAGGACGCCCTCAGGCCAGGTGGACTGATGATTTGCGCAAGGTGGCGGCAGGAGCTGGATGCGAGAAGCCGAGGATCGACCTAAGTGGCGTGCGTGCAATTGGAGAGGCCTATGTCTGTGACTGTGATAGGCTGATGATGATGATGAAGCAAAAGGTTACCGTAATAATTTATGTTTAGAAAACGTAAAAAATACAATACCCATATTAAAAGCTTTGAATATCTGCGGTGAGACTAGAACCCACAATCTTCCGCTTGTGTCTATAATACGAGTATTAGGGGTTAAAGTATGAAATTGCCGTTTTGTATGGACGAAATCGAGAAAACTCATTTTTCCATACTAACAATTTTTTAGATTTTTTAAAAACCTGAACCGTTTTCGATGCAATTAAAGGTGAAAGTTAGATGGTTATAAAGCTACGCATTATAGTATTTAAATTTCTGAAAATCAAAGTATATAATACAAATATACTTAATTGAAGCAAGAAGGTCAGCTGACACATTGTAAGGGGTCTTTTCAACGACTTCCTTTGAAGTAATAGGCACTAGTATTGCATTTTTTTTTTAGTCAAAAGTTACTTTATTTAGTTTTTGATACAATACAAAAAGAATTACGCAATAATACGACTATACTTAAGAGCTACTGCACGGGGTGGTGGGGTAGATCCCACCACCCCGTGCAGTACGCGCTTCTGTCACCAGGTCATTTCATTGGGTCAGAATAGGCATCGAGTCTTCTAGATTGACTTTGATTCATTTATTAAAATAATAACTTAAAAATCAGTGCAACCATCCTAAAAGTCTGTTCTTCTTCTTTTTTGGTCATATGAAAAGAAGTAATAATCAAAAAATCACTAACGTAACTTAAATATATCTAATTAATTGTTACACGCCATTGCACTCAGTGTGTATCCACCCCAAGGTACAGGATGAACACCAAACTCTCCTGTAATATTTCTTGTGAACTGTCAAAGTCTATTTTCACTTCCCAATAAAAAGTTAATCTTAGACAAAGTTAAGAGAATCTTTGTGAATGTATAAAGTTTTATTTTTCTTTGCCACTTTTCAGAAAGTTAGGTTAATACGCGAAATTAAGTTCTTATGTTGTTGTTAAAAGATTTTGGGATGAGGATAACGTTATTTCAAATAGGATAAACCAGTTCGTTTTCATGATATGAGGATTTAAAGATACTTTGGTATTGGATATTTACTTTAGTAGCTTTGATTCTTTGATATTTAGATTTTACACTATTTTATAGTAATGTGATATATGTTCCACGTGTAGAGTTTTGCAACAGATGCTGACTTACTTAGCTTTGTTATTCGCCTCACTCTCACATCTTGTATGTTTATCTATAATATATAAATTTGTCCATCTGATGAGGTACTACTTTTTCGTCTATACTTATATGTTGATCAAGATAAAATAGAAACATTAGTAATTCTAAGGTATTCGGACGTTAAAACGAGTGAGGTTGTGATGGCTGGTTGAATTTGTTGCACTATTTAACAGTTTATCACTCTTTTATTACGGCCACAGTGTAAATAAATTTAGATGACTCAGTGAACTAGATGTAGATAGATCAGGCGCCTGAGGGTTTGTTGTTATAGTGAGTAATACCCTTTTGAACTAACATCAGAATACAAGATCCTTTCAGGAACCTAATCATAATAATAATTGTCACGTTCAGCAGATGTATTTTTGTCCGTGATTTGACTACCGATGAAGAGATCTCGGGGTAGAGGAATCTACCTCCTAGTGGTCCACCCTGGGTAACGGCATCTTTGGTTTTCCAACCAATAATGACGGCTAACAGATCATTCTGCGGTGGTAGGCTTCGTAAGAGGTCTGCCTGGATGCTACCACCATCCTGCCGGAGCCCAGCGCCAAACAGTTTTTCTGTGTTCCGCTGGTGTGTGGGAGAACCAGTACCTCTGGGTAAGCTCGCTCCATCTTAGGCTTCGTCTTAAACGTATAGTTAAGTATGTAGTCAAGAGCAAATCCATTATTTATAAAAAAAAATTAAAGAAAGAGAAGGCGCTGCTGCTTATCTGCATTTTTCTGGACATGCTCCTTAAGATGCTTTTTTCGACGGCGATGCCTGATAAAACGAGCATTATCATCTTAGCTAAACGATGACCACTGTTGAACAGACGACGGCAGGTCAACCTACCCAAAATGTTAAAGGTCATTGATTTAATTTTCAACTTTAATTTCAACAAGTAGAGATCAATATCGATTGAGAAAATTTGACGTTTTGTGGTAGATTGACGTGCTGTTATCTGTACATAGGCTCCACTTAAGGCTCTCTACGCTGATCGATTTCTAGCATACAACGGGTTCCCATTACATACACCAGATCATCGGACTATTTTATTTTATTTTATTTATTTATTTATTTCAAGCAACAGAGTAAAACATACAGGCCCATAAAATAAATACCTTACAGACTAACATACCGATGCATTCTGCACCCCGCAACGTGTGTTGACATTGCAGGCCTCAGGTGACCTACTTTCCGGAGCAGTGTTGCTTAATAGCAACACTTTGGCACGCAAGTCACCTATGGTGTTCTCTGAGGCCTCCAACTTTGCGTGCACTTCGGCCAGACTTGTTTTTAGGAACGTGATGTCCTTCAACAGTCTGGTGACGTTGACGTGATCAAACGTGACAGGGGGCAGTTTGTGTAGCTCCTTTGCCACGAAAGCAGGCACTTCGTCAGGATCTGTCTCCTTTAGCAGGGTTATTATGTCCTGCACACTTTATTCACCCCCGTCCCTCCGGCGAGACGGCATCTGGGCACTCTTCCCGAGCGTCTGGAACAGAAGCGCCTTGCCACTGCAAATCTCTTCTTCTTTAAAGTTGGATTTGCAGATCTGCATGATGCTGACCTCGTCCATGGTATCGATGGCATGTTTTATGAACGCCAACAATTCATTAGCAATGAGTTGTTGCGAACCTATTGTTAACTGACGGCGCGCGCTGGCTGGCTGCGCTAGTCGCGAATTAAAATAATTCTAATATGCAACGGACACGTCCGCTTCCGATCGCGCATAACGAAGTTATTGATTGGGGGTGTGCGGTAGTCGTTGCTATTATACTGAATGACTGAATCAAGGCACTTTTCATCTTGATATTGACGATCCATCATCATTCATCATCACCAGCCCACATCAGTCATTTGGTTCTGAAAAGAAGAGGTTACTGATCGTCTTCTTCTGACAGTACTCATTTAGCTGCCTCTTACCATCCTCATAAGAAGAAAAGTGATAGATAGTGCCGTTTTTATGTGCCGGTTCATTCGATAGTACTATCAACAGCCATTGTCCATCCACTGCTGGATAAGCCTCCTTTAAGTCACGCCGCAATTGTCTATCCTAGGCTTTCCCCATCCAGCCGCTGCCTACAGTTATCCTAAGGTCATCAGTCGATCGAGTCCCAGGGCGTCCTACACTACGCTTGCCTAAACGCTGTCTCCACTCCAGTATTCGTCTGCTCCAACGGTTAGTTCGTGGACGATCTAATAATTAATACTATATTAAACTCTATTTGGTAGACGTTTTGACTTGTAAAGCATGTATTGTGATTTTTAAATGATTTTTGTGATTTAATCTTTCATAGTCACTATCACTAGAGTTAATTGATCCGAGATTTATAGAAATACCATGCACTTTATTTTTTATGAGTTTCTGATATCTTCCTTACGTTCTTTTATGGTCATGGCCCTAGCAACAGTGCTGCAATATCAGAAACCCGTAAACAATTAACTCTAATATTTTTTTTGTGATTCTACTGAGTTATTATGTACTATGTCACAGCGCAGTTTAAAGTCGTATACTTAGCGGGAGTTTTATAGCCTTTTTATTGCCGGTTTAACTTAGTAGCTTAGTTGGAATAGAGCCTATTTGCGATGGAGATAATCAGATTGTTAAGGCGGTTTTTAAGTAAATGGATTAACAAGTAAAGCTTCCATAAAATAAAGAGATACTGGATTATGTCTGTCTAAACCAAAAACGCCCCGTTGGTCTAGTGGTTTAAATACCGGGCCAAGATCTCGGGGTCTTAGGTTCGATCCCTGGGTCGGGCAACTAAACCTTCGAATTTTCGAACGTTGCTCGGGTTTGTGATCAACAACCCGCATTTGGCAAGCGTGGAGACTAAGCCAGTACCTCTCACGGTACCCATATATAGGAAGAGAAGTGCTGATAATGTTATATTTGTTTGTCGGCACCCCATACCAAATACAGACGAACACTAACTCCCCGCTGGTCTAGTGGTTTTAATACCGGGCCAAGATCTTGAGGTCCCGGGTTCGATCCCCGGGTTGGGCAACAAAAACTTCAACTTTAACAAAATTTTCGAACATAGTGCGGGCTAGTGATCACCAACCCACATTTGGCAAGCGTGGTGATTATGCCAGTACACCCATCATTGCTGTGTTAACTTGAATTCAATGATAAAGGCCTTTTCCCTACAGTGGGATGATTATAGGCTACTTATAATTTCCTTTTTTTTTTCTAATATAAAAGTTGACTGTCATTACTCCTGCTAAGAAAGTTATAACTAAACTTTAAGTGTCAAAATACCAAAAAGCAGTTAAAAGCAAGAAACTAAAAAGAAATAAATTGCTTTAAACTAAGATGTCAACCAAAGAACCTTGTTGAATAAAATTGGATCTTTATCTCCCGCGAAAGGAAACTCTAAGTTTTCAAGAGCATCATCTTTTTACTTAAACATTTGGCATCTCCAAGCATTCCCGTTGAAACACTCCCCGATTAAAGAACAGAATAAAGACACAACGTAAAAAAGTGTAGTAAATCCGCTTCAAATGAATTCAGGATTCTTATGCCGGCTGTACACGTAACGATAAGTCGTAGCAATTTTAGACTGTTCGGTTTAATACTTCCTATTATGTCCTCGCGCTACTAAAATCTGCGTCGATCGTCAGGTCTCTGCAAAATAACACACAACACAAGAAACACGTTATTCACAATGGAAGCTAACAACGTTATTGCGTTTTTGAACTTGATCTGATTGAGTCTAATATACAGGGTGAAATATTAACCACTTTCCAAAAATTTTTATAGACGTTCAGTATTGTATTTAGAGCCCATTTATGAAGTAAAAAATGTAAATCAAGTTTTCACCCGAAAATATTTTTCGCAACATAGTTTTAAATTTTTACCGTCCCGAGCCTGTTAAGGTATAAAGGGAAAACCAAAAACTTATGAATAGCATCGTAATGAACGAATGAGATGGGCATAGCGTAAAAAAATTGTTGCTAGGAGGCCGTATTAAAATTTTTGATTTTTGCCGGACATTTTCTAAGTGCTTTATCTTGACATTTCTGTACTGGGTCATACAAAAAAAAATACGTCATTCGTAATTAGTCTCGCAGATTGTAATATTAAAATTTGGAAAGTGGTTAAAATTTCATTCTGTATAAAATTTTACTGATCACTCCTAGTGTCAATACTGGCATATGAAAAGGAACTTATTTTTATGATCATCCTATTGATTAGTAAACCCCTTATCCCTTTTAGCAGTTTTGTTTTCCACATACTTCATTTGACATGTTGCATTGCAACTAATACAATCGGCGAGTGCTAAAGCAAGCTCCATGTAAAACTGCCAAACTGACTGAATCTCATACATACTTGGCGACAAAGTTGTGCACTGCGATCTTCAACAATCAGATAGAATTTTCAACTGCAATAATCTGCCATAAACACGATCAATAAAACTGTGCAATCCAGTCTGCATAGTTCAATCACTATGATTTAACATTGCGTGTTTAGCGAGCATTAGCAGACATGGATTCACCATACGGATGCCTGGGCCAAAATTGTGTCTGAATGATTTGCAATCCTGAAATAGGTTTTAGCCCTTCTAATGATCAGTGGTAGTGCTCACCTTACTGAATCTTTTTCTTAAGTTGAAGCGGGAAATTGAGTAGAAACAGTGAATATTAATATTTTCGTTACTAGGTTGAAATTTTTGCTGTCCTTCGTTGTAGTTTCAAGTTACAACCCTTTGCCGCCTTTTAACCCAATTCGAAAAGAGCAGTTTAACAATCGGTAGTAATTTTTTTTTTATAAGGAACAGCTAAAGAGAACAGAGTAAAACATAACATAACAAAATATAACACATGAAGTTATGCTGAACTGAGCTTCAATTGAAAATGAACACAACATTTAAGTAATGATGTACAAATGTGTTTCTACAAAACAGAAGAAGAAAGGACAAAGTTGCCCCTATTCCTACGGTGAGATCAGACTTTGCAAGAAGGCAGTTTTCGTGGCAATCCGCGAGACTCTATAACAAGCTCAATAAAAGGCTTAATATTTACCCCCTTAATAAAAACAAATGTAAGGAAACGGTTTTGGAATGGTTAAAATCTATAAGTTACACTGACACTGAAATGATGCTTAAAACTAATGTTATATGACTAATTCTTACAAATTCAGGTATAGTAACACACAAATATACTCACGCACCAACACATTTGCAGATGCACACACATTCACACACACACACACACACACACACACACACACACACACACACACACACACACACACACACACACACATTCACACACTTTGAATATTTGATGTATAAAGGTATAAAAAAAATACTACATAAAATATTCATTTCAGAACAAACACACTTTTGAATAAAAATTTTGATCAAACGAGTCCAGGCTTAAATAAAATATCAATGGTAAGATCCGCACAAACGCTAGGTAGGGTTATTGAATGCAACTTTATTTAGGGTAACTGGTAAAGAAGACTGGTGATACCACCAATCATAAACGAAACCTGACCCAAAGCGCATTAGATTTCAATACAGTTCAGATGAGGATTATGTGGAATATGACGATGATTGTTTTTGATAGAAGTACATATTAAATACAGTACTTAACTAGTTTGCAAAACAAAAGTTTAATAATACTTAATCTTTACCACGCGAACCATCTGCCCCTCATTATTTTATGGTCCCGCGTCTAAACGTACATGATAAAATATTTAAGGCGAGTATGTTCCTTATAAATTCGTCGTTCTCTACTAGGCTTTTAACCGTGCAACGCTTGCGTCAATCCACACTGAATTACATTAAGTATTCAATGTACGTACTCCCTCCGCAGTAACAGGTTTATTCTGAGCTAAGATGGCGCTTTTTGGTGAATCACTTTGGTACACGAAAACGTGTTATTTTTAACGTCGACGAAGCATTTGGCATGTTAGTAGTTTCTGTTTGCGTAGTTATTTGGTGTATAAGTTCTTAGATTTTCAAATTGATGAACATACATACAATTGATATCAATTCATAAAGATAGCACGTAAAGTAACAACCCATTTTCGCTCACTGTTGAGCACGGGTCTCTCTCTTTTTTAAGGAAAGGCGTTAAGGCCTGAGTTCTACCTCGCTGGCCTAGTGCGGGTTGGTAGACAGCAAGAGCTATGCTGTGGCAACATCACCCCGCCGTTGGACCTTTCTAAAGCCGCCCGAATTCCTCCTGCAAGGCTTTATTTATTTAATATTCGGAAGACCAACAGCTAATGCAACATAAAAAACAATAACAGATAGGTATCAGAAAGCCAATAACAGGTCCTCGCAAATAACAATAAACTAGGCGAAAATACATTAAGCGTCGAACACATCGAGTTAAACAATGCTTTGCAAAGTATCCAACTAATACTTACTTATTATGTGCCAAATCATCACCGAAGAACTGATTGGTTAATTTGCGCTTCACCTGACCACTACTGGAATTGAACAGATCAAAATCAATTGAACTGGAAATTTTATTAAATATTTTGCCTGCACGAATTAAGAAACTATTTTGTCGGTAATTAGTTCCTGCGGATGGGGTATATATGAGGGAATTGTGTCGAAGCTGTCTGGGTGGTGCTGTAATTGACAAAAGTTAGAGAAGCATAGGGCAATCGACTTGACTAGAGGCAATTTAAAAAAGGTAAGCCAAATCAGTGTAATGTTGGGACCAGGGAGTGCGAATAAATGATTTTACTCTGTTGATTGATGTATTAATAATCCCTAATATAAACCTTATGTCTATCTTATATACTAAACCTATGCTACGTAATGAGGTGAGGTGCGTCACACACTACATCAGCAATATCGCGCCTTTTGTCAAGTGGAAGAAGATGAATTTTTTTACATATGTTAAGGTAATTATTAGAATGGTAGGCTATATTTACACGATAGCAAATATGTTTAATAAACTTTCTCTGAATGCGCTCAATACGATCTATATAAACTGCATATCTGGGATTCCAAACCTGGGATGCATACTCCAGACAAGTACCAACAAAGGTGCAATAAAGTATCTTAACAGTTTTTATATCTTTGAAATCTTTGGATATACGCAGAACAAAACCAAGAGCTCTACTTGCATTGGCAACAATGTGATTAACGTGCTCATCAAACAATAATTTAGTATCGTGAATAACACCCAGATCCCGCACACAGTGGTTTCGAGTCAACAATTCACCCTTGAGTGTATAGTTGTAGATCAACGGATTAGCTTTACGACTAAACGTTACAACGCTACATTTAGATGGATTCAAATCCAGATAGTTTGATGAACAGTAGCCTTCGAGTCTACTCAGATCATCTTGTAGTGTAGATGAGTCGAGGCTAGATGATATTTTGGCAAAAATTTTCATATCATCCGCAAAGCATAACACCTTGGATGATTGAAGACAATCCTCGATGTCATTCACGAATATCAGGAACAACAGCGGGTCCAGCAAAGATCCTTGTGGGACTCCACTAGGGATACTGACCCAACTGGAAATGTAATTATTAATAACAACAGCTTGACACCTGTTTTCGACATAGGAAGAAAACCACCTAAGCAAGTCACCGTTGATACCCATAGTGGAAAGCTTAAAAATTAGTCTGTTATGGTCAATCCTATCAAAACACTTACTATAATCAGTGTAAACAACATCAGCCTGACAGCCGCCATCCATGACCTCTGTCAGGGCATCGTTAAGTAAAATAAGATTTGACGTTGTGGACCTTCCCTTCAGGAAACCATGTTGATACTGACTGAAAGACTGCTTTAGTGACCAATATAATTCATTCTAAACCAGCCTTTCAAAGCACTTGGACACTAAACAAAGTTTAGATATGGGGCGGTAATTAGTTACCTCCAATTTAGTTCCCTTTTTATGAACTGGTGTTATAAATGCTCGCTTCCATATATCAGGTACAGTACCCAACTTGACGGACTGACTAAATAGAATAATAATTGTTAAAGGAATAGCTAGGGTATCGGCGCAGTTGATTAGGAAACGAGCAGGCAGCAGGTCTGGCCCAGCCGACTTGGAGGGGTCTAGTTTACGCAGTAATCTGGAAACTTCGTCAACAAATATTTTTATTGATGATAGATCACAGGCAGTCATATACGGGATTTGAGAACTGGCGAGATTAGAAGAAGTGTTAATATTGTTGTCAATAAAATTTGAACGAAAATAGGTTGAGAAAGCCTCACAGATATCATGTCCAGTATTGTGTACTATTTCCATGTAATTAATACAGCTTGGCATAGTATTATTGTTAGATTTATTGCCCACAAATGTCCAAAAATATTTAGGATTAATCTGAATTGAACGCTCAACAAGTTGAATATAGTTTTTATAGCATTCAACTTCTAAAGATTTAACCCTTTCCCTAAGCATCATGTAAACTTTCTCATCCGAGCGGTTACCATACTTTCTGAACTTATTAAAATATTTCACTTTTTCATTCATAGCTTTGATCAGCGCCTTGGTAAACCACTTAGGAAACTTAGGCTTAACGACTGTTATCTTGTAACAACAGCCGGGACCGTCGGCTTAACGTACCCTGCGAAGCACGGAAGCGCTCGTGGTATGATGCCACAAACGGTCACCCATCCACTTAGTGACCGCTTCCAGCGTTTTACATTGCTTAACATTCGTGATAGAGACTGATCACTAAGAAGCATTGGGCTATGAGCGCTTTAGATTTTGATTTATATTGCACATGATCGTGTTGAATTAATTCCCGTAAGAGAGAGGCCTGTAGGTACCTAACTAGGTAATTATATATAGGCTGCTGATATGATGATCTGTATTCGTGTTTGGGTGAATTAAGGGCGAAAGCAATAGAAGACAATAGTAACATTTATGACTTTTCTACAAGTCCCTGTGCGTACTGCACACAGGGACAGCGACATATTTGCGTATGTTGCCATTGCTACAATTGTTATTAGACATTATTTACCTTTTTTTTTGTAAGGTTGTCTGAAACATGTCGCTAGTGGCTACAAGATGAATAAGATCACCTGGAATGAGCAGGTTGAGTGGCGTAGATAGCTAAGAGTTCTCAAGGGTCTAATCTATGATTTGATTTCTGGGCGAAAATCGGATAGAAAATCACTTTCTATATTGTTTCGCACAAAAACAAGAACTCCCATAGATACCTACTTATTTAATGATCAGAATAAGTATATGATGTTGACTACATAATATATTTTTCCAGCTAATATACTAGCAATTTCATTAATAAAGACATTTCCAACGTTTATCTTCTTACGCCTTCTTAGCGCTCTCGCAAGCACTTAACAGTAAGAGACCGCAACTAAGACACACGCATTAGAAATGCCAGTTTAAACTGACAGTGATATATTGAAATGTCTAGTTACGTTCAAAACTACAGTAGTACAGGCAACAGCAGGTCAACCTACCCAAAAAGTTAAGTCATTAAATTGATTTTCACCTTTAATCGTATTTGAAAGCTAAAAGTATAATTTTTATCATTGTCACAAGTATTAGTATGAGAGTATAAACAGTTTATGTAGTCTTCTTTTATAATACATAATCGTGAAAGCCTCATTAGGAATAAAATAATTTAAACAGGAATTAAATTATTGCAATGGGGGCTATCGCTAGTGAATTTGCCACTAGAGGCGCTAGTGTCGCGTGAGGTCCAATATCATTCACTTTGTACTGGTTTTAGCGGAATTTGTTGCATAAATTATAATTTCTTTAATTTACCTGCTGGAAAGTGATCTCCTTCGTAAAATATCGCAAATATGGATTATTTGGCGATTAATGTGAACGCTTTAAAAGCGGAATTAAGAAAAAGCGCAAAAATAGGCAGCCTCAAGAGCAACTATTTCAAAAGTTAGTTTGTTGATATCAAGATAGTTATTTATAAATAAGAAACTTTAATTAGATTCAAGATATAACGCTTTGTTTCGGCGCCAATCGCCTTTGACAGCTATACCTCCGGACCTCAGTCTACAGTGGCGCCAACTGGTGAGCAAAGAAACGGTAGTCCCCATTAGTAGGAATCATTAGAGGTGCTCACCATTTAGTTTATCAACGGTTACAGTAAGACCCGAGTTCACCAACAGACGTTTAAGTTTTAAACAGCGTGGAAAATTAAATGGCAAAGAAACGAAACTCACTTGGTTTTGAAAAAAAAAAGAAAGAAAGATAAAATTAAATTTATTGAAAATACATACAATGCTCGTTACAACAGCATAGGAAAAAAGAGACCGATAAAACAGAGCGAGCGTCTATGTCGCATCGCACAGCAGCGCCATCTCGTATTAGTCATGGTAAGATATAACATGTCGATAAAGTAATTATTAGCCGACAATAAATACAGATAACCAATAATATGTTTATTATTTACCACAGCGTTTCAAATATTATTTGACATATTTTGTATGGGAATTGTATCAAATTAGTCGTCAATCTATGTTTACCGGCTGTTTAAGTATTGGTGAACTCGGGTCTTAATGTAAGAAAACTCTTAATTGATGCACTAAAAACTAAAATTGGACCACTAAAAACGGTTGATTATTTCTGTGACCGTTAAGAACACCGCATTCAGAACAAAGCCTGTTCGATCTAGCTTTTTAAGGCCAACAAGTAGAGATCAATATCAATTGAGAAAATTTGACGTTTTGTGGTATGTTGACGTGCCGTTGTCTATACAAAAAAGTCTTCACAGTTGATGCCATTCTAGTTTCGGGACTGCACGGTTATAAATTAAGTTAACTTTTTTAATTGTGGTCGCAGCCGCTGTCAGTTTTGTAAAGAAAAAAAAGACGTGTGGCACTCGGAGACTACCGCGGTAAAGCTATTGCATAGCATTTTTTATCAACTTATGCAATTATAAAACTAAAAAGTATCACCGCTGTGCCGGTCGGAGTGATGGGTGTTAGGTTATTTTCGTTACGGAATTTCTGGATTCGTTCTCCACGCTCAAGGCCCGCGATAGAAGCTATGCAATAGCTTAATTTTATAATTTTATTTATTTTCTAATTTTGACTTTTGTATATAAATTTTTCTGTTATTTTGGCAGATATATATGGTTACCATAGGCAACCATACTGTCAAAATCATTATTTTCTTCTAAATTCTTATAAATTTCGGAAATTTAAAATTGTTCGATCGTGCCTCGCCCCGAGTGTTAGGTTAGGTTATTTTCGTTACGGAATTTCTGGTTTCGGTCTCCACGCTGAAGGCCCGCGATAGAAGCTATGCAATAGCTTAAAATATGAACAAAATCATTATAGTCATCATTGTCATCATCAGTTTATATAATTCTAGTGATAGATAATAAGGCCCCCTGGGTCTTATTCAGCTATTTCAATTGCAGTTCAATCGTGATTGAATTGTGCGATTTTGAAATTTAGCCCATACTAGAACTGTCAAAAGCCTGCTATTCAATTACGATTGTGATACGATTTGATTAGCTGAGTTAGGGGCATGGTGAAAAGACGCCAGTCTTTATCTGACAGATCTTTAGTTACCTTTAACTACTCTTTTTAAGGACCGGCACTATACTACACTATTATAAAAACCTTTTTTGTTCAACCTATATCATCCCAATGCTGGGCAAAGGTCTCCTTCGAACTCCGCCACTGATCTCTATCCATCGCCAACTGCTCCCATTCCCCCGTCAGCCGGACCAAATCGTCGCACCACCGTTTCTTGGGTCTACCTCGGCGATAGCCATCCTCAGGTACCTACCCATGTTGTTGTGATTTCAAGCCACTTGCTAAATCATTATATAAGTATTCAGTAATGTAAATTTCATTAAACTCCAATGTATTTTAACTTAGAACTTATTTTAGAAGCCTATTCGTAAACTTAAACTATTCGGAAACTTTCAAGTGCCAATATAACGTCTGAATAACTGTCTCGAGAGTTGTAATTTTAACAGAGGCAATAAACAGAGCAATTATTGTAAAGTTACCACAGTCTAGATTAAAACAAAAAGCTCAATTTTCCAGCTTTGCTCATTATTATTTTAAAAACGAATAAAATATAATAAGTGTTCTAGATCATGGATACACACGTTTTTGATTATTAATAGAAATATCCTGATTTAAAGTTATACTCGTATGGTCAGTATCGTAAGAGTTCGTTCCAGATTTCTACAATGTCCTACCTTGTTTTTAATGAGTTTCCGATATTTCGGCACTGTTGCAAACGCCATAATTACGGAAGATAATAAAATATATTTTAAGCGATAATATCGCATAAAGTTAATTATCGGCCTATAGTCATGAAAAGGCCTACTTAAATCATCGAATTCAAGTTACCACAGCAATAATAGTGTCGCGGACATGCTAGAAGGTTCGAGATATCGCTAGAACTACCTAAGTTCGACCACAAAGTAATAACAAGATGATAATGCAAGCGACATTGAACTTAAATTTACAAATTAAGGCGCAAAATGGCATAACTCACTAGTGTTATTTACGTTTAACGTCCTTGTTCATTCTTCTGGAAAACGGACGTTCTAGTACTTACGACCGGCGTCGATGTCGAGAGATATAAGCCGAGTTCAGTTCATTCTGAGTTTTCGGTGCGATACCTCCTGCGCAAAGTGATCTAGTGCGAAATAACGACGACTTTATCGATACCAACGGATATAAGGACTACTCTACAAATTGGCTAATATTGTTTTGGAACCAACGACCTCAGCGACCTACCGGACTACGATTCTTGTGATTTGGCTTGTGTCATAGTGTTTGCGACCTGTTCATCGCCTAATAAATTCTCTCAAGAACTCGATGGTGTTTTAACCAAATCCCGAACCCCACGTTCGCAACAATAGGTACAGGCAGAATCACCACGCTGGCAAATTGCGGGTTGATGACCACGAGCCCGATTAATGATCGAAATTTTGAAACTTTTAATGCCCTATCCGGGGTTCCAAACCTGACACCGAGATTTTAGCCCAGTAGGTACTTACGGGTCATTTATGCACTAGGTAGTTGATTCCCATCATTGCTCATTAAGGGTAGCAGAGCAAGTATGCGGATGAGGACGCAAAGCGTGTAGTGCGACCGCAGAGTTCTGTTCTCTGAATTATTGCGTGCAGTCCGCCCTTGTCCACAACTAGGGCTGTCGACACTAACTAAGGTATTTTTGGCTAACTGCTTTCTTAACTGAGTTAAAATTTTGGTGCGTTAAGTTAAAGTCAATACATTTCCCAAATAAAGGTTTGCTCTACAAGCCTGTATAAATTAATAATTTATTTCATACTTTCAACGTAGAATATTTTTCACTTTGATTTAAGAATCAGTTTAAAGATGTCGTCAAAATTTACGTTCATGGGTCTATTTTTGGCTGTTTAGTTTTGCTATACAGGATGAAATTTTAACCACCTTTCAAATTTTAATATAACAATCTACGAGATGAAAAACAAATGACGTATTTTTTCTTTTGGTAAAGCCGCCGTATAAAATGTCCGCTAAAAATCTAAAATATCATGTATTATTTATAATATTAATGATAAGTTTTTGATTTTTTCTACATACCTTAAAAGGCTTAGGACCGTAAAAATTGAAAACTATTTCGCGAAAAATATTTTCGGGTGAAAACTTGATTTATATTTTTAACTTCATAAATGGGCTCTCTTTATAACGATACTGAACGCCTATATAAAATTTTGAAGATGATGAAAAAGTAATTCTGTATATAACATTAATCGTACTAAATATTCCTCCTCATCATAAAACTAAGTACAAAGCTATTGTGTTTGAGAATTTAATAAATAAATGTAGACAAATTCACATTCATTGTTGTGATCCCTAAGTTGTTTAAGTTAATAAACATTCAGATAAAACAGTTAGCGTTTGATTTGAAACTATAGCACAAGTTAATTGGTCTTTGATCTGAGTAAAAAAGAAATCATAGGTAAGTATCATGAAAAGTTTGCACTGCAATCTTTTTTGTATACTTACGTAAGAAAATAAAATAAAAAAGGCTATTACACAACATCAATAAATGCACACACTTTTGAACATGATTAACAAATTTCACTGATAGTTTGGATAAGGTAATATTTTTTTCTGTACCTTCAAAGTATGTACCTAATTTTAGAAACAAAACAACCACCACAAACTACAATTTTTTTTGTTAAAGCTGTCAAGGTATGTCTACACTAAGCTATCGATATGAAATCTCGTAAAGTAGCAATACCTATTTTATTAATGCCTATTAATGACGGCAGAGCAAGTATGCGAGCGAGGGCGAACAGCGTGTATGGTAACCGCAGCGTGCTGTCCTATGGATTATTGCGTGCAGTCCATTCTTGTCGGTATAGGGCTGGCAACATTGCTTCGCAGATTTATAATCTCTATTTACGCCTGTTTTTTTTAACTATCACGAAATTATTAAAAAAGTATATAGGCTTTGAATTAAGTACCACGACAAACTTAAGCAGAAGCAAGGTGTAAGGGTCAGCTATCTATACAAAGAAAAACCTCTGAAAAAGTGACAGTTTTTTATTGCGTTAACCTATCTCTAACAAAAATAATTAAACTAGGCTTTTTGTCTGTCCAAAAACGTCTGAAGTTGAATAGTAATGTGCACGCACGTTTAAGCAGGTTTTTTGTCAGTAATATCCGCAGTTTTATTTAAAATCGTTACTAAGAATTAAATGAATCTGAGCTACTTACTTACGAAAACTTTGACACTTTTACAGATGTCATTTTTATGTATGATAGCTGACCGTTACACTTTGTATCTCCTTTAGTTTATCGTAGTACTTACTGGACAACCTGTACAATAGCGCCACATAAATACACTCCATCTTTCCTAAGAAATACCGCCACAAGAAGATTGGTACCAGCATTTCCTACCCATCTTTTAGCAATAAAGAACAACCAGAGGAAGAGAAGGGATGCTGTTATTTTTATAATATTTTTTTATGGATTCCCTAGAGTTGCGACTATAGTATTTTTATGTTGACACCTATTCCATTTGCTATTTCTATCACTACTCATTCACAGTATAGCAAGTTGCATATACTTTGATATAGAAGTTGCTGCTTCATGGGATTTAATATTGATACCTGGGTATTTTATAACCTATTCCTCATTAGTAGAGCAAGTATGCGGGTGAGGACGCACAGCGTGTTGTCCATTAAATTATTGCATGCAGTCGGTCTGTCGTCTCCCATGGCTTTCTAAGTTTGTGATAATGGAAAACTAAAAAAAAAACGAGAACTATTGACACCGCATAAGTATTATGTGTATTTATAAGTACGTTGCTCTGTAAATAGCCCAGTGTATTTTTTTTTGAGTTGGTACTCTCAAGGTATTATAAATGTTTTATTTTTTAACAATCAGTTGGTAAAACCTCATTATATGATAAGGTGCACACATGGAGTTCTGCTCGTTAGACGACTCTTATGACATAAGACGGGAAAAAAAGTTGCTGCTATACATAAGGAATACATTTTTTGGAATTCTTCTTTAGATAAACCTATTATTATAGCCATAAGACGAAAAGAGGTGTTTCTACTACACTTTACAGATAACCCTCTTATTATAGCCATAAGACGGAAAGAGGTGTTTCTACTACACTTTACGCCTGTGCCACTCGTCCTAGTATCATACTTGAACTTGATGCTCGATTTGTTTATGTATGATTTTTTATAGTTAACCCCAGCAGAAAAACACTAAAGATTGGTAAAGAAAGCACTAGTGTAGCGCGACCTTATAGCTACCGTTGACCTTGCCCGCCGAATGACGGCGCGTGTAACGTGGCACACGCCACCCGCGCCACCCCGCACCCCTCTCTCAAGTAGAGAGTCGTCCGCTAACGCTCGGATATGTAACATTGTGCGCGCGCGGCTGCGCTACTATTATTGTATTCGATCATATTTGTGTAACTACTGTTGTGTACCTGTATGTGGACTGTATTAATATATAATAAACGTGTTGTAACCATAAAACTAGTAAAATTTAATAAATCCTGATGTGCCAACCCTGCTATGCCCACCACAATTATTTGGCTGAATCGATGTAGGCATACTAATGTCGGTTTCAATGGCCGACTTGCCCAGTGATGGCGGTTGCAAAGCCCTATTTTATCATAATGGCTCAATCATATATGCCATTAATAAAATTACATGGATTATGATTATAAATAGATTTCTCTTATCGTGTTCAATTAAGAATCAACCAGGAATTCAAATTTTTAAAATACTTACTTATATTGATTCATTAAATTCAAGTTACCATAGCATTGATGGGGACAGGCATAATCATCACTTTAGAGCTACTCAGTGACAATCTAAACTAAAAAATTATCGCCGCTTCTCGTTCTATGGGTCATGGTTTCGATCCCTGAGTCGAGCAATTAGAGTTTTGAAATTCCGAACATTGCTCTAGTTTGTGATCACCAACCCACATTAGGAAAGCGTGGTGATTACTTTTGGCCGGACCCATCATTGCTGTGATAACTTGAATTCAATGATGGAGGCCTTTGCCTGTATGATATAGGCCCTTGGCTTAATTTCTTTACTCGATAAATTGCTTACTACAAACCACTGCCTACCCATGAAACGAGAAAAAGAGTGATGTTCTGTTTTTGACTAGGTACCACACGGCCATACTTAAATTGGTTAAAAATTCATCACCAAAATACTGGCTGCTAATTGTATTTCGGTTAAAACAAAGAAGCAAAATACTAGTCAGTTAACTGGTTCAGCTAAATATTACAGTAAACATGCAATATATTCGGCAAACAACCGTATAAGTCTTGTCGAGTTAAATACCTCTAAAACTAACCAAAACTGTTTCTACTTAATTATCTCGTGTCGTCCACTCTGTTTTAAGCTTAACACGGAATGTGTGGTTACCATATCTATTAGTCGAGTTAGCTTCAGTATCAAGACATGCATTGCTATTAAATAATATATAAAGAAAAAATATATATAAATAATATGTATAAAGAAAATAAGTATTTGAAATACTGTTTTCTAAGTAGCCTAAGATATGACTAAACCATTTGTACCCATCAGGGTCTATAGAAATACTATAACAGTGTAACACCTTCTTCCATATTAAAATTATAGAAACATATTATTTAGGAATTAGTTTCATATGATAAGCTTCAATTTTGGGTGCATTTATTTAACAATTGAGCCTTCTGTACGTAGTACTATTTAATTACTTACTGTGATAGTACCGTACATAGAGGCGCGTGGCTTCAAAGGGCACGTTAAACCGTTGGTTCTGGCTTCCATCGAAGATGGAAGTCGTCAAACCACGTCAGAGTCGGGTAAAGTCGGCTCAGGAGGCGTAGAAAACTTAAACTCTGAACTATGTTTGAAGGATAATCATACGACGAAATGAATAAGTAGGTACCTACTCCAGGTCTGCCAAAAAAGTGCGATGGTTTATCACCCTAAGGCAGGGTTCACACGGCATTGTCCTGCACGATTTCTTTGAATTCGTTTTTTTAACGTATTTTCACCCGGGTGTTCGCAAATGTACAATACATGTGCCAATATTTATTCGTTAAGACGTATACTGCAAAAAACGTGCAGGACAACGCCGTGTGAACACTGCCTAAGGTTGAAAGTCATTCGCGCGTCAGAGATCAACAGGGTTGATTTTCCCATGCAAATATATTCTGACAGCTGCAATAATGTTATATCATTGGAGAGCTTCTAAAACTAAAACGTCATAGTCCCTATCGCTATTTCACGAACACATGAAATTTTGACAAGACTGGTACACCAGTTTCTTGGCTGACCGTATCTACATTACGAAATGTTGTTCGTTTTACAGCACAGGATGAAAAAGGATTATATAAAAATTGCCTAGGACTTCATTCACACATTTATAACTAAGCATTCCACCGGAACTGAACTTTTTATGAGATACTAAGCTTGAGTGCTAAAATTCTAGTCAGTGGTTATCTCCGCCAAAATCATCTTGATTTGTACAATTATTCTGGCTTGATGAGTATCAGATGTATGATGATTGAGTATAGATTTGTGATCAGTGTATTATCAGATCTTTTACAGCTGACTGTACAACGTAACTTCTGTTATCGACTTTTTCAACTAGCTTTCCCAGTATCTAAACTAGCGTAGGTGTATGAATCTCCGATAGTCAAAATATTTTTTAGTAAAACTAGCGGACCCCGCGAACTTTTTGTCGCTTGAATAGTATTTGATTTTGACGTTTTAAATGTCATTGTCATCAAATACCTATGACGTGTTGGAAACGTAAACTTTCAACGTTTTTAATACTAATCATCCTATTCCTGTATGCCTAGTACGAGTTTTCCCAAAACGTAAACTGACACAGTTTTCGTGTGAACGCCAAACTGTCAGTTTTCATAATATGATGAAAAATCCAAAAACACCAAAATCATAAAAATTGGTGCAGCCCTTCTCGAGTTATACTAAGTGGTGTAACTAACACGACTTTCTTTTAAATAATAACAATAGATATAGAAGATAACATTTTCGATTGCAACCTCAAAACGATTTCATATCATACGATTTTATAAATATACGAAACTTATACGAAGGCACAAGTCTTTCATTTAACAGATACTTATATTAATTTTGTTTATTTTAAAGCAACATTTATTGTTAGGAACAACCAACTATCTACTTGCGGAAAGCAATAAGCATTACCGTAGAAGCCAGAACACAAATGCACTTCGCTGTTCCGCGGTCACTTCTACGGAATAAGTTTAGTGTTGGAGCTTTAGTGCTTAGCGAAACAGAATTGCAGTAAGTGGCTTTAGAAAGGATGTATGGGCAACACAGGTAGTCTGTGTATTTATGTGCAAATGAGACAACACATGATTTAATGCACTTTCCAACAGTGTTTTGGTGTGTTCGTGATTTTAAGTTCAAAAACCGGATATATGGGAGTCGTCCGTACAATTATGTGTGCCTACAAAATTGAAATCTTACTAAATATTACAAATGTGAATGATTGAATGGATGTTTGTCACTCAATCACGTCAAAATTACTGAACAGATCTTTGTAAAACTTGGCAGAAAGTTAGTATATGACCAGGAATAGGATATAGGCTAACTGAAATTTCGGAAATATCCAATGTTCTTGTGGGATGACCATGTTTGTTCATAGTTAAAGTGACCATCATGATTTTTTTGTGCCTTTGTCATTTATTAGGGCCAAACAATAACATGGTTCACTTTTCATGGTTACTTTTTCAACAGAATATTTTAATGTAAACTAAGTTAAAATTATAAAAACAATTTTACTAATAATTACTGTGCTTTGATTACTTAAAGCGAAGCAGCGAAGGCGATAACATCTCCCGCGGATGCCACGCGTGTGTGGTGAAATGCGTCGAGGTTTTTCTTATGTTGGTGTTGGGTACTTATAATTGCGTTATTTGTTCTGCGTGCATTTTAAGGTAAGGCTTTTTTTATTGCTTGCAAAGGCCGGTGTCACCAAGCGAAAGATACTTATCAGCATTTTTTTTTAATCTAGTTATGCATAAGCCCGCTAACAAGTAACACCTAAGTCTATTTTTTATCATAATATTAATTCAGGGAATCGAATCTCGCAGTTGTCACCAAGTTTATCCCGAGTTTTTTATTGTTTCATCAACAAATGTATAGTTTTTAGATTTTATTTTATACTTGTAATAGGTTAAGAGGGTATCCCTTGATAAATTAAATTGTTCCGCGTGAACGGAATATACCCTATAAATTTTGATTCCCTTGAGAGTGTCGAAATATCCGTTTTTGCGGCAAAAATGGCCATACATTTTTATCAACTTAGCTTAGAACCCGACAGACGTTGTCCTGTCTTAACTATAAATATTGATTGTGCAGTGGTACAATAAAAAAAAATCTAATTGTTTATTAATAATTATGCTAAATGATACACAACATTCTTTTTTTTCTGGTGGACAATATAAATAGTTTTGAGGTAATTTCGACACGGGAACAGGAAACATTACTGGCCATGTACAAAATTCAGTTCTTTTTACCCCCTATTTGTCAATATTTGTAGCACACATTCTGTCCATGTTATATCAAACGACATACATTCAAAAAGTTTAAATTGGAGTTTTGCGCAGGAAACGAAAAGGGAAAGATAGACTTTGTTTCGTAATTTTATGAAATTATCCTAAGCGGCATTTATTGTGATAAAGTGGAGGCATTGTTATAATAATGTGTCAGTGAGTAGGATAAATCAAATAAAAGTGAGAAACAAGGAATGACGCTCCTATTTGACTCTGATCCACGATCTCGCGTAAAACTCCTGTAATCATTGAAATGTATAAACCACCCATACATTTCAATAAGTTAGGTTAGTTTAGGCTTAGGTTAGGTTAGACTATTATGTTTATGTCCTATTTAAGATATTGTATGTATTTTGAAAGACTAGGCTGTATGGACTTTTCCGAAGCCGTTAAATTTTTATGAAAAAAAAAAGTTTAAATTGTCAAAAGTAATAAGGTTACATTACAAATAATGTAGTATGGTGATTAAATTTTCTTACATTTTCCAATTTTCTTCGCAATATCCTTATTTATTTCTTTTATATGAACCTTCTCTTGTCAGTGACTAACAAAAGAAAAAAGAATTAGCGAAATGTCGTGACCAAGGGAAATAGGGAATTGATTTTTATATATAACTAGCTGTTGCCCGCGACTTCGTACGCGTCAGCTTATATTATTATGATCGCGATTATTTTTGCAACATTTTACACTGATGCTTCGCTCCTATTGGTCGCAGCGTGATGTTATATAGCCTAAAGCCTTCCTCGATAAATGGACTATCCAACACAGAAATAATTTTTCAAATCGGACCAGTACTTCCTGAGATTTAGCGCGTTCAAACAAACAAACAAACAAACAAACAAACAAACAAACAAACAAACAAACTCTTCAGCTTTATAATATTAGTATAGATATGATGGGCTTGCTCTCGGCTTCACACTGGACATGAGGTGAGAGGAAGCCTACGATGGAGTGATGATGCTGTTTGGCGCCAGACTCTGGCAGGATGGGGGTCACAATTCACGCTACCAGATTGTGGAGAAGATACCCGGGGTGGACTGCTGGAGGCGGATTCCACCTATCCCAAAACTCAACCTTACGTTATAGACCCTAAACAGGATTGAACCTTGAACTAATGCCGGCATTTTATACTATATCTTGACCAGTATTACTTGAGCTTTTATTTGTAGGAAATTTCTTTCTAATGCGTGGTCAATTCACAGTGGTCATACTAAACGTTTGTTAAAACGAGACAGCTTCAGAATACTGTGTTGGCGAAAACGAGACAGAAACAACTGTTTGTCAAAGTCGACCGCTCTTTATTGTGTCCACAGCAAACAGCACATACCCAGCCAGAAGTATCAAGTTTTTGTTAAAACGAATTGGATTGGTACATTTTTACGTATTTTTGTTCCGAAGTAAAACTACTCTGTTGGTATTATTGTGGTAGTTCACTCGGTAGCATTGTTAGTGAATGCTTGCAACTTTGTTTTATGAACATTTCCTCACTATTTATTTAGAAAATGTTATAGTAATTTGGCATGTAGGTATAAAAGATTTAAGAACCAAAACGCTATTACTGACAAACGCAAAGGCAGAATAGTATAAAAATAACGGCCTAAATCATCTCACTGCAGGACAAAGGCCTCTATCATTGAATTCAAGTTACTATTTTATAGCTATGATGGGTACTAGCATAATCACATCAAGAGTAGTCAATAGAGTATCAAGTTCATTGTAAGAAATGCCAGAGGCAAAATTCAACTTCAATCGTTCAGAACCAGCTCAAAATCGGTTTCTTTATAGTATCTCGTTTTTTTTTAACTGACCAAAATTTTTTGCCTACAAAATGTTGGTCTGTTCAATCAAACTAACTCCTAACTAAAATATCACCCAATCCCAAATAACTCCAGTGGTTTGCGAGCAAAATATAAAATCCTTATAGAAAATATAACTGGCAATCGCAAAACTTGAACGGTATTGAGGCAATTTCAAAATACTTCGCTGAATCGGGGCTAGCTCGTTCGAGTGTGCTTATATCAAACTGAACTTTTAAAGCGAAAGCACGTGAAAGTGGAACTTTTAGATATTTTAAATTAAACATCAATCCACATTCACTTTATCTAATTGTTACAAAATTTAAACTTATATGAACATACAAGTAGTTTAACATTAAAAGTATTATACGATAAATGATAAAAAAAACCTATTTACATGTTTCTTTGCTATATATTGATTAATAAATCAATATAAATTCAAATTAATCAAAGAAATGTATGTACGCGCAGCAATTCAGAATGGCTGCCACAATTTTTGTCTTCTTTTGTTATGTTTGTTTTAATACTGTTGACCACGATGTCCTTTTATCATTATTAGCTCACTTCAATTTCTCTTCATACGCGCTGGAGTGGTTTGCCTCCTACCTTCGGGATCGCCAGCAGGCAGTTAGTGTAGATAAGACTCTTTCCCATCGGTGTAATCTGCTTACTGGAGTGCCTCAGGGAGGTATACTATCTCCATTGCTGTTCTCTATTTTCATTAACTCTATTACTCTTGACATTGGCTCTTGACACCATCTGTATGCGGATGACCTACAACTTTATCAACAGTGTCGCTTTGATGGATTACATCTTGCTGTGCGGCGATTTAACGATGACCTCAGGCGCATATCTTTGTGGTCTGATCGTTATGGCATTGCTGTGAACCCTAATAAATGCCAACCAATTATTATTGGGAGTCAGCGACAAATTTGTCGCATTGATATATTCAGTTTTTCTCCGGTTAGCTATCATGGTGTAGCCATTTTGTTCGAATGTCAAAAACCTTGGCCTACACATCGATGCCACGCTTAGTTGGACAAATCACGTGACTGAAGTTAGTCGAGGGGTCAATGCCACACTGCGCTCCCTCTCCAGGCTAAAACATTTTCTTCCCGTTAAGACCAAAATGTCTCTTGTTCAGTCACTTGTCTTCCCCTTTTATTGATTATGCTGATGTGTGCTACTCAGACCTTAACCAATCTGTTCTAAACAAAATGGATCGTTTGATTAACCACTGCGTTCGTTTCGTCTACTGTTTGCGTAAATTTGACCATATCTCCATGCGCCGCTTGCAGCTCCAATGGTTTCCTCTCTCTTTTCGGCGCGACGTGAGAATTTTGTGTTCGCTTTTTTCTATTTTAACCGATCCTAATTCTCCCACTTATCTTAAATCCTGATTCGCTCTTCTTAGTTCGACAGATTCGCGCCAATTGCGCTCCTCCGATAAACTCACTCTTTCTATCCCTTCTCAACGAACCAGATTTGTCTCCAATTCATTCCTTCTTCAATCCATACGGCTTTGGAATTCACTGCTCGAGAGTATTAAACACGCTTCTAGTAAATATGCTTTCAAGAAATATGTGCGGTCATATTTTATACGTAAATTGCAATCGTCATCATAGACCTTATACTTCCACTATTTTTGTCATTGTTTGCTATGTATATTTTTTTATATAATATTATTTAAGTAAACATTGTATCTATTTATATGTTGCATTTATTTATATATTGTATTTATGTATTACATTGTTTTTAAATATTTGTTTTATTCTTTTCTGTTGCACCGCCCACAAAACATTTCTGTTTAGCCCAATGGTCGACTGGCATAGAATACCACAGGGCATTAAGTCCACCTTTTGTACATTTGTTTCGTAAATGTGTGCAATAAAGTTTAAATAAATAAATAAATGTTTTAAGAGACAGGAATAGGTTTGTTAGAGATCAAAAATATTTAATGAAACAACCTATTTTTAATATTTTTAAAAACAGCTTAATGACTTGAAATAATATTGTCGACACACCAGATGTCTGGTTAGCTCAATGTTTTAAACAGTCGCCTGGTCAACGGAAGGTTCTGTGTTCGAGACCCACCTTAGGCAGCATACGAGTACTATCAATTTATTTGCTTATAAACAGTTTTTTAATTAAATATTTGGAAGACCTACAGCAAGGAACATAACTATTTACACAGATAAATATTATATCCTCGCAATGGGGACTACCGTTTCTTTGCTCACCAGTTGGGCGCCACTGTAGACTGGGGTCCGGAGGTATAGCTATCAAAGGCGATTGGCGCCGAAACAAAGTGTTATATCTTGAATCTAATTAAGGTTATATTGTTTATAAATAACTATCTTGATATCAACAAACTAACTTCTGAAATAGTTGCTCTTGAGGCCGCCTATTTTTGCGCTTTTTCTTAATTCCGCTTTTAAAGCGTTCACATTAATCGCCAAATAATTCATATTTGTGATATTTTACGAAGGAGATCACTTTCCAGCAGGTAAATTAAAGAAATTATAATTTATGCAACAAATTCCGCTAAAACCAGTACAAAGTGAATGATATTGGACCTCACGCGACACTAGCGCCTCTAGTGGCAAATTCACTAGCGATAGCCCCCATTACCAAAAGATTAGGCAAAAATAGGAATCGAATTTTACTTTATTGTGTGCCAACTTCACTTTAATGGAATTTTGTCGAAGCAGTTGTAAAGTTTTATAACTGCTCATAGAAACTCCATAAGACTCGATTTTTGTTTGCCGCAAATATCGATACTGAGCTGAACTAAGTACTGAGTACATCGGATGTAAAATCTCCTAACTAACCAACAGATAACTCAAACCTAGCAGCAATCTGGTTCCAATTATACATTCGTATTTCAAACCCAGATGACATGGGAAATACAAACAAATGGTTTTCGACGAAATGTTGGTATATCATAACAAGACCAGCCAGCATTTTTGTAATTGTTTTGCAGAGGTGTAAAAGTAACGAAATATTGCGTACCCGTATGAACTCGTTACTTTGACAAAGAGTACTCGTTACTTTCGTATCGTTACGTTACTTGTTACTTTTGATTGGAACAACAAATCGAGTCGTATTCGTCGTATTGTCATACATAAAGTATGATATCACGGAGTCGCATCAATCGTAATATGTAGATAAAATACATCTAAATTACAAAGTTAAGGTGCATTTTGTCTTGTTTTTTTTTTCAAATAACGTAATTAGGCACGAATTCATAAAACATACGATCAGCAAACGTTACAACACACGCATCAATGATACTTTTGCGACCTAATACGGAAAATGCGAGTAACGAAATGCATCCGTGAGTAACGATTCGTTACTCGGTACTACACGGAGTACCCGTTACTCAGTACCGAATACATACGGTTTGTTACAGCTCTATTGTTTTGCACTTCTGCTTCTTTCCACGATGATTTGAATCAAAGACGACGTTGGCTATTTTTAGCTTATTTTATGACTTAAGTTCCTTATAAATCAGGCTATAAAATGAGAGCTTTAGTAACAGTTACCGATCTATACCCACATGTTGATATTAATCCCTCGATCGTGAGTTATTCCAGACACAATTGAAATCAATTGTTATCGTGGCACCCGAGTGCCTCCTGGGGGTTGAGGGATTAAATATCGTATTCAGACTTATATTGTTGTTCCACTTGTATTGTTGTTCCGTGTTTGTATCGGGTATAAAACAATTACAGCCTAAGTTATGTGAAGGGGTTATACACATCGTCTTTTTGTACCAGACCCACATCAAAATCAATCGCAATAATTTTTCCGGATCAATAAGTCAAAATTGAATTACTTTCATTTTTTATCAAAATTAATTGTTGGTACTTATTGAAAACAAATCACGTCAACCTAAAAAGGTTATAGGCCACTTGTCTATCTCTTACATATTCCTGGACTTAGTATACAATATGTTTCAAATTTATTAAAGATATAAAAACACAACGGGAACAGCGGATAGTGATAGCGGGGCGACAATTTGCAATATGTTAGAGATAGGATAGGTGGTATAATATACTTTCACCTACCTAAATTGTTGTCCTTTTGCCTGTTGATCAAATGAACTGTTGATCTTTTGAACTGTCGATCTATTGAACTGTTGATATTTTAAACTGTAGATATTTTGATCTGTCGATCTTTTGAACTGTTGATATTTTGATCTGTCGATCTTTTGAATCGTTGGTCTTTTAAGTTGCTGCTATTAGGGCGTTGATTATTTAAACGTCAATCATATGATTGTCGACATTGGGTATCAAACCCTTGAGATACAGCCTGGTTACAGAGCGACGGACAGACGGACAGACAGCGAAGTCTTAGTAATAGGGTCCCGTTTTTACCCTTTGGGTACGGAACCCTAAAAATGAAAATATTCAGCTGTTCTGTTTTTACTGTGGTTTTCCTTCCAATGATCTGATACAGCAAAGCCGATCAGTGAGTTTGCGTAATTGTATTGCAACGTTAATTGGACCGTCTACTAAAATGGTTTCCATCATACTTAGGTATATGGTCTTAATTTCATCTCGATACAAAGCGTTCTCGAGATAAACGGTTTTCACAGACAGACGGTCATACAACAAAGTAATCATAAAAGGATTTTTTTATGGTACAGAATCCTACAAAAAACACTACGTTACCTTTCTGAAAAATTCATTTTACTCACAAAAACCTTACCCTTACTACTTTACCTTACTTAACCAGTTCTCAATTTATTATTCCACTCAATAATAATAAAGCATTGAAGTCATAGTAAAATGCGCACGCAAGCATATCCGAAGGTCCCAAAAGCTGACCCGTATCAACAGCTGTCACGTCTATTCACTCTCACTTAGGAAACCTTTAAGGCTCTTATAGACTTCATCGCAGGGGCATGCACAGGGATTGGTATTTTATTTAGCTAGACGCAGGGGGGGGGGGGGAGGTAGGCAGTGTTTATTGCCATGTATCTGGTAGCCAATGTTTTATCGTATACAAAGTGCGAAGTGTTACTCTGTTGTGTGGTACTAACTTTCTTTTGCATTACCCATTTCGACGAAAGACTTTAATAAATATATTTGATACCTCTGCTATTAATTATATATTTTTGAACAAACCCTGTGCACATTAATTAGATTGTGTCTTGTATATTATTTCTTCTGTGTAAATGTTATTTAGCTGGAATTTAAAATTAATGAATAATATTTAAATCAAAAGTTTGAATTTGTAGAAATTATTAACTTTAAAATTCATTCTCTTTCGATTTAAACGAGGTATTATATTTAAAAAGCAGTATTAAATTTGTAGTTGCTATTCCATTAAATACTACTGTATGATTCTGCATTTTTTCCAAGCATTGTTATGATCAAGGTAATTTGTTTAATCATAGTGTAATTTAATTAGTAAACATAAAAATATGGCACAATACACTTTACTCGCATTGTCACTTGATTTAGATGATTTCGTTTGTAAGACTTTTTTTATTTAGCAGCCATATAGCTATCGAAACTAAATGGAATGTGTAAAGTAAAGTTGTTTAACTATGAATGAAGATAATAACAATAGACCAACAACAATCTATGCCTTTTACCATCTAGCCAAAGGTGTTTGAGTGATGGCTACTGCTTTATAGGCCATTAGACTGTCAGTCTGAATAAATTTATGTTCCTCGTTATTCTCGATACTGACGTGATGCAGATGTTTCATTTAAAAGGAGCTGGACGTTTGCGACACTGTGTATAAGCTGCTTAATATTGCGTCATGTCATTTGCTATAGTATCCCTTAGATTTTGGTTTGATTTTTTTCTGTCAGATTTGCTTTTTTTAAAATGCATTTTTTAAATTTAGATACTTTATCGGCTAAAAACTGGTCTCATTTTACATACCTAGTCTTACAGTATTGGGTGACTTTTGATATTGACCGTATATCCAACAAAATGCTAAAGTATTTAAAAATACTATGATCGAGATAGCTTCGTTAAAAGTCGTTATACAAAGTACATGTACACAAAGTACATACAAAATACTAGCTCTTCGCCCGCGGCTCTGCCTGCGTTACTCTACGTCATATCGCGCGGTCGGAAACCTGTGCCTAGCGGTGGCATATAGAAAGATAGAGTAGGTAGGCTTATTCGTGTCTGTAAAAACCATAAAATACACAAAAAAAAAACAACCTAATAGGTCAAGTTGTTTAGCAGTTGACATACCGACAGCAGCGCCACCTACCGAGTCCCGCGGTAAAAAGTAGCCTATTTTCATCAGTACTTTTAAGTATTGTTACAATCGTTTGTAGGAAAGTATAAAAAAGTGTTGTTTTTAGCCTTTTTAGGCAGTTTTTTCATTTTTTCTCTGTGTAAGAACTATTCTCGTACTTCAAGGAATATTAAAAAAAAATAATTAGCGAAATAGGCTCAGCTGTTATTGAGATTTGCGCTTAGCATTTCCTTTACTCCCACTAGTTCTGTTAGACGGTTCTGTTGACAGAACTAATGGGAATTTTTATCCCACTAGTTCTGTTAACGGAACAAATGGGATTCTTTGTTCCCACTAGTTCTGTTGATCAAACTAATGGGAATTTTTATTCCACTAGTTCTGTTAACAGAACAGGTGGGACTAGGAGATCTCAGAAGTTTTGTTAAGATGTGCATAGTGGATTGAGGGCCCAAGTTTTTGAACCATTGCATAATAAAATAAGATTTATTGAGAAATTAGTAAATTAATCAAGTAAGTAATGGCCACTTCATGTCGATGATTAAATCACGAATGCTAAGTTGTCACTGAAAGTTGAAATTAGTCTCAATTATTGAAATTGTGTTTGTTAAGTAAAAGTGACAAAAAATGAGCGATTTTAAAATTACAAAACGCGGTCGTGGTCCTGTCCTGATATACGAGTATAATAGGGGTTAAAGTATGAAATTGCCGATTATTTTCCCACTTTTTATTTTGTTTATAGCTCTTAAGTATAGTCATATTATTGCGTAATTCTTTTTGTATTGTATCAAAAACTAAATAAAGTAACTTTTGACTAAAAAAAAATGCAATATTAGTGCCTATTACTTCAAAGGAAGTCGTTGAAAAGACCCCTTACAATGTGTCAGCTGACCTTCTTGCTTCAATTAAGTATATTTGTATTATATACTTTGATTTTTAGAAATTCAAATACTATAATGCGTAGCTTTATAACCATCTAACTTTCACCTTTAATTGCATCGAAATTAAATCACGAATGCTAAGTTCTCACTGAAAGTTGAAATTAGTCTCAATTATTGAAATTGTGTTTGTTAAGTAAAAGTGACAAAAAAAGAGCGATTTTAAAATTACAAAACGCGGTCGTGGTCCTGTCCTGATACTCGTATATAATAGGGGTTAAAGTATGAAATTGCCGATTATTTTCCCACTTTTTATTTTGTTTATAGCTCTTAAGTATAGTCATATTATTGCGTAATTCTTTTTGTATTGTATCAAAAACTAGTGCCTATTACTTCAAAGGAAGTCGTTGAAAAGACCCCTTACAATGTGTCAGCTGACCTTCTTGCTTCAATTAAGTATATTTGTATTATATACTTTGATTTTTAGAAATTTAAATACTATAATGCGTAGCTTTATAACCATCTAACTTTCACCTTTAATTGCATCGAAAACGGTTCAAGCGTTTTTAAATAAACTAAAAAATTGTTAGTATGGAAAAATGTCTTTTCTCGATTTCGTCCATACAAAACGGCAATTTCATACTTTAACCCCTAATATATATATCCTAGTCAATTATACGGTTATGCTTAAAATAAAATTTGTCACGTACAGCCAAAGTTGGTTGATCCAAGAAATTGCCGCGGAGACGTGACGGATGGCACAAACTCTTATTATTATATTTTCGAAGCCTTTCGTGGGAAGTTTTAATTTTTGATTTATATGTATTAAGTTAGTTGGTAGGCTGGAAGTGATCTTTTTAGGTCTTTTTATGTCAGCATTTGGGAGTGGAAGAGTTATAGGAATAATTATAAACAGTGGACAGAATAATGAATCTACTTATCGATTTTCAACTTATATGCTAAAGCATAAAGATCAGTTTCAATTGGGATAATTTAAAATTTTGTGGTAGGGTTGATTCATAAAAAGAATATCCTATTCTTTTGCGAAAGTGGTATCTGAAAAACAAGAACAGTAAAAGTGTGGTTATGCTTAAATTAGGAACATAATATTGTATACTTTTTTCTCTTCTCGACAAAGACTTAAACAAACATCCCGTATTTTTTTTAAATATATAATATAGGTATTAGGTATTATTAAATTTTATCAATTAGTTTATATATCAGTTTTGCATGAAAACTTCTGTAAGTTTTCTTCTAAGAATCAAAGCTAGTTGCGTTTGTATCCTTATTAAAAATCCTGTTTTTAAATGTTACATATTCCAAGAGATTTCAGATAAAGATCAAAAAGTAATGCCAACAAATTTAAATACACTCTTGTAGCAGCCAAAATAAAATACAACCGTAATGCATGACAAAGTGATATTTCGTTGTTTAAGTAGGACTTTATCTTTGTAGCTTTTTTCTCCAGAGCATAGGCAAGATTGTAACGTTTTCGTGGGTGGAAATACCACTTTATTTTTAAGACTTTTATCTATTTTTTTAAAAGAATGAATAAACGCTCCATTTTCAAATATCCATTCTATATTTGAAACAAGAAGATATTTCTCACCAAAATTGCTAATGTCCGTTTCAATTACTTCCTGGCTGGTATCCAAACGTTCGATGTTATTTTGATTAAAAACCCTCATTTTAAAACGTTCAATGGAATATAAAATTATGAACGAAGCCTTTTCAGAAGCGAAGTGAATAAAATAAGTTAAATATGTTTAAACTGTACCTACTCTTGCGATTCTATAGGGCCAAAATGTTTTTTTATACCTAAGAATCTACGATTTTGTAGTTAGAGTAGAATTTTTTTTATGTCTTGAGTAGTTCAAAGAAAAGGAAAATTCCTTATCATTTTATCTCGCTTGGAAGCAAGCACCACCTGGTTTCCGAGAGAAATAAGGTTCTTCTCTGGTCTCCAGCAAACGGTAGAGCCGGATTTCGGGGGAAAAGGGTTCTCCCCTGGTCTGCAGTAAGCGGCCTACTTGAGGTTACACGAAACCTAGCATACAACTTCATGTCGGTAGTCCAATGCCTCGATGCCAATTGATCAGTAACATGTGTAGGGCGTAAAGCCTCCTGCGTCGGCCGAGGCGTCTTTCGCGGTTATCGGAGCGTAAGCCTAGGCTTCTTGCTGCCTTTCCGCTGCTTCCTTATGGGATACCTCATTTCGCAGACACCAGGATTTGTGAGTACCGTCTGTTATTTTTTCTTGTTCCCGGCTGTCCCACAGGAAGAGATTCTGACCAATCACGGATACAAAACACTTTGATCAGTTCGGGTATGCATCAAAGAAGTATTGTGCACTCGTGCAGTGTCTTCGTCGTAAAGGGGCAGTAATGACACTTGGCGAATTCTTTTTGCCCGCTGCGATAGAGATCATCATGAACCAGCTATGGTTTACTGATAGCCATGCCTTACAGATTTCAATCAGCTTATGTTAACGCGAGTACAAATTGTAATTAAGGATAGAGCCTACCGTCCGCACAGTGCTATTGTGTTACAACCTTTATTGAATCCCGAAGCTGTCCTAACTTTTCCTACATTAGTTACTTACACATACATTAATATTATGTACAGTAGGCCGACAAAGAATGATTCCGAATTTAAATTCATTGAAAATAATACCTTACACAAAATAGCATGAGCACTTCGCTTACAAACGGGTGTTGGAAGACGTGACTATTTGGAAGAAGAATCTGGCGTTTTCCAGGTTCAACAGGTCTAAGTGGTGAGCTTCAAATCAAAAGGGCTGCCACAATAGAATACACCAATGGAGTGCCGTCAGAATGGGCAGCAGCGTCTTCTTATCAACATTGGTCAAAATGAAATCGCTAACTGGAAAGATCGGAGATTATAGCAAAATTCTCCTGTTATCAGAAGAGATAAAAAAAAAGTGGTAACACAGTTTCTTAGATCATTTCAAAAACTTTTTATTTTATTCACAGTTCAAAATTAAGCTCTGACTAGCTTGAACAGAAACTATTGACTTTCGGTAAATTTTTCGGAAACTTTGGTTAGGCTTAAGAAGCTGATAATTTTATAAATAAATAAATAAATATTTTCAGACATGCCATACCGCAAAAAAGATTTGACATAACATAATAAAAAGTGGAGACACCATTCTTTAAAACTAACTACACCGAAAATTCTGAAAATTTAAGAAAAAAATGTATATCTCGAAAACTAAAAAAAATCGGGTGACACATATAGAGTATATTAGGATAGGCTGGATGTAAGGAATCCAAAAAAAAATGTTAGACGTCACCTTTTGGACTACCTTGTATAAATCAATCTATTTCATCCAGCTCATTTAGATAAATAATATAAATAAATTCATTCTCATCATCGATATGTAATAAGAACAAGATACACAATATTCCAATACAAAAATGACACTTAAAACCTGTCCTCATTTGAATGATTGACGTAGATTTTATGTCAACTTTATAGCCCGGCCAAATTATGACGGCGTACAAATAGTATGAATACTTATGTCATGCCGTTACTCTTTGAATGATATAGGTTTTACCAAAAATGCACCTTTATGTCAATTAAGTGTACTTTTTGATGGGACACTTTTTTACACGCTATTGTTTAGCTGGATGCACAGGATTTACGATATTAACATTATGATCTGATGTATTGAATTGTACATACATACATACATACATACACTCACGCCTTCTTCCCGGAGGGGTAGGCAGAGACCACATCTTTCCACTTGCTACGATCCATACAGACTACTTCTGCTTCATCCACATTCATTAATCTTTTCATACACGCTCGCCAGTTTAGGGTAGGTACTCTTGATCTGACTTTTCTTTGGAACTTCCCCGATTTGATCAAGATAAGTTCGTCCTTCCCCTTCCAACATTTCCATTCATACTTTCCATATATATCTTTTTAGTCAACCTGTTTTCATTCATCCTCTCAACATATCCAAACCATTTAAGCATTCCTTTTTCAATACTGGTCACTACATCTAGATCCTCTTTTACACCACATCGATCCCTTATCACACTATTTTTAATCCTGTCACTCAGATTGACTCCAACCATACTTCATATTCTTGAATTGTATTCTTGCAAATAAATAATTAGTTTTAAAAATTACATTAATGGGTCTAATATTAAATACGTAATTCATTATGTAATACCTAGGCATCTATCTAAAGACTTCGCAGATCTTGTCACTCGATCCAAATCCTTAGTGTAATTAATGCGCTTTGCAATCCCAAACCTTTGGGTAGTCCACCAGTTCCGAGCCCGACTGTACATTATATACCGCAGGGAATATAAACCCGCCGACAATCCATCAAATCATAACAACTTGTACTGACAGTGATGTATTAACTTATTTAATCACACGAACATATTTTATTTTTCTCGCTTGATGAAAAACCGCTGAAAGGGAATGTTCATAATTAAATTAAATTCTCGATGATCAAGGAATTCCTGGAACATACTGACCTAAATATTTTGAACCAACAGCATTGGATACCCTCCATTCCATTTTATTCACATTTATCAGTATAGTATCGGCCTAGCCTATAATCAACCTACTGCAGGGCAAAGGCCTCCATCATTGCATTCAAGTTACCGCAGCATTGATGGATACCGACATAATCACCACGCTTGCTAAATGCGAATTGGTGATTAAAACCCGAAAATTGCTAAGATCTTGACCCGGTTTTTAAACTACCTGACCAACAAGGGGCGTTACATGTAGATACAATTTTTAATAGTTTTTTTGTAGTTCCAACATCCCTTATTTTCGTATGTTTGTCTTATGAGGCTATAAAGGATTTATCCCAAAAGAAGATAGGCAGCAGCGCCCTCTAGAGAGAAGGTAGAGATCCTGAAGGGTTGTATCCAGCTGTGGACTGATATTGACTGATGATCATGATGGTGATGGTGATAATGTTGAATACACACCTTTTGATGATGTAAACGATTAGGTCTTGTAGTTCCAGACCATAAAAAAAAATAAAAAATAAAAAAAATAAAGCTATTGCATAGCTTGCGTGCGTCAAACAGCACCCACCTGGTTAAACAGCACCCCGCTCGTCGAACAGCACCTACCTCGTTAAACAGCACCCCACCCGTCAAACAGCACCCCACTTGTCAAACAGCACCCACCTAGTTAAACAGCACCCCGCTCGTCGAACAGCACCCACCTCATTAAACAGCACCTTGCTCGTTGAACAGCACCCACCTCGTTAAACAGCACCCCATCTGTCAAACAGCACCCACCTCGTAAAACAGCACCCGCTCGTCAAACAGCACCCACCTCGTTAAACAGCACCCCACCCGTCAAACGGCATCCACCTCGTCGAACGGCACCCAACTTGTCGAATGGCACCTGTCTCGTCGATCGGCACCCACTTAGTTAAACAGCACCCACTTCGTCGAATGGCAAACGCCCCCCGCTCGTCGAACGGCACCCACCTCGTTAAACAGCACCCCGCTCGTCGAACGGCACCCACCTCGTTACACATCACCTCGCTCGTCGAACAGCACCCACCTCGTTAAACAGCACCCCATCCGTCAAACAGCACCCACCTCGTGAAACAGCACCTCATCCGTCAAACAGCACCCACCTCGTAAAACAGCACCCTCTCGTCAAACAGCACCCACCTCGTCAAACAACACCCAACTTCTCGAACGGCACTTGCCTCGTCGAACGGCACCCACTTCGTCGAACGGCACCCACTTAGTTAAACGGCACCCACTTCGTCGAATGGCAAACGCCCCCCGCTTTTCGAACAGCACCCACCTCGTTAATCAGCACCCCGCTCGTCGAACGGCACCCACCTCGTTAAACAGCACCTCGCTCGTCGAACAGCACCCACCTCGTTAAACAGCACCCCATCCGTCAAACAGCACCCACCTCGTAAAACAACACCCGCTTGTCAAACAGCACCCACCTCGTTAAACAGCACCTCGCTCGTTGAACAGCACTTACCTCGTTAAACAGCGTACCCGCCAAACAGCACCCCTCTCGTCAAACAGCACCCACCACGAAAAACAGCACCCCTCTTGTCAAACAGCACCCACCTCGTTAAACAGCACCCCACCCGTCAAATGGCATCCACCTCGTCGAACGGCACCCAGCTCATCAAACGGCACCCATGTAACCTTGTAATTGTAAAATAGTAGCAAATACATTTTACAATCAATTGGAACTAAATATTAATACTCTAATTAACTTATAAACTATTACACTCAATTTATTTAAATAAATCATAACATAAAACTACATTGCCTAACAAAAATCAATAAAATAATGCGTAAGTAAAGCCGGGTGAAACCGTATGTTTAGCCAGCGAGCGATGTTCACGCGGCCGGCGCATGCACCGCTGAGAGCAGCAACCATTACGCGACAGTACTCTCGAGTAGTCGTTAGATAACCCTGACACTAACCGCTTGTTGGATTCATCCAAACTTCAACCTACCGAAGCTTACGAAATTAATTTAAAAGTATTAGCTATCATCTAATTGTGTAATTATCTAGTGTTCACGTTCCCCAAAAATTGGGTAAGTGTTGCAAAGTGTTTATTTATATTAAGGAAAGCTTGTAGTCGCAATGTATGGCTTATATGAATCAGCTGATTAAATGTTTTGCAGTGACATACTTAATAGGACCGGGGATACGTAGTACTGGATTAATGGATATTTAATAGTTTAACTTTTATAAAATAAATAACGCCTTAAGTCGAATATCCACCTACCTTCACTGTGACTTTAATCAGACTGACATGTATGTAATTGTGCTTGGTAATGTTATTGGTTTCTGTGTGATTATCTCGATAAATCGTAATTGTTTTAATGTAAAAATAAAATGCTATCTACATGAGATGTTGGCTGTATATAGTAATTAAGTAGTGTCCTTTCCTAGTGATTTCATTCTGTCATCTACCTTCAATTGCAATTTATTCATTCACCAAGTAATTATTTTATGCCTCATCATTAATAACTATTTTATGCAAATCATAATAAAACACCATCATCACCATCATCATCATTCAGTTGATCACCCTTTGCTCCGCTTCATTAGAATTGCCTTAGTGTTGAGCCGCTTATAGAATTAGGCCGCAGTCAGACTATGAATTCAGGATATTTGCTAAATGTCTGTTTTATGTGTAATTAAAGGGATCACTCCTCCGGTACCGGATCTTGTCACTGATCGTCTACAACTAGCGGCTCACCATCTCACGCCTACACTGCCTACCTAACCAGCCTGAAGACCGAAGACTGAATACTTCTGCTTCTTCTGCTTCGTGCTACCAGGACAGTGGTGTTTTTATTAATTGTAGTTGCGCTATAATATCGGTCGCAATTAGGCTTAACCCACGCCCTTTCTGTCTACCCTCTCTTATAATAAAAACTGTATAATCTGTTGTTGGCCGTTTTATTCTTCTGAAATAGGTAGAACCGTCACATTGGCGCCTCACTAAAGACAAAAATTGCGACCGACTTTGTAGTCCAACTATTTAAGCATTTAATAGTTTTTTTGGTGTTGGCTTCTTACTTCATAGTTTTAAGATTGATTTTGCACTTATTGTTTAGTGTATGGCACATTTATTTTTGTCAATAAGCTTTAAATATTATTATACATAATTTTTATAAGTAAATCGGAATTGTAAATCCGACGTTGTCATAAACATATATCTTGCATAATATTTACACAAACTATTCCTTTTAAACTGTCTGCCATACCCAAGTTATAAAAAAAAAATACGCTTCAATTTTAGTAGTTTAGTGTAGTAGTTTAGTGTAGCCTACGCTATTAGCTTAGTTGTAAGATTACTTTGCAACACATACCTGTCTGGGTACTGGTCTACCATACACTATGGCCTATCCTATTAAATTTCTTTCACTTCAAAAAGCTGAACTACAATATGAAGTAGAAGTGCGAGGTGGCAGTGGTGAATCTGTACAAGATCTTAGGAAGCAGATTGTTAAATTATCTCAAATCTTACCATCTGAAGACATACTTGAGTCACACTTAGACCCGAAAGATGATTTAAAGGAATTAAAGGAGTCTCTTATAAAGTCCCAAAATAATCTAGCTAGCCTACAAAAACAATTTGATAAAAATCTATTTATTCGATCTGAGACCCTTCTCCACCATATCCACTATCGTATCAATAGAATTGCCAAGTCTGATGATGTTATTGACATTTATAAGGTTTGCTTATCTAATTTTAAATCACAATTTAAAGAATTAACATCCTTTAAGCAGAGTGGTTCACAATCAGGCATTCCAACTTCTTTATCATATAATAACCCCACTGATGCTACTACTATTTCTGTCACATGTGACCGTGGACTCTCTGCTGATATTAATAAGATTAAATATTCTGGACAAACTTGTGTACATGCTTTTATACAAAGAATCGAAGAATTCGTTTTATCTAGAGGGATTCCATCCGACAAAATTCTGTTACACGCTTATGAAATATTTACTGATGATGCACTACATTGGTTCCGGTATAGTAAAGATAGAGTAAACTCGTGGGATGATTTGCGCATCTTGCTCAAACGGGACTTCAGCAGCGAAGATTACGACTATCGTCTTGCAAATGAAATCCGTTCTCGCACCCAGGGTGAGCAAGAAAACATAACCATTTACTTGTCTATTATGCATGGTATGTTTTCTCGGCTAGGGAAACCCATGTCTGAGGAAGATAAGTTAGACATTTTAATGCATAATATTCGCCCTTGTTACGCAAACACATTAGCGGCCTCCTCTTCCATTACAGCTATAGATGAACTTAAAACTGTTTGCCGTAATTACGAGAATATATCAGCTAGATTTTCACAGTTTCATGAACCGCCGAGAGCTACTAACAGTACCCTTGCTCCTGAATTCTCTTATAAACATAAAATAAGCCATTCTAATACTAATAAATCAAATGAACCATATAAACAATCATATCTAAATAAACCAAATAACTACATTAACCACAATAATTACAAGACAAATTCTACTTACAATAATAATAACAACATTAACGCTGTAGTCATGGATCAGACACTTAACGAAGTTGCCGCTATGAACCCTGAAACATTAAGACCTATGTATTGCCCTAGATGCAGATCGAATAATCATTCCCTAGGCAATTGCAAACAAGCACGCTTCCTTATTTGTTTTAAATGCGGTAAAAAAGACGTTCGTTACCCTGAATGCTCTAATTGCCATCCTACAGAGAAGAAAAACTCAGAGTCAAAAAACTAACTAGGCCAGATTGGAGCGACCGAATGAAAGAATGGAAGGACTGGCTATCCTTCATTCGTAACTTTTTCAACTTCAGTTCAGTCGCCTCAATCGATAACAAAAATCATTCAATTTTAGACAGAGCTCGACCTTATGTAAAAATTAGTGTTTCTGAATTGCCATTGCTGGGACTATTAGACACAGGGTCTTGTGTTACAATTTTGGGCAATGAATCTCATAAAAACCTATTAGAGATTGGCATTCCCTTGCGAAGCACAAACTGTGCTAATTTTACTACTGCGGGTGGCGAGACATTGCCCTCTATAGGAATAATGTCTCTTCCAATAGTATTTCAGGACCAAAAACACACTATGGACGTACACATTGTCCCAGGCATCAAAAACTCGCTCATTCTGGGTATAGATTTTTGGCGAACCTTTAACCTTTTTCCTAAACATCTAGATGCAATCTCGTTTCATAGGGATGCTGAATTAGAATATGGGACCGAAACCGTTTCCCCGGCTTCTCTTTGTTCCTACGAACATTTATCGGAAGATCAAAAAGTTACTGCTGACCAGTTGATCTCCCAATTTCGAGACATCTCATATGAAAAGCGTGGATTAGGACGTACTAGTCTAATAACACACGCAATTGACACTGGGGATGCTGCCCCCATACGTCAACGCTACTACCGCATGTCACCAGAGAAGCAAAGGATCTTGGGAGAGCAATTGGATGAAATGCTCAAGGATGACGTCATAGAACCCTGTGAAAGCCCTTGGTCTTCTCCAGTACTTCTGACCCCTAAAAAGAATGGAGAACTTAGGTTTTGTCTTGACAGTAGAAAACTTAATTCTATAACAAAAAAAGATGCGTATAGTTTACCATACATTTCAGAAATACTGGATAATCTTAGGGACGCAAAATTTTTGAGTAGTATAGATCTTTCAAAAAGTTTTTGGCAAATTTTAATAAAGGAAGAGGATAGGTGTAAGACTTCTTTCTATATTCCCTCTCGTGGTACATTTCAGTTCAAGTCGATGCCTTTCGGTTTGACTAACGCACCTGCTACACAACAACGACTAGTAGATTTTCTCTTTTATGGCCCAGAATTCGAACACAAGGTCTTTGTTTTTGTTGATGACGTCATCATAGTGTCCGAAACGTTTGAACAACATATTTCACTCCTAAAACGAGTTCCAGAAAAACTAAAAATTGCTAATCTATCTATTAACTACCAGAAAAGCAATTTTTTTAGGAATCAACTGAAATATCTTGGTTACGTCGTTGATGTTAATGGACTCCACGCAGATCCTGAAAAGGTTGAGTCCATTACTAACTACCCACTCCTAAAAATAAACGAGAAATTAGACGTTTTCTAGGGACTGCCTCTTGGTACAGACGATTCATCCCTAACTTCAGCAATTTAGCTTCACCTCTTAATAAATTAACCTCGCAAGGCAAGAAAGCCCCTCCCTTTTGTTGGTCCCAAGAAGCAGATCAAGCGTTCCAACGACTGAAGTCCCTTTTATCTTCTGCTCCTATCCTCGCCTGCCCAAACTATTGTAAACCATTTGAGGTTCATACAGATGCCAGTGATCACGGAATAGGTGCAGTTCTTACACAGAAGCTCAATAACGAAGAGAAAGTAATAGCGTATATGAGCAAATCGTTAACAAAGCAAGAGCGCAACTATAGTGCCACTGAGCGCGAGGCACTAGCCGTTCTTACTGCCATCGAACATTGGCGATGCTACTTAGAGAACGGCCTTAAGTTTACCGTGTACACTGACCATTCTTCTTTAAAATGGTTTTTCAACATCAACAACCCTACTGGACGGTTAGCTCGCTGGGGTGTTCGATTATCTACATTTAATTTTGAAATTAAACATAGGAAAGGAACTGATAACGTAGTTCCAGACAGTTTATCTCGCTCTGTCCCCATAGCTACTATAAATAACACCGTTACGAGAAACTCACCTAACACCAACGATCCCTGGTACTTGAAGATATTTGATGGCTGCATAACATCTCCTACGTCATTTCAAAATTATCGGGTGTCCAACAGTAAATTGTACCGGTACATAAAATCACTCAACCCTCTCACTAGAGAATTTGAATGGAAAGAGGTAGTACCCCTTGAACAACGAAAAACTATTATAGCTCAAAATCATTGCGAAGCAACTTCGGGTCATTTTGGTGTATTTAAAACCTTTAAACGTCTCTCACTTAAATTCTTTTGGCCTGGTATGCATCACGACGTCTCAAATTTTGTTGTCAGCTGTGACACTTGTCTTTCATACAAATATCCTAATCATACAACTCTAGGTTCAATGGGCCGGCCAAAGGACTGTAGCAGGCCTTTCCAAATGATTAGTATTGACTTAGTCGGACCCTTGCCTGTCACTAGAAAACAAAATACATTTTTACTTGTAGTCAACTGTTGCTTTTCCAAATACTGTCTCCTCTTTCCCATTCGCCGAGCTACCGCAGATATTATTTCGAGGATTATCGAAGAAAACGTTTTTCTAGTTCACGGTATTCCAAGCACTATTCTAATGGATAATGGCAGGCAATTTATTAGTAATACCATGAAAAACTTATTTTCCTCTTACAATATCCCAAATATTTTCTATACCCCACTATATACGCCCCAAGTAAACTCCGTAGAACGTTACAATAAAACTATAATCATTGCCATCTCCACCTTCATTGAAAACGACCATAGATCTTGGGACACGAACATTTCAAAAATTCAGTTCGCATTGAATAGCTCAGTTAATGAAGTTACTGGTTATACGCCTTCATTTCTAGTTTTTGGTCGTGAACTAATCATATGTGGCTCTCACTACATCGACGCTGATCTGACAGACCACATTGTCTTTACTCCGCGCGACTCCTACTCAGAAAACATGGGATTCCTCCGAAAAATATTTGACAAAGTTCAGGTTTCACTTATAAAGGCCCACTCTAGGAATTGCACCTCTTACAACCTTCGTCGTAAAGACATTGACTTTAACAGTGGAGATATTGTCTGGAAAAGAACCTACTACCAGAGTGATAAGGACAAAAGGTTTTCAAAGAAACTGGCACCAAAATTTATAAAATGCCGTATAATTAAGAAAATCTCTAAACTCGTATATGAGCTCGAAGACATGTCTGGTAATAAGCTAGGTTCTTGGCACGTCAAGGATTTTAAACTCAACTGAGGTGTCTGTTAGCGGATTTTCTCAGGAAAAATCCTAACCTAAAGAGGGGGGTATGTAACCTTGTAATTGTAAAATAGTAGCAAATACATTTTACAATCAATTGGAACTAAATATTAATACTCTAATTAACTTATAAACTATTACACTCAATTTATTTAAATAAATCATAACATAAAACTACATTGCCTAACAAAAATCAATAAAATAATGCGTAAGTAAAGCCGGGTGAAACCGTATGTTTAGCCAGCGAGCGATGTTCACGCGGCCGGCGCATGCACCGCTGAGAGCAGCAACCATTACGCGACAGTACTCTCGAGTAGTCGTTAGATAACCCTGACACTAACCGCTTGTTGGATTCATCCAAACTTCAACCTACCGAAGCTTACGAAATTAATTTAAAAGTATTAGCTATCATCTAATTGTGTAATTATCTAGTGTTCACGTTCCCCAAAAATTGGGTAAGTGTTGCAAAGTGTTTATTTATATTAAGGAAAGCTTGTAGTCGCAATGTATGGCTTATATGAATCAGCTGATTAAATGTTTTGCAGTGACATACTTAATAGGACCGGGGATACGTAGTACTGGATTAATGGATATTTAATAGTTTAACTTTTATAAAATAAATAACGCCTTAAGTCGAATATCCACCTACCTTCACTGTGACTTTAATCAGACTGACATGTATGTAATTGTGCTTGGTAATGTTATTGGTTTCTGTGTGATTATCTCGATAAATCGTAATTGTTTTAATGTAAAAATAAAATGCTATCTACATGAGATGTTGGCTGTATATAGTAATTAAGTAGTGTCCTTTCCTAGTGATTTCATTCTGTCATCTACCTTCAATTGCAATTTATTCATTCACCAAGTAATTATTTTATGCCTCATCATTAATAACTATTTTATGCAAATCATAATAAAACACCATCATCACCATCATCATCATTCAGTTGATCACCCTTTGCTCCGCTTCATTAGAATTGCCTTAGTGTTGAGCCGCTTATAGAATTAGGCCGCAGTCAGACTATGAATTCAGGATATTTGCTAAATGTCTGTTTTATGTGTAATTAAAGGGATCACTCCTCCGGTACCGGATCTTGTCACTGATCGTCTACAACTAGCGGCTCACCATCTCACGCCTACACTGCCTACCTAACCAGCCTGAAGACCGAAGACTGAATACTTCTGCTTCTTCTGCTTCGTGCTACCAGGACAGTGGTGTTTTTATTAATTGTAGTTGCGCTATAATATCGGTCGCAATTAGGCTTAACCCACGCCCTTTCTGTCTACCCTCTCTTATAATAAAAACTGTATAATCTGTTGTTGGCCGTTTTATTCTTCTGAAATAGGTAGAACCGTCACACCCACCTCGTCAAACAGCACCCAACTTGTCGAACGGCACCTGCCTCGTCGAACGGCACCCACTTCGTCGAACGGCACCCACTTAGTTAAACGGCACCCACTTCGTCGAATGGCAAACGCCTCGTCAAACCGCACGCACCTCGCAGCCGTATCACCGCTGTGCCGGTCGAAGTGGGGAGCGTGAGGTTTTTTCGTTACGGAATTTCTGGATTCGGTCCCCGCGCTCAAGGCCCGCGATAGAAGCTATGCAATAGCTTAAAAAAAGGAAAGTAATGGCCTATTATACAATCATCCTGCAAAGGCCTGCGTCATCACCACGTTTGCTAAATGCGGATTGGTAATCACAAACCCGCGCAATTTTCGATAATTCAAATCTTTTGTAGCCCGACCCGTGATTGAACCCGGGACTCCGAGATCTTGGCCTGGTATTCAAACCGCTAGACCAACGGGGCGTAAAATAGTGCCCTTCTTTTTTTAATGGAGGTCGAAATAAGATAAAATAAAAAAGTTTTTGTAAGCATTTTAACTGGATGCAGTAACATTCTGTCATAAAATAGGTATACTTTGTCTGTAATCTGTCAACTCATGATTTCATAGCAAAACGTCTAATCAGTAATTTAATTATCCAACTATTAATCAAAGTAATTCATGTCTTAATCCCATTTAGGTGTGTCTGATTTCCATAAACCCACTGACACAAAAAGCTTAAAAGAAACACATCAAAAGTCCCCTAGTTTCGCTACAAATCTGCCTTGTAATTAATACACGACATTACAGTCCGATTTTATTAACATGACACCTACAAAAAGATATCATTCCAAAATAAACTTTATCACAAACAGGGTTGATTCCATTTTGCTGTATAGAACGCTTGTAGGCCGCGGCATACCTTTGGCCATGAAAGTACTTTGTCAGAGAGACAAATGTGCCTCATACATATCCAACTATTCAACGCGAGTTTTATAGATAATCTTATAGAATCAGAAGGTAAACTGTGGCTTTTCTACCTACAGTAATTAAAGTCAACATAAATGACTAAAATTTGGTGTTTTATCCTATAAGATATAGTTCAAAATTGCCATATTCCTACTTACGTAAATAATGATAAAAAGTGTATTAAAAAACACTAAATTATACAATTTTAATTATGTAATTATATCATGTTTTGTGATTGTACAATTGTATAGTGAAAAAGTTATTTTTCTCATATTTATGAGCATTTACTGCAATCACCATTCTAAATGTTACAGTAAAATTTATTTTACTACTAGCTGTTGCCCGCGACTTCGTTCGCGTCAATTTCTGTTATTATGATCGCGATTATTTTTAAAACATTTTCCACTGATATTCCGCTTCTATTGGTCGCAGTGTGATGTTATATAGCGTAAAACCTTCCTCGATAGATGGACTATCCAACACAAAAATATTTTTTTAATTCGAACCAGTACTCCTGAGATTAGCGCGTACAAACAAACAAACTCGACTTAAGTTACTTGTATGAAAAGTTTGTGAGAAACGTATCATCGAATGTTTTTTCATTACTTGCCTAGCTCTCATATTACATGCTTTTGTGATTGAATGATTGACGTTGTTTTTTTGTCAGTGTCAACTTTATAACTCGGCCAAATTATGTCAATATATACAATATATTATGTTGTATCTACTCAATGGGGACTAACGTTTCTTTGCTCACCAGTTGGCGCCACAGACTGAGGCCCGGAGGTATAGTTGTCAAAGGCGATCGACGCCGAAACAAAGTGTTATATCTTGAATCTAATTAAAGTTTCTTATTTATAAATAACTATCTTGATATCAACAAACTAACTTCTGGAATTTTCATGCAGTTGATTAATTTATTAATCCAATTGTTTGACTAATAAAATACATTATGAATTTTATCATTATTTTCATTTCAATATATAGAGTTTGTATGTATTGATGTTTATAATCAGTAGTTTTAGCGTGAATACTACGAATTGAATTATATTGAAACTTTCCAGTTTGTAATGTAGTGAGACATTAAAATAATATAATTCATCCGTCTGTGTCATCGCGGAAAAACGGTATAACAGACGATAGATGGCGCTGCGGTTATTTACCATTTTTAGGTAAAAAAATTATAGTTATGGTGTATTCACACTAGGGTGTTTTATAATTGACGTATTAATAACGATAAAACGCAGGTTTAATGCCTAGACACGGACAAAGTTATTTTTTGTATTCTTATCATAACTTTGACAAACAGTTTGTTTATAAAATTTAACAGTTTACTATAACCAGTCTGATCCTTTGATAATGAAGCTTAAAAGAAAACTTTTATCAAATCACTCAAATAACAAAAACGCATCTATTTTGAAGATTTCATCACTGTTACCAGAATTTGCAAGCAATGAATTCGTTTTAAAATAGGTAAAAAATCAAGGGACCAAAAAACAAAAAAGTGTGTCTTCTGCGATATTAAGTTCTTGAACTATGCCAGTGCTTCATCTTTGACGTTTGACGCTCTCATCTCAGCGGAATGAAAATTAAATTGCCCACATAATTGACAGAAAAGTGTCGTGAGATAAAGCGACTTGCGCTGTGTCACTATAATCAGAGTTAACTCAAATTCACAGAAACAATGACCCGACAAACAAAGGACTGTCGAGTTCATTGACATATCATAAATATCAACTCAGCATTCAAAGGGATGCTATGCACTTTCATATAATTACTGATCCCGCAAAATTTACTCAATTTTCGATCAGAACAAAAACTTCTATTAAGTACTTAGGTCTAAGAGGCAGCGTTTTTGAGTTTTGAAACCCATTTTAAATCTAGAAAACAGCGTTTAAAAGTCTCATAAAAATTTTTTAATTTTCCCTTTATACCTTAACACGCATGGGACAGTAAAAAATTAAAACTATGCTGCGAAAAATATTTTCGGGTGAAAACTTGATTTTCATTTTTTACTTCTGGGCTCTAAATGCGATACTGAACGCCTATAAAAATTTTGGAAAGTATACTTACTTTAATCAAATCGTGTAACCGGTAATTATCATTAATGAGATGCGCAACGCGTAAAAAAGTGTTGCTAGGTGGCCGTATCAAAAATTTTAGATTTTTGCGGGACATTTTCTAAGTGCTTTATCTTGATATTTTTGTACTGGGCCATACCAAAAGAAAAAATACGTCATTTGTTTTTTTTGTCTCGTAGTCACTCGTAGATTGATAATAATATATTAAAATTTGGAAGGTGGTTAAAATTTCATCCTGTATAATTGGGTAACTCATTTTAATTTACATCTCATATTATAGATGTAAACCTTAATGTTTTATTTAAATTCTAAGAAGCATTACTTTAGCATTACACTTGTGGATTCTGAGGCTCTACTATACAATGTGATGCCCTTATAAGGTACATAAATATCCGTCTTTTTTACTTACTCTAAGAATATATTAAGCATCAATAAGAAATTAAGCATGAGTAAAAGAGACAAATGAAGTCAAATTCGAACATTCCGTTTTAGAGTAGGCCTTTGTTAACATTCGCAGACGTACTTACTTTAGAAATTAGAAGATGAGATTTTTAGGAATGTTAAAGATTAATAAATAATTCAAATAATCAAAGTTATTTGTATTTAACATTTTTGAGATATATATTATTTGCAATTTTGTTAGTGCGTTATTAACTATAAAATATTTAATCAACGAAGTGATACAAAAGAAGATTCTTAATGGGGGCTATCGCTAGTGAATTTGCCACTAGAGGCGCTTGTGTCGCGTGAGGTCCATTATCATTCACTTTTCACTGGTTTTAGCGGGCTTTGTTACATAAATTATAATTTCTTTAATTTACCTGCTGGAAAGTGATATTCTTCGTAAAATTATCGCAAATATCGATTATTTGGCGATTAATATGAACGCTTTGAAAGCGGAATTAAGAAAAAGCGCAAAAATAGGCGGCCTCAAAGAGCAACTATTTCAGAAGTTAGTTTGTTGATGCGGAGATAGTTATTTATAAACAATATAACCTTAATTAGATTCAAGATATAACACTTTTTATCGGCGCCAATCGCCTTTGGCAGCTATACCTCCGGACCTCAGTCTACAGTGGCGCCAGTGTGAGCAAAGAAACGGTATTCCCCATTGGACGCGTTTTACGGGTAAATACCTAATTAAAATTTTCTCCCAAAATTCTGTTTAAAAATAAGCTATTTTTTATGTACATTTCAAAGAATAGACCTTCCCTGTCAATCAATAAGTATATATCTGGTAGAATCCTACTAATCCTACTTGCAACATTCGTTTAAACCACTTACAAGTATATGGAAGGTAAAAGTGGGAAGGTAAAAGGTCAAAGTGGGATACCGCTGGTCTGCCTCCCGTTCCTACAGCAAGTCCAAGAATCGTAATATTTTTCGTATTTACCCCACATTATGTTAAACTAACGTGGAAAAACGTAAATGCATTCTGGAGATCATTAGAGCATATTCCACGTACACAATAGTGATGTGCATTTGTCGAAAGTTTCAGACGATGATATTTTAACTTTAGATAATGAGTAACTCGTACTAAAAAATATTACACATGAAAATTTAAAGTTGTTTCATTATTCATTAATTTGTTTTAAGATAAGATTTTCATCAGAATAATAACTATGGGTATAGTTAGGATTCTGATGCCGCAAACCATACGCTTAATCAAACTTTGCAAAGGAAATGTAAAATGTTACATCAACATTAAGGGGAAACACAAGGACCGTTTTTTCATACAAACGTAGTCCCCTGTTTCCTCCCTGGATAATGCCAATAGAGCAATATTTTTTATAACAAAAATTTATGGCCACTATTAGCATGTTTCTATGTTTTCCATTTTTTCATAAATTAAATAATAAAAGAGATATGAGCCTCCAAAAGTCTTAAAAAATTTGCCAGATTTTCCACTGTGCTCAAACATCCAGAAAACAAATTTGGATAAATTTTAGAAAAAAAACAAAATATACGAACACGGCCAAAGCCTTTCTTGAATTTTTAATAAAAAAAATATTTAAATCGGTCTAGTTTTGGTAACGTTGATTTTATGTGCTTTTAGTAGGTATTTCGGTCTTAAATGCAGTTGTCTCTATCGCGCTCTGCGGTGGATACGTTCGGGACTGCGCGACAGCAATAGATTTTACAAATACCTATTTTTCAATTCTCTCGACCGTAGTGTTTCCTCTTAATTTTGACAATAAACAATAACTAAATAGTAAAATATTAATATGGCGCTTTAATCTTCATATATATTTATTTTTTAAGCAGTACCTATTTATATTTGCAGCATAACATGCTTATTTATTTTACTAAGTACGAGTATAAACTTTATAAAAACAACTTAGGTGCTTTTAGACCCTTATACAAAAATATTGTTAAGAAAGACTGTTTTTATCTCAAAATTTTTTTTTTAATGATGCCCAAAATTATAAAAATTCTGTATTTCTACCATAAAGTCGCTCACAATTTTCCCAACACTAACCACCAACATTTTCCGTTTGAATATGACGCGCTATGTCATACGACATGAATAACAGTCATTTGAATTAAAGGGTATGAAGCAATAAGAACGAATTATGATTACATACCATTTTCAGCGGCCATTAACGTCTGTGAGAATTACAAGACATTTTGTGAATGTTGAGAAAAAATGTCGGTCTATTTTATTCTCTGATTGTCACAAGCTTCAAGTGGTATGATTTCATTTATTTATTTTATTACATGGAAATTAATTTTGAAAATGTAAGTAAACACTGTGGTTGGCTTAAATAAGCTTCACCACTTTTCGTCTTTAATAGGCTGAAAAAGGCGGCTTGTATTCAGATCGATAAATTGACTGAAGAAATTTTGACTACGGAAACCTTACTTTTATCCAGAGTAGGAAAATGTACGGTTCCCGTGGAGTAAATTCAAATTTTCAAGATTCCACGCATGTGAAGTCGTGGGCAACAGCTAGTTATTTGTTGTAAAGTAAAAAAGTAAAGTAACAGCCTATAATCATCCCACTGCAGGGAAAGGCCTCCATCATTGAATTCATGTTACCATAGCAATGATGGGAACTGGCATAATCAACACGCTTGCCAAATGCGGGTTGGTGATCACAAACCCGAGCATCGAAATTCGAAACTTTTTGTTGCCCGACCCGGGGATCGAACCTGGGACCCCGAGATAAATAAATAAATAAATAAATGTGGACAACATCACATACATTGTCCTGATCCCAATTTGAATAACTATTTAAAGCATTCGTATTTTGGAAACCAGAAACAACGAAGGTACCACAAACACCCAGACCCGAGAAAATGTAGAAAAACACATTTTTTCTACATTAACCCGTCCGGGAATCGAACTCGGGACCTCGGAGCAGGCGACACCTTGAAAACCGGTGTGTACGCCACTCCGCCACGGAGGTCGTCATCTTGGCCCGAGGGTCGAGATCTTGGACCGGTATTTAAACCACTAGACCAAGAGGCGTTATTTGTTGTTAATTTTATGAAATGTCAAATTGAGCATGTTAATCTGCTAGTAATAATTGGTTGTAAGTTAATTCAGTCAGTTTAGATTATTTAAGCATTATCAGTCAAATGAAACAATCTATCTATTATACTGTTTTAAACTTTCATGGTCACTATCGTAAGAGTTAGTTATTTCGAGATTTCTACCATGTGCCTTGTTTTTTATGAGTTTCCGATTCCGGCACTGTTGCAAGCGCCATGATCGCGGAAGAACTCTCTATTGAATTTCCATTCAGTTCAGCGGTATTTGCTCATGTTCCAAATATGTTATGTTGATTACAATTAGACTTAATTGAATGGATCGTATAGCTCAAATTGCAACAGTAAGCGATAAGTTAGTTCATAAGGTATGAAAAACAACTTTATCACCAAGTCAAACATCAAACTTTTATCCACTGTGAGTTTTAAGAGGAAACACTAAGGGCGAGAGAATTGAAAAATAGGTATTTGTAAAATCTATTGCTGTCGCGCATTCCCGAACGCCTCCCGCAGAGCGCGATAGAGACAAACTGCATCTTGGACCGAAAACACCAACTAAAAGCACACAAAATCAACGTTTCGTAGTCCCCCGATTCCTTTTCTAAAACTAGACCGATTTAAAGACTTTTATCTTTAAAAATTAAAGAAAGGCTTTGGCCGTGTTCGTATATTTCGCTTCTTTTCTAAAATTTAGCCAAATTTGTTTTCAGATGTTTGAACACAGTGGAAAATCAGGCGAATTTTTTAGATTTTTGGAGGTTCATATCTCTTTTATTAATTAATTTATGAAAAAAAATAAAACATAGAAACATGCCAATAGTGGCTATAGATTTTTGTAATAAAAATTATTGCTCTACTGGCATTATCCAGGGAGGAAACAGGGGACTACGTTTGTATGGAAAAATGGCCCTTGTGTTTCCTCTTAAGACATAAATAGACTTAACACCAGATCAATCAAGAAGAATAATAGCTTACATCGAAATACCAAAAGGGAATACTCTAAAATTAGTACGAAATTAAGTGTGCCTGGTTTAACGATGTGTGGAGACAAATAAAGACAAGAATGAAGTGTGGGTGTAATAAATCAGTGTAGTTTGGGAGACAGCGTACCTAGCTAAATGAAAACAGCCAGTCACTTTATTATTATATGTTTAAGCAGTAAGAAAAATAAATAACTTTCTGTTTGACGGAAGGTCTTAATGTTAATGTTATGTTATGTTATGGTGTTTAAGACCAAGAAATTATTTTAATGTTTTTTTTGGTGAACATTTTTTTATGAATATTATACTAGGAAAACAAGGTTCAACTAATAGAAATTACAACAATTGCGATCATAATTAAAAATAATAAAATAAGGTTAACGTTAATTAGATCCCAAAGAAACTAGCTGTTAAAGCACTTGATTTGTGGAAATCAAAAACAACGAAGGTACGACAATCACCCAGACCCGAACCAATGTAAAAACATTTTTTTTTCTACGGGGAATCCGGTGTACACCCTTACCGACAGTAAAACAATAGCCAGAACTCCATCATGCCAAACTAGAAATAATCATGCGCTCACACAAAATTGATTGCTCATTTCTCAGTTCAGTTAAAATTTTGTTAGAACAAACTTTGTATATACTGATCTGTCTGTACTATGCCAAGTGCGCGTGAGACGATGCGTTGCGACGCGGCAGAGATATATTGACACCTCACAATCATTTTCAAGGGCTTTTGAGTTTGTGTATAAGGTATTTTGACTGAAATAGACTTGAAGATTGATGATTTTAGTAATTTAATATTTAACTGATGAAAAAGGGTAATTTTTTATATTGATGCGTGTCCATATTCAGCGAATTACTTAAATTAAATCCTGGTTGTAATTTATAATGTATCTGCTTGACATTTTGTAATCTCTTTGTTTTTATTTGGGTTTTTAAATGATAACGATAGTTTCTTATTTGGTAGGTTATTTCTAAATTTGACTTGCTTTACAGTAACACTTCAGTGGATAGCGTTTGTGTAAATTTAAGGAACCAATATAATCGCATTCGCAAAAGACTTGCGATTAATATCTTTTTTTAAATTTGTTGAAATATTTGTCTCTCGGCTGTTGGTAGGTAGTAATTGTAATACATACGATGACGACCATTTGGATCAGCGGTAGTTAACGCTTCTTCTAACCCATGGGTCGCGGGTTCGATCCCCGCACAGTACAAATATTTGTGTGCATGAACATGTCTGTTTGTACTGGTCTGGGTGTTTTCTATGTATTATAAGTATATATTTACAAAAAAAAAAGTATATAAGTAAGTTTATCGGTTGTCTAGTACCCCATACGACAGGGTACTTAATAGTAGCTTAATTTGGGACTAGATGGCTTTGTGTGGCCCAGTGTGGCATGTCTTAAAATATTTATTATTTATTATTATACCAATACCATTGATGAGACAACGCCTGCTTATAGCATAGAATCACTTGAGTAAATTTAGCAAAATAGTTTGTTTCGATGGCTTATTTGTACAATAAAATTGTCAGCTGGTTAGCGTTTGGTCAAAAATTAAAATCCCACGAAAAGCAGCAGATTATTTTTTAAATTCAAAAATTTCATATTTCTTTATATATTTCAGTATCAGGTAGTAATAATTGTTCAATGAGATTTTAGGCTATGTGAATTATCCAGTAGCGTACAAAGAGATTAATTTAAACCATTCACTTTGACGCGATATTATGTAAAAATTTAATTTGTCGAAAATGTCCTGTGGTCGCGTGATTGCGGGCTGTGAAATGATACCACTAGCTCCAACGAACAGCGGCTGATGTGGTTACCTGAATATAACGCTAACTGATTGGTACTTTGATTTCAATCATGGTATAAATTTTATTATTTACTTGCGGACCCCGCGAGCTTCGTTTCGCCTCACTCGAACATAATGTTTGATTTTGAAGTCTTAAATTTTTTTAATACTTATTATCCTATTCCCGACAAAGACAAACCCAGACACACCAAAATCATCAAAATCGGTCCAGCCGTTCTTTCTTATTTATACAGGATTATTTCAGTGTCGAGCTCTACCTACCAGAAATCAGTACTGTCGGTAATCTTTAGATACTTATGACAAATCCTTTTTTAGAGTTCCGTACTCAAAGGGTAAAAACGGGACCCTATTACTAAGACTTCGCCGTCTGTCCGTCTGTCCGTCTGGCTGTCACCAGGCTGTTTCTCAAGAGCCGCAACAGCTAGATGGTTGAAATTTTCACAAATTATGTATTTCTGTTGCCGCAATAACAAAAAATACTAAAAACAAAATAAAATTAATATATAAAAAGGGCTGCCATACAACAAACGCGTTTTTCAGCCCTTTTTTGCTCGATATCAATAATGGCAACAGATAGGCACTACATTAACCATGAAAATGTACTTATTTACTGTTGTTTACCTAGTCAATGGTACGGTACGCTTCGCGCGCGAGCCCGACTCGCACTTGGCCGGTTTTTTAATAAAACACGGTTGTGTCACACGGTCATTTTATTGAGCTTGCAAACAATGTAGAAGGAAATTTTGAAATCAGAACGTACTTTTACATGATTGAAATCATATTTTTAAAATAACTGGCCAGTCTCTCACACATACAACCTTGGTCGCAATATTTCTTAGTGGCTTGGTATGCTGAAATAAAAGGTCGAGGTTGTATCTAGCGTTTATAGAGATGTTACGACGTTTTGATATGTAACAGCAACTACTAAAAAATTTTAATATGAAATTTAAAAATTAATAATACCTAATTGCGAGTTCAATCATGAAAATTGTTTTCCTAAAAATTTTTAGAAACATAAGATAAATAATATTATAATGTCTTACTCAGTAAGTAGAATGTCTGTATATGGAGTAAAACGTTCACTTTTATTTTCATTTCGAACCGATGAAAAAGCGTCTCAGACGAAAACTAATTTAGAATACATTTCCAAAGGACGACTTATAAAAATATTTCTTTTAGCAATTCGTAAAGTTAAATAGTTTTAACAGAAATTGGAATTTATTATTTTTAAATCCATGATTGAGTTTTTGTAACGTTTCAAAATGAAATTCCTTTAGGACGAAACGTTTAAGAAAGATGAAAAATTGTTAAATTAACAGCTTTGCTGCTGATATTTTTAGTGTTGTATTGTTTCCGGACTTTAATAACTTAAGGACTATGGGCAAAACATTTTGATGCTTACATACTACGTATATATATAACTGTATCTTTTGATGTGATGAATAAGGAATTACAGATACAGATCTAAACAGTTTGTTGAAAACTTACAACAGAAAAAATTACACGAGCCGCCATTAGTCAGTTTGTTTTAGCATAACACCATATTAATAAATAGTTCAATCCGTAAAACTAAGTAATATTCCTTTTTTCTCCACTACTTCAAAAAGGCAAAAAAATCCTTTAACAAGTAAATGCTGACGTCATTTGTTTTCTTTTCATTTTATTTTGCTGTATAATCTAAACTATGTCCCACTTGCTACAGAGAGCAATTTAAAATTTGTTTATTTTAGTTTCATTCTGACGTAAAGAGTTCAACAAACATCTTTAAACTGAGTAAAGTCTGGACTTCTTAAGCTGATAAGTGTAAAAACTTTCATAGTGAATGATGAACGAAAAAGAATTGTGAAATGCTGCCATTGACAATGATAATTGAATACAAACAATGTGATCAATCACAATGACAGAGTATTTTAACGAGCGATAAATAATTTCAAAATACTTAGCAAAGTTCGTCTGCCTACATACTTATGGTCAAACTTATTATATGTAGCAAGTTCAGTGACTTTCAAAGACATTTTCATATGAAAATGTATGACACTTTATTATCCTAGCTTGAACTGGCAAGTACCTCTTTGTAACATAATTATTTAAGACACAATAAAACATAATTTTAATTGACAATAGAGAACATGTTTCTTGCGCTGCTTCGTCTCGGCACTAGCCGACTATTGTCCTAAAGCAGTGAATACTGAGATGGGTAAAAGCGTTTCTTGGAGCCCTTTGCAGAAATAAAACATATTTTTACTAATTTTTTTAAAACTTAGAGAAATACCTCTTTACTAAAATTTTTCCACATAATGTACTTTCACTTAAAATTACAACAGAGGTTACCTTGAACAACAGTGTAAATTATCGATGCTTAAAATTTGCTGATGGGTAAGAAAGATGAAGTACCTATCGATTTGTTACTTAGTAAATAAAAATCAAACCCGGTTGCAAAGCATAACGTTATACAATCGACAACGAACCGCCACAGGCAACTAAAGTCAACAGCGACGATAACCGTTTATTTTAACGATCTACATTTAAATCGCGGCGGCCAAATCGAAATATTAAAATTAATTCGAATATCGAAGTCACGCATCGATCACAATGGAATCTCAGGCAGTGGGATCTCTCACCATTAAATGTAGAACACTAGGCCTAGAGTAGCTACTAGTCTGCCATCATAAAGTCGGGCTACTAGTAGATAAACAGCAACCATAGGGCCCAAATGAAAAATATGTTAACGGATTTAGTACGCGTTTATTTCTGATTTAACCCGACGATTCGAACACTTTACAGCGTTCATAGTCACGGGCAGACCATGCCCGTAAAGTCAATAATAAACGCGTACTAAATCCGTAAACATATCTTTCATTTTAATGTATATTGTTCTCGTAACTCAAGAAAACAGTATGTTAACCACAAGACTACTACTAGATAATACTATTTGGTAAAATCAACGTTAAATCTTTGGTCAGTGATGGATGACATATATTGAAATATGATCGCTCGATATGGGTCTCATAAGAAGGCTTAAGGTCGCACATCGAATGTAGAGAGCGATTCTTAGTATTTACCTGCGTGATAAAATCAGAAATAAGGAAATCCCTAGAACTGAGATAACCGACATCGCACTAAGAATTTTGGAGCTGAAGTAGGAGGAGGCAAGACACATAGATAAAAAAAACAGTGGCAACTGGGGCAGAAAGGTTTAAGGAATGGCAAGCGCGCACCAGACGATGATCTATGGGTAGACCCACAGCTCCTAACAACCGAGTGGATTGATTTGATTGACGCAAGACCGATCGTTGTGGAAATCCTTAGAAGAGGCCTATTTTCAGGAGTTATATATATAATAAAATATTATATATAATACTGATTTAAACTTCCATGGTCTTTATCATGAGAGTTAATTGATACGGGCTTTATACCATGTAGGTACCTTAGTTCATATTATGAGTTTCTGATATATCGGCACTGTTGCAAGCGCCATGATCACTTGAGAACTGATGTCTATTCGGGTGGGTAGTTGTTAGAAGCAGACAACCTTCCGTCCGATAATTTGCGGAAGCCGAAATAATCCGAAAAATACTATATTGCGATCGGATACTGTAAGTGTTGTGTCGAAAACAGAAGTGTAATAATAGTGAGTTTTCAAACAGTGGTACCGGTATCGTGTGTATAAAAGACTACGATGGAGGGTAAACCGATTTGTCTGTTCTTAACAACTACCCACCCGCATATATATCAGTTCTTTCGTGATCATGGCGCTTGCAACAGTGCCAAAATATCGGAAACTCATAAGAACTAAGGTACATGGTATAAACCCCGTATCAATTAACTCTAATGATAGTGACAATGGAAGTTTAAATCAGTATTATAAAAAGGTAGGTACATGGTATAAACCCTGTATCAATTAACTCTGATGGTTTACTGATAACATAAATAGATGTAATTGCAAAATTCGTGACAAAGTAGCACATTTTGAACAATGCCGCAGCTTGTGTATTGGACGCAGGCACTTAATGATCACTTTGTGTAGGGCAACTTCAAAATGAACAATAGTAATATTTGCCTACATGCACAGTGCTGCGTGCTGCGTTAAGAATACCTTATAGTTCCCTCGTGTCCGTCTGTCTATCTGTGTTTATGTATGTCCATAAATATATCCGTAGTCCATACATTTATAAACCATAACGTGATATTATGAAACAAAAAGATCAAATAAGTCTGCATTTACAATTTATAACTAGGGAATCTTAATAATACATCCAACACTTGTTCTGTTTTTTTTGCCCGTTCGCAGCAGAACCTTTAGGTGCAAAATTTTTTGCAAGCATACATAACTGTTTTCTCCGTCTCGACACAATGGGGACTACCGTTTCTTTGCTCACCAGTTGGGGCCACTGTAGACTGAGGTCCGGAGGTATAGCTTTCAAAGGCGATTGGCGCCGAAACAAAGTGTTATATCTTGAATCTAATTAAGGTTATATTGTTTATAAATAACTTGATATTAACAAACTAACTTCTGAAATAGTTGCTCTTGAGGCTGCCTATTTTTGCGCTTTTTCTTAATTCCGCTTTTAAAGCGTTCACATTAATCGCCAAATAATCCATATTTGCGATATTTTACGAAAATAAATTATAATTTATGCAACAAATTCCGCTAAAACCAGTACAAAGTGAATGATATTGGACCTCACGCGACACTAGCGCCTCTAGTGGCAAATTCACTAGCAATAGCCCCCATTGCAACGAACATATTAAAGATACTGAACCTAGCTCTATTGGCGCTATAGTGTCCACTCGTGCAATAACCGTAAAAGATAATAATCGTGGACAGGGCAGCGCGCAACATGGCCGCCGCGGCCGTAATTGGCGGGAATTGCATTTTGTTAATATGTAGTTGAGCTAATTGTTTAGGGATGATTTTAATTGGTCGATTCTATAGATATTTAAATAACGATTTGTGTTAGGGAAAACCGGGACCAATGCCCATGATTTATACCACGACTTTACTCGGTAAGAAACTATTTTTCTTAATTTGCTTGGATCAGGTGAGGAACAATAATTTAAATAAAGGTTACAGCAAAATAAATTTAGAGTGAATTGCAAACTGATGCATCTCAAAAAAATTTTATACACCGTGCAATTTTAACCACCTGTGAAGCGAAACCCACGTTATTGGACCATCATGGCAGTGTTATTTTTTTTAATTAAAAATAATTTTAGAAAAATTTATTTTTTGATTCAGACTTTTAATTTTGTAGCACTCTGTGACGCGCCCAGACGTATTATTTTTCTGCGGCAGGGTCTCGGTTTAAAAGATCTTACACAGCTACATCTGTGGGCGTCACAGCGTGTTTCAAAATAAATTGCTGAACCGATATTCAATATTTTAGTTAATTTTTTTTGTAAAAAAGATTTAATAACATTGCCAAGATATTATACATAATGGTTACATAACGTGGGCTTCGTTTTACAGGTGGTTAAAATTTCAGGGAGTATAGTTACAACGATTATCAAGGTTCAGAGAGTCACTTACATAATATTAAGCATAAATATAAGTATAACATGGACAAGGTAAATTAAAAAAAAAAATTTTTACAACAGAAATATATATAATAGGGTTTAAAGTATGAAATTGCCGATTTGTACTGAAAATCAAAATTGTTTATTTTTTAATTTTTAACAAATTTATTTAATCAAAATAGTTACCATTATTATTTATACATTGCTGCCATCTAATAGGAAGGTCATTTATGCCTTTGTGATAGAACTCTGAGGATCTAGACTGCACAAACTGTGTGAAAGCATTTTGTACTGCCTCCTGGGAAGAAAACTTCTTGTCACGTAGATAATTGTCCAAATCACGAAAAAAATTGGAGTCCGTTGGAGCAAGGTCTGGCAAATACGGAGGATGTCGAATGGTTTCTAAATGCAGTTCCTGAAGGGTCAAAACGGTTTCTCGTGCTGTATGAGGTCTCGCGTTGTCATGGAGCAATAATGGTGAAGATCGATTCATGAGTCGGGGCTGTTTTACTGCTAGTTTTGCCAACATTGTTCGGAGTTCGGCACAATAGACATCTGCCGTTATTGATTGACCAGATCGGAGAAAACTATGGTGAATAACACCATGCTGAGACCACCAAACAGTTACCATTACGTTTTTATTGGTAGGTTTTGCTTTAGGACACTGTTGTGGCGTTTGACCTGGGGTCAACCATTGCATTTTTCGTTTACGGTTATCATAAAGAATCCACTTTTCATCACATGTCACAATTTGATTTAATATTCCTTCATTTCTGTACCGATTCAGCAAGGCAACACAAGTTTATACTCGCGTTTCTTTCTGCACATCAGTCAAATCATGTGGCACCTTTTTTTCGTATTTTTTTATTTTATTGATTTGACGCAAATGAGTCAATATTGTGGGTAAAGTTACGTTAAACCATGCCGCTAATTCCTGGGTAGTTTGACTAGGATCGGCTTACACCATTTCTCTTAATTCATCGCTAATCACCTGTGTAGGCGGTCTTCCTCGTGGCTCGTTCTTCAAGTCGAAGTTTCCATCACGAAAGCGTTTAAACCAAAATCGCACGGTGCGTTCATTAGCAGATCCCTCTCCAAACGCAACATTGATATTGCGGGCTGTTTCTTCTGCGTTACTTCCGCGTCGGAACTCGTATTCAAAAATCACTCGAATTTTCGCAGTATCCATCTTTCTTGTCTAAGTTAAATAACAAAAACAATTGAAAGTCGATATTCAAATGTTTCACATTTTTTAAAAGAAGAACATCATAGAAACAATGTGAAAAAAAGTTTCATTCAAAAACCTTAAACCCTGAAGATTCTATGTCAATTCAAAGAACCTATTACAATAAAACGGCAATTTCATATTTTAAATATTTTACAATACAAGTATTTTATATGTATAAGAAACGCCTTTCCATTTAGCGGTATAAGAAACGCGTATCCTACTAATTATAAATCAACTAGCCCGATCTAATATACGTGAACAGACGTCAAGTACAGCACACAGTTTGTGACGTCATAGACTAGCAAACTGACGTCATTCACAGCGTTCGAAATGTGCAACGTATTTAAGCTCTGCACAAAGCTTGGCTTCTATGGCTGCTTTTGGTCTTTAGTTATCTTTGATGTTAATTTTTTTAAATAAGTTTTAAGTACAAATAGGCATGGTCTCTGGATGGCACCATAAAAAATAAATGTTGCTATCTAGAGATATTGATCAAAACGTTAAAACTCATTTATGATTTAACGTAAGTTTTTCTCTTCTCTGAAATGTAAAACATAAAAAAATCTTATTCTTAAACCAAATGCTTAGAAATTTTATGTAAGACACACATAACTGCCTTCTTTACATTTTTGTGTGTCTTATTTCTCTCTTTCTACTGGCAATCTATTCATAATATTAACCCTATCTAGTTTGGGAGATAAAATAATGTAAAAATAAGATAATACTCATACTCACACTTGGAATGAGGTCAAATTTGATTACCATCAAAAGGTCAATGATACCACAGGCGACCTATTAACAAATAAAATATACATTAACGAACACAAAACTGTCCAACAAATCCTATTACTGTCTACCGAATTCGAACTTCTAAGCCGAAACTAATTTGAACCGACTTTAGTTCGCCTAAAATAACTTGTTTTCGTAACAGTAGTAAATCTAATGCAATCTAATAAAGCGGACACTCCAACAAATGTACGGTTTAATGGGGACAATTTAAATTCTTTGGAAGCCGAGTCATGTGGAGTTAGGGTAACCAGATGCTAAATTGAAAAATCCTGATGTAAAATCTTGAATTCTTATTGAAAAGTCCTAAAATTTTGTGGTAGTTGTAGGTAAAATAAGATGTTGTTAGCAAAAAAAAAAACAATTGCATCATTTTACAATTTGAAACAAAAAGAACACGTCATGCTATACTTGCATTTGTAATCAGAAAAGCCGTGGCTTTGAAAATGGCTCCCCCGAACTAATAATCTGGCCTACAAAATCTTTAAATAAGATACTGGAGTTCTAGATTCGGCCTGAATTAATTAGTTTGTCTTTTCCTGTGTTGCGAACTTAGAGCTTTTGAACTTTAGGCGGTACCGTATGGAAATAAAGCCATTTTGCAGATATCCGTTGGACTTAAACATTTATCTTCATCATCTCAGTCAAGCGCCACGGAGGTTGTCAAAAAATATAACTACCTCCATGTAGGAGTGGCGTACGCACCGGTTCAAGGTGTTGCTTGCTCCAAAGTTTCAAGTTTTATTCCCGGACGGATCAATCTAGATAAAAAAAAAAGTTTTTGATTTCGAACAAAGTGCCTGAATAGTTACTTACCTTGGGAGGAGAGCAATTCATGCACCGTAGTGCACATGTATTTAAAAAAATGATGCCCATCGCTGAAGATATGCATCTCCTAAGGATATGCAGAACGATCGGTCCTTTGCCACTCGCATCTAGTGGCTTTCCAACACATAGAAGAACCGATGGCTGGCGAAGGGAGGAAATGTGCTGGAATGGAGACCGTGCACTGCTAGCTGATCTGGTGAAAGTCACAGAAAGCCACTGGTTGCGAGAGGCCGGTTAATAATGACATTTAAAACATTTTGTTGCTAATTATTGCCTGCTCCATATGCACCAGGTCAAGATCTTGGGGCCCTGGGTTCGATCTCCGGATCGAGCAAATGACAAACCAGAACATTATTCGAAAGTTTCAAATTTTCGAACATTGCTCTGGTTTGTCATCTCCAACTCGCATTTGTCAAGTGTGGTAGGTAATTCCTGTTCCCACTAATGCTGTAGGCTTGAATTCAATAATGGAGGACTTTGCACTGCAGTTTGGTTATAGTTTCTTTGCTTTTACTAAGGCGATTTGCAAAAGCTCGATTGAAAATTGACTTCAGCACGAATTCAACGGCTATCGGGCAGAATTGATCATTAAAATCTTCAACCAATCGATTTGCTTCTAAGCTCCGTCGGTTAGTTTCACTTACATAGTCATTATATTGAAAGCTCCTTACAAGCAGAGTGATTAGGAAGTAGCTTTGACACCGGATGCTTGCGCCAAACTAATTAACCAACCGGGAGCTTCATACTAAACTTGAGGTGAGGGTGCTTTTGAGCTTCCCCTATACGTCATTAGAAAGTTTTGTTCGCGGAGACTATAAATTTATGCAGACTTAGAATGTTGTGACTTTTTAAGAAAATTAAAGTAACAGTCTGTAATCATCCTACGGCAAGGCAAAGGCATCCATCGTTGAATTCAAGTAACTACAGCAATGATGGGTAAATACATATAATTACCACATTTGTTTCTATCAAACTCTAACTAAATCAATGTACTTATAGATTGACGCCTAGTTGGTCCAGTGGTTTTAAGCAGGTCAAGATTGTAGAAGTCACAGCATTAACCCACTGGAGAACAAAGCCCTCCATCATTGAAATCGAGCTACTACTGCAATGATGGTCACATGAATAATCACCAGCTTACCAAATGCGGATCAATGATCAAAAACCCGAGCAATGTTCGAGAATTCGAAAATCTTTTTGCCTGACCCAGGGATTGAAGCCAGGATCTGAGATATTGCCGCAATACTTAAACCAGTAGCCCAATCGGGCGTTACTAGACCAATGGGTCGTTACTAGACCAATGGGTCGTTACTAGACCAATGGGTCGTTACTAGACAAATGAGTCGTTACTAGACCAATGGGTCGTTACTAGAACAATCTGGCATTACTAGTCCAATAAAGTATTACATTAAAATAAAATAAAAAATCTGTATCAGTAATAGAAAATGTTGGTTCCGGCGGCCTCCTTACCATTTGAGCACTTACCAAACATTTAGGTGCATGTTCATAAGGGTGAATTCGCATTATGATAGATATAAAAGATGATAGGCTCTGCGGTGTTAGGCTTCGTAATAGGCTGCCTGGATGCTACCACCCTCCTGCCTGAGTCCAGCGCCAAACAGTTTTTCTGTGTTACGCTGGTGTGTGGGAGAACCAGTGCCATTTTCTAGGTAAGCTCGCTCCATCTTAGGCTTCTTCTTAACCGTAGAGTTAAGTAGGTTATAAGTAATCCCATTGTATATTTAAAAAAAGATGACTGCTTATAAATATTAATTTCAAATGGACACTTTTGTATAGATCTGTATACTTATCTGGTTCTTAATTACTCGGTGAAAGAAACAAAAAATTAAAATATAAATTTAATTAGTTTTGGAGGAAATTAGATACATAAACCGATTATAAACTTCACAAATAGCACTCTAAAACAATCCGACTCCACTCCATAAAACTGAAGAACGCACCTGTTGTATAAAAAAACAAAAACGAACTTCTATTGTATTCTATAAATAGTAGGAATGTACTATGGTTCGTACGATATGCGAGCTCCGCAGACAGACGGGTAAAAATAAAATTTACATGCGAGACACACGGCTTTGTCCTTTTAAAATGATATTGTTTTCATAAAATTTGTACACAAAAAAACTGACCAAACTCATACAATTTAATCTTTATACGAATTTGTATGCGTTGTATAATCACGTGAAAAATATTAATAACACTTACAGATAATAGTTAAATATACATAATTATCTCGAGATTTTCAACCTCCTGAACTACGAGTATTTATAATATTAATACCTGGTCGACCAAGCTTTGGTAAATCGTGTTTTTTTTGGATATTTACTTAGATACGAATTACAAACTTAAAAAAGATATAAAGGTATCTTGAAAAAAAGGAAAGAAAAATATCTGGACTAGAACCGGGGTCTTCTGGTATCAGGACCGTCTGCCAGAATCGGATAAAACGACGTATTCAAAGATTTAAACCAAGATAGATCGATTTATCGCCCCCAAAATACTGAATTTCATGGAAACCTTCTTTCGAGCTTTTTTTCTCGTTGCTTGTTAGGAGGTATTGGATATTTACAAAATTTTACGGATCCCTGAGTGAGCTCACATTTTTTCTTTTAAATAAATTGTCAAACGTCATGGACGTTTTTCAGGGGCGGTGACCGTGTGTCACTACTCAAAATTAGCTTAATCCCCTGGCGCCGGTTGGTTCGTTTTGTTCGCGCTGAAATATCTTAACGTCTGGGAGGATTATGTCTAATTAATTATAAATGATGACTGGCCGCAGCTTAGGAAAACATATCCATTTTAAATTTACAATGTAAACATTGTTTGCTTATGCGGTCTGATGACGGACGCATGGTTTATTGTATAACTGAGTATATTTGTGTCGGTACATTAATCCCTCAACCCCCAGGAGGCACTCGGGTAACACGATAACAATTGATTTCAATTGTGTCTGGAATAACTTACGATTGAGGGAGAGAATAGCACCAGCCTTCTCTTCTCTTGGGTCTTTTAAGAAGCGACTAAACGGGTACTGCCGTGCAGAAGAAGGACGAATCGCCAGGACAACCGCCTGGCGAACGTGGCAATTCTGGCAAAATCATCTTTCTGAAAAGTGAAATTTTAACCACTTTCCAAATTTTAATATAACAATCTACGAGGCAAAAATCAAATGACGTATTTTTTCTTTTGGTATAGCCCAGTACAAAAATGTCAAGATAAAGCACTTACAAAATGTCAGCCAAAAATCTAAAATTTTTGATACAGCATCCTAGTAACCCTTTTTTTACGCGATGTGCATCTCATTCATTCATTACAATACTATTCATATGTTTTTGATTTTCACTTTATAAGTACCTTAACAGGTCTAGGACCGTAAAAATAAAAAAATATATCGCGAAAAATATTTTCGGGTGACAACTTGATTTACATTTTGTACTTCATACGAGTAAATAGGCTCTTAATCTTAATACGATACTGAACACATATAAAAATTTTGGAAAGTGGTTAAAATTTCACCTGTAGTTTTCAATTTTTACGGTCCTAAGCCTGTTAACGTATAAAGGGAATATCAAAAACTTATGAATGGTATCATAATGAATAAATGAGATGTGAATCGCGTAAAAAAAGTGTTACTAGGCGGCCGTATCAAAAATTTTAGATTATTGGCGGACGTTTTCTAAGTGCTTTTGCATCTTGACTTTTTTGTACTGGGCTATACCAATAGAAAAAATACGTCATTTGATTTTTGTCTCGTAGATTGATATATTTAAATTTGGAAGGTGGTTAAAATTTCACCTGTAAATATTATATACCACCCTATGCTTAATGCATTTACATGGCAAAATCAAAAAACTTTATGTCATTATTTTGCATTCTTTTAAATTCCTTACTTACTCTAATTACTCAGAGTATTTTGTATGTAAGAATATAATTACTTTTAAATCTTAATTTGACATTTTTATGCATAATTTCTATAAGTTATTATAATACCATATACCCAATATTTTGTATAGCTGTAAGCTCTGATTACTGAAACAAATTAAAATTGTTAATTTAAGGCAACAGTTAAAGTATTTTCATGCTCACTTAAATAGTAATAAAAATTCATTTCCTCTAACTTCACCGTAACAAAGGGCAGTTTTATTTCGTAGTCTTATTTGCATAAGTCCCCCCTCTAACCTAAATCTGGGTAGACCACAAAAATTACGGGCAGTAGGGGTGATTTACACTGCGCGAGAAATGAGTTACGCCCTTTGTGTCCGTAGCTCGAGGTATTGCATGACTATCCTTACAATAAATAAAAAAAATATTTTTTTAATATATTCAAATTAAAACCAAGAACCGACTTTCAGGAAGTCTTCCCTTTGGTTTTGATGCTCCGGCTTCATAGAAGACGGTTTTTGGTTTTTGTTATAAGCAATTTTTTTCCACTTTTTAGTTTTTCCCACGTACCAGTCATCTAAGAATCTCCTTTATTTTAAGCCAGCACAAGAATCGAAAATTTATCTCAAACAAAACAAATACTTTTCTGAAAACGGCATCAGAGGTGCGATTGTGTAAAGCAATCGTATACATTTGACAGTTCATAACATACGGTATAATCTGTCAAACGGCTAATTCTAATTGTGTACGGAGTTCATTTAACGTTAACGATTGGGTCGTTAATTTTAAACGATGAGTGAATGATGTACATGATTTTGACAGATAATTCGAATTGCGTAAGTCTTATGAGCTCATTACTAATGTCAAATGATTGCGGTGACTCTTGACTCATGACAATCGTACATTTTACCCTGTTATGTACGCAAATTTTTTCAAATTGTTACATTTTCTTTGAAAGAAAATGTTGTTTTATCTTTATTTAATTTAGGTAAACTTTTTAATGTTTGTTTTTGATAGAACGCTTTAATTTAATTAATTATTTTTTTAATTACTTGTGTTTTTATTTAAACAAATGCAAAGTTTTGTTTCACTGTGACAGTTAACACTTGACATTCACAGAACATAAATAAAATAATATACTACGTCAGAGAACACTTTACGTAGTCCACTGGAGTATTGCGCGGGAAACGAGAAGAGAAAGATGGATTTTGTAGCGAAATTTTGTGAATTTATCTTAAGCGGCATTTATTGTGATAAAGTGGTGGCATTGTTATAATAATGTGTCAGTGAGTAGGATAAATCAAATAAAACTGAGACACAAGAAAAGGCGCTCCTATTCGACTTTGATCCACGTTCTCGCGTAAAACTCCCGTAATCATTGAAAATAATGTATATACCACCCATACATTTCAATGAGTTAGGTTAGTTTAGGCTTAGGTTAGGTTAGGCTATTATGTTTAAGCAAGTTTAAATGATATTGTATGTATAAAAAAAATTACATTATAACTAAAAAGACTAGGCTGTTTGGACTCGTCCGAAGCCGTTAAACTTTTAGGAAATAAAAAAACATAGTCCACTAACGCCACCTATTGTCGAGTAGCAGGAAACTCGTATTTCATTCGTTCTTTGCGTTTGGTTATATCAATTGCAAAGGTAAACTTTTAATTTAAATTCAATGTTTTTATGAAATAAAGTTTGTTTTTGGGTTGAAATCGTAAAATTTGATTAAAAACCTGCATTTATATTTGAATACAATTTAATATTATGTTAGAAAAAAATGAGTTTTACCGAATGTTTTGCGATAATAAAACGCAAATCCATGAAACGTTTTTATACCACCGGTCACTTTTCGGTCTTCATGGAATGGACAAAATTACACAATTAGAATTTAATTATACGATCGATGATCAATTGTATTCATTGTCCATCCATGAACAACCTTACACAATCGCACTACAGATCTGGTTTAGCCAAACCCGATATAATCGCGGACAAATATACAGGTCATACTAAGAACTTTGTTTTTTGAAGTCGGTTTTTAACAACCTTCTTTTAACATAATTCTTTTTATCGCACATTCAATTCGTTTTATTTTTACAAAACATTTTGTCAGAGCACACTGCATCTACGTGTATTGTACTAAGATAATGGATCACATTTTGTTCCTTATCCCAATGAGCTGATGACGATATCTTGGCCAAGATAAAACTGGATTAGGGAGCTTTAAATATGTAATTAAATACTAAATCAACGTCCAATTGAACCATCTGAAGGTCTGATTACTGCGGTTTTATTTCCACAAGGACAAAATATTTTATAAAGTCATTAGTCGTCTTGCATCTTCATAAATAAATCTTTGAAACTTTGCCTGATCAAAGTCAAAATTAGATGGACTTTAAGAAGACTGAAAAATATGTTTTCTTGTATTTGAGTTCGAATACAGAAGGTCGACAATAATTATAACTACTCGTATATCCAGCAATACATCGACAGTCAAATACAACATATTATAATGTTTCATCATTATTGTCATCTCGGCTAACGACGCTCAAGGTAGGCATGAGTCGTACTTGCATACCCAATACCAGGGCGCCCTGGTACCTCACGTATTAAATACCAGCGCCAAAAACCAGGTTTCATTATACTTGTAAGTATTTTTTTATCTATGAGAAAATAGACCTTATATGACCTTTATTTTTATTTGTATGTATGTATATAGATATGTATTTTATTATTTAGTAGAATATGTATTTTATTATTTATTGTATTATTTTTGACGTGATAACGTCTTTAAAATCGTTTTAGTCGGGTGACATGTTCAGAAACTTGTGTCACACCAAAACCTCACGAGCGCGATCGCAGGTATAACGAGAGAGAGACGGACCGATCTCCCGTCTCATCTCGAGCGCTGCCAGTCATTCCGTGAAACTTGTCACGCGGAATCCTCACGAGCGGAGGCTGGCATAGCGTTCGAGTGAGTGGACCGATCTTCCGTCTCTCTCACTCTAGCGGCATACAAACAACTTATATCACCAATAAGACGTTATCACGTAAACATCTCGATCGTAAACCTACTTTACAAACAACCAATTTTTTTTAACTACATATTTAATATTTACTCTTAAGAACCGCCTTCTCCACTCTTTTCCAATTCAACTGTCCTTTACTGAGGTTGTCTGGAAAAGATCGCTTCCAGCGATAAGACCGCCTAAATTTTTCAATGTATTTCATGTATTTCATGTGACAAAATCCTGTATGGTGTACAATAAAGAGTATTTATGCTATGTTATATTATGCCAGGAAGAGGATTGTATGGAAGAAAATGCTTATTAATTGTATAGGAAAAAAGCATGAAAAAGAGTAAACATAGTCTTAAACAGACCGCTTGCTTGCATAATCTTAATTAGGTAGTTTTTTTTTATACAGGTATTTAGTGTTTTCAAAAATTCAATTCTGTGGATATCCTTGCATGTAGTGCCAGGTCTTACAATAAAGAAGTTATAAAGCTACTTAATAACAGCTAGTATTAATTCTTACACATTAAGTAACATATATTATATCTGACACACATCTACCGATAATTTATTTAATTATTTCATATTACAGAAACTCACACCCACATACACACACCACCAACAATAAATGAACTTAATTTCATTTGTATTAGAGTCCCGCATGTTTTATTCTAATGTTTACGTAAAATGTAACCATCGCTGTTGAGTTTACAATTGTTTAAAATGTGTCTGTATTTTAATATGTTTTAGTATAAATAAAATAAAAATAAATAAATAAATAAATAAAATCACATACATTGTTCTGATCCCAATTTGAATAACTATTTAAAGCATTCATATTTTGGAAACCAGAAACAATGAAGGTACCACAAACACCCAGACCCGAGAAAATGTAGAAAAACACATTTTTTCTACATTGACCCGTCCGGGAATCGAACCCGGGACCTCGGAGCAAGCGACACTTTGAAAACCGGTGTGTACGCCACTCCGCCACGAAGGTCGTCAAAATCGTCAAGTATATAAGCTTATTGTAAACTTGTTTGTGGTTCTTTCAATAAATAAAAAAAAAAAGTACTTAACCAGTAAAAAGCCGAGATCGACGGATAGATAAATATAAAATTTGTTACCAACATCCTACCGAAGATACTCTACAAAATCTACCGAACTTGAAATCTTCTCCCAAGGCAGGTACTAAGGCAATAATTTAGTTTGTACCTACTAGTATATTATTTCGCAATCTACACCTAAGTCTCTAACACCTTAGCCTTACAACATCCCGAAGTTTTGAATTATATAGGTTATCCGATTACGGCTGTCCGTCTTTGTCATAAAACTTAGGAAAGTCGAAACCTTAGTCATGCTTAATCCTAGCACGGTTGGTGGGAATGCAGTAGGTTTAAGATAGGAGATTTCGCGAACATTCAGTGCGTTTATTTGGCGTTTAATGCCTTTTTTTTTTCAACTATCACTGTGTTTTTTAATGAAAACAAATTCTTCGATAAAAAATATAACTTTTTTTTATAACTATCATTTTACTATTTAACTAATCATTTTGAAACTAACATAATTAAAAACACATTAAATGTTTAATAAGGGCAATGATGTGTTCTAAATATTTTTATATTAAAACTTAACACTTCATAAATTATTTAATAGTAAATAGTGCGCGACAACTTCCCGAAATGTCCTTTTAATTAATTCGATTGCATTTGCAGTACATCACGTTCACTGTAAAAAATGAACAAGCATGATACAATTTTAATTTTAATTTTATTTTTTAAATGCGTTTACATACGAGTACTTACATATAATATAAAAGTTTAGATATGCTGCTTTCTAGTCTATTGACCAACTGCGATCCAAACCTTTTGGTAAACTTGACGACCTTTTAAATAGTCCATCAGTAGAATTTGGATAATTGCTAAGGATTTTATTAATGTAATTTTGATTTCGGCACAAAGAGAGCCTACTATTTCTATCTCATTTCGGTTGCTAGGTAAAAGTTGAGATTAAGGAAGTTGTTCGCCTTCAGTCTGGGAACTCAGTTTGGAGAATGGAACTGTGCTAGTTTGTTAATAAAATTGAGAACGAAAAAAGTTTGGGTAATACCTAATTTTAGTGTTTCCATTGATTGGCGAATCTTTTAGGGTAAGATTGGCTGTTGTGATCGAGTTAGGGAAAACGTAAGGAGGAAAAAAGGAGCTTGAAATTTTAGTTATTTTTTGGTGGTAATTTTTTTTTTGGTGAAATCTCTAATAAATACTTTTGTTTTTACTTTCAATAATAATTATTAAATTGTTAGCATTAAACAACTCCAATTTACTATATTTTGTATCATAATGTAAAACACTACGCAAACAATCTATCTCTAGTAACTTACCTATGCAAAATATGAGACTGTGAAAAAACTGTTCATTAATTACTTTTATTATTATTATTGTTATTGTTTTAGTAAAATAAATAAATATGAATTATCTAATGGAAGATAAATTTACAGATTTAAGTCGCGCTTAATGTATTATATTATATGTTACTTTATGGAGACGTACCGCCACCTTACAGACGTGTGACTTGCTTCATTACTTACTTACTGTCTACGATGAGAGGCAGAATCGCCGAACTGCGCTGAACAACACCGAGCGAACGTTCGGTTCGAGCATCGATACTCGGTCGAACCACTGCCTTCAATATCTTCCTAGTGTGCGGTCACTTTTGTAGTTCTTAACCAGAATTTTACTAAATCCTATGAAATACAGTCCGCTTTTTATCCCACCTCATCTACCACTGAAGGTACCAACGCTTTTCTCAACACTCAGTTTTTACCACAGAAGTCGAGACGAGACGCTTCTAGTGACAGAACCAGATCCAGACCCAAGCCAAATCAGATAAGATGGGTTCCTAAATTAATCTGACTGAGAATCAAACCCAAAACCCATAGCGCAGTGGCGTGTCATATATATAGCAATAAGCATACTGATACTGATATTGCGATAGTGTGTTTAGCGGCGTTTACAACATACATGCAAATAAGCACTGCATACGCTACTACTGCTACAAATTAAATAATATTCCGAAGCCTGCATTACTTCTATAGTTAAGACTTAAAAACTTATTTACTGCACACCCTACCCAATTGTAAGAAGTTGTATTTAGTAGGTTAAATATTGGGACGTGTAAAAGCGCCTCCTGGGGCCTATTCGCAGAAATAAAACTGATTTTACTGATTGTTGTGCACGTCCTTAAGTGTGTGGACAACCACACCATTGTTCCAAGGGTCTTCAACTACATATTAATGATTCGTATAGACAATTAATCGAACCGCAGACCGATCTTGCGTCATCTTACAGGTCACGCAATCATTAATAACATCTCGTCGTTACGCGCAGCATCATTCAATGGAACGAGCCATTAGTTTGAGCACACTCTGCGTGTATGGGTCCAGCTCACACTGCGTGCATTAGATATTAAACTATATTAAAGAAATATAGTAAACTAGCTGTTCCCCGCGACTTCGTACGCGTCAATTTCTGTTTTTATGATCGCGATTATTTTTGCAACATTTTTTACTGATGCTTCGCTCCTATTGGTTGCAGCGTGATGTAATATAGCCTAAAGCTTTCCTCGATACATGGACTATCTTACACAAAAATAATTTTTCAGTTCGGACCACTACTTCCAGAGATTAGCACGTTCAAACAAACAAACAAACAAACTCTTCAGCTTTATAATATTAGAATAGATTAACGGCTTATAAGAGAAGATGCTGCAGTCTGTCTTAACTTGTACTAACTTAGTCGCCTCTTACGACTGGTAATTTTAGTTTTTTTTTATATAAATAATGGGCTTGCTCTTGACTTCATACTTAACTCTACGGTTACGAAAAAGCCTAAGATGGAGCGAGCTTACCCAGAGATAGTATATCAATTAGAACTTTTGTAAAGTATAGTAAAGTAACAGCTTATAATCATCCTACAGCAGGGCAAAATCCTCCATCATTGAATTCAAGTTACCACAGGAATGACGGGTACAAGCACGAGCAATTTTTGAAAATTCGCTACTCTGATTGCTTGACCCGGGGATCGAACGTAGTACCCCGGAGATCTTGTCCCAGTATTTAAACCGCTAGAGCTATGCGTCGTTGTTGTAAGAAGTTAATGTTTCTTCGTAATCTATAAATATAAGAGAAAGTCGTGTTGGTTCCACCACTTGTAAGTCGAGAACGGCTGGACCGATTTTAATGATTTTGGTGCTTTTAGATTTGTCTTTGTCGGGAATAGGATAATAAGTATTAAAAATGACAAAAATTCAAAGTTGTTTTCAAATGTATTTCTTGAAAAATTAAGAAAATGTATTTTTTCCGATCACGCCATATTTGATGACATAGAAATCACATTATATTCATATTATTACTACTGTTGTCCGCAATTTTATACCCTTAAATTCAGAAAAAAGTGAGGTTAGGGTGTCGCAAAGGGGGTGCACTAACCTAAACCTAACCTAACCTAACCTATTTCCAGCGCAATCGTTTCTGTCACTAAATGTCAGCTGATTGACCCTTTAAACGACTAGGGACACAGCATAGGACTCGGACCGGAGTTCTGGGATTCCGCAATTTTGTGGCTTATAGTAGTTACTTATGTAGTTATTTAATCAATGTTTCAACTAACGGAGTATTACGCCTTTTCAGAAATATTTTTTTAGAGATTTCGATTTTCCTATGAAGATTTCACTTTTTGACAATAGTTTTGTATTGTTTTTACGTATGTAAAATAAAACGCGTTTTATGTATAGTGCTTATACTTTTATCGAAAAAGAAACATTTAATGATATTTAATTGCTTACAAAAGTGAACATAAACATAAAAAGAGCATTCAGTTACAAGCAACAACTTCAGTACAATCGAAAAATTAAAAAAAAAATGCTCACATAGCTCACCCTAACTAAATTGTTAGGTGCGTTTCACACTGAATTCTCCGAGCCGAGCGCGGCGTAGGCAGCTGATCAATACTGATTAATTGGAGGCGAGGAAGCTCTGACCGGTGCGGTGTTATTGTGGGGAAGTGAGAAGAGTTATGGACAAGGCATTTTGGAGCTTAATAGAAAACGAATAAAAAAAGATTTACTGCCTTAGAAAATCGAATGTTGGTAAACTGTTTCAAAGGCCTTACTCCGCAACAAAATGTCCGTATATTCTAATCCATCTGTCCCTATCACTCATACCGATGTCTTAGAGTATCTGAAAGAGACAGATATATCCGTAAATACGAGCTTCGTGTTGCAGAGTAAGGCATCTATATCATGCGATTGTTCTAGCTAACCATTCAGATCCCAAGACATTTGTAATGATTGCCAGCCAGAGATATTTTTTATAAATATGTAACAGTCTTCTGAGATGTAACTCTATTTTATAAGTTTTAAAACTTTATTATTAATAACCTAAACGATTGTAAGACTTTTTAACACAATTCCACGAATAAAAATGAAGATAGCTTTCTGTGGGACTCGAACCCAAAAACTTTTACGTTGTTTTGTTCATTCAAGACTTCACGCTATAAGCTAGGGGAGGTTTGTCAATGATCAATCATTGGCTGTCCAAATTTTGATTAAAAGACTTGTATTTAAAACGCCTCGTTGATCTAGTGGTTTAATACCGGACCAAGATCTCGGGGTCCCGGGTTCGATTCCCGGGTCGGGCAACCAAAAGTTTCGAATTTTTTAACATTGCTGTAATTTTATGTTACGCATTTGGCAAGCGTGGTGATTATGCCAGTACCCATCATTGCTGTAGTAACATAAATTCAATGACGGAGGCCTTTTCCCAGCAGTGGGATGATTATAGGCTGTTACTTTACTTTACTATCAATTTAATTGCCTTAAAACAGTATTTAAACTTGAAATATTTAGCCTCAGGCGGGAATTGAACCCGCATTGATGCGGGTTTAATTATGTTTTAAGGCAATTAAATTAATAGTGTTTGTTAATTAGAAATACAAGTCTTTTAATCAAAATCCGAATAAATCTATACTAATATTATAAAGCTGAAGAGTTTGTTTGTTTGTTTGTTTGTTTGAACGCACTAATCTCAGGATGTACGGGTCCGAATTGAAAAATTTTTTGTGTTGGATAGTCCATTTATTGAGGAAGGCTTTAGGTTATATAACATCACGCTGCGACCAATAAGAGCGAAGCATCAGTGAAAAATGTTGCAAAAATAATGGCGCTCATAATAACAGAAATTAACGCGGACGAAGTCGCGGGCAACGGCTATCTATACTAATATTATAAAGCTGAAGAGTTTGTTTGTTTGTTTGAACGCGCTAATCACAGAAAGAACTGGCTCGAATTAAAAACATATTTTTGTGTTGGATAGTCCATTTATTGAGGAAGGTTTTAAGCTATACTATATCATCATGCTACGATCAATAGGAGCGAAGCATCAGTGAAAAATGTTGCAAAAATAATCGCGATCATAATAACAGAAATTGACGCGTACGAAGTCGCGGAAAACAGCTAGTAAATAAATAAATTTGGACAGACAGACGTAGTTTGATTGATCATGCATACCGGGCGCGATGCTTTTTCCATTAATCTACCGAGACATTACGTCACTGCACCGCGCCCGTTATGCATGGGGGTTCAATTCTCGCCTAAGACAATTTTAAATACTGATAATATGATAATTGCAAATTGCTAAAATATCATTTCTAAAAACAAGTTTTAAAATGTTAAGATACCAAAAAAAATTTGACGATTTCTCAGTACCACCTCTTTAACGTTCTAAATAATGGCTCTCTTTATGTTGGCTTAAAGCTAGAAAAATCCAGAAAGTTTTACCATATCCATAAAAGTTCGTACATCTCTTACCTAGATAATGAAAATGAAATAAATTCCACTGAGCTGGAAGGAATTCAAGATCAGGTTACGTATGTGTGTACAATTGTATGATCGTAGTTGTATTATTTAAAAACTGCAAAATATTATCTGTATCAATTTACCAAAACGTAAATTCTGATATCTGGCGTTTTTTTGTAAAGATGCACAATTTTGATTATTTCAGTTTCGTGATAGCACTTTTGCAATTAATTATAGCATCGCCATGAACCTTTCAGTCCTCTGCTGATCACAGGCCCCTCTAAAAGCTTCAAAAGCAGAACTTTACCACAATCACCAATTGTGGAGGAAAGGCGTTGCAGCCCATCATTTTCTGGCAGTACTACTCGTACTTTAGACGTTACTTAAGACACCCACAGGAAAAGAAAGGGTGGTTCTTATCTTTAAGCATGCTGGCACCCCAAGATACGATCGTTAAAAGAAGAGAGAAGAGGTAGTGTCATTATTTATAGCCGCGCCGCCTGACGACACTTAATTGAATAGAGAGATAATCTAACGTTAAAATAATTGCGTATGTTAAATAGTACTCACATTTGGCGCGAATAACCAATCGAAGAAGAGTCCGTCTTTATGTTTTTACTTTGCAATTAATTTGAAAGACTTTAAGAACTAGAAAGCTGTAATTTTATATTGTCTGATAGACGGTAGAGTTTTAACTATATACTTTATTTGATATTTTAGCAATTAAATTGCAATTAAAATATCAAATAAAGTATATAAATAGCTGTTTCATCGTAACTGACTGTCAAACATCTGCAAAGATGTTTCTTTCGGGTGTTAAGGGTGCAAATTCCTAACATTTGATGAAGCACGCTGGCTTACAGCGTTAAGAATATGCTTGCAAAATTCGCGCTGAGTCGCAACTCGCAGTGTCTCGGTGGCTTAATGGTATAGCGCCCGCCCAGCATGCGAGGAGATGCGGGTTCGAGTCCCGCCTGAGACACAATTTTTTAAGTTTATATACTGATAATATATTAAGGATTTAGCTTTCCCTGGTTGACATCTCTGACATCGACAGGGTACTTAATAATACCTTAATTTGGGACTAGATGGCTCTGTGTGGCCCAGTGAGGCATGTCTTAAATATTTATTTATTTTTATTTTTTACATGAAGTTTGATACGGGCTACTGACTGAACTACCAGCTTATCTAATTCTTTGTATAATCCTAATCCTGTGGGGTGAACAAAAAAAAAGGATACTTACTCGTAAGTGAAAAAAGTTACTTTTAAACCAAGTTATCGCGATCCAGTGCATCAATGTAACTAATTTTTTAACAATCTATCTTATTATACAAAAGAAAGTCGTGCTAGTTACACCACTTATGACTTGAGAAGGGCTGGACCAATTGTTATGATTTTTGAGTTTTTGGATTTGTCTGCTTCAGGAATGGAATAATTATTGATTGTATATCAAAATAAGGTAGTTAAGCTTGTGTAGGTGGCAACACCTTGTTTATTTTAAAAGGTTAATGTACCTACTTAATCTATGGTTGTTTTCTGTGGTGCTTACTTGCTAAGTGAATAAAAAGTCGGTCTGTTGCAGAAACTAAAAACGGTCGTTTCAATTAATAGGTTATGGGCCCAGACTATGCCCGTTAGATTAGTAAAATATATCTCAGTAGTTAGGTATTTATTCTAAAGTAGTTCTTGGTAAAAGTTTAGTTCGAAAGGTTTCCGTGTATTTCGTTTTGAACACGAGTTGCCGATTTTGTTGCAAGCATAATGGCGGCGAACTATATAGTGAACGTGCCTAAACTACGTGGTAGAGAAAACTATGATGAGTGGGTGTTTGCGGCAGAAATTTTTTTAATACTTGAAGCCATGATGAAGTGTATTAAGCCGGAGAGAGATGCAAATGGTACAGAAGTTATCGTATCAGCCGCTGACGACGCGAAGACAAAGGCGAAATTAATACTTACGATTGATTCGTCGTTGTATGTTCATATCAAGACAGTTAAGACTACCAAGGAGCTGTGGGATAAACTCAGATCGCTCTTTGATGATTCTGGTTTTACCAGAAGGATAAGCCTTTTACGGCATTTGATCTCAATACGGTTAGACAATTGCAGTTCCATGACCTCGTATGTTACGCAGATAATAGAGACAGGTCAGAAACTTTGTGGAACAGGATTTGCAATTAATGATCGCTGCTTCTAGCTGGATTGCCAGAAAAGTTTGCACCCATGATTATGGCAATAGAGCATTCGGGCATTCAAGTAACGGCGGACGCCATTAAAAGTAAGCTTCTTGATATGGAGACCGGAAACGGAGGTAATAATGATGGCCCAGAGGGCGCATTTGTCGTGTCAAAAAAAAATCACCATAGATTAAAACAAAATATGTCTATAGGCGGTGGCAGTAAAGATGGCGGTTCGAAAATGAACAGTAGTGCCAACATGAAGACTGTCAACATAAAATGCTATCGATGTAAACAAATTGGACACTACAGAACGCAATGTCCGAATAATCCTATGTTGAACAATAAAAATGAAGACCGTAAACAGACCAACGCATTTTCAGCTGTATTCTTGAGTGGAAGTTTTAATAAAAGAGACTGGTATATTGATTCCGGTGCTAGTGTTCACCTAACCGCTAACCAGATTGGATCACCAGTAGATATCGTAAAGATCAACAAGAAATAATGGTAGCAAATCAAGAAACTGTTCAAGTTACGTGTGCTGGCGATATTAAGATTGTAACCAATGTCAATGGAAGGGAATTCGATATAAACATTGAAGATGTTTTTTGTGTTCCAAACTTGACAACAAACCTTATATCAGTAAGCAAGTTGATTGCTAAAGGCAATGAAGTGATTTTCACAGATGGTAGTTGTCTTGTCTATAATAACAGGAGAGAATTAATTGCTACTGCTTATTTGACCAATGGAGTTTATAAATTAAATGTGCAAGAGAGATTGGCTGCTGCAGTAACTCCTACAGGACTCACTTGGCATCGTAGATTAGGACATGTAAACAGCGATTGCTTAATTAAAACTATGAATGCAGTGGAAGGAATGAGCTTTGATGACAAATTCACAGTTAGCAAATCATCTTGTAAAACTTGTTGCGAAGGTAAGCAATGTCGACTACCTTTTACCAGTAGTAAAACAAGAAGTACACAAGTGCTAAAAGTGATACATAGTGACCTTTGTGGACCGATGGAGGAAACTTCACTGGGAGGTTCATCCTACTTTCTATTATTTGTCGACGACTGTAGCCGAATGACATTTATCTATTTTTTGAAACATAAGAATGAAGCATTTAAATACTTTAAAGAATTCAAGGCTATGGCAGAAAACCAAACTAATAGAAAAGTGAAAGTCTTCAGGAGTGACAATGGAAAGGAATTTTGTAATTCAGATTTTGATGATTACTTAAAGAAAAGTGGGATAATACATCAAAGATCTAACCCATACTCACCACAACAAAATGGCTTATGTGAGCGGATGAATAGGACGATTATTGAGAAATCAAAGTGTATGTTATATGATGCAGAATTAAGCAAGAAGTTTTGGGCTGAGGCTTGCAACACAGCTGTGCACTTACATAATCGTACTGTTTCATCAGTCCTGGATGGTAAAACACCATATCGTCGTATCCCGCGAAAACTGCTCCTAGGATCATAGGGGCTTTTTTCTTTTATTTCATTTTTACATTCTACTGTCATTCAGACATATTTCAGTCTAATACTTGTCTTCTAAAGTTAAAAACTTATCTTGATATTCAAGTTTATTAAAAGGCCACAATTTCGTGGCGTCAAAGTTTTACGTAAAAAACAGCCACTATCGTCGTTCGCGCCATCTTTTGGGGCGTGAACCGTGTGGGTGCGGGGCAGGGTAGAGGCGCGAGCGCCGCTCGGTCATTACTCCACGGACCGGGATAGCGAAAGCATTTTGTCGTGCGTATTAGAGTTAGTTATATTTTCTATCGTACAAAACAGATAATAATTAGTTAATAACTTAATAATGAAACGTCGAACTCGAAAACTAGTGGATTTAGTTGCAAATAATTATGTGGTTGAGAAAAGAATCATCTTGATGGAGTCAACAAGTAAGTAAATCACAACATTTTACACGTTTTGATGTTACAAACACATATTTTGAGACCAATTAATAAATAGGTACCGTAAAACATCTCTCTAAAATTGCTTAGTTATTAGAAAATATTTTTAATTTATGCTTCGAATTTATCTTCGTAAAACGTAAAACAAGGCCCTTGTGTTGATTGTGGCCTTTTTCTGCGGAATCAAAAAAATCGAATGTATGGAAGAGTAGAAGTCATAATGACATTTGTATCTTTATTCTACGTCAAAATATTAATTTCGCCTTAATCTATGAGTTTTGGTACTATAAAATAGGTTTATTGGTGTATTTTAAATGGTAAACGAAATCCTTGTTAGATTACGATGTTTTTATATTAAATTTAATAAAAACTTACACGTAATTTTATTAAAACTACATGAGCCCTAAAGTCCATAGAGGCTTTCTTGTTTTTTATTTTATCATCTTTTAAGTTAATAAAGATTTTACCATAGATAAGATTTTAAAATTACTTTTCTGCGAGATGGTTTCTTATCCACAATTTGTATTTTCAGATCTTACGCTCAATAAAAGTAAACGAATTGATTCTCCGGTACCGCCAGGTTGTGAACAAGAGATCGAGTTTTTACTGCAAATCGAAGCAGAAAAAAATGTAGAACTAGACAATAATGAGAATTTGCCTGAAATCGTGTTAACTATAGAAGAAGAGACAGAACACATAGAAGAAGAAAGACTAGAAACGCTAGAAAAAAACGGTATACCAACATCACTAAGCAATATTTTTTTAATACATGGAAGGAATATTTTTTTAATCCATGTTAATACAATAATAAAACAATAGTTTTTGTTAATTATTTTATTAATTTTCTTTACAGTCTGAAAAGAAATTAGATTGTTTTTTAATATTGTTACCATTTTCTAATATTAAGTTGGATTTTATAACGAAAATATATTTTAAAAATTATTTTTTATTTGATTTTAATAATTGCTTACCGGCTTTGACCAGTTAGTGTAGTGGCGCGGTGTTTCGCCTTGAATGCAATGGGTCCAGGGTTCGATTCTCGGTCGGGTCAATTCAAAAAACGAACTTTTCTAAATGGGCTCGGGTCTGGATGTGCTGGGAGACGCCCTCGAAAATTATTGTAACACAAAGATCTTAATTTCTTATTTCGAGACCATGATAACAGATGTATGTCTGGCGCATATTCATTATGTATTATGTATTTATTTACCGTATATTTAAATAATCGAATAAATTTCTTGACTTACAACAACGATTAACCAGCATTTACAAAGTTTGGAAATGGCATAATGGCGATTGTGGCATCAACATTTCCGACGAAAAAGGTCACAATGTACCTTAGCACCCAAGTTGGGTGCTTTATGGTGAAAATACAACGAAGAATAAGGAATTAAGGGACATAACTATTTAAAATAATATTATTATTACCCAAAAAATGTTCTAGACCAACTACAGAATGCTGATATAACTTATTAAAACAATACATTATCAATATCTTTATTATGTTTTTAAATAAACACAAAAAAGCTTCTCCTCAAAAGTTGCTGTTTTGCAATTGCGCCCCTTTTCGTGGGATACGACGATATGAGCTATGGATGGGTACCAAGCCGGACGTAAGTAATTTAAGAATTTTTGGATCTCCTGTCATGGTTCATGTTAATAAAGAAAAAAGGTCAAAATGGGACAAAAAGTCTATTGAATGTATACTGCTTGGATTTCCCGATAACATCAAAGGTTATAGATTATATGATCCAGTAAAAAGGCAAATATTTACTAGCAGAGATGTGATTATTATGGAGAAACAATCAGTTATGATGGATGTTACATCTGAAGAAAAAGAATATGTGACAGAAGAAATGTCAGAAGAAAGCCAGATTCTACAGGATTCAGTGGGGGACACCACAGATTCAACATTGGTGGAAACTACAACAGATTCATCTTCAGATTATGTACCAAGTGACTATGAGGATTGTTCAGATGTTCAAGGTATTGATAACCAACGAGATAGATCTGTCAGAGAACGCCGTGCACCAAATAGATATGGTTTTGGCGGTGCCTGTTACACACAGATAAATGTAGATAGTAGAACTGATCTCACACTTCAGCAAGCACTGGAAGGTCCTGAGAGAAACCAATGGTTACAGGCAGTGCAGGAAGAGTTGAAGAGCTTCGAGGAAAATGATGCTTGGGAGATAGTAGATGTTCCTAATAATTCTACTATTGTGCAGTGTAAGTGGGTACTAAAAAAGAAGGTTGAGTGTGATAGTAAAGTTCGCTTTCGTGCAAGGTTAGTGGCAAAGGGTTTTACACAACAACTTGGTGTGGACTATGTCGAAACTTTTTCACCAGTGGTAAGATACAGCACTCTTAGATTATTGTTTGCTTTATCAGTGAAACTTGATCTTGATATTACACATTTGGATGTGATTACCGCATTCTTGAATGGTGACCTCAATGAAAATATTTATATGCAAATACCTGAAGGATTTAACTGTTCTGATTTAAGTAAAGTTCTAAAATTAAAAAAAAGCTATCTATGGATTGAGGCAATCATCAAGAATGTGGTATGACAAAGTAAATGTATGTTTAACTAAGAATGGCTATACAAAGTCTAAATATGAACCTTGTTTATATGTAAAGAATGAAGGTAAAAAGATGACTATAATCGATTTGTATGTCGATGTTTTTTTTGTTTTTTCAAACAACAGCATCGAAACTGACAAATTAAAATATGTTTTAGAGTCTCAGTTTAAAATTAAAGACCTGGGTCAAATAAGACAATGTCTTGGCATGTCAGTTTGTTATAATAAGAAAGATAAAATTCTTACTTTAGATCAGGGTCATTATATTGATCAGTTATTGTTAAAATTTAATTTGGTTGATTGTAAATCCGTAGAGACACCAATGGAATGTGGATTAAAATTGTATAAAGCTAAAAATTGTGATAAAAGTTTACCTTACCAGCAATTAATTGGCTGCTTAATGTATTTGGCTATACTTACTCGTCCAGATATTGCCTTTTCTGTTGGGTACCTTAGTCAATTTAATAATTGTTACAGCAAAGAACACTGGGGCCATGCTAAACGTATATTGAGGTATCTGAAGGGAACTAGAGATTATTGTATTAAATATTGTGGGATAGATAACAATAAGATAGTAGGTTATGTAGATGCAGATTGGGGCAATGATATCTTAGATAGAAAATCCTATACAGGGTTCTGTTTTAATCTCTCAGGGGGAGTGATATCTTGGGGAAGTAATAAATAAAAGAATGTCACATTATCAAGCACAGAGGCTGAATATGTAGGTATTTCATAATGTTGCAAGGAGGCTATTTATTTAAGAAGTTTACAAAGAGAAATTACAGGTTATCTACAGTGTATTGTAATTTTCAATGATAATCAGAGTGCACATAAGTTACTTCATAATCCTGTTTTCCATAATAGAACAAAACATGTTGACGTTAGATATCACTTTGGTCGAGAATGTATTAATAACAATATAGTATCAGTTAAATATTTAGAGACAGCTCAGATGCCAGCTGACATGCTTACAAAGTCTTTAAGCTGTATAAAGCATTGTAAATTTATGGAATTAATGGGAGTAAGATCTAAGCAATGTTTGTAATTTGAATTATTTTGATATAGTGGGGGTATTGATTGTATATCAAAATAAGGTAGTTAAGCTTGTGTAGGTGGCAACACCTTGTTTATTTTAAAAGGTTAATGTACCTACTTAATCTATGGTTGTTCTCTGTGGTGCTTACTTGCTAAGTGAATAAAAAGTCAGTCTGTTGCAGAAACTAAAAACGGTCGTTTCAATTAATAATAATAAGTATTAAAAACTTTGGAAAGTTGAAATGAAAGATAGTTTACGGATTTAGAACGCGTTTATTTTTGATTTTTGATTTAACCCGACGTTTCGAACCCTTTACAGCGTTCATGGTCACGGGTAGACTAAGGTGTTAATCGTCTTTAAGATGGTAATTTGAAAAAATGTTTAACTACCGCCTCTATTATTTATCGTCAGTTATGTTCCTTTCTACACAAAATGAGCTAATTGTGTCCGGGGTCTTCGTAGTGGTTTGTGGACTTCAATGATGATAAGACAGGGTCCCAAGCAGCTGGTAAATTCCAACCATCTTCTCTATTGAAATTAGGATGCTTTTTAATTTATATTGCTTCGCGTATCATTCTAGGTACATATCGGTTTTCCTTAGCAAGAACTTTAGGTTTTTCAAATCTAATGAAATGGTTGGGCTTATCAAACGCATGACCACAGACTGCAGATTTCGTTATACGCATATTTTTCATGTCGGCTATGTGTTCTTTTACCCGAAACTAAACGCAGTATAGGTTATACTGCATTTAGTTTGACCTATGTAAGACAGCCCTCATTTACAAAATTAAGAAAATGTTAATGTTGATATTTTTTGCCAACTACGCCATATTTGATGACAATGACGTTTAAGACATCAAAATCAAATACTTACTATTCAAAGGCGATACGAAGTTCGCGGGGTTCGCTAGTAAATTTATAATTATTAAAGATATTATTATGTTAACATTAGTTTATCGGATGTCTAACACCCATAGCAAAAACTAGTAGCTTAGTATGAGACTAGAAGGCTGTGAGTGACCTAGTGTTGCATGTTTTAATATTTTTATCACAGACAGTACAAAATAGTAAAGTTATTAAAAATAATCAGTAAACCATCACACAATTTGTCAATTATCGACAACAACATTATTATTAACTTACCACCACTATTTGACCGCCATTCCAAATATCACTTCATAAAGAATCATTAAAAGGAACTTGGACGTCCACAAAAACCTCTTGAAGTCTCACAGACAAAGAAATACCCCTTTTTTGTTAGAACCAAACCAGCCATTTAATCTCCTTTGAAAATTCCAAGCAAAACAATTCTTCACTGTTGATTGCTCCGTAGCCTTTGTTTTCTTAAGGCAACGCGAGTTAATCAAAACAGTCGAGTATAAATTAAGGCTTTGTGGTGGAAAAATGATCATGCGACCTGAACCAATGGCACAGTTTTTTGGTGCTTGTCAAGATGAAGCCAATAAATTTCAGGGATTCCGTATGTTATTTAATTATATTAAATAAAGTGAAAGTGAAGATCCTTGTAATAGCACGGCTCAAAATCCACTTATCCCAATTGTGGAGTAAAGACTGCTGTCTGGCTTTTCTTTTTGACAGTATGCCTTTAATCGCCTCTTACAAATAAGAGATTATCTTTTAATTAAAGGCATACCTACTGTCAAAAAGGATGGCCAGACAGCAGAGTCTTTACTCCACAAATGGGATAAGTGCGACTCTAATCGGCCATATTAAATCCATACTAATATTATAAAGCTGAAGAATTTGCTTGTTTGTTTGAACGCGCTGATCTCAAGAAGTACTGGTTCAAATTAAAAAAATATTTTTGTGTTGGATAGATCATTTATCGAGGAAGGCTTTAAGCAATATAACATCACGCTGCGATCAATAGGAGCGAAGCATCAGTGAAAAAACAGTAATTGACGCGGACGAAGTCGCGGGCAACAGCTGGTATTAATAGGTACCTGTTGCAAGTTCTAAGCATTGCCTCGAGTATCTGAGTATTTTTCTTGCCTACGCGATGGACCACAGTTCACAGTTCACTGTGGTCCATCGCGTGGATGCTTAAGAGTTTTTGTTCGTCCCGAATTTGGTCTACCTATTTACTTCATGTAACCCTCTTAAAATATTTTTTTGTTAATCTATGATAACTTTGATAAGTCATGTGATGTGTCATGTCTACACATGTAAAAATGGCACTTCCCTTTGTATAAGTGTTGTAAGGGGCTATTAAAGAAACAATGCAAGGAGTCGGGAAGCAGCGTCTCCTTCTACCATTCATTAGCCATACTGCGATCCCCAATCCCTTGCCAAGCGTGGCAATTATGGCAATATCTCACTTTTGACATTATTATTAACACAATACTAACACTTACACTGTACACACACGAGTACCTATCCAAGAGATTGAAACTATAATTGGTGAATAAAATAACATTCAAAATTTTCGTTTTACGTAACAAATTACTGAACTCTAAAAAAGTACGTAGCAATCCTTGTCCCCTTTTCGATTCCGTTGTTTGGCGGTTTCCTTTTCATACCGTATAACGGGACTTTTATTATTATCCCGGAAAATGGATTCGGGAACAATAATGAAGTTTGAACATTTATTTAACAGATCAAAAGCGTATTAAATGTTGTTTTAAACTTCTACTAGGAGGCTTTATTGTTTGTTTAGCATTACAGTTTCAAATAAAAACATTTTAACAAGAAATTTAATCTGTGATTAGCTCTAAGCAAATAATTGTAAGTCAACTTAAGACGATGATCGTTATTCGTTGGTTGGCGCTGTATTGTGATGAATAACTTTTTAAAATTTCAAATTTATTAGATTCTTTATGCGATAAAAATTTTCTAATTGATTTTCATGATTGTTACAATTATTCTCATAATGATCACGACACTGACTTACTGTTAAATCTTAATATATCTGATTTTCATTTTATTTCATATGCCTTATTATATCTGTTTTTTTTCGTTTGAGCAGTCGAGTTAGTCCCATTACTAGTCACCTCAGTTTGACAGGTGCCATTCTAATCAAGCTAAATTTTATGGACTATAGTGCGTGTTGTCAGTGATGTCTTTAAGAACAGAAACATGACCGCTTAATATGGGTCGCATAAAAAGGCACAAGGTGGTACACAGCAACAAGAACCGATTGTGGTTGGGTGGAAAGATTCTGAAATGACATTCGAGCACCAGACGATGATCTGATAAAGATTCTGGAAGCCGATGGATGTAGGTGGCGCAGAGCCGATCTTAGTCAAGATCTTTAAAATCTTCGAAATGATAAATAACTTTATAGACTGATGTCGCTTTGTTAGAATTAGGGTTAAGTTAGAAATATTGGGAATATTTTATATATATATTTGTAAAGTGTTCATGAAATAAACGTTTTTTATTTATTTTTATTTTATTTATTTTACTACTTAATGATGTTTAAACAGACCTTTTTAGTTATACCTATGTAAGTCTAACTTATAATTTTATTTTTGGGGCAACGTATTTTTAGGGTTCCGTACCCAAAGGGTAAAAACGGGACCCTATCACTGAGACTTCGCTGTCTGTCCGTCTGTCCGTCTGTCCGTCTGTCCGTCTGTCCGTCGCTCTGTCACCAGGCTGTATCTCAAGAGCGGCGATAGCTAGACAGTTGAAATTTTCACAAATTATGTAATTCTGTTACCGCAATAACAACAAATACTAAAAACAATACAAAATAAATATTGAAGGGGGGCTCCCATACAACAAACCTGTTTTTTTGGCCTTTTTGGTACGGAACCCTTCGTGAGCGAGTACGACTCGCACTTGGCCGGTTTTTTTAATATGGCGGAACCACACGGCTCAAACCATCAAGTTTTGTCTACTAATTACATGAAATAGAGACACTTCTTGAAATCGTAAAACTTTAGGGAAAAACTTTCAATGTTTATTTATGTACGTGTAAACTCTTTAGATATTAAGTCTCAAAGAACCTGATTTTAGTATATTTTTAGGTGTTACTGAAGAGTGGTGCCTTCTGTTACAGGCTTCTGCAAGCTTAAAAGAAAGCATCAGCCACTGATTTTCTACACATTTTTTTTTTTTAGAATAAAGCAATTTAAATCTCATGTGTGTTTCGACAATAAGCATTATAATAATATATTTTTGCCCGACTACGGCAAAGCAAAAAGGGTTATGATTGTAGCAGTCTATAATATTTATATTTAATATTGGGGTTAAAATATGAAATTGCCGTTTTATTGTAATAGGTTCTTTGAATTGACATAGAATCTTCATGGTTTGAGGTTTTCGAATGAAACTTTTTTCACATGGTTTCTTTAATGTTCTTCTTTTAAAAAATGTGAAACATTTGAATATCGACTTTCAATTGTTTTTGTTATTTAACTTAGACAAGAAAGATGGATACTGCGAAAATTCGAGTGATTTTTGAATACGAGTTCCGACGCGGAAGTAACGCGGCAGAAACAGCCAGCAATATCAATGTTGCGTTTGAAGAGGGATCTGCTAATGAACGCACCGTGCGATTTTGGTTTAAACGCTTTCGTGATGGCAACTTCGTCTTGAAGAACGAGCCACGAGGAAGACCGCCCACACAGGTGATTAACGATGAATTAATAGAGATGGAGGAAGCCGATCCTAGTCAAACTACCCAGGAATTAGCGGCATGGTTTAACGTAACCTTACCCACAATATTAAATCATTTGCGTCAAATCAAAAAAAATAAAAAAAAATAAAAAATGGGTGCCTCATGATTTGACTGATGTGCAGAAAGAAACGCGTGTTGAAACTTGTGTTGCCTTATTGAATCGGTACAGAAATGAAGGAATATTAAATCGAATTCTGACATGTGATGAAAAGTGGATTCTTTATGATAACCGTAAAAGAAAAATGCAATGGCTGACCCCAGGTCAAACGCCACAACAGTGCATAAAGTAAGACTTACCAATAAAAAGGTAATGGTAACTGTTTGGTGGTCTCAGCATGGTGTTATACACTATAGTTTTCTCCGATCTGGTCAATCAATAACGGCAGATGTCTATTGTGCCGAACACCGAACAATGTTGGCAAAACTAGCAGTAAAACAGCCCCGACTCATGAATCGATCTTCACCATTATTGCTCCATGACAACGCGAGACCTCATACAGCACGAAAAACCGTTTTGACCTTTCAGGAACTGCAATTAGAAACAATTCGACATCCTCCGTATTCGCCAGACCTTGCTTCAACGGACTACCATTTTTTTCGTGATTTGGACAATTATCTACGTGACAAGAAGTTTTCTTCCCAGGAGGCAGTACAAAATGCTTTCACACAGTTTGTGCAGTCTAGATCCTCAGAGTTCTATCACAAAGGCATAAATGACCTTCCTATTAGATGGCAGCAATGTATAAATAATAATGGTAACTATTTTGATTAAATAAATTTGTTAAAAATTAAAAAATAAACAATTTTGATTTTCAGTACAATTCGGCAATTTCATACTTTAACCCCTATTATATGAGGGTTCCACATTTTCGGCTTAAAAACTGAACCAATTTTAGTTAATAAGGTATAAATCGACTCCTTATTATAGTCAACGCCCCGTTGGTCTAGTGGTTTTAATACCGGGCCAAGATCTCGGGGTCCCAGGTTCGAATCCCGGGTCGGGCAACAAAAAAGTTTCGAATTTTCGAACGTTGCTCGGGTTTGTGATGACCAACCCGCATTTGGCAAGCGTGGTGATTATGCTAGTACATCCATCATTGCTGTGATAACTTGAATTAAATGATGGAGGCCTTTTCCCTGCAGTGGGATGATTATAGGCTGCTACTTACTTTATTATAGTCCGGGTAACATAGATACCTTGTGTTTTAAAAAAGCTTCACGTCGAATGCTACAACAATATATAGGGGTACATACCTACTATTAAAAAAAAATACAGTCATTACGAGTATCAAATAAAAGAAGTCGACGACCTGGCGGAATGGCGTACACACCGGTTTTCAAGGTGTCGCCTGCTCCGAGGCCCCGGGTTCGATTCCCGGACGGGTCAACGTAGAAAAAAAGTGTTTTTCTACATTTTCCCGGGTCTGGGTGTGTATGCTACCTTCATTGTATCTGATTTTTAAAATACGATTGCTTTAAATAGTAATTCAAATTGGGATCAGGACTATGATCAGTATATAAACTTGAAAAATTAAACTTGAAAAATTATGTCTCAGGCGGGACTCGAACCCGCATCTCCTCTCCGGGCGGGCGCTATACCATCACCGAGACACTGCGACTCAACGCGAATGTCAGGACTATGATGTTATCGTGCCCACATTTATTATTTATCTTAATATATAAAAATTTCGTGTCACGTTGTTTGTCTGCGATGGAATCCTAAACTACTCAAATTTTGTACACTGTGTGCAGTTTGATCCATCTTGAAAGATAGGATATACTCAATGGGGGCTATCGCTAGTAAATTTGCCACTAGAGGCGCTAGTGTCGCGTGAGGTCCAATATCATTCACTTTGTACTGGTTTTAGCGGAATTTGTTGTATAAATTATAATTTCTTTAATTTACCTGCTGAAAAGTGATCTCCTTCGTAAAATATCGCAAATATGGATTATTCGGCGATTAATGTGAACGCTTTAAAAGCGGAATTAAGAAAAAGCGCAAAAATAGGCGGCCTCAAGAGCAACTATTTCAGAAGTTAGTTTGTTGATATCAAGATAGTCATTTATAAACAATATTACCCTAATTAGATTCAAGATATAACACTTTGTTTCGGCGCCAATCGCCTTTGACTGCTATACCTCCGGACCTCAGTCTACAGTGGCGTCAACTGGTGAGCAAAGAAACGGTAGTCCCCATTGATTGGCGCATGATTTTTTTATTTCACATTGTTTGTTTATGGCAAGGTTATTTGGTAAAGAAAAACGCCATGTTTGATGACAATGACATTTAAGACGTCATATTTAAATTATATTATTCTGAGGTGATACGAAGTTCGCGGGGTAAGCTAGTTTATTATAAAGAAGACAAAATTCTGAATACAAAAAATGTTTCAATAATACAGCTATAATACAGGATGACTTTGAAACTTGGACGACTTTGAAACTTGGACAAATAAACCACTGGACGCGCAATGACAGGCAATTTCGCTTGTGCCCCCTTGGCAACGAAGCGGGCTTTTTAGCCTCACTTACATGTGACGTCTTGTCAGTACGGTTTCAGAGCTCGGTGAGAAACATGTGTATGTTATTTATACAGGATGAAATTTTAACCACTTTCCAAATTTTAATACATCAATCTACGAGACAAAAAATATTTTTTCTTATGGTATAGCCCTGTACAAAAATGTCAAGATAAAGCACTTAGAAAATGTCCGCAAAAAATCTAAAATTTTTGATACGGCCTCCTAGCAACACTTTTTTTACGCGATTCACATGTCATTCATTAATTACGATATTACTATTCATACGTTTTTGATTTTCCCTTTATACCTTATCAGGCCTAGGACCATAAAAAATGAAAACTATATTGCGAAAAATATTTTCGGGTGAAAGCTTGATTTACATTTTTTTCTTCATAAATGGACTCTATATACGATACCGAACGCCTATAAAAATTTTGGAAAGTGGTTAAAATTTCACCCTGTATATCCAAACTGTTTTGTGCATATTATTATATTTATTCGTTATTATGTATTTTTCTTATTGTTATGTTCTTTTTTTTCTTTTTTTTTTTTAGTCACTATTTATTGACACTTGTTTTATGTTTACTTCTTGTTTTTTAATGTATTATGTGTAGGCTCCCGCATAATATCAGCGTCGTGGCATGCCTTAAGCTGCCACGACAAATGCTGAGCGGGAGACCCTTTTGGCATCAGTTTGTTATTTTATTTTTAAATGTTGTGGTTTAGTGTATTTTATTTTTTATTTTTATTGATACTTGTATTTTGTTTTGTCTGATGCTAAATAAATAATTTTTCTTTCTTTCTTAAACATTGTCGGAAAAAATGGGTAAATGTGCCGTATTTTTGTGTAAAAATTGTAGCGGCAAGACAAAAATATTTCTTTTTATCCGTAAGTAACTTTTTATCCCAATAGAGCTGTTAATTTTTCTTAAAATAGTGAAATGTGTTTTCCTAGAGAAAAGTTACATTGCCATTTAAAAAACGAGTGGTCAGTTACTACAAAATAAACAAGATGACGCATACTTCAATCGGTAGGATTATCGTACGTTCATCATTCGTTCCCTAGTCAATTTAGTTTTAACTGTGCTTGACAATTGTCGATAAATTATATCGATAAACGTACTAATAAATTTATAGTATAAATACTTTTGAAAAAAATGATTAATCTTTAAAATGATTAACTCTAGAGTAGATTAAAGTACTTAATCTTAAAAATACAACAGTTTGCTTTAAAATTTTAAACTTCATATTTTATTACAATACATCCTATTAATGTAATTTCAGATTTCCTGTAGATCCATTAAGTAAAACAAAGTGGGTTGAAGCCGTCCGAAGAGAGGCAAAATGGATCCCTACAAAACACCACCGAATATGTGGTATCCATTTTACACCAGAGTGTTTTAATGCTAACGCAAAAAACCGTAAGCGACTATTCGTTTAATGGTTTGTGCTTACTTAAACATGCCCATAATGTAATTTCTGTTTTGGTAATAAAAATAAAAAACATTTTGCATAAGATTCGGTCATTCATTCATTCAACACATATCGATAGAAAAATATCCACACTTTCACTCACTAAATGTCAATAATTGACACGACAATCTCCCCCCGCCCCGCAGAAATTGGTTGATGATGTTTTCATACATTCGCTCTTGCGTTTCATATCCAGTGGTTAATTCATCCAAGCTTTGAAACTTGGACGGGTTAATTCATCCAAGCTTTGAAACTTGGACGAATATGGTTAGTTCATCCAAGCTTTGAGATCATAATTTTCGTAGTCGGATTAAATTTTTTGAACTATTTTTATTTATTCCTATGATGTTGCTTTATCGAACCTAATGATCAGACGTAAACACTTCATAGCTTGTATTCAACATTCGTTAATCTTTTGCTTTAGACAGGAAAGGAAATTGGAAGCCGTGCTTCGTTGTATATAATGAAATTTCCAATCAGATTACGCGATGAAATCTGATTAAACAAATTAAATTTCTCGCCCTGTTCATAATTACAGGTCTTAATTAAGAATGTTCATTAAAAATATCAATTCTGAATTCAATATGTATTATTTTCATTTTGTTTGATTTAACTTTGTTTGAGACCAGTGGAATTTGTGAAAAAATATGTTTCAATGCTGTTTCTTCACTAAAATGTTTTTACGTGTTCTGAATAAATGGTATTATGAAAGACGGTTCTGATAAGAACATTTTTATATACTTACACAAAAGGTTTTTTTATATATATGTTCTTTTCCACCTTCCCCTCTCTATCTATTTTCAAGTATTCTCTACCTGAAGGTTGTCTGGAAGAGATCGCTAACAGCGATAAGACCGCCTGAATTGTACAGTCCTTAATGTATTTTTTAAGTTAAACATTATTTTTGTATGGTGTGCAATAAAGAGTACCTATCTATCTATCTATCTATCTACAATGGGCTTGCTCTTGACTACATACTTAACTCTACGGTTAAGAAGAAGCCTAAGATGGAGCGAGCTTACCCAGAGTTACTGGTTCTCCCACACACCAGCGGAACACAGAAAAACTGTTTGGCGCTGGACTCCGGCAGGAGGGTGGTAGCATCCAGGCGGCCTCTTACAAAGCCTACTACCGCAGAGGGATCTGTTAGCCGTCTTCATTAGTTAGAAATCCAAAGATGCCGTTGCCCAGGGTGGTTGTTTTCTTGGAAAAAATACAAAATTCAGGAATGAATTATAACCCATATGTAAATGTTAAATTTTATTGCAATCTCTTCAGTAGTTTTTTGATAAAAGTTTTTTTTTTTAACAACAACAACAAGTGACAAACTTTCACCCATCCATGGCCATACAAACTTGACTTGAAAAATATTTGAATATTTGTAGGATAATAATTATGGTCATAAGACCATGTCAGCACTGCTAGGCTTATACAATTTGATATTTTTATGTTACAGAAGAAATTGAGAACCATAACTCATCACTATAAGATCTCGTGGCACGTAAGCGTTTTCTTATCGCCTCTCGACGCGTGTCGTTAATCGTTCGCGAAACCAGGGAGTCACGCTTGTCGCGCGTTCGGAAAATTGGATCGCGAGAGATAGAAACAATAATGGGGTCTTTGCCATATTCGGCTCGGTCGATATGAAAAACAATAAGTTTCGATCATTTCTTGACGGCCATTTGTAATCTATATAAATAAAAGTGAAAACTGATTTAATGACTGACTGACTGACATATCAACGCACAGCCCAAACTACTAGGATTTAAAATCTGAAAATTTTCACCGTGCTTCCTTTTATAGTGTAGGTGAGCACTAAGAAAGGAATTTTGGAAATTCCGCCTTTAAGGGGGTAAAAAGGGCCCCATAAGTTTGTATGAAACTCCGTCAGTTTTGAAGCTAAGTCGATGAAAATTGGTATCCAGCTACCTGATTAGAAATTAAGAATGACGTCTTTTAGGATTTTTGAAAATTTAATCTTTAAGGGGATAAAAAATGGGGGCAAAGGTTGTTCGGTTCCGCGTCATATCCGTACTCTTTACATATTTGTACACTCAGACTTTACTTAGTTTGTTATGACATTCAATGTGTCAATCAGAAAATAAATAGGTAATTTCTTACAAACAGAATGGTATTATTTTAGAATTTAATAATTGGCGCCGAAATGGATGAATTAACTAAATTAAAACGTGTGGAACTTTAATTAAAGGCTTACAAAATTCGGCAGCCAGATACAAACCCTACGAGAAATTGTCAGATTATTAATTAAAATAAGTCAGTGACCAGTTGGTGACCAGTGACAAATGAACAAAATTACCAAGAATAATTTGGAAGAGATACTAGACTACAAATAATATTACTGATGACCCACAGTTGGAATGACAAAGTTGACGAAGAAATAAGGAGGCTATGTAACGAAAAGACAAAACTTGAAAATTCCTATTGGATGTCTTATCTATATTTAGGTTACATATTCAGAAAATAAATATCGGTACTTACTATAAGAATGGTATTATTTAGAACTTAATCATTTTAGGGTTCCGTACCCAAAGGGTAAAAACGGAACCCTATTACTAAGACTTCACTGTCTGTCCGTCTGTCCGTCTGTCTGTCTGTCCGTCTGTCTGTCGCCAGGCTGTAACTCAAGAGCTGCGATAGCTAGACAGTTGAAACTTTCACAAATTATGTATTTTTGCTACCGCAATAACAACAAATACTAAAAACAAAATAAAACAAATATTTAAGAGGGGCTCCCATACAACAAACGCCTTGTCCGCTTTGTCCTTTTTTGTTCGATATTAATAATGGCAGCAGGTAGGCACTTGAAATATTCACAAAACACTCAGTTATATTTCTAACTTTAATAATAAATAATTAAATTAATATTTAAGGGAGGTGGTTCCTATACAAAAAATAAAATTTTTTTTGCTTATTTTTGCTTGATACTCGTATCAATAAATGGTAACAGGTAGGCACTACATTAAATACCTTTCTAACGCATCCAAATTATATTTTTATTTAATATCCTCCATATTTAAAAAAATACACTTTTAAAACATGAAAATAAAACGCTGAGAAAAAAAATCACCTCACTTCATAATTCCGTGTTGTTTAACTTAGGATTAGCTACCACCACCCACCCACTAATGACCAAGCAGCAGTAATTAATGATGTTTTGCTGACATCATTTGAAGCTGAAGAAATATAACAATGTATAGACACAGTGGTCAGTACAGACGAATCAGTTCTCTATCCTGTCAAATTTCTGAACACTATTTATCCTTCTGATCATCCTTTACCATTCATGCCTCGAACCCACATTCCACATGAAAGTTTTGTGAAACTACGTCAGCTTTTTGGTATAAATTTTGTAAAGTTGTTTATAAGGATTTTTTTATAATTTAAAATTTAAGGGGGTGAAAAACGGTGGAAAATTGTGTGGTTAATTATTTGTGTTTACATCATATTGAGGTACTTGAAACTTCGTCTATCGATAATGAAAGGAGAGTGACATAGGACTGCCTTTTCCAGAGCTCTACATCGATGCTGGTACTACACCGTCTAGATCGTCGTCCACCGTCCGATCTAGGTCTTTTATCCAAACGAAGTATGCAAGCAAATTGTCTTTATAAAATCGCCTTTTTAACGCTTATGGATCGAGAAAAATGGATTTACCTACTTGTTTGGATATTAATAATGTGGTATTTTACACAGGACCACTTCTTCCAGGGCTCTACGTCAGTGAATGACCATATTCGAATAAAGCCTTGCAAGCTGCTTTGAATGTTTTGATGTACTACATCATTGACAGTTTTTAAATTTTCAAATGATATTGTACTTCAGATTTCATGTAAATGCAAACAGATGTGGTGTGAGCTCGCTTGGACCACGGTACGCTAGGAGAACCAACACCGGATCCCTAAAACAATAGTTTAAATCGGCCCCTTTCATCCAACTATTGTATCAACGGGCCCCGAACGACGTATCAGCTCCCAATAAGTGCCCACCACCACCTCGCCCGAGATGGGCACCTTCGGCACCGTAGGCAAAGGAAGTGGAGGAAAAGAGTGGAGGAGAGGGGTGTGAGTCGTGACGAAAACTTTGTAACAGATAAAAACCTACGCGCGCGAAGCCGCGGGCATCAGCTAGTAAAACTATATTTGATGTTCTCATTATGTATTTGTATATGTTTTGTATTTCTGTTTTTAATTTTAGATTATAAGATTTCTCAAAGGACATTGACCATCTATGTATGGACGTTAGACCAAGTGCCGCCCAACATTGGGACATAGTGCACAATGTTACTTAGATTAACACTAGTATGTAACTCAGAGCGCTTCAAAATCTATCCGAGGAGTTTTAAGAAAAAAAAAATTAAATTTAGAGGTCTTACATTAACAAAAACTCATAACCAACAGCTTATTTTATATAAAAAGCCAGGATGTTAAAAAATATGGAGATAGAAAAGCGCGTAGTACAAAACGGTTCAGTTCAACAAGAGTGATGTTGGACTGAGACAAAAAACTCGAGCGCGTGCGCTAGCAAGTACAGTTAAGCCCAAGGCGCGCGAGAAAGAGAGACGCCTACCATATCTGAATATTAGCAAGCGAGACAGGTGACATCGCTGAGCTTACAAAAAAACGCTATTGAGACGAGTGAGATCGGGACCAGACCAGACCTAGAATAAGTAGGATAATATATTTTTTTACGTAAACCTCGTAAACGTTCAAATTTAACAAAATATCAAAAAGCACCAAAAGCCATAAAATGAGACTTATTGCTACTTGTTCACATTCTTATTTATATATTATATCCGTTATTTAGATCCCTGTAATACGAGCAATGCTCTGTATAGGACTAAATAATTGGTGTGAGAGGTCCAGGATTTATTTATTTATTTTTTTATATATCCGTGGCAGGTTTTTTTATTATATTTTTTTATATCTAATAATGCAAGGAAACAAATTAAAGTGTTCCCATGCTTGGGCAGCATTTGATCCAAAACCGGTCATTATCCTTTAAAATGTAAATTGATATGATGATAAAAGAAAATTATCGTGATCACACACATTATTTAACGCCACGTTAGTAAGATCTCAGGGTCCTGGGGTCGATTCCCGGGCCGGGCAACAACAGTTTTGTACCATTGTTGTGGTAATTAGAATTCAATGATTGAGGCATTTCCCCTGCAGTGGGATGATTATAAGCCTTTACTTTACTTGTACTTTTTATTTTAATTACTATAAAAGAATAATTACGGATTTCACAGTTCTATCAGATACCACCGCGTGAAATACTGAATACCACCGTTACAACACTGTGAGTACAAAACGCTTAAATAACAATGCATTGCTGAACCATAGTTTTTTTTTGCTGTCCACAGAACAAACACGTTTACACGTCGCATAAAACATTAAAGCTTCGAGTAATTTTGGGTTCCAGTACTTTTTTTTAGATAAAACTGTTATTGTTAAAATGTTTCTACTTCCATTTAAGTATCGTTTTTATTCAAATAGGTATTTTTTTGTAATGAAAACGAGTGCTGGTGTCCTAAAAAGGTTATTTCTAGATAAACTCTTTAGTTTATCTAGAAATAATGTTTATCTTTATAAACATTTTGATTACTTAACTACACCATAGCGCAAGTTGGTACCAGTCTAGATTGGTGGAGTACCATACATTTTTATCGTTATTGATATGGCGATCGTAAGATAAGAGATAAAAAGACAAAAAATTATAACAAAATGGTTAACAATTTTAAATCAGTATATAAACTTGAAAAATTATGTCTCAGGCGGGACTCGAACCCGCATATCCTCGCATGCCAGGCGGGCGCTATACCATTAAGCCACCGAGACACTGCGACTCAGCGCGAATTTTTCAAGCATATTTTTAACGCTGTTAGCCAGCGTTGCTTTATCAAATGTTAGGAGTTTGCACTCTTAACACCCGAAAGAAACATTGCAGATGTTTGACAGTCAGTTAAGATGAAACAGCTATTTATATACTTTATTTGATAATTTAGCAATGTGTTGCAGTGTCTCAATGGCTTAATGGTATAGCACCCGCCCGGCATGCGAGGAGATGCAGGTTCGAGTCCCGCCTGAGACATAATTTTTCAAGTTTATATACTGATATTATAATTGCAATTTAATTGCTAAAATATCAAATAAAATTTTAAATCAGTTCAAGAAGATAAATAACTTGACAAGATTTAGGGTTCTGGGTTCGATTCAGGGTTGGGCAATAAAAGTTTTCGAAATATCAACCATCGCTCGGGTTTCTGATCGATTACCCACATTTGGCAGGCGTGGTTATGCTTGTGATCATTATCTATAGTAACTTGAATTTCATGATTGAGGCCTTGTCCCTGCAGCGGAATGATTATTGACCGTCACTATACTTATTTTAAAAATGATAATAATCTTTGAATGCGGGGCACCAGCTCAAAATTCAGAATGATCAGACACCCAAATCAGTTCACTGCTGGACAAAGGCTTTATCGAATAGAGGATTTTTATCTAATCGTCGATCTGCGCAGGTGAGTGGTAGTGTTGCCCAGTAAAGAGAAGACCCTGCTGCCCGTCGTCTTATGGCTGTGTTCCTTTGGTCCTCTTACGACACCCATAGACAGTCATAACTTTAGGTGTTACTTGTTGAATATGGCGTAACACAACACTGACAAAATGGCTGATCACTAATGTAAATTAAGTATTTTAGTGTAATTGTTGATTCTAAATAGATTTCATAGCATATTCATTTATCTCAAATTACGTTAAGATTGTTAAAATAATTAAATAAAAATCAGCGGAAGTAAACACACTTCCGGTTTCGATTTGATTAAATTTAAGAATAGGTTTTTATTTTTAAATATAATTACTTATTAGATTGAAGTATATTTATTTGTATTTTGTTTTAAAAGTAGTGCTTGAAATACTCTGAGTGGAAAATTGTAAAGTTAACATCGATTTATTGAATAATAAGTTCTATAATGTTGTTATTACAATTTGTTATATTTAGTGTTAATTTCTAAGAATAATCTATCACCTAATACAGTGTATAATTTGGATCATAGTGCTGTTTTATTGGTAGTACAAAGATAAGTGTGTGACTCCGAATAAATCCGAGTCTATTACTGATTATGTGTTTTTAATTACCGGAGCCTTACATGTTAATTTCAACATACTACCTATTGCTTAAGTGAAGGAAATGGGAACTACTAATAGTCATATTATTTGGCTGAGAATACTAACTCTTCATTGTTATAACTTCTAGTAATTACTAGATTATGGAATACAAATTGTCACCAAAGTAATTATTTTTAGTGAAGTAATTACTTTTACTTGTTTATAAATACGGATGAAAGTGTAGTGCTAATATACTTTGTTCTGACACTACAAGCTAGTTATATTGTACCTCATCTTCATGTTTACCTCTCAAATTTTAGAACATTGGAAGTTATAGTCCACTTTACTATGCAGACCCGAGTCAGTAGCATAAAAATCAAGTATGTTATATGGTGTACCTACAAAATATATAAATTTGTTTTTTTTTTGTAATAGCGCCAACAAAAATACTTTATCTGTGAATATTTAACTGTCTAGCAATCACGGCTTCTGATACTCAGCCTGGTGACAGACAGACCGACTTTGGAGTCTTAGTAATAGGGTCAGATTTTTACCCTATAAGTACCCTTGTACTTACCTACCCTACCTTACCCTAAAATACTTAAATCTGACTTTAACAAAGTCTCGGAAAAACGTTAGTTGAAATATAAACCTTTTCCGGAAGCTCCTGAATTCCATTTTAAAATGGAGTTATATTATTTTTATGGCTGAGCAAACTTTCGTCACGTCCATTTTGGGCGGATTGCTGAAAGGGAGCTTAAATTTAATTAAACGACTACTTGACTTCTATAATACTTGAATTGGTATATACAGGTGATTTTTTCATAATCTTCAAAATGTTTATACGCGTTCAGTATTGTATTTAGAGTATTTAAAGTATGAAGGGAAAATTAAGAGCTTATGGATAGTATCATAATAAATGAATGAGATGCGCATAGCGTAAAAAAAGTTTTGCTAGGAGGCCGTATCAGAATTTTTTGATAATTGGCCGACATGTTTTGAGTGCTTTATCTTGACATTAAATTTGGACTGGCCTATACCAGAAGAAAAAAATACGTCATTTGTTTTTGTCTCGTAGATTGTCATATTAAAATTTGGAAGGTGGTTAAAATTTCATCCTGCATATTAGTTGTAAAGGTATATATTCTTTCAATTACTTTTCCATGTATGATAAGTATACACAAATAAAAATGTTTATAGTTAAGTAAGTTTATCGGTGGTCTAGTACCCCATTACGCCAAGCTACTAATTTGGGACTAGGTGGCTCTGTGTGGCTCAGCGTGGCATGTCTTAAAAAATATTACTAATAACATGAAAGCGAAATTACTTGCGTCTTTACGCTCTCACAACTAAAATATTGAGCCGATTTTGAAGGATTTTGATACAAAGATAGATTAGACCTTAAAAAGGACATGGGTTATTATGTATATCGCTGTTGGCGACAGGTTTTCGCACGCGCGATATAAAATGTGGTTCACGCGGGTAGAGCCGCGGGTCAGAAGCTTGTTTTTTAGGGTTCCGTACCCAAAGGGTAAAAACGGGACCCTATTACTAAGACTTCGCTGTCTGTCTGTCTGTGCGGTCTGTCCGTCTGTCCGTCGCTCTGTCACCAGGCTGTATCTCAAGAGCCGTGATAGCTAGACAGTTGAAATTTTCACATATTATGTATTTCTGTTACCGCAATAACAACAAATACTAAAAACAAAATAAAATAAATATTTATCCCATACAACAAACTCGTTTTTTTGGCCTTTTTGGTACGGAACCCTTTGTGCGCGAGTCCGACTCGCACTTGGCCGGTTTTATTATAACAATCATAGGATTCTGTGCACCTCAGTTAAAAATCAGTTAAAATCAGTTTTATTTCTGCAAATAGGCCCCTGGAGGCGCTTTTACACGTCCCAATATTTAAACCTACCACTGCTTCGGGACAAATGTGGGCTAGTGCCGAAAAGAAGCAGCGAAAGAAACTCGGTCACTATTGTCAGCCTCTTTTTAAATAAACATGTTTACATAAGATACATGCCAGTGCGAGCTGATACAATTTAAAGCCAAACGTTCCTATCATTTATATAATCATTAATAGCATAATAGCCCTTTTTCATTAAAACAACTTTGATATACGATTTGAGTTTATGTACACCTGGTAAATGAATCATCGTCAAGATCATGACACAGGCTTCTCCAATAGGACGATTTTGCCATTATCGCCACCCTTGGCAAGCGCGTTGGTGATCACAGTTTAGCCAATATTGGATAGAAGACGCTTCTGATTGTATTCTTCTGGTCGTCGCCTCTTGCACCCAAATGACAAGTAGGGGTGGTCATACTCCTCTTTAGGTAAGTAATAATTATATCGACGGCCCCAAACTTAGTATCAAACTTATTTTATTAGTTTGTCCTTACAAACAGTAACGGACAAACAATCGTCTGTCCGTCCGGATATGGAAACGATCTCATCTTAATCATAATTCCGTATTATAAAATACATGATTAAATCCGACACGAGATTGTAATTAACATTCCAGCTTTCGGAAATTAATAAGTTATCACACACAACGCACAGCAATCCTACAACTATGGTGCTATATTAACTTCAGTATATAAACTTGAAAAATTTTTTCTCAGGCGGGACTCGAACCCGCATCTCCTCGCATGCCATGTTAAGGGTGCAAATTCCTAACATTTGATGAAACAACGCTGGCTTACAGCGTAAGAATATGCTTGAAAAATTCGCGCCGTGTCGCAGTGTCTCGGTGGCCTAATGGTATGGCGCCCGCCCGGCATGCGAGGAGATGCGGGTTGGAGTCCCGCCTGAGACAAAATTTTTCAAGTTTATATACTGATATTATACTCGTAAGTGCAATTAAGTTGCTAAAATATCAAATAAAGCCATATTAAGTATTGTGCTTAATGACTAGTTCTAAACATGCGTACCATATTTTTTTGCTCTCGGATATTTTGAATAAAGGTCCTAAAATGTATGAAGACTCAATGTTCTCCTTTGTAAGGAACCCTCAGTAGACACTACTCGCACTCCATGTACTTGTGTGAAATTAGTTGCAACACCAGTAAATATTTCATTAAATAAAAATTACCAACTGACTTTTCAATAAGTAACTCATAATATTGATAATGAATCTACAAGTGTAGAGATAAATAAATGGAATATTATTCATCTCGTATCACAATATTATCTTGAAACTCATATTAACATTATTATTCTACATTCACAAAACCTTTTTCCCTTGGATCTTCGCCGGTAAGTGCTCATAGTGAGATTTACCTAAAAGACTTGCTCCCATAGGAAAATATACCTAAATTATTGCTGCCACTGTCTGAAAGGAATATATTGTTATAAATGTAACTTGTTACAATAAAAGATAATGTATCATCTCCAATTTGGGATTTTATATAATATTTTCTTCTTCTTACTCTTTGACCTAGGGTATACAAATTGGCTAGGCCATGACCCTCGGCAAATTTTAGTTATTAAGCTAAGTTGATAACTTTGTATATTCCTCATAGAAATCTTTTTAATTTTGTTGCCATAAAAGAGTGAACGTTGCTCGGCTATTCCAAATAAAATGTCTTATCGAGTACTGTAACGGTTCCGGGGAGACGAATCCCTTCTTGAGTCTTCGTAAGGGATAGAAAAACCGTCGGATCAATAACTAAGTTACAGAGAACTGGAAGCAATGAAGTTAAATGTTTATTAAGTTTTACTATGCCAACAGGGGTTTTCACGTAAATGACATTTAAAATGTTTCCCGGGGCTGTGCCGGTATGGAATTTCATTCGTTACAGAAATAACTATATATTTGCTTTTGATATTGGCAGCTTCTGTTGTTTGTTCCAAATTCAAAACAACAATGCCGAATATAAATTAATATGAGTTTCATAAGAAGACTGAAGGTTGCGACCTTGAACCTTCGGCTAGCAATGGAGAGAACAATTCTTGGTATTCCCCTGCGTGATAAAATCAGATATGAGAAAATCCGTAGGAGAACTAAGAGAACTGACATTGCTCGAAGAATTGCGGAGCTGAAGTGGCAGTAGGTTGCCCATATTTGGCCGTGGGAACGAAAAAGTTCTGGGATAGTGACCGCGCACTGCTCGTCGAACTGTGAGTAGGTCCTGACAGGTGGACCTACGATATGGCGAAGGTCGCGGGAAGCCACTCAATGCAGGTGGTGCTGGACCGAACGTTGTGGCGATCCGTAGGACGCTGCTGCTCGTATGATACTCGCAGTAGGTGCACCTTTAGTACTTTTTTAAACGCGGAGCTTTTAAACCTTAAGCGGTATCGTATTGACATAAATCCACTTCGTAGATATCCGTTAGACTTACACATCATCATCATCATCATCTTAGCCAAACGAAGACCTCTGCTGGACATAGGCCTCCCCTAAACATCTCCAAAACGATCGATCCCGCGCCACCCGCAGCCAGCGGCTTCCCGCGACCTTTATCAGGTCTTAGGTCCACCTGGTAGAGGACCTATTCACAGATCGTCATCCGGTACTTGGTCGTCCTTCCAGACCATTTACGCCCTGAAAGCCATCGGTTTTACTTACTATTTTCCCGCCCACTGCCACTTCAGCTTCGCAATTCTTCGAGCGATGTCGGTTATCTTAGATAGATAGATAGATAGATAAACACTTTTATTGCACTAGTTACAAAATAACACAATATAACAAATCCTTATTTCTCCTACGGATTATTTTTGATTTTTCTTTTTGATGTTTCATAACCGCCACACCAACGACACACAGCTGACATATTTACTGATATAGACTGTTCCGCTTGACAGAGTAAATTACATTTCCGAACACATTATCTCGTGCAAGTACCGGCCGGGCGGGCTGCCAGTTCATATAAATACGAGATAAAATCATGCTTGCTTAGCATAGTGGAAGGATTGGGCCCCGAAATGAGCGGACAACGACAGGTTTAATTAGATTCTTTAAAAATATCTTGCCACCAGACGATGTCATCAATGCAAAAACGTATACATATCACATGTATTTGATTGTTATGATAAGATAAGATTATGCTTTACTAAAAATTTATAACATGTATGTTTTGACGTGATAACGTCTTTAAAATCGTTTTAGTCGGGTGACATGTTCAGAAACTTGTGTCACACCAAAACCTCACGAGCGCGATCGCAGGTATAACGAGAGAGAGAGACGGACTGATCTCCCGTCTCATCTCGAGCGCTGCCAGTCATTCCGTGAAACTTGTCACGCGGAATCCTCACGAGCGGAGGCTGGCATAGCGTTCGAGTGAGTGGACCGATCTTCCGTCTCTCTCACTCTAGCAGCATACAAACGAATGGAGATTTTCTCGTTATCACGTAAACATCTCGATCGTAAACCTACTTTACAAACAACAAATTTTTTTGTCGACAAAAAGTTAATACAACCTTTTTTGTCTGATAAAAACAAGATGATTGAGAAAATCTGTAAATTAAAATAAAAACATTGTGCATTAAAAGTTATCTTTTGACTTTGCTGCCTGTACCACACAGGCACAAAAAAAGTACTCCAACCTTCCTCTTCCTCTTGATGTCGTAAGCGATGATTTAAGGAATACTGCTAAATAAGACGGACAGCAACTTATTTCATTCAATATTGCCCAAATTGTGACCATCAACCCGCTTGCCAAGCGTGGCGACTATGGCGTAATCTCCTTTTGAGATAGGCCTGAGTGAGCAGACTGATAATAATATTTTAGACATGCCTCACTGGGTCACACAGAGCCATCTAGTCCCAAATTAAGCTACTATTAAGTACCCTGTCGTATGGGGTACTAGAAAACCGATAAACTTACTTAATACTCGTATATACTTTTTTTTGTAAATACAAGTGTCTACGCGCGACAACGCCGACAGCTACGTCATAGCTACGTAATAGAATAAGTTTAATTTTGTATTTAAGATAGCTGTTAGTAGGTGCTTTAGCTAGAGATCTATAGTTTTAGTTATGTTGTAAAATCACCTCATACATCATACGATTTATTAAGCCAATCATAGCTCTCCCTTCACTTTACTTGTTAACCTTGAAGCCCAGAGGTGGGACTCTCAGTAATATTGTGTTTGTATCTTAATTATATCATGCTAAGGTCTAAAATAGTGAAGTGTTAATTGCCTTCGTATAGTAGTTTAGAACGTAACTCTTGATATGCCACTTCACATTTGGTCGCTGTCGCCTTAGCACTGTCCCTTGTTAATTAATTATTATTTTAAACTTATTAAAAAGGAGCAATTATAGTTTTAAACAAGCTTTTATTTCTCCCTTTGTTCGAGTAGCGAACAAAATTGGCGACCGTGACAGGACAGTGCTTAGTTTTGAAGCGATTTTGGAGTTTTTTACAGAGCCTAATATCTTCTATTGAGGACGGACAGAGGTCATCACCACGTCATCCGCTACATCGAGCATCACCGAGGGTCTAGGAGAGTATCCGGCCTTATCCTGTGCGTTGGGCGCTGACGTTTGCGTGTGCGTGCCCCGAGTTCTACGTGCTCAACGTGAAATTCTCCAGAAAACCCGTGAAGTCACCGTTTGGGAAGGCGAATCAAGGTCTCATCGACGCAGCGAGGGACTCCCTGGGCGCAGAACAACTGGACTGCGCTGCCACCTTCCCTGTCTGATTGTCAAGTGAGCCCGTTCCTTACTATCCTTCCAATAATTTCCCCCTTGATTTGTGTATACAGGGGCTAGCCTTCAAGGTACCGATTTAGTGCTAGGTATCGCCTTTAAAATTTACCTATTGCAATACCTATTTGTGCTTTCTACTTCTTGTGTAGCCTTTTACGCCTTCATGTGGCGCTTTCTTTGCACACAAGCCTAATTGAAGCACGCCTACGCACCATCGGCCTAATTTTATAATAATAATTTATTATCCTTTGAGATTTACAATAGGTATTTGTGCCTGTTAATTCTGGTGTAGCCTACTGCCGCATTCATAACCTAAGCTGAGTTGCGTATTTTTATTGGCTTACAATCCTATCGCATTGCCTATTGAATCTTCTAATCTCTTTGTTTTTAAGGATTAAATTGCTCTCAAGACTTACCTAGTTCATAAAGGCAATCCATTTGTTACCTTTCACCATCACTATATCACGAAATATTCACTATATTGCCTATCTTAATCGCACTAAATCACCGCAAATATTTGCCATCCTTACGTGCTTTCTCATAACTGTTCTCATCAGGACTGGCCATAATTTACTACAAGGCGCATTCCAATACCTTTATTATTCAATAGGTACGCATCATCTTGCTTCGTTTATTGTTGCTTATCTTTGTGCCCCGTGCATTCCAGCTCATCAGCGCTGCATTTCTACCGCCACGCCCGCATTGCTGCCGGCCGGCTACATCGCTGCAGCGCTTACTGGTGGCGTGCACCTGATCTGCATTTCGCTTTGGAACAAAACGAGGAGCGTATCGTATGCAATTTACCTAATTTTTGTGCTTAATTTCGTAGTTCTTTTGTAAAAAATGCCTGAAACTGATGTTTCAAAGTCTGAAATGAGTCTTAAAGATTTGTTAGCTAAACGTAGCTCAATCAAAGGGCGCGTAACGAGGTTTAAAAACTATTTGGATTCTGTGAGTAATTCTGATAGCCTTTCGTCGCTAGAATTACTTAAGCTTAAAAGTAAATTGTCTAAATTCAACGCATTATTTACAGAATTTGATTTAGTGCAGGAACAGATAGAAGTGATTAATGTTTCCACTCAGGACGTTGAATTAAGCACGAGAGACTCAATCGAGCAGGATTTTCATAATTATTTAGCTCAGGCGCAGCAAATTGTTAATGCGAGTAGTGATGATTTTAAGTCTTCCTCGTCGCGACGGTCTAGCGTTCATTGCTCGAGTCATCATCATGATGATGATAACGAAATTCTAGGTTTCAAGTTGCCTGTCATTAAGATACCTACTTTCGATGGAACCTATTTCAAATGGCTGGAGTTTCGGGATATGTTTGTCTCACTCGTTCATGAACGTAAAATTCGGGAAGTTCATAAGTTCCACTATTTGAATTCTTATCTCGAAGGGGAGGCGGCGCGAGTAATTAGTAACTTAGAGGTGACCGATAAGAACTATGCAGAGGCGTGGAAGCTTTTATGCGATAGGTATAATAATAAACGCCAGCTGATTAATAATCACTTGAAATCTTTATTTAGTCTCGAGTCCGTGCGTGAAACAGAAAGGTCATTACGGTTTATTATTGATCACATCACAAAGAATTTACGCGCTCTTCACACTTTAGGTTTATCTACCGAAAAATGGGACGTGTTAATTATTTATATTGTTGCGCAAAAATTAGATTCAAAGACATGTTTTAAATGGGAGGAGCACCGGAATTCGTTGAATGAGATACCGGGTCTTGATGATTTCTTTAGCTTTTTGAGAAGTCGTGCTGATGTTTTAGAGACGGTTAATTGTAATTCACAGCCGGCTAAACAAGCTTTGTCGTCTGGCAGCACGGGTAGGCAGAAACCACAGACTAGGGCTATGCTAGGTACCTCTGCGGATAGCTCATCCCCACCTATGCAGTTGTCGTCGATGCAATCTTGCAATGTGTGCCAGGGTTCGCACCGTGTTTATGAGTGTCCTGTTTTTAAAGTCAAGTCCATTGATGACAGGATGTCTGCCGTCGAGGTATTAAAATTGTGTCACGTTTGTTTAAGGCCGGGTCACAAGTCACAGCGGTGCAAGCTGTCCGGTGGCTGTAAAACATGTAAGCAGCGCCACAATACGTTACTGCATGATCGTTTCTTTAAAACCAGCGGCCCTTCTGAGTCTCAACCTGTTGTCACTATGTGTGCGTTGTCGTCCTCCGAAGCGCTTCTTTGTACGGCTGAAGTGGATTTGATCAACCCTATTACTAATGTTGTGGTTACAGCGCGAGCGGTTTTGGACAGCGGGAGCCAGTCTTGTCTTATAACATCTCGCTTGAGAGATGCCTTGCAACTGACTTCTCAGATTTTGGATAGGGATTTAGTCGGTATAGCCGCCATTCGTGTTGCGAATAAAATTGAGCGATGCGCGGTACGCGTTCAGTCTAGGTGCAGCGCCTTTAGCGCTTTATTATCTTGTATTGTGTTGCCGATTATTTCTGATAAATTACCGACGCGCTCCTTTAGCAGGGACCATTTAAATTTAGCGGGAGTTCAGTTGGCCGATCCTCAATTTAACAAGGCGCTAGACGTCGATCTGCTTCTTGGCGCGGAATTATTTTGGAGTTTACTAGGATCGGAGCAGCGTTCATTAGGTGACAATTGTCTAGTTCTGCGCAGTTCTAAACTTGGTTGGCTTGTCACTACTCCAGTAGTCTCTGATAGGTCGAATAGTGAAGGTCTTCATTGTGGTCTGTTGCGAAACAACGATACGACTATTGCTGATCTAAACAATAATTTATCCAAATTTTGGGAGTTAGAGAAGGTTCCTCGTACCAAGTCAGTTTTAACCGAGGAAGAAGCGTTGTGCGAGCAGCATTTTCTTGCTAATACTTCTCGTGATACTGACGGTCGGTTTATTGTTAAGCTTCCACTCCGTGCTGAAAGAGATGTTTTGGGAAACTCATTTCAACTAGCTAAGAAGCGGTTTTTTAATTTGGAGTCACGTTTCAGGAGACAGCCTTTGCTAAAAGAACTCTATTTTGATTTTATGCGTGAATACGCTGACTTAGGTCATTTGTCTGACTGGGGTGATGTACATCGGTCTTCTGGAGCAGAATTCTTTTTGCCTCATCATCCAGTTCTAAAAAATAACAGCGAATCTACCAAACTTCGAGTTGTTTTTGATGCTTCGGCTCGTACTACGTCTGGGCTTTCGATCAATGATATCCAGATGACCGGCCCTACTATTCAAGACTCTTTGTTTAATATTTTGGCTCGTTTTCGTTTGTATAAATATGTCATTTCCGGTGATATTGAAAAAATGTACCGGCAAATAAAGCTTCATCCTGACGATCGTAGTCTTCAGCTTGTTTTATGGCGCGATAGTGAGTCTCAGCCTTTGCGCACTTTGATGCTTAATACTGTAACGTATGGATTCTCAAGTGCTAGCTTTCTGAGTACTCGTTGTCTCTGGCAATTGGGTGAAGAGACTATTGATCCTCTCATAAAGGATATTATCCAAGAGGATTTTTATGTGGACGATCTTTTGACAGGGGCTCAATCAGCGAGCGAGTTGCGTTATATTCAGCAGTCCGTGGCTGAAGCTCTAGCTAAAGGGGGGTTTCATCTTAGAAAGTATCGGTCAAACTTGCCTTCGGTGCTTGAACATAGTTCCACGGAGTCGTCAAATGATCTGATGATCAGTAATGCAACAAGCACTCTAGGTATTGGTTGGATGCCTAAATTGGATGAGCTTCATTTTCCTATTGAGCCACCCTTGGTCGACATCGTCACTAAGAGATCGATTTTATCTTCTACCTTCAAGGTTTTCGATCCACTAGGTCTGCTATCAGTGTGCACTATTACACCAAAGATGCTACTCCAAGAACTTTGGGCCGAGCATAAACTGGGATGGGACGATCCTGTTCCAGAAAAAATTAAGTCTTCCTGGCTTACGTTCGTTGACGGTCTTAATAGTATCGCGGAGTTGAGGGTGCCTAGGTACATTTTAATTGATAATCCAGTTCATGTAGAATTGCATTGTTTTTGTGATGCTTCACAGAAAGCGTATGGAGCATGTATTTATTTAAAGTCTGTTAATAAGCAGGGCGAGATTAAAATAAACCTGCTTTGCTCCAAATCACGTGTCGCTCCAGTCGCACCGACTACTGTTCCTCGTCTGGAGCTGTGTGCTGCCTTGCTAGGAGCTGAACTTGCTGCGGTAGTAGTTCAAGCTTTGCGACTGAAAATTGATCGTTGTATTTATTGGTCTGATTCAAAGGTCGTTTTGAGTTGGTTGCGCACAACTAAAGGGATGAAAGCTTTCGTAGCCAATAGAGTAGGTACAATCAAGGAACTTACTGATCCCTGTTCTTGGCGCTATGTTCCATCCTCTCAGAACCCCGCTGATCTTGTGTCACGTGGCATTGATCCCAAGGAAATTATTGGTTCTATCATGTGGTGGCACGGCCCTTCCTTCTTGGAGCTTGAAGAGTCGTCTTGGCCACCCTCAGATGTCGAGGAAATGCCAGCGTTGCCGGAAGTCAAAGTTTTTTCAGCTTTGGTGGGGGATGCTCCTCTTGATCTTTCTAGGATCTCTAGGCTGTCCATTTTGCAACGAGCTTACGCACGTGTTTTGAGATGGATTCATAATTCAAGGCAGATGAATAAAAATTATAAATTAACAGGTCCTCTTCAAGCTTCAGAGATTGATAACGCTATGAAGGCGTTAGTTCGAATGTCTCAAAGGGACTCCTTTGACAATGAGATACGATTGCTCTCTTTAAGCAAGGGTTTGAAAGCCAAATCTGATATCGCTTCGCTTAATCCTTTTCTAGATTCCGATGGAATCATTCGTGTTGGTGGACGTATCGCTGCTTCGTCATATGATTATGACAAGAAACACCCTATTTTGTTGCACTCCCGTAGTCACCTTACTAAGCTTCTTTTTCGGCAAGAGCACACACGACTCTTACACGCTGGTCCTCAACTTCTCCTCGCGTCTATTAGAGATCGATACTGGCCTGTGGGTGGGCGTAATCTAGCTCGCAGTGTCGCTAAAAATTGTGTAGTTTGTCATCGCTTTAAAGGACAGCACATGACCAATATAATGGGCAACTTACCATCCGAGCGAATTAATCCAGACATCCCATTTTCAAGCGTAGGTACTGATTTTGCCGGCCCATTTTTAATAACGGATCGTAAAGGCAGGGGTTGTAAAATAACCAAGTGTTATTTGTGCATTTTTATTTGCCTGAATTATAAATGCATCCACTTGGAAGCTGTAAGTGAGCTTTCCAAGGATGCTTTCATGTTGTCGCTTAAACGTTTTATAGCCCGTAGGGGATTACCAAAAAAGATATTTTGCGACAACGGTACAAACTTCGTTGCCGCTGCACGCGAAATTAATGATTTTTTTAAGTCAAAGGACAACACAGATTTTATTTTGGAATTTGCAGCTCAGCAGAGCATCGAATTTAAATTCTCGCCTGCATACGCTCCTCATTTTGGAGGTTACTTTGAAGCTGGGGTACGATCGGCCAAACAGCATTTGCGTAGGGTAATGGGGGAAGCGCACTTAACCTTTGAAGAGCTGTGTTCGCTGTTTACACAAATTGAGGCTATCCTCAACAGCCGCCCTCTTTGTCCTCTCAGCCCTTCACCCACAGACCTACAACCTTTAACCCCGGGTCACTTTTTAATCGGCAGGCCCTTGACAGCGCTGCCAGCTCCTGCCCTGATGGAATGCAGCACCAACCGCCTCGACCGCTTCCACCGTTTGGAGCAGATGCGCCAGCATTTTTGGAGACGCTGGTCTAGCGAGTACGTTTCCGAACTGCAGCAGCGTACGAAATGGAAAACCCGATGCAAGGATTTGAAAGTGAATGACCTCGTATTGCTAAAGGACGACGCCGCTCCGCCCCTCTGTTGGCGTCTTGGCCGGGTCACAAGGATTTTTCCTGGCTCCGACGCTGTGCCTCGCGTTGCTGACGTTACCACATCCCGTGGTGTTGTGCGCCGCGCTCTCAACCGACTCTGCCTCTTGCCAACCACGGACGAGGAAGAGTTGAAGGCTATGCCTTCAACGCCCCGGAGGATGTCTACGCGCGACAACGCCGACAGCTACGTCATAGCTACGTAATAGAATAAGTTTAATTTTGTATTTAAGATAGCTGTTAGTAGGTGCTTTAGCTAGAGATCTATAGTTTTAGTTATGTTGTAAAATCACCTCATACATCATACGATTTATTAAGCCAATCATAGCTCTCCCTTCACTTTACTTGTTAACCTTGAAGCCCAGAGGTGGGACTCTCAGTAATATTGTGTTTGTATCTTAATTATATCATGCTAAGGTCTAAAATAGTGAAGTGTTAATTGCCTTCGTATAGTAGTTTAGAACGTAACTCTTGATATGCCACTTCACATTTGGTCGCTGTCGCCTTAGCACTGTCCCTTGTTAATTAATTATTATTTTAAACTTATTAAAAAGGAGCAATTATAGTTTTAAACAAGCTTTTATTTCTCCCTTTGTTCGAGTAGCGAACACAAGTACATACTTATAATACATAGAAAACATGACAGAAAACACCCAGACCAGTACAAACAGACATTATTTGTACTGTGCGGGGATCGAACCTGCGACCCATGACTCAGAAGCAGCGTTTACTACCGCTGATCCAAATGGTCGTCAAACTACTGATGTAAGCTAATTACGATGATGATATCATCAAATGATATTAATTAGTTCTAGCTAACCGGATTGGATCAAAATTAAAAATAATGATAAAAATTCATCAATTAATTAAAATAATTATTAAATAGAAAATGTTTTTACTCAGTAAATGAATAAATAATTTTTCCTTCCTTTTTGTTACTTAGGTATGGAATGCAATGCAATAAAACTTATAATTTGAATTTGAATGATAATGACTATAAAAATTATGAATTTACTCAATTTTCACAAATACACAACGTTATAACACGCAGAACACGCTCTTCTCGTGGCCACAAAAACCATGTAACTTTCTATACAGTAATCTCTGGTCCGAAATCTCTTTTCCATTTTAAATTCTTACATAAAAGGAATAAAGCTGTGAATAGCCTGAATTCGAACTAACATGGATTTAGAAACTAGCATTTTATCGTTCTATATGCACTAGATTGTTGAAAACGTTCGGAATCAGAGTGCAAACTATTGCTTCTAAAAGTTCATACGTATTTGAAGTATTCAACACACTAATGCAGTTACTCCGTTGTCCATTTGCAGCGATATGAACTACGAATAGGTTAATTTAAATATTTAGTTAGACTGCCTTAGATGGAACTTGAAGCCTCAACCTACCGCTATCTAGGGGACTGCTCCAATCAATTAAGCTACTAAGATATTGTTTGTTTTGACGAATTTACTTACAGTCTTAGATCCCACCATACAACGACCTTCACCGAGCTGTTTATTGGATGAAAAGTTTTTTATATACAATTAAATATGCCAAAAAATATATTGCAAATGGGTTGACTAAAAAAATTCAGTCTAGAGTATGATTAATTAACATTTTTTTTTATATTTTAATTTAATTTTTTTTTCTGGTTTTGTTAATAGACAAATTTCATACCAATCGAAAATATGAAGCCCAAAGAATATGCAAACGTTAGGTTGGCTATTTTTTTCCAGTCACAACTCTTGAGTAGGCAGATAAAAACAGGTAAATCGAACTAGTAACTTGCACCGGTCTGGTTAATTAAATAAAGTTAAATACAAATAAATTTTATTCATTTATAAACACGGTAGTATACGGTTGAATGCAAAAAAAAAAGTCATGAAATTCGGTTGTCAAATTTTAAAAATTTTACTCTGGACTGAAATTTTTTAGGCAACCCATTTGCAATATATTTTTTGGCATATTTAATTGTATAAAAAATACTTTTCATCCAATAAACAGCTCGGTGAAGGTCGTTGTATGGTGGGATCTTAGACTTTTAAGGCTTTACGCTGTAGGCCAACGAGAGTTTCATCAATGTTTTTAGCTATACCTTATCCGATAAAAATGTTTGATATTTTTGCGTTTTCTAGTTAATCGTGAGCCTTACTTCCCTAACTTATTGTCTGACTGCGATGAACACAGGCAATTGCAATTACAGGTTTGTGATATACAGGGTAAAATTTTAACCACCTTCCAAATTTTTATATATCAATCTACGAGACAAAAAACAAATGACGTATTTTTTCTTTTGGTATAGCCCAGTACAAAAATGTCAAGATGAAGCACTGAGAAAATGTCCGCCAAAAATCTAAAATTTTTGATACGGCCTCCTAGCTACACTTTTTTACGCGTCGCGCATCTCATTTATCCATTACGATACTATTCATATGTTTATGATTTTCCCTTTATACCTTAACAGGTTTAGGACCGTAAAAATTTAAAACTATATCGCGAAAAATATTTTGGGTGTCAAGTTGATTTACATTTTCAACTTCATAAATAGGCTCTAAACACGACACTGAACGTTTATAAAATTTTTGGAAAGTGGTTAAAATTTCATCCTGTATATATTAGGGGTTAAAGTATGAAATTGCCGTTTTGTATGGACGAAATCGAGAAAAGTCATTTTTCCATACTAACAATTTTTTAGTTTTTTTAAAAACGCCTGAACCGTTTTCGATGCAATTAAAGGTGAAAGTTAGATGGTTATAAAGCTACGCATTGTAGTATTTAAATTTCTGAAAATCAAAGCATATAATACAAATATACTTAATTGAAGCAAGAAGGTCAGCTGACACATTGTAAGGGGTCTTTTCAACGACTTCCTTTGAAGTAATAGGCACTAATATTGCATTTTTTTTTAGTCAAAAGTTACTTTTTTTAGTTTTGATACAATACAAAAAGAATTACGCAATAATATGACTATACTTAAGAGCTATAAACAAAATAAAAAGTGGGAAAATAATCGGCAATTTCATACTTTAACCCCTATTATATAAAATATCATTCCGCTCTCAGCGCTCGCACAGGTCGGACGCTCGCTCCGCTGTCGATCCGTCTCGCTGTTCGCAGCATTTCTATCTTATTTCTTTCTACGTGGTTTCGCCCGCGGCTCTCCAAAGGTTAACCTAACGGTGTCAACTGACCTTTGCTGAGTTAAACGCTTTTTTCAAAGCGGTTCTGTTCGATAGGGAGCGACAGACAGTGCCTTTTTCAAGGCGCTGAAATTTCCCTCCGCCGCCGGTATATCGGGCTGTAAGTCTAGGCCTCCTGGAAGGCACGTTTGAGAGGGTGAGGCGTTCCTCCTCGCCCTAGAGACACTAGAAACTGCAGTCCTTTCCCTGCCGGGCGTGACCCACCCTACCCATCCTTATATTCCATCCCTTAGGGAGCGTATCCCGGGCCATTTCGGTGGCTCGGTCCCTCCCGAAGGACTGCTAGGCGTAGGCCACTCACCCCGCGGCGACATCACATCGTCGTGGGACCACCCAGTGTTAGGGACCTCACATCCTTTTTAGGCACACCCGACTCAACCAACCTTCCTGTGGCAGGTTGGACCACACAGACACCCATCACTCACCGTCACCGAGTTTCTTGCCGATTCTTCTCGGTGAAGGCGCGTTCCGAATCGGTGGTAAATAAAAATTACTACCTAAGGTCCTCCCTCCACGATGGAGGTACTCTTTTTAGAGTACCTCCGATCGTTAGGAGGCGACGCGTTGAAAGGCTTTAATGCCTTTCGTCGCGCTCGCGAAGCCTCCGAAGACTCGCCCGCCTCCCCAGACCCAGAGCCCGTTCCCATGGAGGAAGAGGAAAGCCCTTCAGGCTCCTCCTCTCCTCCCACATCCTCCAGCTCCTCATCAGAGGATAGTAATGAGTCCCCCGTTAGTGACGGCTCCTCCTCTTCGGAGGAGACGTCTCAAACCGAGGAGTCAGATTCCGAAGGGTTCACTCCAGTGACCCACGGAAAGCGAGCGCGTAAACCCGCGCGTTCCGAACCCCCGGCGAAAACCGCCAAAATCTCCCACGGGCAACCCAGACCGGCCAAGGCATCCGCCGCCAGCTCCGCCCCTGCCCCAGCCCCAACCTCGCAGTCTGCTTCACAGACAAAAAAGGCCCCCCTTCCCCCGCCCATCGTAGTCCAGGACAAGTCTGCCTGGACAAATATTTCGGCTGCTCTCAATGAGCGCCACATTGCGTTTTCACACGCAAAGTCGGCTTCCGACGGAATCCGCGTGCAAACGCCGGACATCGCCTCCTACAGGCAGCTCCAACATTACCTCAACGTAAGGAAGATCTACTTCCATACGTACACTCCCGTCGAGGAGAAGAAGCTCCGCGTGGTTGTACGCGGAATTCCGAAAGAAGTCGACACAGACTTCATACTCACCGACCTTCAGTCGAAACAGCTTCCAGCTCTGGAAGTCCACCGCTTATTTAAAGCGCGTGGCAAAGCCCCTTACGATTTAGTACAAATCGTACTAGAAAATACCCCTGAAGGCAAAAAGATTTTTAATATAAAATCTATATGCCATATCTCCGGCCTCCGTATCGAGACCCCTCATAAAAAACTCACCCCTGGCCAGTGTCATCGCTGCCAGTTGTACGGGCACTCTGCCCGTAATTGTCACGCACGCCCGCGCTGCGTGAAATGCCTGGGCGACCATGGTACCGCCGACTGTCCTCGTTGTAAGGACACGGCGACTACCCCGCCCGCGTGTGTACTCTGCGGAGAGCAGGGACACACCGCGAATTATCGCGGTTGCCCCCGTGCTCCGCGAGTAAACTCACGGGTGCTGGCACCAAAGGCCGCGCACTTCCCAGCCCCTTCGTTTCGCCAGTTTCAGGCTCAACCCACAGCCTTCCCAGAGTTGCGTCCTTACGGACACAACGCGTGGTCTCGACCACTATCCTGGGCAAGGAATGCCTACGCCCCTGTCCCGGCCTTAAGCCAAATTACAGCAGTCCCGACGGCCCCTAAGGCCCCAAATATGGCCCCTACGGCCCAATCTGTGGCCCCTAAGGCCCCCACTATGGCCCCTAAGGCCACCAATATTGCCCCTCAGGCACCGCCAGTAGTCCCAAAGGCCCCTCAGGCACTGCAGGCTACAAATGCCCCGGTCACCCTCCGTGACCCGCGCTCTAATGCCCCTAAGGCTTCGCCAATTGTCCCGTACGAGCAGGATGCCATGCTCATATATAATCTCAGCCAAATCAACCCGGCTGAAATTAGATATGTAGCAGCCCAAATCCGTGCGCATCAAAAAGACCCATGCGCAATGCTTTGTCTTTTAGATAAGCACGCCGACCTCCTCCAAAAAGTTAGAAACATTTCCTCACCATGAATAATACACCCTCTAGAACGAAACCCCGGTCCCTTACCATAGCATTTTTTAATGCCTTTGGTCTTCAACAAAAGGTAGAGATATCACTCTTCCTTATGAAGCACCAAGTCGACATCTTTTTGGTACAAGAAACCTTATTAAAACCCTCCATCCTCCCTCGTAGTGCTATGATTGCCAACTATAACGTCGTTCGCAACGATAGGCCCACTAGAGGTGGCGGCACTCTAATTTATTACAAACGCTCCTTGCATTGCGTTCCCCTCGACCCTCCCACGCTCACAAACGTTGAAGCTTCTGTCTGTCGGCTAGCCATGACCGGCCATCAACCAGTCATAATAGCTTCCATTTATCAACCTGGCGACAAGACTCCCTTAAGGAGCGACTATGAGGCTCTTTTTGCTATGGGACCCTCCGTCATTCTCGGCGGAGATTTCAATAGCAAAAATACTCAGTGGAACTGTTTAACAACCTCCAGCAATGGTAGAGAGTTAGCAGATCTCGCTGAAGTCCTCAATTTTGACATCATCGCCCCCCTTTCTCCGACCCACTATCCTTTTAACGTAAACCACAGACCCGATATCTTGGACATGGCGGTTCTAAAGAATGTAGGCCTGCGCCTTCGTTCAATAGAAGTCCACCATGACCTAGATTCTGACCATCGCCCAGTTGTCCTCCAATTAGGTCCCTCTGACCAACAGATATCCATGAAAACAATACTGGACTGGCACAGGCTCGAGAGCAATCTCGGACCTAGTCCCGATTCAGTATTGAACTCAATCCCAGACAGGTTAGGATCGCCTCACGAGACTAACCAAGCGATCGATGCCCTCACTAGCCACATCACGACCGCTATTAGCGATTCGTCTAGGCAAGTTCCAGATATGCCTAGGCATAGATTGAACTTGCCGGATGACGTGAGAGAGCTGTTGAGGGCAAAGAGAGCTGCGACCAGAGCTTATGACTCCTATCCCACCGAATATAACCGAACCCTTCTACGCACTTTACGGACATCTGTAAAGGAACGTATTAAGGCTCTTCGGGAAAGTCAGTGGGATAGCCTACTTGAAACGATCTCACCATCTCACCAAGCCTATTGGAAGTTGGCGAGATCCTTCAAGTCAGATATAGTCACATCTATGCCTCCTCTCTCTAGACCCGACAACTCCGTCGTATTCGACGACGAAGAGAAAGCTGAATGTCTGGCCGACAGCCTAGAGGCCCAGTGCTCTCCTAGCACGCTTCCTATAGACGCTGCCCACCTTAGTATGGTGGACAGCAAAGTCGAACGTCTCTCGGCCCTCCCTCCAACCTGCCCCCTTGCACCCACCACCGCCGATGAGGTGCAAACCATCATCAAAGGTTTCCGTCCAAACAAGGCTCCCGGTCCGAACCGGATCTCCAACAGAGTCTTACGAGTCCTCCCCGCCCAACTGATTTGCCTATTGGTTGCTATCTTCAATAGTGCCATGGCAAACTGCATCTTTCCAACCGCGTGGAAAGAAGCAGACGTCATAGGTATCCCTAAGCCCGGCAAGGACCACTCCAAGCCCGCCAACTACAGGCCCATCAGTCTCCTCAAGACTATGGGCAAATTATACGAGCGTGTTCTCGTCTCCCGCCTAAGAGATTACATTTTCTCGAACAATCTCTTAATCAACGAACAGTTTGGCTTCAGAGCCTCCCACTCTTGTGTCGAACAGGTGCACCGCCTAACGGAGCACATTCTCGACGGCCTCAACAGATCCAAACCGATGGTAACCGGTGCACTCTTCTTCGATGTAGCGAAAGCATTTGACAAAGTCTGGCACAACGGCTTGATCTACAAGCTGTACCAACTCAAAGTGCCCGACAGTCTCGTGCTCATCCTTCGAGACTTTCTGTCAAATCGTACCTTTCGCTACCGCGTAGAGGGGTCCTATTCATCTCCCCGCCCCATCAGGGCTGGAGTCCCTCAGGGCTCCGTGCTATCTCCTCTTCTCTTTTCAATTTTCATTAACGACATTCCCAGGTCACCGCAAGTAGAGCTAGCTCTATTTGCGGACGACACAGCCCTCTATCACTCTGGCTACCATGCCGGTTACATCATTAAGGCACTACAACGTGCAGCCCAATCCCTAGGTGACTGGTTTAGGATGTGGCGAATAGAGGTAAACCCCGAGAAAAGTGCAGCAGTGTACTTTACTCGAGGTTTCTTCGCTTCAAAACATCCTAAACGATGTCTCACACCAATCACCCTATACGACCGTCCGATCCCTTGGGAGAAGACAGTCAAATACCTAGGTGTCACCTTAGACCGTAGAATGAGCTTTAAACCTCACATCAAACGCGTCCGTCAGACTGCAGCCTTTTACTTTTCAAGGCTCTACCACTATATCGGCAGGAAGAGTAAAATGTCACTTAGAAATAAGTTGACAATTTACAAAGCCTGTATTCGACCCGTGATGACTTACGCTAGTCCAGTATTCGCTCATGCCAGCCCCTCAGAACTAGAAAGTCTCCAAATCCTCCAAAACAAATTCTTACGCTCTGCCTCGGACGCCCCGTGGTATGTGCGTAACGACAATTTGCATCGCGACCTTAACATTCCGTCGATTGCCAGCTTTATGAAAGAAGCGTCTCAACACTTCTTTGATAAAGCCGTCAATCATACGAATCCTCTCATAGTCAAAGCCGCCACCTACTTGTGCCAAAAAGATGTCGAAGCTCGTTTCCGCCGACCGAGGAACGTTCTCGAAGATCCCGACGACGAAATCACATCGTTCTTAAAACAATTCACCACTCACAACAGTACACACCCGACAAGCACTAGATCGAATCAGCGCACTCGCCGGCGAGTGCGAGGACCCTTGCATCATTTCGGCAGGTACAGACATGTACCTGGCCGCTTCTCACCAGTCCGCCCTTCGGACGACGGCCCAAGCCGAGGTCCGAGCCTACAGAGGCGCCCTTGAGGCCTAGTCTGCCCCCCTCGATCGGGCCCACTAGAACGGGGCTCGCGTAGATCGGTCTGTATGCACAGACCAGTCTGTGTTGCAGCGCCGAGCTACGCGATGCAACCACTAGTCGGGCTGACCTCTTGGCCGGGTGCCTTCAGCACCCGACACGGTCCGATCGCGCCGCTAGTACGGGGCCCCTGCGCGGGCGAGCCCTAGGCTTCGCTACGCGAAGCCTAGGACTCGCCTCGCGCTCGAGGTACCCGCTAGCAGGCCGCTTTTGGGCTGAGTGCCTTCCGCACTCGCCTAAAACCCGCCCGGTGAAGCTGTAACGGCCTTCTGCCACAGCATAGGTCCTTTAAAAAAAAAAAAAAAAAAAAATATATATATATATATAAAATATGTTTTGATTTCAAAGTAAGTTTTTTTCAAGTTCTTGTTTTGTAAAAATAAAGTGAAAGTACCTCGAACTACACCCGAAAAGATATACATTTTTTTTAGGTTCTACAGCCTGAGAATCGAATCTAGGACCTCAAAGTTGGCGGGCACCTAGAAAACTTGTATGTACACCACTCGACCATGGAGATCAAACAAGTATTAGTTATATCTACTCGTAAAATCGTTAATATTTTATTAAAATTTCTTAATTGTTTTAATCTCATATTCCACTTTACACACAAGCATGTGTGGTGATTCCACTAGATCCTTACAATAAACAAACCCAGAACATACTTTAAAACTTCACTTCAGAACATTATTCTTCAGAGTCAGAAACACACGTCATCATTCTTAGCTCAACTAATTTTATAAAAGGTGCGTTTTCATTACACGTAACCGCGCTAAGAGCAACATTCGTAACGGGCCTAAAAACTACACAAAAGTAAATAATCAGCCTTTTTCCTTCTGTTTGTTAGTTATCATTGAACGTTAATACGCCGTGATTAGTTTACACTCGAGAAGAGAGGAAAAGGTTCACTACCATAATTATTATTACAAAGCATAGCTTTTGACCAGACCGACAAAATTATTTGTGTGTGTTTCTTGTAGCTAGGGGGTATAGGGTAAAAGTATTGGGTAAAAAAGAAAGATGAAAGTTGATCACATTCAAATTTGGATAGGAAAAACTTCTCCGAGAGTGGAAAACTAGAATTCACTTTCAAAAAGTAAAAAAACACCACAACCAAGAGAAATATTGTTACTTTCTACCACAACCAAATTTAATAAATATTAAAATTAACCAATGGCTGTGCAGTATATGTTTACACATTAAATTTTCCATCCCATTTTACGGTACATAATAACCGAACATTCGCATCGACTACGAACGTTCGTTGCCACGGAACTCCCCAGCCATTTGAAGAACAGCCCGCTCGGGGCTCGTCCAGGAGCGTTTTTATCACTGAAACTTTTTCTCCTGACAGCCCTCGGTAATTTCCCGGGGGATCGAATTGTTATGAGGACATCAGGGTAATGTTGAGGACTGGTTTATGGTAATAGAGGATTGTTTCGTGCGAGGAATCGCTATTTATTGGGAATAATAAAATGTATGTGATATCTTATTTTAAATCAGTGTGAATTATATTACAAGACTTTGTTTTAGGTTTTGATCTACGACTTACAAATACAAACTTTAGTCTATCCCAGAGTACAGCACGGATGTAATCGCGATAAAATTTTATGTAGCTACTAATTAAAATTTCGTGCTTTTCAGAGAGTTTGAGTCGGTACATGCTGAAGTTGTTATTTTATGTTTTTATGTTTTTAAGCTTTAAATTTATTTTTAAAAATTGAGTCAATCTATACATTTACGAAATAATATCGTATTTTTCAACTCTTTAAAAAGTTATTTATGTCTAAGTAAGAAATAAATAGGCTCGTTAAAAATAATTTCGATGTGAGGCAACTTTGGACTTTTCCATCGTGTCAATTAACAAATCATGTTTTAGTGAGCGTATAGGTATACGTTTTTTCATTTATTGTGCATCTAGTATTTTAACTAAACTAAGTGCAAATGTTTCTATCACCCTAAAATGACTGTATATAATTATAATTTGCTAGATGCAAGACGAGGAAGTTGGCTAGAATAGTATATAACATCATTGCGCGTGCAAAACCGCGAAAGAGTAGTTTGTAAATACCGCGTATCTATTTTTGAACGATTTTTCAGGACGTAAAAAAAACTGGAAACTTTAATCATTTGACTATATTTTACAGATCGAACTAGGAAGTCATAAAAGAGTTACTGTTAGTATAACTTAGTTTGGTTATCAAATGACTAAAATATGCAGTTTTTACAAACTGCTCTTGACATACGCGGTATTTACAAACTGCTCTACGTGCAGTGACGATAAGTTACTTTTTATCCCAATAAAAGTACAGTTCCCTTGGGATAATATGAAATTCCAAGCGTACGAAGTTGCAGCGGATTCTGTATAATTTTAAAGGTGTTAGTATTTTATTTGTTTCTGTAATCCTCGTAAATTGAGTTGAACTAGTTACTTTGTCGATTTAAGCTTTGTTGGAACTTGCACTACTTTGTATGTCCGTTTTAAGTGTACCAATTTAATGATATTGCTTACAAACCTTCTTGTTGCAACAAACTAAATAAATAAATAAATAAATATTTTTAAGACATGCCTCACTGGGCCACACAGAGCCATCTAGTCCCAAGTTAAGGTACTATTAAGTACCCTGTCGTATGGGGTACTAGACAACCTAAACAAACTACTATGATATTTTTGTGTTATCCCAAGTTTACAGTGAAGTATGTGTTATTCTTATTTTGATTACACGGAAAAGCCGTTTTATTACACCACATCGATGAAGCAAAGGTTAATCAAACCAAGAATCCGACCAGCATTAGTGTAACTCTTTAATATAATAACGAATAAGAAGCCGGAGCGAGGTACACTCCAGAAATTCCTTTAAACCAACAAAAAGACTTTACTGTCATAATCGTAATCTTAAACGAATATCGAAAGTATTTTTTTATTATATAACTCAATTTTGTACTGTGATCCAAACCAATACACTGGTTAAAAGTAGAAAAACATTTTGTCCAGGAATTGAACCTGGGACCCCGGACGACATGATACTTTTGCAGTTGACTGACATATATATTTTTAAAACTGGTTTTTCCACAATTTTCCCTGTTTTCTAGGCATTGTTTCAGGACCAAAATGTTTTATACTCCTGTATAAAGGAATTTAGTTTAATCATACCTGAACTACAGCGGCCGAACCGCAATCCGATTACGATGAATGCGATTGTGAAATTAGCCCCATGAGCGCATAACGCATAGCCCGATACATTACGCACTCTCATATCAAAGCGATTCCAATTGGTATAGTTTCTATTCAATGAAGATAATAGAATTTTTACGTTAGAAGTTCGTTTATACTTCTACACAATAAACAGAGTGAGGGAGGGTAATAGACAGGCACCGAACTGTATAAATAGGTCTAAGACTGAGAAATAATAATTATATTTCGTCAAAAGACCTAAGAATCTCCTATAAATTGCGTTAATTATTTTGAATAACTTTCTATGTAAGTGGTTGCAAAAGTCTGATGCTATTATAATAAAGTGCCATTAGGTATCTGCAAGTATAAGGTGTAACCTTCAAAGCTTATTCATAGAGTCAATATTGAAATATTAGGGGTTAAAGTATGAAATTGCCGTTTTGTATGGACGAAATCGAGAAAAGTCATTTTTCCATACTAACATTTTTTTAGTTTTTTTAAAAAAGCCTGAACCGATTTCGATGCAATTAAAGGTGAAAGTTAGATGGTTATAAAGCTACGCTTTATGGTATTTAAATTTCTGAAAATCAAAGTAGTTTAAATAGTAGTAGTTTAAGTAGTAGTATAATACAAATATACTTAATTGAAGCAAGAAGGTCAGCTGACACATTGTAAGGGGTCTTTTCAACGACTTCCTTTGAAGTAATAGGCACTAGTATTGCATTTTTTTTTTAGTCAAAAGTTACTTTATTTACTTTTTGATACAATACAAAAAGAATTACGCAATAATATGACTATACTTAAGAGCTATAAACAAAATAAAAAGTGGGAAAATAATCGGCAATTTCATACTTTAATACCTAGGTAGGCCTAGATACCTTCACCACACTACCCGCACTAACACTGATTGTGTCGTCGGAGCGCAGCGAAGGCAACATTTCGTGAGGATGCAATGTGAAGTTTCGAAACGAGTCGAGGTTTTCCTTATATCGGTTTTAGGTACTAATAATTGCATTAACTGTACTACATGCATTTTTGACGGAGGGCGGGCGCTTTTCCTGCATGAAATAGTGCTTGCTCTATCAGTGCTAGTGCGGGTAGTGTAGTGAAGGTACCCGGTGTTAACAAGCGGAAATCATTAGCAAATAAATAAATAAATAAATAAATATTTCAAACATGCCACACTGGGCCACACAGAGCCATCTAGTCCCAAATTAAGCTACTATTAAGTTCCCTGTCGTATGGGGTACTAAACAACCGATAATCTTACTTATATACTTTTTTTTTGTAAATACATACTTATAATACATAGAAAACACCCAGACCAGTACAAACAGACATGTTCATGCACACAAATATTTGTACTGTGCGGGGATCGAACCCGCGACCCATGGCTCAGAAGCAGTGCATACTACCGCTGATCCAAATGGTCGTCTTAATTAAATAAATTAAAAGCAAAATAATTTTCAAAATCCATATTTAGTTATGGATTTTCGCAAAGTAACGTCTGAGCCTATTAATTTTTAATACTCTGATGTTTGATGCCAAAGTCGAAAACTATTACATGTTTTGTAAAATGTATATATAACGAAGCTATCAAAAACATCCAGACCCGAGAAAATATAGCATTTTTTTTTTTACATTGGCCCGACCGGAACTCAGAATGTGCTCAGAACCTTGGAGTTGGTGCCATTTTGATAACCGGTAAGTGGACCACTCTATCACAAATGTTGACAAATCGTATTCAGAATACTTACTAGAACATATAGTAGAGTATGGGCCTTAATCATTCCTGTCTAAAGAAGGCCTTTGTTTTGTTTTTCTTTTTAAACGTGGACAACATCACATACATTGCTCTGATCCCAATTTGAAAACTATTTGAAGAACTCGGACCTGTACCAAAAATGTAGAAAAACATTTTTTATCTACATTGACCCTTCCGGGAATCGAACCCGGGACCTCGGAGCAGGCGACACCTTGATAACCGGTATGTACGCCACTCCACCACGGAGGTCGTCAAATTTAAGTTACCACAGCAAAGATACAGGCATAATCACTACGCTTACTAAAGCGCGTTGGTAATTACAAACACGAGCAATATTCATAAATTCGAAACTCAGGAACACGAGGTACAAAAACGACCAGACCAACGAAGGACATCGTTTAATCAAGACATTTTGTTTATGTAGAACTTGATATTGTAAATACCTAACATTTACATTCAGGTTCTCAAAGGAATAGCTCAGAGTCGACTAAAAAAGTACTGCCAGAAGAAGAAAAGTAGCAGTTTCTCTCCACCTTTGAACGAAGCTAAATATACTTTAAATAAAAGTTATGCAGTAACAAGAATTGAATTGAATTTTTCTTCTGTAGACCTATATCCTAAAAATATTCCAATCCTTTTACATAATGCCTGCGAGCCTTAGGATTACACTGGAGTACAATCGTTAGTCTTAAAGATCCGAGAGTTTTCCCGCCAAATACTGATCCGGCCATTTGGCAATTTTGCATAATTCATGAGTCAGGTAATAACAGCCGATAACGAGCATTCCCGAGGGACTGTCGACATATTCCGAACGGTATCCAGTCCTAATCTGGGTTTATTTGAGGACTCATCATAGTAAGCTTGCGTTCCGCCCGCTACTTCGCTTGCTAATGAATAGCAAGCGAAGATGGAGCAAAGGGTGAAGTGAAGTGGTGATTTCTTCTAATGGTCGTCTTCCTAATTAATAAAAAAAATTAATCTTAGGATTATAGTGACGGCGTATAATTATCTCAGTAGAGGACAAAGGCCTTTATCCTTGTCTTGAAGTAACCACAGCAATGAAGGGTATATGAAGAATCACCACGCTTGCCAAATGCGGGTTGGTAACCATAAACCCGAGCAATGTTCAAAAATTCGAAACGCTTGTTGCCCGATCCGGGGATCAAACCCAGGTCCCCGACCTCTTGGCCTGGAGAACGGAGCCATTTCAGGATTTAAGAGACCTAACCTTAGGAAGACCGTGACAGCAGTAATAAGCTTACATTAAGTTACTATTTTTATTATTGTATCACGGTTCAAAAGCCAATCTTTTTGGACATCGTTTAATCAAGACATTTTGTTTATGTAGAACTTGATATTGTAAATACCTAACATTTACATTCAGGTTCTCAAAGGAATAGCTCAGAGTCGACTAAAAAGTACTGCCAGAAGAAGAAAAGTAGCAGTTTCTCTCCACCTTTGGTCACATTACCAGTCAACCTGTCAGGTTAAAATACTGTAATCCTTCTTTTGGAGACAGCCACGTCCAGGCCCCTAATTCAGCTAACCAAATTGTATTACAATCGTATTTGAATAGCAGGTTTATGACACTTCTAGTATGGGCTAAATGTCAAAATCGCCCAATTCAATCACGATTGAACTGCAATTGAAATAGCTGAATAAGGCCCCAGCGCTGAACTAATAAAAGCGAATAAAGACATTTACAGATGTGAGAATATTGAAAGGAAACTCGTAACAGATACACAATCAGGAACCTAAAATGTCCTCACAAAATCAGCATTAATAAAATATTTTGGTGCTCTTTCTACTTAATAGCATTCAACCTAGTTTCATATACTTCAGTTTAAATTTACATTATGATATGTATCAAACATAAAAAATGCTACGTCGATTCATTCACGGACATTGTGAAGTGTCTTTTTTGAACAGGACTATATATTAAGTTCTTATTTGTTATTCCAATTTTATTTATGTTGAATAATTTTTACAAGTACTTACTAACTTGCGAAAACAAAAATTTTACGAAGTAGCTACACTACTAAGCTTTTTATATTCTCAAAGTGTACTGATACATTTTTGATATCTAGACAGATATTCTGCTCAAGAATATGCAAATAACGTAGCTTGTAAACTCATAAATTTTGAGAAAACCGTGAGGACTGAATCATCTTTGTCTCATCCCGATAAATATGAGAACGGTGATTTATTTGTGCAATTTCGGCTGTAGCGTAGTCGAAAATGTATCACATTTGCATTTTACAATGTTGATAAATTTTTAAACTTTTAAAGTGCTTGACTGTATCGCGAACGACTTTCATGCAGCATTAACATTTAAATCGGGGCGAATTTAATATTTTACGTGTGTATGTTTTTGGATTGTTTTTAAAACTTTACTGGTAAAAAATTTGGTATTAATTACTTACTTTAAGTTGACCTGCAGCGATTTAAAATTGTTAACATAGTTAAAATTTCAGAGTAAGTCAAGTTAACTTAAAAAAAAAATTACCAAAGGAAATTGGAAAAAGCTCCTTGAAAATGGCGAATGTAACTCATTGCAAAATAAAGTTATAATACTCGTATACATTAAATAACTATGCATGCAAAGTTAAATAAAAAAAATGCACTCCCGGGCTTAAAAACTACTGAAACAAATCGCAAAAACCGATGAAAAAATATTTACTAAATACCAATGCTGGAACCTAAATAAAAATATTTTCGTTGTATTCCGAACGCTATTATTGAGTTTCAAATATTTCGGCTCTGTTGCAAGCGTTCCGGAAAGATATACAACTACAAAAAGCCCAAACTAATTACTTCTTAATAAAGTGACTGTTCTTAAACCAGTTGTGACGTGCATCTTAGAACCAGAAATTTAAAAATAAATAACTGGATTAAAACTCGAACATAAGTAAGTAACAGCCTATAATAATCCCACTGCAGGGAAAAGGCCTCCTTCATTGAATTCAAGTTACCACAGCAATGAAGGGTACTGGCTAACTACTGGGTACTTCTAACCTCGAACATATCTCCTTTTTTTCCCTAACGTTCCCACCAGGTTACACTGACGGTGGCCACAGGCTCACTAGAGCAGCGATGCACTCACTTCAACTGGAAGGTAGATTGAATGTAGACCCTGATAGAAAAACTTTACGATAATCACCACGCTTAGCAAGAGGGTTGGTAATTGCAGTCTCTCCACCATTGGCTTTTGTAAAGTAAGTAAGATTAGCATTGGTATTTTGACAGTCTCGTCATCATCATCATCATGGGGTCATCATTTTGGGGTGGTGAGATCTACCTCCTAGTGGTCCACCCTAGGCAACGGCATCTTTGGTTTTCTAGCCAATGATGACGGCTAACAGATCCCTCTGCGGTGGTAGGTTTCGTAAGAGGCTGACTGGATGCTACCACCCTGCTGCCGGAGTCCAGCGCCAAACAGTTTTTCTTTTTTCCGCTAGTGTGTGAGAAAACCAGCGCCACTTCCATGGTAAGTTCGCCCCATCTTAGGCTTCTTCTTAATCGTAGAGCTAAGTATGTAGTCAAGAGCAAGCCCATTGTTTTAAAAAAGATATCCAACTTCGATCAGACTATTCCTGAATACAGGCTTTACTAAAAGAAGGATTTTGCAATAGCTGCCACGATTGCATTTTAGCCTATAGGTAGTAGAAAGAAGACGTTGTTAACCGTCTTCTGGCAGTACTCCTTTACTCGCGTTTGACGTCAAAGAAAGGTGGTGTTCAGGCACACATACTTTTGTATTGTCTGTTGTACAACGGAGCGGGGCAGTCAAAGCCTGCGGCAAAGTTAGTTCCCCCCAAGATTTAAAAATTACGATCGCAAACATCATTAACACGCGCGATTCAAGGACGCTTGCGACTACAGCACCTCATCAGGAGCGGGTGGACACAAGAAACAAACAAGGCAGTCTCGGAAATCGGCTAGCTGACATCAACACGTTTTTACTTGTGAAATTTGGTGTACTGTTGCATTATTATCCGAATAATTAGCAAGCTAAAAGATTTTTGGGGTGTTGAAACGGCTGCAAAGTTGTCCAAGTAGACGTCAAAGGAATCTAAATTGCAAATTTACAACTTTGCAATGAATCTTCTAATTCCTTACTTTAGGGTCATGTGTCTAACATGTGTCTTCACAACAAAACCACAAATTTGCATAGTTTTGACTTTTTACTCAGTTAGTTTGAGACTTGCGAACTTTGGCCAATCAATAACGAAGTTTGATGGTTAGACCTTCGTTAAAGATAGGATTAACATTAGTAAGTTTCTTAACATTATAATTTGGCTTATAAAATGGTAACATTGTTTACTGTTATGTGACCGGTTTGATTTATGAACCGTTTCATTGTGGACTCTTGAAAACCAAATTTTTCACCCCATTATGTTGGGGCTGGGGCGAAAAATTTGTTTAAAACAACATGAAAATGTTTGTTCCACTTTTAATTTAGATATTTTTAAAACTATGTGAATCACGTCATTGTCATATTGAACATTATTAAAGTACATATATGCTGCAATTAGTGTATTTTAGCTATCGCTTAATTACACTTTTTTGTTCCTTTTGATATCCCATAACTCTAAGATTATGTTCTATAGGTAAAAAATAATATAAAACGCCCTAGAACATGTAGTTCAAAAATATAACATCAATTTTAGTTAAATTTGTTAAAAAAATGTAACCAGTATGGCGAATCCTTAGTTTTGCGAGACGTTGGCAAACTTACACTAAAGTGTAGTAGTAAAGTAGCGGGAGAGCGTAACTTGTAAAAAACATTGACGTGTGTAGGTGTTTCATTGATTAGTAGGTACGAGTAAATCGTTTTCATTCAAAAGTTCATTCATGAAAAGGTAAGGGTTTTTTACATAAACAGTCGTGACTTTTTAGAATTATTTTGTATGAAAAAAAAACAAAAAAAATTAATAATTGAAAAAATAATTCATATGCAATTTGATTTTATACCATGGTCTGTTTAATACCCTAGAGTTATGGGATATCAAAAGGAACACGTTGTATATATAATATAAAAGGAAGTCGTATTGTTTACACCACTTATAAGTCGAGAATGGCTGGACCGATTTTTATGATTTTGGTGTTTTTGGATTTGTATTCGTCAGGAATAGGATAATAAGTATTAATAACGTTAGAAAATTAACGTTAGCAAAATATGAAAATGTATTTCTTGATATATTTTTCCATTCACGCCTTAGTTGATGACAATGACATTACATAAAATCAAATATTAGCTAGGGCGATACGAAGTTCGTAGGGTCAGCTTGTATTTGATAAAAGAAAAGTTTATTCAGACATTCCCTTGAGTAAACTGTGACTGAGTAGTGGTTTTTCACCAGGTATAAATAAATGTCTCCCGTACAGAAAGAGTTAAAGTATGAAAATAGCACGTAAAACCTTTTTTTTCCATAAGTATTTTTTAGTGTAACTACGAGTATTTAACAAAATTTAACTGATAAAATTGTGTATTTAAATGTTATAGTCCAGTTGAATCCAAAAGATGTGGCCGATTGTTTTTGTGGAAAATATTTAAGTCATAATCTTACATTAAAGTATCCCTTTCCTTATCTATACTGCCCATAAAATGTAGGGGCACGGTTATATTGTGTTGAAAGATTTAAGTGTTTTTGGGTCATTATCAAAGTACGATGGTTAGTAGTTATGAAGTCAGATTGTAAAGTTTGCCAATACTTGCCTAATATGGAATTAAAAAAATCAATTTTTGAATAAATGAAAAGTGTGAAATCAGTCTCCAAAGTAATCTTTGGTTGGATCGTGAACCAGCCTGCCTAGCATGGCGATTATGGCGAAACCTACCTTTACTTTCCTTCCTTTCTCTTCTTTTACTCCTACCAAACAAGCAAAACTCCGGTCGGTATGTCAGTGACTATAATAAGTAATAAGACTATAATAATAAATAAGCGTGGTGATTATGCCTGTGATGGAGTCCTTTGTCCTGCAGTGGGATGAATATAGGCTGTTACTTTTACTTCTAACGAAGTCTGAAACGCAAAATTAATGTAAATGTAAAATCAATATAATTCTTGTTTATTACTCGGTAACAAATTCGCAGTAAAGATTTGCTGAATAGCATCTACAAATCAACTTCTTCTAAAATCCCAGGGTGATTGGGAAAGGCTTTTAGCAAGATTTCGGTAATCCATTTCGTACCTAGAAAGAAAGGTATTCTGAGGTCTTAAGAGCCTTTCAGATTAGCGTTTTTCTATACTAAAAGGTTTTATATTAACAACGAATATGAATTATTAGGATTTGTTTTTTTTTACATTGACCTGTCCGGGTACCGAACCCGGGATCTCGAAGCTGGCGACACCTTGAAAACCGTTGGGTACATAAATCACTCCACCTCGGATGTCGTCGAGTAACAGTTACAGCCTATAATAATCCCATTGCAGGGCAAAGGCCTCCATCATTGAAATCAAGTTACCACAGCAATGATGGGTATAGGCATAATCACCACGCTAGCCAAATGCGGGTTGGTGATCACAAACCCGTCCAATGTTTGAAACTTTTGTTGCCCGACCCGGGAATCGAGACCCCGAGATCTTGGCCCGGTATTCAAACCGCTAGACCAACGAAGCGTCTTGATCCTGATGTCGTCGATGAAGGTGAAATCGTGCAAGCTTGACTGTTAATTTAGGCCCGTTAGGCAAAAAATATTTATTCGGACATCAGAAATACACCGTATATTATTAGACATTACTAAATTAAATATTAACGCCACCATGTCAGTCCGTACAAAACCAGAGCTCTATACAACTGCAGCGTGGCGTGAAATAGGGAATATATTATAAAATGTCTCTGAAATTTTTCACTGCTGCGTTGGAGAATACTTTCAAGCATTGGAAAGGATTTGGTATCAACATTACTCGTAATAAAGAGTACCTACCTGACACACATTTGCTTTGCCGATGATATAGTTCTTATGGCTGAGACCTAGGAAGATCTGAACAAAATGCTTGCAGATTTCAGTAGTACCATAGAACTAAAGTAAATTAAGTAACAGACTATAATCATACTACAGGGCAAAGGCCTCCTTCATTGAATTCAAGTTACCACAGCAATGAGGGGTACAGGCATAATCACCACGCCAAACGAATGCGGGTCAGAAACCTGAGCCATGTTTGTAAATTCGAAACTATCGTTGCCTAAGTCCGAGGATCGAGCCTAGGACCCCGAGATCTTGGCCTGTTTTAACCTGCTAGACCAATGGGGGCATCCCTTCCTTTGAGACTTAAGATGAACATGGAAAACACGAAAAGGTAAACAGATAAAAAAAGTTTTCTTGACATAGGTATTACGTCAATTTAAAGAAAATTGCCTTAACGTAACTAATGTTTATACATTTTTACTTAATGGCAGTTGTGGGAGCCAAATGCAATATTACCCGGACATAGCGACACTGAATTTTTTGGCGGTTTTGACATTTTGATGCCATTCGCATGTGAATCGAAAGACGCGTCGTTTCGCCAGACTTGATTTGAAATTACGGAGAAGGAACAGCACGGAAGTCACTGTTCTGTGGAAACAGTAGTCCGGCCCAGTTCCATACATTGAGCGGTCCTGTCAGCTGCGGTTGGGAATTATTCAAAAAGGTTTTTATATCTCCTGAGAAGTTCTTAAAAATAACTTACGTGGTGTTAGAACTTCAGTGACGATATGTAGTTTTTGAGCAGCAAATGTGCAGGTGTACAAAGGTAACAATAAAGTCACAAAAGAACCGAATTTAGTAGGGAAATAACAGAAGGAAGGTGAAAATATATTAGACCACTTCCTATCCCAACACAATTCAAATATTTGCCAACTTAAGAAGTCAGGTAAAACACTTAAGTCTATCTCCAGCTGTGGGTGTCGTTTGGCTGAATCGCTGAGATGATGATGATGTTAACACTGTCACTGCTGCCAACAAGGCACGTTTCTCTCGGATTCGAATACGACTCATTTCGGATGCTCTTTGTTCAGTAAACTATGTGGCTCCGAGCTGTTGTTACTTTGTATGGCTCGAGATACAATTTCAAAGCGAATTTCAGTACAAGATCTTAGTTTATTGCCTTATTTTAGTAGCCAATTTATGAGTGCAAAGCATAAACACAACTATAGTATGAAAGTGCTTTGTTTTCTAAAAGGTATAACTGAAATAACACTAAACGTCTTAGGACCTAAATTTTGTGTTATACTGATTTAAACTTCCATGGTCACTATCACTAGAGTTAATTGATACGAGGTTTATACCATGTACCATAGTTTTTATGAGTTCCCAACTCATAAACTCATAAAAACTAAGGTACATGGTATAAACCCCGTATCAATTAACTCTACTAAATTTTGTGTTTTAAAACAGCAAATTTTGCATGGGTACACCATTTTTTTTACTGACAAACAGTAAACGCTGCTCGATTATTTATTAAGAACATCTCCTTTATTATGCCAATGGTTCAGTTATTAAGGGAGAACATAATTTGTCCTGTGTTAATGTATGTGCCCAACAGATTTTTTTTCTGGGCTTGGAATAATAAATATTATACACGGCGACTAATAGGCCGGTATCAAAAAGACGAGGTAACGGCCACCGTCTTCTCCTTCGGCTTCCTGGCCGACCTCTTCAACAGCAAGAACGAAAGTCTCTTCCTCGACCTCTTTGCAAATCAAAGTTGAAGCAAAATCGAATTTGAAAATCATTGTCACGAAGGAATTTCTGAGTGCTCAACACACCACTCAAATCTCCCCAAAACCATCGAAATATCACAAAGAACAGCTATTTCTTTGTAAAACAAACAAATCTAACAAGAAAACACTCAAACTTTTAAACTACAACAACTAATAAACTACAGACTGGTCGTTGAATTAAATTGTTTTATTTACCAACCAGTGCTCAAGACAAGTATTTTCCCTAAATAAATTCCCAATGTTTGTAAACCTGCATCACTACTATTTTTATTAACTTTTTAAACATCTGTCGAAGGTCGAACGTCATTCTGCCAGGCTCATGAAAATTACTTCGGCTGCGTGAAGTTTTATTAAATAAGTTATGACTTTAATATACAAATCGTAAAAATATAGAAAACAAATATTATGATATATCTTGAAATAATTCATTCACGACCTTTGTGAAATGAGTATGTGGTTCCGTGCGTTTGCTAAACGTAGACAAGTAACGACCTCTTTAGGAAATGTACGAACTTATTAGTTCGTACTCGTACATTTCCTAAAGAGGACGTTTCTAAGAGTTAATTAAACATAATTTGAAGATTGTTCGTCTACAAGTCACGGCTTAGTGGATGGACACATGGTCAACTAGAAGAACCGATGGCAGTTAAAGCGAACGAAAAAAAGCAAGAGGCTTATCCAGCAGTCAATAAAATAACAATATGTAGGAAACGCAAGGTGAAAGAAAAACACCGCTACACCACTACACCAACCGTCAACCACCGAAGGTCGTCAGCACCTTGCTTCCTTCTTTTTGCGACTTTTTCTTCTCTACGTCTTCTTGCGACTTTTATTTTATAGCTATAATTAAGGTCCAATCTCTTTTTACTTGGACCCTTAAAAAACCTGAAAGCAAACTTGGTGCGCACTGATAAACGGATAGTTCCGCCCAGCCTCGCATACTTTCCGCATCCGCTACCCGAAGTTTCGAGTGGCTTGTTTTGAATTCTTATTTATTTACATAATTCAAAACTCTCCGTAGTAAGTAAGCTTAATTGAAGGGAAACCATGGAGTTATTTAAACATAAGATTCTTTGCATTAAATCTACAAATAAGCTAGACAATGAAAACTGTATTGTGAGTACAAAGGTTCCCGGTGACTACTAGGGCGCTCAGCGTGTTGATTTTTCTTGGGATATCATTTTTTTTTGTGTTTCCTTATTTATGCCCTACCATCATTATAAATCTACATCAGTCTACTGCTGGTCATCGTCTTCTCCATAAGAAAGATTAGGCCATAATCGCCACGATTGGCTGGTGGATCGGCGATAACAGTTTGACCCAAAGGTTGGCAGGCGAAGTACAGAGGTTATGAGCAAATGTTCATACTTCTGCCAAAGCATGAATGTAAGTGAACGGTGTAATTGGTTTCTTTAAACTCGTTTATGTATGCGAAAGCTTGTGTTTATTATATGCACAAGTAGTTGTGGGACGCAAGCGGCAACATCGATTCTCATACAAATGACGCATGACAGCCTTTTTACGCTTTTTTTTCATGTTCTGTGGTTTGACCAATGGCTGAAAGAAGAAGCCACTCTACGTACCTACTCTTCTGACAGTTCTTTTTCCGTCGCCTTTCACGACACTTATATCAGTCCTGCACCAGACGATACGCCTAACATTAGACAAAGAAACCTTCTTGCAGTAGTACTCTGAAGTACCCTGATTTGATGATAAATATCTGATTCAACAATCTATTTACATACTTCTGGTGGGAATCGTATAAATGTATAATTTAGACTTTGCTCGGTACATACCTACTTATCTGATCCTGACCTCATGACAATGGAGTCAACTGGCACTTAATCCGGTTCAAATAAAAAACCGTAAAATATTTAGTCAAATGGAGAATCTTCTTTTTTGAAGTTGGTTGATAAGAGAAAGCTCGTCGACATCAACGACCCTGAAAAATCACCCCGTGACATATTTTTGAAACTAATCGTATGCATTTGTGTATTTACTCGTACTTTATTAAAGAACGAAACTCCAAAAAATAATTTTGGGATTATTATTTTTTTTTTGTTGGATTTGTTTCAAATAAGGTTCCAATGAGTCCCGGACCTTTGGAAGGCCTACGAGGAGCTGAAGCCAACTCGCACAGGCCTGTTAGACAACATTTATCTAAATGATGTAATATTGTATTATCATTATTATTACTACAGTGTGCATGTTGGCTCACAGTATGCCCAAAACGCCAGCACGCTAATTTATAAAGACATAGGTTAGTTCCCTCCCTTTCTCCCTCCCACACTCCCTCCCTCTCCCTCTCTCTTTCCCTGTCTCTTACTCTCTCTCCCTCCCATCCCTCCCTCCCCCTCCCTTTCCCTCCTTCTACCCCTCTCCTACCCTCCCCCTCTCCCCCTCTCCCTCTCTCCCTCCCTCTACCACTCTCCCTCCCGCTCCCTCCCGCTCCCTCCCTCTCCCTCCCTCTTCCTCCCTCTCCCTCCCTCTCCATCCCTCTCCCTTTCTCTCCCTCTCCCTCTCGTGTCGTTCAAAAAGTGTCGTTACAATTTTTTCCGTCTAGCCCCCTTTAGAAATCTTTCCTCATATTCGTCACTTTTCTGAGAGAAACCCGGCCATTCCCTAAGGATAATATTTTATTTAGTTTATAGTCACAATATACTGAGTATAATCAAATTAACAGTTACTGTTCTAGTTTTAATTGTTCTAAATTGGAGTTGAAACTTCTGTTCGAAGGCCATTTGACTCTTTCATTTATAATCATGTTACAACCCTTCATTACTCGATACAGAAAACGTTTTAGTCCAAGTGATTTAAGAAAACTCAACAGTAACATACATAATTATAAAGAAATTCCACCCTTAAACATGCCTTATAATCCACAGTCCAAACAGACCACTGCTGGACAAAAACTCCAAATGGAAGAGTTTGCATTAATAACTGAAGTAAATTAGGACACGTAATATATGTATAATGTTACTTAAATGAAAAAGATCCTTAAGATTGTAATAATTTATTTTTTGCACGGTTGAGACCAACTAAAAAATTTAAAATGTTGCCATCACACAGAGAGAGAAACTAATTACACTAAATTAATATTACATGTTGGAATTGCCAACCATTTCTACGCTTGTTTGTTTGGTCAGTCGCATTTTAGCCAATTGCAGAAAAAAAACGCTTCCGATTATGTTCTGATAATTCCTTCGAAGTCGCCTTTTACGACACCCATAAGCAATTCAAGCATTCACTTAGTACACAGCAAAAAACCCTTAATTCTGGTCTTATATGGACTTCTAGGGATCCAAAGCCAGTAATAGGTTAGCAAATCAACTCTGTTACAACGGTATTGTTGTACGACCACGACCAAGTTTCCTTTCAACAGATTATCTGAAACAACTACCTAGTCAAACTGAAACTGATTTGCTTTTCAGTTCTGGGTTGTTGCAAATCTCTAGATAGACAAATTAGTCTATCGATTATTTATAACGATTGCTAAATAGAATCGGGTCTAGGTACTTTGGAAGACGCTGCAGGAAAATATTGTTTTATTCTGTGATAATCATTTGATTAAGTTCATAATGCTGATATTCTGTGTAAGTACGATTTCAATTCATTGAATGTTCTTTAGTTTAGTTATTGAGTTATTTTGTTTATTTTAAGTATGTAGGTATATAATAAGCCGACAATAATAAAATATTTGCTAATTAATGTATCGATGAAACATAAATGCTCATTTTTTAATGTAAAAGCTTTATTACAACCTCAGATCATATAAAGAAGGAGATATGAAATTACTCGTAAATCCTTAGCGAACCCGTGTCTCCGAATTATTTATGTGTGCAACGCAACTACAATAACACTGTTGTAAGCATATGGATCACACTATATCAATTTACAACGCTCATTGGTGCGCACACAAACATGGACCCAATCACAGCGGCTACCACTTACTCGCTTACACAATGCGTCATTTGGTATGTGCAAATTAGTGTGTCGCTACAAAGTGTGGTCGCGACACATACGTCGGGCAGTGAACGCTTTGATTAAACCTCGATACATTGCGCAGTCGCATAGTACTCTCAACTCAGCTAATTAGTATTAAACCGTCAATGTATATTGTGCCGATACAATTATCGTAACATGGATGTTTTCATTAAATAATTCGCCGGGTTGTGCAATAGTTCTGTTTGCCCATATTGGATTCGCACGCGCCACACCCCTATTTCATATCTATTTCTTTATATGATCTGAGATTACAACCATGTTTTAGCACATAATTTTTTTTCTTATTGCGTATATTAGCCTTTTTTCTAACGATAGACGGTTTCTATGTCTTTTTATATGAAATCATATTATTTACTTAGTGAATTTACCTATTGAAAAAATCACACATTAGAAGTGACAATACAGAACCTTCGCAATAATTATAAAAACCGGCCAAGTGCGAGTCGGACTCGAGCACAGAGGGTTCCGTAACAACTTTAACTGAATTAGGGGTCCACTTACTTCCACTTAGTGAAAATACTACAATATTTAATTGACTGCAAAAATAACTTTGTTTTTCATAGTTTTTGTACGAAGGACAATCATATTTGCGGTTGTTAAAAATGTGCTATTTCTCAAAAAGTACCGATTCGATACCATTCAAACTAATTGTCCTTGAAAGTATTTGTTAATTCTAATCTACATTATGTATTTTTACAAAATTTTGACTAATTATTATTATAAATTGAATATTTATAATTTATAATAATAATAAGTGAAAATTTATATTTATAATAATAATAAGTCAAAATTTTTAGGAAAAAAAAATTTAAATATCATTATTTTTAATTTTTTGTATGAGAATCGTAAAGCGGCAACAGGATACGCCTAGCTACCAAGTTTCAACTGTGTAATGCTTATACTTTTAGAATAGAGTGGCTGTGACATACGGACAGAAAGACAGACAGGCAGACTTGACAAAATTATAAGCTGTGTAAAAAAACAGCTGTGGTAACTAAAGTCAAATTCAACTGAACATCAAACAACAATCCATATCTATACTAATATTATAAAGCTGAAGAGTTTGTTTGTTTGTTTGTTTGTTTGTTTGTTTGAACGTGCTAATCTCTGGAAGTACTGGTCAGAACTGAAAAATTATTTTTGTGTTGGATATTCAATGTATCGAGGAAGGCTTTAGGCTATATTACATCACGCTGCAACCAATAGGAGCGAAGCATCAGTGAAAAATGTTGCAAAAATAATCGCGATCATAAAAACAGAAATTGACGCGTACGAAGTCGCGGGGAACAGCTAGTTCGTAGATAAATAATAGTTGGACTCGTGCGAAGACTAATGGTCATGGCACACTATACCGGTTCCGCAATAGCACGGCTGCAGCACGTCGCCTAGAATTTATAAAATATATTGTACGACTCACAACTTAATGCTCTAATTTAAATGGCAAGTTAATTGCTGGGTTGAGGTGGTTCCGGTGCGGTGCCGGTATAGTGTGCCATGACCTTTAGGCTGATTTTAGGGTCACGCTGATCGTACGCTGATCATCGGCGCTGACCGTCAAAATGTACGAACTTGAGCGACGGCGGTCAGAACTGACAGCGATTTCCATCATTTCGGCGCTCGGCGCTGATGCTCACCGTACGATCAGCGTGACTCTAAAATCAGCCTTAAGGATGTCACAAAAGTTGGGATCCCGAGAAAGTTGGACTTAAGCGTGAAAAGGACCTTTCCGTCTGTCCGTTTGTTCCGGTTAATCTCTGAAATGGCTAAACCGATTTTGACGGATCTTTTACACGATAAAAGCTTAAGTTATAAGAAGTAACAAAGGCTACAACTGTTATTTTAGAAATTTTATTTGTTTAATGTATAAATAAAAAACTAAAAAACCACGCTTTTAAAACAAATTGAACTAAAAAATTAAAAATAAAACTGTAGTAATCAATTGAAAAATTCATATTATTGTACAAATTAATCAAACTTCTAGAAATTGGTAAAAAATATGCTCAAAGATTCCATTACATACATACATTCATACATACATACAACCCAAGCTAATAAAAGCGAGATGCCTAGCATCCTGAAGTCCATGCGAACAAATTTAATGCCAAAAATACAAAAAAATAAGTTAAACGAATTTATAATTGAATATTTTTGGTATTGAGTTTTTATTCTTAAAATATCTACTAAACCTACGTAAGTGAAAATTATTGGTTTTGATTTACAGAAGAATGATTTTCCAAATCTTTTAAAATTCCGCTATAATTAAACGTTTTCTGAACGATAACTAACCTTAAAAATATATCTCATTCAACCGGAATCCTTTCACCGTAATCCAAGGGAGAGTAATTAATTTTATAATCCAAACGTTATTCCAGTTATATCTAAAATAAAACGACCAGTCTTTTTATTATACAACGTATTAATAAAATAACGCGAAACCTCTTAAGTGGTAGCTTAGCCCGTGAAACTGAACAAATTTTTTTCTACAACATTCCCAAAATGCCAAAAATAAAATTAGGATTTATACAAATTGACTCGGTCATCTGATCAATTTATATGAAAATTCAAATATATTTTTTTGGGTTTCGTGAAAATTGTGAAAATTGTAGAACAAATTGCGTTATTTCATTAACACGTTAGTAAAAGCGCCATATTTGCACATATACTGAAAAAAAAAACCATTATAAATGCTAATTCTGTCAACGATACCAATGATTCAGTTTTAGAACAAATAAGAAAATACGTCTATTTAGTCCTTCAAACGACATGGACTGGCTGCTATTGATCAATCTACCATGGTCGGTGAAGAAATCGCTCCAACGGGTGGTTTGCGCCTGGTAATTACTCAAACCCAGTCGAGATTTAGCTGAATGGTGTCCAGATATTATGTAGGTATTATGCGCATAAATGATGTGGCAAAATCGTAAAGATTGTTAATCACGATTAAATTGGAATTATAAATTGAAAAGATGTTTTAAACATTATACTCTTGAAAAGACCTTTTATGGGAAATCTAAATCATCCTCTTACCATTTGTTCTTTGGAGATCGCTTTGCAAATCGATTTAGAGAATTAATATTTTGTAAGAGCAGAGCACGAAGCAAGACAAGCTTCTTGACGCGTCGAATAGTTAGTTAATTCAGAGGATCAAATGGTGTCTTTTTGATTATGAATAACAAATAAATAAATAATAAGGGTATATATCGGATTGCCGAATTATTTGTACTCCTAATTGTCACTGGCACACAAACTTTAAGCCTAAATTTTTTTCGCACAGCTTCACTCTTCCTAAACGTGCTTAGCCTATATTTACTACGCCTTACTGTATATCGCCGTATTATAATTTGCCAAATGCAACATTTAGCCGAATATATCCTAATACCTACCATTTACAGTTCCAAATTTATTCGCAAAAAGTTAAAACTTTATCAATATTTTAAAGAAGTAAGCATGCATGCATGCAAGCAAGCAAGCAAGCATGCATGCAAGCAAGCAAGCATGCATGCAAGCATGCTTGCAAACAAACAAGCGTGCATACAAGCAAGCAGGCGTGCATGCAATCAAGCAAACATGCATGCAAACAAGCAATAATGCATGCATCCAAACAATCAGACTTCCGTGACGGCTCCGGTGCTGCGGGGCTTTCAAATTACACTCTAGGGGTAGGGCAGACAAGACTGCTTGGGGTAGGTTTGTGAGCGATTCATTTTTTTAACTTTTTCGGTTTAAAAAAAATTATGGCTCTCATTCTTAGCTTTATGCTAAAAGAAAGATGCGAATATATTTTAGTGCATTCGATATTAGACATACTAAAATTAGGTTTTTAAATTTTTAGACCCAACTATGATAGTGCGAAAACAACTGTTAGGCTAGATAATAATTATACGTCATAAGTTTAGGCCAATACGGTTCGGCCAAATGAAATTAGGACTTCAAATTTTAGGCGAACCAAAGGGCACCCAAATAATAAATGTGGACAACATCACATACATTGTCATGATCCTAATTTGAATTACTATTTGAAGCACTCGTATTTTGGAATACAGAAAAAGCGAAGGTACCTCAAACACCAAGACCCGAGAAAATGTAGAAAAACACTTTTGTTAAAACACTTTTTTTCTACATTGACCCGTCCGGGAAACGATTCTGGGACATTGGAGCAGGCGACAACTTAAAAACCGGTGTGTACGCCACTCCGCCACGGAGGTAATCGGTTATGTGTTTGTCATATTACTAGCACATAACAGTCTACTGCTTACACAGGCCTCTCCAAAGGGACGATTGGCCATAATTGCACGACTGGCAGGCGGGCTGAACCAATCAGACCAATGGAAGAGAGAAAACTCTGCTGCCCGTCTTTTTCAGGCAAAACTCTTTTAATTGCCTAATGTGACACCCATAATTAAAAGAAGCGGTGGTGCTATTCTTTTTATGTGCCGGCACAACTTTTTTATAACCTTTATATACATCTAATACTAATATTATAAAGCTGAAGAGTTTGCTTGTTTCTTTGAACGCGCTAATCTCTGGAATTTCTGGTTCTAATTGAAAAAAAACTTTTTGTGCTGGATAGTCCATGTTCCGAGGAAGGCTTTAGCCTAAATAACATCACGACCAATAGGAGCGAAGCATCAGTGAAAAATGTTGCAAAAATAATCGCGATCATAAAAACAGAAATTGACGCGTACGAAGTCGCGGGGAACAGCTAGCTTAGAATAACTGACAAATGAATTGTAATATCCTATTTAAAACCACCGCAAATTGCAATTGTTTAATCATTTCGGCTGAATAATTAAAAACGAATTATATGTGATTTGTTACAATGAAAAGACTATGCTGTTCATATTTTTAAAATTAATTAGACCCGATCGTGAAATACTCGCTTTCATTGTTAATAACATTTATCATTGGCATTCATGAGTTAACTAGTGAAATGTGATCGGTATAACTAAAATTAAGTATTGATATTACCGTTGCGTTTGCGAGATATACTCGTATTGTAGTCTAAGATCCCACCATACAACGACCTTCACCGAGCTGTTTATTGGATTGGATTATTTAATTAACCAGACCGGTGCAAGTTACTAGTTCGATTTACCTGTTTATATCTGCCTACTCAAGAGTTGTGACGGGAAAAAAATAGTCAACCTAACGTTTGCATATTTTCGATTGGTATGAAATTTGTCTATTAACCAAACCAGTAAAAAAAATTAAATTAAAATAAAAAAAAATTGTTAATTAATCGTACTCTGGACTTTATTTTTTTAGTCAACCCATTTGCAATATATTTATTGGCATATTTAATTTTATATAAAATACATTTCATTCAATAACCAGCTCGGTCGTTGTATGGTGGGATCTTATACTATTGTGCAAAATGTTATGTGATCTTTATTACAACCATCACCATCATCTCAGTCAAATTATATCCACAGTCCACAGCTGAGCTTTAGCCTCCTTTTAGAATTTCCATTACTAATATCCCGCTTGCAGCGGTTCCTCCACCTGATTTTTCTAATGAACTTTGTTACTGAAGAATTTTGAACTTTGAAAGAAAAAAAGAAAGAAAGAAATCATTTATTTGACACACATTAAACAATCACACAGAAACATTAAAAATAAAAAAGTGTCAAAAAGGACTCCCGCTCAGCATATTATGTCGAGGCTGCTTAAGGCGTGCCACGAAGCTGATATTCTGCGGGAGCCTAGAATTTAAATAAATAAAATAAAATAAAATAATAAGATATAAACATAAAAATAGGAAAAAAAGTACATAATATATACTAATATACTTTGACGATTGTAATGTTTATTATTAGCTAGCTTACATAAATATGGTACAAGAAGGTGAATTTTCCAATATCGCAATGCTTGGCCTACCGATTGGCAGTGGCAGTTGAGCAATTCTTCAACAAAATTTGTAGATAGAAAACGCTACGATTCGGTTTGGACTTCAGATATCCCCATTAAATCCGGGCGTAGCTCACCGATAGCTTTTAGAAACTTGGCTTTGCTAAAAAGATAATAATTCAATCATCAACAAGCTAAATAACTTCGCAAAGACATCTCTCCAAAAGTAATAATTTTACCAGAATCGACCCGATTGGTAGGTAGGTCATCGATCCTAGTTTGAACAATGGTGGAAAGAGAAGACGGTGCTGCTAGTCTTCTACTACAAGTTTTTCTATTTTCGTCTCTGACAACACCCATAAAATGAGAGGGGTTGGTGCCAATCTATTTAAGGCTAGCATCGCGCCATTTGTGTATGAAAAACAATAAAATTTTGGTTGAACCCCCAATTTAGTTGGTTAGCTAAAATTGAATATTGTCATTGAACATCATGTAAATACGGAAACTTATTAGGTATACCTTGATAAAACAAATATTTAAGGAACGTTTTCTTGGAAGCAAGTAGTATTTTCTCTGAATAAGTAGTCGCGGAAGTGAGTTTAGTTATCCAATAAAAATACGTTCTAAAATCGCTAGTGAGGCGCCCAGAGGCATCTAACTCAAAGGCGTTCCTTGTACACTCAGGGACGTGATTACGGAACTCAAAAATAAAGAATCAGTTTTGGGCAATGATTTAATGATTAGGCCAGGATTTTTCAGACCATAAGTCGCGACCGAATATTGAGTAGGCGAAACTTCTTTGATTGTTTGTTATTTGAAAAAACCTTTAAAATTGTCCCTACAAACTGGCAAATTTGAATAGAACCAGCTAAATTCACGTGCTATATACCTACCAAATTCAACCTAAGGTAAGCTTAATTAAGCTTAGATAAAAGAGCGACCAAATGTTTAGTGTGTGAAAATTTTTCTGTTTCTAAATTGCTTATTTGCTTTTTTTTGCTATTCTACATCAATTTGTCTTGCACCAAAATTGGCACCCGCAAGGTTTTTGGTATTTCAATTACACCTTATACTAGAGTTTTTGAAAAAAAAAAACATGGGTCTCTCTAAGATATTTTTGGGTCATTTAAGACATTCCATTAACTTTACCACTAAGTGTAATATAACTCATACAATAGATCAGCGCGGACGCGCCCGTAACGAGCGCGAGCAATGAATCGCTCCATCGGGAATAGAGGTGGGAAATAAAATAGAAAGGTTTGAAAATTTCGTAAAACATTAAACATTTGTTTGCGGAATCTGAAGGATCACATTTGAGAAAGGATGTTACATCACTGGCTATAAATGTAAAAAATCCGACCAAATGCGTCCCCGATTTTTAGTCTGTATCAAACATTAAATTACTGACAGTCAACACGAATTAGTTATTCGATAGCTTGTAAACCGAATTATTTTACACGACATGGCGGTGAATTTTTTCAATATTTTTGGATTTACCCAACTTTGAAGAAAGAGTATTCAATCATCAACCAAATAAAAATTCACAATCAATCTTCCTGGGCTAAAGTAATGCGTGACCATACATACGTGTCGAAATTTATCCATTTTCCTCGGTTAAAATTGCTGCCTTAATGTCATTTATTAAATAATATACTTAATTTGCTTTAATATAAAAAAATAATAAAAATGTTTATTTCTCACTACAAACCTCAAAAAGAAACTTAATCCTAACTTTCAGTAAACACAGTCAAAGGTTGTAGATCGCTGGTGCCTGTAATGGGTAGTAAAATCCCATTGTAACAGGACACCAGGTGCCACCACCCAAAACAGTATGAACTTAGCGAATTACAGATGTGTTGTATTTGTAATGAAAAAATTCAAACAAAACCTTGAATCCAATATCAAATTCCAATAACCTATGCTTACGAAAAAAAGGAGTATTTACTATCAAATTTATTGTAATTGACAACCATTTCATATCTTACGTTATAATATATTGAATCTGCCATAACGTATCAGAGTAAAACCGGTTTTATCTGGAAAATTTATGTAATTTACTCGTCATTGATATCCAATTCGATCCGCCTGTATTTCCAGTTAAACATCTAGTCAGGCATTACAGCGAGGTAAAACCTAAAATTATTACCCTTCGACATTGAAGATGTGAAATGAAACATGTCTGCTTATTATGAAATGTAATTGAACAGCTTTTCCAGTATATTAAGAAAAGTTTTTGTTTGTTCGTTATTACTTAACATTTAATCTACGAAAAGTAAGAAATAAAATACCGTTGTCAATAAAATTCCTAACAAAAATGCCTTTTTTATTCAAGAGATTGTAATTTAATTTTCTCTAGCAATTGCTATCAAATTTGATAGTTTAAAACATGCTCATGAGCCGGCGCACGAAAACGTGGTTCATAGATTGTATACTTAAATTATTTCCCATCAAATTGATATTTAATTATTTTATGGTTTTTGACTTTATCGAAATTGTGAAAACAGAACATCTTTGCAATTCCCTCGCCATGTTGTGATGTAACATGTGATCACCAGTTTAGATTTCGAAAGAGGCACTCAACTATATAACAAGCACACAGAATCCATTCTACAATAAGACTAAAGTAAATAATACTGTACAGCTACTTTTTCAGCATACAAACTAGCCTTCGACCAATTTTGCATTGATGAATACTTTATGAAATTAAAAATTAACCTTTACACTCCTACTTTTTGCTAACAGACTTTATGTCAACTACTTAAGATATAAGTTAAACTCAACCGCAATATTTTTCGAAATAAAGTCGGAGTTCCTTACTTAGCTAGAAAGAAACCTCTTCGTTATTTCGAAAAAATAAGCTGTGTACTGTTACACGAAAGAATTGCGAATCATTTCAGTTAAGGTATTGTGTGTTTAGGGCAATAGACAATTTAGGCGCCTTACATCTGACACACAATTAATGTATGACAGGAGGCTCAGGGATTATCAAAACCAATAGAACATGGTTATTGTATAGTATATTTGTATACTATACTAGTTCTATTTTTTGTACGAAGTATAATTCATCGAACATGATTAACTAGTCGAACATGAGTAATTTTGTGTTTTTGTATACTCTATAGGTGATATTTTTGGTTAAAAGTTTTCATCATCATCACCAGCCTATACCGTACTGGACAGCTGCTGGACTGGTGGAGTCAATGGTGGAGGACGCTGCTCAAACTTAGTCTACTGCTACCACTTTAGTTGTCTAAAGATGAGATAGATTGAGTAATTCCGCCATGTTTATAGCGGCCATTACTAATTTTTGTTATGGGCTGTAAATGTGTCGGTGTGTTTACCATCGGTCGCTAAATAATCTAACCTATTGAGAAGTTTCTGTCGACGCTAACAAAATCAGCAGAGTCACTTTGCGATACATTAAAAAAAACAATTAGTGGCTTATTTTTACGCTTTCGCAGTAAATTTTCAGTGTATTTTTTTTTTCAGTCCTGAGCCAAATTAGAAAATATTGTACCCTAAATTGACCCGACTAGGAATCGAACCCGAGACCTTTGCGTTTTTGTTATATCGTACTATTCCACCAACCGGGTCGTTAACAAAAACAGGCAAATACGTTTTTTTTGCCAACCTTCCCAAAATAACAAAACAAATAAAACACGCGACACCTTTCCGTATCAAATTAAACCTTTTCCGTGTTTCAAAATTTGATACGAATGTTAAAATTAGATGCATGGGAGCTAGCATGGCTGTGACGCAATCTTGTATCAAAATATAGCTAATTCAGTAGTCTCACTCATTCAACTCAAACATGTCCCAAACTCCGCAGATAGTATTACAGAGGCCACAGAAGTCGTGTTGTTATACGCCTAGAACTTTTCAGTGTTCACAAATGTGTGAGTAGAAAATAACTGATACAGCACTGACACTAATCACATCAGGGATTTGAATAATATTTACTATGTAATAACTTATTCATATAGATTTCTGACATCTCAAAGCAGAATGGACAAAAGAAGTCATGACGGATCAGTTACTCCTCTTTGTTTGCTAATGTGTTACGTCATGTATTGTACGCCATCTAGTGGAGGCTGAGAGAACCGCACTTCTTCAGTTCTACAGTGCCCCCACTGTAGAACTGAAGAAGTGAAAAGAAGAACACTAAAATGGTACTACATTCACCTCTGAGCCACATTATAATTTTCAATTTATTATCATCATTTAGGCTTGTTATACCTTTCAGAGTTTTGCAAGCTACCTAGTCTCACTAGGCTCTTACGTGACTTTTATATGATTTTGCAACAGAAGCCTCCTCTCCAACTGCCCTCAGAAGCTTGAAAATAACAATTTCCTACCTCTTTACCCACATTAATTTGGAAAAATTAGTATCCTGAATCAGGTCACACCAGAAATGGAACCTAGAACTCATGCGTAATAGGCGAACCATAGTGATCCTGAAACGCCAACTAGTGGAGATAGCAAACCACCATAAAGGATTTGATTTAAGGGTCGCCAGCCACAAGTGCGACAGTTGTTCGATTTTCTTTGCGCTCTTTGTTCAGTGGACTCACTGCGTGTGCATAAATTGTGTAACAAGGTTGTCACGCAATTTCTGATGGTGTTTTGAAATTAATTAAATTGTACTCTAGGGGTGTCGAAGTGATAAACAGAGAGGATTGCTTTTCCTGTTATAAATGCTTTCTCATAATTTGTGTGGAAATTTCCGGAGAAAATTACAAAAGGAAATACACATTTGATGTTTATGTGTAACTCGGGATAATGTTTTCTAATCTAAAGTTGGTTATAGCTCAGTGGCTCGAGTCCGGGTCGTCATATCAATTCGAGTATCGAAATATTTTCTGAATTCTTTGGATACTATGTATTGAGATAGACCCTTTTGTCTCATTGGCTATTAGCTTATTTGTGACTTATTTGCTGCTTAGCTTAAGTTACCTAATTGTAATTATGCTGTTAAGACAAATAAATAGTTTTATTATTATTATTATTATTATATCGGATTTCCGAATAAGTTATAAATAGCTCAGCTCAGGAATCAAGTCTAGAAGTTATTTCCGATTTTCACCGAAAGTTTTATTTAACTGTATAGTTTTCAGATTGTACCCTATACTCGTAGTACAACAGAAAATACCATATCAATTTCGATTCCTAGAGAGTGTGGAAACACACGTTTTTGTAGCATAGACGACTGTTATTTTTTTTTTACGTAATTTGTTTTTTCAAATCTTCAATTGACTGTTGATTTGAGTACTTAAATAGTTTTAATATTGACTCAATATGCGTTCCCAAAATAAACGGTCTTGAAAGATAGAGGGACGGACGGACGAACTAAAAACTGATCCTACAAGGGGTTTCATTTTTCCTTTTCTAAGACTAATAGAACATAGAACTGACCACCAGACAAGACTCAAAAACGCGTACATTGGCATTAATTACTACTGTTGCGCTGAGCTTCGCCGTCGTCGTCTCATCAATATTTCAGTGGTAAATTATTTATAAAGTACTAGCTGTTGCCCGCGACTTCGTCCGCGTCAATTTCTGTTATAATGATCGCGACCATTTTTGCAACATTTTTCACTGGTGCTTTGCTCCTATTGGTCGCAACGTGATGTTATATAGCCTAAAGCTTTCCTCGATAAATGGACTATCCAACACAAAAGTAATTTTAAAATTTGAGAGAGTACTTCCTGAGATTAGCGCGTTTAAACAAACAAACAAACAAACAAACTCAGCTTTATTGTATTATAGTATAGATGGTGAGAAAAAGGTGATACTTCCTTTTTTCTTTTGGGGGAACTCTTTTAAAATCACTTTATTTGATATTTTAGCAACTTAATTGCACTTATAATATCAGTATATAAACTTGAAAAATTTTGTCTCAGGCGGGACTCGAACCCGCATCTCCTCGCATGCCGGGCGGGCGCCATACCATTAGGCCACCGAGACACTGCGACACGGCGCGAATTTTTCAAGCATATTCTTACGCTGTGAGCCAGCGTTGCTTCATCAAATGTTAGGAGTTTGCACCCTTAACACCCGAAAGAAACATCTTTGCAGATGTTTGACAGTCAGTTAAGATGAAACAGCTATTTATATACTTTATTTGATATTTTAGCAACTTAATTGCACTTATAATATCAGTATATAAACTTGAAAAATTTTGTCTCAGGCGGGACTCGAACCCGCATCTCCTCGCATGCCGGGCGGGCGCCATACCATTAGGCCACCGAGACACTGCGACACGGCGCGAATTTTTCAAGCATATTCTTACGCTGTGAGCCAGCGTTGCTTCATCAAATGTTAGGAGTTTGCACCCTTAACACCCGAAAGAAACATCTTTCCCGCCCGGCATGCGAGGAGATGCGGGTTCGAGTCCCGCCTGAGACAAAAATTTTTCAAGTTTATATACTGATATTATAAGTGCAATTAAGTTGCTAAAATATCAAATAAAGTATATAAACAGCTGTTTTATCTTAACTGACTGTCAAACATCTGCAAAGATGTTTCTTTCGGGTGTTAAGGGTGCAAACTCCTAACATTTGATGAAGCAACGCTGGCTCACAGCGTAAGAATATGCTTGAAAAATTCGCGCCGTGTCGCAGTGTCTCGGTGGCCTAATGGTATGGCGCCCGCCCGGCATGCGAGGAGATGCGGGTTCGAGTCCCGCCTGAGACAAAATTTTTCAAGTTTATATACTGATCTTTTAAAATCAAGTCATTTCTTTACTCAGAGACAATTCATCGCCGCTTACGACACCCATAGGAAGAAAAATGTTGATGCGTCTTACGGCCGGTCCCAATAACCTATCTATCTTCAGTTTTGGCATATGGGAGATAGAAAACGACTTCTGTCTTTGTTTTTCTGAACGGCAAAATCAGAGACAGAAGATGTTTTCTATCTCCGATATGCCAAAACTGAAGAAAGATAGATTATTGGGACCGGCCGTTAATCTCTACTCGGCACATTTATAAAGCACCTATGTGTAAAAATAGTCATTAAAAGATTTTTGTTTTATGCAAAAACAATTAAAATGTAAAATAAGACTGTCCAAGTATTTAATTAGGCATGTTTCTCTCAACAAAAGAGTGACCACTCGATCTTTACAAGTACCTTAGATAACAAGAACAAACATTGTAGGCACAGCAATGTTTTAATACATAATTATCTGATGGGGATCCTAGTATCAGGAATAATTAAATTAAAGTGCCATGACAAAAATTCCCTTGAAACCATCTTCTCGGATAAATACAAAAATCTCGCCATTATAATAAGGAAACTCGTCTAAAAATGTATTTTTCCTCAAAACTTATTTTGGAATTGGTAGATATTAGTCGCACACGAAAAATAATCTAGGCACAAAAGAAAAAAAGAAAGAAAGAAAAAAACATTTATTTGATACACATTTGAAACATTACAAACAAAACGGTATCAAAAAGGACTCCCGCAATATTAATCTATATTGCCCACGATCTAAAGTCATTATTAAAAACAGATCAATGTAGGGAAATGGTGTTTTTTGCCATATTGGCATGTTAATAAAACTTTTTAGATGCAAATCATATTATAAATTTTAAAAATTTGTCAATAACAGATCTAATTATATATTATTACTCTTACTAGCATTATCAATGCTAGAGCAGCTCAACCGTTCTTGATAAAATTTAGGACGAAGATAGCCTAAAGACAGGAATTGAATAAAGGCTACTTTGTTATTCCAAAAAAAAGTATGGTCCTCGTGGGAATATATCTTGACGCGTACTATATCGCATGCAATAGGAAGTCATAGAATGTTTTGCTTTATGTGATTATATGAAAACATATTAACTATTAACTTTGCAAGGTGATGTTTATTGCTTAAAATATCAACAAACGTTAGGTAGATTGAATAATATACGTCTAAAAGCTTGTCTTCTCATGAATATGACTTAAATATGAAGTAAACAACTTTTAAAACATTTCGGTCAGCTTAATAGTAAACCTAAGGCGTGGAAATGATGTACTTCTTTTATTCAATTTAATTATTGGTCCCATGATGATTGTAAAAGTTATAAATATTCATAAGATGAACCGCCTGGTTGGTTGAAGGGTAAAATTTATTGAGAAAATTTGGTGTGTTTGCTTTAATAAATGTCGATAAGCTAATACTTTCTACTTATTTAGAAATTGTATTTTATAAATTAATTCCAAAGATGTTTGAAATGTCTGTTAAAAATCAGTTTATTTATTTGTGATTTTATAGGTGTATGGTTTACTTAATTTAATTCTAATATTTTAGATCCAAAGCGATTTGAAATATAAGCTAAAAATCATACAATTTAATTTAAGTTGGGGATTCACGCGGCTTCGTATGCAAATTTAAATTCTACCGCTTCCATGATACGTCTCGTGGGTTCTTAACGAAAACAAATATACCGCGGTTCTATTGTTACACAGGAATTCCTGACGTTCCAGCAATTAAAGGTAGGTCTATGAAAAGAAACATGCTTAGACCTGACCTATTTTGTAAAATTATGAAATAGTTAAGGATATACAGTTAAAAGCTAAGATATGATTTCCAATAAACAGCTGGTTTGTAAATTGTCTATATATTTTATTTGTCATTTGAAAATTGGAACGTTTATTGACGCAAAAACAAAAATTCTGCAGTATATAAACTTGAAAAATTTTGTCTCAGGCGGAACTCGAACCCGTATCTCCTCGCATGCCGGGCGGGCGCCATACCATTAGGCCACCGAGACACTGCGACACGGCGCGAATTTTTTAAGCATATTCTTACGCTGTAAGCCAGCGTTGTTTCATCAAATGTTAGGAGTTTGCACCCTTAACACCCGAAAGAAACATCTTTGCAGATGTTTGACAGTCGGTTAATATGAAACAGCTATTTATATACTTTATTTGATATTTTAAAAAATTATAAAAAATATCAAATAAAGTATAAAAATTCTGCTATTATACAGATAATTTTTTTCTCGTAAAAAATAGCATTACCCCTTATCTTTCTACAGGTGTCGTAAAAGGCGACTAAAGGAGTACTGATAGAAGAAAACAGGCACCAGCGCCTTCTCTCCAACATTGGCCAAACTATGATCGCCAAAACGCCTGCCAAGCGTGGCGATTATGGCCAAGTCCTCCTTTTGGAGAGGCCTGTGTCAACTGTGGACTAATGATGATGATGATGATGATGACTTTTTCTATATGAGACCCGGAACTTCAGAACAAGCGAAACGGTTGGGTATCAAGAGATTAAAATTTCGAACACGGTTTGTGATCACCAACCCGTAATTGGCAAGCGTGGTGACTATGCCTGTACCTATCATTGCTGTGCTAACTCTAATTCAATGATGGAGGCCTTTGTCCTTCAGTAACATTAGTAAAGGTTGCTTCTTTACTATTTTATATTTTATGTTCAGCTGTAGACTGATGCGGGCAATAAACTTACACTTCTAATTCCATAAATAGCTAATAATCTTCATACAAATAACGCAATCAACTAAAAAGCCCAAAACCTTGCTAGGTTATCCATAATATAAATAAACAATACAACAGACAAAATTACTCTCATGTCTATTTTCCCTTTATTTCCTTAAGTGGTTCGCTCCTCTAGGAAAAATCCAGAAGTATTCGGAATGACCCCGGAGTTACCGAAAATCCGATATAAATAAAAAAAACTGAATCAAACAACAAAGCTGAACACTTAACTTTATGGCCAAAGAAAATACATCTATCATATCGAATGACCCGTACGATATCCGGCGAACAAAAAAAGAGGGATATAAGAAGGAATTACATCAATCCAATTTAAGGAACGACTCACATTACGCACATTCCGGAATCCAGAAATTATGGCGTGTCTCAAGTGGGGGCGGGAAGCGGGCAACTGTGCATTTATGGGGTTCCCTATCTCAAAAGTAATTGTGACCCCTTATTAGGTCAATTTATCGTCTGTCCGTCCATCTGTCTGTCTATCAAGGCCGTTTCTCGGGAACTTGTAGAGGTATCGACTAGAAATTAAACCACATTCTAAGTCTGGATCTACAGTTTCTTAGAGCTTAAAATTGCTCTTGACTACATACTTAACTATACGGTTAAGAAGAAGCCTAAGATGGAGCGAGCTTACCCTGAGGTACTGGTTCTCCCACACACCAGCGGAACACAGAAAAACTGTTTGGCGCTAGACTCCGACAAGAGGGTGGTAGCATCCAGGCGGCCTCTTACGAAGCCTACCACCGCAGAGGGATCTGTTAGCCGTTATCATTGGTTAGAAAACCAAAGATGCCGTAGCCCAGGGTGGACCTCTAGGAGGTAGATCCCACCACCCCATAAGTTTCGAATTAAACGTAAAAAAAAAGATACGGCACTATATGCCACTAAAACGTTACGACATTCTCAAGGGACTCAAAATCCCACTGACCTAGAACTATGAAAAATTGCAAGTAACACTGCCTTACGCTACAAGTATAGGAAAAAAATATATTTGTCGATCATCGAGGTACAGCAACAGTGTACGCGGTCATTATATGCATCTACTTGGTACGGAACACCCGCCAGTACTTCCGTACTTATCCGTCAGTTTTTTTTTTACTTTATGATATCGATCGCAACACTTCTGTCGGGCAGTAGGTACACAAGAATAGATGAAAACTTTCAACAATTTCAACGTAAAATGTTACCGAAGTTCGGATAAAACAGTATGAATTTTGTCTTGACTTAATATACAGAGGCCTCACTGTGTAAAACCCATTATACGAATAAAAGACCGTAGAAACGGATGAGTGACAGAGACAAGTGGAGTCGAATATGCGGCGGACATTGTGCGGAGTAGTCTCTATTATCTGTAATTTTTGGTTTGCATATAAATATGTGATTACATTTCCCTTTATAAATAGTTTCCACTACCTTAAGCCGGGTCCAGACGAGTATTACGAGCATTTCGTGTAACGCTCGTAATGCCGTCCATACGTGGAATTCGTGTTACATTACACGGTGGATTACATTACACGTTACACTCGTCTGGACCCGGCTTTAGATGGGACTTCAACTCACAACCTCCCACTTACAGGGTACGCTAACCAATGAACTACCAACATTGTATTTGTCGACGAATTTATTAAAGGCTTGACGCTGTAAGCCAGCGGAGCTCCAGCAATTTTTATTTACTCCAACAGAATATTTCCAGACAAATATTTTTACAAATACTGCACAATCGGTTACTTAAAACAGCCTTATAAATTTCTGTGAAATCTTGTTCGTTATACAATATTAAAGACAGTTGTACCCGGCAAAACGCGAAATAAAATTAAAAACATTTTACCCAAAAAATAAACCAACGAGAAAGATAAAGGAAGCAATGAATAAAGTTAGTTTAGGTAAGTAACCATAAACAAAGCTCCATCGGAAGTTTTGTAAAAGAGTTTATCTTTGGGCCACCCGTCAAACCGAAGGCCTACAGAATAAAAATGAAATGTTGGGCAGTAAAAAGTAAGATCTCACGATTGTCCGCACTTCAAACTGACAATATACGTAGCCAGAACCAAATTGAGACATCCCCTAATTCCAGTCTTAACAGGATAGACGAAAAATGGAATTGAAACAGTAAATTCAAGACTCGCCCTTTAAAAATGGAAGACACCGCTGACCTAATTTCTCGGGATTTAAAAAAGGCATTAAGAATGTAAGATACAAGAAGATTTATTAACTTTGCCAGTCATTACTGGAGAAACGCTTTAGATGCCATAAAATAACGCTTTTGTTTTTGCTCTGTCTGTTTTCCGAAGCTAAACCTAACCTTCATTTAAACCATTTAAGGTCAATAACATAGATATAACTAGCTGACCCGGCAAACGTTGTTTTGCCATAAAAATGATTAAATTACTAAAATGGCTATTAGAAATAGAGGTTGGTGATAAAAGGGTAAAAATTTAGGTTTGTATGTATTTTTTAGTGCCACATTATAGTAAAATAAAAACAAAAAATTTTGACCAAACATTTAAAAAAAATTTTTAGAGTAAACCGCCCTTATCACTTAAGGGTATGAAAAATAGATAGTAGCCGATTCTCAGACCTACTGAATATGCATATAAAATTTGGTAAAAATCAGTAAAGCCGTTTCGGAGGAGTAAGGTAACTAACATTGTGACTTGAGAATTTTATATATAAGATAAGAGATACATACAAAATCGGATACAAAAATAACATTTAAAACTTTATAATATGTTCATCATGAATCATTTGAATGTTTGATGACTTTATAAATACGGATTTTGAAAATTATTTTGCTAATAATTTCCGCTTGTTAACACTTAGCTGTTTAACAAGGCCGGTGTTAACGAGCGGAAATAATTTTCAAAATCCATGTTTAGCTCATTACTCGTCCGTGATTTAGTTATGGATTTGCGCAAAGTAACGCCTGAGTCTATTAACTTTATCGATGACTTTATGTCAGTGTGAATTTTATAAACCGGCTAAACATATTAGAAACCGCAATGTTCGTAAGGAAACATATACATCTCTTTAGTTTCGTTAAGAGTGACCGTCGTAACACTAAGTTAATTTTGCCAACACCTATAATAGAAATGTTCAGAGATAGCCGTTCTGATTTATAATAAGCTTCCAGATTCCCTAAAACTACTAGACTCAGACAAAACCTTTCAAGGCAAACTAAAAAACTTATTAATTAGAAAGAGTGAGAAAACTATAAGGCAGAAGAATTTTTGACAGACAATTTAAAATAACTTTGTATTTCTATGATATTCTTACATTGCTGTACCCTAATAGGGTTTGTACTTTAGCTCTGTGTATGTACATAGTTCTAAGTATATTTTTGCAATAAAATAAAATAATAAATAATAAATCATAAATCATGTCGACATGCAATAGTATGGATATTTTTGTCATGTTGTTACTTTTTCATCTATATTAATTTTACTAAAGTGCACCCTTATGTCAAATGGGTGCACTTTTATTTGGTTTTTCGACACTGATTGTGTATCTTTTTTTTTAGGGTTCCGTAGCCAAATGGCCGAATGGCCGTTGGTCTAGTGGTTTAAATACCAGGCCAAGATCTCGGGGTCCCAGGTTCGAATCCCGGGTCAGGCAACAAAAAGTTTCGAATTTTCGAACGTTGCTCGGGTTTGTGATCACCAACCCGCATTTGGCAAGCGCGGTGTTATGTCAGTACACCCATCTTTGCTGTGGCAACATGAATTCAATGATGGAGGTCTTTTCCCTGCAGTGGGATGATTATAGGCTGTTACTAGCCGAATGGCAAAAAACTGCACCGTTATAGTTTCGTCAAGAATCTGTCTGTCTGTCTATCCGTCCCTATGTCACAGCCACTTTATTCTGAAAGTATTAGCATTACACAGTTGAAACTTGGTAGGTAGGTGTATCCTGTGTACTGCTTTACGATCTCATACAAACCCATACAAAGAACTAAAACAAAAACAAAATTTATTGCTCACACCTCTGCGTATGGGGTATCTATGGATAGGTCTTTTAAAATAACATAGAGGTTTTTAGAACAATTTTTTTTTCAAAAGTCCAACATTTAGAAGATAGACGCTTCCAAAGTAAGTAAAAATTTTGAAAAAAATACATAAAGTAGATCTTAACAAATACTTTTAACGAAAATTAGTTTAAACGAGATCAAACCGGTAGTTTTTGAGAAATAGCACATTTTTAACAACCGCAAATATTTGTCTTTCATACAAACATTATGAAAAACAAAGTTATTTTTGCAGTCAATTAAATATTGTGGTGTTTTGGCTAAGTGGATGTAAGCGGACCCCTTTCAGTTAAAGTTGGTACGGAACTCTCAGTGCGCGAGTCCGACTCGTACTTGGCCGGTTTTTTATATAGTTGACATCAATGGTCAATACGAATAATCAAAAATTCATTTAGATTCAGGCTAAGTACCGGTTCGGTAAAAAAAAAGTGCTATATTTTATAGTACATACCTACAATGGCAGGTCAACCTACCTAAAAAGTTAAAGGTCATTGAATTGATTTTCAACTTTAAGTCCAACAAGTAGAGATCAATATCAATTGAGAAAATATTACGTTTTGTTGTAGGTTGACGTGCCGTTTTATGTACGTTAATCCGTTGATCTAGGCTTTTGCCAAGCTCATGTCAATCATGAGCCAAACCTGGCTTCAAGTTGCTAAATAATTTTTCAATAGCTTAGGTTAATGAGTTTCCAGTTGTTTCTGTTATTTCTTGTCTTTGATCCAATAGTTCTTGATTTCTTTAAACACTAAATAATTTTACGGTAGTAGATCTAGGTCTATCTGTAACCATGAACGCTGCAAAGGGTCAGGTTAAATCAAAATAAACGCGTTCTAAATCCGTAAAGTTATCTTTTATTTCAATGTCAGTTACGTCAGTTAGTCATGCGAGGGACGTTATTAGGCGTACTACTCGTATCTTTGTAGAACAGCAAACAATATGGAAGATAGGGAAAGATCAATTAGATGACTTATTGTTGATACCACAGAACACGGTAAAAGGTTAGAAAGGCGCTGTAGGCGAGGCAGCCGTGCCATAGAGGTAATAAGCAAATGCTCATACTTCTATACTTTTGAGTTTATGGAAACACTATACATTGAAATGAAAGATAAGTTAACGGATTTAGAACACGTTTATTTTTTATTTAACCTGACGTTTCGAACCCTTTACACCGCTCATGGTCACGGGTAGACTAACCTTATACTTGGGTGTGTAATATATATTATAACAACATATCGTATAATGATCAAAACATATACAAACAAATGATATAATTTTGTTTAATATAATGTAATGTGGGAACCGGGACGACCAATGAAAGACGGGTGTTCACTGATGGAAGTCTGATTTATTACTAACTCTTACAACTAATGACACTATGTTATATACATAGATCATGTCATACATATCCTAATAAGGGGAAGTGTGACGTACACACTACAGCTCCCCCGTTTTTTTTTTTTGAGAAAAATAAACGTTTCTCATTTTTTTTTTCAAAAGTATCATATTATAATAAACAGAATGAAAAAAACAATCAAAATTAAACAATATTAAGTGTTGAGACAGAATTGCAATACAAAACAAAAGAGAAAAAAGCAGCAAAAACAAAGCATTAATATTGTAAATAAAGTACGATAGCACACCGGAGTTTACGTTTAAGGTTGATAACTAAAATCTATTATGTTGTTAGTCTATGTATTAGTATTGTATTACTACAGGAAACACTAAAATTATGTAACGGTGCAAAATTAAAAAATATTCTGAAATTTATATGAAAGTTAAGTACAATAAACTATTTGTTTAAAATTTGTATTTTACTCATTAAATTGAATAGGAGAAGACAATCATCTGTATCTGAAACACAACTTACTTGTCCATTAGGTAATTGATAAAACTTGAAAAAACAATACATTATATGTTATGTATTCAGTAATACATAAAAAAAAAACTTTAAAAGAATCATCTTATGAAAATACACAGTTATTTATTTCCAAATATCATTCTCAATACATTTTCAATTTATAATAATAGTAAAAAACAGTTTCATGATCAGAACGAAAACAATTTGTTTTTATAATGTTTTACAGTTCTTAAAATATATTAAATATGGGTACCAAACACTGTTAGCAATCGTTAACAATTCAACATAATTTTACTTTCGATTATTCTGTAATTAATTATCATACAATTATTTTATATAAATGAATGACATTATTCGTAGAATTCTATAAGAAAAAGAAATCAGTAGCGTTTCAGAACACGCATTTATTTAATGTGTTACATAATAGTGTTAAAAAAAGGTTACGCTTTGTTCCGAGTAATAGTAGCCTATTTATCTTAGTAAGACATTTTTACATACCTAATTTTTATCTTAACCCATAGAACTCATATTTATGCTTATTACCATTATAACGTCAATTCATATATTCACTTTATTTAAACCCCTTTATTATCTATTCATCATTTTTATAATCTTACACAGCCACGTTATCTATATTATTCATAAAAAAACTTTCTTAATTCCCTATACGTGCTCATCATCATCATCAAAGTATTGATACATTTTCCTTGCCTATCTATCTACTCACAACTTATTCTTGGTACATAATCATTTTTATTTAAACCTGGCCAGGTCTTATTTATCATTATCATTCGGTACTTACATAACTTTATTTATAGTCGACTTCATATTTATTTATTTATACTCATATCACGGGTCGCGCGCCCTTACCTATATTTGGAGGTCATGTTTTAAGTCTCTTGGACTCCAACTTATCTCACGGAGGAAAGCTCGTTCGCACCATGATCGAATGGAAGGATTGACTCTCCTTGTACCATTTCATTACATTATATAATAATAGAGCATCACGGTTTAAGACATTTCTTTGGTCTCCAACAGGTTTCAACGATGAAGCTCGTTCACGTCGCATTTAGTCTGAAGGACCTGATCTCTAATTCACCTTATTTGTGTACCATATACTAGAGCATCTATTTATCTCGCATAATCCATCTACAAATCAAAGCAACATACTTTCATTCTGTACAAAACCCGAATATCATTCAAAAGAATATTTTGGACTTATATAATAATCTAATATGCATTTGGGTGATCAGTCCAATTGCACATGTTTTCATTTAATTAGCCAAATTATTCGGTCATCTAAATTTTCATTCGTATTTCCTTCCAAAACTACATCCATAATCCATTTATCTCAAACTAATTCTAAGACAGCACCTAATTGTACTCGATTGGTCAACAAAAAGATTTTTAATACCGTCTAGAAACGTCCAATTCTAAACTTTTACTTATGTATTACGAGCCACTACAGTTCACTACATGTACGGACTACGCACAAATCCCGAATTCTACCTATTTCGATTCAATTATATGAATATCTCAAAATGTATGTAACTTTCTAAATGGTAATATTGTTAGTTACCTATAATAAGAATGAAACTTGATGTAAGTAATGTATCAAAGAAAAACGGTTGCATAGGTTTACTTAATTACTAACAATCGCTCTCTACTTTGGTGGCTAAGTTGGCTTTAGTAGCTTGTTAACAAAAGTGTAACAATTACAATTATTATTATTCAATTGATCTCTACACTAATATGGTAAGAGTTTCGTTTACATTTAATAATTTGTAGTCACTTTGCCTTATTTGACACGGTAAATCAAAACAATAAATCTGCATTGCATTCCTCTGGTATTGAAATGCGAGTCAACTATTTGCTTATAATCAAAGAAAATGAAGATAAATTATAATGTAAAACTGGACTTTAGACCGTTCTAAAATCTATCACACGGAGTTATTATTATGAAATGTTTCGTTAGGTTGAAATTAATAAAAGTGTAAATATATGAGTAATATCTTTCATATTTTACGATTCTTACGAAATGAAATATTTAGAATGTTACAAGTTGTTGCAAAAATAATGGATGATTAAGGTAAACGCTCCTATTATGGAGTTAAATGACAACGTTTGAAAGTATAAAAGAATTCTTTATACAATATACAAAAGTATATTAGAGACAAAATCTAGTAACTCGATCATTTGAAAGAGAGATTATTTGGTAAACGCATTTTAAAATTTGAGAATTTATTGTATGAAAATACGACCATACAAAAATGAATTATACTTTTCTCAATTAAAACATAGTTATTTTAAGCTGTTAGATTACGTAATTTGTTACCCAAAAGAAATCGAACATTGACATGCTAAGTAGCGCTATTGCTAAAGGCTAGCAACAGTGTAAAGTTTCAAGTCAATGCACCTCGGGTGGCGCGTCAGCAGTTTGGAAATGGTTATTTACAATTATTTAGGTCTAATTAACGTAAGCATTTAATTTCTTAAATTGATTTCTTTAAAGTTGTTACAATTAATTTTAAGTAGCATTGATATAGACATTGATATATGTATTATTTCTCATTTAAAAAAAAAACATACACAAAAACAACAAATCTGAATAAAATTTGAAAAAAAAAACAATACATACCCTTCCATTTCTCGTCATCATTAGGTTTTAAATAAATCTGTAAATTAGAGTACAAAAAAAAACATACGAAGTGTCTTAACAGCAAAAAAAAAATGTGGTAACATTCAAAGTATCATATCTTTAAATATTCGAAAACAACACCTAATTTTTGAAGTAGAGAAGCGAATTATGTCATTTTTAAGACTTGGTTATTTTCTTATTTTTAAATATTTGTTGAATTGCTAACAGTGATAGAATTATAATTATGAATTAAATCTAAAACGATTACATTTTTCTTAAACTACAAAAACAGTACTTCCACCACTCCTACCAAGGGATACCACTTCAATCGACCTACATAACAACACTCACTGCACTTATTTTGTTGGGTCGCGTTCGTCACCGCTGACCTCCCGGCAGCAGCCTCCTCAGACACCAAAACTCTCCCGGCACCTCACGTTATTCATCTACAGCACCTTCATATTTCTATCTTCTGCACCTAGGTCTCACAATGGCATTCTAGTGATCTTCAATAACTCACTATTCCCGCAGTAGATTTTAAGTATTTGTCTAGTCCCATGATTTAAGTCTAAACTTCGCTTCGAGTTAAACCTTTGCATAAAAATTCCCATTTTATAAAAAGTCCTTTATATAACACTTGTAATTGTTAACGATCAATTACTTAAATTCTGTTAATTTATTTGCGCAGCGCTGCCAACACGGCAGCACTGGCAGGGTCGCCATGTAATGTGGGAACCGGGACGACCAATGAAAGACGGGTGTTCACTGATGGAAGTCTGATTTATTACTAACTCTTACAACTAATGACACTATGTTATATACATAGATCATGTCATACATATCCTAATAAGGGGAAGTGTGACGTACACACTACAATAACACTTTTTCAATATAATGATGGAAAGATATAATTTTAAATTATATAATTTTAAAACGTATAAGTAACAACTGGAATAAAATCATTTAGTATAACATTTGTCTATTATACCATTCACATGATATAATGCTTAAAACAAATAAATTTTATTTAGTATAATAACATTTGATATAACGTTAATTTACGATAACACTCCTTTTTAATAACATTTAAAACATACAATGATTACTTGATACAAAATCGTCAGAATGTAAATGTAATAAATGTAAATACACGCGGTATGCATGCACGTAAGCAGGCGAATATGCATGCATGCAGGGTAGCATGCATGGATGCAGGCTAACAAGCATAAAATCATGTATGCAGGCAAGCATGCATGCATTTTTTTGCTCTTCTCCGGCGCTGCGGGAAATGCAGTCCTTCCGCCCTCGCGTAACAAATCTCTGGCACCCACACTCGCTTCCGCAGCTTCGGCATGCGGCGACCAGCCTCAGCCACTACAGCTCGCCTGGACGCCCGAGCTTCGTTACTGCGAGCGAGGACTGCACTCCCTCCACGCCTCCGGCTTTTAAATTGCACTCTAGTGTAGGGCAGACAAGTACCACGGTGGAAAGACCACGGCGAATCGGGATTCAACCAAATTCTTAATTTACCCAAGGTTTATCAGCACGGTTATTTCTTTTAATCAATATTTAAAACGTTTTTATCTCAAATTATAGATATTCGAAATGATGCGTATAACAAACAAATTTATATTAAATGAATATAAAAAATGAGTTTTATTTCAAACGATTTTATTTGTTATGAATGTTATACTAAATAGTATTAAATAAACTGTATGTTATGTAAAATAATCGTTATGTCAAACAAAATTATATCTTGTGTTGTTGTAACAAATGATTATTTATTATGTAAAGTGATCGTTATTAAAGTTTGATTATATCAAATGATTGTATATCACATGAGACGCACCCCTCATACTTCTACCCAAACATGAAAGTTTTTCCGTTTTAGTCATAAGATAATATTTTTATAGCGCTAGTGTTAGTTATTTAATCTTATGCACTAATTTACCTTAAGTAAAAGATATTGGTAACAGATGTGAAAGCAGGCTGTATGGATAAATCAAAAGACGTAGGAAGAAGAAGCGGCTGATATGGAATGGCTTCCGAGAAATAATTTTCGATGATCAGTTCTAGACCCTATTATAATAATATGTCTTTAAAAATGAAAATTAAAAAATATGATTTTTATACTTGTGTTATATTTCTTTAAGATTGGATTTCGTTTTTTGAGAATTGTAGTTGTAAGTTGGTTGTAATTTATGGATTATAACTAAAAATAAATCATTTTTATTTTATTTATTTTTTCAGAAGTCAAACTAATAGCCCAAAATTTAGATAAAAGGATGCCTTTGCATAAACTTTTTCATGTAGGTTGTTTTTATTCAGACTAAGAAAAAAAATCAATATTATGTATGGCAAAAGTTGAAATTTGTATTTAGCTTTAGATTGATGAACTGGAAGCTTCATTTAGGCTTTTATTTTCCGAGGAACACTTTTTTCAAGTAGATTTTACTTAAATGGCACATTATTTTTGATCAAAAAACAAAATATCCTCTCTTTTCTCTTCCTACGCAAACTCTATGATTTTCTTTGTCCATCAATATAGAAAAAAACAATATTATACCCCACCTTTGCACCCTTAGTCCGATTTTGTTCAAACAATTCTAAGGACAATCATGTAACATAAGTACGGACACCTGAAAAACAAAGAGGCTTTTAACGCGTGTTTCAAATCGTACAGTTAATATGATGACAGAGACTTTATTTTCAAGTCTCCGGATCGCTTTGGTTCATTCGTTCGACAGTGTCGCGTCTAATGGGTCGTGAGTGCGGCGCGTTCGCGCGGACGAGTCCGCCCCTGGTCGGCGGTGGTGCAAGTGTTAGGGAGCTAGAGTATAATTTCCCTTTCATATCTTAGCCTTAGATTGGTCTAGGAAGATGAAAAATGTGTAACCTGATGCGAGCTCATTCAATTAATAACTAGAAACACAATAAAAAGCTAACAAATTACATTATTATATATTTGTTAAAAATGGGTAGACAATGAAATACATAACATGCCTTCATCACCAACACACACAAATTACATTGTTCAGTAACATGACACCACTTTTTCATGTCCCAGATGTTAGATGGTACTGAAACGGGAATAAAGTCAGGCAGAAGCGTTTTTTCACCAACGATGCCTCATGCAACGGCCACACTGCGACCGCCAATTGTGACCGCCAATTGTAAAGCTTGGCAATCAAAGCCTCTTAAAAAAGTTCGCTTTGATTGCCTTGGGGTATAGATGTCAGCAATTTCAATTCAGCGCGTTTATACTTTCGAAAAACGTTCAACGTTATTTTAATTTAGACTACCACGTAATAGCTGGCAGCCGATAAATAGCCACTAATATTTTTTTTAAAGCTATAAGCTTAACACTTGTACCACAAACTAGTTCACACTGTTTCCGTAAAGCCAAGTTTTCTCTGCACTCAATATGGCATCTAATGCAACGTAGTCCTGTTTTCTTTTTTTTCGTTGTATTCGGCTATTACAAAGCTTTGACCCTTTCGAAGGTTTGATTCGGAAATTTGTAAATAATTCAAGAGGAATCTCACTTAAATTATAAATGTGAATGTTTGAATGGATGTTTGTAAGTCAATCACGCTAGAACAACAGATTACTGGCTGGAGTCGCATAAAGGCTTTCTTTCATATAAGTGTAAGGTCGTCGTTTCTAAACATTTAATTTTTTTTCAAAAAAACATACAATATTATTGATGTTTAAAACGAAATATAAGAACATTTTATAAATAACTTAACAGTGGAAACGGTCCGAAAGAAGTAAAAAAATAGGTAAAAAACTTTTTAAGTTAAACGGTTTTATGTTAAACATACATTGCAATGTTTAAGATAAATGTACTAAAAACCAAAAAAAAAATGTACTAAAAACCAAAAAATAATAAAATAGATACAGTCGTGGGAATTATAAACATAATATGCATAGACTAGACTAAAATAAAACCGTGGGGCACGTCAATTGTCTACAATCGTTGATTAATGTTACACTATAATTAGGCAGTTGTTCAACCGACAACGATGGACGTGTGATAAGTAGGGCTAGAATGTGGAAACAAGCTAGTAAGCTCGATTATAAGCGAGTTTTAGGGTTTCATAGTGGTGAGCGAGTAGTACTTTTATCATATGTTTTGTCGATTAAAGACAAACTACGAGCAGTGAAACGATTCCTCGCCAGCCAGCAGTGTGAATGTCCAACGATAAACTAGTTGAAACATCTCTTTTATTTACATGGAGTGTATAACTATTGGAATTTCCATGAGCAAGAAAATAGTAAGTAATTTCCTCACCGTCTGCGGGCCAACTGCCTATTTTAACGACGAATTAAACGATTCTTCTATCGCACATTAAGTCGATAATTTGTAGACAATTGACGTGCCCCACGGTTTTATTTTAGTCTAGTCGATGCATATGTTTAAAATTCCCACGACTGTATCTATTTCATTATTTTTTGGTTTTTAGTACATTTATCTTAAACATTGCAATGTATGTTTAACATAAAACCGTTTAACTTAAAAAGTTTTTTTATATATTTGTCAACACAGTGGAAATAATTGGGCTTGATGGGCGATTTTCATCAGGATTCGACATGATGGGTGGTCTTGAGCAACGCACGCAATGATAACACGGTAGATACAATTGAGGTTTATTCATGGTCATGCTTGCGTTCTGTTTTTGTCGTCGGGTTGACCAGTGTTTCCACCGTTTGATTGTAGATGGCGCCACTGAGTCTCCGACACGGCCATATCTGACGACTCACACGTCCTCGTGTGTCTCATCTGTAAGGAGAGAACAACGACACAGCAATTCCGTTCGGTCATTCTGATAACACAATTAAAATCGTCGACATTATGGCGAAACTAAAACATTTATTCTCACATTCACTATTTTTTATTCTAATTATTACAACTTTGATCTCGTACTCTACTTCATTTACCTTAATCTAAACAAAGTACACGATAATCAAGAACCTTTTACACTATCAACAAGGCCGATCACCCTTAAGAACACCGCACCAACGGCTCATCTTTCTTTCGCTACTACGAAAGAAAGGGTAATTCACAAAAGCATGCCGTCGCTCCAACGACTCATCCCGCTCAGGCCCCAACATAAGCGAGGGTATTAGGTAAAACATGCCGCCGCACCAACGGCTCATCTTGACCAACATGGCAAGGGCAACTTAACTCTACTTTAAAAATACGCGCCGCTACGCTCACAAGTTATTGTACACTGAGGTGATTACAGTCACTTTCATCCGAATTTACATCTAGTTCCAATTCTGCCAGGGCAACAGGATTTGGAACCCTCCTTACTCTATCGTGTGGGTACTTGTATGTTCTCTTAGAGTGTAAAGATTTGAGTCGATACCTATCATTGTCCAGAACTTCAATGATTTTAAATGGACCCTTGAACTTAGGGTCAAGCTTGGTCTGATTTCTTTCCTCGTTTTCTAAGAGAACATAGTCACCCACACTTAATCTACCTACAGTGGCTTTGCTTTTATGAAACCTAGCCTTATCGTATGCAGCTGCTTTCTCTATATTCTGCGCAGCATGCACCCTTATCAAATCAAGGTCAATTTCCTCCTCTTCATCATGCACAGTCATTAAACCTAAAGGTCTCGCCACCTTTCCTATCATCAGCTCTAGTGGGCTTGATTTTGTGACTCATCGCAAGGTAGAGTTCATCGCAATTTGTACCTCACCTAAAGCATCTTGCCACGAACGATCCCTACTCGATTCTACGGCTGTAAGCATACTCTTTAAGGTACTCATCATCCTCTCTACCTGTCCATTAGCGCGACTACCACCTGTTGCAATTAGATGTAGCTGAATATTTCGGGTTTCACAATAGCTACCAAACTCTTTACTGGCAAAGCATCTTCCTTGATCAGCTACTATCCGTGTAGGTACACCAAACAACGATACACTGGACTCAAGAGCCTTGATTCTACTTTTAGTATCAATGTTAAGCGAGTGATAAAGCAAGACAAATTTTGTGAAGGCATCTATCAAGACGAAAACGTATTCCTTAACATCATTCTTACCACTCAGCTTTCCGGAAGCGTCTATGTGCACTGTGTGCCAGGGAGCTTTGACCTTTGGAATAGGGTGAAGTTCTGCCTGAATGCGACCTGAACTAGGCTTTGAAACCTTGCAAGTGATGCAGTTTTCGACAAACTTCCAGACATACTTAGACATGCCCTCAAACCAGTAATGCTCGTACATTTTTTCGAGGGTTTTTTCCCAACCTAAGTGCATTACTGATTCGTGGACATTGTTTATTATCGACCACCTGAATGCCCGTGGGACCATAGGAAGGCAACGGGTTCTGCCGTTTCTTTGCACTTTGCGATATAGAATGCCAGACCTTATCTCATAGGTTTTCCTAACATCCTCCGACAACAGCTCGTTTTGATATTCAGAGAGAACCTTCTGAATGTCGGAATCTCTCTCCTGCTCCATCTGGAGCCAACTGCTCGAAAGTTCGGCTATATTGACACGTTTTTGTTCTACGCGCTTCATGTCCTTGCATGCCGGTGCAGGTAAGGGGTTACGAGACAGACAGTCAACATGTTTCATCCTATACCCTTCTCTGTAAACGATGTCAAACTCAAAAGATTGTAGGTAGGCCCACCACCTATGAACTCGCGGCGATAGCTCTATTTTACTTTTAGTAGCCCTAACAGAATTGCAGTCTGTCACCACGATGAACTTACAACCCTGTAAGTAGTGCCTGAAGTGCTTGATGGCGTTAACAACCGCCAAAGTCTCCAGCTCATATGAGTGATACCTAGACTCGGTGGGTGACGTTCGGCGACTGTAGTAAGCGACTGGATGTTGTTTGCCATCAAGTTTTTGAATGAAAACAGCACCATACCCATCTGCGCTCGCATCAGTATGAATCTCTATTGGCAACTTAGGGTCGAAAATCTTTAAAGCAGGCTGTGAAGACAAGTGAGAAATAACTTTTTGTCTGATTTGCTCATGAATGGGTTGCCAGTCAAGATTACAACCTTTTCCATTGGTCATCTTGAATAAAGGAGCCATAAACTTTGAGAACTGTGGAATAAACTGCCTAAAGTAAGAGGCCAAGCCTATAAACTGTCTGAGCTGCGTGACAGTGCTTGGGGGTGGTAGAAATGTTAGGGCTTCAACTTTTTTTGGATTTGGCATGACCTTACCATCTTCAATGACAAAACCAAGATACTCAACACGACGTTTTAGGAACGCACACTTGGAGAGATTCAATGAAAAACCTGATTTGGTTAAGACTTCAAGAACGAGACGAAGACGTTCTAAACCTTGCTGGACATCTGAAGCTATAATCAAAAGATCATCGACGTATGCGACTACAAAAGTATGCCCTAATTCTCCTAGCGCCTTCATGACTGCTCGTTGGTAAACCGACGTTGAGTTCTTTAGACCAAAAGGCATTGACAAATATTCCTACTGACCGTCTTGTGTGACAAACGCAGTTCTTTCAATAGACGAAGCTTCTACCGGAATCTGATGGTAGCCACTTACGGCATCAAGGCAGGTATACCATTTTGCCCCACCTAACCTAGCTACTTGGTCTTCAATCAATGGAAGCGGGTATCGGTCAGCTACGGTATTTTCATTCAATTCACGGTAGTCTACGCACATACGATCCGATCCATCCTTTTTTTTTACTAAAAGTGCGGGACTAGAGAAAGGAGAGCAGCTAGGCCTAATTACCCCCGCTTCTAACAGTTCATTTACCTTTTCGCGTACTACCTGCCGTTCATTTGCACCGAGACGATATGGGCGTCTCTGAACGGTTTTTGTAGGGTCTATCAGTCTAATCTCAAGTTGGCCTGTGTTTACACGTGACTTAGCCACACTCTGTGAAAATAACTTCGAATATTTATTTAGAATTGAAACTAGTTTAGGTTTGAATTCTGGGGGTATATCGGTAATAACAGAATTAAAATTGACTTGGTCACCGTCGTTAGATTTTTTACACGTCAAAACTTTCTTACAACATGACAAAACTACACTATTTGCCGACACACTGACTTCAATACCTTGCAATAGAATTTCCCTACCGACCAGAATATCATCGGCTAGGTAGTCATCAGGCACTACATGAAATAAAATTTCCAAATTAAAATCCCCGATTTTTGTTTGCGATAATATTTGTAAAGTGCTGTAAACGCTACACTTGCCTATTCCCTTTAATTTTACAGCGTTGTGTATTCGTTTGCCAGAAAATTTATTTGCGACACTTTCTTTGATAAGGGAACACTCAGCACCAGAATCAAAACAAAACAGGTACGACTTACAATTATTTGACAGTTGTCCACGTGGGTTGCTCACGCTGCACATGTTGACCTGGTGTTCACGACCCTGGGTGGCCGACGATCCAGCTGCGTTGTCTCCCTGCAGCACGCCTCCTTTGCCGCCATGGATGGCGCCCGGTACTCGCGCGCACTTTGAAGCGAAATGGCCTATCCCACCACACCGATAACAGATGGCTGCATTCTTGAAGGGGTAGATGCCGTTGGCTTCGAAGCTGTTGACCTTTGACTGCTTTTCTCCTTCGAGCGACACTCGTGTGCGCGATGTCCCAATTTGCCGCAGTGAAAACACTTTAGGGGCAGCATCGTCCTAGGTCGTTTTGCATCTGTGCGCATCTCTTCAGAAAACTGCGGTGCCTTTCTTTTCATGAACGAAGACGCTCTTAATTTTTGCTGCAGCTGGTCTCTTGTCACAATTTCAGAAGTAAAAGCCAATCTTTGTAGGCGTTTGTCGAATTGCGTCAAATGCGCCAGAACGGTAGATACGACAATCTCATTTACACTCATTTTTTGCCATTTCGAAGTCAATGTCACTAGTCTAGCTGCATACACCGACAAACACTCGTTTTCTCTTGGTTTGCTATTTTGTAAAGAAATGAGGGTAGCTGCAGGTGTCTCAACACTATCATATCTAGCAATAAATATTTCTCGAAATTGTGACCACTGCATACCCGGAAATGAGATTTGTGATAGCCACTGCGAAGCACTTCCTTTGAGCGCGCTGCTGATAGCAAGTATAAGTGGTCCTCCTTCTAACGGTGTTTCACCAAAACAGAGGTTAACCGTATTACACCATGAACGAGCGTCAGCGTCAGGTTTCTCGGGGTCAAATTCGGGTAGTTTGATGTTGCTCGCTGTAGTCGAAGGGCATCTTATAGCTTCTATAAGACTCAGCATGCTATTGTTTTGCAACTCGAACATTTTTCTTATTAGGTCTTCATCAACACGGGGTTGTCGATTTTCGTCGTGACTTGATTGGGCTCGAGGTAATCCCACTTCTGATGTCAACACAGTGGAAATAATTGGGCTTGATGGGCGATTTTCATCAGGATTCGATGTGGTCGTGGGTGGTCTTGAGCAACGCACGCAATGATAACACGGTAGATACAATTGAGGTTTATTCCAATCACAAGTAATCAGCAGAACAGATACGTCCGCTCGGTGTGGGCACTCGTTATAGAATGCCCGCCCGCTTCCACGGCCGCATCCAAGTATGACTCGGTAATACTCGGTATGACGTCATGCTTGCGTTCTGTTTTTGTCTTCGGGTTGACCAGTGTTTCCACCGTTTGATTGTAGATGGCGCCACTGAGTCTCCGACATATTTTTATTTTCTAGTTTTTAGTTTTTATTTCGCATTCTGTTTAATTCATTTAGTGCTTCATTATTGCAAGGTTTCTTGCCCGTTAGTTTATTTTCATTTGATACCCATATTGATGGGATCGATAAAACCTACGTTATCCGCCATTTTGTAGCGGCCGCCATCTTGTATTTCAATTTTTTATAGTATATTGTATTCTGCTTGTTGAGCCCTTTCATTTGATACCCATATTGATGGGATTGATAAAACATAAATTATCCGCCATTTTGTAGTGGCGACCATCTTGAATTTATAATGATAATGAATAAACATAATTGTATTGTCACCAAAATCCAAAGTGTATACAAAATTTCAGATTAATCGGTTGACAGGAAGAGGGTGAAATTTGAATTACTAAATTTGACCCAAGAATAATAAATAAAACAAACGGGGTGAGCTAAATAAAACCGTTTAAAAAAGGAAGTTTCTATTCACTTGGGTTTCGTATGTAAAGAATATACATCAATTTTTCATTTTGTACAGACATATTTTGCGATATCACTTAATATTGTTTGTCGAGCCAAACCAGGTGTATGGAACTTTTATTTCGTTTCTATATTGACGACGGAATAATCCAATAAATTTGGGTTAGAGATGTACAAGTATTCGAAGAAAGCCTTAAGGGTATTACATTTTGATACCAATAAAATAAGGATTTTTTGAGCATAGTAGATTTATTTCAATTTAAAAACAAATTTGGAAAGTATAGATGAATCGTTGTTGCAAGAAAAGTATCACCCCCCTCCTAAGGGTGACATAAGAGGCGACTAAAGAAGAAGTGCCAGAAAAAAACGGGCATCGAAAATCTATGCCCGTTCGGCCTTTGTCCAGCAGTGGTAAGTAGCAAAATCGTTTTTTTTTTTTAAGAAATAATATTTTGAATTCACTCTAGCATTAAAAATGCTTGAAAACCAGTTTTAAAACATTTAATAAATAAAATTGTAATGTGCGAAAGTTGTAAAAAAATCCATTCATTCCGATTTCTCATTACTTTGGGATTTTGCGAAGAACAGATACATCCCTAGAGAGAATCAATGACCTACGGACATAAGAGTAAATATGTCTGCTCTCTGCCCATAAACTAGTCGGGTCAATGCCTCGGCTACAAGATTAGGGGCGTAGACTAAGTTGATCATAGATTAGCAGTAAATTACGGCGAATGTGACGTTCAGAGCATGAGACAATTTTATGGTTTTGTATTTCCCAGTGAAACACACCAACAGATAATCCTATTTCAAAACGTCAGATTTTCTCTAATTGTATTGGTTTTAATGCTGAAAATCGATTGGATCATCGTTTATACATAACATAGTCGTGTTAGTTAGATAACTTTAGTTTTCGACTTGTAGCGACATTCCACATTTCTTATTATGTTTATTGTAAATTATTTATTTATATGATTGTACATACAAACATATCTGTAATGTATATATCTATGTATTTATCAAATTCCTTTTAGATCGTTTTTACATAGTGTGCATCGCCTCGTGCAAGTTTGGGACCCGCGCCGCGCCCGCCGCGCGCCGTACAAGCCCGAACGCCGCCGAGCAACTCTGATCAAGCAAAGAAAATACAATGCGATCAAGATTAGAACCTCATCAGCCGATGTCAACCTTTTCCAAATTCAAATCCATCGCAAAGATTAATAAGAAGAAAAATTATTTTTGATAAGACAATTGAATATTTTTTCACTTCCTGCAAAGAATATTAAGACAAACAAGAATTCTGATGTCTTAGAAAAACGAAAATCATTACCATAAATTACGTTAGATGGCGTTACAAGTTTCGAATTTAGCTCGCATGTAAAAAAATGATTGAAATATGCAAAATATCGCATTATTATAATTTAGTATGTCATGCTTATTACTATTTTAGTTCAAAATAGAACTACCTGTGATTATAAGAAGTCTAAAATGCAATTTCGATTTTAGCTCATTTTATTTCAAGATGGTTTGAACATCTCGATAAATAGCACGTTTAAACATCAGTTTTAATTGCAAACATTTATACTAAAATACGCTAGATGGCGAAAACTTGTTATTTTGAAAGGACGTAGTGTTATGTCGTTTTCGATAAAATTATGCTCGTTCATTGCACAGAGTTCAATTAACTTTCGAGTCAGGGTTTTTTTGGACATTTTTATTTAGGTTTCAGAATTATATTTTCTGAAAACTTAAAATACGTTTTTGTTTTCAATTTGTTTTAAGTTTTAAGAAATTAAAAATAATAAATGAAATGATTCTAATTAGAAAATACTGTAAGCATTATTTTTAAAAACCAATCATTGCATTACCGTATTAAGCCATACACTGTTTTAATAAATTGACGATTTGATTTGGACACAAACAAACATATTGAATTAACCTACAGCAAAGAATATTAATCCCTCAACCCCCAGGAGGCACGCGCGTGCCGCGATAACAATTGATTTCAATTGTGTCTGGAATAACTCACGATCGAGAGCACGAAGACAAACTTAATATTCTTTGCTTCCTGTCACGACATTACATCTGATCATAGAGTAAAGTAATACCCATCTGATTCTTTTGTTTTTTCATATATATTTCTTACCTTTTTTATTATTGTACTCGTATTTACCATAGCAAGATTAAACAGTTGTATATATCGATGATGCGTTTGATTAGGATTTATGCCTGAAACAATATTCGACGCGGGACTTGGATTCAAGTTACAACCTTCCTCTTACTAGGCGACTGGTCAAACCATAGAACTTGGAAGAAGATTAGCGCGCCACGCAGGTTATGAGCAAATGCTTATACTTCTGCCTAAACATGCATGTAAGTGAGCGCTGTGGTTGGTTTCTTTGTGAGACGTCAAAAGAATTCGCTTGATTGGCTATCTTTGAACTCGTTTCTGTATAGTGGGGCGCAAGTGGCGCCATGGTATCTCATACAAATGGCGCAAGACAACCTTTCTAACCTTTTCTAATTTCATAATAATAAAAATAATATTTAAGACATGCCTCACTGGGCCACACAGAGCCATCTAGTCCCAAATTAAGCTACTATTAAGTACCCTGTCGTATGGGGTACTAGACAACCGATAAACTTACTTATATACTTTTTTTTTGTAAATACATACTTATAATACATAGAAAACCCAAACCAGTACAAACAGACATGTTCATGCACACAAATATTTGTACTGTGCGGGGATCGAACCCGCGACCTATGGCTCAGAAGCAGCGTTTACTACCGCTGATCCAAATGGACGTCAATCATCGTCATTCCTGTGGGTCTAACCAATTTAACTAATACCAAGACATTGGTTGTCATCAAATTTATACCAGGCTTTATGGTGTAAACTCCTCGTTGGTCTAGTGGTTTGAATACCGGGACTAGATCTCAGGGTCCCGGGCTCGATCCCCGAGTCGGGCAACAAAAAGTTTGCTCGGGTTTGTGATCTCCAACCCGCATTTGGCAAGCGTGGTGGTCAAGCCTGTGCCAATCATTTCTATGGTAAGTTGGAGCCAATGATTGAGACCTTTTCCCAGCAGTGGGATGGTTATAGGTCGTTACTTACTTACTTACGCTGTAAGCCAACGGAGTTTCATCAATATTTTTGATTATGGACCTCTAACATTCGAGAGAAATATTTTTTACTAATATTTGTCAATCTGGTAATTTAAGCTTTAAAAACTGTTTTTTCATATAATTTAATAATCATTCATTTCGAACCCAAAAATACACAGAACTTAGACATCAATTATTTCTAGGGATTTATAGTACGTGACTCACAAGAGTGGTCCCTGACCCGAAAACTAGGTGAAACTGTATTATCAGGGTCAGTGATTCTTCATTAGATTAACATCTAAGCATAAAATTGATTTGAACAATATTAGAGTTAGCTGGTCGTTATTTAATGGCTTTGCATAAATGAAAACGACACCGAAAACTCAACAATTAAGTAGGTACTACATAAATTCTAGATGTAATTAATAATTAGTTGTGTGTGTGTGAGAGAGAGAGATTTTTGGTATCTGAATATGACAATATGACAGCTTCAGTAGATTATAATCAGTGGTTTTCTTTGTCTCTTCTTTGAAATCAGATTAGGTACTGGTGTAAATTGAAAATCCATTGGTTCAATAAAACATCCTACAGCCTTATATTGACATTGTTTGTGTTCATGAATTGATTCAAGGATTAACGCAATCAAGAAATGGAACAATCACAAAATTGTATATCAATAATTTAATTTGAGTTATTCCCATCTGATCACCTGCATCTGATCCACCGTCAGTTTAAATTCCCAAACGATCCCCTAACATTTTAATGGCGCCAACGGATCCCCTAATTTTATTTCTAAGGTAGGTGGGTAAGGAAGGCAGGCAAGTATAATCGGGAGGAAAAGAAGTTTTGCAATCACATATTCATTTATTGAGCATTTGTTTTCAAATTTATTTTTTATTCATCAGATATCTTATGAGAAGTCATTAATTTGCTAATTGACATCTTTAAAATATGAGATGACAGTGTTATTGGGATACCTAAACTTAAACATGTAATAGGGGTTAAAGTATGAAATTGCCGATTATTTTCCCACTTTTTATTTTGTTTATAGCTCTTAAGTATAGTCATATTATTGCGTAATTCTTTTTGCCAATGAAACAAGCTAAGATGTTGGGTGTGTTTTTAGAGATATGAGCTCGTGGGTTCTTCTTCAGCGCTCGGAGAACTGTACTAAGAAACTGTGGAGGGCGCCACTTGCTTTAACTCAGAAGCAAGAAAGAGTTAATTAAAGAATTAAAGATAGAAAAGAAAACAAGTTATTTTCAATTTGTCTCCCAATATATTATTTAAATGTGCATTACACTCAACATAGATATCAGCAACATAAAAGTTAAGCTATATAATATAGACTTAAGTAGGTATATTAGTTTAAGAATAAATTATGACTATGCATCTAAACAAAAGTTCTGTACTTAAACTTAGTCTTAGATACAGTGAAGGAAAGCTTAGAAGCAGGCGTTCCATCACTCACAAGTAACTAGAATTAAGGTTGGCCTAACCTATGAGCTGAGGAGTGTCATCAATGGATGAAAACTATCAAAAGAATAAATGTTTATAAATACCTAGTATTTGTATTGTATTGTATCAAAAACTAAATAAAGTAACTTTTGACTAAAAAAAAATGCAATACTAGTGCCTATTACTTCAGAGGAAGTCGTTGAAAAGACCCCTTACAATGTGTCAGCTGACCTTCTTGCTTCAATTAAGTATATTTGTATTATATACTTTGATTTTCAGAAATTTAAATACTATAATGCGTAGTTTTATAACCATCTAACTTCCAATTTTAGTTGCATCGAAAACGGTTCAGGCGTTTTTAAAAAATCTACAAAATTGTTAGTATGGAAAAATGACTTTTCTCGATTACGTCCATAAAAAACGGCAATTTCATACTTTAACCCCTAATAATAATCCAGTGATGCCCAATATTTTATAAACAAACTAGGAACAAATTGTTCTAAAAAACATAAGATATCAAACGATAATAAAAAAACTAACAGGAAATGTTTTTAAAATCACAGTTAATAATATTTATTGCCTCTTCTAGGCAACCTAAATAAAAATTATCTGGAATAAAAAAAAATATAAATCATAGGTATTTATAACATCAGTAAATGTTAACAATTGATGACAAAACAATGATGCATACGATCACTTAATGATATTTTTTATGATAAAAATAAGGTAATTCTTAAAAACCACAGCTGACATTTTGACTTCAATTAGAATAAAATAAAGAAATGGTTGTAATAAATTGGTCATTTCTAATAAACTAAATAAAGCACAGGTAAACCTTTTAACGTATTTTATTGTTGAACTAGCTGTTCCCCGCGACTTCGTCCGCGTCAATTTCCGTTATTATGATCGCGATTATTATTGCAACATTTTTCACTCATGCTTCGCTCCTATTGGTCACAGCGTGATGTTATATAGCCTAAAGCCTTCCTCGATAAATGGACTATCCAACACAAAAAGAATTATTCAAATCGGACCGGTACTTCCTGAGATTAGCGCGTTCAGACAAACAAACAAACAAACAAACAAACTCTTCAGCTTTATAATATTAGTATAGATGTACGCCCTACATACCAAAAACAGGTTAGTAAGTATTAGGGGATCAGGTGGGAATAGAAAATAATTAAAAATAAAACAGATCCACCAGGTGATCGGTTGCAAGGGATCAGATGGGAATAACTCTTTAATTTTAATTATTTAACCAGTAATTTAATTTAAAAACGATGTCAAACTATTGACAGCTAGAGTACTTATCATTTAAAAAAAATATATACGAGTATATCAGACGATAATAAAGGAGTTACGAAATATCGAAGTTGATTTGATTTAAGCATCATTTTTTTCATAAGAGTCAGTTATTTCGAGATTTCTACCATGTACCTTGTTTTTTATGAGTTTCCGATATTTCGGCACTGTTGCAAGCGCCATGATCGCGGAAGAACTCATTTTTTTCATTTCATGTATCTTTTTCATACCCTTTTCATGTTTATCTAAATAAAACCAATCAAAAACTTTATTCCATTGTTCAAAGTATCTACGTTAGCTAACTTTTACTTGCCAGTTTTTTGTATCTATCTTTCCCGGTAAAATATTTCCCGCGTATAATAATTACGGGGCTAATTGCTGTAGAACCAGCGTACCGGAAGTCTGTGATAAGCGCGCTAAGCGACCGAGACATTGTACGAATATTATAAGTAACTTTAGCTCTGCAAATTAGTCGTACTACCTACCTACCTATAATGATTTCCTAGAAAAGTAAATCTCCAACGATGACAACTTTGATATTTATTTTACTCAACTCAAAAGACAAGGGAAAACTTTAGAATATTCCTGAAGGTTAGTCATACGATTTAAGAAAAGAAAAACCCCTAGAGACACATTTGGCAGGCAGGTAGGCAATTTGTTAGCACCTCTTGGGACCAAATTACTCAAAAAATTTGCAATAAAATATAAGTATTGCGAATATAAATTGAGTTTTAAACTATTCTATCTTTCATGTTGGATCAAACTGTAGATAGTGTGCAAAATAGAAAATATCCGTTCAGTAGCTTGGAATTCTATCGCAGACAAACAAAGTGACACAAAATCGGTACTGATGTCGGTACATTATAGATTTTGAAACAATATAAATATGGAGTCTTAAAGCAAACCAAGCCAACTAGTTTCTAAAGTATTCACCCATCTAAATATATGTTTGCATGCGTATCGCGTAAAAGTACTGCACTAAATTGATCGCACTTTTTGCTGATGTATTGCTAGAAGCTTAACTTAAGACAGGCTCCATTTAATGATTGTAAATGAAAGAAGTCGTGGCCAGAAGCTAGTATTCAATCATTTGTAATTCGGTTTTTGACTGGTATAGTGAATAATGTAGTCATTACACAGCCATTTCTATTTTGATACAAGGAAGCAAAGTCACGCGACATGATTTATAAGGGTCAACCCGACCTCTGTGTTCGCAATTTTTTGGGACAAGAAAAAATATGCTAAGCATTTATTCGCGGTTCATCTTTTAGAGGAATGAGTTTGGCCACATTTTCTATATTTATTTTGGGCGGGTGTTGTTTTTTTGGTTTATAAACAAACAGAGCATGAACGAAAAAGGGCTTTAGTTTTTTTCGTTGAGTTTTGTTTGATGTTATTAATATAGATGATATTTTTGCCGCGTCCGCATTTTTAGCATTTACGCTACATTTTTTGTTATGTTTCTAAAAGTATTAGGGGTTAAAATACGAAATTGCCGTTTTATTGTAATAGGTTCTTTGAATTGACATAGAATCTTCATGGTTTGAGGTTTTCGAATGAAACTTTTTTCACATGGTTTCTATGATGTTCTTCTTTTAAAAAATGTGAATTATTAGAATTTCGACTTTCAATTGTTTTTGTTATTTAACTTAGACAAGAAAGATGGATACTGTGAAAATTCGAAGGCAGAAACAGCCCGCAATATCAATGTTGCGTTTGGAGAGGGATCTGCTAATGAACGCACCGTGCGATTTTGGTTTAAACGCTTTCGTGATGGAAACTTCGACTTGAAGAACGAGCCACGAGGAAGACCGCCCACACAGGTGATTAACGATGAATTAAGAGAGATGGTGGAAGCCGATCTTAGTCAAACTACCCAGGAATTAGCGGCATGGTTTAACGTAACCTTACCCACAATATTGACTCATTTGCGTCATATCAATAAAATAAAAAAATACGAAAAATGGGTGCCTCATAATTTGACTGATGTGCAGAACGAAACGCGTGTGGAAACTTGTGTTGCCTTGTTGAATCGGTACAGAAATGAAGGAATATTAAATCGAATTGTGACATGTGATGAAAAATGCAATGGCTGACCACAGGTCAAACGCCACAACAGTGCCTAAAGTAAAACTTACCAATAAAAAGGTAATGGTAACTGTTTGGTGGTCTCAGCATGGTGTTATTCACTATAGTTTTCTTCGATCTGGTCAATCAATGTTGGCAAAACTAGCAGTAAAACAGCCCCGACTTATGAATCGATCTTCACCATTATTGCTCCATGACAACGCGAGACCTCATACAGCACGAAAAACCGTTTTGACCCTTCAGGAACTGCAATTAGAAACAATTCGACATCCTCCGTATTCGCCAGACCTTGCTTCAACGGACTACCATTTTTTTCGTGATTTGGACAATTATCTACGTGACAAGAAGTTTTCTTCCCAGGAGGCAGTACAAAATGCTTTCACACAGTTTGTGCAGTCTAGATCCTCAGAGTTCTATCACAAAGGTACTAACTAGTATTATATTATCTGTGACAAAGGCATAAATGACCTTCCTATTAGATGGCAGCAATGTATAGATAATAATGGTAACTATTTTGATTAAATAAATGTGTTAAAAATTTAAAAATATACAATTTTGATTTTCAGTACAAATCGGCAATTTCATAATTTAACCCCTATTATTTATTAGAAAACAAAATTGTCCATTAGCAAAATGGACAATTTTGTCACTTTGTATACTGTTTCAGCTTTACTGACTCTTAATGTATTTGTAGTTTCTTAAGATTTCGTAGTCAATACAAAAAAAAACATTTTTTGTGTCATGTCCGTCTGTCTATCTGTCCGAAGTAAATCTCAGAGATATCAGTACTAGAACGTTGTAATTGGCCAGGTCTGTAGTTTAAAGGTCATTTTCCTGGGCATTGTTGCCCCGGGCATTTGATTATTACCCTGGACAATCATCCGCTAATTGGCCTTGTTTTTGAGGCGATGAATGCTTTTAAAGATGTTATAGTTATGCTCGGCTCCCCCGGGGCTAGCTAGACCCTACCCACTAAACAACCATATCCTCCGGTGCCATTCAGTGAGTCTGAATTGCAGGTTAACGAGCGTCTCGGGATTAATACCCCAGTCAACCGTCTGCAGTTCTGCCTCTAGGTGTAGCTCTCTTGAACAGCAAGTTACATCCATCTTCAGAGGGTTATTTATAGTTCTCCCTCTCCGTCTTCAGCAAACATTGCTGGGTAGTGACCCAGCAATGTTCGCTTTTTTCAGGCCAGGGCCGAACTAGTGAGGTCGTCCCTGGGCTGAACACCTTCAGCACTTATTAATTTGGTATTAGATATCTTAAAGATTTAAATCTTTTTAAACGTCCAAAAATGTAGTTACTGGAAAAAATACGAAGTAACAAAATATTTGAAACCAGACAATATTATACAAACTTATATTGATACTAAAGCAATATCTTCTAGACAACCTTTGGCCATCACTGGCAGGTTAATATAATTATGTGAAGTAAATTCTTTAATAATTACATGAGTATCGAAAGTCACTCGCACTTAAGCTAGGCCACTTGTCTTGATATTGATTTCAGAGAGTTCTCTGGGTTATAGAGAGGTTGACTCGTTATGGAACTCCGTTTTTTGCCATCACAACAGAGAAAAACATTCTATTTTTATATTAACATATCAACTTTAACGAGATCGAAAGATAATAAAATTTTGCACTTTACGCACTACACTGAACTTACCGGAGATATCAACGGTTAATTTACAATGTTGAACCTAACGGGGAATCAAGCTTTGAACCTCTTGCTCTCCCTCGTTAATCAAAAATTTTTCGTTGGCTGGAATTTAAAAAAATACATTAAATTTAAAACTTTGTTTACGGATTTAACTCGAATTAATAAGGATTTTTCTAATTTATAAATTAGTAATGACGTTTCACAGATATCTACATACAACATACGCTTAAAAAACAGGATTTTAAAGCAAGCAAGAATTTACGGTAACAATGCAAGAGCAAAGCGGAACCTACCGTTCAGTGAAGTTATTAATTAATTTTCCACTCGTCAGTAGGCACTCATCGTTTTCGAATTACGACTCGATTCATTTGTAGTTCATATCGGATCATGCTATTTCATTATTGCCAGTGGGCGATGGTTAATGGCCTGCGCAGGCGAGGGATTTTTGCCCGCGGACTTTTTTGTCCGCTAAAATAGATCGCTTACAACTGTATCGAGTAACGCAAACGAGGTATTAAAAGTACCGCGCACAAAAAGTCCCCCGAACCCTTGTGACTAGGCGAAGCAACGCACATGGCGGACTTTAGTCCGCGTTGTGTGACCTACGTATGCACGACGTTAAACGAAAAATGATCGCACACCGTGTGCGTTGAGTTCGCGGTAAATCCGCAACGGACTTTTTATTCGTGGAGCGTACTTTTTTCTCCCCGCGGAGAAAAGTCCGTCGTCTGCGCAGGCCACAAAGGTCACACGCGTTTGCTCTCACGAATTAACCGAATTACTAGTTTGGAATTTCTGTACCTATACAGGAAGACTTTTTTATCTACGTCATTTTTTTTTATCTGCGTTATTATCGTATTTAGAGCCTATTTATGAATTTCAAAATGTCGGTCTAGTTTTCAAATGTTATTCGCAATATAGATTTTAATTCGTCGTAATGAGCGAATGAGATGCGCATCGCGTAAAAAGTGTGTTGCGAGGAGGCCGTATCCAAAAATTTTCATTTTTGGCGGACTGTTTCTAGCTAGGTGCTTTATTATAGCTAGATTCTTCTTCTAGCTAGATACTTCATTTGCTTTTTTCTTGTAGACTGTTGTAGTAAAATTTAGATTGTGATTACAATATCATACTGTATGGATCATGTGTAAAAACGATCATTTACTACCGACAAAAATGAGATTCTGAATGAAATCAGACCAGCGACCAGGTTGGCTTATCGATTCGATGTTCCACTACGCAAGGGTCCTGGATCGATTCCCGATCGCGTCAATTTGGAGACGATCTTTTTTGAATTGGCTTGGGTCTGGTTTGTCATTCGAAAGACACGTTAAGCCGTTGGCCTCGGCTTACACCCGTATTTATAAACAAGTAAAAGTGATTACTTGACAATTTGTAGTCCATAATCTAGTAATTACTAGAAGTTAAAACTATGAAAAGATAGCATTATCAGCCAAATATTCGATACATACACAAAATCTATTAATAGTGACTCATTTCCTTCACTTAAGCACTAGGTAGTCAGTAATGTATTTAAGTAGTAGTAAAGTAACATATCTTAAGTTATGACTTTCTAAAGTAATAAGACATTACTTCTTTATAAATACGGGTGTTAGATCGCTAGATGGAAATTGTTAAGACAAGCTCTGACGTGAGAGCTCTGTTATAGACGGAATTCAAATCATATATCAAAGTTGTTTTAATGAAAAAGGGCTATTACACTATTGATGATTATATAAATGATAGGAACGTTTGGCTTTAAATTGTATCAGCTCGCACTGGCATATATCTTATGTAAACATGTTTATTTAAAAAGAGGCTGACAATAGTGAGCGAGTTTCTTGCGCTGCTTCTTCTCGGCACTAGCCCACATTTGTCCCGAAGCAGTGGTAGGTTAAATATTGGGACGTGTAAAAGCGCCTCCAGGGGCCTATTTGCAGAAATAAAACTGATTTTAACTGATTTTGATTTTAACTTGGAATATGACAACACATCATCCTCGAAGGATACACGATAATTAAAAGAAAAGTCAGAGCTAATGATACTCTATTAGTTACATTTTCTCCATTATTATCTTCTATTACGCTTGACTCTACATTGTGTTCCTTTTGATATCCCTAAACTTCTAGCGTATTAATCAGACCATGGTAAGGAATCAGATTGCATAATTAATTTTCATACAAAATAATTCTAAAAAGTCACGAATATTTATGTTAAACACCCTTATCTTGTAATGAAAACGATTTACCTTCGTACCTACTTATCAATGAAACACCCACACACGTCAATGTTCTTACAAGTTACGCTCTCCTGCTACTTTACTACACTTTAGTGTATCGCCTTACTTACTGGTTACATTTTTTTAAGTAATTTAACTGAACTTGATGTTATATTCGAAACTATTGATTTTTGAACCACATGTTCTAGGGCGTTTTAAATTATTTTTACCTATAGAATATAACCGTAGAGTTATAGGATATCAAAAAACGCATCCTGTTTATGTGAGGCGTAACCTTACGACAACCTATTACTTACTTAATATGAATTGAAAATAATTTTGCTAATTATAATATCCAACGGGATATTTGCGAGTCTATATTCTCTAAAGGTTTTATGTTCTCTCGGGTTGGGTACAAACCTTTTGAATCTGATTTCTACATAACGAGTGCTTAATAACTAACTTCAGTGTCAGAACAAGTATTTAATATTATCCACATTATATTATATATCTCATTTGATTCGATTCCCTGATTGGATCTATCATAGCTTCCGATATCCTCAAACATAGCTTCTGCCAATTTAAGAGGCTCATTGGTATGCAGATTGGGCGCCATTTGTAAACATTGGACTGTAGCGAGTGTCGCCATCTATGTCGATATAGGCGGAATTAGAATCGTCAACTATACCGAATGCTTTAGTCTAGATATTGAACGCGCCATTTAAACTAGGTATTGTACGACGTATTTAATAGTCGTGCCAAAACCCAAGCTTACTAAATAAATAATCTTATATCTATACTCACTTATAAGAAGAGAACGGCTGGACAGATTTTAATGATTTTGGTATTTTTCAATTTGTCTTTGTTGGGAATAGGATAAAAAGTATTAAAAACATCGGAAAATTAACGTACAAATAACAAAATTTCCAACTCCGCCATATTTGAAAACAATGACATAAGACGTCAAAATCAATTCTGGGGCGATACGAAATTCTCGGGGTCCGCAAGTAAAACTTTTTGTTGCAGTGGACGGGACATTGCCGGTGGCTTTTGGAGGGATATGTTCTGGAATGGTGGACGACGACCTATAGCCCAAGGAAGTCACGGAATGCCGCTGAGTGCGGGTGTGAGTGACTGATCGGCGTGAAGAGGAGGGTGGCTATGTCCAGCAGTGGACGTCATGCGGCTGAGATGATTATTACGACTGCACAGAATAGTAAGTGTGTGATAAAACGTGTGTGTTGTGAGAGTAAGTGTGTGTAGGTGTGAGTGAGTGTGTGTGTGTGAGAGAGAGAGATAGTGACTGTTGTATTAGATCGAAAAATAAAACCTCTCTCACACCTGGATATTGATCCAATTGTTTATTTGGCATAATTTCCTTTTTTAATAAATATTTAATGGGCTTGCTCTTGACTACACACTTAACCTTACGGTTAAGAAGAAGCCTAAGATGGAGCACGCTTACCCAGAAAGTGGCACTAGTTCTCCCACACCAGCGGAACACAGAAAAACTGTTTGGCGCTGGACTCCGGCAGCAGCACCCTCTTACGAAGCCTACCAACCGCAGAGGGACATTGGTTAGAAAACCAAAGATGCCGTTGCCCAGGGTGGACCGCTAGAAGGTAGATCCCACCACCCCAATGTAGATCCCACCATCGCGATTTTGTAAAAAATAATATGACCTACCTAAAGTACTTAGTTAGTTCAGTTACTCTAACATAACACACATATTTACTTACATTGGAAAACGGTAACGTTACTCTTCAGTACACAGCAATGTATTTTTAACGTTGCCTTTACAAGTTGGCGCTTTTTACCTGGTTCGTTCATATTTGTTTGATGCGCCATGTTTATTCGTTCCGCGTTTAAAATGTTGCCAGTTAAAAAAACTAAGAATAAAATCGGGCGAAATGGCGTGCATCGAAAGTAAATTTCATGTTTACAGAATGAAATTTTAACCACCTTCCAAATTTTAATACATCAATCTACGAGACAAAAAACAAATGACGTATTTTTTCTTTTGGTAGGTATAGCCCAATACAAAAATGTCAAAATAAAGCACTTAGAAAATGTCCACCAAAAATCTAAAATTTTTGATACGGCCGCCTAGCACCACTTTTTTACGCAATGTGCATCTCATTCATTCATTACGATAGTAATCATAAGTTTTTGATTTTCCCTTTATACCTTAACAGGCCCAGGACCGTAAAAATTTAAAACTATATAGCGAAAAATATTTTCGAGTAATAACTTAATTTACATATTTTATTTTACTTCATAAATAAATGGGCTCTAAATTTTATACGATACTGAACTCCTATAAAAATTTTGGAAAGTCGTTACAATTTCATCCTGTGCAATACTGACGTGGGCTTGTGATTGATACAAAACAATGTATATCTTTATTAAAAACAACATGTGAAAGTGTCACTTATTTAAAATCAAAAACCCTTGAAACAGATTCGATTTTAATAAATAAAATATGCAGACGAACATTATAGAACCTCCTCTTTTTTTTGAAGTCGGTTAAAAATGTCAGTAAAAGGCACGGGTAACACAAGCTTATATACTTTACCCAACTACAACCATAGAACGCGTACATAGTTTTTGTAGGGTAACATTTTTAAAAATATCTACTAGTTGATACCTTATGTAGCAAAGTTTTAATAGGTTTTTTCTTACTACCACAAACAGTTTTTTCTTCAACATGTTACTAGAATTGTTTTAAACATTACAGCAAAAAATTCGCCAATTAAGAGGTTTGCACATAATCTGCATCAGGACTGATATGCCCGTTACAAAACTCATTAGATGGTGCCCGTAGATCAGCTCTGAAGACAAGTAAAATGTCAAAAAAGCTGGTGACTGTAAACACTTAAATGAGTACTGTCCAAAAAAGTCCCCAGCGTTCCATTTCGGGGCAATCATACAAAAACTAGTGCGAAAACGTCCGCCATGCCACCTTTATTGTTATGTCTGCCCTTTACTGTTATAGCCGAGCCGCATCGTTCGCCCGACTATTGTTTTCATATTCCTTTTTTCCCAGCATTTAACCCGCGAACTGCCGGTCGGATCTTTTGACCACGTAAAACAACATGTTTGGATATTCAATTCTAACGTCCACCGCTTGCTAAGGGCTTTGCCACATAAACATGGTACGGTTATGTCGCGTCGTGCTGTGATGCGAAATATTTTATAATATGACGTCGTCTTGTGAAAATCTGCGATGATCAACGTCCAACGATAACAATACTGTCCCTTAGCAATGCGACTAAACGACAGCAGAGATCAAAGATGGAAATATAAAAACAAAACAGCCTTCGACCCGTGCATCGTGGCAGCTATTGAACTATGTTTATGAAACCTGTAAAACGGTTCTCTAAGGAAACAGTTGTCTTTTTACAAGTCTCAAGCAATAACCTTAACGAATTTCTTAAAAAAAATTTGCACATTAAAAAAAAGGTTTTACTTTCAGGTTAGAGCATACTTTTGAAATAAAAAATTTAAAAAAATTATTAATTGTACCCAGCATTATTATGCCTGGTAAACAAAGGGTTAACAAGCCCCAATATGGGACAGCGTTTGTACATATCATTTGATGCAATTCACGGGCGGTAATGTTTGCAATGGGTTTAACTTTTTTTTTAATTGGCGCAAACTGGCGCGTTTTCAAATATTATGATTTTTACTCACGTTCCCGACTTAGACGGAATGGATATGGAATATAATCTTGTTGTACCTACTTTACATGATACTAGCTGTTGCCCGCGACTTCGTCTGCGTCATTATTATGATTGCGACTATTTTTAAACATTATTCACTCATGCTTCGCTCCTATTAGTCGCAGCTTGATGTTATATAGCCTAAAGCCTTCCTCGATAAAACGACTATACAACACAAAAATAATTTTTCGATGCGAACCAGTACTTCCTGAGATTAGCGCGTTCAAACAAACAAACAAACAAACATACTCTTCAGCTTTATAATATTAGTATAGATTTTTGCAATTTAATTTACTATAATAATATCAGTATTAAATCTTGGAAAATTATGTCTCTGGCGGGACTCGAACCCGCATCTCCTCGCTAGCATCGCGTCTGGTATGCAAAGAGATGCGGGTTCCGCCTGAGACATAATTTTTCAAGTTAAAATACTGATATTATTGTACCAATTTGAATATGTAAATACATATATTACCTGTTCAGTGTATCAGGCTATCGAAATACCATAACATAACCTTCTTCATAACGAAGTGCACCAGAGAATGTAGCTGTTGTAAACAATATAGATTGAAGTAACGATATACCCAACCTTGAATAAATGTAACCACAGCAATGATAGGTACAGGCATAATCACCACGCTTGCCAATTGCGGGTTAGTGATCATAAACCAGAAAAATATTCGATAATTCTAAACTCTTGCTGCCCGACCCGAGAATCGAACCCAGGAACCCGAGATATTGGTCTGGTACTTAAACCACCGCCCCGTCAGCCTAGTGGTTTAAATACCGGACCAAGATCTCGGGGTCCCAGGTTCGAATCCCGGGTCGGGCACCAAAAAGTTTCGAATTTTCGTACGTTGCTCGGGTTTGTGATCACCAACCCGCATTTGGCAAGCGTGGTGATTATGCCAGTACACCCATCATTGCTGTGGTAACTTGAATTCAATGATGGAGGCCTTCTTCCTGCAGTGGGATGGTTATAGGCTGCTACTTTACTTTACTTTTACTTAAACCATAGACTAACGGGACGTTGGGGACAAATAGGGCGTAACGTAAACGCATATTTAAAATACTCCAACACATCTTTTCATCTTCCATCTACATTTTAGGAAGTTTGACGTTCCATTACTATTTTCTATACAATAAAAGACAGCATTTCACTAAGACTTTTACGCTGATATTTAGTTGCTAACAAAATTTGAAGAGTAACCGAAATAGCACTACGAAAATGGCTGGTTTAAGAAAGGAAGGGAAGACTCTTTAACTCTTCCTCGGATGAAAACATCTCAGTAACATCGGATTGGTAATTTGCATTCAGCTGGTCGCTTCGCCGTGGAATTGTTTTTATTGTCAGATAAGGTACTATCTTCTTTGCGTTTTAGGTACTCTCCGTATGGTCATGGCATTGAATACTATACTCGTGATAAATATCTGAAAGCTATTTTGTAGCGAATACAGCATAGCGGTGATTGTGTACCGTGTTATAAGACAAAACAAATAAAATTAACTTCAAATCAAATGAAGTATCGATGTATTTTTTAAAATTTTGTGTGTAAATATTTGAACAAAGAAGGCTAAGTCTTGTGTGTTCAATTTAAAAAAACAACTCACAGTAATTTTTCTTCGTTTTCAATATAATATTACACGTTTAAGTGTCAAATGCGACTATCATTATCACGAGTACCTTCCTCATTCCCGGCGTCTCGTAATGAAATTGCTGCAACATTGGCCCATTTAATCTAGACATGACTGCGTGCCTAGACAGTCGGCAGCCTCTAAAATACTCTTCCAACTCAATTAGTATCCAACTCTGATACTGTAGCAAGAGTAATTGGAGTAGGAAGAATCATTCTGATTGCGATGTTTATGCGGTGGAGGGCTGGATAATTTATTGTTATCGGCCAATAAAATGGGACATTGTTTGTGATACGGCTTAGGAATAGAAACGTTTATTCAGATTTCATATATAAATATATTATGAGAAATAATAAGGTAGGTACGATTTCGTCATTGTAAGGCCTTGCAAAAAAATTTGTCCCTATTTTAAAATACTAATCAATTCTTAGATATAAATAAAAAATACATAATGCCAATCACTTTAATTATTTGCTTCCGTTTTATAAGTACTTAGTATTGACTGCCCTCTAACTTTAGTTATTGAGAAAATTAGCTAAAAATAAGTTAATAAAGAATTAGGCAAAAACTTGCGGCAAAAGGTTTTTTTACTTTTTCTTGATGCCCTGTATTTATTTAGTAATTAAAACCAGCGAGATAAAAAGACTAGAATCGACTCATCAAACTAACGGACCTAAAAAGACGGCTCTGATGTAACACTGCTAAGGACACAAAGTGCTTAAAACAATATAATTTATTTGCACTTTTAACAAGTGCGTCCAACACTGACCTTCTAGATATTAAATGTATTGGTATTAATTTCGTTGGCAAAACAACATTATTTTTCCTATAAGTTTCTTTTTATATTATTATGTCTTTTTTGGTCCAATACTAAAAGAATTTGAATTGCGCGTCCAAAATAATTTGCTAGTGCAATTTATCTGTTACTCTATACGCGTTAAAAACATACCGCTAAACCAACCTTATCATCTCGTGATAAGAGTCAAATTTTCAAATTGATTGATGTTGTCTAATGAACTTTTTCGTTCCGTTTTTTTACGCATGATTACACTTTAATTATTAAGTGAAGACCTTTTCCATTGGACAGCGCTGAATCTCAGATATAGGTCACTGCTCTGCAATATAAAAAGAGAAATCGTTTTGTTTTCGGATACGTAAATATCATCCTTTTTTTTGGTAATTAAAATGAACTGACACAGTTTATATACAACTTAATCTAGCGACTAAAAGCTATCATTCTGCATAACTTTAAGATTTTTAAAGACCTCCGTTTTAGTAAAAAATAATAATGTATTAACCTAAGCTGTATGCGTTTCCGAACCAAAGTTACGAGTTTTACTTGGCCTAATGACTATTATTTGACGGCTTTCAGCTGTCAAACATGTATTTTTCTAAGGTTTTGTGCGAGGGAAAAGAAAAAAATTGCCTTTTTTTGAGTTTCATGACATTATATAATAACTGAATTCACTAATAACTAGGCAGCATGGACTCAGACCTTAGCCTGTTCCGAAATAAACAGAAAGTAAAAACAAATATTTTTCTGACAGCTAAAAAACAATAAAATAATTGTTAAAATGCAAATAATATTAGTGTTGAGCTTTGATTTATTGCAATAATTTGCTCCAAAATCCTGCATCTAATATCATCGCTTGTGTGTATGTACGAGTACAAACAGTAAAAATCAAGTTGTAGTAGATAGTGTTAGATTTGCATACCTACATTATCCACTACACCAAAATACCTAGTGCATTGAATGAGATATTTTATGTTCAACAAAATTATAAAACTATGTTGATTATAATACATTATTGAAGTAGGTACGGTTCCTTCACACATTTTCCGGCCTTGAATATATTTTTTGGAGTTTTTAAGGGTTTAAAATGCATTTTTGATCAATCGCCTAAAGTAGTAACGGTCCATCGGATCCAGATACAGCGTAGTGAAGATTTGGCAAACACCTACTCAAGGGACACGCCGCGTTGCGTTTATTGATTGTATTCTGCCTCGATCGATATGCAAACAACAAAAAAAATATAGGTAACTACACAATTTATTAATACAATAACATAATAATAACAAAATAAGTACGATCGTAAGACTGATAGATTTGACCACGGACTACTTGACGACAGATAACTGTCAGGTTTTTTTTTAAATCGCTGCTATCTCTAATAATGTTGCTATAAATGAGCCTAAAACATATTTTTATTTTAAGTGAATTAATAAAAAACGGAGGTCTTTAAATTAATAAATCAAGCATCAATAGGTTCGTAAAAATTTATTCTTTCACCTAGTTTAAATCAGTGCCAAGTTTAGATTTACTACCAAGCTCCATAGTAAAAAAAATATGTCCTTTAAGAACAGTGAGTGTAACAGTGGCTGTAATCTGGTTATAAACATATATTATTGTTGCAAACTTGCACCTAGTTCAATGACGTGAAGGTATCCCATTACTTTAGCCTGATATACTGTCGTCGCGTCTGTACAATTTACTTTTATAGAGGCAATACATGTCTAAAATTAAACCGATTCGTGTCTGCTCCATACCGCTACGTTGTATTTTTATAGATTAACGCATACGTCCGACTCAGACGACATGTCGAGAGCAAGTGAAGTACTCGATCAAACGAGTGCGTTTGATTGAGAAAACGCCATCTATAAACGCGAGGCAACACTATTTTTCTAGGCGAGGAGTGAAAAGAATACACTTATATTATCACTAATCATTTTTCTTTCCATTAAGAGCTGAAGCAGCAGTGTATACTCTTCGTAATGCAAACTGCATCCTTCAGCTCCCAAAAGAGACTATAGTCCCATTTTGGATATGACTAATTAGCTTTTGGGAATTGAGGGATTATCCTGTCTGCCAAGCGTGACAATCATGGCAAAACCCTCATTTGGAGAGGCTTACGTCCAGCAGTGGACTGATGTAGGATGATAATGATGATGCAATAATTTCCATTTAGGAAACTAGGTCGAGTCTTCCATCGTCGATCCCACAATGCCTCAAGACGAAAGTCTTCAATCAGTGCGTCCTACCCATCATGACATACGGAGCCGAAACGTAGACACTGGGGTACGGCTAGTCCACAAGTTCAAAGTCGCTCAGCGGGCTCCAGAGCCCACTGAGCTATGCTCGGAGATTCTTTAAGGGATAAAATCAGAAATGAGGTGAGAACTAAAGTTAACGACATAGCCCACCGGATCAGCAAGCTAAGTGGCAGTGGGCTGGTCATATTAGCCGTAGAACAAACAACCGCTGGGGCAAACGAGTTCTTGAGTGGAGACCGCGTCTCGGCAAACGTAGTGTAGAACGCCCTCAGGCCAAGTGGAGTGATGATTTGCGCAAACTGGCAGGAGCTGGATGCGAGAAGCTGAGGATCGACCTAAGTGGCGTGCAACTGAAGAGGCGTATGTCCAACTGTGGACTGTGATAGGCTGATTATGATGATAAATAACTTTTATTTTAGATTCTTCCCGGCACTAGCCCAGACTTGTCCCGAAGCAGTGGTAGGTTTAAATATTGGGACGTTCAAAAGCGCCTCCTGGGGCCTATTTGCAGAAATAAAACTGATTTTAACTGATTTTGATATTCCTAGAAACGACTTAAAATGCTAACAGCGCATTTGAGACAATTTTAATTTATTTCCACAACACAAAAACTAATGAATAGATCCGTGCAAAGTCAGTCGGAATGATTTGGTATCGCCTGTTCTCTCGAGGGCTTATCAGCAGTTTCTACTTTGGCTGACTCACGATAATTACAGAATTTCATGAATAATTACATTAAGAGATTCCCTCGGACCGAGCTTGCTAATTATTAAGTTTGCAAAAGGCTTTGTTCCACTTGAGTGTTTTTTTAACGTAGAGTTTATTTTCTCATGATGTGTTTGTGTGGTTTGATAATTTATTTTGCATTTTTGTTTATATCTATAAATTGTAAAAAAAAGTGTATGGTAAATATTAAAGTATGTTTAACGGTGCCTCATAGTTACATTTGCTTTAATTTGAGGAAAAAAACCAGCAGAAAAATGGGTACTCTACTTTACCATTATGACTAATGCATAACCTACTTAAGAACGACTTTTTTTAACATAGAAAGGTTATTGTGAGGCAAATATAAAATTGAGACATTGTCTTGCTGCATTTTTCTTATAACTTATAAAGAGAAACCATCACAGGGAGTCTACGTCAGAAATTAAAAAGTTTTGATAAAATATAGCATACAAAATTTTGAAAAACCGTTTGACCGTCTTTCACGGCAAAATGGAGCGACGAATTGACGTGATTTTTTTTAGTGGAGATAGTTGAAGGGATGGAGGCACATAGGCTACATTTTACTTTACTTCCCTAAAATGGGGGGTGAAAGTTTGTATGGAGCATTCCGCAATTTGCAAGGTAGAAATCTTAAAATTGGTATGTGGGCTTTTTGTGACTAACAAAGAAATCGAGCATCATTTTTTTTTGGAAATCCGCCCCCAACTCCTTAAAAAAGGGGGCGAAATTGTATATGGAACTTATCGCAGTTTTCAAGGTAGGAAGCTAAAAATCGGTACACAGACCTTTTTGTTACCAACGAAAAATACCTGTCTTATTTTTTTGGAATTCTTCTCCCATCCCCTAAAATAGGGGATGGAAATTTGTGTGAGACTCTCCGCAAAATAAGTATAGGTTCTATGATACACAAACGAAAAATAAAATAATTTAATGAAATCAAATAAATACTACAGCGATTCAAAACTACTACACAGCATACGGTACCTATGCTTTTGATAGAGTATAGGATTAATTTGATGGCCGCAATATCATTAGCGCCACTATCTTAACGTAGGAAAGGGTGAAAATGTAATGATCCCACGAATCCCAATAATTCCCACAGATCTCCCGTTCCAGTTTAAAAGGCGACAATTTTCTCTTAAGCTTAGTTTCGCTATGACCATTAACAAAGCGCAAGGACAAACATTAAAGGTGCCTGGGGTGAACTTAGAAAAGCCGTGCTTTTCCCATGGACAATTGTATATGCTACATACAATTGTCCGCGTGTGTCCAATGCCCAGAATATTAACATTCCATTCCCAAATGAAAAGACATAATATAATATCGTGTTCCGAGTTCTTTTCTGTGTTCTAAATCAGGAAATGGGAACCGTGTTACCCCGAATTTAACGCGAATGAAGCCGCGGGCAAAAGCTAGTATTTTTATAAGTACATTACGTCAGCGTCTTCACTCTACCGTGGTACTTATTGCAAATACAGCTTGACCGATGGGTCAAACTGTATTCGCCGACCCGCCCAGTTTATTAAGACTGGTCCAAATCAAAAGTCCAAAGTGCAAAATCCCAAAGTAAATTCGGTGTAAACAATCGCAATGGTGAAGCCGCAGCTTATCCTCGGGCTGTGTTTAGCCGAGATTATTATGGTTTATTGCCACTGGTGTAATTATAAGACTGTTTTTTAAGGATTGCGAAAAAGTAATGCGTATTTATCTTTATTTTATTTTGTGTACTTTGTATTTAAGTACTGTGTTCCACTGCGATACGCACGTATTTTAAACGAACGAGAAATGTTGCTTATTTGACTGAGTTCAGTTTTGGTGTTTTTTTTTTATTGGGTCATTTTTAAAATATTATCGTGTTAAAGTTCATGAGGAATGACTTAAAGTAAAGCTGAAAACTGTAGTCAATATTTTCTTGACAAGAATCGCAATGTTGTCGTGTTAAAGCTAATGAAGAATTACATAAAGTAAAGATGAAAACTGTAGTAAAGTCAATCTTATCTTGACAACAGTCGCTGACAAGGATTGAAATTACTAAACGAACTATATCTGTACCCGCATCTCTGTTCGTGTGTGAATCAAATGTATTGCAATCCCGGTTATATAGCGATGTTTAAAGATAAGGAGAAATGCAATCGGTATAAAATTTCAATTTTTTTGTTGTTCTAACCTTCAAGTTACTTTTGAGACCATTTTCATGGATATACGTCTAATTATATATTAAGAAATTATGATTTCCCACAGACGTTTCACATTATTAGACAGATTTGTTTTTGCAGGGTGTTTGAGTGAACGTTAGTCAAAAATAGTCGCACCGATGAAACCACAGCTTACTTGAATGACCGTGCTTAACGCAAGATTATAAAGGTTTAATGTAGTCGTTGGTGTTAAATGGCGTTCCAGTTAGGTCACACTGCCATTGTCGCCTCTTAAAATATTTCAACCGACAGAAAAAATAGTACATAATGCTTTTACTGTGTAACTGTGCACGGTAGTGTGAAATTTTCTCTAACCCTGTAGAAAATTATCCTCCATTTAACTCTTTATGAAGAAAACTACTATTTCATACGAAACTTTAGTATATTTACCCTATTAAAAACCGTCGCTTCACCTGTCACCACCCCTTCTGTTCCTATGGGTAGTGGTGGGTGGCATAAAAGTTATCTCTCTGTCAATCGTATTGATTAAGGTAAAATAAACGACCCATGTGAAAAGGTAGTCTAAGTGACCCCAAAATATCCACAAAATCTGAAACCTAATTTGAAACTAAAAACAATTTTTCCTAATATCATCTGATTCGGCGAAAAAGCTGCCTTTGATCGTAATACGCAACGCTAATTAAACACTCAAATTAATTAACCCATCGCACATCTTCTCTTTAATGGTTGCCAAAGTGGAAAATCTGTGGCAAGTGACGAAGCGAAGTGATACGTTATAATGTCCTTTGATGAATATGAGGTGGTTACTGTAAGCGAAAGTGCTGTGTGCTACTCTGCAATAAAAGCCATCTTTGCTCGTACAGTTAACAGCACGACAACCTACCACAAAACGTGAAATTTTCTCAATTGATATTGATCTCGACTTGTTCGTCTTAAAGTTGAAAATCAATTCAAAAATATTAAAAAAACCTTTAACTTTTTAGGCAGGTTGACCTGCCGTTGTCTGTCTAAGGGTGTCGTGAGAGCAGACTAGGTAGTTCTACCAGAAGAAAACCAGCAACATCGTCTTTTCTACATCGTTTGATCAAACTGAGATGACAAATCCGCCTGCGATTATAGCAAAACTTGAATTTGCGCGCGACTTCGAACGAGTGGAATTATTGTAATAAAAATTATGCATTAAAATTATACCACGGGAACCGTACATTTTCCCGGGATAAAAATTAGCCTATCCGTTATCCCAGCCAATAAACTAACACAGATCAGTCTGGTCGTTTTAGCGTGAAAGAGTAACAAACTCCCAGACATTCATACATACAAACTTTTACTTATATAATAATAGGGGTTAAAGTATGTAATTGCCGATTATTTTCCCACTTTTTATTTTGTTTATAGCTCTTAAGTATAGTCATATTATTGCGTAATTCTTTTTGTATTGTATCAAAAACTAAATAAAGTAACTTTTGACTAAAAAAAAATTCAATACTAGTGCCTATTACTTCAAAGGAAGTCGTTGAAAAGACCCCTTACAATGTGTCAGCTGACCTTCTTGCTTCAATTAAGTATATTTGTATTATATACTCTGATTTTCAGAAATTTAAATACTATAATGCGTAGCTTTATAACCATCTAATTTTCACCTTTAATTGCATTGAAAACTAAAAAATTGTTAGTATGGAAAAATGACTTTTCTCGATTTCGTCCGTACAAAACGGAAATTTCATACTTTAACACCTCATATTAGTAGGATAATTTAATAATTAGCTTATGTCCATTTACGACACCTTCATCGTTATTTTAAAAGTGTGCACAAATATTCCTACAACGTTGTACTTTCTAGGGACTACTCTGACTATTTAACTAGGTACCTATAAACCAAGACATTTCGCGTGCCGACCAATTTATTTAAGACTTTACGTTGTACAAAATCTACTTACATCACGAAAATCAAAATTAAAAATCGTTGCCTATCTTACTGTTTGTTTCGGCTAAACGCATAAAGAGCTGGACATTTTTTGACGGGATCTTTTACTCACAGATAGCAAATGTTATAAAGTAGTATATACTTTTAGTCAAGAAATTTTTATTTAAAAAATAAGGGTAAGTACGGTAAGACATGCCAAGCAACCTGGGGCCTTATTCAGCTTTTTGAATTGCAATTCGATCGTGATTGAATTGGGCGATTTTGACATTTAGCCCATACATGACATTTAGTCAAAAACCTGCTATTCAATTACGATTGTGATACGATTTGGTTAGCTGAATTACGGCCATTTCCAATAACCTATCTATCTTCAGTTTTGGCATATCGGAGATAGAAAACAACTTCTGTCTTTGTTTCTCTGCACGGCATAAACAGAGATAGAATCTTTCCTATCTCCGATATGCCAAAACTGAAGATAGATAGGTTATTGGAACCGGCCGTTAGGGGCCTGTAGTCTACGCCCAACGAGGTCACGGGAACAACTAGTTGTAAAAAAAGAAGTAGAGTTCCCAGTTCACATAGAAAGAAGAAAACATCATAAAAATGGGTGGTTGAAATGGCCTGGGAACTTATTGCAGGTTTAAAAAAACTTTTTCTTTGACTTATTCGTCAACTGGCGAGCGTAAAAGTCACGAGTGCGCGCGAGTTCGTACCTGCTAGTGTTGCCGAACTATTGATAGTTGGACTATTCATAGTTGACCTCGAAAATCATCTCTACTATCGATAAGCTCAAATTCAAATTCAAATTCAAATTGTTTATTGCGTGTCACAAAGCTTATCGATAGTTTCGATACTATCGATAGTGTCGATAGCTCAGTTTGGTATAATAGTATCAATATAGTGCAATACTTACTATCGATAGTATCGATAGCTCAGTTTGGTATAAAAGTATATATAGTTTTGTCTTATCGATGGTGACCTGTCCGGTAATAGTATTGCTACATCAATACTATCGATGTTGTCGAAACTATTGATAGTACTTTTGATATTGAGCTTCAATACTATCGATACTATCAATAGTATTGCACCTTAGCTACCTACCGATACTATCGATAGCCTATCGATACTATCAATAGTACCTTAGCTACCTACCGATACTATCGATAGCCTATCGATACTATCAATAGTATTGTACCTTAGCTACCTACCGATACTATCGATAGCCTATCGATACTATTGATATGCTGTCAACTATCGATAGTCTATCGATAGCCTATCGATAGTAGACTATCGAGCGGCAACAAGTACCTTCCGATTTTATTTATTGTTACAGAGGGAATAGTTTGTCTTGATAGTTAATAACTTGTGCGCAAATATAAAATATTGTTTTATTTATAAACTCTGCTCGCTTACACAAAGTACGTTGAATACGTATATTGAATTTACTGACACGTTTTTGTAGCTTTACGCTCGTTATTTCTTTGTTATTGAACATCTTATCTTATATCCGTATCACTTTATTTCGAGTGATCATACCAACTTTGTAGCGATTACCCGGATTGATTTTCCGGGTGAAATGAAGTCATCTAAGCAATTAACCGGGCAAACAGGACGTAATACACTGTGAGAGAATAGGAGCTGGATTCTATTGGGAAGACCATGAGTTTTAGAAAATTAAGGATTTCAGAAGAATATATCTCAAATATGGATAGACTTGAGACAAATCCTTTTGTTAATGAGTTTAAATTTTTTGTTATATACGATATAATTAGAAATAAAGATGTGTGTAGGAAAACGGTTACATTTAGGTACAACTGACATACTCAGAGATGGAACTTTATTTATTTGGAATAAATAAAATTAAAAGTTGGTCCCGTTGTTCTAGTGGTTTTAATACCGGAACAATATCTTAGGGTCCCGGGTTTGGATCCCGGTTTTTTCAACAAAAAGTTTCGAAGTTTCGAACATTGCTCGGGTTTGTGATCACCAACACGCATTTGGAAAGCGACGTGATTATGCTATTTCTCATCATTGCTGTGGTAAATTGAATCAATGATGGAGGCCTTTGCCCTGCAGTGCGATAATTAATGGACGTTAATTTAGTTTTTTACACTGACAGGTTACAATCCAGTCATGCACAAGAATAGTTTACAAGGTTAACTAGACCGTAGCCCTTTAATAAAACAGTATTTACAGCTTGATAGTTGTGATGCTTATAAGACTCAGACAATAAAAAAAAAGGAATAAAATATAGACATTAAATTTATTCACGAACATGTCGTTGAGGAAAAAAGGTATTAGTAAGAAAACAGCGCATCAGATGACGATTGGTGGGTAACTTTATTTTTCGATTATTTTTCAAGTATTTTAATAGACTACATACAGACTGTCTTATTTTCGGCACCTAGTGAAGATCGTGTGAAACCGCTGGACGTTCAGTCCTCAGCAGTAAATGATAAGAAAGTTCATCCCCTACACAAAAAAATATATTGGGCGGCAGTATTTCATATTGCTACAATAGGCTATTTGACTCTTTTTGAAAATAGGTTTTAATTGATTATTTATTGTCCAAATAGACCAAAAAAATTATTTTCATATTTTTGTAGGACCTAGAAAACCGCAAAACTTAAATTTAAAGTCTACTTTTCGTGCGACGTATGAAAACGCTGAAAAGCTTTAGACTATCTGTGGCCTGTGCTGTGACGTCATACGAGTCAAAATAAACAAACTCTACTAGTCCATCACTACCTCATAGTGTTTTATTTACTTGTGTCATAAATGTCAATGTCACGGTTAAAATTACTCACGCAGTTTGTTTAAAGATGTATGACGTCACAAAATAGCCGACAACGTTTTCAAAGCTTAAAATTAAAAAGTAAAAAATAATAATTTCATTTTAGAAATATTTTGCAATCTCAAACTTTTAACATCTGAAAATGATAAATACCGGTTTCTTAACCAATACACTAAAGATAATGTTCATCAACTGCGCCAAAATTTATAGCAGTCAATTAGCATATTGTTAATGCCGGGAAAACTCCTAGCCAAAATTAGTGTCACCCTAATTATACTCGCAAGTATGAAAGGGGGGACTTTCCCAGTATTTACGTTATCTTGTCGTGTTTGCTATGTGGAGACGGTTATTTTTCGGTAATAGAGATACACATTCACTCAGCTTTTAGATGTTAGGCTAAAATAAATTATTGTCAACGAAATATCTGTGTACTTGGCTGATTGGTGAGCAAATATAACCTTTATAAGAGTTTTAGAGCGATGCGATAAAAATGTTAAACGAAAAATTATTGCTTTTTTATTTGCTTAAAACATGGTAGGTATAGTACGATACTGGTGTTAAGATTTGTTTTATATACACTCAGTTAGCTTGTCCTATCATAATGATTAAAAGATATATCATTAAGGGGACTACTAGAGCTTAGTGTAGGTAATTTGCAAAAATGATACTGTTCGAGTTTTTTGAGAATTAGTTTTGTTTAGAAGTAATAAAATTAAATCAATTGGGGGCAGCACATAGCTCTAGTAGTCCCCTTAAATACAAATGTTTCATGATCTCAATTTTGGAAAAAAAATATAAAGTAAACTTTTTTCATCCTTGGTATTGAATTAAAAACCTTTTAACAGTTTTTATTCAAGACCTATTTTAGTTTGATAAATACTTATGACTCTTACCCCCGTATTTATAAAGAATTAATTACTTATTGCTTAAGAAAGTCATAACTTAAAATGTTCATACCTAGTCCTTAAGTAAAAGAAATTGGTCACCATTAATAGTCATATTATTTGGCTGGAAATGCTAACTTTTGGTAGTTATAACTTCTAGTAATTTCTTGATTAAGGCATACAAATTGTCTCTCAAGTAATTACTTTTAGTCAAGTAATTACTTTAACTTGTTTATCATTACGGGGGTTATGGTTTACCTAATGATCTATCAATCCTTTTAATAATGAAAATTTTGATAAAATATCACAATATACGTAACAGATGCTGACCCAATAGATACTAATAATTTATAGTCAAACGTGAAGAGGTGCATTGCGTGGAATATAACTGGCCTCGACTGTACTGTATCTCTTAATTCCGTGAGGCATAATTTTAGTTCCTGACCTGTAACAATAAAAAATATATTTATCAACATTATCGTCACCAGCGACCAGCCACCAAAGGAAGATATTGCCAAAATCACCAAATGAGCAGAGGCGTTGGTGATCGCAGTTTGACAATGATATTATATTAAAACGAAGCAGATATGTTATACTAACACTCATGTGCGGAAGTGAAAGTTGGGTATGGCAGAAAAAGCATGAAAGTAGAATAAATGCAGTAGAAATGAGAGCGCTAAGAAGTATGTTAGGAGTGAAATTGAGTGACAGGATAAGAAATAGTGTGATAAGAGATGTTGTGGTGTGAAAGAAGATATTGTCACACGGATTGAGAAAGGGATGCTTAGATGGTTTGGGCATGTAGAGAGGATGAATGAGAGAAGAATGACTAGACAGATCTATAAGACGAGTGTGAAAGGGAACGTTGGAAGAGGAAGGCCTAGACGAATTTACCACGATCAAATCGGGGATGTTCTGAAGAAAGGTCAGGTCAAGAGTACTCTAAACCGACGAGCATGCATGAAAAGATTGATGAATGTGGAAGAAGCGAAAGATGTATGCCAGGATCGTAGTAAGTGGAAGGCCTTGGTCTCTGCCTACCCCGTTGGGAAGGAGGCGTGATAATATGTATGTATGTATGTAGATATGTTATAAGCGGGCGCGTTTCGAAGACTTCGCGTTGCTCGCAACAGATTTAATAGACGAATTAGTATGAACCAAACATATCTATACTTTAAAAGTGTTAAGTTCTTTAATTTTATAGATGGGTGAAAAATCTTACTTATAATCTTATTTGTTACTAACAAATCGGCTATCTTCACGATTCTCTCGGTCGTTCTGTAAGTCTTCTCACAGCATATCACGAGATAAATCTGTAGACACATATAGTAAATGAACTGTATCGTGTTGGCTAATATTTTTAGATTACCATCAGTTCTGTATGCCTGAAACAACAAACACATTAACATTTTATTTGACAACCATAGAATTAATCCTATAATAGATAAGGAAAATAAATAAACTTACCAATACTCCATAAGTGTATGAGACGAGCACATTAAAAAGAGTAACGATGAAAAAAAGAAGCATCATAACACCAACTAATCCCTGAAATCATAAAATTTGATATACTTACAATTCTTTCAATTCTTGCAACAGTGCCGAAATATCGGAAACTCGTAAAAAACAAAGTACGTGGTGTAAACCGTGATATGAACCATGAAAGTCTAAAATCTTGTTACCATAATAAGAAAATTTCAATCCACCACTCTGCCGTTCATAGTATAGTTACAGTAAGTCAGATTTTTGACAAGATTGAGTTAGATATACAGTCGTAATCACGATAACGAGATCTACATCTGACCGTATTTTCTATTCAGGCTTAATTAGCCAAGAAAATACAATATCTCCCTCAAAGCATATTTGCTCATGAATGCTTATAAATAAAGAGGACGTGCTATATTAAATTAGAACTTAAGATGGGGGCCTAGTAGGCTATTTTGTATCACACTGTAGTTCACGCAGGCAGATCCACGGGCATAAAGCTAGTTTCTATAAATTAAGGAATCACTTCGCATAATACCTTGTATCCGAATGAATTATTGATGTATTCAACCTGGTCCAACATCATCAAATAACATTTTTTAAACCACAAAACTTCGAAGCATCTGCAATTGTTTAAGAAGGACTTATTTTTGGACGGAATTACGTCTTTAAAAACTCCTTTCAAGGATTTCTTGCAATTGTAATACTCTTCTAAGACATCACCCATAAATTCCAATCTATTTTTCACTTGGAATATGCTAGATATCTGATCGGAAATACTGATAACAATGAAGAATGAGTTGAATATGTCTAATATATTACAGATGGGCGCTAAAACGTCATTAGCATATACAGCTTGAACAATGAAATTGTTCATATAAGCAAATATAAATGTAATGATGACGAAACTAAAAACTTTTCGAATTGTCCTTTTAGTTCTGCCATAAAAGCTGCCGCCAATTATGTCGTCCACGTAATCGTATATTTTGTAGTATCTCACACGGCTACCACCGGATCTACAGACGACAACTGAATCGATCATGTAATGAACATATCCAATCAGAAATAACATCTGCCCTAAATCACCGAAGTGAATTTTCCTTCTAGTCATATTGTGTGCTACGATTTTCCCATAGACAAATAGAAAATTTAACATGGTTAAAACAACAATTCTAAGTGACCATTTGAAGAATGAAAATATCCACTTTAATTCGTTGTTTTCTCGAACGATCCAATTTAAACCAGCTAGGTTAAGCATCAGATTTATCTCTTGAGAAATATCGTATGCGTCAATGGGATATTTTCTTGGCATTATCGTTTTTAGGTGTATCTGTTTTAGGGTCTGGAAACGGAATGACTGAAGTAGAACGAAACAATAGCATATACAATCGGCTTATGTTAATTTGAATATAACTACCTACAGTATGTTCACTTGTGAAACAGAAAATCTTATATTGATTATTTAAAATACAACCCATCTTACAATGAGGAAAAAAAATACATTTTCAGACGAACTTCAATAATTTTGAATCGGCTTTAAAAAAAGTAGTGACTATCACATAATTAAATATTGTATAAAATACCTACTCTGGTTTTAATTATGAGTAGTAAGTTAGGAATTTTGAGGAACATTTCATTTCATAAGTACGTTTGAAGTTTTTTTTTACAAAGAGAGTGCTTGCTTCCGGTAATTTGCGGCTTAGAGAATGTCGGAAGTCTTGAAAGGAGAGTAATTAATATAGGTATAAGTAATTACAATTTCTTTGTAATTGGTGTAGCATGACATGACTTACGGTTGAAAACTTAGAGCTTATTCCCTTTTATGTGGGTAATTCCAGACACTTTAGCAATTAATTGTCATATGGCTCAGATCTGAGACTAAGCAATGGACCGGTTAATAGAGTACTAAGTATTTTAATGTAATACATAAACAGTACCATTAATCACTATTTTAGCTTATCAGTGATATTAATCACCGCGTATACAGTGCTTCTTCGTGATCAGTTTCTGTCACGAATTTTAAGCAACGATGGGAGCGGTCACTAATTGGATGGGTGACCGTTTGTGACATCATACCTTGAGCGCTTCCGTGCTTCGGAGGGCACGTTAAGCCGTCGGTCCCGGCTGTTATCATGAGATAACAGTCGTTAAGCCCTGTTGGAGGCCTTCGGGCGGCTTGAGAAACGTCCAACGGCGGAGTGATGTTGCCACAGCGTCGCCCTTGCCGTCCACCAACCCGCACTAGGCGAGCGTGGTGGTACTAAGGCCTTAAGCCCTCTCCTTAAAAAGGAGAGAGACCCGTGCTCAGCAGTGAGCGAAAATGGGTTGTTACTTTACTTTTATACAGTGATAATAAAAATACAAAGAGTTTTGAGATTCTCGTTCCACGGAGGACAAAAATACGCGCTTTTTTTTTAATTTTCTTACCGTACACTGAAAAATTACGTTATTTGTATTCAAACATTTTTTTACTTTTACTATCATAATGATTTAAACTAAATGGTCACTATAAAAGGAATTAGTTTAAATGATTTTAATATTTTATTCCTAGAATAAAAGAATCCGATGCCTGAGTCGGTACTCGAACCGAGAACCTATCGCTTACCGGATGACTGCTCTAACCATTGCTCTACCCAAATATTAGATTAGAAGATATAATTCTAATAAGTAATAATTCTTACAGACGAGTATTATATCGTAATCACAGAACATGAAAAGAGGTTAGATAGGCTGTCATGCGCCATTTGTATGAGAAACAATGTTGCCACTTGCGTCCCTCTGCACATAAACGAGTTCCAAGAACGCATATTAAGCGAATTCTTTGACATCGCGCAAACAATGGGACTACTGTTTCTTTGCTCACCAGTTGGCGCCCTTGTAGACTGAGGTCCGGAGGTATAGCTGTCAAAGGCGATTGGCGCCGAAACAAAGTGTTATATCTTGAATATAATTAAGGTTTATTATTTATAAATAACTATCTTAATATCAACAAACTAACTTCTGATATAGTTGCTCTTGAGGCCGCCTATTTTTGCGCTCTTTCTTAATTCCGCTTTCAAAGCGTTCACATTAATCGCCAAATAATGCGATAATTTTACGAAAGAGATCACTTTCCAGCAGGTAAATTAAAGAAATTATAATTTATGTAACGAAGCCCGCTTAAACCAGTGACAAGTGAATGTTATTGGAGCGCCTCTAGTGGCAAATTCACTAGCGATAGCCCCCATTGGGTCGCGCTAAGTCAAAAGAAACCGCTCACTTACAAGCATTTGCTCATAAACTCTGTAGCGTACCTGCCCTGCCTACATAGCCTTTCTACCCTTTTTCATGTTCTGTGATTGTAAAAATGGTAAATGTGTTACTCTACGGATGTTAATAAAATAATATACTTTTAGAACACACTTTAAACCACACTCCAATACAATTTCGCTGCATGAATATGTAATTTATTGCATTGATTGCCCCGTGTCATATTATTATGATCCCCATACTTCCAATTTATGCATAGTAAAATATTTTATTGCCCATTGCGTTTCCAATTAGCATTATGGTGTAATATATTGGATTTAGGTTTCAATGATTTAGCAATTCAACAAATATTATGTCAAAGTAGTATTATGCAATGAATTATAACAGGTAATCATCATCATCGTTATCGTCATCACCATCATCAATCGATATAATATACTTAGTCTTGAACAACTCTACAAAAGTATGATTCAGATTTGAGCAGTACAGATTATTTAGCAACTTAATTGCAATTATAATATGAGTATTTAAACTTGAAAAATTATGTCTCAGGCAGGACTCGAACCCGCATCTCCATGTATACAGCCGCGGTGCTTTACCAATTTAGCCACCGAGACGCTACGTCACACGCGTTAATTTTTCAAGTATTCTTATCGCTGTAAGCCAGCGTAGTTTCATCAAATGTTAGGAGATTTGCACACTTGACACCCGAAAGAAACATATTTACATGTTTGACAGTCAATAAAGATCTTAAGATGAAACAGCTATTTAAATACTTTTGTGATATTTTAGCAACTTAATTGCAATTAGCATACAAAAGTACGAACGTAGAGAAAAGACCCTGCTACCCGTTTTCGTTTAGTGGTACCTAGTACTCCTTCAGTCGTATTTACAAATCAATAGAAAGAGAACAAGTAGTACTACTCTACTTTTGTGCCGATCACACGGTACAACAACATACATTTACGCACTTAAAATAATATTTCTACATGAAACAAAAAATCTATAATATCTTCTTGCATTTTGTATAACATTTCCTTTAAGTCTGGTGACAGAGCTTTCAAATTACCTATTTGCAGACCTCCGAAGTACCTTCATTTTACGAATTTCATATTGCGACAGAAACCAGAACCAACGGCTCAACTCTCCCACTCATCTCTCTCTCACTCTCCAAACTCATCCACATTGAAAACGTTAAAAACCTAATAAGAACAACCACAAATATATTATCCTCTGAATTATTGGGCAAAAACACAAACATTGGCTAATGTTGGCCGCCATTGCGGGTAAAACAAAAACTTGACCCGAATAACGTGGGCGTGAATGCCTTTTTTCATCCACATCATTTGGGTCCAAATTGTTTGTTGATGTTTGGTCTAAGTTACGAAAGGATACCATTTCTGTTACAATTACCACACCTTATCTTATTGGCAATCAAACGTCTTTCATGAAGTGAAAGATTTATCTAAATATAAATCTTTATTCATACAGTTTGTGTGAATTCAAGAAACCAATTCAACAAATTTTCGAACATTGCTCGGGTTTGTGATCTCGCATTTAGAAAGCTTGGTGACTATGCCTAGGCCGTTACAAGAAATCAATAAACCTTCATATTATTGTGCTGTGAAAGAGCTTTGATTGTTCACATAATTATTAACCGACTCCAAAAAAAGGAGAAGATTCTGTCATCCATGTTCATCTGTATATTTGTTTTTTATCAAAGTGGTTTATTTCACAAATATTGGAACCATATTTAGTAAACACAACGTCTAAACGAATGCTAGCGATAAGTAAAAATGCACAGCGCAAGCTGTTAATGCAAAATCAAAAGATTTTTTGTAACATCCAATGAAAAAACGCGTTACCGATAACTAACAAAGCACAGCGCCATCTGCTTGTAAGAAACTAAACCAAAGGATTTTCGCATCATCTAATTTTATTAACATTTATTTTTAAAGAAGTTGACAATTGAATAGTTCGTCATCGACTTGACCGAAGCAATGGTAGATTAAAATACTGGACGTTACAAAAATGAAACTAATTTCACTGGCCTCCGTAAGCCATTGAAGCCTAAATCAAGATTACGTTTGGACCACGGCTACATATAAAGTGCTATCTCAATGTGCGGGTTTTCTACGATGTTTTCTTTCATCACCGAGTATTTAAAAAAATAAGTAGCTCCCGTGATCATTTGACGACCATTTGGATCAGCGTTAGTAAACGCTGCTTCTGAGCCATGGGTCGCGGGTTCGATCCCCGCAAATTACAAATATTTGTGTGCATGAACATGTCTGTTTGTACTGGTCTGGGTGTTTGCTATGTATTATAAGTATGTTATTACAAATAAAAAGTATGTAAGTAATTTTATCGGTTGTCTAGTACCCCATACGACAGGGTACTTAATAGTAGCTTAATTTGGGACTAGATGGCTCTGTGTGGCCCAGTGAGGCATTAAATATTATTATCATGGCGCTTGCAACATATCGGAAATATATATACAACAATAAATAAGGTACATGGTACGAGTATAAACCCCGAATCAAATAACTCTAGTGATAGTGACCATGAAAGTTAAAATCAGTATAATTTTTCGTTCTATGATTTCAATTCACGAAGTCACGACCGAGTGGAAAAGCTTGAATCACTAGCTTGTTTCAAATTTTGCGTGAAGGACCTATTACAAGGGAACCGTTCTTTTTCGGGATTAAAATCGGCCTATGTGCTATTTCTGGCTATAATTTGAAAGAAAGAAGGAAATAAATAAAAATATTTTATTGGTAGTACATGCAGAGAATGCCAAAAAACTTTATGTAGTATTAGTATTTGTGCTTCTATAATTTATGCGATCCAATATGGACGCGTGCTGGGCTTAAAGGCAGTGATTGACTTAGTCGGAATATTATAAAAGACATCAAATGATGATATTACGTATGTATATATCATCACACAAATAAAATAGGCACTTACAAACACGAATGCTGCGATGTTAGTCAAAATGGTTTCCACTCAGCGGATTTCCACGGAAGAAGTAGCCATGTCGCTGGTTTTCTGTGTAAAACATAGGGATTGAGAAGCCAGCGGCCCACGCAAACAGATAACATTTTAAACAAATAAAAAAATATATATAAATGTGTTAATTTGTATAAAAAATTACATACAAATTCACACATTTATATTTGCGAGTGTGTGTGTGCGTTTGTAGGTGTGTGGAATCATTTTTCTTAGTGCTGAATTTAAATCCAATGCATATAGCCGATCTGAAGTGATTGGATAACAAACAAAAAAAATTTAGATAATATCACATACGTTCTTCTAATCCCAATTTGAATAACTATTTCAAGCTCTCGTATTTTGGAAATCAAAAACAATGAAGGTACCACAAACACCTAGACCCGAGAAAATGTGGAGATACACTTTTTTCTACATTGACCCGTCCGGGAATCGAACCCGGGACCTCTGAGCAAGCGACAAAACGAAAACCTGTGTGCATGCCACTCCGCCACGAACTCTCAACCACCATTCGAATTTATAGCATTAAATAAGAAAGGAAACTCCATTCAACTTCATTAATCAATTGTTATTGATTGTTTAATTTATTTAATTAATTTTACTGTACCCTGTCACGACGCGACGTTACCCTGTCATTACGTTTTTGACGCTATGAACTTTTCCCGGTAATAAATGACTTTAGTGATCAAATATTTTATCCTAACCCAAATTTTGAGATTACAGTCATTAAGCCCTGTTGGAGGCCTTCGGGCGGCTTGAGAAACGTCCAACGGCGGAGTGATGTTGCCACAGCGTCGCCCCCGCTGTCCACCAACCCGCACTAGGCCAGCGTGGTGGTACTAAGGCCCTCTCCTTAAAAAGGAGAGAGACCCGTGCTCAGCAGTGAGCGAAAATGGGTTGATACTTTTTAATTTTACTGTTTTTTTAAGCTTTAAGATATATTTATTGTTATTAGATACTCTTTAAGGCACGGAAGTCTGGGAGAGCTGTACCGCTTTTTGTTTAATGTATCGTATTTTGTTACAAATGAGGCTTAAGTGATTAATTATAGTAATAAACAGTGGCTTATTTATTTAGGTATACTTATGCATAATTACTTTTCCAATATAAGGGTACTGATTTGGAATCAAACAAATTTAATTTAACTCAAAAACTAAATTTTGGCGGTATTGAATTGAATTGACTTAATTAGCGAAAATAAATGTTTGTAACAGAAAATTGTTTGAAAAAAAAGAACTGCTGAAAGTAGTCAAGCAACATACAATAGCGTCTATTTTCATACATACATACATAAATTCAAACTAAAATTGAAACCAAAATGATATAAGTCACCTCGATACAATTACAAGTCACCTCGAAAACAATGCAGTAAAAAAAGGGTAGTAATTAAAACGCCTTCTTTTTAATAGCATTATGTGCTTTAAAAAATCTGCATTGCATTCTAAATTACTAAGTCAGCCGCTATTAATGCGCGTCTGAATAATACTGTCTCGACCACTAGGTATCTTCTATGTGAGCCACTATAAATCTAACTCATCATGGTGGTTATTATTTAGCATCTAAATTTGTAACACACATTCAAATAGTAAACTTCTTAAATATTTATTATATGGCACCAAAATAATAACTCTATTAGCTTCTAACTTAATAACTCAGTGCGTTTAAAATATAACTCGTCATACATTGATTAAACGTCAAAAATATCTAAAAATTACCATCAAATACTATATTATGAAAGCAACTAATATTAGTTAGGAACTATTAAGCCCGAACAAAATAAAAAACCTTATTTAAATAAATCAACTTTTTATCAAGACATTTCTAATAAATACTCGTACTTATGTAATTAAAAAGATAAGAAAAATAATAAACCATTATTGGATTATTAAAGCTGCTCGCGCTTTCGTTGGCCTTCCACGCTTTCTTTTTAGTCAAAGCGGTTGCGCTTTTGCCTCTGATAGTGGGGTTCCGTATTTCAGTCTGATTGCAAGACCTATCACATGCTTGCAGATGTACTTGCGATAAAAGTCTGGGCAATCACAGGAACTAGTAATCCAGTCGCTCTGAGTGTTTGGTAGTGTGTAACGTACCAAGATGAAAAAAAAACTTTTTTGTATTCGTCAAATGGCTTCAATACTCGTATTTTCTCAGCTTGATTATTTTTGGAGTCTTTGCATGGAATCAAATAGGTGTTGCTGCCTGGGGTCGATTGTACAACTTTAATTTTGGTATCAGTTTTAGCCCCTTGATATCCAGTTGTCCAATCAGACAACTGCAATTCAGGTTGTATCGCGAAGGGCTGTTCTGTTGCTTGTTGTGACAGGTTGGTAGCTCGTCGGTTCACTAATGATGATCTCTGATTGGTGCAAATGGCCGCTCGCTGTCGTATCGTGCACTCGCGCCAAATTTAAAAGAGGCTATTTTCACGATTTTAGAATTATGATGTATCATTTTACATGCTAAGTTATAATATATGATGTTGCTTATTGAAGCTGTAGATTATAGTTTTTGAGGAGCTTGTGTCGATGCTGTAAAACTTAAAATGGTGTTAAGTTGTAAAATCCGTGGCTGAATTACTCGTAGTACAATAAGTGTCAAGTTATTAATCAGAAGGACAAGTTAAAATAATTGTTGATCTTTACATGCCGCTTTGTTTAAAATATTTTGTGGGCGTTGTAAAAAAGATGAATTAGTTTATTAGGGGCTAATATATTTTCCGGTGGCTTGGTTATAAAAAAAGAAGTTTAATCACGTGGCCAATTAAAAAATCTGTGGATGTACTTATAATTCCTCGTAAAAAAATAGCTGCTTAACTATGTGTGTCAAAATCTATAATAAAATACTGGGTGTTTCACAATCGCTGAGTAAAGTTCTGGGTAAGCTACTTCGACCCTATCTGCTCAGTAAACTATTTTTCACGTTTCACAATCCCTGAGTAGGGTTAATCAACACTTTATCTGCTCGTTAAGTTAACCACCGGATGCACTGCCAAGTAGCCTTTTACTTGACAAGTAAATTTAAAAAGATAACCTCAAATACGTCATTTCCAAATTTTCATCAACAACAAGTTATTTTATTATTAGGGGTTAAAGTATGAAATTGCCGTTTTGTATGGACAAAATCGAGAAAAGTCATTTTTCCATACTATCAATTTTTTAGTTTTTTTAAAAACCGTTTTCGATGCAATTAAAGGTGAAAGTTAGATGGTTATAAAGCTACGCATCATAGTATTTAAATTTCTGAAAATCAAAGTATATAATACAAATATACTTAATTGAAGCAAGAAGGTCAGCTGACACATTGTAAGGGGTCTTTTCAACGACTTACTTTGAAGTAATAGGCACTAGTATTGCATTTTTTTTTTAGTCAAAAGTTACTTTATTTAGTTTTTGATACAATACGAAAAGAATTACGCAATAATATGACTATACTTAAGAGCTATAAACAAAATAAAAAGTGGGAAAATAATCGGCAATTTCATACTTTAACCCCTATTATTTAAATGGACAGTTTTGCAGTCATTGTAAAATAACAGAATGTTCGTTATGGTAAATTCAATGCAAACAAAATCACCACACAAAAAGTAACAAACGTCGGCAAATTTGACATTTGTCATTTACTGACTAACTGGCGTTGACTCGACATAGACTTTTTGTTGAAACCTCGTTGCGTTCCATTCTTACAGAAACATTGATTTTATAAAAGGTTAAATGACTCATTTACATTACAGTGTAAACATGTTTTGTACGAATTTATTGTTTTTAGTACTTATAATTATAACAAAAAATATTTTTTATGATAATTCTGTGATTACTATACTTTATAGAAATACATTAATTATTCTTACCTTGAAATGAAATATATAATTATATAATCTTCACTTTAATTTACTGATTGGATGATTGTGAAATGCAAAGAAAGTTAACGAAAGGATTTAACCTCTATGTAATTAACTCGTTGAGTAACTACTTAAGCCTTTACTTAATGATTGTGAAACAGACCCTTAAAACTTTAATAACTTTAGAAAACATTTGAGTAAATGGTTCTATCACTTACTCTTTATGACTTAAAAGAGTTCTCTGAGAGTGTAGGGTAGAAATGTTATTGGTTTTTCTATAGGTTATTACCGCCTTTATGAAATAAGCTTTTGTGAAATAAGTATTTTTGTAATCTTGTATTTTTTGTAATTTTGCATGCTAATTAATTTTGGCTAAACATGTATGGTTTTTATTGTCTGTAACATCTTTTTACACTTGTTTACTCGCAAATAAATTATTGATATTAATATAAACAACTACAATATAATGGAAGAAGAAACATGTCAGCTTTGATTTGAATAATATTTCAAATTGTTATTCAATTGGCTTGGAATCCTCTTTGTGTATTCTGGAATCCTACATCCAGCCGTAAAGCAGACCTATATAGTGATTGTTTGCTGACTTCTTGAAAATTACTAAATAAAACAAATAAATAACTGAATATGCACAACTTTACATACCTACATGCCACTATTGAGTTAAAGAACTATTTAAAGCACTCGTATTTTACATATCAGAAACAACGAAGGTACCACAAACACCACCCGAGAAAATGTAGAAAAACACTTTTTTTCTATATTGACCAGGAATCGAACCCGGGACCTCAGAACAGGTGACACCTTGAAAACCGGTATGTACTCCGCCACGGAGGTCGTGGCGGAGTACGTACACAGCAGTACGATATAGTTGCTTGTTTATGAGCCAGAATCATCAGTATCACCAGCATGATCCATTCTATAGCTGAAAGAAGATTCTATAGCTGGAAGAAGAAGGATTTCGCCATTATCGCCACGCTTGGCAGGCGGGTTGGCGATCATAGTTTGACCAATGTCTGAAAAAGAAAAAAGACGATGCTACCCGTCTTTTTAGTCGCATCTTACGACGCATAGGTTTTTTTATGTGCCAGCGCCACAGGACACCTGACGTTCGTGAAACAAAACCGTTGAAGATGTGAAAATATATCTACAATTATTACAGTATCATAGATGCAACATACTGACAGAGTGCTTGATGACGCAGCGATTGCCGCGCCTCGCTCGCACAATAAGAGAGATTTAGCTTAATTACCCACAACACAATAGGCGTTTGGGCTACGAAACGTGCGTTTTTGTTACGATAATTTACCAAAGTTCTTCATTGCACCATGTCGTTACAAGGTGTTAGTTGCCAATAAATTTGAATGAAACAAGTTGAATGAATGAATGAATGAATGAATACTCTTTATTGTACACAAATAAAAAACAGTTATTAGCAGATGATTTTACACAGAAATATGTACAATATAGGCGGTCTTATCGCTTATGAGCGATCTCTTCCAGACAACCTTTTGGTGAAAGTAAAATACAAGTTCTTATTAGACTACGTATTACATATTCAGTATTACCTTTAAGAGTTAGACTATAGCAGGGCCGCATTTCAAAATTCAAAATACATACAGTAGTGCCCTACATACTGTAATATTCACCATTCCATAATTTTATAGAAAAATATCTGAGCATTCTAAGCCCTAACTACGACCTCCGTGGTGCAGTGGCGTACACACCGGTTTTCAAAGTGTCGCCTGCTCCGAGGTCCCGGGTTTGATTCCCGGATTTTCCCGGGTCTGGGTGTTTGTGGTACCTTCGTTGTTTCTGGTTTTCAATTGGGATCAGAACAATTTATGTGATGTTGTCCACATTTATTTATATATTTAAAAACAATCGGTTTTACCCAACTATCCTACTGGTAATGATTAGAGATCAAAAACTGACATCAATCTATTTTTGTTTTATTGCAACTATATTAAAAGATATTCGCTTCAAATTAAAAGCCTCTTAATTTTTTGTTGGCTGAAAAAGTATTTTATAATGGTGGAGACCATGTTACGATCGCAATTATGTTTTGTTATTTTAATTCTCAATTCGAATAGTATTTAATCAGCTTCAACAGTCCACCACTAGGCCACATAATATTAGGGCGTGGCTTAGTAGGATTTTAGCCATAAAAGCAACGCTTATTAGGTGTGGGCCTATTCCACCCAGGGGCGTATATTATAACTCAGCGCTTTGTGCCTGTAAGATTTGCCGTTCAATAAATGAATGGAAAAATACCTAAAACATCCTTGGCCTAAGTATTCCCGAATTTACCGAGTCACGACGTTCTCCCACTACCGACTCGGCTTCGCGTTTTGGTCTATCAAACCTAAAATATAAAGTAGATTTCTGTGTTTGTAAGGTAAGCTTATTCTTTTTAAAATTCTTTAGGAGAATATAAGAAGAAAGACTAATAGAGGAAAAATAAAAAAAGAGAAAGTATGATATATGAAAAAGAATAATATGAGATGAAGAAGAATAGTATGTATGGCAAATAGGCGCAAAAAACTAAGCACAAGATTCTGTTTACATATGGCCCTGTTGACCCTATGGTAAATACGCCCCTGGGCTATTGGTCTTGTCTCACTTATTCACTAAAGATTATAAAGTTGAGATTGCCAATTGCTCAGGGGTTCTTTCCTGCAGTTCTGATTTAGTCGGAACCCGTAAGAAAAGATGGCCGTTGACATTTGGTACTCTATGGTTGCAAAAACGCGTTTTTCATAGCCCACTCAGTGGTAAGCGATTAAGGCCAGGTGTACACTCGTCGGTGTCATTCCATCATGTCGGACTGTCGGAGTGTCGGGTACACGCACGATTCATTTTTGGCGAACGATGATGAGACAGAATCCGAGGAAATGTTTGCGGAAGTGTTGCTTTTACTATGAGCGTGGGTGAATAGAGAAAATGTCGTAGGCTTTTGTGTAGGATAAACGTATGACAAACACCGCCACATTTCCTTACAACGTGAGAAATGAAGAATCTTTATATCTATACGAAATTGAAGTGATAACGCTCAGAGATCATGATCTCATTGACCATGGTCAATCTAGTTTTACCACAATAACTTAGAGCAGTATCAGATGGCGTATAATTGGAATGAAAGATAATCTATATATAAAAGAAAGTCGTGTTATCAATAACTCGAAAAAGGCTGTACCGTTTTTTTTTATTTTTGTGTTTTTGGATGTGTCTTCGTCGGGAATAGGATAATAAGTATTTAAAACATTAAAAGTTAACGTTAAAAATAGATCAATAAAATGTATTTTTCTTATTTTTTTCCAACCACGCCATATATGATGACAATGACATTAAAGACTTCAAAATCAAATACTATTCAGAGGCGATACGAAGTTCGCGGGGTCCGCTAGTTATTTAGGGAATTAGATCTTACATTGATTTAACCCGACGTTTCGAACGCTTACATCGTTCGTGACCATGGCTACCGGTGGCCCGTTCGTAATGTAAGGAGAAGTCAAAACATAATGTAAGTAAAAAAAGTAAATAAAAAGTAAGTAACAACCCATTTCGTCCACTGCTGAGCACGGGTCTCCCTCCTTTTTATGGGGAGGGGTTAAGACCTTAGTTCCACCACGCTGGCCTAGTGCGGGTTGGTGGACGGCGAGGGCGACGCTGTGGCAACATCACCCCGCCGTTGGACATTCCTCAAGCCGCCCGAAGGCCTCCAACAGAGCTTAACGACTGTTATCTTGTGACAACAGCCGGCACCGGCTTAACGTTCCCCTTCGAAGCACGGAAGCGCTCATGGTATGATGCCACAAACGGTCACCCATCCAACTAGTGACCTCTCCCAGCGTTGCTTAACATTAGTGACAGATGCTGATCACTAATAAGCATTGGGCTATGAGCGCTTAATGTAAGTAACAAATTAATTTAACGGAATTCTGACCCGTTAGTAAATCTTTTCATTTAATGTTTAGTTTTCGCGTAAATTCAAGAACCAAAATATTGTTGAGTTTTTTATTTTCTAATGATTAAAAACGCGTTTTTTACGAAACTAACCAATCTCTGTTTAAATGTTATAATCAAGATCTGTCTATGGTTCATATTAGGAGTTGCTACTGCCCGTGACCTTGTACGTGAGGAATTTCTTCTATTAGGAATACTACATTTTTTCGAGTTTAAAATCATACTGATCTGCTAAACCGCTTCATCCTGGTTGAGTAACAAACATCAATCCAAATTCTTGCATTTATTATATAATAAAAAAGTAAAGTAACAGCCTATAATCATTCCACTGCAGGGAAAAGGCCTCCATCATTGAATTCAAGTTACCACAACAATGATGGGTACTGGCATATTCACCACGCTAGCCAAATGCGGGTTGGTGATCACAAACCCGAGGAACGTTCGGAAATTCAAAACTTTTTGTTGCCCGACCCGGGGATCAAACCTGGGACCCCGAGATCTTGGCCCGATATTTAAACCACTAGACCTACGGGGCAATTTTATAAGTTAGCTTTAAATTACCTTTTTTTTAATAATTAATTTCTACATTTTCAGTACATAATATTTTGGACTAAATCATCTCATGCAGCATGTACTAAACTTATATAATATCATCAGACCGAACCCACGTTTTTTGAACTAAAAATTGACTTTTAAATCGCATAAAACGTTTCTTTTATTCTACCCAATAGCCGCTATCAACCGAAACAGATTTGGAGTACCAAATATTCCCATGAACGAATTGACTGCTATAAAAGTATTTAAAAGTGTGTATATTCGTTTCGTTTTCGTCAAATTCTGCGCCAGTAAAAATGGTGGGTAAACTTTGGAGAATCCATTTTAAAATCGGCTTCCGAGCTCGACTCAATCGCGGAACTGTGTTGCGGAGCATAATGTAGTATCTGGCCATTACAAATCCACTTTTGAACTGCCTAGTTACCTACCCGGTAACTACCCAAAAAATACTTGCTTTTTTAATTGGAAATCATACCACGGCAGAGGCTTGTCAGTGGTGGTAACTTGGAAAATTCTGATACGAGACTATCCTACAGGGAAAATCATACCCCATCAATTTCCCGTTCTCAAAGAAAATAAAAGAAGACAGGTTTTGCAATCACAGTTTGGACAATGCAATGACAATTGACGACCATTTGGATTAGCGGTGGTAAACGCTGCTTCTGAGCCATGGATCGCGGGTTCGATCCCCGCACAGTACAACTATTTGTGTGCATGAACATGTCTTTTCTATGTATTATAAGTATGTATTTACAAAAAAAAGTACCTATATAAGTAAGTTTATCGGTTGTCTAGTACCCCATACGACAGGGTACTTTAAAGTAGCTTAATTTGGGACTAGATGGCTCTGTGTGGCCCAGTGAGGCATGTCTTAAAATATTTATTTATTGATTTATTTAACGCTGGCGTGAAGACTCTTCTTTCCTTTGGTCACCCCTTACAACGCTGCTAGGCTAGAGAAAGGTGATGCTATTTTACGACAATTTTTGTGTTGACACCACACGGCAACTTACCGCAAACTTAACCAAGTATATGGTTTACCGGATAGGAGAATTCCTTTAGTTTGTGATAGACTGTACTGTGGTTAAGTTCATCTGCTGATACTTTACCATGGTAATCTAGTAGCTTTATAATCACGCAATTAGGATACATGACTTTTACAAAACAGTACTTAAAAATGTATTGCAACATCTCTCTTCACCTTAGATAAAACCAGCACATGGGAGTCCCTCGAACACTGAGGCTTTCGTATCACCAAAACAATAATACTGATATAACAACAAATTTACGGTTTAAGGTTTGTTTCCTAAACAAGTGCTACAAGGTATTGCTTCTTACCAAATTTTATTATTCTAAATGAACGGAAAAAACCCAACAGGTTTTCTATACGATGTTGATGAAATGCGACGTAAACTATCATATTATCTTTTGATCGCATAAACTTAAAGATTTCTTTTTTTTTCTGCCAACAATGAGACCTCGTTAGGCTGGGAGATAGATAAAGAGGAGAGAAAGAGAGAAACAGCAAAATAATATATGATAACACAACTTTTGCAACTGCATTTATTTATCGAACCTGCAAAATTGGCCCAAACCATAGAAAGCTAATTTATTTCGATGTTCCATTATTTAATTAGAAAGCTTCATAGCCGTTACCGCTTCCCCCTCCACGGCAGCTGAACTGGTTTATTCAATTCCAACGGTTCGATTGCGTGTACTCGACCGTGTACGTGCCGAAATTATTGTTGTTGTCGAAAACTCAGCGTTGTGTGTCATTTTCCATGCACTATGGTGTAGCTTTGCAACATTTTTTTTAACCCAGTTTGAGTCAATGCTGTTAGTCAATAATAAGAATCTGATTTTAGTCTTTAGTTTTATTTTTATTTTAGGTTACGGTAAGTTACTTACAATAATTACTTTGTCGCATATTTTTCTTATATTGAGTACGATTCAAATACCACAAAATAGTTCTTAATAAAGAATTGATGATCAATTAGTATATCTATTGTTAACATTATCAGTTTCGATCGGATATTAAATAAGACTTTAAATCATAATTAACATTAAAAAACAAAACATTTGAACATAAGAATATCAATAGTAAGTACTACCGTTGATATTTAATAATTATATATTTTAATCGCGTTTACTTGGAGATTTGTTTTTTTTTACCGGAATGAGGCATTGGTCGACTGAGAGAGAGAGAAAGAGAGAGTGGAAGAGAGAGAATATCAATGAATATTTAAAGCATACGCTGCTATAACATTTTCATGTACAATTTATGGAACTTGTGAACTGGAGTCATACCATAATTGAAAGCAAATTTATTTCGATGTTTCATAATTTAATTATTAAGCTATTTAGCCGTTACCGCTTCCCCCTGCACGGCAGCAGCACTGGTTTATTCAATTCCAACGGTTCGATTGCGTGTACTCGACCGTGTACGTGCCAAAATTATTGTTGTTGTCGAAAACTCAGCGTTGTGTGTCATTTTCCATGCACTGCGGTGTAGCCAGAGGTGGTGTTTTTTTAACCCAGTTTGAGTCTATGCTGTTAGTCAATAATATGGATCTAATATTGGTATTGAGTTATAATTTTAGGTAAGTTACATACTAATAATTACTTAGTCGTTCTTCTATATAGTACGCTTCAAGAACAATAATTTATAAAGAACAACGATCCGTTAGTCTAGTGTTCTAATACCGGGTCATGATCTCGGGGTCCCCAGTTCGATCCCCGGGTCGGGCAACAAAAGTTTCGAATTTTCGAACATTGCTCGGATTTGTATTCACCATTTGCATTAGACGGAGTCATCAAGTCACGACCACATCATGAATCAAGTCTCTTTTAATTTTGCATTTAGTAATATATGTAGTAAGTAGGCTAGGTAGTCCTTAGAGGCAGCGTTTTTGAGTTTTTAAAACACGTCTGAGACTTATAAAACTAGTGATAAGAGTGTAATCTAGCCTTTTTAATTAACTTGGCTCGATAAAAAAAACACAATCCTACACCTGTTATGATTTTTCAATATTACGACTAAACTACGGGCATTTTAAATAAAATTTAATGCTTATTTAAAGCTACTAAATATTAATTATTAGACACATTCGCAGAGTTTGATATTAACATACACACACGAAACCAAAATACGCGAGTCGAGCGAGGCGGCTCGTCACGCCCGTCCTGTCGCGCTATAACGAACTACCTGGCCTTAATAAACAGTTTTTTAAAAACAATTTATTAGTATTTTTTATGTTCAGTTGGCAGTGCCCCTTCGGAACAAGTCTACATTACTGTGAAGGAAGACTCCATTAAATTTATTGTACACATGGCTTTGGATAAGCTTTGGGATTGAGAGACATTCGCTTGGCAAATCTCTCTTACAATTTATTATCATCTTTCAAGGCTACTGAATCACTTAAGCGTAAACCGCAACTTTTTGCGACGTATAGGTTAGGTTGATACGGAAATGAAGATGATGGGAGAATTTTTATTATACAGCGTATTAAATAAATGGTTTGTCATGCCGAAATCAGCATATTTTATGTTATGTATATTATGCACATAAATACTGTGGTAAATTCAGTATACAAAACGGAATCTAAAAATTTTACTTTGTATGAAAATAAAATAAATATTTTAAAGTGATGATATCAAATTTCTGACTCAACCATAGTATTTAATGCATTTTTTTTTATAATTAATGGGCTTGATCTTGACTACATACTTAACTCTACGGTTAGAAGAAGCATAAGATGGGGCGAGCTTACCCAGAGGCACTGTTCTCCCATACACCTGCGGAACACAGAAAAACTGTTTGGCGCTGGACTCCGGCAGGAGGATGGTAGCATCTAGGCAGTCTCTTACGAAGCCTATCATCGCAGAGGGATCTGTTAGCCTTCATCATTGGTTAGAAAATCAAAGATGTCTTTGCCCAGGGTGGACACCTAGGAGGTAGATCCCACCACCCCAACATGAGCTGGCTTCGGCTTGTTATATCCTGTATAAAAGAAGATACGGAAGTCTTTATCCAAGTTACTTGTCTATCAAATACATATAAGGGACAATGAAAACCTTGCATGATATTGATAGAGACAGTATTTATTGCAGAAAATTCATACTAATTAACTAATAGTATAAATGCAAAAATTTGTAAGTGTGTTTGTCTGTATTACCTTTTTAAAACTTCAACCAAAGAACTAAAAGGAAATTTGGTGAAGATATAATAGTACCTTGCTAGACATGGACTACTAGCATATCTAGGTAAATATTACATGTAAAAAGTAATAGATTACATTGTTTAGTTTATGTACTAATAGTAGGTATAATGTTCGTCCATTTTAATCTATAATTAATATTATAAAGCTGAAGAGTTTGTTTGTTTGAACGCGCTAATCTCAGGAAGTACTGGTTCGAATTGAAAAATTATTTTTGCGTTGGATAGTAGAGATAGATTTATCGAGGAAGGCTTTAGGCTATATAACATCACACTGCGACCAATAGGAGCGAAGCATCAGTGAAAAATGTTGCAAAAATAATCGCAATCATAATAACAGAAATTGACGCGTACGAAGTCGCGGGCAACAACTAGTTTATTATACACGGTGCATTTTTCACCACTTTGAAAACGAAGTCCACGTTATGTAACCATTATGTCTAACGCCTTGGCAGTTTTTTTTTTATCAAATTTTTTTTTTTAGAAAAGATGAACTTATTGGTTTAGCTATTTATTCTGAAACACGCTGTGAAGCGCACAGATGTAGATGTGTAAGGTTCATTTATTCGGAACCCCGCCGCAACAAAATAATACGTCTGTGCGCGTCACAGTGGGTTACAAAATTAAAGAGTAAATAAATTATCGATAATTTAAGATTTTTCAAAAAATATACAAAATTTAAAGTGTTGTAGCCGATGTGAGGTTCAGGAGGATACGTAGTAGCGTCGCCACCAAACGAAAGACTGCTTTTGCTTAAGCGCGTTTATTAGAGCACAAACCAATTGCAGACAGTATTAGACTTATATAATAGTGGACCGGCTCTAAGTTGCACTAGCGTGCAAGCAATAGTCCAGTGCCGCGTAAGTAATGTGTTTCCTTAAAGACTCCGAAAGTTAAAATAGCTTGGAAGCGTTCAGAGTGCAGTAGGCGAGATTACTTGACTTCATACAAATCGAATTCCCTATTTAAAGAAATCGGGGCGTCCAAGTTCTTGTACGATTCAAGTGACTACCAGCGCCATTTAGTATCTAGTGAAACTAACATATGAGAATTCATGAGTGTTACATACTCCCCCTCTGTCTCCGATAGTCGTCCCGACAAGGAAGACAGGATAAGGGTGCAGTTAAGAAGCCTTCTTTTCATTGCAGTCGCTCCAGTCGGCTCAAGTATGCTGTGGGTTAACGATCTCATAGGAGGACGGTCCAAGTCTTCTCATCACGATGCAGGATCTATCACGATGAGATGTTTCTTTGCTTCTTTTATGGTTTCTTCATAATGTAACAATTAGTGCATTTAACAGGACTTTCATTTTCGTCCTCCCCCTGGACTCAAACTACTTGAAAAGCATAGCTCCTAGCGTTCGATTTCAAAATAAAATTATTTGAGGGATCATAATTATCTCAATGCCCCATTAGGTTCAATAGCTTGAATGCCAGTTTGGAGCGTTTGAGAGGAATATCTTAATGCCCAATAAGGTTCAATAGCTTGAATGCCAGTTTGGAGCGTTTAAGAGGAATATCTTAATGCCCAATAAGGTTCAATAGCTCGAATGCCAGTTTGGAGCGTTTAAGATACCCTAAAATATCTTCTTCTTTGCTTCAATCTTCTTAAAACTATTAGTGTAGCGAGGAATGCTTCTACTGTTCCCGAACTCTGAATACCATTGTAGTTCGACTTGTAGTTCGACTTGCACGAAGCGATGGTTCTGCGGCGGTTACCATGGTATTAATCAGTCTGTAGAACTGCTCGTCGGAGAGGTTGACGCTCATCTTGCGTTGACGTTCAGTTGTGGTGTAGTCTCGACGAGTCGTAGTAATCCCCCCAAACTTTGTGAATACTAATCTCGGGTCGTGTCGGCCCCACGTTGGGCGCCAGATTGTAGCCGATGTGAGGTTCAGGAGGATACGTAGTAGCGTCGCCGCCAAACGTAAGACTGCTTTTGCTTAAGCGCGTTTATTAGAGCACAAACCAATTGCAGACAGTATTAGACTTATATAATAGTGGACCGGCTCTAAGTTGCACTAGCGTGCAAGCAATAGTCCAGTGCCGCGTAAGTAATGTGTTTCCTTAAAGACTCCGAAAGTTCCAATAGCTTGGAAGCGTTCAGAGTGCAGTAGGCGAGATTACTTGACTTCATACAAATCGAATTCCCTATTTAAAGAAATTGGGGCGTCCAAGTTCTTGTACGATTCAAGTGACTACCAGCGCCATTTAGTATCTAGTGAAACTAACATATGAGAATTCATGAGTGTTACAGTGTGATTAATCAATAATTTAAGATTTTTCAAAAAATAGTTTTTATTCATAAATTAAATAACCCTGCTATGATGACATACATAATGGTGACATAACGTGGGCTTCGTTTTCCAGGTGGTTAACAATACACCGTATAGATATATACGACTATTATAAGTAGTAGGTACCTAGCTAGACATACGCAACAAGCTTTATTATCCAAAACTAAAAACTGTAAGTTTTCTAACTTATTTTTTTAAACTCGTGCTTCTAGTTCATAAAATATAAGCGCTCACGTATTTTGTAGTTATTAAGTAGTAATTAAGTATATAATTTAATGAAATCAAACTGCGTCTGTCTATATATATTAAGTAGCTTTGAAGAAGCATAAAAAAAATATTTAAAAAGTCCGTAGTTCATAGGTTTGTGATTTTTTTTTATCGAACCAAGTTGATTAAATCTTGTAACCATTAATGATTGTGACTAGACTAGATATTTAACTAATACTCCTTTTTCCGACTACTAAGCGCTGTTTCCGTTCTCAGATGTGTTTTAAAAACTTAAAAATGCTACCTCTTATATAGGACTACCTACGTCGCCCTCTGCCGGTACCTACCTACTTGAATATTAGAAGGAACAAATTACAACAGTTTTGAGTTACTTATATAAATAATATCGAAAACATATTATAAATACTTGCTTGTTAATTACAATACAAATTATATAAGACGAGGGCCATGTTTACCTGCGACTCAAGCAAAATATTATTTTCGCTCCGTACGTTAAGTACCTAAACTGGTGATGTGACATGAGTCACTAGATATTTTTGTACCTTTATTGATAATGGATATCACATTTTCTAGGTATCTCCCTCATAATCGTCTGCAGGTGCGCTCCTCTCGTAGTTTACCTCTGTTTGTTCCTCCGCGACGCAAAAAAAAATTATACTCGAAATTCATTCTTCTGTCATATATATATCAATTCTTTTCATATTTCATTGAACATAATAAGCAAAAACTGAATAATGTATTAATTATTGAAACATGAATTACATAATTTATGTAAAATCAAAAATTTTAATATTTAGCTTCATATTCTTCTTATCTCAAAATAATAAGTGACGAAGACAAATCCAAAACCAGTAAAATCATAAAAATCGGTCCAGCCGTTCTCTAGTTATAAGTGGTGTAACTAACACGACTTTCCTTTATATTTAAAAACCGGCCAAGTGCGAGTCAGACTCCCGCACTGAGGGTTCTGTACCAACTTTAACTAAAATACCACAATATTTTGTTGACTGCAAAAAAAAACTTTGTTTTTCATAGTGTTTGTATGAAGGACAAAGTTATATTTGCGGTTGTTGAAAATGTGCTAGATCTCCAAAACTACCGGTATGATCTTGTTCAAACCAATTTTCGTTGTAAGTTTTTTTTTAAATCTACATTATGTATTGTTTTCAAAATTTTCAGTTGCTTAGTTTAAAAGTTAGAGGGGGGGAGACACCCATTTTACCACTTTAGAAGCTTCTAACTTCCAAACGTTAGACTTTTTGGAAAAATGGTTTTAGAAACCTCAATGTCATTTTAAAAGACCTATCCATAGATACCCCATTTCCACTCCTAAGAAAGAATTATCATCATCATCGCATGACGATGTTTTGATAGCCCCCACATCAGTCTACTGCTAACACAAACCTCTCCGAAAGAAGGATTTTGCCATAATCGCCACGCGTGGCAGGTGGCGAACCCAGTTAGGCCAGTAAAAGAGTCAGTTATCTCCATAGATACAACATAAAGATGATATTCAACAAATATCACGTGATTATTATCACATGCCTAATATCAGAACACCATCCAAGTATCTGTTATAATGAATCTGCCACTCCCAATAGCTTCCGCCTTCACATAATGAGGCTTGAGAAAATCAATTAACGATAGAAATACCTCTCATATTCCAGTAGGTTTGTTTTGTTTCGATTACGTCGGGTTTCGCCTTTACCATCTGTGACTGTCATCTGAATGGAGGCTTGGAATAGCGTGACCTTTTTTATTTTTAACACACACCAAAACTTTCTTCTAGAAAAAAAGCGTGAGCCATATCGAGTGGGTGCTTGATAATTTTATAAGCATTTTTTCGTTTAAATTTGGCTTTAAAATCGGTGGCATATTTCAGGCTTTTCTTAGGTTAAATTTTTGAAGGTTTTAAATTCTGAACCTTTTTCTTAGTTGATGGACTTTTGCGATGATACCGCAAAAGCGTAGCGTCGTAGCTCTGCAGTCTACGGCTCGTCGTAGCTCCGTAGCAGTATACGGCTTGTCGTAGCAGTTTCTAATAACCGCAATTAATTATATACTATCGTAGTCCGTAGCGAGCTATTGCAACTTTTAAGACCTTTTTATAAATAATTTTACGTAAGTACCTACTACATCATGATAATAATCAACTACTTGTACGTCCTGGGTGCAATCATGCACTAACCTAAATCACAGTCAGTCAGCCTATCGATTATAAAATGACTGGCTTTTGCCTGCGTCTTTTTTCAAGTGACATTTTAATTGACTATTTCCGGGATGAAAAATAGTCCATTCAAATCATAGATTTCGACACCACCTACGTAAAGTATCGTACGCAACAAAAATGCCATTTAGCGTTTTTACTGAAATATATATAAGTAGTACTCTATGCATTTAAAGTGAAAAAACAACGAAAAACCGATGTCAAAAAGGATTTCTCAGACGTAAGTTGTTGTAGCTTTCGTACGACATCGGAGTACCTAAAATGTATAAAATAATAAATTTTAAAATTCCAATGTGAGTGTGTAGTCTTTAATCTTTCACCGTACTAAATCTAATCCAGACCAGATTGTCCGTTCTGGCGTAATTGAGTAATACACATCCATCCGCAATTTCATTGCTTTAAAGTCATAAAACTGTTTCGGAATAGGGAAAAATCAATAAATTTTAATAAAATACTTTTATTAATAAACTCATTCTAACTTTTACACAAAGTATTTCAGCTTGTCTTTATAATAGTTCTCATCTGGATAAAAATATTCCACTAAATAATACATTAGTTTATTCTGCGTCGCATGCTCCTTATATGATACTGCGACAAAACTGGATAGAACATAGCTTGTTAGAAAAAACACAAGTATTATAAAGCAAAGATATGGTTTAGAATGTCTTCTCATTTTATTGGATCGCTTTATTGCATGTCTTGATTGAAATATATTTCCAAAATTCATGCAGTAGGTAGGTACTTGTTGTAGTGGCAACTATTAAATAAATATCATTCAAAGCGAGTATAGTATATTAATTTAAAAAATAACTTTAATTTGTGTTTTTCTATTAAATAAACAGCATTGATTTGATCAATTACTCACACAAAGTATTGTGAAATAATTTTCTCTCATCATTAAAGGTGACTGACATTACTGACAATCAAATCAATAGTTCGTTCTGGTTCGTTCAAAGTTCAATCAATCCAAATCAATCAGTCACCATTCACCTACCATAAATTTATACAACGTGTTCCTATTGATATCCCATAACTCTAGGGCATGAACCTACACTTAAGCTGGACTGCGCAGTATCTCAAAAAAAACGAGCCGAGAGAGAGGTTCGAAAGTAGAAACGCCTCCTTTTCTAATACGGTGTCCATAAAATATTATCTTCTTGGATAGTAAGGCTTTACTGGATCGATAAATACTTATTGTATTAAAAACTATCTAGAACGGATTTTAAGCACTAATAAGTGGTAGTAGACTCGTTTAGGAACGAATCGGAGCAAAGGTAATAAAACAAGAAATTAATGACAAAAAATTTATTAGAAATTTAAACATTATTGAGTAAAATTATTATATGCATTAAAATATTTATTTAATAATTTATGAGCCTTGGTAGCCCAATTGGAAAAATGCTTGACTCACACTATGAGGTTGCGGTTCAAGTCCCAGCAGTGGCATAAACTAATGTTTTTAATTAGTATTTAAATTCATGTTTGACTTATAAATAATTATCATACTACACAATAATATCACACATTTTGAGGATTAATTAATAAGCTATCATTATTAAACATCAACCATCAAAATATGCAATTTTAGATAGTGAAAAAAAACCTTGTCATTTCTAAATTAAAAAAACCTTATTATCATAAATTTCTTATAGCGTGGACACCCTTCTCCATAACATACTTGCTAGACAAGGACACACTACTATTTTAGTTATCTCCTTGGCTCGTTTTCCTAGTTTTCCATTTGGCAGAGAAAAGGTAATCTTAGCGCTATTGTTTTAGAGTGCACATTTGAAAATATGAGGTATATAGAAGTACTCATCCAGGTTAATATTTAAATCCGTGCTCTAGGGTACTAAACACACTATGGTAAAAAATCAAATTGCATATGAATTATTTTTCAATTTTTTTTGTTTAATTTTTTCATACATAATAATTGTAAAAAGTCACGACTGTTTATGTAAAACACCCTTACCTTGTTATAAATGAACTTTTGAATGAAAACGAATTACTCGTCCTACTTATCAATGAAACACCCACACACGTCAATGTTTTTTACAAGTTACGCTCTCCCGCTACTTTACTACTACTTACACTTTTAGTGTTAGTTTGCCAACGTCTCGTAAAACTAAGGATTCGCCATACTGGTTACATTTTTTTAACAAATTTAACTTAAATAGATGTTATATTCGAAACTATTGATTTTTGAACCACATGTTCTAGAGCGTTTTATATTATTTTTAACTATAGAACATAACCTTAGAGTTATGGGATATCAAAAGGAACACGTTGTAAGTAACCATAGTTTTTTTTTTGCGCGAATAGCTTAGATAAAAAATAATAACTAGATAGGTACAGTCAGCTGCAAAAGTATGTTAACACTTTTTGGTTTTACCTAACTTGTAGTTTTTTTAAATAAACAATGGGCTTGCTCTTGAATACATTCTTAACTCTACGGTTAAGCAGAAGCCTAAGATGGAACGAGCTTACCCAGAAAGTGGCACTCGTTCTCCCACACACCAACGGAACACAGAAAACTGTTTGGCGCTTGACTCCGGCAGGAGGGTGGTAGCATACAAGCAGCCTCTTACGTAGTCTACCCGCAGAGGGATCTATTAGCCGTCATCATTGGTTAAAAAACCAAAGATGCCGTTGCCTACGGTGGATCACTTTTATGCCTGCCTTAGAGGAATTTCAACTAGGTACCTACCAAGTTTTAAGAGCACCCAAATGTACTAGCGGGCGCAGATTTGATAAGGGCGTTTTTTGGTCGCTGATTGTGAGATATGATTAAATATATGTCTAGCCAGTCGCCTTCTAGAAATGATTTACCTTTATTGAACTTTCTTGCTTCAATCAAAAATTATATTAGGTAAGTCAAGCGTTATTTTTACGGGACATGTTATAGAGAAAACAGCCTATAATCATCCCACTGCAGGTAAAAGGCCTCCATCATTGAATTCAAGTTACCGCAACAATGATAAGTGCTGGCATAATCACCACGCTTGCTAAATGCGGGTTAGTGATCACAAGAGCAATGTTCGAAAATTCGACAATTTTTGTTGCCGGACCCGGGGATCGAAACCGGAACCCCGAGGTATTTAATCCACTAGACCAACGGGGCGTTAATATTATATATTCATTGAAATTAAAGAAAATGTCATCAGCCATTTTAAGACGCTGACATGAGCCAAATTGAGCTCAATGAAGATTGTTTTGCTTTAAGCCTATGGCTCGTATTGTTGCCAAATTCTATGCAGTTGTAATTGATCATATTTTCGACCAGGTGGCTGTTTCCAAAACACGATTCTAAAAACTTTTCTCGATAGAAAAAAAACTCAAAGTAGCCTCTGAAAATACATAAATTACCATTTTTCTCAGCAGTCCGTATAACAATGATAATAAAATTTTACTATATTGTATATTACATGTTGCTTAAGCAAATGGCTGATTTAGATTTTTAATAAAATGGCAATTTTAAATTGCACAACGATTTTGGTTGTTTGGCACTTAGGCCCTTCTATTCCATGCGCTTTTTCTCTGTCACTCCTACGAGAATTGACAGTGATAGCTGTGGCGCGTTCCAAAGAAATTCAAAGACGAATAAATTTGTGGGCGTGTTCATTGCTCAAGGTCATCGGCTGCAGTCAGCGTCTTAATATTCACTTATTCATAATACATTGTTATCATCAGACTTTGATGTCTGTGGTTATCGTAATCATTTTCTTACTAATCTATACTACGATAATATTATAAAGCTGAAGAGTTTGTTCGTTTTTTTGAACGCGCTAATCTCAGGAAGTACTGGTTCGAATTGAAAAAATATTTTTGTGTTGGACAGTCCTTTATCGGGGAAGGCTTTAGGCTATTTAACATCAAATAAAAATGGTTTGTGACAAAAACTACAATTTCAATTTGATTAAAAAGTTTATTCGTACTTAAACAAAAACAATCACAGAACTAAATTATTTCTTGCACCAATTATAAAGAGAAAACAATTTGGTTTGCTATCCATTTTCTTTAATAACACATCAATAGATACACCACAGATTTATTAAGGCTGGTATACACTTATGCGAACTGCGAACTCCTCCGAACGCAGTCTAGGTCACATAACTATTGTATAAGAAAAGTGAACCTGGTTAATTATCATAAAAATGCCCATAAGACGAGGAAATATTGAACATCAGTACATCGTATTTTGGGGCAATTTTGCGGGCTTTTTAAATGCATTGGTTAGTAAATAGACCATACAATTTTGGTTATAAGTTGAACATATTTATCCAGAATGGTTCGTATTTTCTAAAACGTTGTAATGAGCCAAGGATATAAGATATTTTAAACAATTATACAACCATATTTCTAATCCTATTACCTCTCATTATGCTTTACAACATTGAATAGAGTTTAATTGTCATGTGGCAGACGATTACGCAAAGGTCTTTTTGTGTTGTCAGTACCGAATAAGTGTAAAGCAGCCTTAAATGGACATGCCATAAAGATAACAATACTCACTTAGTGACAGAAGAGTAAAAAGGAATTATCACTCTAAGCACATTAGATTAAGAGTTCTAATTCGAGTGTAAAAACTAATGACTACTTAAAGGTACTAAAAATATATTTAAGAAGAAGGAAATAGAGTACTATACGACCAAACCAAAGGGGTGACAAAGGCATAGAAAATTAGACATGACGTCATACGGCCGGTCCTAATAACCTATCTATCTTCAGTTTTGGCATATCGGAGATAGAAAACAACTTCTGTCTTTGTTTCTCTGGACGGCAAAATCAGAGATAGAAACTGTTTCCTGTCTCCGAAATGTCAAAACTGGCGATAGATAGATTATTAGGACCGGCCGATAGTCGGTCGTCTATGACTGACAGTTTCAAATTTAAAGCTCATTAAAACCTTTTTTGAATGTTGTGGGACAGTTAAATAATTGGTTTCGGTATAATCAATTATTAATCTGTCCAATTAAAATCTAAGAAAAACCTCGTTTTCACGAAATGTATTTGTGTTTCAAGGCATTTCCTTTGGATAGCAACGAAATAAAGTGATGATACACAAATATACAGTCAACAGCACTTAAGCCTAGCCTATAAGTGAAGAGTACCTACGATTTTTATACTGTTTTTAACCGACTTCCAAAAAAAAGAGGAGGTTCCCAATTCGACTGTTTTTTTTTATGTTTGTTACCTCAGAACTTTGGACTGGTTGAACGGATATTAAAAAATCTTTTTTTTGTTTGAAAGCTAGTGCTTCCCGTGTGTTTCCATTTTAACGAAGTCATGATCTGATAGTATATGATAATCTGGGGAAATCGAGGGAAACCCTTAAATTTTATAAGCACGTATTACGTTTTTGCATATCCTTTTTAAGGTTTTTCAGTATTTGCGTCTGGTACTCCATCATTTTATGTTGATTAGCTGATGATGGAAGGTACAACTCCTTAACGGTTAGGAGTAGGAGGATTATTCTTTAAATATCATAGGCGCGTAAAGTCAGATAGTTGTCGTCCTTCAGATTATTCACGTGAGCTGATGATGGAAGTTCAAACTCCTGGGAGTTAGAGATTGATTTCTTAAGATTCTTTAGTGATGAGGGAGGGAATTTCTCAAACAATTCATACATTTTTATCTAGAAGTCGTCATGACTATTTATGTAGGTTACTGTTACCGGCGAACAGAGGATTAATAATTGTGTAATTATTTAACACTAAAAAGAGAAAAATAAATTATTTTTAAATAAAAAATTGAACCGACTTAAAAAACAAACACTAAAAAGTACAAAATAACACAAGAACAATGTTTTACTTTAAAACCTATTTACGTACTTACAATATTATTTTAACTACTAACAACTAAACAGATTGAAGTCGGTGCCGCAGAATCAGAGACAGAAGATGTTTTCTATCTCCGATATGCCCAAACTGAAGATAGATAGATAATTGGGACCGGCCGTTAGACAAGGATCTTTCTAATATCGTGTACGCTAGACGTATAGATGTCACATGTATGAAAATGACATAAGCTTACGATCTTCGCTTGTTTGTTAATGTCATTTTCATACATTTGTTATAATAGGGGTTAAAGTATGAAATTGCCGATTATTTTCCAACTTTTTATTTTGTTTATAACTCTTAAGTATAGTCATATTATTGCGTAATTCTTTTTGTATTGTATCAAAAACTAAATAAAGTAACTTTTGTCTAAAAAAATGCAATACTAGTGCCTATTACTTCAAAAGAAGTCGTTGAAAAGACCCCTTACAATGTGTCAGCTGACCTTTTTGCTTCAATTAGGTATATTTGTATTATATACTTTGATTTTCAGAAATTTAAATACTATAATGCGTAGCTTTATAACCATCTAACTTTCACATTTAATTGCATCGAAAACGGTTCAGGCGTTAATAAAAAAACTAAAAAATTGTTAGTATGGAAAAATGACTTTTCTCGATTTCGTCCATACAAAACGGCAATTTCATACTTTAACCCCTAATCGAATACATTAGGGGTTAAAGTATGAAATTGCCGTTTTGTATGGACGAAATCGAAAAAAGTCTATTTTTCCGGCGTAATCGACATTAGTAAGCCACTTGTCTAAAGGCGCAGATATACCGTTTATAGTCCACGGGTAGAAAATAAAGCAAGACCACGAACACTACAAAGAATTTGCAATTCATATAAATAAAATGTAAATTTTCAACAAATTAGAACAATGTTAATTATTTTCATGACTTTAACGTTTTTCAGGAGGCTTATGTGCGGTTGACTGTAAATTATGCAGAACCTAACTAGCTAATAGGTACCCTAAGATTAAAGTCTTTAGATTTCATATTTATTCTTCAGATCAGCGATGGCCTCATCGCTTAGTTTCTCCACTGTTTTGCAGTGATGCAGGAGATCGTTTAGTACTGTAACAAAATTATATAACTAAATAAATAAATAAATGTGGACAACATCACATACATTGTTCTGATACCAATTTGAATAACTATTTAAAGCACTCGTATCTTGGAAACCAGAGACAACGAAGGTACCACATAACCCAGACCCGAGAAAATGTGTAAAAACACTTTTTTGCGACATTGACACGTCCGGGAATCGAACCGAAGCAGGTGGCACCTTGAAAACCGGTGTGTACGCCACTCCGCCACGGAGGTCGCCGAATATAATATAATTAAAGCTGGACAATGTCATACATACAAAAAAGCCTATCTTCGCCGTATTGGAACTAGGAACGCCATTCCATATACTCTTCTCGCTTACACATGTATGAAAGAGCGAGCGAAAGCAATTTAAAACACTAATTTCTATCCTCATCTAACAAAAGGTGTTTTTTTAATGTAAATTTATGGTTAAAATGTAATAGTACGAGTATCTTACTGCCGCACTCAGAGACGTCAATTAAATTTAATCCATAAATAAGTCTCATTCTGTCTCTTTCTTTGTCAATGAAATAGAAAAGGACGGCATGAGACTTAATGAAGGATTAACTTTAATTGACGTCTCTGAGTACGGCAGTTAAACTAACGGCCGGTCCTAATAACCTATCTATCTTCAGTTTTGGCATATCGGAGATAGAAAACAACTTCTGTCTTTGTTTCTCTGGACGGCAAAAATAGAGATAGAAACTGTTTCCTATCTCCGATATGCCAAAACTGAAGATAGATAGGTTATTGGGACCGGCCGTAAGAGTTCTGTTTTGAGTTCTCGAAAAGAGAAAGACTGAAAAACTTAATTAAGGTCTGATTCTCTTGCAGTAAGTGATAAATAGTTTCAAACATGGACAGATTAAACGGTAAACAAAATTGTAAATAATGAGAAGGGAAAGTGAGTTGAAGTTTACGAGAAGACCGCAAATTATTTTGCCGATAGCTAGGATAATTTGTTCGTAATCTAAAGAAGCTTATTGTTACCAAAGTCTATCCATTTTAAAATATATTTATCGGCCCTCGTTTATTAATGTAATGTGTCTTTGTCTATTAATTAATGTAAAACTGATATAAATTTACAATGTTTTGTAATGAGTCATTACTAATGACTGTTTATGCCATAATAAATTTAAAAAAAATGTTTTTAAGAAATCGACCGGCAACATTAATCATTCCAATGAGAACACCTTTTTACAAAAGTACACACACTACATATACACATACACTTTTCTATCGGACTGTTTCTTGTTATAATAATAATAATTAAATAAGAAATATGGACAATGTCACATACATTATTTTGATGCCAAGGTGGGTAATTTAAAGCACTCGTTTTGTATAAATCAGGAACAACGAGGGTACCAAAAACACACAGACCTGAAAAAATGTAGAAATATTAATCCATCCGGGAATCGAACCCGGGACCGCCACTCCGCCTCGGAGGTCGTCAAACGTTTATAATTATACTTCGATAACTACGGTAGACTACAGCTAATTATGATAATGGAGTCACTTACGCTTCTTATCGCTGTCCGTGAGAAACATGGCAAGTGCGGCAAAGCGTTTGACCCGGCACATTGCTTGCAGGTATGAAGCGACGCCTTTACCGCTGAATTTTGCCACGTTAGAATGGAGAATTGATAGGACGTCGGAAAGCACGTCACTTTCTAGAGCGTTCTCGAAGATGGATGGTATCTTCGATGGGTCTATGATCTGTTAAAATTATTATGTTTTATTATTGACATAATGATTTAAAGGGACAGAGTAAATTGCGAATGCCTAGAGCTGAGCTGAGACAAAACGGACTCAAGAAAAAAAAACAAATAAAAAATGCTCTTACACTGTTATGGAGTATAATAATGTTAAACAAACGTTATTTCTGTTTTTGACGTGATAACGTCTTTAAAATCGTTTTAGTCGGGTGACATGTTCAGAAACTTGTGTCACACCAAAACCTCACGAGCGCGATCGCAGGTATAACGAGAGAGAGAGACGGACCGATCTCCCGTCTCATCTCGAGCGCTGCCAGTCATTCCGTGAAACTTGTCACGCGGAATCCTCACGAGCGGAGGCTGGCATAGCGTTCGAGTGAGTGGACCGATCTTCCGTCTCTCTCACTCTAGCGGCATACAAACGAATGGAGATTTTCTCGTGCGGTTAAGTTTTCGTTGAATGTTTAAGATGTAATTTAAAATTGGAAAAAAATTGTTATCTTCATTAATTCCTTACTTCCCAAAAACTTATATCACCAATAAGACGTTATCACGTAAACATCTCGATCGTAAACCTACTTTACAAACAACCAATTTTTTTTTTTTTTAAACAAAATTAATCTTGAAACTAAATATTTGCCCGAGGCACTTCCTGCGTAAACTAAACGTTATATCGCGCAGGCTGAAACCTTTGCCTAGTAGTGGGATATAAAGTAGACAATGTCCTGTTTTCTTGAGTTTACGCGAACACAATACATTGAAATGAAAGATAAGTTTACGGATTTAGAACGCGTTTATTTTTGATTTCACCCGACGTTTTGAACCCTTAACACTGTTCATGGTCAAGGGTAGACTAAGGTGTTATTCGGAAGTAAGTGGATGTAAGATGGTAATTTGAAAAAATGTTTAACTACCGCTTCAAATTTTTATCGTTACTTATGTTCCTTTCGACACAAGCAATTTAAGAAAAACAAATTAATTAATTTCAATAAAGAAGATGGTTGGAATTTACCAGCTGCTTGGGACCCCGTCTTATATCATCATTGAAGTCCACAAACCATGGCAACACTGCGAAGACTCCGGACACAGTTAGCTCATATTTTTGTGAAAAAGGAACATAACTGACGATAAAAATTTGAGGCGGTAGTTAAACATTTTAAATTACCATCTTAAAGACGAATAACACCTTAGTCTACCCGTGACCATGAACGCTGTAAAGGGTTCGAAACGTCGGGTGAAATAAAAAATAAACGCGTTCTAAATCCGTAAACGTATCTTTCATTTCTTACGGCCGGTCCCAATAACCTATCTATCTTTAGTTTTGGCATATCGGAGATAGAAAACAACTTCTGTTTTAGTTTCACTGGACGGCAAAATCAGAGACAGAAGATGTTTTCTATCTCCGATATGCTAAAACTGAAGATAGATAGATTATTGGGACCGGCCGTTAGACGATGTCCTTTTTCAAGGTCTAATCTATCTTTGTACCAAACTTCATCAAAATTTGTTGAGTAGTTTAGGCGTGAAAGTATAACAGGCAGACAGACAAGAGTTCCTTATGCATTTATAATATTGGTAGGGAATTATTAGCAATTATTATTAAATAAATGCAATACTTACACTTAAATAGTTGCTTCTAGCTTCGTTTTTACCCTTCAAATACTTCCATTCGGACATAAATTGAACACTATTCACTGGTGGCACCAAATTCTTGATAACTTTCTCCGTATCGATCGTATCTGTGATAAGTTTCACCGATTCCGGAGAACCTACTCCAATCTTCTCAGTCGTATCACCTTTACCTTTTTCTACGGTGATTCTAGACTTTTTCTCCTTTTCAATTTTTGATTCGTTGTTGTTAGAGTCTCCTTGGGCCAAATCATCTTCGAGTTCAACAATTTTTAGACGAGTCGGTGGCTTTTCAGGTGATGTTTTGCCTAGTTCAATCTCTTGGATTGGAACATGTTTTAGTGGTCTCTGAAATGTAAGAGTTTTTTATTATAAAATATGTATGACTTTCACTTGTGCGTTACTTTTAGAAATAGCTATAGTACTGTAACAGCCTATAATCATCCCACTGCAGGGAAAAGGCCTCCATCATTGAATTCAAGTTACCACAGCAATGATGGGTGCACTGGCATAATCACCACGCTTGCCAAATGCGGGTTGGTGATCACAAACCCGAGCAACGTTCGAAAATTCGAAACTTTTTTGTTGCCCGACCCGGGATTCGAACCTGGGACCCCGAGATCTTGGCCCAGTATTTAAACCACTAGACCAACGGGGCGTTATAGTACTGACAAACAATTTATTTATGAAGCAGATTTCTGGAAATTATTATTAGCAAGATTAAAAGAGATCATACAAATGATGCATAGATAAATAATAAGGACTAGATACGCAGTCTAGTGCAAAGATAAAACGTCAAAATGTCCGCGATTAAAGCAACTTATCTTTTGTCCTGGCCCCCAGTTCCACTAATTTACAAATAACTCTATAGAATCGCAAGTTGCACCTCAATCGTATATTTTGACGTTACTACCTTAATTATATTAAATTTGGATTGATGTCAAGATAAAAAACATGTCAAATTTATTATTGAAAATAATTAATTAATTTTATTTATAATGTCGTTAACAGTGAAATGCACTAATTGTAATATAGTGATTGATGAGCTTTTAGCGTACATTCAAAATAAAATTTCAATAGTGGACGAAGAGAGTTTAGTAAAAATATGTTTATCGTTTTTTAGCAGTGAACAAATCAACCGCTCTAAAACGTTACTGTTTGAATCGTTGTCTTCGGAACATCGTAAAAAAGTGCGTAAAGGTCTTGGAAAAGAAAATCGGGAGCTGTACGACATCATCAGCTTATTTAAAGTGGTAGATCCTGATGTGATACCTGTGTTCGTTGCAAGGGAATTAGAGAAATTACCCCCTATCACTTTTGATCATCTAGATGTCTCTAAATTACTAAAAGATATGCTTTTACTTCAGTCAGAGGTTAAAAATATAAAGGAATCGTACACGCCCCTGAGTATGCTAGATGATGTAAGAAATCTGGTCTTAAGCATGAAATATTCTTACCATCAGTCAGTACCAGAGTTTTCTGATATAAATGTCAACTTAAAAAGAGGTGGAAGTGCCTATCGTGGTAGTAGTGAGCCTATAAATTTATCCAATGTAAGTAGCTCCACAGTAATCGAACTAAATGATACAAAACGTTTAGCTTCATCTCCTAGTGAAGAAAGCTTCCGAAGCATTACTACGAATCTCAAAGATCGTAGCAGTGATCTCATAGCAGAGATCAAATCAACAAATATGACGGTCACAGACGGCGATCGATATGAAACCGTCAAGGCGCCGATGCTTGATAAACAGTTGACTGAATTTCAAGGAAGTAGCCCGTCATATGCAAATGTAGTGAAGTCGAAAGCTATTAATAATCTCAATGATGAAGAATGGTCTATCGTGCAAAAACGAAAACCATATAAAAATAAACGGTTTGTGGGGAAAATGGGAAATAACACAACGGAACCCGAAGATAAGTTCAGGGCGGCCGACAGAAAAGTACCAATGTTTATAACCAACGTCAACATGGGAACTTTAGAGTCTGACATTACTTCTTATATCTATAGAAAAACGAAGGAAACAGTAAAGTTGGAGAAAATAATGATGAAAAGACAGAGCGAGTATGATGCTTATAAGTTCTTTGTGTCACAATCTAAGTTACATATGTTCTTAGAGGAGAAGCTATGGCCAAAAGGTATAATATTCAGACGTTTTGTACACTTTAAAGCAAAAAGATCGACGGAAATGACTCATAATTCCGGAGGTGGCCATGTTAATCAGCACAGAGCTTCGTGACACCTATAAATTCGTAAGTTTTAATTGTAAGAGTGTAAAGCGCTCAATTGAAGGTATAAGGCAGCTATGCCATACATCAGATATAATAGCCCTTCAGGAGACGTGGTTGTTCCCTGACGACCTGACTTATCTAAGCAGTATTAATGATGAGTTTAGCAGCACAGGCACGTCGGCGGTAGACACATCGGCTGGAATGGTGCGCGGTCGCCCCTACGGTGGTGTTGCGCTTCTTTGGCGGAAAAGTATGTTTTCTAATGTTATGATTGTGCAGTGTGATAATCCACGTATATGTGCGATCAAGATCATATTGCGTGACCGATCGATTTTGGTGATGAGTATTTATATGCCTACTGACGCGGCCGCGAACCTAACTGAATTCACGGACATCCTTGGCTCGGCAAGTGCAATCATAGACAGTTGCAATAATGAATGTGTTTACATACTTGGGGATTTTAATGCACATCCAACCGAAAGATTCTACGACGAACTAACTCAATTTTGTGAGGAAGAGAAGTGGAATTGTGCAGATGTAGATTTTTTAGGAGAATCAAGTGGTTGCTTTACGTATATTAGCGAGGCTAACGGATCAAAAAGATGGCTTGACCATTGTGTTCTTACTAAAGCGGCCATGTCATCTATACGAAAAGTATATGTACAGTATGATATGTTATGGTCGGACCACTTTCCTTTAGCAGTAGAATGTAATTTAGATGTTATTTTTCAGATAAATTTAGAAAAAAATGAGCTACAAAGTAAAGTAATTTGGGGAGAAAGAAACTTTACACAAATTAAGTTGTTTGCTGAGAAATGTAAACGACTAATAGATTTCTCACCAGAATTTCAGGAGTGTGCAGGTCGAGCTTGTTGTAATATGTATCATAGAAAAATAATTGATAAGTTATATGTAAATATTGTTAATGCATTAAAGGAGGCAGCGGTTTTAAGTTTAGTAAACAAGTTTCATAAGAAAAATAAAGTAGTTGCAGGATTTAATAAATATGTAAGCGAGGCTCACAGGGTGGCTAAAGAGGAGTTTAGGCGTTGGTTTTGGTACGGAAAACCTAGTTCTGGTCAAATTTATAAGAAAATGTGTGAGACTAGAAAAGTTTTTAAGTCGCGACTAAGGTGGTGTCAAAATCATGAAGAACAAATAAAAGCTGACATTCTAGCCACTCTTCATTCTAAAAGAGACTTTCGTTCATTTTGGAAAGCAACGAACAAACTAAGACCTCGGCCTGGCCAGCCTGTGTGCGTTGATGGTGTTAGCAACCCGGTGGATATAGCCAATCTCTTTAAAGACCACTTTACAGTTAAATCTCCTTTAGGACCATCTCGTATGAAGCTCAATGTTGAGACTGGTAAGGAACTAAAAATGGTATGTACTGCAGCAGATGTAAAAAAGATTATAAATTCGATGTCTCTGGGAAAGTCACCTGGTCATGACAATCTAAGCATTGAGCACCTACGGCATGCGGGACCTCACCTGGCAAGAGTACTGACCTTGCTTTTTAACCTCTGCATAAGTCACTCATACCTGCCCGGAGATATGATAAAGACTGTAGTTGTGCCTATAGTTAAAAATAAAACCGGTGATCTCGCAGATAAAGGTAACTATAGACCCATCTCACTAGCCACAGTTGTTTCCAAGGTCTTTGATAGTGTGCTTAATTCGCATTTGAATAGCTTTATACAAATACACGATAACCAGTTTGGGTTTCGTGCCAAGTTGTCAACTGAAAGCGCAGTTTTGTGTGTTAAGCACACTGTCAAATATTACACAACTCGCAAAACGCCAGTCCACGCCTGTTTTCTCGACCTGTCTAAAGCGTTTGATCTAGTTTCGTATAACATTTTATGGAAAAAACTTGAAATTATTAACCTACCTACAGAACTTATAAATATTTGTAAGTATTGGTATGAAAGTCAGATCAACAATGTGCGATGGGCGGGAACGTTGTCAAATTCGTATAGATTGGAGTGTGGCGTGAGACAGGGGGGTTTGTCCTCACCGACACTATTTAACCTGTACATCAACGACCTGATTGTTGCGCTCAGCAGCACCCGAGTCGGTTGTCATATAGATGGAGTTAATGTTAATAACATTAGTTACGCGGATGACATGGCGCTGCTAAGTGCATCAGTCTGCGGTTTAAGAAAGCTTGTAGCAATATGTGAAGCTTATGCCAAAAATCATGGTCTTCTCTATAATGCTAATAAAAGTGAAGTCATGGTATTTGAGGTCAGAGGAAAGGACACAGAAAGCCTTCCGCCTATAAGATTAAATGGTACAATTATGAAGAGGGTGTACAAGTTTAAGTACTTGGGACACGTAGTAACCACTGACCTCAAAGACGATCGAAAGAGAGCGGAGAGCACTGTCGGTGAGGGCAAACATGGTAGCTCGCAGGTTTGCACGTTGCTCTAGGCAGGTGAAACTTACCTTGTTTAGAGCATATTGCACTTCTTTTTATACGTGTAGCTTGTGGGGTGACTATACCCAACGATGCTACAGCGCTCTTCGAGTGCAATACAATAATGCTTTCAGGATACTGTTGGGGCTGCCTCGATTCTGTAGTGCTTCAGAGATGTTTGCAGAAGCGCGCATAGATTGTTTTTACGCTACTATGCGCAAAAGATGCGCATCCCTGGTGAGCAGAGTGCGGACCAGCCCCAACAGCGTCCTGAGCATGATTGCTGACAGGATGGACTGTGCGTATTTGAGTCATTGCAGTGCAATTTCACATGGGCTTACACTGCAATGATCTGTATATATAATTAAGTTTTATATTATTTTTATTTTATAACTTTTATTATGTTTTATTTACTTTTCTTTACTCTAGGCTTAGTCATTATTGTTCGTAGTATAGCTTAGTCTGGACACTTAGTCTGAAATATATTAAAAATAAATAAAAATAAATATTAAAATATTAAATAAATAATATATGTGTCAAAATATACAATTGAGATGCAATTACGATTCTATTGAGCCATTTGTAATTTAGCGGAATTGGGGGCCTGTTTCATACCTGCCATAATGAAAATTCTACCTAAAATAAATACATGATCACTACTTTCAATGCTGCTAAGGGAGCGTTCAAGTATTACGTAACGCAATTATTTTCTTGTAAAACGTTATGATGCGTTACAGGGGCGGGAGGGGGGTTCGAACAACGCGTTGCGTAACATTGTTTTTTATTTAAATAAAAAAAACTAGGGTAATAAAATCTCCCAAGTTAGAAGTAAGAATACTATTAATTTCAGTTAAGTTTCCGTTTCTAATTGCATTGCCTAAATTTAAAGTAAACATGTTATTTTATTGAAACAACTTTTTTTTTTAAACTAAACAGCTAAAATAGGAAACTGCATGAGAAGTAAGTACAATGGTGGATGAAGCCAAAAAATTACAGGGCCAAGTCAGGAAAACAGTATACTTAATTTAAATGTTCTACTAATCTTAAAAAAAAAGTTTATTAGGACTTTAGAGCCCATATATAATTAGAAAAGTTTATTAAATTGTGTAAGTATTTATTAAATAAATATATGAATAAATAAAATACGCATGTATTGCGAATTGGAAATCTATTGCTTTATTTATTAATTACTACCGCAAACACGATTAAAACAATAACAAAAGTTATTAAACGACTTTCCGGTAGTTTGGGCAACATAGTTGTGACATTTGGGTATAAATGGTCAGTTAGGTGTTACGTAACGTTTATGGGGGGGGGGGGGGGGTACAAGAAAACGTAACGGTGCGTTACGTGGGAGAGAGGGGGGTCGGAAATCTTCAAAATTTGCGTTACGTAATACTTGAACGCTCCCTAAGTTGAAGGGCCACCCAAATGTTAAGGCCGCTCATATGGCGACGCGCTCATTTCGTCAGTACTATAATTGTATACAACACAGTAATCCCAAACGATTGGACGAATTATAATGGTTTAATCATAGATGTAACACCAAAAAAAGATATACGATCAGAGACAAAAGGAATTCGTCCCAGCCTACTAGACTTTTAGGGTCCTTCCACATTCAACCGACGATTTTTCTACCGGTGAATATTTTTTCCACTTTCTACCGGTTTTTATTCCATATTCTACCGGCAATTTGATAATTTCAGTTTCGACCAACAGTTTATTCTTTTTTCAACCGGCAAAAAAATAGGTATACAAGTAGGTACAATAACATCAGGTAATGCAATGTAAATATTCAAATCAAGTTCTAAAGAAAGGTCAGGTCAAGAGTATCCTAAACCGGCGAACGTGTATGAAAAGATTAATGAATGTGGATGAAGCTAAAGTAGTCTGTAAGGATCGTAGCAAGTGGAAAGATGTGGTCTCTGCCTACCCCTCCGGGAAAAAGGCGTGAGTGTATGTATGTATGTATGTAATATTCAAATGAAATAGTAAGAAATGTTTATAAATCATTGCATGATTTTTAACTGATTTTTAACTGATTTTAACTGATTTTCAACAAATTTGAAATTTATATCTAAAAAAGCAAAATTGTATAGTTTTTTTACCATTTTGATAGCATTATATTCATATGTTACGTATGTATTAAGTAGAGATGCGCCGAATAATGGTTTCACCGAATAACCGAATATCGAATACTGTTCGGTTTACTTTAACCGAACCGGATATTCGGGCAAGTTATTCGGTTTACCATTTCATTGCTTTGCCGCGTAAACAACTACTGGCAATATGACGATCGGACCGTATGTTATAATTCTGCTTCAAACACACGGTTACATTGCAATAAAAACAAAAAAGGTGCTTTGGTGAGCTTGCATTATGAGTGGGCGTAAAAGATCACGTGCTTGGGATTTTTTTGTCAAAATACGAGATTATAAAACTAAAGTTACGTGCATTATGTGTAGTTGTGTTATTTCTGGCCGTGGAACAGGACCCAGTGCTTCGACGTATGACAAATCATTTGAAGCTGAAAAATATAGAACTACTGCCAGAAACCACGTCTAATTTTATAAGTGAACATAGCTCAGACACTACCGAATAATTCGGCCAAATACAAATAGTGGAAAAGATGCCGAATACGCCGAATACCGAATATAAAACGAATATTCGGCGCATATCTAGTATTAAGGTAAATAATACATGATTTTTCAATTTACGATCTACATAAACTGTTTTATTAAATGATTCCTCTATAGTTAACTTCATGCCTAGCTTTCCAAGTTGCCGGTTGAAAGTGGAATAATTTTACTGATCGGTAGAATGTGGAAAAAATATACCGATAGAAAAATATCCGGTTGAATGTGGAAGGACCCCTAATGTCATGTATTATCCGATTCAAATGCTGTTAGGATAAGACCTTTTGGAATGGAGCAGTATATGGCGTCCACTCACGCCTGTCTGTGTTAGCGACGCTGTCGAGAAAGCGAGTAACACAAGTGATGAATACAACTTCATCGGAAGTATTTCTTTTTTAAATATTTGGTACTTTAGTGACAAAAATGAAATGCTTATGAGTGTGAACGAATGTTTTAAAATAGAAAAAGTTTTTTTTTTTACACATTAAAGTCTTTGTTAGAGACAGTTATTATCGGAAATTAGCCACCGTCTTAAAAAGAAACAATAATATTACCGAATGTATGGTTAAGGTCACAGGTAAACAGTTATTTTTATTTATTTATTTATTTAAATCAGGCAACAAAAGGCCCATACAATATATACCTTAAAGTCTAACATACATAATATACACAACAAAAAAAATATTACTATTTACTGTCTAATACACGTAGAGAAGGCGGCGACGTGTTGCGCAATGCAGTGTCAGGTATCCGACCGCGGAATCGTCGAAACAAAACACCTCTAGGCCAAAAATCTTCTTTCACGAAGGTCGACAGATGTTCGGTTGGTACTCTCACCACAAATGAATTAAAATTCACATTATGGCGGGAAACCAGCCGCTCGACCCTCAGAGTAAATTTGGCTTTCAGTCTGATGTACTCCACAATATCTTCTGATTTCGTGGAGTAATGTAGGCGGGACACGTACAACTGCGTTGTCGGGATAGCCGGACGCAGCAGGTGGTTCTGTCCAGTCGGGGCGGTGCCACAAAGGTTTCGGCGGGCGGGCTTCTTCTTCCTTTCCACCTTTATAAAACCTTCGTCATTACAACCGTCTTCTTGTCTCCGCGGTATATCCTTAGGGACCGGTCGTTCTTGTTGTCCCCCCACTTTTTTAACCCGCTCGGGTTGTCGCTTGGCGGGTTGCAAAATATATTTGTAAAGTACGAATAAGCATTAACCTAAAATTGGGACACACGCGTAGCGCGTTAAGCAATAGGTTTATATTGCTGACTTATTACTAAGCATAATGTATCTTTTAATTGTATATTGATTGACATTCAATAAACTACCACATACGAAACATGTCGCTTTTCCTTTAACTCAAAGCCTCGTAAATACATATTACTTCATGGCGACCCTTGCCAACCGAACGTGATAATTTGGTTTATGAAAACAAAGAATCTTACCACATGGACCATCAAGTTGGAACTTCGAAAACTATACTAGCAGCAATCTTCGTTGCGGTTCTATTCGTCTCCGTCCTACTGTTCATCGCACTACTTATGAAGACGAAACAATAACATGGGATCTCCACAAAGCAAAGAAGAAGTCATCATTGCACAGACGGCCAGCGGCGATGCCCAAGCTACACAGAAAATTGCAAGCCAGCTTAGTACGACTGATATTCTGATGTCCGTCATTTTGCTCCTGATCGTACTCGTCATTATTTACGTCTGCATTAGAAAGATTTGGAACAGAATCATTAACAGACTAAGAAGAGAGTTCAACAGCGCAGTTCTGAGAAATACTGTATCTTCCGTGGAACTGGCAACTTCGGCGGCTCAACCATCTACTTAAACCAGGAGGTGTCCAGGGTATAAACCCGGCCCATTGTACGAGGGGCAAGGGAATACCCAGCCCGATCTACGGTCAGCTGTTTCAAGCGGTCCAGGAATCCAGCCTGTCTTCGATGTCCCGCCCGACCACCAGAGGAGTATGAGAAGCCTACCCTACGCCAGTCGACCAATCGTGCAGAGATGTGAAATGGTTAAATGAAACGCTATAATGCTGTAAGTTACTTTATAAATAATTTGTTAATATGTATAATAGGAATAAAGTTTTCTAATTATTCTTTTTAGATAATGTCAAATATTATAAGCGATATTAATGAGTTACATGCAAAATTTTTGTACGTTAAGGAATATTTAATTAAATTGGGACCAAATAGACGACAGAAACAATTAGGTATTGCAAAATTTAACGAAGCGAAACTTGAGTACGCGAAATTAGAGTATATTTTGTCTCAGGTACATGTTTTAGTTGAGAAGTCTGAAATATCTACTAAAGATATTACTTTAATTAATAAGATAGTGAATGACATACAGATCATTTATAGTAAAATTATTTCCTTAGAGAGTTCAAGTTCAGCTAGTATTACAAAAATGGCAGAAAAAGATAACTTCAATTTAAAGACGGCTATCGCACTTTTGCCGGTAATGACTGGTCAAGAACACGTCACTACGTCTCTTATTGATTCTATACAATTGTACAGCTCTATGATTAGTGATGCTACTCATAATCAATTAATTGATTTTGTGCTAAAAACTAGGCTTTCTTCTAGCGCAAAATTACGTTTAAAGAGCAGTTATTCAACTATTACAGATTTAATTAAAGACATGAATACTTATTTGATACAAAAAAAATCTGCTGTTGCCATCCAACACAAATTGCAAATGTGTCGTCAAGGTCATAGGTCAATCGAATCATTCGGTTCGGAGCTAGAACAACTTTTTGTAAATTTAACGATAGCACAAGCGGACGACGACGCTACTAAATTCGAAGTATTGCGCCCCATTAATGAAAAAGTCGCTATCAAACGTTTTTCAGATGGATTAGTCAATCAGAAACTTAGCACTATCATAGCTTCGCGTCAGTTCGATTCTTTACCCGAGGCTATAAGAACTGCACTAGATGAGCAGTCAATGTGTACTAGACACGAAGAAGTTATGAACGTCAGAAAATATTTTCCTCGTAACTTTTCTCGAACACCTAATAATTATTCACGTCACCCTAGTAATTATGTGAATAAATATAGTTACCATAACAGATTTAACACGAACAATAGGTTTGGTGCCGGTAACACGAAACCTCAAGGTAAATTTATGTCACGAGACTCCCGTGACGCGCCTGGGACGTCACCACGTCCACGCGGCCGGCCGAGCCCGCGCTCGCCGCGCTCAGCTGTTCCTTTCCATCGAATCCAGCACACTAGCCACGACCATTCGAGTAATAACGAGTCACAAACTCATTCTAAGACACAAAATGATAATAGCTTAGATTTTTTTCGTCCCTACTGAAAACTTTGTTTTAAACTACAATAATAGTAGTACCGTAACTTTTAATGTTAGTAATAGTAGTGTTGATCTTTTAGTTGATAGCGGAGCAAGCCTGTGTGTTTTAAAGCACGAATGGTTAAGCAATTATCCGGAATTATTGAATTTACTTACGTTTGAAAAGTTAGTTATAAAAGGAGTTAGCGGTAAACTAGTATCTGAAGGCTATATTTACTTAGATTTGTCTTATAATGGTTTAGTTTTTAGAGAAAAAATGTATGTTTTTAAAAATATGTCGTGTTCCGCAAGTGGCATTTTAGGCGATAACTTTTTAAAACGTTATCAAGCAGTAATTAACTATAAAGAAAATATTTTAGTTTTAACTCAAAGTAACAACTATGTTTCTATACCTATATTAAGTCATTTTAGACATTTGATACCGCCATAAGATATATACCTACGTTGTTTGGCGACGATTGTGTTTGTCTATCTAAAGAAATACAAAAAGGAGTTTTTATAGGAAGTTTAATAGCGAAACCTTATAATGGTCGCATACCAGTGAGAATTTTAAACACAACTGATAAGGAAGTTGATCTAGATCTCACCGATTTAGAAACTTTCTCACTAAACGATTTTGAAGTTTGTAATTTTGACAAAGAGGACATATCTGTCTCTCGCGTAAAAACATTATTAGAATTATTAAACTTATCAGAACTTAATTTAGAAGAAAGACGAAGCATTGAAGGTATATGCGCCAAGTACGCGGATGTTTTCCATCTGCCCGGCGACAAACTATCTTGTACAAACTTGATGACTCATACCATAACTTTAAAACCTAATGTTTCACCAGTTTATGTCAAGCCACATCGATTACCATATGCATTAAGAAAAGAAGTTAAAAAACAAATCGATATTATGCTCGAAAATGATATAATCGAAGAGGCCACGTCAGAGTGGTCTAGTCCCGTTTTGCTTGTACCGAAAAAGGCAGATAGATCTAACGAAAAACAATGGCGATTAGTTATTGACTACAGGCAATTAAATAATCGTATAATGGACGACAAGTTCCCTTTGCCTAATATTACCGACATCTTAGATTCTCTCGCAAATAATATTTATTTTTCCAAATTAGACCTTTCGCAAAGTTATTACCAGTTATCTCTTAGCGATAATTCTCGTAAATATACCGCATTCAGCGTAAACAAAATGAATCAATTATCTTTAGACAACGACTCCCGTAAGTTAACTGCTTTCACCACAGATGCAAAAATGTACCAAATGAAACGCTGTCCAATGGGACTTAAGACATCTGCAAGCGTCTTTTCGCGCCTTATGACTGTTGCTATGTCAGGTCTAAATTATAAAAAAGCTTTTATTTATTTGGATGATTGCGTAATTTTCGGTAAATCTATAGAAAACCACAATAAAAATTTAATTAGTGTTCTCGAACGATTTAGAAAAGTAAACTTGAAATTGAACCCCATGAAATGCGAATTTTTACGTACTGAAATAATATATTTAGGACACAAAATAACTTCTAATGGCATTTTACCTGATGACAATAAAATTGCAACCATGCAAAACTATCCAGTGCCAATGAACTGTGATGATGTCAATCGTTTTGTTGCGTTTGCAAATTACTACAGACGTTTCATACCGAACTTTGCAAACATTGTTTATCCTTTAAATAAATTACGAAAAAAGAATGTACAGTTTGAATGGTCATCAGAGTGTCAAAAAGCATTTCAAAAGTTAAAATCAGCCTTAGTTCAACCACCAATTTTATCTTATCCCGATTTTTTCAGATAATAACATCTTTCGGCTACAAACAGACGCATGTAAAACAGGTTTAGGTGCAGTTTTATCTAACATGAACGGCCAAGTAGTCGCTTACGCGAGTAGAAACTTGAAACCTGCCGAAACGAGATACCCAATAATAGAATTGGAACTTTTAGCGATTGTTTGGGCAGTAAGACATTTTCGCCCTTATCTATATGGACGAAAATTCAAAATTTTAACTGATCACAAACCATTAATTTATTTATTTAACTTAAAAGATCCAACAAGTAGACTGACAAAATTTAGATTATTTTTAGAAGAGTATGATTTTGAAATAGAGTATGTTCCGGGACGAAACAATGCAGCTGCAGACGCATTGAGTCGTTTACCTGTAACGTCCACTACTTTAAAATCATTACAAGATAATGTAGTATCAGTTCTAACTAGGGCACAAACTAAAAAAGTTTCAACGCCTACTGACTTTTCCTCAGAGAGCTCCACCAGCAACAGGTCTGATCAACCTATTGCCGTAGAAGTTCTTAAGAAACCCGATAACGTCATCGAATTAAGTTTTAATCAAATAAAATATGATAAATATGTACATTTTAAAGATAGCATTATTTCTAACGCGGGTTGTTATGTCTTTGTACCATCGCAATCAGCGATTTATCTGAGTACCCGATCGTCATCTACCACAGAGGTGTTAGCGAGGGACTTAGAGTCATTATGTCAAAAAATAGGCATACATGAGGTACTTATTATAAAAGAAAAGTGCTATGAGAGTAAAATTAAAAGTTTAGTACAAGCAGTAAAAAAGCTTAACTCCGTAACCCCGCGATTTCTCATAACAAAAAATGTAATAAGAATAAATGACTGTGAGCAAAAAAGAGTAATATTAAACGATTTTCATCTACTACCTACTAGTGGACATGCAGGAGTTAATAGGATGTTGAACAACATAAAGCAATATTATTTTTGGCCAGGCTTAAGTAATGACGTAAATCAGTTTGTTAAAAATTGTCAACAATGTCAATATCATAAGCATAGTAACAAACATATCAAACAACCGTTAACCATAACATCCACAGCTCACTGCTCTTTCGAAAAAATAAGTTTAGATATCATGGGTCCACTCGATGTTGACGATTTTAATAATAAATACGTGTTGACATTACAATGCGATTTAACTAAATTCGTAGAAGCATACCCATTAACCAGTAAAGACTCGGTTACAGTTGCTCAATCTTTTACAAATAATTTCTTGTTACGATATGGTATCCCCAAAGAAATATTGACTGACCAGGGAACCGAATTTATGTCTTCAGTAATGTCTGAAATATGTTCTCTATTACATATTAAAAAGTTAAACTCGACAGCCTACCATCATGAAACTGTAGGAGCTTTAGAAAACACCCATAAGACTCTAGGAGCTTTTCTTAGAATCCAGTGTAATAACAACAAAAATAACTGGAGCACTTGGATTCCCTATTGGTGTTTTTCTTTTAATACCACAGTGCATACCGAGACAAAATATACGCCTTTTGAGTTAGTATTTGGAAAAGTTTGTAATCTTCCAAATAACTTACAATCGGAAGTCGATCCTTTATATAACTACGATAGTTACCCAAGAGAACTCAAGTATCGTTTACAACAAGCGCAATTCGATGCACGAAAAAATTTAATTAAAGCTAAAGAAAAAAGAAAATGTTTTTACGATACAACTAGTAACCCTATTGTCTATAAGGAAGGCGATTTAATATTATTAAAGAATCAAGTAGGAAATAAATTAGATAGGATATACAATGGTCCTTATAAAGTATTAAGAGATATGACGTCAAATGTAGAAATTCTGAAAGAAAATAAAGCTATTATTGTGCACAAAAATAATACGAAACTGTTTAATCAATAACTATTTAAATAAGACACCTACTTAGATTAGTACCTACTTAATATGCAACTTAACACTTAATGTAATTGATATGTTTAAGTATAAAATGTGAAGCTTCCATTTTAAATGTCTATTTTTTTTTAAATCAATATGTATACGTTTAATCAAAGTTTAAGAATAAAATAATTATTACGTTATTATAACAATGTTTAAGTTTAATTAGTTAAGTTTGTTTATAAAGTTTAGTTGCTTAATGTTACGAGTCTGTTCCTTTTGCAGGGAGGGATGATCCTTCCACTTTTTCAGGGGAGTTGAAGTATGATTGCAAAATATATTTGTAAAGTACGAATAAGCATTAACCTAAAATTGGGACACACGCGTAGCGCGTTAAGCAATAGGTTTATATTGCTGACTTATTACTAAGCATAATGTATCTTTTAATTGTATATTGATTGACATTCAATAAACTACCACATACGAAACATGTCGCTTTTCCTTTAACTCAAAGCCTCGTAAATACATATTACTTCAGTTAGCAGCGGTGACTGCAGCGTATGGTCGTTGAGGGGTCGACGTACACACGCGTGACGTCTCCGCCGGGGCGGAGGGGGCGGCGGGGCGCGCGATTGCGGCAGGCGGTGACGCATCCGTATGCGCTGAAGCAAAACTGCTGATGGATGCGTTTTGCCCTCCACGACGAGTGTTCACGTTGGCGGCCTCCGGTGACCTACTTACCGTAGCCGTGTTTCTTAACAACATGACTTCGGTTTGCAACCCACTGATAGTGTTTTCGGACGCCTCCAATTTGCACTGAACTTCAGCCAGACTCGTTTTCAAGAAGATGATGTCCTTGAGTAGCCTGGTGACGTCGACGTGGTCGAAAGTGACGGGAGGCAGCTTATGCAGATCCTTCGCCACGAACGTTGGCACGTCATCTGGGTCGGTCTCCTTCAACAGGGTGATGATATCCTGGAGACTCTTCGCACCTCCATCCCTCCGGCGAGATGGCATCTCATCGGCTTTACCGATGCTCTGATAAAGCAGCGCCTTACCACTGCAAATCTCAGCTTCGTTGAAGTTCGACTTGCAGATCTGCACGATGCTGACTTCGTCCATTGTGTCGATGGCGTTCTGGATAAACGTCAACACTTCGTTCACTATGACTTGTTGTGAGCCCATAGTGAAAAATTACGCGCTACGGCTAAAGCCGCGCGTGACGTGAATTAGTAATAATTCTCGCTTAGGCAGTTGTGCGCGTCCGTTTCCGATCGCGCATCGCACTGCACTCATGGGTTATGGGTGGAGTAGTAGACTTAGAAGAATTAGCATTATTTCTATGCTCATTATGCACATTAGTTACTATATTTATTTAATATTAGGGGTTAAAGTATGAAATTACCGTTTTGTATGGACGAAATCGAGAAAAGTCATTTTTCCATAATAACAATTTTTTTGTTTTTTTAAAAACGCCTGAACCGTTTTCGATGCAATTAAAAGGGAAAGTTAGATGGTTATAAAGCTACGCATTATAGTACTTAAATTTCTAAAAATCAAAGTATACACCGTGAAATTTTAGTGGTTGTTTTCCCGCAACAGAACGATTTACCGTTAGTAGCACCATCGAATCGTGCGAGTTATTTTTTGAAATTAAACATATCGTTGTTCTCAATTAATCAAAAAAATAATCATCAACTCAAAAGCGTGAGATACGATAGTATCTTTACAAAATGTGACGTGTTTGGGTACTGCTTGCCGCACGAAATCAATGTTCAACGCAAAAGAAACTCTACGCACTAAGTAATATAGCATAAACTGCACCGCGCGAGGGGCAATGACCCCGGCCGGTGACCGGCTGCGGCGCGGCTAGTACCATTGGTTCGAGGTTGCTTTCGAGTTTCGTTTATCACAATCGTGAAACTGCTATTTTTTATTTGAATAAAAAAAAACTGCACAAATCTATTGTACTACTAAGATAGAATCATTTTACTGCGGGAAAACAACCACTAAAATTTCACGGTGTATAATACAAATATACTTAATTGAAGCAAGAAGGTCAGCTGACACAATACATTGTAAGGGGTCTTTTCAACGACTTCCTTTGAAGTTATAGGCACTAGTATTGCATTTTTTTTTAGTCGAAAGTTACTTTATTTAGTTTTTGATACAATACAAAAAGAATTACGCAATAATATGACTACACTTAAGAGCTATAAACAAAATAAAAAGTGGGAAAATAATCGGCAATTTCATACCCCTATTATTTTAGTCGCCTTGATACTTGCAAAAAAGTAAATTATTTGATTAAATTATGCATCTGACTTTTTTCTGACACTACAAGTCATCACTGTCGCTTAACGCAACTCCAAATGGTCGTATGCTAACAGCATTTGAACTGGATATTATGTTTTAAACTCACCTTAGACCGCATATGTGGAGGTTTTTTCACAGGTCTGATCACAGTAATCGCTTCCCCAGCACCTGATCTCCACTTTTCCATAGGGTCTAGGACTGGACGCACCTCATCAGGCAACTCGAGGATCTTTGGAGTATTCTTAGTGATGATCGGCTTACATTCTATTGTAGGTGTTGTGGACGGAGACGATTTCGATTTGGACTGGAAAAGAAAAATAAATTATGCAAAAATGGCCAAGTATAATTACAGGAAAGACTTTTAAAAATTCAGTGGGAATCCTTGGGAAGAACTCAACTGCGAAACATTCTTTCACATTAAAATAATACAAATCACCAAAACACTGTTAAAAGAGAGGCCATCCGTTTGTAGGTCTGGTGACCGACCTGAACATTTTCAAGCCTATTATTATTCGGCTAAGTTTCAGGCTTCTTTCATAACTTGCTTTTGTAAGTTTTAAGTTAAAACAAGCTGATGGAGAGCAATAAACCATTTTTATTTAATTATTCGAGATTTCTTGTACAAGCTGATAAAATTTTAAATATTTTATCAACAAATATGTCAGAATCGCCACGGTTGCAGGCGGGTTGACGACCGCAGTTCGGCCAATGGGGGAGGGAAGACGCTGCTACTCGTCTACTTCTGGCAGTACTCGTTTAGTCGCCTCTTACGACACCCCCAGGACACGACACTACAAGGTTAGTAATAGTTGGTAACACTAACTCTTGTCTTGTTTAAATAACGGCTGATTTGCAAACTATGCAACAATACTTACTTATATCTTATAGAATTTTAAAACATCTTGACGCATTTTTACACATAAAATCTGTAGTATTCATTAATATATTAGATAAGAACTAGTAAGTAAAGTGATATTGAAAGGAGAGTAAATGCTGGTAACAGAGTGAATAGTGCGCTGCACGCCTTTGTGAATAGCCAGAAGATTTCTATGAAAGCTCGTCTGGCTGTGCATAGAGGGGTGTTGGTTCCAACACTCATGTACGGAAGTGAAAGTTGGGTATGGCAGAAAAAGCATGAAAGTAGAATAAATGCAGTAAAAATGAGAGCGCTAAGAAGTATGTTAGGAGTGAAATTGAGTGACAGGATAAGAAATAGTGTGATAAGAGATGTTGTGGTGTGTAAGAAGATATTGTCACACGGATTGAGAAAGGGATGCTTAGATGGTTTGGGCATGTAGAGAGGATGAATGAGAGAATAATGACTAGACAGATCTACAAGACGAGTGTGAAAGGGAACGTTGGAAGAGGAAGGCCTAGACGAACTTATCACGATCAAATCGGGGATGTTCTGAAGAAAGGTCAGGTCAAGAGTACTCTGAACCGACGAGCATGCATAAAAAGATTTATGAATGTGGAAGAAGCGAAAGATGTATGCCAGGATCGTAGTAAGTGGAAGGCCTTGATCTCTGCCTACCCCGTTGGGAAGGAGGCGTGATAATATGTATGTATGTATATATGTATAAGAACTAGTAACGCGGTACGATACAAAAATGACACCTAAAAATTCTCGATTAAATGGTTGACGTTGATTTTATGACAGAGTCACCTTAATAACCCGACCAAATGATGTCGATCTGCAATAGTCTGGATATTCATTTTATCTTGTATCTATTCGATTGATATAGGTTGTACTAAATGCACACTTTTGTCAAATGGGTGCTCATTTAGTTGGGACCCTTTTATGACTCTTGTATATCCAGTTTTTTATAATACATCTATATCTACAAGCCATAAAAGTAAATCTAACCTTATCTTTGATTGCTACGGAAAACCCTGTCACCTCGTAGACTATTATAGGAATTTAAAACTTCTTCACGCATATTTACACATTCATCATATCAGCCGAACGACGCCCACTGCTGGGCATAGGCCTCCCCCAAGGAACTCCACAACGATCGGTCCTGTGCTGTCCGCATCCAGCGGCTTCCCGCGACCTTGATCAGATCGTCGGTCCACCTTGTGGGGGGCCTGCCCACGGAACGTCGTCCGGTACGTGGTCGCCATTCGAGAACCTTTCCGCCCCAACGGCCATCGGTTCTCCGCGCTATGTGTCCCGCCCACTGCCACTTCAACGATGCAATCCTTCGAGCGATGTCGGTTGCTTTAGTTCTCCTGCGGATCTCATCATTTCTGATTCGATCGAGTAGGGAAATACCAAGCATCGCTCTCTCCATTGCTCGCTGGGTGATCTTGAGCCTTCTTATGAGACCCATAGTAAACGACCACGTCTCACTCCCATAGGTCATTACTGGCAACACACACTGGTCAAAGACTTTCGTCTTGAGACACTGAGGTATTTCGGACGCGAAAATATGCCGGAGCTTCCCGAACGCTGCCCATCCGAGCTGGATTCGACGAGAGATCTCTTTCTCGAAGTTGGACTTACCTAACTGGACTATCTGTCCCAGGTAAACATAGTGGTCAACAACTTCGAGTGCAATGTTCCCAACGTTAACTGGAGCGGGTGCAACATGGGCATTTAACATGATTTTCGTCTTGTCCATGTTCATCCTAAGACCCACTCTTTGAGAAGCATTACCGAGATCTTCGAGCATAATGTTCAGGTCTTCCAAGGTCTCAGCCATAAGAACTACATCATCGGCAAATCGCAGGTGTGTTAGGTATTCGCCATTGATGTTGATGCCGCGTCCTTTCCAGTCCAGAAGCTTGAAAATATCCTCCAACGCAGCTGTGAACAGTTTCGGAGAAATAACGTCTCCCTGTCTCACACCTCGCTGTAATTGGATCGGATTAGAGCTCTGGTTCTGTAATCGGACCGACATGGTGGCGTTTTGGTATAAGTACTTTAGTACCTCGATGTACCGGTAGTCTATTTGGCACCTTTGGAGAGACTGCAGCACTGCCCAGGTCTCAATCGAATCAAAGGCTTTCTCATAGTCCACGAACGCTAAGCAAAGTGGCAAGTTATACTCTTCGGTCTTCTGTATAACTTGCCGCAGCGTATGAATGTGGTCTATGGTACTATAGCCTTTTCGGAACCCGGCTTGTTCGGGAGGTTGGAAGTCGTCGAACCTGCGAGTGAGACGATTCGTAATGACTCTCGAAAACAACTTATAGATATGGCTCAGAAGCGAAATGGGTCTGTAGTTCTTCAAGAGAGTTTTGTCACCCTTCTTGAAGAACAGCATCACATCGCCTCTGCCCCATGCCTTTGGCGTTTTGCCCTCGAGGATGACAGAATTAAAGAGCTTCTGGAGATTTACACATTAAACTCTAAAAATTACTGTTTTATTATTGCAATTGAAACGTCGGGAAGGTAAAATACTCACTCCTTTAGTCCCCATTCTAGCTTTGATAGCTTCCAATTGTTTTCTAGCCGCATTATTGTTCGGTTCCAACTTGAGTACCTCGTTCAGATCGTGCGAAGCGGCCCGAAGCGAACCGAGGCGTTCGCGTGCGGTCGCGCGACGCTGCAGCGCCTTCACGTAGGTCGGATCAAGGCGTAGTGCTTCAGTGCAATCGCTTTCCGCTTGGTGGAGACTAAAATAAAGAGTTATTCGATTTGTAATTAATGTTTAAATCAAACTAATCCTAAAAGTAAGATTGAAAGTCTGGCGGACGCTGAAAAAAAGATATACAGGGTGAAATTTTAACCACTTTCCAAATTTTAATACAGCAATCTACGAGGCAAAAATCAAATGACGTATTTTTTCTTTTGGTAGCCCAGTACAAAAATGTCAAGATAAGGCACTTAGAAAATGTCCGCCAAAAAAAAAAAATTTTTGATACGGCATCCTAGTAACACTTTTTTTAAGCGATATGCATCTCATTCATTCATTACAATACTATTCATAAGTTTTCGATTTTCCCTTTATACTTTAACAGGTCTAGGACCGTAGAAATTGAAAACTATGTCGCGAAAAATATTTACATTTTTTACTTCATAAATAGACTGTAAATACGATATTGAACACATAAAAATTTTGGAAAGTGGTTAAAATTTCATCCTGTATTGTGGCATTTGCATAAATACAATTTAATTTAATAGGTCAGCACTAGGGATGATATGATAAAAATTAAATTGATATGATGATAATAAAAATTTTAAGCCATTAAAAATTATTGAACTGAAAAATTAACAAATTTTGAGTTTGTGCTGAATAAAAAATCAACCATGACTCATCAAAATAATAAACAGTAATCTTTTCATCTACATAGTGTTTAAAAGATTTTACAATCAACTTTTAAGTTCACCTGTCTTTTTTGAGATAGCACAATCCTCTGTTGGCGAAGTAAATAGCATCGTCTTTGACCAGTTCTATAGCTCGACTGTAGCATGATATTGCTTCATCCCACTTCTCATTTTTAACGTAGGTGTTGCCCTGGAAAATGCAAAAAACATTACAGATCAAGTATTATCATTATACCTAGATTAAGACAACAGAAAAACTAAACCGAACCAAACTCAAACCGCTTCAAGTCCCGTCTAAGACATAATTTTTCAAGTTTAAATACTGATAATAAAATTATTCACTTTAAAACGAAAATCAATAAATTTTTTCTACCTCTAATGAAATAATATAATTCATAATGGAATATGTTTTACAGCAAAAAAAAGAAGGAAATTGTAATTTAATTAATTGAGCATTCATAAGTTTTTTGACTGAAAATCTATAATCCTATTGGAATCTTGAAATGAATCTGTAAATTTCTTTTATGTATTTCCATTTATGAAATTTATGGATTTAACTCGCATTTACTATAATCAGTCTACCTGTGACTATTAACGCTGTCAAGTATTTGAAACAAAACAAATCAACACATCATATAAAGTCCTGATAAAAGTTAGTTAAATTCTCAAATTCATCTTTAATTTCAATTTATATTCCTGTTACGCTTAATCAAATACAGCTGACAAACTGCAATAAAGACAATGACACTACCAATAAAAATTATGACGAATCATTCTCATCTATTATAAAGCTGAAGAGTTTGTTTGTTTTTGTTTGAACGCGCTAATCTCAGGAAGTACTGGTTCGAATTGAAAAAATATTTTTGGAAGGCTTTAGGCTATATAATATCATGCTGCGACTAATAGGAGCGAAGCAATAGTAAAAATGTTGCAAAAAAAATTGCTATCATAATAACAGAAATTGACCTGTACGAAGTCGCAGGCAACAGCTAGTTTTATAATAAAACCTTTGCTTTTCAATAAAAAAACACTCACTCTCTCCTTCTCATACTGCGCCTCTTCTCTTAGCTTCTCTAACTTTGCTTGCTGACTCTTCTTGCTGTCCAGGGATACAGGTCCTACTTCTTCCATTTCAATGTCTTCACATGCTTTGTCCTAAATAATTGTACAGTAAATACATATCTTATTACTTTCGTTCTGTTTTTCCCCGAAATCTGTACTTCTAACTACCACATATAATATAATACGATGCGACAAATAAATGTTTCTTTCTTTCTTTCTTTAAAGCTTCAACCCCAAGCGACAACCGGTTGTCGCGATAACAATTGATTTTAATTGTGTCTGGAATATCTGATCGTCAAAGGGTTAATGGTACCAGTATTACTGTGGAGGGTGGATCTATTTGTTTCGTTCTTTAAACTACCCTCCCACAAAAGCATCAGTTTTCATGGTCATGGCCTGCTTGCAACAGTGCCAAAATAAAGGAAACTCTTACTCCTGAATCAATTAACTCTAGCTTCTGTTTTTCTTGTAGAATCTTACACACAAAGATAAACTAAGCTAGTATAATTTGAAAGTAAATTTTATCAATAACACTAAAATGTTTACTTTAGACTTAGCAAATGGTTCCAAGAACTGCATGTTATACTAACATGAACTCATACTACCTAATTGAAATTACTTTAGAGATATAATTTTCTCACTTTACCCTAGTCAAAATGCATTTTTTTATGAAATAGAGCATTTGTGAACACACAGATTTAAGAGATTATCAATACCCATGTTATGTGTTTGTATGTAATGTATTTTAATCTTTCTGTTCTTTGACCAGCAGATGGGCTGATGTGAAGATTATGGCAATATGTTTTATACCTTTTACATTTTTGACAAAAATAAAAACATTATTGTCATAGGAAAAGAGTATCATATTGAACAATGATGGATAGTACTCACAACATCAAATTTGTCCCAAGATTTATAATCAGATGAAGAGATCCTCGGCTCTGGCTTCTTTTTCACAACAACAGGTTTTTCTTTTTTCAATTTGCTCCTAACCGGTGGGAGATCCTAACCTCAAAAGATTGCAGCAATGTTAATAACTCGAAGTCTTAAATACTTCAACACTGTAACCGCATAAATCAATACTAAAATCATGGTACAAAGTACTTCGACCACAAAAAGATGGGGCACTGCCACTACCAAAAACATTTTGATAATGCTAAGCAAAATCTACGCATATACATTCAAAGTCGCACCTTTAGGTACAAGAACAGATAAATACTTCAAAATACGATTACTATGAGCGTAAATGGGTTTAAACCTGCTCAAAAACACCGTTGAGCGCGGCCTCTTTCCGTTTCATCTCGGCTTCCCAGTTTTCCAGGTCTGTCAAGTACGTTTGGAAAGTTTTAACATTATCGCGCACTTGCTTTTGTATTTCGAAAGCTTTTTCCATTATTTAGCACAGTTCTGTAAAAGCTTAGGGAATAAATTTTACCTGTTTGTTAGATCAATAACCCCTGATTTAAGTTGTCAAAAATAAACTTTTCTGTCAAACAATTTTTACGTTGTCATGGTACATCATACACCTACTACCTACTTGTCTGTGTGACCAGTATTGAGATAGCGACATAGCGGTATCATAACGTTATATATAGCAAGACATTGAAAATTACATAAAATAACTGCATAATCAGTACTATTGGTCCAAACGAGTAAAGTAGAATGAGTGTGTGTGTAGTTTTGCGCGGGAAACGAAAAGGGAAAGATGGAATTTGTGTTTTTTGTGAAATTAAGTATTAAACGTGGCATTTATTGTGATACAGTGGTGGCATTGTTGTAATAATGTGTCAGTACCTAAGTAGGTATGATAAATCAAATAAAAGTGAGAAATCAGAAACAAGGAAAGGCGCTCCTATCTGACCCGGATCCACGTTCTCGCGTTAAACTTCTGTGATCTTTGAAATGTATAAATCACCCAAACATTTCGATTAGTTAGGTTAGTTTAGGGTTAGGCTCCCAAAGGAGTTTTGGGTCTCCGGGCACGTCCCCAGGTGGCGTATAGGGGACCCCCCCCCCCAGATATGGGGGGTACCGTCCATTAGGTCGGCGCGGATCAAAACTCAGAGGCAGGGGCGCACTGAGCGTCTCCTTGCCTCGTGGTGGCCACCTTCGTGCGGCGGGGGATGGTGAGCTCAGCCCGCGGCCGCTTCCATGCGGCACCCTGGGATGGAGGACACCAATATTGTGTCCGTTTGTTGTAGTCTTCGGCCTTTTATGGCCAGTGGAGCCTCTGGGCTCGTGGGTTGGCGGAAATATTCCGCGGTGCGGTGGGTCCGCCAGTTCGCGATCATCGCGGCTGGTGGGCAGGTCTAGCTAACCGAGTTAGCCATGATGGCCACCACCGAGCAAACTGTCCCCCAGCTCGGGTGTCTTTCTTTCTTTCTTTCTTTCTAACGAGGCATCGGCTAGTTGGACGTCGGCTAGGTGAAGGTCGGCGGCCAAGCGACCCAACTAAAGGGGTTTCCCACCCCCGTGCAGTATGTAGGGTTACCAGGGTATGTGGCTCTGCCTGGGTGGACCTCTATTTCCACACTAACAACAAATTTGAACTCATTTCTGGCGCACCGGAAGGCAAGAAATGCGTAGAGGTGCTGCAAGACATCTGCAGAGGAGTTAGTAGTGCTGACTCAGACTGCCTGTCCAAGCTCTGGCAGGCTAGAAAGAGGAGGAGTGATTCGTGACGGAGCGGATCTGACAGCCCGGACTCGGATAGGTCCAGGTCCCCGGCAATCTCGGTGGTCTTACGATCGTCGCGGACCTCCAAGCGCGGACGTGGCAGGGCTACAATCACGGTGAACAAGGTTGGTTCGCCGCATTCGAAGGTGGAGTCACCGGTAAACTAGGAGTCGAAGGTTGCAGCGAGACCTCGCAAGGCTCATCCTGACTTGGCCAGCCGCTTCGTGGCTGCCGCGTCTTCCTGGCGTGACGCGGAGGCAGTGACTGCTGCCATGCACGAGGAACGGCTGGACAGCAGCCTGAAGACCATCGAGATGGTCGCTACGTTAAATTATTAAATAATAGACAATTCAAAGCTAAATCATATAAGTGGCTTAATGAGAAAAAGTTTTATGAACTCAAAGATTATTTTAGCTATGTTAAACAAATAGACTGTGTTGACTGTTTTGGTTTACCTATAGATTTGCATGCTTTTATTTAAATAAGGCAAAACATGTCGCTCCACTATTGTAAAATGTAAAACAACTGTAATACCATGTTTTATTGCCGATAAAGAATTTATTATTATTATTATTACGAAGTCGGGGAACCTAAAGGAAACCTTCATGAGTGCCCTGAAGGCGTCCGCAAAGGTGAGGGAGTCCGTGGCGGAGCTGGAGTTCCAGACCGTATCTGATGAGACAGCTCGTCTACGGGCGGAGAACGCGAAATTGCGGGCGGAAATGAAGGAGCTCCGCTCACAAATGGCCTCGCTCCGCGAGGAAGTCAGGCGTCCGTCTGGGGAACACCGGGTTGCGGCTGCTGCAACCCCCTTTCCCCAGAGAGTGGGCGAGGAGGCACTGCGAGAGGTCATGGCGCGCTTCTCGCGGATGGTGGATGCGCGGTTCGACGGCCTTGAGGCGAAAGGGCACCTGCTGCCGGGGAAGCGCCTGCGTCCCCCTTTAGCGGCCGACCACAGGCGCGAACAAGAGGTTACAGCTCCAACACTGGCTCCCTCCTTCGCAGCGGTTGTTTGCGCTCCCTCGACGTCTCCGGCGGCAACAGTGCACCCGCGACGTCGTCCCCCTCTGCCGCTGGCAAGAAGGGGAAAAAAGCCGTGAAGAAAGCCGGTAAGCCGGCTGTCGCCCTGCCCTCTACCAAGGGCAAAAGTGTGGGTAAAAAGTCAGCCGCCCAGCCTGCTGCCGAACCGATGGCTACACCTAAGCCAGGGCCCACCAGCGAGGGACCGGACGTTCATTTTATTTTATTTTATTTATTAGGACAACCAACAAGACAAACACAAAATAAGAACAATTGGTAAGATAGATTAAGGTTTTAAACTATGTGCCGTCTTAATTACAGGTCGCCACGGCATGCAAATAATAATAATTATGGACTACATTATAAATTAAACTTAAAAGTATGTAACAGCTGTTCTTGCCATCTCAACCGTCATGTTATGTTTTCGAGATGAAATAAAAATAAAAAAATAAAAAATTCTTGGTTAGACAGATACTTGGGTAAAGGAAGACAATAACTTCCTCTTAAATTTTCCTGCTGACTCTGCAAATATATCGATATCACATTCTTTGCTTAGTTTATTGTACTGTCTTAGCAGTCTATTTATTGTGGTGTGGTGACCCAGGTTGGTTTTGGACAAACTCTCTGAAAATAGGACATATCGGCATCGACGAGGCAACTTAAAAGGAACGTTAAACCTTACCGCTTGCAAAATCTCTGAACTATCCACTGTGCCGTTAATTACTTTATACAGGAACATTTGATCCAATAATTGTCTACGTTCTTGCAAGCTATTCAATTTAAAGTAATTTAAACGCTCTCTGTAAGAAGGTAGACGTTTGGTCTAAGGTGGTGCAACGTCGCGGTAAACTGCGCGCGGAGCTGGAGAGTCGCGCGCCGAGAGCTTCGGCACCCCCGAAGCAGCCGAAGCCCCCTTCGGCTCCGGCCCAAAAGCCGAAACCGAAAAAGAAGGCCCCGCGTCTCCGCCCACCACGTTCGTCAGCAGTGACCTTGACACTGCAAAAGGGGGTGGAGAAAACCTACGTGACGGTAATTGCCGAGGCCAATCGACCTTAAGGGCCTTGGCATTGAGAAGGTGAGGTTTCGCGAAGGTGTGACCGGAGCCCGGATCATCGAGATCCCTGGAGCGACCAGCCGCCTATCCTAACAGAGCTCCGGATCTCCAGCCTGGACGTCTCCGTCACGGCCGAAGAGCTCAAGCTTGCAATGGCTGAGGCTGGCGTTTGTCCGGCTGAGGAGGTTCGGGTCGGTGCGATCCGGATGAGGCCGCGAGGCATGGGCGCCTCTATTGTAAAGTACCCCCTCAAGGCGGCCAAGAAGGTAGTAGCGGATAAGCTGCTCATGGGGTGGACCTAGGCGAGGGTGGAGATCCTGGGCCCACTCCCGCAGCGGTGCTTTCGCTGCTTTGCATTGGGATACGTCGGGGTCCAATGCCGCTCTGAGGTGGATCGCAGTGGCAACTGTCGCCGCTGCGGTGAGGAGGGCCACCAGGCCAAGGATTGTACTGCCGCTCCCCACTGCCACATCTGTGAGGCAGCTGGGAAAGCGGCAGTTCACGCACCCGGGGGCAAGACCTGCACCAAGCTCCTGAAGAAGAGTGCGCGCAGGAGGGGTGCCGCACCCCCGAGGAAGCCCTCGGAGTCACGGCCCTTGAGTTCGCCCGCAGGTACGGCCTCAGAGGAGGTGGAAATGGAGGTCCAACATGAATAAGGCCATCCATTTCCTTCAGGGAAACTTGAATCACTGCGCTGCGTCTCAGGATCTCATGCTCCAGGACGTGGCGCAGTGGCAAGTCAACCGTTCCGACTTGGTCGGTTCGGTGACTTAGGCGGCACCGTCGGAATACACCGACGAGGGACATCTGGGATTCCCCCGCTCACATACGTGTGACGGGGCCACAGGTTCGCGGCGGCTCGAATTAGTGAGCTGGTTATTATTGGAGTGTTCTTCTCCCCAAATAGACCGCTCGCCGAATTTGAGCAATATCTAGTGGAAGTCGGGGCCATGGTGGGACGTTGCTCTCTCCTTCCAGTGATCGTACTCGAGGACCTCAACGCGAAATCTTCGCAATAGGGTTCCCGGACTACTGATCCGAAAGGGAGAGTCCTGGAGGAATGGATCGTGGAGTGTGGACTCACGATCCTCAACGTTGGCACCGTGCCCACGTGCGTGTGACGCAATGGGAGCTCGCGGGTTGATGTGATCTTTGCGTCACCCGCCGTCGCACGCCGTGTCCGAGGGTGGCGTGTTTTGACGGACCCGGAGACGTTGTCAGATCACCGACACATCCGGTTCTGCGTCTACGGTTCAGCCATCCCAGTCAGCTCCGGCCAGCACCAGCAGGAAGGCCCACGGTGGGCGGTGAAGCTCCTTGACAGGATCCTGCTGCAGGAGGCAGCTCTTGTCCAGGCATGGCTCCTGGAGCCACCACCTTTGGACCTGGATGGGGAAGCCGCTCGGCTCATTGAGGCAATGTCACAGGTTTGCAACACGGCGATGCCTCACGTCCGAGCCCCCTCTTCCCGAACCCAGGTCTACTGGTGGACCCCGGAGATCGCCGCCCTCCACTCCTGGTGCGTGGAGGAGCGCCGCTGGTTCCAGCGGTACACGAGGCGGCAGGTTCATGCACTGGATAAGCTGGACCGGCTGAATGCCGCCTATATAGAGGTGGCAGTTGCTTTGAGACTGGCAATAGCGCGGTCCAAGGCAGCAGCCTGGGAGGACCTGCTGGGGATCCTAGAAAAGGACCCCTGGGGCAGGCCGTACCATTTGGTGCGGCAAAAGCTAAGCCCCTATGCTCCCCGAGTCTCCAGAAGTCTGGACTTGGAGGTTCTGAAGCGGGTCGTGGAGACCCTGTTTCCCAACAGGGGGGCAGACTTTGTGCCCCCTGCCATGGGTGCTCCGTCCAGCGACCCGGGGCCGGAGGTGGCGTCCGAGATCACGGAGGTGGAGCTGAGGGTGGCCTTTCTGCGCCTGAAGGGCAAGAAAACGGCCCCAGGGCCCGACCGGGGAACACAAGCCCCTAGAGTCTCGGCTGCGAGAGCTATACAGCCGATGGATGCCTCCAGGAAGGCAGATCCTACCTATAAAAGAGGAAGTCTCAAAGTGGCACACCCGTTAGATTCCGAAAAGATAATGTATGTGTAATGAAAAGGGAAAAAAGTCATGTAACTAAAACAGTGATGATTAATAATGTGGATGGCTGGCTTCCCTTCCGAGAACGCGAAAGAGAAGAAAAAACTGTGTGAAACAAGATATGATGTGAAAGGAGTGGATGATTCAGTGACGACTGACGACTGATATAATAATAAGGAAAAGAAAAACATACTGCGCCTACCCCAGATAAACTGGGAAAATGGGCCACTGAGCAAGTAATCACTACGTTTAATGGGCAAGAGAATGATGATGATGACGTTACCTTGTAAAGAGGTCTTAAAACTTATTGGTTAAAATTAAATCTAATTTTTGTAACTGGATCATTAAGAAGTTTTTAATATCTGTTTTTTAATATTATTTATAATATGTTCATATCATGCCAGATACCAATATTTTTAAGAGTGGAAATAAGTATCAATTATTATTGTGTGACGTTGGTACAAATTTACGTCGTGTCTTTCTGAGAGACCTGTTATTCTAATCCAGCTATATTAACTATAAAATAATGTGGCAAGTGGCAACATTGTAATGACTAATAACTTGGCGGCATGGTATTAGACTTTATCCGGTTCCAAAAGGGACAAATAAAGAAAAAAAAAGTTACTCTCATGTGAAATGTGAATTTTGAGGTGAGGGAATTTTTGGCGGGAGTTCGTGAGATACGTTTGGAGTCCGTTTATTTTATCAAATTTTTATTGTTTATAGTGATTTTTGGGTCGTAAAAGTGGTGTTATTTTGCGAAACAAAGTGTCTTGCGAGTGAACAATATACAGTTTGGTGAAATAAGATGGTGTATGGGTCGTAACAAAGAAAAGTGGACCGTAAATTTTGCGCGGGGACGCGAACAGTTCACCTCTTTCTTGGGGACTTCTCTACATTCCTTCAATCATTTGACTGTCTCCAAAAACGCCATCGAAGCATTAAAACGTCTAACATCAACGTTTTAATGCAAAAACAAAGACAATATTACTAAAGAATTGGCTGTATGGACAAGTATCCGAGGCCGTTATCACTTACTAAAGAAAAAAAAAAGATTTTTGGGGTGGAGTTTTGCGCGGAAAACAAGAAGAGAAAGATGGACTTTGTTTCGTAATTTTGTGAAATTATCTTAAGCGGCATTTAGTGTAATAAGGTGGTGTCATTGTTATAATAATGTGTCAGTGAGTAGGATAAATCAAAAAACACGTGTGGCACTCGGAGACTGCCGCGGTAAAGCTATTGCATAGCATTTTTCATCAACTTATGCAATTATAAAACTAAAAAGTATCACCGCTGTGCCGGTTGGAGTGGAGGGTGTTAGGTTATTTTCGTTACGGAATTTCTGGATTCGGTCTCCACGCTCAAGGCCCGCGATAGAAGCTATGCAATAGCTTAATTTTATAAGTTTATGTATTTTCTAATTTTGACTTTTGTAATTAATTTTTTCTGTTATTTTGGCAGATATGGTTACCACAGGCAACCATACTGTCAAAATCGTTATATTCTTCTAAAAGGATACCCTCTGACCCTAAATTCTTTTAAATTTCAGAAATTCAAAATAATTGTTCGACTCGGGGCGTTAGGTTATAAAATTTTCGTTACGGAATTTCTGGATTCGGTCTCCACGCTCAAGGCCCGCGATAGAAGCTATGCAATATAATAAAAGTGAGAAACAAAGAAAGGCGCTCCTATTTGACTTTGATCCACGTTCTCGTGTAAAACTCCTGTAATCGTTGAAATGTATAAGCTAGAATAAAAAAAATATCCCATTTATTCAATAAATATTGTTAACCTTATCGAATAAAAATATTCACTGGTGATGGGCCTAGCAGGCTGGTTCGCCTGCCAATCCTGGTACGTGTAAAATGACAACTTTTCAGGAGGAACAAAAAACTGTTTTTCTCGTGAACTGTTTTGATTTTTAAAATCATAAATATGTTATATGATAGAGAAAAATACAACGCTTTAGATAGTGTGCCATTTATTAACTACGAAACAAAGCTTTAGTCTCTATATATTTTTTTTCCATTTTTGTGCACATATCATATTTGGTGAGCCTAAAGTTTGTTCTTGCATATTAGCGTATGTGCAAAATGTATCACATAGAAGTATTGTAATGGTTCAGTTTTTTGATTTCCACTGCAGTTATGTGCTTAAACATAAAATTAACATTAATAAAATGTGCAAAGACACAATAATCCAACTGTATTATTCAGTTATAAATATTCATTCCTCAAGATACCTAAGTTAGGAAAACACTTAAGCAATTTTAAATATTTTTATTAGTTTGTTTAATTCTACATGGCGCTCTCCTTAATAAATAAGGTAACTTTTACATATTCCTACATTATGTACCATAGAACATCCTACATTAATTTCACAACGTAATCTCAGGAAATAATTTCCTTTTCTATAATAGTTCTACATCTATTTTTGTTTACCATAGATGGTAAACAAGTAGGTAACTATTAAATTAAATTAAATACAGATGGTAAACAGAAATGAGTGTAATATTTTATAAAATTTATTCTTTTAAGAACTATCAAGTATCAAACAAAAAATTGAGATCTCACAAAACAAACTTTTAAACTAACATTGTTTGTATATAAGTAATAAAAATATAATGTAGAATAATTATTAAGGCAATTTGGACATAGTTATGCAAACTAGAACCAACCCACAAAAAGTTACTTCCGAGATAATTAAAAGTTTGCTGACTGCAGATGTATCTAGGCTCAATATCTGCAGTGACCCAGATCTGTTTGCAAATGCACTTATTGGCATCGTAAGGTCAGCTATAATATCAAATTCGGAAACCACACCTATCCCAAGTAAAATCAGGATCTTGAAACCGATGACGCTTGGGGTTATACGGTGTATTAAACTAAGAAACAACATGCAGATGAAGCTAAGATCAAATAAACAAAATAAAACTTTAAAAATCACATATAAGCGTTTTCGTAATTACTGTACAAATCTTATTAAAAAACTAAAAAGAGAGTATAATAAAAAACAAATAAACTTATCAATAAATCATCCTAAAAAACTTTGGTCTACTATCAATAACATCACTCAATATAAATCACCTAAATCAACAAGTGTTGAACTTCTAGGGAAAGATGAATCACCTCAGACTTCTATCAATCATGTAAATAATTTTTTCGTCAATATTGGGAAAAGTTTAGCAGAAGTTATACTAGAGCGAGTTGGAAAACCACTAAACCATCCTAGAGATCCACGACCCATCCACCATCAGTCTTTTGCTCTGTTAGATACGGATATGCCAGAGGTTGATCGTATCCTCATGGGCCTGGAATCCGAGTCTGCACCTGGTTGGGATGGAATTAACACGAAATTCATAAAGTTTTCAAGGAGTTTCCTAGTCCCGCATATCACTACCTTGGCAAACCTCTGCTTTCATACAGGTATCGTTCCTAAAGCATTTAAAAAATCCATTGTAACCCCGGTGCACAAGGGTGGAGACAAAACTAATGTCAATAACTACAGGCCCATATCTGTGCTTACCTCAATGTCAAAAATTTTGGAAAAACTGATGAATAACAGGCTAGTAAGTTACATTAATAAATTTAAAATCTTGTCAGATTCCCAGTATGGCTTTAGAAGGGGAATGTCTACTGAGGATGCCATTCTGGATCTTACTTCTTCTATTGTTAGGGAAATAGAATGGGGTAGGAAGTGCCTGGTGGTCTTCTTGGACACCGTCATTTGACACCGTGGCTGTACCCACCCTTGTGTACAGGCTGGAGAGCATCGGCATTCGGGGCACAGCTTTATCTCTCTATAGTAGCTACCTGCAAGATAGGACCCAACAGGTCAAAATTGATAAAATCACAAGTTCTGAGGAAAAGGTCACATTTGGTATACCACAGGGAAGCGTCTTGGGTCCAACGCTCTTTTTGATCTATATTAATGACCTTTGTAACCTACAGAGCGTTGGAGGACGAGTTGTCTGCTATGCCGATGATACCGCAATTGTTTTTTCCGGTAAAACTTGGAGTGATGTACGGGCTAGTGCTGAGCGGGGCATCGTAGAGATATCAAAATGGCTGGACGATAACCTCCTTACACTAAACATATCCAAAACCAATTTCATTTGTTTCTCCCCATCCAACGCCTCACAGCCTGGGACTGACTTTAGCCTTAAAATTCATGGTTGCTTTAACGAAATCTCTATGTCCTGTGACTGTCCAGTATTACAAAGAGTGTCTAATACCAAATACCTCGGCATTACTGTTGACCAAAGGCTCAGTTGGCATCCGCAAATCGAAGTTATGATCACCAGAATCAGAAAACTGATCTGGACGTTTAAGACTCTGAAGCATGTTATGTCAACTACACTCCTAAATAACATATATTTGGCGCTGGCGCAGTCTGTTTTGACCAATTGTATCACGGTTTGGGGGGGCGCTAACAAGACTAATTTTATTGGGATTGAGAGGGCGCAGAGGTCGCTCATTAAAGTTATGTACTCTAAACCCTACAGATTTCCAACAGCTGCCCTTTATAATATCAGTGGTCTCCTGTCGGTAAGGAAACTGTACATCTAAGGTTTGGTCTTGAAGCGGCACAAAATTTATTGCCTTTTGATCAAAAAGTTAATGAAAAACGTAGAAATGATATAGTTGCTACTACTAAAATTTCTCGCACTGCTTTTGCTAGAAGACAATTTGATAACCAATCTACCTATGTTTATAATAAAATAAACCGTATAATTAAAATTTATCCTATGCAATTATATAAATGCAAGAAAAGTGTAACAGATTGGATTGAAAGTCTTACATACGATGAAATAGAAAATTTACTTATCAGAATAACCTAACACACACACATGCACCACACCACACCACCCCACTATACACACTCACACATACACACACACACACACACACATTTATATATTTGCATATATACATTGTAATTGTGATTTACCTTTGTTTTCTGATTGGGAAGTAGCGAGTCATTCTCCATACGAGTATTTTTAATTTCTCAATGGGAAGGCTCAACACAACATTGTAATAAGTTTTTAGTAAATAAAGAATTTATTATTATTTTTATTATTGTTTTAAAAGTGTGTAGAAAATAATATGCAGGTTATTTGACAGTTTGACTTATAAACTTAAGGTTTAATATTGATCACAATTATTATTTTGTAAAAGCTAGCCTAGCAATTTAACATTTTTCTTTTGTTTGGTATTTGTTTTAGATAAAAAACCTGATGGTTCCTTATTGCAAAATTACTCTTTTGTGGGTTGTTTTTTTTAACAATATATAACCATAACCGGAATAATTATTATAATATTTTAAACACCATTTTTCATATATTTTTTCATTATCCTTTACCTGGGACACGGGGCACTGGTTTTACACGGGGCCTGAACATGACCTGTATCTAGGCACCGGTAGCATCGCAGGAGCTTAGCCTCTAACACCTAATCCGGTGCTGACACCCAACCTTGCGACAACTTCTTGGCAACAGCAACTGGCACCTTAACCACAACAAATCCGGATCCAGTGTAGGATTGCCTTATCTCGCTGACCTTAAAAATATCGGTAGCACAACCACCAACTTTTGCCACTGCTTTGGCCACCTCTTCTTTTGAGACAGAGTCATCTAAGCCTGTAAGCCGCACATCGGTGGTCTTTATTGGTCTGACAACCTTTACTAAATCTGACGGCAGGAGGTCTTCCTGCAGTCTTTTGGCTAGGGAGTCTGCCTTCTCACCACTTGTGGCACCGGGTATCTCAAGTAATTTACCCCCAGTTTTCGCCTTTGTGAATAGCATCCTGCTGATGCCCAGCTCTTGAATATTTATCCGGGATAAGGCATCCCAGATAGCTGATTTGTATGTCACCCCCTTTTCTAGTGCCCCTGGCAGTAGGGTCAGTATGATGGCTGACGATCTGGGCGGGCGAAGTTTTGGGGTGGCGGGTTTCCCAACTGAAGGTTTAGATGTTTAGCATTTGCCTTAGATGGGGTGGCTATGCTCTTTTTATGTCTGTTTGATCCCCGCTTCGATGTGGACGATCTATACAACATGGTGGTGGATACTGTCCCTACAGTAGGGTCTAAGTACTTTGAAACCCGCCGTCCCAAATCGAAGAAACTCTCCAGTCAGACTCTCCTACTCATGGATCAGAGAAACGAAATGAGGCTACAGAACTCAGCGGATGCCCATCGCTATCGGCAACTCAATAGACAGATATCCAAGTCTTTGAAGAGCGACCTTCGTCAATTTAATACCCGACGTATTAAAGAGGCCATTGAGCGGAACAAAGGCTCCAAAGTGTTCGCCAGAGATCTGTCTATTGGGCAAAGTCAATGACGAGGCTGAAAACTCAGACAGGTAGCATCATTGCGTCAACACCTGAAATCCTGAGGGAGATTGAGAGTTTCTATGGACAGTTATATTCCACGAAAACACCTGTTGAAAGCAAGGCTAAAGACCCTAAAGCCAAGCTTACCCGATGAAGATATCCCGGACGTCAGCCTGTGCGAGATTAGAATGGCTCTCAAGCAACATAAAAACAACAAGGCGGCGGGTGATGACGGAATCACAACAGAGCTCCTTAGAGCGGGCGGTAAGCCGTTATTTATAGTCCTCCAGAAGTTCTTTAATTCTGTCATCCTCGAGGGCAAAACGCCAAAGGCATGGGGCAGAGGCGATGTGATGCTGTTCTTCAAGAAGGGTGACAAAACTCTCTTGAAGAACTACAGACCCATCTCGCTTCGGAGCTATATCTATAAGTTGTTTTCGAGAGTCATTACGAATCGTCTCACTCGCAGGTTCGACGACTTCCAAACTCCCGAACAAGCCGGGTTCCGAAAAGGCTATAGTACCATAGACCACATTCATACGCTGCGGCAAGTTATACAGAAGACCGAAGAGTATAACTTGCCACTTTGCTTAGCGTTCGTGGACTATGAGAAAGCCTTTGATTCGTTTGAGACCTGGGCAGTGCTGCAGTCTCTCCAAAGGTGCCAAATAGACTACAGGTACATCGAGGTGCTAAAGTATTTATATCAAAACGCCACCATGTCGGTCCGATTACAGAACCAGAGCTCTAATACGATCCAACTAAAGCGAGGCGTGAGACAGGGAGACGTTAGTTGAGGCGTTGGATTTCCTCATCTTTTGATCTCGCCACCAGTATTTCAACAAATGTCGTGACAACAGCTGCAGCATCCTTAAAGTTCCTCTCGAATACTCCTGAGACTTTCCCACTTCGCCCAGCGCAGTGAATAATGTTATCAGTGCTGGTGCGGATAGCTCGCACCAGGTCTTGCACTGTTAGCTCTTGGGATTGAAGCTTAGCCCTCTCCTTTATTTGGTGCAGTTTGCGGGACCACAGTCCACACCATGGCCTCGTCCTCCTCCTCATCTTTTTGCTCCTTCTTAGGCTCGTTTTTAAGTAGTTCTCTTGCATCCATTTTCGAAGGGTTGGTCCCTCTGGTAGATGGCCTGCCACTTCCGCGTTTCCCTATAATGTAGTTCTTGGGAGTAGGATTTTAGGCGCAGCTACAGATTCGGGCGAATCTCTCCTAGCGCTTTACGATCCCTTACGAGTCAGACCTAGATCAAGTTGTGGAGCAAGACCCGTCAGACATGCTGCCCGTGTCTAACACAGATCCCTCCTGCAAAATTTTGCAGTTACGCTCGCCACCGTCCATGTGAGACTCATTGCGCCAACTTAACACGCTCGCAGCAGGGCTTAAGTATCAACAATAAGTAATTTTGTTAGCTTCACCTGCAAATCTCTGAAACGATCTATAGATCACGTAAGGTCGCTGTGTAGCAAAGCTGACATTATAGCCCTGCAGGAAACTTGGCTGTTCCAACACGACATTCCACTCCTCGGTACCGTTGACTCTGGCTTCGGATACACGGGTACATCCGCTATTGACTCGACTGCAGGTATTGTACGAGGCAGGCCATATGGTGGCGTGGCGTTGTTGTGGCGAAAGAGTGTGTTTGATAATGTGACAGTGATTCCCTGTAATAATGTGCGTCTTACGGCGATAAAGGTTAGTGTGTGTAATCGTTCCTTTTTAGTGATGTCCGTCTATATGCCCGTTAACTATAGTGAAAATTTGATTGAATTTACTGACTGTCTCAGCGAAATTAGTGCAATCATAGACAGCACTGAAGTAGCATCAGTATTCATTTTAGGAGACTTTAATGCTGACCCTAGTGAATTATTTGGTATTGAACTAATTAAGTTCTAGTAAAGAGCAAAAATGGATTTGTGCAGACATAGAACAACTAGGCATTGACTCGGGCACTTTCACATTTATTAGCGACGCGCACGGTACCACTAGTTGGCTAGATCATTGTTTGGTGACAGGGGCTCGTGGCGGTCGGTGGTGGATGTGGGGGTGCACTACGACTGTATATGGTCTGATCATTTTCCGCTTGAAATTAGTGTAAAGTTGAGCTCTGTGAAGTCTGTTACTGTATCACCGCCAGAAACTATACAATATTGTAATAAAGTTATTTGGGGGGATAGGAATAAAGAGCAAATAAAAAAGTATAGCATTTTATGTCAGAAAGGGTTACGAGATATAGATTTTCCTACTGAGTTTTCCAAATGTTGTGATGGTTTTTGTAGGGACACAGAGCATAATTTAGTTATAGACCGGTTGTACAAGAACATTATTGATGTATTGAGTGAGGCAGCTGAGGCTACTTCCAAAAAGCAAGTCCGTGACAAAAAAAAGCATGAGGTGGTCGGTTGGAACAAGCATGTTCAACCTGTACACGCTGAGGCACGGTCCCACTTTCAGGCTTGGAGGCGGGAGGGTAGCCCACCAAGTGGTGCGGTCTATGATAAAATGGTGGAGTCTCGGCGTGCATTTAAAGCAAAACTTAAGTGGTGCCAAAATAATGAAGATAAGCTTAGAATGGACCTTTTGGCATCACATCACGCTAGCAATAACTTTAAAAACTTCTGGAAATGCACTAAGAGACTAAACCCTAGACCAACTATTCCTCTTTGTGTGAATGGAGTGACTAAGCCCAAGGCTATCGCGAACTTGTTTAAAGACCACTTTCAAGTTAAACCACCACCTCAAGCCCGTGTGCTGCGGATGCCTGACCCTAAGTCGGTCCGTTCACCCCAGTCGCCAGTTATGTTCACAGCCAAGGAAGTAGCTTTGGTTATTAAGCGGATGAACAAGGGAAGGTCTCCTGGACACGATGGGTTGAGTATTGAGCATTTGCAGCATGCGGGTGCTCACCTGCCTAGGGTTTTGTCAATGTTTTTTACGTTCTGTGTACGTCACTCATACTTGCCGGCAGAGTGTATGAAGACGGTAGTTGCACCAATAGTCAAGAATAAAACTGGGGATCCATCAGACATAATTATATGTGTTATTTTGTAGTGTAATTTATATGTGTTATTTTGTATGTATGTTAGTTTGTAAGGTATTTATTTTATGGGCCTGTATTTCATATCTGTTGCCTGACTTAAATGAATAAAAAAAAAAAAAAAAAAATAGCCAACTATAGGCCCATCTCGCTGGCGACTACTGTGGCAAAGGTGCTGGACGGTTTGCTTGATCGCATTCTAAATAGACATCTGCAGTTGAATGACGCTCAATTTGGATTTAGGTCTGGACTATCTACAGATACTGCAATACTGTGCATGAAGCATACCGTCCGGTACTATACTGACAGGAAGACACCAGTCTATGCTTGTTTCCTGGATTTGTCTAAAGCCTTCGATATGGTGTCCTATGAGTTGTTGTGGAGTAAAATGCGGAACATTCCTACTCTCAGGTGAAATAATTTATATTTTTGACTATTGGTACAAAAACCAAACTAATGTTGTTCGGTGGGCGGGAGAAGTCTCCAGTGAGTATAGACTCAGGTGTGGAGTTAGACAGGGTGGCTTAACCTCTCCTCGTCTTTTTAATTTGTATATGGATGGACTTATCGAGGAACTCAGTAGCACTGGTGTGGGCTGCTCCATAGATGGTAAAATCATTAATAATCTAAGTTATGCGGACGACATGGGGCTGTTGGCTCCCTCGATAAGCGCCATTCAGAAACTTCTTAAGGTATGCGAGGATTACGCCGGAGCTCATGGACTCAGATATAATGCAAAGAAAAGTGAAATCCTGATGTTTCAGTCTCGGGGTCACAATATAACCGCAGTCCCTCCTGTCTATTTAGGCGGTGTTGCACTAAAACGGGTATCGCGTTTTAAATATCTGGGTCACTGGGTGACGGAGGATCTCTCTGATAACGAGGATATAGAACGGAAGCGACGGGCGTTGGCAGTCAGATGCAATATGCTGGCTCGCAGGTTTGCACGCTGTACTGAACCCGTTACGGTGATACTTTTTAAAGCTTTTTGCCAGTCTTTCTACACGTGTAGCCTGTGGATTAGCTATACGCTGAAGACAGTCAGCGCCCTGCGAGTGCAGTATAACAACGCGTTCAGGGTATTGTTGGGGCTGCCGCGTTACTGCAGCGCGTCAGGCATGTTCGCGGACGCTCATACCGATGGATTTCATGCCATTCTACGCAAAAGAGCCGCCTCGATGCTAAGCCGTGTTCGCGGGGGCTCTAGCAGTATCCTGCGTGTTGTAGCAGGGCGAGTGGACTGCCCGTTTATGCAGCATTGGGTTCGACTGCACATAAAAAACCCTTAGATGCCTCAAATGTTACCTATTTTATTTTTCTTTTTGTAATTTTTATAATTTGTGTAGTACTATTGGTGTTACTGACTCAACTTTATTTTATTGTGGTATGGACTTTGTCTGAAATAAATCTTTTGAATTTGAATTTGAATTAAGACCTCGTTGTTCGCCAAGTCACGTACAGTAGAACTATTTACGGTTTTGGCTAAATTAGCGCTGCTTGCACCACACTCTCCCTTTAATTTTTTTTGTTTACGCAGGAAAAAATGCATTTCGCATACCTACTGCTTCAGGGGCAGCAGTAGGTTATGTGGGACTCTCTTGTCGGTGCCCGACAAGCATACCCACTACAAAGACCTGCGGTGTACCTTGCGACGTATGTTGGCAGTGTATGGGTTTCCCTTAGGATGCCCTCCATGCACCGCCTACGTACGGCCTATGCCTGCATGCATGCATGCCTGAGACCCGCTCAGGCATAAATGGGTGATCCTGTACATGAGGAATCACCCCCAGTCTGGCAAGCTGTGCAATGCCAGCGTTGAGCCCCCCGACCCAACTCCAAAAATCCACAGATTAAAAAATAAAAGGGATTCGAAAAATTTAATCTGACATGTGTCACTGGACATACTTTTCAAAACTGATAAGTGACTTTACTACACATACCAAATTTTAAAGTAACTGTCGTTAGATTAAAGTGTACTTAAGTAATTTGGCAACGCTGTTTCTATACGGAATATGCACAAACGGGTTTTTGCATCAGTTCGGCGTTTGAAAACTAGTGACATCTAGAGAATAAAAAAAAAATAAAAAAAATCACATGTAAGGTTTGGCAGGCGCACCGACTAATAAGGAATATGAAGTATGTGTGATAGTACCTACATTGATTTACTATTATATGATTAATGAGACGTCGTCTCTTGACTCAGTCAAAAGAAAAGCTCGAGCCATTTTACAAATAAAACTTTTCAATCAAAATAATGGAAGTGTTGTTTATGAGAAAGCCAGCCAGCCATTTATAATACATATCGGTCAGAGCTTGTTATGCTTGGCGTGCTTTTATTTTCTTATAAGCCATCCAAAAATGTCTTAATTTAAACTAACACCCAAAAAGTATTTTTTGCATATGATTCCACTTAGTTGGATAATAGTGTAGGTATTTCACACTGACCTCTTGTATTATAGAGGTCAGTGGTATTTCACAAAAGACTGCTCTTTATTAGTTCCTATCTGCGACACTTGAAAATTCCGGTGACTAACGATTTTGTTAATCACTCTGACTTACATAATATCAAAATCGAGTTATCGATACACAAACGGCTGTCAAAAGTGGGAAAGTTGATAATGACAGTGCCTATTAGTCATAGTCACTGACCTTGACATTAATTTAATAATACACCGACGATACGTAATACCAAAACTATGTTTTGACAGTTCACAGATAAACACTTAGGCTCAGCGATTATCACTTTGAATGTCAAAAAAGATACGTAATAGCGCTGCTGGATGAATGAAGATGAAGTGTTTGAATCAATATTTTATAGTTTTCTAAGTTTTTTTTTTATAAAAAATAAATAATAAACACTGCCAAGATGTTTATACATAGTGGTTACGTAGGCTAAGGGTTTATAGTATAACCAATATAACGTAGGCTTCGGTTGTCAGGAGGTTCAAAATGCGCGGTGTATCATCATTCTCTCAACTCTCTCAACCGGTACCTCTGGGTAAGCTCGCTCCATCTTAGGCTTCTTTTTAACCGTATAGTTAAGTATGTAGTCAAGAGCAAGGCTATTATTTATAAAAAAAAAACTAAAAGATGAAAAATTTAAAACCAATGTAACGTGTTAAGGGAACTATTAATTTAATAAATTGTAGCTAGAAGGCGCACGATTACATTTGGGGTAATAAAATCATAATTAAGTGTTTAAGCTACATCACGCCATTATTGCACTGTTAGTAATAGTTCGATTTAACCGCAAATAGGCATATTATCCACTTCAAATTACCTCGATTTCTTGGATGTAGTTTTGAACGTGTTTGAATATAATAATATAGCAGTTTTAATATCTAATTAGGTATAAATTTTACCTGATTTGGGTCAAGGCTTTGGTACTGTTTGGTAGCATAGGCATACCTACTGTTATTTCGACTTGCAGGATGTTAAAAACTTCAGAGTCTTGGCACTTGTCCCACCGCCGACTGTGAGCGAAAGCGAGAAGTTCTAAAAACTTACTTTAAACGAATTGTCGAACAGCGGGAGGCGAGTGTGTTGTATGATAGTTTATCTACACTAATACTAAGAAGAGAAAAGATTTGATTGCTTATTTGTATTGAATAAGCTCCGAAACTACTGTAACTGGACCGATTTGAAAAATTATTTTACTATTAGAAGCCGACATTATCCCTGATGAACATAGGCTAGGTACTTTTAACCGCGGAACCCGGTAGGTGGCTTAGCGTAGGCGTAGCGTTTGGAATTTTTATCCTTCCATAGTAGGTAGGTATCTAGTTTCCGATGTCCTAAACTACCCATTACCAAACCAACTTAAATCAGTTAATAAATATAGACGAACATTAAAAAACTATAAGAGTTGGTAGAGATACCTTATTTTGACTACAAAACCCTAAATATTGCAATGACTTGAAAACCTCCTTGTTGTTTTTCAAATGAATACTTATTTAAAAAAAAACCCTTAAAAAATTACTGGCCGGATCTCTTTATTAGTGGGATGACTAAACAAACTCATCATGCGATATTTATCACTATTAATTATAATTATTGTGATAAATCAGGATGTATGAAGAATGTAACACGATTATTGCTAACTAGCCGAAGAGTGATCGCGGTAAAAACAATTTAAACATTGTTAGCAATTACATAGGTACGCATCGATATTTAAAAGAGTTCCGTTTAGTAGGTAATCATATTATTTATGGCCATATTTATAATGTCAATCTACTACTGGATATAGCTATACATCATGCAATAATAACAATAATATTTCCATAGACATACTAAAATAGGCCACATAGAGCCATCTAGTCTTAAATTAAGCTACTACGAAGCTTATTCGATGGGATGACACCCGAATCACCCATAAACTTTTTTTTTTTTGTAAAATCATACTTATAAAATATTGAGACCAGCACAAACCCTTTTTAATTGTTTTTTGTTGCTTTGTGTCTTAAAATTATGCTATAAAGATAAGTACCTATTATAAAATTCTAGACGCACTTACCGAGGGTCCAATCTAAGCCGTTATTAATAAATCCGTCTCAGTAAATTTTTGGCGCTAGTTATTTTTAGAACCCCACTTTTGATTCCTTTTTGAAAGAAGGTCTCCTACATTTAGTCTCCTCAATAGAAACCATAAACGAGAACATGTTTAAATTTTTCTGTAGGTACTTTATGGAACTCTAACATTATGCACAGACCAAGTACCTAATTGGCTGTAAATAAATCAAATACAATAGTGACAAAAAACCCAACAATCCTTGATGGGCATTATTAAATTATTATTTACTTAAGCATGCGAGTACGTGTCATTGTGAAAATGTAAACGGATTACCTTTAATTGCGCTTAAACTGAACAAAAAATATGTTTTTCTACTCTTGTAATATGAGTTGGCATGGGTATAGTTATTATCACTGTATGGTTAATTGTACTTTGAAACAAGATTGTGATTACATTTTAGTGTTATTAATTTTGTTATAGAAATTATTGTTCGACACAAAATTCAAAAAAACATCAAAAATTTTATGTCGTGGTGTGGTATCGGTAAATTAAATTAAGTAGGTAATAGTACCACTCCTACTCTTCCTATATGTGTCGTAAAAGGCGACTAAATGAAAATTACCAGAAAAAGACAGCCAAAAGCGTATTTACCCTACCATTAGCCAAACTGCAACCGCCAACTCAAGCCAAGCGTTGCGATAATGGCAAATCCCTCCTTTCGAAGAGGCTGGTGTCCAGCAGTAGACTGATATAATTTATGCGCGCCCGGTATGCGGGTTCGAGTCCCGCCTGAGACGTAATATTTCAAGTTTGAATACTGATATGGGCTTTTTATGATGAGGATACGATGACCTAAAATTTGATCAATGATTTCGAACGCTTGTAGAAGGAACACACTTTCGTCTTAGGTATGTATACATATATAACAAATAACGTTATAAAGTGCGAGAAAAATTTAAACATGTTCTCGTTTATGGTAGTGGTTTGGTCGTCCGCATACACACAAGGGAATTTCCAGGGTGCGATTGCCAATCGGGTCAATTTAGGAAACGTTCTCTGATAGACGGCGTAAGACTCCACCACATCCTTGAATGTTATAATACGTATAAAAACAATATCAAAGATGACAAAACACACCAAACCCATGGTGCGTTAATTAGACAAGAATTTTACCCGTTTTTCATCTTACCAAGTTAGGACCCAATTCTGTCTTGTCCAAGGTGAAGATTGGTAGCGATTACTTTGGTCTCTAATCGATCACGACCGATTATTGGCCTCAATATCGATATAAAATGTAGTTTATTTGCTGATAGATGGGCGGGCTCTGATTTGGAAGGTATTATGGCAGCGAGCGACCATTTCGTGCGCGATAATGATGTGTATCTTACAAAGACCACGTACTTTACGATACAAATATCGCAATAAATATAAAAACAATCAGATGTACGAGTATACTTTACAAGCACGATATTGATTATTTAGTTATTAAATTTCTATGAAAACAAATAAGACAAGAGTAAACATTTACTTATTTCTACCGTTTATTTCATTAATATGTAATTTGTAGGTAACAGACTGTTCACAACCACGGAAATATAAATGTTTAAGCTAAACTGAATTCGTTAACATCCAAAATATTTTACTAAAACTATAGGTAATGATAACCACTCTTCTGTAGACGTATTACACTTTGTTATCATTCATAAAGAAAACAGAATGGTATATATCGAAATAAAATTATTTGAGTCATCTGTAGCATAGTTGGCATAGTCTAGATCATTAAATAAGTAGTTCCAACGAATTCAAGCCGCACGTTCGATATGCGCACGTTACGAGTGCTTTCAAAATAGTCTCCTGCTCGGAAGTCGAGTCAAGGCAATGGCATTGAACCATGACCTGATGTACAAAATCTTATTGCCCGACTTTACTTGTACGTGATATTCCAAATTGTTCAAAGCAATTTAAGACTTTATTGCTATTAGATTTATGGAAATTAAATACGACACATTTATGCCTAGGGAACTATTTCAAGTTGAAACAAATTTTGTAGGTTATGTTGTAGGCGCAATAAAAGCGATGTTTGTTTTAATTATACATAATTTTATTGCTTGTAAAGTTTTATTTAATTAGAACTTCGAGTGCAATTTGGAAGTAATTACTGACTACTATCCGTGGGTACTAAATTATAGTAAGTTTGTTATGAAAATTATTTCATAATGTAGGTACTTAGTAGGTAACGTGTTGGTAGCTAATACATTTCAGTGTAGGTAGAAAATCGTATGTTTTTTTTACCGTTAAGTACTAGTGTTACTACCTATTTGAAATATAAAATATTTGTCTATCAGTATCTCAGTCTATGTAGACACTAACTTGTTTTATTCGTTTATTCCTAGCACGCTAATGTAGATTTATATATAAAAAGATTTGGATCAGAATCTAAAGCCTTAATACCTATAGGCTGACTAAAGTGACCCAGTTTCTACCGTTGTTTCTTCTTGCCTTGTAGCAGTGATAGGATGCGACAGAGAACCGATGTCGATGAATTTTTCATATCGCACAGGATGATCAACCTGGATGCTGCTTTTTAGGGTTCCGTACCCAAAGGGTAAAAACGGGACCCTATTACTAAGACTTCGCTGTCTCTCCGTCTGTCCGTCTGTCCGTCTATCCGTCGCTCTGTCACTAGGCTGTATCTCAAGAGCCGCGATAGCTAGACAGTTGAAATTTTCACAAATTATGTATTTCTGTTACCGCAATAACAACAAATACTAAAAACAAAATAAAATAATTATTTAAGGGGGGCTCCCATACAACAAACTCGTTTTTTTGGCCTTTTTGATACGGAACCCTTCGTGCGCGAGTCCGACTCGCACTTGGCCGATATTTAAGAACCGATGGCCAATTGGGCAAACGAATTCTTGAGAAGAAACTTCGGCGAGCGTAGTTTAGAACGAACACCAGCTAGGTTCAGTGTTACAGGCAGGTCCACTGCATTAAATGGAATGGACGTTAGCTCCTTTTCGACCTTTTGATATTCAAGCAAACGTCATTCGATTTCACGTAAAAGACCCGGAATGAAAGGAGTGATTTGCAAAGGTCTCGACTCTCGAGCAGTAGCTAGATGCGCATGCCGAGGATGAGCAATGGTGCGTATTGGGGAAGGCCTTTGTCTGGCAGTAGAATGCTTAGCGCATCATAGCCTAGGACAAACCACTGTTGGACATATTCTTGCTTGGTTATTAGTATGCTATTCAAAAGAAACCCTCCTTTTAAATTGCACACTAATAACCAAGCGCCAGACAAATTTCATGGGCTATATAAGTAAAGCCAATAGTGGAGCTTCTAGCAGTACCTTTAGTCGCCGCTTACGACGCCCATAGGACGAGAAAATGTGGTGCTATTCGATTTTATGCTGGCACCATACAGATACTCGGAAATCCACCTTACATTAATTAATTACGATACGATCGCATTGTCAAATGAAAGATACGAGTGATTAATAAAAACTAAAAAATAAGTGTCTTTTAATATTTGACAAGCCCGTTTTAACGGTGTTCTTGAGATTGTGCTACATTGACAAACGGACAGGTCATTGAACTGGGTTAAAAAAAACTGAACAAGCAGACTTAGGAACAAATGAAAAATTTGCGCACTTCACTTACGTTTATCAGGAGTAAGTTAACGTTTTTCGTTTGAACGTTATCGGGAAATAAAAAATGCGGTCACACGTTATTATTTTGGCTGTGAACTGATCGAAATGTCAGGCAAAATAATAAGGTATAATTTCGTTTAATTTCCCGTTAACATTCAAATAATTATGCGAAGTACTCATCTAGTCGCCTGTTACGACACCTATCGAACGAGAAGGAGTGTTACCATACTTTAGACCCCATCAAACGGTACAATTTGTACCTAATGGGTATCTACCAAAAACATTCGTCAAAAAATCCAATTGCCCTAATTGAGATTTATAATGTAAACTTAGATAAATGAAAAGAATTTGTTCAAAAACTTAACAATATTTTTAATAATAACATTAGTCAACCTTTATAAAGATAAAAAAAAAAGATTTGAGTGGCAAACTTTACCGACCTTAAAAGCTTCCAATACAATCTTAGATAATAACTCATTATCTATCATCTGGACGTAGGTACTTACATGCTTAGGTAGTCAATGCTACATGCTCCTTTTATCATAACAATGATAAATTGCAATTATAATGTTCCATACAGTGAACCACTCATGACCTGCCACATAACTTTAATTGTTAACTATTTTGCTCTTTATTGGGTAGACTTTAGGTTAAAAATCAATTGGGGAAAGACAGCTATGCAGATTTGCATTGCCGATATTGTACATTAAAACATTGTACGAATTAAACGCTTCTATCGACTTGGTGATTAATACCAAATCAATCATTAAGGTTTAGTTGTGTTACTGGACAAGTGAGAAACCAAAAGTGTTCGAAATTCACTTTTGAAATTTCAAAGTTATTTGTAGGTACATGACGTTGAACGCTTGTGCAAACTGCAATGCGATACGATTTATTGTAAGGAACATTATTCTTTGTATGAATTTTATTATAATATATATATATAATCCTTATCATTTTGATGAATGATGTTATCGGAGCACAAAACAAAAGGTAATTAAACTGTTAAACTCACGGGAAGAATTTATTTTCAGTTTTAAGTTTGTAGGTACCTACTTACCTACTTTGGTATCTGTGCTTTGGTGTAGTAAGATATAGGGATGAATAGTTTGAAGCTGATATAAAAAAACACATGTAATAATAATCTTTATCTTTTAAGTGATTATGAGTTTGCTCTCCGTTTTGGATGGGTGTCGTAAGAGGCGACTAACGGTCGGTCCTAATAATCTATCTATCTTCAGTTTTGGCATATCGGAGATAGAAAACAACTTCTGTCTTTGTTTCTCTGGACGGCAAAAACAGAGATTGAAACTGTTTCCTATCTCCGATAAGCCAAAACTGAAGATAGATAGGTTATTGGAACCGGCCGTAAAGAGTAGGCACCGACAGAAGACCGAGCCGTCGGTTGCCGACCGCTGGTCTAGATTCATATGAGTTGATATTGGCGATATTTGGTACATTGTCAGTTTTCCCAATCTAACCGTAACATACACTGCCAAATATAACAATGTATTTTATTTTGAATATATTAACTTACAATAGAGGTCAAGATACATCGGACGATCGTTTTAACTTTGTTTTGATACTGACATACATCCTATCATTTCTAATTAGGGTAAGAATGGGTAATGCCGGTCAGTCGGCAATACCGGTCAACTCGTTGCCTCCTAAACTAAGCATATACGAGCACGCACACATACGTAACAGGTAGCGTGACACGGCCCTGCAATACCCGCACCAATCTCCGCTCAGTTCTGAGCATTCGTTGAGTATAGGCGTACATCAGTTGCTTTCCCGCCAAATTGATGTAATTTTTCGTCTTACGAAAATAAGAGGTTAGTACATGTTTTTCTAATAATCTGTAGATTGCTATTTTAGAAGTATGTTAATAATCTATCTGTGTTTACCTAATTAAACTTTTTTTTCAATTACGATAAACGGTTTTTTAGAGTAATCGTTGTATTCAAAATATCATAAATGCGGGTAATGCCGGTCAGTGTGACCGGTATTACCAACACGTAATTCTACATACATCACAATGACTGCATCTTTTTTCATAATTTTCACTGCTTTATTCTTGTCTTAGAATGTCGGGAAGAAGAAGCAAAGAACGCGTAAAGGTGAAGTGGAACCAAAATTCACTGGAATTAGCGTTTAGACTAGTGCAAAATGGAATGGCAATCAGAAAAGCTGCGCGGGAGACTGGAATACCATTTTCTACCCTCCAGGAAAGAATAAAGAATAGAAATAAAGAAACACCACGTCTAGGAAGGTCCACAATATTCAGTAAAGAACAAGAAACTGAAATGGCTGATCAAATTAAGTTGTTAGGTAAAATTTTTTACGGCTGCACTGCACTTGATATCAGGAAGATGGCTTATGAATATGCTGAAAAGAATAACATACCCCACAATTTTAACGAAAATCTCGGAATGGCTGGAAGAGACTGGCTAAAAGGATTCTTGAAAAGAAATAAACTATCTTCGCGTAAAGCTGAAGGTACAAGCTTGAATAGAGCAACAGCCTTTAATAAGCAGGAAGTAACCATATTTTTCGAGTTGCTGGAGAGTTTAATGGAAAAATATCAGTTTTTACCTAGAAATATATATAACGTTGATGAAACGGGAGTCTCATCGGTTCAAGAACCTGGAAAAATTATCGCTGAAAAGGGACAGAAACGCGTGGGATCAATAACAAGCGGTGAAAGAGGTAAAACTGTGACAGCAGTGTGTGCAATGAGCGCAACAGGAGTGTTCATTCCTCCCATGCTAATATATCCACGTCAAAGACATTCAGTGACTTTGGAAGTGGATGGACCACGAGGAGCCATTTATAAATGTTCCAAAAATGGCTGGATCAACGAAGATCTTTTTGTGGATTGGTTAAAACATTTTGCTGAATGTACAAAGCCTTCGGAAAATGAACCAATACTACTTGTTTTAGACAATCACTGTAGTCATATCTCTTTAAGAGCCTACGAGTTCTGCAAAGCAAAACACATTGTGATGTTGTCTTTGCCACCACATGGCTCACATCGGATGCAACCAATGGATGTTTCTATTTATGGTCCATTCAAAACTGCCTACAAAAAAGAATGCAACCTGTTTATGAAATCCAATTTGGGACGTCAAATTGTTCAAACTGACATTGCTTCACTCTTCAGGAAGGCTTTCCAAAAAGTTGCGACCATTCCAAAAGCTGAGTCAGGTATTGCCGCTACTGACATATATCCTTTAATCCCGGAAGTGTTTACGGAGAAAGATTTCTTAACTGCTGAGTTCCTAAATACTACTGAACCCTTTTTATTTTCGATGAAGAGTTACATCATAGGAATATTCGTACCCCAGACCCTCAAATTGAAAGAAAATCTACAAACCTCAGTCCATCTACCGATTCAACTGTTTCAGAATCACTCCTTTTTGATCAAGAACCGATGAAAATAATTGAACAGGCACTAGTTTCTGCAACCCTATCACCAGTCATTAATATTAACGATCCGATTATTTTTAATTCTGATGAGGCACTAGTTCTTCAACCAGCAAATCCAGCCATGCATAACAATGATGTTTATTCAAAGACAGATGCTCATTGCACAAAAACATTACATCCTACAAACCAGACTGCTCACAAGGACAAAGGACAAATAATTGATTATGATAATCCCGTCCCTTCAACTTCTAAACAAACAGTTGCTGCCAAAGATTTGCTGCCCGTTCCAAAGCATTCTTCTATGGTTAAAAAAAGACACAGTTCTCGAAAACAGCATTTAATTGTTATAACTGGAACTCCTCTTAAAGAAACTTTGTTGGAGAAGGAAAATAAAAAACAAGCAAAAATAATTAAAAATCAGGCTGAAGCTAAAACCAAAAAGACTGTTAGACAGAACGACGCTAAAAAAACTTAAAAACCTATTGTTAAAAATAAACCCGCAGAAAAAATTAGAAACAAAAGAATACCTAAAGGGATAGAGAAAAGGAGAGTTAAGAGAAAAGTTCTTCAAGATAAAGAAAGTAACACATCAAACTCGGATATCAATATGGACGACTTACGAGAAGACGATGATACAGACATCGATGAAGATCGCCAGGATAGATGTATTATCTGCGATGATTTGGGCCGCGACAATGAATTGAGGTATAGGTGTGTTCTTTGTGGGCTATGGGCTCATGAAGAATGTTCAGGGTTTGATTCTCCTAGGGACTTTAAGTGTGATATATGTGTCAACCGTGCTTGACCGGTGTTAGACACGTGCTGACCGGATTTAACAACAGGTGCGTTTAATACCGGTCAACATCATAGTTTTTTAAAATGCTGATTAAGCCAAAAGTTAAATTAATACTGATCTCTATTATTGCCATAATGTTAGAAGACTGATTTAAGTTTAATTTGTTAAAAACTATATAAACAAATAAAAAATATTTTCCGAAATATGAGTTTTTTGCCTTAAGTGACCGCCATTACCCATTGCTACCCTACTCTTGAGATAAATAACGACTCTTCAATCTTGATGAAGTGATACCACTTTAAAAGGAAATTTGAGTAGACCTTACTCCATTGTGTTACGATTGAATATCCATTGGTGAGTGATGAATAAGTTTGTTAGATTTGAGAATACAATCATTGTAAATCGAGTAACCTTACTTGCCAAATGCTCACGTTTTTATCAAGTGAATCGATATCATTTCGTTATATTGTGAATAAAATCGATTAATGCCTTGTTGTTCATTCATAGCTGATATATCCTTAATGCTTGATAATCAGTCGTTTGTTACATAATTATCTCTTATTCTGTTACGAAATTGTAGTTTATTTTTATATTGGGATATGAATGTGCTGCATGTCATATTATTATTAATGCGACGGAAACGCCACCTGTCGTGTTTGACCTTAAAGCGTTTTGTACAAATAACTCAAATATCAATGATGACCTTTTAAACTTACACCTTGTAATGTTTTCCATGTATTTTTCTTGATCCTGGACTATCTATGACATTAGATCACCAAGGATTATACGAGTAGTCGGGAATTCATCTAAAAAGTAAAGTAGAGTAACAGCCTATAATCATGCCACTGCAGAGCAAATTATTCGAATTATTTAATTTAAGGCATAATCATTATGCTTGCCAAATGAGGATTGGTTAATACAAAAGCAATGTGCGAAAATTCAGAATTTTCGTTGCCCGACCCGGGTATCAAAAGCCGGAACCCCGAAATTTGGTCCTACTTCAACCGTTAGACCGAAGGGGCGTAACTGTGGCAACTTTAATTCAATGATGGAGGCCTTTGACCTGCAGTGGGATGATTCACTACATTACCTCGTTACACTACCTACATTACAAACAATTTTATATTCAGTCGAACAAAAAAAATCATAAAAAATCCTTTGTTTTTAAATGCAGTCAGTTAAAATCTGAAATCATATCATCCTCATAACAAAGATCGTTCAACTGATAAATCCGAAGAGTGTATAACATCGTAATTGGTCTCTTGCTCCAATTAGGCGTTGCAGTGTATATGTACCTACTTACTTGAAGAGAAAAAAAAACAGATGATCGAAAAAAGTAAAACCAGTTCCGAGGGCAACGACCTAATCGTTTGTAAATAAACTTGTTTGTGGCCATTGGTTTTGTTTATATTTTGTATCTGGCAGGAAAGGTGCGATCATATTCTTATGGCATAGCCTGTATGGAATTTCATACTAAATTAGTAGAAGGTGTTTTCTTCGGGAGAATACGAGTACAACGTGTATTATGAAAATATGATGAGCTTGTGGCGAATGATAGATAGATTAGTTGATACCATGTATTAAATGATTACTCTGTAGCCGCGATTTTGTACTTGACATACAGGATGAAATTTTAACCACTTTCCAAATTTTAATATAGCAATCTATGAGACAAAAAACAAATGACATATTTTTTCCTTTGGTATAATATAGCCCAGTACAAAAATGTCAAGATAAAGCACTTTGAAAATATCCGTCAAAAATGTTATATTTTTAATACGGCCTCCTAGCAACACTTTATTTACGCGATGCGCATCTCATTCATTCATTACGATACGATTCATTTTTTGATTTTCTCTTCATACCTTAACAGGCTTAGGACCGTAAAAATTTAAAACTACTCGTATGTTGCGAAAAATGTTTTCTGGTGAAAACTTGATTTACAATTTTGACTTCATAAATGGCCTCTAAATACGATACTAAACGCCAATAAAAACAATTTGAAGATGATGAAAAAGTCATTTTGTACCTATTTCGAATAAAACTATCCCACAAGTACTGTGATTTCGTATCTCGAGTAAAAATTAGCCTATATTCTATTTCAGCCTTCAATCTATCTCGTTGCCAAATTTCATTCTAATCCTTTCAGCCGTATTGGTTTGAATGAGTCAACAAACCGTCACTTTTTTATTATTAATTAATAAGGTTATATAAATATCCATGAAAACAGCTTGGAAATCGTGTTTAATTTAAGTAGTGTACAAAGAAGTGGTTATTTAAAATTGATTCTAGAATATTAAACCACCCCTTCTCGTCATATTACATATAAACTTACAGAAACCAACCTGTAAGTACTTGTTGATAGGTTTGTACCCTATAACATGTCTGTCTACATCTGGTGGAACCACAAATGCCACTCCTTTAGAACTCTCGCTTTCAGGGCCTGAGAAATAGGCCTAGAGAGAAGAGTTGGAAACACTTAGGCCTAATGAAGACGTAGTCTCCAAGCTTTTGGTCGATTTTTAACCACTCCATCAGTTTTGAGTTATAACGAAAATAAAAATGTAGCTATTTAAAAAGTAATTTGATTGGTCCTTCGTAAAAGATAACTTGTATATAAGGTACCACATACTGAAGAAATCTTTTAACGGACGAAACTTCAAAAACGAACTAGAGTTATTTAATTCAGGGTTTATACCATGTACCTTATTTATTATGAGTTTAGAGGAGAACACGGGACAGTTCTCCCGTGATCATGGCGCTTGCAACAGTACCGAAATATCGGAAACTCATAATAAATAAGGTACATGGTATAGACCCCGAATTAAATAACTCTAGTGATAGTGACCATGAAAGTTTAAATCAGTATATTCAAAAACTAAATAATTAAAAACAAACAAAAACAGTTTTTGGCTAGTATCATTCTAAAAAAACTCTACCTAAAGCACAAGAAAAAATATCCCCAAGAAAACTATTAAATAATAGATTTAAAAGGATTACAAATGGTTAAAATATGTAAACACATACATTGTTAATACAAAGTACACGATAACAATGCCAAAAATAAATTATAATTAATACGTTGTTAACACTTTGACAGACCATGATGAATTTGTAATTGTACAGTTCCGTTTTCTTAATCAGCCAGCACGATCCGGTTAAACTCGCAAAATGACCGTCTATCATGGTGCTTGCACTGTCTACGGATTCCGCATAAACACTAATTGAAAACAAATAAACTATTATTAATTTCTTGATTCTCCCGCGATCATGGCGGTTGCAACAGTGCCGAAATATCGGAAGCTCATAAAAACTAAGGTAGATGGTATAAACCCCGTATCAATTAACTCTAGTGATAGTGACCATGGAAGTTTAAATTTTATTAATTTACTAGCGGACCCGACAGACGTTGTCCTGTCCTAACTATATTGGGGTTAAAGTATGAAATTGCCGTTTTGTATGGACTAAATCGAGAAAATTCATTTTTCCATACTAACAATTTTTTTGTTTTTTTAAAAACGCCTGAACCGTTTTGATGCAATTAAAGGTGAAAGTTAGGTGGTTATAAAGCTACGCATTATAGTATTTAAATTTCTAAAAATCAAAGTATATAATACAAATATAGTTAATTGAAGCAAGAAGGTCAGCTGACACATTGTAAGGGGTCTTTTCACCGACTTCCTTTGAAGTAATAGGCACTAGTATTGCATTTTTTTTTTAGTCAAAAGTTACTTTATTTAGTTTTTAATACAATACAAAAAGAATTACGTAATAATATGACTATACTTAAGAGCTATAAACAAAATAAAAAGTGGAAAAATAATCGGCAATTTCATACTTTAACCCCTATTAAATTAATTCCGATAAGGTATAGTAAAAAAAATTTTACTAATTGTTTATTTTTATGCTTTATGATACACAACATTATTTGTCTTTTTTTTTTGGCGCGTATATAAACAGTTTTGTTGGTATTCCGACATTACTGGCCATGTTCAAAATTCAGTTTTTTTTTACCATCTACTTAAGACGCTGACATGAGCCAAATTCAGCTCAATGAAGATTGTTTTGCTTTAAGCCTATGGCTTGTTTTGTTGCCAAATTCTATGTAGTTATAATTATAAATACCATTTTTCTCAGCAGTCCGTATAACAATGATAATAAAATTTTGCTATATTGTATATTACATGTTGCTTAAGCTAATGGCTGATGTAGATTTTTAATAAAATTTCAATTTTAAATTGAAAAACGACTTTTGTTGTTTGGCACGTAAGCCCTTCTATTCCATGCGCTTTTTCTCTGTCACTCCAACGGGAATCGACAGTGATAGCTGCGGCGCGTTGCAAAGAAATTCAAAGACGAATAAATTTGTGGGCGTATTCATTGCTTAAGGTCATCAGCTGCAGTCAGCGTCTTAACGATATTCTCAGAACGCATTCTGTCAATGTAATGTCAAACGCCATACATTAAAAAAGTTAAAACTGTCAAAAGATTGGTCCAAAGCAATAAGGTTGCATTACAAATAATTTAGTATGGTGGTTTAGTATTCTTGAATTTTCCGCGCAATTTACTTATTTTTTTCTTTCATAAGAACATTCTCCTGACAATAACAAACAAAACAAAAAAAGAATTAGCGAAATCGGCCCCGCCGTTCACGCGTGATGCGATGACCAAGGGAAATAGGGATTCATTTTTATGTATAGATTAATTTATAACTGGTTTTTATTTATCTTTTATCTACTTACATCTATATTCAAAAAAGAAAGTCGTATAAGTTACACGTTACACCACTTATAATTCACGACTGGTCGATTTTTATGATTTTGTTTTTTTGGATTCGTCTTCGTCAGGGATAGAATTAATATTAAAAACGTTGGAAAATAAGTAAACTTAAAAAGATGAGAAAATTTATTTCTTGATATTTTTTCCCAACCACGCCATATTTGATGACAATGATATTTAAGACGTCAAAATAAAATATTATTAGGGTGATTCGAAGTTTGCGGGGTCCTCTAGTAATGAATAAATAAGCTGTTACATATTTTAGAAATTCATTATTTACATATTATGTTATATATTTTAGAAATTGAAAAATCTTAAAATATTCCACAGGAACAGTAAATTTTTCGAGTATATTAGTAGCCTATGTGCTATTTCAGTCAATAACCTACGAGCGTGCCAAATTTCATTTCCGTTAAGTTGTTATGGCGTGATTGATCTTATATTAGTTAGATATTAAATAAGAATATTTAAGAAAAAAAAAGTATGATTGTTTATTGAGTCTTACATGAATGGTGACTCTAACTCGTAAACCTATTATTGTGTGTATGTTCTGCTTATTATGTAGATAAAATAGTAGGATATTTAATAAGGTAAAATAGTATATTTAATGCATGTCGTGGCGGCCTATAATTAAGACTTCACATTTCGATTGTAAATTTTTTGCATGAAGAAATATAGTTGTATAATGTGACTGTTCTTGTTGGTTGTCCTTAATAAATAAAATAAAAAATAAAATAAAATAAGATTTAAATAAGGATTCAATTATGGTTAAGAAGACACAATAAACATTAAAATCAACAAACTTATGAAAAAAATAGCTTTAGCTCCTATGGCTCTTCCACTTTAGGGGTGGTGGGATCTACCTCCTAGTGGCCCACCCTGGGCATCGGCATCTTTTGTTTTCTAACCAATAATGACGCTAGCACATCCACAGATAATAGCTATAATACTATCCCTCTGCGGGTGGTAGGCTTCGTAAGAGTCCAGCGCCAAACAGTTTTTCTGTGTTCCGCTGGTGTATGGGAGAACCAGTACCTCTGGGTAAACTCGCTCCATCTAGGCTTCTTCTTAACCGTAGAGTTAAGTATGTAGTCACGAGCAAGCCCATTGATTATTAAAAAGAAAACATTTATGACAGGTGGAAACCTGTGCCCATCGTGGGATGCAAAACAGCTAATCCTTTCACAAGATTGTATCTATCTATAAAAAATATTGATTTCTGACAGACAGAGTTACATTCTACTACTAGTAAGGACTAATAAGGATAACCTACATCCGGAAACCTGCTTAACCCTTTGACGATCGGATATTCCAGACACAATTAAAATCAATTGTTATCGTACGGTCAACCGGTTGTCTCTTGGGGTTCAAAGCGTCGAATTAACAAATGCGTACAAGCGATGTAAAAATTTAGATACCTATATCGGCAAATTAAATAAAAAGTTTTTAAATAAATTTACTTAAAAACTTCGCATTTATATTAGTTGTTTCATTTCAACATTAGGTTGAGGTGAATTGCAATATCGCATTTAAAACCTTGTATTATGGGCTAGGCAAAACACTTTTCTAAATATTCCCAATGAGACGGGAAACCAAACAGGTCACACTAACTGTAATTACTTGTCATTAATTTAATTCTTAATTTGTTGTCAAAGAAGTTTTTTAAGTAACTAAGTAGTGCAGGAGTCAAGTTTGAATATAGGTTAGGTATTCAATTTTATTTATTTAATCCACTAGATAAATATATTTGTGGGAACAATTTATGTAAATGCATGGTAGAAAAACAAATTCATGGTAGTATTTAACTATCTTTAACATATCAAAGAAAAAGAAAACCTTACGTATTTCTTTCTTTCGTAGATTTAACATCTTATTTACTATTCTTTATATGATATTTTAGCAATTTAATTGCAATTATAACATCAGTATTTAAACATGAAAAATTAGTCTCAGGCGGGACTCGAACCCGCATCTCTATGCATGCCGGGCGCGGCGCTTTACCATTCCCGCCTGAGACAATACTGATCTTAATTAATAAACATAAAATTACTTAACATTCATAAAAAATGTGTTTAGTCTAGAATTAAGCTGAATCTGGACTAAAGAAAGTTACGCGAGCGACCCTTAATGTCAGAGTTGAAGCTTATTAAAATACCACGAGTGCTTTCTACCAAATATGAGAATCTCATAAAATGTCTATTTAACTTGCTCTCAAATATCTGCCCTAAATACGGTCTTGTTTTGATCTTTATGAATATTGAAAAAAAAAATGTATTGAGTGATCAAAAATCAAATAATAATGACCCGGAAATGTTTTTGCTAATTGGGTTTTTAATTTCTCTGAGTCTTTAAAGTCAAAATGTCCCTTGTTTTTACGATACAGGGTGTTACGTAAATTGTACTAGCTTTTTGCACGCGTCTCTGCCCAGGTTTAGGGTGGTGGCAACGGCATCTTTGGTTTTCTTACCAATGATGACGGCTAACAAATCCTTCTGCGGTGGTAGGCTTCGTAAGAGGCTGCCAGACGGCTATCACCCTCCAGACGGAGTCCAGCACCAAACAGTTTTTTTGTGTTCCGGTGGTGTGTGGAAGAACCAGTTCCTCTGGGTAAGCTGGCTCCATCTTAGGCTTCTTCTTAACCGTAGAGTTAAGTATGTTGTCAAGAGCAAGCCCATTATTTATATATAAAAAAGAATGATGTACACGTTATACTTATCGTGTGTGAAAAAACTTGTGCGCAGGAGAGGGGTACAAAATATTAAAAATCAATTAATTATGAATGTTTTATCTATCTTTGTAGGTACCAAATTTGGTTTTATCAATATTGGTTTTGATAAGTTGGTAGTTTAGGAGTGGAAGCGTAACAGACAGACAGACAGAGTTAAATTGGATTTATACCCGAGAAAATGTAGAAAAACACACTTTTCCTACCTTGACCCGTCCGGGAATCGAACTCGGGACCACGGAGCAGGCGACACCTTGAAAACCGGTGTGTACGCCACTCCGCCACGGAGGTCGTCAAAATGTTATTAACTTAAGTGTTCGAATCATCATCATCAGCCTATCGCGGTCTATTGCTGGACATAGGCCTCTCCAGTTGCATGCCACGCAAACGTTCGAATACTTTAGCGAAGTCAAAATATTGACATCAGCATTTTAATATTGTCATGTTCATTCCACGCTCGTTTAGTCTGAATATCATTATTTTAAAAAAAGATGACATCAAACTTTTGACTTTGCTAAGTATAAGTGAACCTGGTTTTGGTTTGTAATACTTATAATATCTTTTATCCATCATCCTGTAAATATCCACGTATGAAGATACTAGCCGGTGAGAGTGATCGTGAATCAAGGGCAATACATAAAGGTTTCTTGTTTTTAAGCTCAATAAACAAAGTGATATAGCTTGTCAACATATTCCGATGTTTACAATTTATATTTTGAAAAATGTTGCTTTAACAATTGCATGATAAGCGTCAAACTCGCGGCCACATCTCTTCGATTACGGGACAACTAATCTGACCGTTTAAATGATGGTACTGCTGACTTAAAATAAAATATACTTGACGTCCCGTGGAATAATTATTTATATCCTGAATAAAACATATAAATTGTTTAAAACACTGTAACCTGAGTACGAAAATGCAATGATTACAAGTTACCCTGTAATTTAACGCCCCGTTGGTCTAGCGGTTTAAATACCGGACCAAGATCTCAGGGTCCCAGGTTCGATCTCCCGGTCGGGCAACAAAAAGTTTAGAATTTTCGAACGTTGCTCGAGTTTGTGATCACCAGCCCGCAATTGGCAAGCGTGGTGATTATGCCTGTACCCATTGCTGTGGCGACTTGAACTCAACGTTGTAGGTCCCGCTGTAAAATGAGTAATTGTTACTTTATCATATTTGAAGATGAGATACGCCTTTTGATGCTGGGCCTACAGAAAATTTCTAAGAACTTATAGTGTCACTGTCAGCTAGCCAATATATATATATATATATATTTCTTTTTTTATTAATTAATATAGACATCAAACCGTTCTGACTTCATAATAGTGCAATCATATTAAATTATTATTTATGGTCCGGTCCACCCGTTTCAAAGATTAGCTGCAATAGTGTTGACAATAGAAAACGAGTTTCTTGCGCTGCTTCTTCTCGGCACTAGCCCCAACTTCAGGGGCCTACTTGCAGAAATAAAACAGATTTTACTTGCAACAAACTGAATGACAGACCGACAAAAATATATAGAATAGATTTTTTTCAAATGCATTTAGTGAAAACCTGTGTATTTGAAAATACAAACAGACAATTCATTTTTTATTATAATATACTTGGTGACTACATTGGTGTAAGATATAAGTAGTATAATGTTTTTTTAAATACATTTAGAAGTTCATAAACCAAAAGATTTACAACAAAACAGTCTACAATCTAATAGGGGTTAAAGTATGAAATTGCCGATTATTTTCCCACTTTTTATTATTATTATAGCTCTTAAGTATAGTCGTATAATTGCGTAATTCTTTTTGTATTGTATCAAAAACTAATTAAGTAACTTTTGACAAAAAAAAATGCATACTAGTGCCTATTACTTCAAAGGAAGTCGTTGAAAAGACCCCTTACAATGTGTCAGCTGACCTTCTTGCTTCAATTAAGTATATTTGTATTATATACTTTGATTTTCAGAAATTTAAATACTATAATGCTATGTTGTGTGGTGTTTTCTATGTATTATAAGTATGTATTTACAAAAAAAAAAGTATATAAGTAGGTTTATCGGTTGTCTAGTACCCCATACGACAGGGTACTTAATAGTACCTTAATTTGGGACTAGATGGCTCTGTGTGGCCCAGTGAGGCGTGTCTTAAATATTTATTTATTATTATTATTATTTATTTATTATAATGCGTAGCTTTATAACCATCTAACTTTCACCTTTAATTGCATCGAAAACGGTTCAGCCGTTTTTAAAAAAACAAAAAATTGTTAGTATGGAAAAAATACTTTTCTCGATTTCGTCCATACAAAACGGCAATTTCATTTTAACCCCTAATATTTTTTTCTAGGTACTTACAATTGGCAATTTTTAAAACCTTTTAACTTACAGGTGTAATATAGCATAATAATGTTATCTTAGTAGGTATGTAATAATTCACATGAATAATAAAAACCTGCCAAGCGCGAACCGGAGTCACGTGCCGTGACCAGTGTTAGACCGACGAAAAAAAGAAGAGGTTTTCTATTTTTCGAGTCAAATAGTCACAAAAGGACGTCACACATAATTTTAAAGGAGTTGACTTTTTTATAGTTTTTATATCATCCTCCAGATGTAGCACAAAATTTCATCTTTGGAAGAAATATATCTTTCCAAATAAATTTAGAAAAGGTAGCATAATTATACCAACAGTAAATTCCGTAATTCCGTATGGTGCTGACTAATTAATAAATAATAAATAAATAAATGGGAACAACATCACATCACACACATTGTTCTGATCACAATTTGAGTGATTATTTTAAATACTCGTATTTTGGAAATCAGAAACAACGTTTCGGGATTCTACATTCCGGGAATTCACCCTTCCGGGAATCAAACCCGGGACCTCGGAGCAGGCGACACTTCAAAAACCGGCGTGTGCGCCACTCCGCCACGGAGGTCGTCAAAAACCAATCAAAGATTCGCTCCAACTGTTCTTGTCTCATGCGTGTTTTAGGAGGCGATTAACAGAACACTGTCCAAAGATGGGTATCGGATTGACGTACGGCGTAGTGATATACACACCGTTTTTCAAGGTGTCGCCTGCTCCGAGGTCCCGGGTTCGATGTAGAAAAGTGTTTTACTACATTTTCTCGGGTCTGGGTGTTTGTGGTATCTTCGTTTTTTTCCGATTTCCACAATACGAGTGTTTTAAATAGTTACTCAGTTTGGGATCAGAGGCCTTACTCCGCAACACAATGACCGTATATTCGAATCCATCTGTCTCTATCACTCATACCGATGTCTTAAAGTATCTGAAGGAGACAGATATATTCGTAAATACGAGCTTCGTGTTGCAGAGTAAGGCATCAGAACAATGTATGTGATGTCCATATTTATTTACATTTATTGTCTTCTCACTGCCATTGGCCAAAATGCGAACGCCAACAGAAATAGCCTGTCAAGGAATTATGCTAAATCCTCCTTTTGGTGAGGCCCTTGTTCAGTGTCCAGCAGTGGGCTGATGTGGGCTAATGTGGCGATTAGTCGCACATGTTCCGAGATACAAGGATTTAATTTGATAATAACAGTAAATAGGTTTGTAGGTCAAAATAGGTGCCTGAAATTAATGCATTTTATTTTATCAATTTTTTAAATGAAATGGTTCAAAATATTAAAATTGAAATTGAAAAAAATTTACTCTCAAGTCTTTAGCGACCCAAATTCGTAAAATTACGTAATTTTTTGTATCTCGCACCCAGTAATTAAAAGTTTAATGAAATAGCTTAAAATCTAAAATAAGACATTCAAATTTAAAATCTATTAACTATCAATGGTAACAAATACCATTGTCAAATTATGACATTAAGGATTTTCACTTTCCTTGAGGCATGGAACCCTGAAAATATTTCAATGTAAATTAACATCTTCACCCAAACGACACTCAACTTGACATTGAAGCAATTCGAAATAAGAAAAATAAATTATGTAATTTGTCAATAACACTGCCGATATCATTAGCGTAGGTACAGAAGATCGAAAACATGAAAATAAAACCAATAAATTATCTTTTAACGTCTGTCGTGCCCTACCGTACATCTGATCACGTAGATCGTTCAATATTATTGTATTACGACCAAAAATTAAGGCTTCTCCAATTAAACATTATATCGTTATGCCAGTCTTGGATCTATGCGTGCATCTACACAAAAATCAATTGCCATCACATAATTTACATACAACACGAATCTCGACCTTAAAATTATATGTAATACAGAAATCAACATTGTTATGATGCGTATCGTGACTTTCAAATTTAACTTGCAATGTATATACGGGCACGTTTTTCGGGCGACTTTTCTAGAGGTATAAAAAGCATTTGCGTCTTCTGAAGAACCATCAGTTGAGAGTGTTGACCCATCACTGTAGGAGCATCCTAAATCCACTCAGGCGGAACAATATGAATTTGGTAATCCTTTTTACTAAAAGTTTTTAGGACGTGTGATTAACGGCTGTGTTTTGTTTTTGTATAAGGGTTGTTACGCAATAGTTAATGATCTATTTAGGACAGTTGGACAGTTGTGACGATGGCAGTGCTTATTTGAAACAATTAGTTTGGCTAATGTGAATTTGTGTTATGAATTAAAAAATAATTGTGTTATTTTGAGAATGCGTGTCTTTAAAAATAACTATTCTAATACAAAATTGATTAAGTTAAACTTTATTGAATTAAAAAGTTATTAAAAGAGATCACAAATAATAATTATGTTGCATTTTTTGTCAATTATTTACATTTTTTAGACGAAACATGAATGAACACAAAAGTGGTTCACAATAAGTAATCATCTCGTACACTTCGTTCTCATATTGTTTCCGCGTTTAAACCGCAGAGACAGTTTCCTTGATTTAAAAGTCAACGGCAATATAAACACATTCACACAAGCTTAAAATGTGAACTACTTACTTATTGCTTTTGTTTTTAAAATATTTATTGTTTCAGATTTTAATAGCCGCCGTGTTTGCGGTGTGCGGAGCCGACAAGTTGGAACGGACTTATCTACCTCCAGCTTCCGCGAAAACCGCCGGTGGTAGTCCTGGATCTCTCAAAACTCCATTTGCAGGGAACTCCTACAATGCTGGAGCAAGCAACTACCCCAAAGGCAGCTTCACAAACGATTTCCAAGGAGTAGTGGTCGATGCTGCCAATGCCGGAACTAGAGCGTCAGGTGATGGCGAAAGTGGGTTAGGCGCGGAAAGGATTTCCTATGGATCAACAGACTCTAGGGTCGGAGAAGCTGCGTTTAAAGATGCTCCCAACTTCCGACCTTTTACTACTCAGGAATCAAATAAACAAAGGCAAGACGATCGCAATTCTCAGATTTCCTCTAAAGACTACAACCGCAACAGGTTTGATTCTGGTGTAGAATCTAAACCTGAGCGGTCTCAAGCTGCTTTCGACCGTGTTGCTAATACATTAAGATTCGAAAACAAAGTTGGACCTGATACGTATCATTATGCTTACGAAACTGACAATGGAATATCAGCTGAAGAAAACGGTGTGACTAATAATGGTGTTGAAGCTCAAGGAGGATATTCATATACCGGTGACGATGGTTTGGTCTACAGTATCACTTATGTCGCTGGTGAGGGTGGATACCAACCAAGAGGAGACCATCTCCCGACTCCTCCTCCTATTCCCGAAGAGATCTTGAAGGCTTTGGAGAAAAACGCTAAGGATGAGGCAGCGGGACTTAATGATGATGGTAAGTCTAGTGTTTTGCATTTTTTAGAGTTTTAATCCAGATTTCGTTACAAGTTTTCTGCGTCTAAATACTAAATAATTGTTATAACATTCTCAGTTACTGTGCTATAGAATAGCAACAAATTCGAGTATTAGTTAGTCTTATTTGAGGGGCAGTAATGTTAATCGATATTTTGAACCATTTTTATGCACACTATGTGGACAAACTATGTATTAATTTTGATTAAAACGATAGATTATAGCTAAAACTTGATGAAGCCTATACTGTAAATTTAACAAATATTACATTTACATAAATAAGTCAAACGTAATTTTTATGAAATAAGGGATAATTTTAAGGATTTGATTCGCGTTTATTAAGGCTTTAAATTATATTTATGATTTCATGTATTAGTTCTCACGCTGCTAAGAGTCCGAAACGTCTGGATAATTCAAATAAAATGTAAAACCCTTATATATGCGAGTTAACGCCATAAATATATCCCTAATTTCAATGTAAAGTATTCGCGTAAGTTCAAGGAACTTATTAAATGCTAAGTCCACCAAACGTTAAGTAATGAGATCAAGAACATTAGACAAAAGCACAAAAAGCTCGTTACGTCTCGAAACCAGATTACTTAAGATCTTCCGCTGACAAAAAGTATAGCAATCTATTTTGATTTAAAGAAGTCACATGGACATTGAATATATTAGAGCAAAATTAAACTTAAACGATTTATGTGTGATTCAAATCTAGAGGGGCCTACTTTAGTAACTTATACTTACTCGTATATTGAAGAAAAGCATGAAATAATTCACCAATTTTGAGTATTTAAGTACTTGATAACTGCCAATAGCTTCTTGTTTGACACCGAATAATACGACGCTTACTGTCTGATTTTTTTTCAGTTGTTTTAATATATGAATGCTGATAAACTTTATTTTCCTACCTTTCGGATGGTTAATTAGGCACAACTTAGCGCTACATCCGAACACAAAACAATAATCAAAATTGATTTATCTGTTCAAAAGGTCTGAGTGCAGGTCATACAAAACACGCATCGATTTGATTAACTCCTCTTTTTTGTCAGTCAAAAATATGAATCATATTCTATATGTCATTCTTCATTCTACTAAACACTTATCATATTTTTGTTAACATAAATGAAAACTAAGAAGAAAAAAAACTACTTATACTTAACTCAAATACATTTGAAATAAAATTTGAGTGACATACACACTTAACCTTACCTTAATTATGTATGAAAATATTCCCCAAGCCATTGTTGTTCTATACAGTAATCTTACTAAAAGAAGATAGATAGAATACACTTTATTGAACAAAAACAAGAAAACAAAATATTACAGACAAGAGAAAAATGTACAATTGTACAAATGTATTACATATATTATGAATGCGATAGTTACGATGGATGTAGGATCTGGATGAAATGTGGCACAGAGTTAAGAGGAAACACTACGGTCGAGAGAATTGAAAAATAGGTATTTGTAAAATCTATTGCTGTCGCGCAGTGCCCAAACGCCTCCACCGCAGAGGGTGATAGAGACAACCGCATTTTTGACCGAAAATACCTACTAAAAGCACACAAAATCAACGTTTTGTAGTCCACCGATTTCTTTTCAAAAACTAGACCGATTTAAATACTTTTTACATTAAAAATTAAAGAAAGGCTTTGGCCGTGTTTGTATATTTTGCTTTTCTTCTAAAAATTTTGCGAAATTTGTTTTTTCGGATGTTTGAGCACAGCGGAAAATCTGGCGAATTTTTTAGATTTTTGGAGGCTCATTTCTCTTTTATTATTTATTTTATGAAAAAAAGGATAACAGAAATATGCTAAGTGGCCATAGATTTTTGTAATAAAAAATATTTCTCTACTGGCAGTATCCAGGGAGGAAACAGGGGACTACGTTTGTATGGCAAAACGGCCCTAGAGTTTCCTCTTAAATAGGCAGAAATAGCACATTGGCTTTTTATCTTGGAAAAAAGTGCGGTTCTCTTGGGATGTTTTCTCCACACACACGCAGTCGGAGACAACAGCTCTAGCGTCTTATATATGTCCTGCTAAGCCTGTCCACATAGGCATTTCCAAATCTCGGAGGAAAGTACGGTTCTCTTGGGATGTTTCTCCCCACATATGAAGTCGTAGGCAACAGCTCTAGTGTCTAATAAATTTCCTACTAAGCCTGTATCAGTCCACTACTGGTCATAAGCATTTCCAAAAGTAGGATTTCGTCACAATCGCCACACCTGGCAGACAGGTTGGCGAGCGCAGTTAGGCCAATGTACGTAAGACACGGTTACCCGTCTTCTTTTGACAGTAATCCTTTAGTCGCTATTAACGGCACCTAAAGGAAGAGAAGAGGCGCTGCTATTTTAAGCACCGCACGACAATACGTGTTTTAAAACAAACTATTATTATTTGGACCAATGGTTACTCATACGTAAACAATTTAAAATGACGTGGCTTTGACATCCCAGACAATATCTATTGATAACCTTGCAAGGAATGAACAATTATTAATTCTTTTTCAAATGTTTCTAGTAGAATCATTAGAATTAGTTATATTTCTGAAAATATTTGCTGTTTGACAACCAACTAAATCGGGATGCTAAGATTATTCTTACACTTTTGTGGTCAACAATTACTCTGGGTGTTTAGACAGGGCATGTAACATGTTGTTTACAGAGTTATACTTATAGAACATGGAAAGTGTATATTCATGATACTCGTATTATTTTAACTCTTATCAAATTATTTTTGAAATTGTATTATTCTTTCATATGTATAAAAAATAATTTCTATTCATTTGTCTCGCTAAAACTCGAGTACGTGCGAACTGATTTGAACTGTATCTATCTATGAAACTTTGTAATTTTGTAGTCAAAGATTAATAAGTCCTGTGGTGCGGTCAGAAATTTGTCCTGAAACGTATTGGTACCTGTAAGAATCGTTATATTGCCAAGGAATTATTCAGTAACAACAAATCGTTTTTTTCATTGGGTTAACGAAAATTTTCAATCTACAAGTTCTAAGTGGTAACAAACTTAATTACTGGCTAATTTGATATAAATAAATGTGGACAACGTCACTAAACTTATTTTGCCCTGATCACAAAGTATTTGCTATACAAAGAAGAATTTTTGTTAAATGAAATTTCATAAAAAAAAGTCTTAGAAATTACACAATACACCTGTCGCAAAAATATCACAAAATGATAATAGTGATACAACAAAAGCAACAAACATTTTCTTGTGTACTAAACAAATTAATAAAGCTAAAAATTGAACCACGAAGCATCCAAAAGAAATGGCCCGCGTCATTAATAAAACACTATACCATTTCAACAAGGTCGAAGCCTTGTTGAGTAATACCATATCAATCATTATTTATGAACAAGCTTTACAGCATAGAATGCGATCCATTCATTAGGACGATTCGTACGCTTCATCCAGTATCAAATGGGCTACCGACGTAAAAAAAGCTATTCAAAATACCGAAGACCTTTGATTAAGTAACGTCAGATACACCTTCCCTATCAAAATAGGTCATTTACCTTTAGATTGTGACACTTTCTGTAATCGTTTCGTCATTCTATTGAACCTGAATCTAAGCAGGTGATACAATATTTATCTACAAGTTGCGTTACACTTGAATCTGTTTGAAAGGCTGTATCAGGTTCCATTGTGTTGATTGTGTGTTAAATAATGCTTTGTGATAAATATATTTTGTCCCTGATGAGCTTATTTTGATGCGCAAATGATATGTATTATCGGTGAGATTGTAGACAGTTTTGAATTGTTAAGCAAGATGAGTTTGAAATGATGTCATAACGAGATTGAGATTAGAGGTTTCTCATAATTGTATTAATTTCGTAAAATTATGAAAAACGCCCCATTGCTCTAGTGGTTTAAATACTGGACCAAGATCACGGGTTCTCGGGTTCGATTTCCGGGTTGGGCAATCAAAAATTTCGAATTTTCGAACATTGCTCGGGTTTGTGATCACCAACCCGAGTTTAGCAAGCATGGTAATTATGTTAGTACCCATCATTGCTGTGGTAACTTGAATTCAATGATGTAGGCCTTTCCCTGCGGTGGGATGATTATATAGGCTGATACTTTATTTTTTTAATGAAAAACACTGACTGGTCTATCACTAAATAGAATGGTACTGGTACAAATTTGAAAGGTATCACCCCTTTTTTTTCTCATGGGTATTATAGATCATGAAGGAAGATGGGCAGTTTGACTTTTTTCCAATACTTACTTAAAAATGCGCAAATCCTTTTATTGGAGAATCCTGATTCAGCAATGGGCTAATGATGATGAAAAAAAGCATTAAATTTAAAGCCAAGAAGAATAAATAAAACTTTAAATTAACGTGGTAAAAAAACTGCATTCCCCAGAATATAATTTTGATCACCTATGTTATTAAATAATATAGGTACTTATCATAAATATAGTCAAGTTACTGAATAGTAGATATAGAACTATAAATGCTTACCTGATTACAGTTAAATCGAAAGAATAAAGACTACAAAAACGAAATAATTATTTTTATGCAAAAATATATTCAATTATATTCAATTTGAAATATTAAAATTTACAAAAATCAGAACAGATCATTTCTTAGTCTCAAAAAGTTCTCATTCAAGAAAACCGTAACGTTACAGATTAGCCTCAAAGTCTTTTGTATGCTGTGACAAATGTATTGCCGACTGATACATCGTTTGAGCTAGGCATTGACAAATGATGAACAACTTTCATTTTTTATTTACAGGCTCATACGACGCCGAGAGGTACAATGCAGGCAGCGATTACGCAGAAAGTGACAGTGGTAACACTGAATACAATGACCGACAAACACCTAAATTTGGGAAGCGACCCGAATCTGACGCAACTGCAAGTGGCACGTTTATCAAGAACAATCAGGCTTTTAGACCTAACTCTAATGAGCTATCGGGGCAAAGAGACTCGTCCGAGGAATTCAACGATTTTGGTTCAAGTAGCTCCGAAGAAAACTTTGCACAGTCATCGCACCCCAGCCGTGTATCGTCTTCAAACAGTTTTAACTCCAGAAAAGAATACTTGCCGCCTAGTAATAGATTTAACCAGAACAGAAGACCTCAAAGACCATTTTCTTCATCTGCTACTAATGCGCCTCAATTTAATAGGTTTAATGACAATTCCCAAAAGTATGCTAACAATGGTCAAACTCAGGACTACCAAGAATCTCAATCTTCTTCAAACTTTAGAAGACCAGGCTCCAACAGATTAGATGTTCTCACTCAGAGCTCTGAGAGCTCGTCAAAGGAAACCACAGAAAGTAATGAATTTGTGCCATCAAACAACAACTTTGCTCAATCTGGCCAAATTAGTAAAAAAATCGGAAACTCCTTTGGATCTAGGACTGAATATTTACCCCCTGTTAATAGGTTTGGGCACAACAGTAGAACTCAAACTTTGCGTCCTCGGAGACCCACTGCGTCTGCTGAAGTGGACAGTACTTCAGGTTCGTTCGAAGACCAAAACGATGCTAGTGAGCAGTCGAACTCGTCTGAATTTAATTCTGGTTCTCAGTCAAGTGAGCAATTGAATGGTTTCCAGAAGAGAACCCAATTCTTTAACAACAAGTACTCTCAAAACCGTTTTCAGTCATCTCAAGAAATTCAAAACCAAAACAGCCGCAAAGAAGGTCAGTCGAATTCTAACAACTATCAGCGTCCCACATCTCAGCCTAGTACTGAATTGACTACGCCCTTCGAATCCAATGAACAAACAAAAGGCGGTTCTTCTACTTCTTTCGATACTTTGAATTCTCAAACTAACTCTTCAGCTCTCCAATATACTCGCCAGCCTAATAAGCAATCATTCAGTTCATTGCGGCCTCAAAATCAGCCTTCTTTTTCCACCCAAGGTCAAAACCAATATAATAGACCTTCATTTCCTTCTAACCAACAATCCTCGGAAGATATTCGTGTTGAGAACGTTCGCGACATAGATGATTCTCGATTTGCCCCCAGTACTGTAAGGCCTACATTCGGCCAAGCTCAGGGTCCAGACGACTCTTATTACTACAGACAGCCTTCGGAACCATTCAACACTTACTCTGGGTCCAGATTTTCGGGTCCGTCATCTAATCAGTTTGATAGAGTAGGTCAGCAACCATCCCAAGGTACAGGACAATACTCCGAGCAATCACAAGAAAACTACCAAACTCAAAATGATTACAACCGTGGAACGATCAAATACCCTGAACCCCCGACTCTGGCGCCTGCTACACCTACAGTCTCATTTGACCAGTTCCAGGGAAGCACTACTGCATCTCAATATACTGAAGCTTCAATCAGCCCCTTCCAGCCCCTTAACCAAGGTACGACTAAATACCCAAGACCACCAACTCTTCCACCAACAGCTCCTACCACCCAATACAATAGAATAACCCAAGCTACTGCATCATCATTCACATCAGTACCGACAAGTTCTTTCGGCTCAAGGCCATACCAGCAGCCTGCCCAGTATAACTACCAAAACCAAGCCCAGGAATCTCCTCAATTTGCTCAAGATACATCAGACAAGGATGATTCCAAGGAAGATTCAAGTCCACAAGTAGCCACTCAGCAATACAGTGGTGAGATTTATGATTACAGCAAACCAAACCAAGGTCTACCTGCTCCAGTTCAGAAAGAATCCTCTAGCGTTGAACGTGGCCAGGAAATTCCTGAATCTCAACCGACTGGATCTCAATATGATGCCACTCAAGGCAGCAGTAATGTTCAAGAATATACACAGCAATCAACTGGTCCTACGTTTGCGCCTAAACCACAGTTCGAATTCCAAAGGCATCAATTTGGTAGTCAGTACTCCCAAGAGCAGTCTCAAGATTCGAGGCCTCAATTTGGTAGTCAGTACTCCCAAGAGCAGTCTCAAGATTCGAGGCCTCAATACAATTCGCAGTCGTCATTGGAAGGATCACAGGAATACCAGGGCAGGCCTGGAGCTCAGAACAACAGATCTAAATGCTGTCAGTCGTTAGACGCTCGCCTGCAAGAATACCGAGGAGTCACGAAGGGTACAGGTGCCGTGCCTACTCCGAGCCAGTTTGGTGCTTTCACTGGGTCGACTTCTCAAACTGTGAGTCAAAGCTCAGGAATCGGTGAGGTCTTTGGCGGACCACGACAACCCCCAAGCTTTAACCAGGAAACCGGTTACCATTACTAAGCCAGTGCCATGAAGAAATTGAACATAGACTTTTAGTGATTATTGGTCTCGGGAATAATAAAAAAGTGATAAAAAATTGTCATGTATCCTTGTGTGATGGATTTAATTTATGTTTATGATTCTGAATGTACTATATTAAGTAAGTTGGTGATTATAAGAATATAATTGATGTATTTAACAGAGTGTACCAACGAGTAGGTACTATGTGATTGATACAGACACATTTCTATTGTATTCTAATAAATTATTATGTAAATACCTTATAATGTTCGTATTATTATCCATAACCTCCTTTATTACAAAACGCACAATCAGCGCATGACATATTATCAAGTAGCTTTTTAAAGTTGAATGAATCATAAAAAAACATTGTGAACATAACATAACCGTTAAATCAGGCTATTAGTCAAAAACTATATGAATACTCCTCAGATCTATTATAGAAACTCAATAGAATTTATTAAAACATATAAAATATTGGAATGTATTACTTTTCATTCAACTGTAAAAATAAATTGACTGAGGTCAAGCAAGCTCACGCTTCATATTGCCTATTAAATGTCCGACATTTATTAAAACTATAATACCTGTCTGTCATAATTAATTTAATTCCATAAAAAGCAGCCATTGTTAAAAAGAATACCAATAAGCACTGTGTATTGATTAATGCTTTTGATAATTCGTCTTGTCGGAAACATTTGAAGCGTCTGAAAGCTCTATACAGTTTGTTCAAGCTTTCGACGCTGGATGGCGCTTTTAAGCTTTAACCATATTTTAATGAAAAAGCTAATCGAATGTGGAATTTATTAAGGATTACTCGTTAATAATTAAATCTGAAAAATACCTACAGACTGCGATTGTTTTAGTTGGAACTAAGTTATTACACATTATGGTTTAGTTTATGTAGTTAAATAAACATAAGAATCTTACTAATGAAATAACAAACAACTTTCTTTGCAGATTAAACATAATGTAGGTACCTACTGGATAAGTAAAAATATGATTGTGCCTATTAAAAATGAAATTTTACGTTTTATTATGTAACTTCCGGTAAAACTGTGAATTAACAATTAGTTAATTTGATAGAAATGATCATAAAGTGATTTTAACTCATTGATCGGGATTTTATTGTTACGGAAGGACTTAATAGAGACCTTGTTCATCTGTCTATGTCAAAGGCATTCTTTGTCTCTCAATGATTCAACAAAAAAAAAACAAGTTAAATTTGTCGATATTGTCTACATTTTCACACCCAGTATTTTCAAATAATCGATATTTACTTGCAACTGCATATAATATTAGGGGTTAAAGTATGAAATTGCCGTTTTGTATGGACGAAATCGAGAAAAGTAATTTTTCCATACTAACAATTTTTTAGTTTTTTTAAAAACGCCTGAACCGTTTTCGATGCAATTAAAGGTGAAAGTTAGTTGGTTATAAAGCTACGCATTATAGTATTTAAATTTCTGAAAATCAAAGTATATAATACAAATATACTTAATTGAAGCAAGAAGGTCAGCTGACACATTGTAAGGTGTCTTTTCAACGACTTACTTTGAAGTAATAGGCACTAGTATTGCATTTTTTTAGTCAAAAGTTACTTTATTTAGTTTTTGATACAATACAAAAAGAATTACGCAATAATACGACTATACTAAAGAGCTATAAACAAAATAAAAAGTGGGAAAATAATCGGCAATTTCATACTTTAACCCCTATTAAGTGCACAGAAAGCCTAAGCTATTTAAACTTGCATACATTTAAAATACGATTGTTTAAATAAAAATGTTACGACTGCCTGAGGTAGGACACGAATCTAAAACCTTTTTAAAAACATTAAATCGGCACAATATTGTAATATGAATTTTGTGACACAAACATTATAAAGGTTTAGATTTTAACATAGCACACACGGCGGCACATCAGACTATACATTAGAGCTGTAACAAACCGTATGTATTCGGTACTGAGTAACGGGTACTCCGTGTAGTACCGAGTAACGAATCGTTACTCACGGATGCATTTCGTTACTCGCATTTTCCGTATTAGGTCGCAAAAGTATCATTGATGCGTGTGTTGTAACGTTTGCTGATCGTATGTTTTATGAATTCGTGCCTAATTCGGTTATTTAAAAAAAAAAAACAAGACAAAATGCACCTTAATTTTGTAATTTAGATGTATTTTATCTACATATTACGATTGATGCGACTCCGTGATATCATACTTTATGTATGACATCACGTACGGAATACGACTCGATTTGTTGTTCCGCACTGTGTTATTAATAAGGTATCAAAAGTAACGAGTAACGTAACGATACGAAAGTAACGAGTACTCTTTGTCAAAGTAACGAGTTCATACGGGTACGCAATATTTCGTTACTTTTACACCTCTGCTATACAAGTTGACCTTGAGACCGCCTTTATGCCCTACGTAATAAAATCTGTTATCGCAGTTCAACTGTTTAACTTGATGTGCTGTCGAGTGTACAAGTAAATCGATGCCCATGAATTACAAATTCATTCGCTGGTACGTTTAGTTTTTAGGGTTCCGCAAACAAGACAAGGACCCTAATAGTTAGATACAAAACACATTTGTCACGTCAAAAAGGTCGGTACATAAAATCTTAGATTGTTTTTTGGGTGTACATACGTAGTAGACTAGATTTTTTTCTCTTATTAATCCCATAGTGCGGCATTGGTCGTTGAAAATATGATGGGTCTGTGATCACCATTTTTCAAATTAAGTGCCTATCCATTTCTGACGATTAAGATTTTATGTAGTTCTTTTTATTAGAGTCCCTTGTTCCCTCTCCCAACTAAATGGTGGTTCGTGGATACTCGTAAGTACGCAAAAATTTTTTTAAACATTAGCATCTCTAACAAAATCAACCTAAATAGGTACTAAGTAGAATTAAGAATTATAGTCTACCAGCTTATTTAACAGATTCAAAGTCGCATAATTTCTGAGAAATTTCGTTGTATATTTACGATAAACAAGTACTTACAAAATATCAATTTAAGAGGTAAAAGAACAGCATCACCCCTTCTCTTCTTATAGGTATCGAAGAGGTGACTACAGCAGAACTGCCAGAAGTAGACGGGCAGCATGTTGTGTCCATTGGCAAAGCTACGATGGCCTACTCACATGCTAAGCATGGTGGTTATAGAAAAATCAGCAGCAGTGGACAGGAAAGGGCTCGTAATGATGACGATGATGATAAGTTTACGATGTGAAATAATGGAACAACCAAATCAAATACACAGTTGTGTCGTGCGAATACGGAACCTTAACACTGAGCGTGGCCCGGCACGCGCTTAATACGTTTTACAATAGTTAAAGTCATGTATCGCCGTAGAGTTGACAGTTTACAAACATTTAAATATACATTGTGTCAGGCACAAACAATGAATTGATATTTATATGTTTGGTTCAAATTCTACTAGCTACTGCTCGCAACTTCGTAAGCGTAGAATAAAAAATAAAAAAACCTATCCTACTTTTTTCGGGATAAGAAGTAGTCTATGTGCCATACCAGCCATCTGTTGAGCCGTTCTTGTGAGATGAAAACGTATTTTAGGGAAGTAATTTATTTATTTATTTATTGCATTTTGTTCACAAAATAAGTGTAACAAAACCCTGTAAGGGTATAAGCAAACAAACTTAAATTAGTTTTAAAACATAAGCTCAGACAAAGTTCAGACAAATTCCTTGAATATTGCTTAAAAAGTCATAACTTAAGGTCTTAACACCTAGTGCTTCAACACTGTGCATTTGATCCTCCTAACAAACGAAGCGCACGTTGTCTAACCACTATGTACAACATTTTGGCAGTGCTTTATTTTTTTAACAATTTTTCTAAAATAAAATTATGAAATATTGATTTAGCTATTTATTTTGAAACACGCTGTGACGCGCACAGGTACTTATAGCTGTGTAAGGTCCATTCAACCGACACCGCCGCAGCACATGAATAAATACGTGGCCGCAGTAAAATAAAACGTCTGTGCACGTCACAGCGTTTTACAAAGTTAAAAGTCTGATTCCAAATTTAATGTTTTTCAAAAAATATTTTTAATCAAATAATAATACTGCCATGATGTTATACATAATATTCCAATAACGTAAGCTTCGATTTCCGGTAGTTCAAAAAGCACAGTGTTAAGTGAAGAAAAGGTCACCATTAATAATCATATACATATACAGGGTGAAATTTTAACCACTTTTCTAAATTTTTATAGGCGTTCGGTATCGTACTCGTATTTAGAGCCCATTTATGAAGTAAAAAATGTAAATCAAGCTTTCACCCAAAATATTTTTCGCAATATAGTAATCAATTTTTACGGTCCTAGGCCTGATAAGGTATAAAAGGAAAATCAAAAACGTATGAATATCGTAATGGATGAATGAGATGTGAATCGCGTAAAAAAAGTGTTGCTAGGCGGCCGTATCGAAAATTTTAGATTTTTTGCGGACATTTTCTAAGTCCTTTAGTTTGACATTTTTGTACTGGGCTATACCTAAAGAAAAAATACGTCATTTGTTTTTGTCCCGTAGATTGATATATTAAAATTTGGAAGGTGGTTAAAATTTCATCCTGTATATATATTTATTCATGTGGTCATATTATTTGTCTGAGAATGTTAACATTTGATTGTAATCACTTCAAGTAAATGTTACGTAAGTAATTACTTTTACTTTTCTAAGAATACAGGTGTAAGAGTTTGGAATAATGTTTGTTCCAAACTTTCATCCAACCAAGGGTTAATTGGTATCATCTATACTAATATTATAAAGCTGAAGAGTTTGTTTGTTTGTTTGTTTGAACGCGCTAATCTCAGGAAGTACTGGTTCGATTTGAAAAAATATTTTTGTGTTGGATACTCCATTTATTGAGCAAGGCTTTAAGCTATATAACATCACGCTGCTATCAAAAGGAGCGAAGCATGAGTGAAAAATGTTGCAAAAATAGTCGCGATCATAATAATAGAAATTGACGCGGACGAAGTCGCGGGCTACAGCTAGTATGATAATAATGATGTATATCTGTATGTATCAGTCCATCCAATCCTACTTAGGGTTTTTTTAAAATAAATAATGGGTTTGCTCTTGACTACATACTTAACTATACGGTTAAGAAGAAGCCTAAGATGGAGCGAGCTTACCCAGATGTACTGGTTCTCCCACACACCAGCGGAACGCAGAAAAACTGTTTGGCACTGGACTCCGGCAGGAGGTGGTAGCATCCAGACAGCCTCTACAAAACCCTACCACCGCAGAGGGATCTGTTAGCCGTCATAATTGATTAGAAAACCAAAGATGCCGTTGCCAAGGGTGGACTACTAGGAGGTAGATCCCACCACCTTTTAAACTTATCTTTCAATAAATATATCATGTTAATAAATAACTGATTAACTTGGCTGCAAGGCTTAGTTTCTATTTAATTTTTAAATGCTAACAACATTTACTTTAATTCCCTTTTTTAGCGTCGTAAAGTTAACATTTAAACCTGTCAATTAATACGAGACATGATCACTAACTGGTACTAAATAACTAGCCGTTTTTGTGAGAAGCCTTCATTTAAAAGTTAAAAACACAGTTGAAAACTATTTAAAAATCTCTTGATAACTCAATGATTAGAACAGGCGCACGGTAAGTGGAAGGTTATGGATACGAGTCCTGTCAAGACAGTCGACATTTTACGTTGAGATAAGTATATCGTTTCTACAGTACCTGTACGCATACTACTACTATCTACAGGGTGTTAAGTATATAAAGGGGATATCAAAGTTCTGACTACACAGTAGTATTTATAATATGCATATATTAACATAGGCTGGTTTCTGCTTGGTATTATCATTTAAGCAATAAACTAGTAACAGCCTATACTAAATCCACTGCAGGGAAAAGGCCTGCATCATTGAATTTATGTTACCACAGCAATGATGGGTATGAGCATAATCAGTACGATTGCCAAATGCAGGTTGGTGATCACAAACCCGAGCAATGTTCGAAAACTTTTGATGCCTGTTCCCTTGGACGAATAAATCATCCAAGCTGTTCCTCGGATCGACCCCAGGACCATGATATCTTGGCCCGATATTTAAACAACTTACTAGACCAGCGTTTCTGATATGCCGGATCGCAACCTGGTACCCGGGCCATCAAAATGCGTTACAAGGTCGCAGCATTCCCGCCTTATTTTAAAAATAATTTCGACACGTCGTAAATATTCGTGAACTTGGATGCTTTATAATAAAAAAATGTGGTATTAATAAAACATTTTTATTACTATTAATAAACTAGCAGACCCGGCAAACGTTGTTTTGCCATAAAAATGATTAAATTACTAATTTTAATATTTTACTACCCTACTCCTACCCTACCCCTACCCTACCCCTACCCTACCCCTACCCTACCCCTACCCTACCCCTACCCTACCCCTACCCTACCCCTACCCTACCCCTACCCTACCCCTACCCTACCCCAACCCTACCCTACCCTACCCCTACCCTACCCTACCCTACCCCTACCCTACCCCTACCCTACCCCTACCCTACCCCTACCCTACCCCTACCCCTACCCTACCCCTACCCTACCCCTACCCTACCCCTAACCTACCCTACCCTACCCTACTTGTGAATCTAAACCATTCCCAGATCCCCTTGAACACACACAAAAAATTTCATCAAAATTGGTCCAGTCGTTTAGGAGGAGTTCAGTCACATACACACGCACACAAGAAATATATATATTAACATGTGTATTATTTTACCTAATGGAATCAGCTTGGGTTTAAATCATTAAGTGAGTCACAAATGGGCGGTACGAAAATTATCGGGCCATGGCAGAACAATGTTTGGAAAACACTGTATTAGACCATTCATGGGGCATCCATAACCGATTTTTACCGGTACTTTCTTCTTTTTAATCTTAGTTATTCATCCAATATTTTATCGTAACGGGCATCTATAGATGCCTCATGAATAGTCTAGTACAGTGTAATAGCTTATTAGCAATTGAGACTTTTATATTACATCAGAGTAATTAAATTTTTCAGTCATCATCATCATTTCATATGGCATATATCCTGCGTGGATCATACATCAATGTCCAAGTCTTTTAGCCAGCTTGCAGCAGCAGGTGTGCATTTGTGGACTTCGACATTCCACCAGGAGAACAGCGAATTGTGCATTCGTTTACCACATGGGAAAGAGTTTGATCAGGTGTTCCGCAGTCGCACTGTGCTGACTCCCTTATTCCAATATCTTCTAGTCAAGTAAATATTCAGTTTGTCAATTGGTATACTTCACCTAACGTTTAAACTCTATATTACATACAAACTACATTAAGTATCTTATTGAGTGGTAATAAATTACGTTTTCGCTTAATTGAAGCAATGTCAGTAAACACTTCGATGAGTTGATGGAAATCTACTGACTCAGGTCACTAAGTTATTGCAGAGAAAGGTCAAGCACACATCAAAGTAGAGTTTTCTGCAGGCAACTAGGTCACTTTGGCAATATAGTTAGTAAAAGAAAACAGTAAAAATATCATCAGATTTATTATCTCGGTTTAAGTCTATCCAAATAAAAATTTAATGCAAGTACTTTTATTAACTAAAAATTTCGTTTCCCTACTTTATTTGATATTTTAGCAATTAAATTGCAATTATAATATCAGTATATAAACTTGAAAAATTATGTCTCAGGCGGGACTCGAACCCGCATCTCCTCGCATGCCGGGCGGGCGCTATACCATTAAGCCTCCGAGACACTGCGACTTAGCGCTAATTTTTCAAGCATATTCTTAACGCTGTAAGCCAGTGTTGCTTCATCAAATGTTAGGAGTTTGCACCCTTAACACCCAAAAGCAACATCTTTGCAGATGTTTGACAGTCAGTTAAGATAAAACAGCTATTTATATACTTTATTTGATATTTTAGCAATTAATTTGCAATGACAGCTTGGCAATGATACCAGTACCCATCATTCCTGTGGTGACTTGAATTCAATGATCTCTTAGCAGTGGGATGATTATGGCTTCTACTTTACTTTTTTTTAAATAAATATAGTAATTGGTGATGATAATGAAACCGAGAGAGAATATGACGAAATCTCAAAATGATGCGCTTCACAAATGTTTTTTGAGTACCCAATTGAATCTAGATAATTTTCGCATGCTTAACCTCGTCAAAGCAAAATAAATTTAATGTAAGGAAATAGTTCTAATTGGCGTAGCCTTGACATGTCGTATTTCGAAAATAAGTGGAGTAAGCTAAAACATCTGATATAGTTTACAACAAGGCTTAATGAAGCGTGAGGTCATGTTTTATAGTTTAGTTAGCGTTGTAAATGGTTTGATTATTTATAATTTTAATCAGAAAACTTATTTATGGCTGTGTAATCAAAATCAGACTATTTGGTTTTTAATTGATATGATTTCTTACAAAACTTCAAATAAATATTGCAATGACAGAAGGATTTACGATTGGCGTATTGATTTTGCGATTGGCCTTTTTAAACAAAAGTTACTGATATAGGTACCTGTCATGTACCTGTCAGTTTTATTTCTATTTCAAAGAATAGCAGAGGAATAATAAGTGTTTTTTTGCGTTTACTGTATTTCAAATCTAGTTTAGCACTTTATTTATATATAAGTAAGATTTTCTCGTCCAAGGATCAATCTAGAATACTTATAATAACTTTATAAGTCTACTGTATCCATGGTTGGTCCACCTATATCGTCAACTTAGTATGATACAATGCAATATCGTATTCCAAGCTTATATTAAGCTTTCTAATTAAAGAGTGTTAATTAAAAACAAACAAAAAAAACATTAACGACCATTTGGATCAGCGGTAGTTAACGCTGCTTCTGAGCCATGGGTCGCGGGTTCGATCCCCGCGCAGTACAAATATTTGTGTGCATGAACATGTCTGTTTGTACTGGTCTGGGTGTTTTCTATGTATTATAAGTATGTATTTACAAAAAAAAAAAGTATATAAGTAAGTTTATCGGTTGTCTAGTACCCCATACGACAGGGTACTTAATAGTACCTTAATTTGGGACTAGATGGCTCAGTGTGGCCCAGTGAGGCATGTCTTAAATATTTATTTATTATTATTATTTTATTTATTAATTGTCCAGATTAAAACTGCCGTTGAAGAAGAAAATTAATGGTTGCAATGATATTAAATATTTCATACATGAAATAGATAGACTTTGATCTTACATAGTTCAAACTTCTGACCTTTGAGTCCTCAAAAGGCTCTTCTACACTTTTTCGCATCAATTTTCACGTGGCTATGTGTAAACAAGCCTATGATTTATTACCTTTATTATTTATCAATCTCCTTATAAATAGGTATATAACAATTTCCATGTTCAAATTATAAATGATTAATAACTGTATAATTTTAGTGTTAATTTAGTAATTTTTTATTGTGTTTGCTCAATGCACTCTCTGTACTTACGGTTGAGTTCTAACGAATGAATATTTTAAAAGCACGTTTTAAATGTTTTTTAATGAACTTGCTAGTGTGAATTAAAGTAGTATGTACTCCATAAATAGAACTCTTGCCATGTAAAAGGATTGTTGTGGGTTCAAGTCCGACCTAAGGCAAGCGAAATTTTTATTCACAGTGTTGCATTTTTGATAATTTAAGGTGTCCAAAAAAATAGGTTTGACTCCTCTGGTTATGGTGTGGAGAACTAAAGGCTTACGCTTAAAATCTTACTCTCATCTATAGTTAGTATTTAGATCCAGATCAACCTTGGATTGTGTTCAGGGTCAGTGCCAAGAAGAAAGCTGAATGCTGTTGTCGATCGATTACAATACAAATCTATAGTGTTAATTCGAATCATTATTATTACAACCAATCGACGCCCACTTCCAGGTACCCCTAGAAGTGGGCCTCTACTAAAAATATCCACAAACATCAAAGGATTAATATTGATTGTATTATTACAGATTACTAAAAAGTTATTACGCTATTATTGCGATGCGATCAGGCGGGACCGAGTGTCAGTGCGCCTTAACAGTAACAATTATATTTTATTGCCTTCATTTCTTTCAATAATTCAAAAATCAATTAAACCTCGCATCCATCTTGGATATTAACTGGTAATATCAATTTATTGACCGAATGATAGTTATTTATTACTAAAACTCATAGTGCATTCGATTGAGCCATAATTTGTGAAATTGTTAACCATAGCATCTGTTCGCCTCTAGGTAACATAGTATGAGTTATGTGTTCATCCTTTCGGCACGTAATTCTTAATTAACCTTTTAATTATAGCTTACAAATTACGCTGTATCAAAATAGAAACGGGATGGTGCAACAGACAAATTGTTTGATTTATGTTTAGGGTCATTATGTGGGTTGCGAATACAGTTTGTTGGAAATATAATGCATTACACATATATTTGTAGTGGGTAATTAAAATAGTTTGTTAATACTTAAGTACCTACACAAAAAAAAGTTGAATTGAGAACCTTCTCTTTCTTTGGAAGTCGGTTAAAAAGGTAAATTATTTTTAATTGATAACAAATTTCTACACGTGTAATGAATATTATTGTAATTTATATTTGTTTGGATTGTATAATTTACTTAATTGTTAAAATTTTTGCATGCTATTTTTGATAGTGAGACGTGTGCTCATCCAAATTGTATCATCCTTATACATATATACCTTGTTTTACGCAAATAAAGATTCTGATTCTGATTCTGATCACTCATCTGAGTACAAAAACAGAGTTATTCACCACCTCAAGTTTTGCATTATTTTCATCATCATCAAATACATTAGTACTGGTCAAATTATCCTTCATAACGTGTAAACCAGTGGTTTCCACGACCTTCACCAAATATTCGGCAAAATTGATGATGATGACAGATATACGGTCGCCATTTCAGAACCTTTCCACCACACAATGTCGGCTTTTCTTGCTTACCCGACTACAGCGAAGCCAACAGAATGATTTGGGTATTACTAAGCCGATTTTGGTGAATAAGGTTTCCTTATTATAGTACGGGTGACATAGGCTACCTTTTGTTAAAAAAAAGCTACATGGTGAATGCTGCAACAATATTTTATATTGGGCTACTTTGCAAAAAAATTTGCAGTTATAACCAGTATCAAATGAAAAAAAAAAAACTGAGTACAAAAATGTTTAAACAATCTAGCAAATTTACAGCCTTTGAAACCGTCGCATTTTGGTAGACGAGTTACCGTTTTTAAAACTAATAATTTAATATATAATAAGTAAAAAAAAACAGCCAGTCTGATATACAGGATAAAATTTTAACCACCTTCCAAATAATATATCAATCTACGAGACAATAAACAAATGACATATTTTTTCTTTTGGTATAGCCCAGTACAAAAATGTCAAGATAAAGCACTTAGAAAATGTCCGCCAAAAATCTAAAATTTTTGATACAGCCGCCTAGCAACACTTTTTTTACGCGATGCGCATCTCATTTATTCATTACGATACTATTCAGAGGTTTTTGATTTTCTCTTTATACCTTAACAGGTCTAGGACCGTAAAAATTGAAAAGTATATCGTGAAAAATATTTTCGGGTGACAGCTGGATTTTCATTTTTTTCTTCATAAATAGGCTTTAAATATGATACTGAACGCCTATAAAAATTTTGGAAAGTGGTTAAAATTTTATCCTGTATTTAAAAACGTTTACTAATGTAATGTTCGCAATAAATTGGCTACTCATTTCAAATGATTATGCTATTCTCTTATGGATCGAAATATATTATTGCCAACAAAATATCTAAGTTAATCTTAACGAATAAAATCTGATAATATGACAGCCGGAATGTGTATAGATTCCAATATTAACAAATCGGTGATTTTATCTCGCTCGAAATACTGGCTGGATGAATGAAGCTGGCTAGAATTCAGTACTTTTACAGGTCAAGCGTATTTTTTTTAGTATACTCGTAGTTCCGTATACTAAGATTTCTTTTAGGCAACCCATTTCTAATACATTTATTGGCATATCTAATTAATACTTTTCATCCAATAACCAGCTCGGTGAAGGTCGTTGTATGGTGGGATCTTAGAATAAAATATCCATACTATTACGTTCTGACAGGATTTTGACAAAAAAGTTAACACTTATTATTATTTATTACTTATTATTATTAGTACAAAAAAATAGCACATAAATACAAGTTTCCGTTATGACAGGCATGAAAAATTTTACATACATTAGGGAAACAGGTGATTAATGATGCCCGTGGTAGGTAAGCCTGGGTTACAGGCATCAGGACCCCTATTTGCTCAATAAGTAGTAACATGTGCCTTGCTGAAATATAATGATGCCCGTGTGCGAATGCGGGAGTACGAGTTCGAGTGCGTGTGTGTGCGTGTGCGTGTGTGTGCGTGTGCGTGTGTGCGCGTGTGCGTGTGCGCGCGCGCGTGTTTGTATGTGTGTGTGTGTGCGTATTAAATAAAACACTGATATATAAATTCATTCCATTGAGGACAGTTTTAATTGTCATTTTTGTATTGGACTTTTTAGCTAGTTATTATTATAAACAAAAAATAAAAAAAATATTAAGGACATGCCTCACTGGGCCACACAGAGCCATCTTGTCCCAAATTAAGCTACTATTAAGTACCCTGTCGTATGGGGAACTAGACAACCGATAAACTTACTTATATACTTTTTTTTGTAAATATATACTTATAATATATAGAGAACACCCAGACCAGTACAAACAGACATGTTCATGCACACAAATATTTGTACTGTGCGGGGATCGAACCCGCGACCCATGGCTCAGAAGCAGCGTTTACTACCGCTGATCCAAATGGTCGTCAAATAATGGATGTATTAAGGCCACAATTTATCCCAAAATTCAATCCAGTCTTGTGAACGAAGCCACGCTGAAAAGCTTCTTCTTCTGGTGCCTCTTCAACTGGGAAGGTTGGTCGCTAGTGTTCCAAACCTCTCTCTGTCCATTGCAAGACGGAACAGTTCCTCGACGGATTTGATCCCGGTCCACTCTCTGATGTTAATCAGCCACGATTTTTTCCTGCGTCCAACGCGCCTTTTTCCTTTAACTTTGCCCATTATTATAAGTAGAAGCAGCCTGTATCTATCGTGCCTGAGCACGTGTCCGAGGTACATGACTTTGCGCTTTTTGACGGTCCGCATCAATTGTTGGGATCTGCTGAAGATAGACAAAAGCTGGTAGATAATAAATACAAAACATTTTAGTGTATTTCTCATGGAACCCTAAAATATGACCTATTATTAGATCCGCATCGGGGCCAGTCATTGTTCATCCGCTTGCATTGAGCTTTAAGCTCTTGTGACAATGCTCTGCGTTTACAGCGGTACAGACAAGTATTATTTAGATCGTATATTTTGTTATACTAAAAATATAATAAGTAAGAAAGCACGTTTAGAATTGATTTTCGGCCGACTCTGTCTGTCTGTCACATTTTTACGCCAAAACTACTTGATTTAAATGAAATTTGATACACTGATACCCAGAAGTCTGAGTAAGGGTATAGGCTTCTTTTTGATGCGAACCTTTGTTCGCCCCTTTTTCCATCCCTCACAACTGTTTAGTTACGGGTGGAAAGAGGGAATGAAAGTTGGTATGGAAATATCACAGGTAAATATGTGAATTTGTTTTATAACTTTGCGATCTTATCTTTATTCTTGAATTTATATTCGTACGTATATGTCTTATTTTTAAATTAATTAGCATTAATAATAAAAAATGCTACCCTCAGTCACTATTCCATGCGGACGAAATCGCGGGCACAGCTAGTTAGTTGTCCCATGGCTCAGAAGCAGCGTTTGCTACCACTGATCCAACTGGTCGTCATAATCTTATACGTCATCGTTGTTTAGTGAGTTTGAATTATTAAATATTACCAATTTATAACACATATGTAACAAAACAAACGTTGTATATTGAATTGTATAGAATTACCATCTTTTAATTGCCTATCTATTAATACCAGAGTAATTACTATGAGGATGATGCTTCCAAATTCCAAAACCATTCTAATTACACACATCTTCGACAGTTATTGCATTTCAATCATGGCAGGCTGACGTTGCTTGAAGAGTTCATAAAGTTTTGCAATTTAAATTTTAACTACAGTTAGCAAAATTGAGACGGTGCGAAGGTTATATCTGACGAAATGAGAGTTAAAATCATGGGTTCTTTTATTGCAAATTAGATAGGATTTATCAATTGATGTAAAATAAAAAACTTTATACGTACACAATCAGCATCCCAACTAAATGAGCACACATTTGACATAAGTTAGCACTTTTAGTGTAATCTATCCCACCAAAAACATTCTGTAAAAAACTAGCCAAGTCTCGATGGAGCTGCTTGTTTATCTCTAAAAGTAATGAAATCTAGACAAATTCGTGCCAAGTCTAAGGTTCCTTACTGCTATTTCTTTATTATTATAGTTAATGTTATAATCTATATCAATCGATGGATACAACATGACATAAATATTTATACTATTGCATGTCAACATAATTTGGTCGCACGGAGAAAAAGGTCTTGTTTTGCTAACCAGACTTTGAGGAAGTTAACTAGAACGCATAGTGCTATACGTGACAACTATACATTTTGTAAATGATATTTTAAAAATCTAGTTTTTAGTAACGTGAATTTTCTGGTACATTGAACACATTTTTAAGTACACTTTACCATCAAATTTGTACTGCTAGCAATACTTGAACATAGTTGTGCCCATTACTAACTCATTATTTTGATCTTTACAGAGAAACTAATAACTGAAAGATACTATTTGACATTTTTAGATACTTAACTTATTTACCAGATTTTTTTAGTATTTGCAATTGAGCGACTATTTATCCTTAAAACTTATTTTGATGCACTCGCAGTTTTTTGTTAACTGTTAATAGATTTGTTTTTACAAGTCGTTCTGGTAGTATTGTAAAATATTTTTTTCTCCGTGCGGGTTATAAAGTTGACACTGACGTAAAATCAACGTCAGTCAATCATTCAATCGTTGAGTTTTAGGTGTTATATTTGTATGGGACATTTAATCTAGTTTTTATTTTTTATCGATGGATTTATCACAATATATATCAATTTTATGCTTATATATTAGGCCTTGTTTAATTCTCATGATAATTAAAAAAAACATAGTTAGGAACATAATAATATGGCAAGTAAGTAAGTAACAGCCTATAATCATCCCACTGCAGGGAAAAGGCCTCCATCATTGAATTCAAGTTACCACTGCAATGATGGAAACAGCACGCATAATCACCACGCTTGCCAAATGCGTGTTGGTGACAAACCCGAGCAACGTTCGAAAATTCGAAACTGTTTGTTGTCCGACCCGGGGATCGAACCTGGGACCCCTAGATCTTGGCCCGGTATTTGAACCACTAGACCAACGGGGCGTTAATAATATAGGTAATAATATGGTAGGCCTTCAAAAATTAATTTTTTTTTTTTTGTTAAAATTCAACCTAGGAAAGTGTGAAATAGTGAGCCGGTAAATACCGATGGATTATTTTAAACTTTTTATTTTTTCAATTTTTATCAAATACGTTTTTTGGTTCTATTGAGTGTAATTCCTAAATTTTTATTGCTAAAATTATATTATTATATATTAATATTGTTTTTCAACACATAGTATGTGTTGAAAAACAAAATTGACAGTCCGAGAAATATAAAGTACATCTACGCTATGTATTTTAACCTTTAAAAAAAACACTACTTCGTCTTGCCATGGTTGTCTTACAAGGTGACTAATGGAGTACCTACTGCTAGACAAAGACGGGCAAGAGCTTCTCCACATTGGCTAAATTGTGATCGCCAACCAAATGGCAAAATTGATTTTATATCCAGCTGTTGATTTCCATAGGCGATGATTAATCTATTTACTTCACTATTGCTCTTGTATCCGGAAGAAGATAATACACAGTAAATATATCTTCATTCATAAAATCAGTTTAAAATCAGTTTAAAATCAGTTTTATTTCTGCAAATAGGCCCCTGGAGGCGCTTTTACACGTCCCAATATTTAACCTACCACTGCTTCGGGACAAATGTGGGCTAGTGCCGAGAAGAAGCAGCGCAAGAAACTCGGTCACTATTGTCAGCCTCTTTTTAAATAAACATGTTTACATAAGATATATGCCAGTGCGAGCTGATACAATTTAAAGCCAAACGTTCCTATCATTTATATAATCATCAATAGTGTAATAGCCCTTTTTCATTAAAACAACTTTGATATATGATTTGAATTTATGTACAGGGAGGTCAGCAATTGATAGTGGTAATTTGTTGAAAATACGGATACAATTTCCCATGAACGAATTACCTACTTTTCGCAGTCTGAATCCTGGAACGGCAAGTTTATCTTTATTTCGGGTATTGAAATTGTGTACGTCACTATTTTTGACAAAAAATTCGAGGTTTTTACGGACGTACATAATGTTTTCGAAAATGTATTGAGATGCAACTGTTAGTATGTTGATCTCTTTGAATAGCTCTCTTAGAGAGTCACGGGGTCTAAGGCCGTAAATAGCCCGCACAGCACGTTTTTGCAATATAAAAATAGACTCAATATCTGCCGCTGAGCCCCATAACAAAATACCGTATGACATTATACTGTGAAAGTAGCTAAAATATACTAATCTTGCCGTTCCAACATCAGTCAATTGTCTTATCTTTCGCACAGCATAAGCAGCAGAACTAAGTCTTCCAGACAGAGACCTGATATGAGCACCCCATTGCAGTCGAGAGTCTACAGTTATACCTAAAAAGGTAGAGGAGTCTACTGTGTCTAATGGCTCATCTTTTACAATAACATTTGTGGCGGAAAACCTTACATTAGGCAAAGTAAATTTAACACATTTTGTTTTTCTTGCATTAAGCAAAAGATTATTCGTAGCAAACCAATGCAATAATTTAGAGAGGGTATTGTTAACATCGTCAAATGATAATTCGCCCCTCTTAATTTTAAAAATTATTGAAGTGTCATCTGCAAACAATACCATCTCACAAAGATTATACATATAATATGGAAGGTCGTTAATGTATATTAAAAATAGCAAGGGTCCTAATACTGATCCCTGAGGGACACCCATGATAAGGGCCGACCCTATAGGTATAGGTAATTATAATATCGTAAGTCAGCCCAACACCCTGATAAATGCTTAATTGGCAAAAACAAGTATGATACGTTGATTAGATAATTGACTGTTATTATTTCTGATGCAGTGTGAATCGTAGATACTTACTTACTGACCAGTTGACTTTTGGCCTCTGTACTAACTTTTAGCCGTATTAAAAATATATTTCTTGAATTTTGCACAGCAAACCATCCTAGGTAACCTACCTAGGTGATTTTATTATTGATAAATCATAAAACAAGTACAAAATTAAATACTTTACCTAACACGAAAGTGTATTGTGAGACCTAATGTCTCACAATACCTACACTTTCGTGTTAGGTAAAGTAACAGTCTATAATCATCCCACTGCAGGGCAAAAGACTCCAACAATAAATTTAGGTTACCACGGCAATGATGGGTACAGGCATAATCACCACGCTTGCAAAATGGTAGTTGGCGATAATAAACACGAGCATTTTGCGAATATTAAAAACTCTTGTAAATAAAAGTAAAGTAAAGTAACAGCCTATAATCATCCCACTGCAGGAAAAAGGCCTTCATCATTGAATTCAAGTTACCACAGCAATCATGGGTGTACTGGCATAATCACCACGCTTGCCAAATGTCCGAGCAACGTTCGAAAATTCGAAATTTATAATAATAATAATAATAATACGGATATAATCTATCAAATACCACCTCCGTGAGTCACCTAATGTATATGGATGATATAAAACTCTTTTCAAACTCAGAAAAAGCTATGAAAACCCTTATAACGATAACAGAACAATTTAGTAAAGATATTAGCATGACTTTCGGATTAGACAAATGTAGGACACTAAGAATTATAAAAGGTAAAGTTAAATCCCCGTCTAATGCAAATGAAACCTACAACTTTAAGATTATGGATGAAACAGAATCTTACAAATATCTTGGAATTCAACAAGATAAGGGCATTCACCACATCAAAATTAAAAAAGATTTATCACAAGAATATTTACGACGCGTTAATTTACTCTGCAAAAAACAACTCTACGCTAAGAACCTATTTAAAGCTATTAATACATTTGCTGTGCCAGTGCTAACATATTCTTTTGGGGTAGTGAAATGGACAAAAACAGATATCAGTAAGTTAGAAATTAAGACTAGAACCACACTCACAAAACATAATTACTCACACCCAAAGTCAGCCATACAAAGAACTACCCTGAAGAGAGACCAAGGAGGAAGAGGCTTAATAGATTTAAAGGTTCTTTGGGAGGGCCAAATTCAAAGGATTAGAAGTTTTTTCTATTACAAGTCCAATGAGAGCAATATACACCTAGCCGCGGTAAATTTAGATGACCATTATACGCCACTTGACCTAAAAAATAGAAACAAAGAATATTTAAATAAACAACAGAATGATATTGACAAATTAGCAGCATGGCGTAGAAAAGAATTACATGGTAGGCACCTCCACGATCTAGAACTACCACATATAGACTTGATTGCTTCAAACAAATGGTTGAAATTAGGCGCCTTATTCCCAGAAACTGAGGGTTTTATGCTAGCGATCCAGGACCAAGTAATAAATACTCGAAACTATAAAAAATATATATTAAAAGACCGTAATCTTATCACAGACAAATGCCGTAAATGCAATAGATTATCGGAAACAATCCAACACATAACTGGAGCTTGCCCCAATTTAACACAGACAGACTACACTCATCGCCATAACCAAATCTGTAACATTATACATCAAAAATTAGCATTCAAACACAAACTCTTACTTGGAAAACCAGTACCATACTACCAGTACACTCCAAAGCTGGTGCTGGAAAGTGAAAGTCACAAAATATACTTTGATCGCGCAATACTTACCGATAGGACAATTCATAACAATAGACCCGACATCACACTCATTGACAAGTACCACAAAATAGTATACATTATAGACATAGGTGTTCCTAACACCCACAATTTGCATAAAACCATCACTGAAAAAGTACATAAATATACTGAACTCAAAGAAGAAATTTTAAGAATATGGAAGATGGACAAAGTATATATTGTGCCGTTGGTCCTGTCCGGAACTGGTGTCATCCCAAAACATTTACTCACTGCCCTGCGCAACTTGAATATACCAGAGAATACATACATGACTATGCAGAAGGCTGCAATTCTCAACACGTGCCGTATAGTAAGAAAGTTTTTGCAAGACGACTCCCATCCTACAACATTCACTGAAAACGTAGCTCACTTGGCTTAGGCCCGTGCTCTAGCGATATTACCAAAGTATTTAAATGGTACTTTGAGAAAACAAAAGCGAACGAAAATAATAATAATAATAATATTTATTTCAGTAAAAAAGTTTCATCTTACATTAATAAGTGGCCGGAGTCTCCTTTTAAGCAAATAATGCCTGTACCAGGAGACACCGCTCTTCCATTACGTCAATTTAAGATATATTATAAAATAGTTACAAGATTATGTTAAGTAAAAGATTATAACAAACACATTCTTAAGTGTTTCTGTGCGTGTAAAAAAAAAAGTAGTGTGTGTGTGTGTTTGTGTGTATGTGTGCGTTTTTGTGTATGAGTGCGTGTGTAGGGTAAACTATGGTGGAAAAACGAATACGTAGATGTATAAATGGTGATGTAAATGCTTTCAAAATTATTATTTAGGCAAATAGTATTTAAGGTAAATAAATTTAGTTAGTATTTATTTAATTTGTTGCAAAAATAACTCTGTTCCCTGATAATCAAGAAGTTTTAACCACGTAAGAATCATCTTTTTACATTCATTGTATTTTTTTGGATAGATGTCTAATTCTTTATTAATATAATTATAAATTTTAGCAGAAAGACTACAATGCTGTGCAGAAGCAAATTTTGTTTTTGTGTTCGGCACTTTGACTACATTACGTTTTCTTCTACTTTCTTTTTTACATGTAACATAAGGTAAGATCCTGTGTTGTTTTAAAACTATATTCATTATAAATAATTTCCTTACCGAGAGCAATCCACAGTCAAGATAAAGCTGTTTAGTAGGATATCGTGGTCGTTTAAAGAACATGGTCTTAAGTAAGGCACGCTGCGACCGCTCAACGTTTATAAATTTTGTCTTTGCTGTGCCACCCCAAACAGAAATGCAGTACGACAAGATGGATTGAACAAGTGCTAGGTATATCCTAATCAGTAGGTTGTTTTTGGAATCATGATTATTATTTCTAGGAACCACATGCCGCATTGATCGGAAGATCCAAGTTAATTTCCTCACTCTTCCAGCCAGTTGCTCGAGATGGGGATACCAGGAAAGTCTCTGGTCCATTACAACTCCTAGATACTTATAGTGCGTGACTTTATCAATGCAAGGACAGTTACAGTTTAAGTCAGTGGTGTCATTACAATCATGTATCTTGATATTAAAATGTTCAGCTGGCTGATTATTATCGTAAATACTGAAACATATGTATTTCGTTTTAATTGTGTTTAGTGATAGCAAATTTTTTTTTAACCAAGATGATATTTGTTTCATTCCTGTTTCAGCACTTTTCTTTACAGCTTCCCAGGAGACATCAGCAAAGACAACCGCCGTGTCATCGGCGTATGAGAAAATGTTGGCCTTATTTACCCCCAAGTTACATATATCATTGATGTAAATTAGGAACAAGGTTGGTCCTAATACGCTGCCCTGAGGCACGCCGTAAGTAACCTCTGTATCCCCACTTAAATGCTCCTCCAGTTTGACTTTTTGCTTTCTCTCAGAAAGATAACTTTCAAAAAGAGTTAGAGGTGTTCCCCGAATTCCAATACTTTGTAGCTTGTTCACAAGGATAGGGATAGAAACAGTGTCAAAAGCTTTTTTGATATCAAGGAACACTGTTAAGCACTTACTCTTTTTATCCATATGTTCCGTCACCAATGAACTCAAAGAATTAACTGCATCTTCTGTAGATTTTCCTTTTCTAAATCCATATTGTGACAGAGACAGAATGTTATAGTTATTAAGATATTTAATTAGTCGATTGTTTATTAACTTTTCCAAAACTTTAGATATACTGGGCAGAATGGATATAGGCCGGTAGTTATTAACGTCCTCTTTATCCCCACCCTTGTGAACAGGGACAATAATGGAACGTTTAAGTGGGGCAGGAAAGATTCCCTTGTCAAAACAGAGGTTGACTAGATGTGTAATGATAGGAACGATATCATTGCTTACAAATTTTAAATACTTAGTTGGGATATTATCCCATCCAGGTGTACTGTTCGATTTAAGGCTCATTAATACACTATAAACTTCGTCACAATCTGCATCTAATAGTACAAAAGAATTTAATTGTGGCGAAGTTCTACTAGCATTATGATTATTTGAAGAACACTGTTGCGTGAGTTGAATTTGTTGAGCAAGTTCTTTGCCGATGTTTGCGAAGAACTTATTATAAATAAACAAAGCATAATTTATTAAAAAAAATCGTTTATTTTCTCATTACAATGTTGGCTTACATATTACTTAATTAAGGTACAGTGATTGTTTGATCCGGTGATCGAATTCAGCACACTTAGATCTTGACCTTTATAAGAAGCCTCTTTTGTTGCTGGTCTAGTATTGTCATTATTATTATAGCAGTGATTATGTAGGCTAATAACGATGATTATAATGACAAAAACTGATGACTCCTGTCATCACTTTATCTAGGATCCTATTAAGACCAAAAATGATTTAGGTCGACCTTATACATATTGGGTTACAATCATCATCATCATCATCATCATCATCATATCAGCCGACCGACGCCCACTGCTGGGCATAGGCCTCCCCCAAGGATCTCCACAACGATCGGTCCTGTGCTGTCCGCATCCAGCGGCTTTCCGCGACCTTGACCAGATCGTCGGTCCACCTTGTAGGGGGCCTGCCCACGGAACGTCGTCCGGCGATGGCCGTTGGGGCGGAAATGTTCTCGAATGGCGACCGCGTACCAGACGACGTTCCGTGGGTTACAATAATAAATACAAATCTTTAGCACAAAATGATTCGATTGTTTAACTATATTGAATTAGCTCTTCGCATTCGGATTTGCCCGCGTGAACTCCATGTCGTATAGCGCGGTAGGAAACCTGTGCCTAGCGGTGGCATATAGAAAGATGGATTAGGTAGGCTTAATACATCGTGTCTGTGAAACCATAGAAATACACATACAAATTTTCAACCCAAGCAATCAATCCGTTTAGTTGACACACCGACAGCAGCGCCACCTACCTGGTCTTGCGGTAAAATGTATCCCATGTTCATCATGGATAATGTCGCCTTCTAATGGTTAAAGAGTTTTTCAAATGGGTCTAGTAGTTTTGGAGACCTTTCAATACAAACAAACAATCAAAATATTTTTCCTCTTTATAATATTTGTGTAAATAATAATAATCTAGCATCGACAATAGACTACAAATGATTTCAGTTTCACTCTGTTAAGACTTCGTGCCGCAGTTTAGAACTTTAGATTACGTTCCGCCTAAACTATGTCAGTTTTGTTTAATAATAGCTATTAGTTATTCGCCATACATTCCTTACGAGGTTCTACATGAGTTTGAATTAATAAATATTCGCGATATAATACGAATATCAAAGCCTCGACGTAAGAAATTCACAACGTTGTCTTGCGATGTACCAGGAATTATCGGTACCTTTAGGTAACGTTTATTTTGTATTAGGGAAACTCACAGCTTAATTAAACACATTAAGATCTACATACATACATACATACATACACTCACGCCTTTTTCCCGGAGGGGTAGGCAGAGACCACATCTTTCCACTTGCTACGATCCTTACAGACTACTTTAGCTTCATCCACATTCATTAACCTTTTCATACACGTTCGCTGGTTTAGGTTACTCTTGACCTGACCTTTATTTAGAACTTCCCCGATTTGATCAAGATAAGTTCGTCGAGGCCTTCCCCTTCCAACATTTCCATTCATACTCGCCATATATATCTTTTTAGTCAACCTGCTTTCATTCATCCTCTCAACATATCCAAACCATTTAAGCATTCCTTTTTTACTACATCCTCTTTTATACCACATCGATCCCTTAATACACTATTTTTAATCCTATCACTCAGATTGACTCCAATCATCCTCCTTAACGCTTTCATTTCCACTGCATTTACTCTGCTTTCATGTTTTCTCTGCCACACCCAACTAATTAATCCTATCTTAATTAAACACATTAAGACCTAATAAATACAAACAACGGTCGATTGGTCTAGTGGTTAAGATACCGGCCAAAGATCTAGGTTCGTTCCCCGTGTAACAAGTGTTTTGAATTACCGAACATTGCTCGGGTTTGTGATCACCAACCTGCATTTGTCAAGTGTGGTGATTATGCCTGTACACATTTGCTGTGGTTTTAATCAATGATGTCCTTTCACTTGCAGTGAGTTGATTTTAGATTACTTTACTTCCCTTTAACTGAACAACGCTAAAAGTTCATTGAACTGGAGTTTAAAATGCATTTATTGATGTTTTTGTATAAATTGTTGATTTATTGAATAAATATGTCTATTTATATGATTTTCATAATAATGTTGTATGTAAATACATTTTTTACACGTATAAAATTATAGGTTTATTGTTACACTGTCAAACTCAAAACAAAGATGCTTTTGTTTTTAAAACCTTTAGGTTTTGATTATTAGAAATTACCCTTTAGCTTTTATTCGTTGTATTTTTGTAACGGAAGCGGATTTAGGAATCTATCTTAACCTTCCAAGAGTCGGGCTTTCCGACGGGTGGCTATAATACTTAAATTCAAATTCAAATTTATTTATTTCGGATAACTTTAGATCCATAGTGTTAGTAACATAGTTCTTACGTGTAGTATTAGTAAAATTGCGATTCGAATAATTACATAATAATAATAAATAAACCAATTCAATTCAATTTAAAATTAATTAATTTGCATAATATATTTGCTCCGACTTTGGGTTAATTAGGGCAGTGATCCAGTGCTTCATTAGGGCACTATCCCATCTCCCCGCCAAAACCTTTAAAATACTGTTGGGACTATCGAGCATTCTTTTTTGGATAGAAAGAATCTTTTTCCGCATTAAAGCATGAAAGCAGTCTACGTGAGCGTCGGCAAACATGCCACTTAAGCCATTGTGTTTGTATTTTAGTCTGCGTCTCTTCATAAACAGATAAATTGAAAATCACTTAACACTCAACAGGGTTCCAATTACAGCAAGTATTAAAATAAATCTCAATGTTATAATGCGTGTGCAGACACGCACTTAATTTAACATGTGATATGCACAGGTTTCCGTAGTCGTGATTATAATTGATACGAACAATTATGTATGACGTCTGCTTAAGGGAAGTACTTAGGTAATCAACATTTCATCGCTGGCTTGCCCACTCGGATTAATGACTCAATCATGAAATATTAGTTTGTAAATGTATGATTTGTGGGTTGAAATTTGTCTAAATAAACATGATGGTGTTTTTACGGATACTAAATTGTACAATACAATTTGTGTTGATGTGCTATTCGTTGTAACAGAACAACGCTTAAGAGTGAGATAGAAAGAGAGACCCATCATTTAATTTACAATGGCAAAAAATTAAATTAGTAGAGTATTTTCCCTATGGCAGAGTTTAGAAAAATTGCTTTTCTTTTTCTCTGAACGATACTAATAAAATATTGCTAGTAATTAATTATAGCTTAAAAGCACCATACATAAAACTCAACTTTGTATTATGTTACCTAAAAAAATATTTTTTTTAATTTTTAATTTCTAGCATTGTATTTTTTGTTTAATATTTTAGACCATTGTGCCTGATCTATCGTTGTTTTAGTTAACTAATGTAACAGTTTTAAAAGACTGCCATTATCTTATTTATAATTTTCGCAGTTTTAACTTAAACTTGACAAAAATTGAGAAAGATTTTTCACTAACTTCTTTCACTTTTTTCACCTGTATTTACAGACTCTAACTTAATAAGAACTTATTTACTCCTATTGAAAAATATTACACTTAGGATGCAACGCCATTAAAGACTTATTTTGACCTATAAAATCTATCTCAGTCTAGTTTTTCAAAAATAAAGGAAGACAATAATCCACTAACTGGCGTCGATTATTGCTAACAGTGAAATATGATGCTATAAATCACGCACGATGGTTGTTAAAATATCAAATGTACACAGAAATGATTTTCACGATGCCTCTGAATTATGTCAGGCGTTTTAACCCATGAACACATTTCAGGCTCTAATTTGGTTTGCAGAGTTTATCAGGATTTGCCTTTAAGCATAATCATTATCATTACTAGCCCACATAAGTCCACTGCTGGACACAAACTTCTCCAAAATTAGGATTTTGTTAAAATCGACACACTTGGCAGGCGGGTTGGCGATCGTAACTTGCCTAATCGAGCCTTTTCTTGGATTACCCCTATGTCGAGGAGAAGCCGCTGTGACACATTTTTTTAAGTTATAGGTACTACTTTTGTCGTCTCTTTCGATAAACATAAAGAGAGAAGGAGTAGTGCTATTCTTTGTATGTGTAGACACCACACGGGGCTTAATCGACGTGATAACAATAAAACTTCTATGGTGTCTAGCATTGTGTTCGGGAATGTGTTAAAGCATAGGTAGACTCAATAATAAAGTAACGAGTGTTTGGAAAAAAAACGCTTTCAGTGATAAAACCACCTAAGTTGTACAACTCTAAATGTATCTTTCGTGCGTATGCGTGTGTACGTGTGTGCGTGCGTGAGTGCGTGCGCGCATGTGTGTGTATGTGTGTGTGTGCCTGTTTATCTATAAACACTTTTACTCGTAGTGTGAACTATGCTTTAATGCAGCCGTGATGTTTGTTATTAAAACTGGCTATTTGTGTACTTACTAGGACGTGACTGCTAGATCCCATCCTCAATGGATGCTCATAACTGCAGTTATTAATCTGGGAGGTCTTAGATGTTTAATACTGCTCCATACGGAGTTTGCCTACAATTAACCCCGAATCAGTGGTAGAATGAAATGAAGGAATGGGTAGCAGCATTACATATTTTTGTATTTTTTGTTTTCTTTTATCATTTCACAAAAAAAGAGATTTGGAATTCGATGCATTTAATTTTCTATCAACATGTACACTTGCCAAGGCAATTCAGTTTAAATTAGGAAATGCCATTCGAAAACATAAATGTAAAAAAATATGTAGTGTATTTTTCCAAACTTAAAAGGGTTTACAAATATAAGAAAATTAAATTATTATTCATTCGTACTTATAGTTTTCTTATTTTACTGTCCATAGGTGGCTTCCGATTTTTGATTAATCTTCTTAATGAGCCTACTGATCACTGAATAACTAAACAAACTTATTATAGCCTCTTCTATAAATAATCTAATGTGCTATTAGACTTATTGCAACGTTTAGGGGTTGGGGGGTGTGTTGGGGGTGATGTAGATGGTCAGGATGAGGTGGTAAATAAAGAGGCGAGCATGAATTGACAAAATATATTTATTTGCTCCGGCTAAGCTTACCACCTCTTAAAAGCTACACAGAAATCTCAGGCGTGAGTCCTTTGTAAGGCTCTGAATTACCCCTACTTCTGAGCGAGTTGTACCACCAAACTTATCATGTAAATTATACTAAACGGAATAATCTGAATTTAATTATGAACGGAATACTAATAAACGGCAACCGGAAATGTAGACTGCTAACTGGATTAAGAAGATGTTTCCACTTACTTCATCAAAGATAGGGTAGGGTAACCTTATGCATCCACGTGGCGTGGTACCAACCCGAATCTCATCGAGACAAGCTTCTTGCGTCTTTCATTTGATCAGCGGAAAGTCAGCGTAAAACGGTAAGGTAATGTGCTAAGCCTGGTAGCCAAACCAAGCGGCCATCAAAAGATCTGAAAGAAACCACTTATGTTATAGAACTGCAATAAGCGACTCAATGAACAAAATCCTGCCAAATCAGCAAATATACTTACGGCACTTAGACCGGAACAAAATTTAAAATATTATATACGGCGACTATAAGCCGGTATCAAAAAGGCGAGGTAACGGCCACCGTCTTCTCCTTCGGCTTCCTGGCCGACCTCTTCAACAGCAAGCAAGCAAGTCCCTTCCTCGACATCCTTGCAAATAAAAGTCGAAACTCGAATCCAATGAAATCGAATTTGCAAATCATTGTCAAGAAGGAATTTCCGAGTGCTCAGTTCACTAACTCAAATCTCCCCAAAACAATCGAAACAACACAAAGACCTATTTCTTTGTAAAACAGATATTAAACTAACAAGAAAACATTTAAACTTTTTAGGTTATTAATTTACATTATTTTAATATTCTAACTATAATTATAAACTACAGACTGGTCGTTGAATTAATTTGTTTTCTTTACCAGCCAGTCCGTAAGACAAATATTTTTCCCAAATAAATTCCCAATGTTTGTAAACCTGCAACACTACTATTTTATTAACTTTTTTAAACATCTGTCTAAGGTCAAAACGTCATTCTGCCAGGCTCATGAAAATTACTTCGGCTGCGTGAAGTTTCATTAAATAAGTTATGACTTTAACATACAAATCGTAAAAATATAGAAAACAAATATTATTATATTTATTGAAATAAATCATTCTCGACCTTTGTAAAATGAGTATGTGTTCCGTGCGTTTGCTAAACGTAGACAAACGAACGTAACGTTATTTTAGTCATTCGGAGCATACGGACAGTCGCATGCGCATCTGACAGCTCCTTGTCATTGACAGATCAATAACCAAAACAACGAAACTCGATTATTATTGAAGTGAAATTAAATGAGTTTTAATAATGAAACAATGAATGTATTAACTAAACGTGAGTATTTAGAGATTAGTGCGCAGCTCAGAAATCACAACGTGACAATACACCCCCCCCAACGAAAAATCGCTGCCCTCAGCGATACTAAGGCAACACATAAAATACCGGAATAAAACGAAAAATAGTGTAGGTGAACTACTCTTGGCATTTTGGATAAAAGCGTCAAAAGCCTTCGAGAAGACAACCTTTAAAATACACCGAAACTAAAACATAAATGATGTTGGTAACTCTCTTGGCATCGTGTATCACGCATCTAGGCCTACGAGAAGCTAACCAAAACATCACACGGAAAAATAACGGAAAACCAAAAAAAAATATTACTTTCTTGGCATAATGCTTAGAACTGACACGCCCTTGAGAAGTTAATCTTACGTAACTCTAGTTCATTCTAAATTAACGGAAAAACTCTTGATCCATAACAAGGGATCAAAGAGTCGGAAAAACTGCACCAATGCAGCAACGGAAATAATCCAGAAATAAACCAGTACAAATGATTACTCTCTTAGTATCGTGCAATAACACGCATCTACGCCTTTAAGTCTTTAATATGCCATTTACCCAAAGGATGGCCATCGAGTCTTTCTAACTCGTAAACTAAGGGAGACAGAACTTTAGTTACTCTACACTTTACATATTTTGGAGCTAGCTTCGCCATTTTAAACTTCTCAGCGTCACTCTGTGTGTAGGTAGCCTTCCAAACTACATCTCCTACGGAAAACTTCGCATCTCTACGTCGTAGGTTATAGTGCGTGGCATTCTTCGCATGGGCCTTTAGCAACTGTTCACGAACCTGATCGAAGATTTCTCTTAAACAGCCGAATTCCCCCGCATAATCTTCACGTGGTACACCTGCTTCGTAGTCTCGTGGATCTTGGTAGAAGTCACCATTTATGACGGGCTCTCTAGCATGCACCAGGAAGAACGGAGAGAAACCTGTGGATTCATTAACTGCACTGTTAATCGCAAACTGAATCTTAGGCAGGTGTTCATCCCACGCTCTGTGATTGTCCTGTACATAAGACGCGACTGCCGTCATCACGGTTTTGTTGTAGCGTTCTACCAAGTTCACCTGCGGTGTATACCTCGGACCGTAATGCTGCTTCGGAATGTTGTACTTCTTAAGTAGTTGACGGAATTCAGATCCAGTGAATTGTACTCCATTATCTACAATCACTGTTTCCGGAACACCATGAACAAGAATAACACTCTCGAAATTTTTAGCCACTGCCGCACTTGTAGCACGACGAAGAGGAAACAAAAGTGTGTACTTCGAAAAACAACAAGTAACAACCAAAAGAAAAGTATAACCAGAACGTGAACGCGGTAGTGGTCCAACTAAATCTGCTGAAAGCGCCTGAAAAGGCCTATTGCACTGCTTCGGACGTCCCATGAGTCCAGGAGTACCTTTGGTGGAATGTTTGTATGCTGCGCAAATGTCGCAGTCCCTGATGAACTTTTGGATGTCCGAAAACATTCCAGGCCAAAAGTATCTCAGACACATACGTCTGTGCGTTTTGAACACACCGAAATGTCCAGCTGTGGGTTCAGCATGGTATTCCCTAATTAGATTTAGCCTCTTACTTTTGTGAACCACTTCCTTCCACTCAAATTCACTAATCAAACTGTATTTACTTTTGCTGAACCGGAATAATTTATTATCTTTTAAACAAAAATTTGGATAATTCTTAGGAAATTTCTGAATTCTACTGAAAATCGTATCATACCATTCATCTTTTTCACCATTGCTTGCGATGTTAATAACCTCTACCTTCAGTAGCCTGGACAAGGAATCCGGTACCACATTGTCTGTGCCCTTTCTATGTTCGACTGTAAAGTTATATTGGGACAGAATGCAACCCCATCTTGCCAGTCTACCGGTAGGATTTTCAAGGTTCAAGAACCACTTTAAAGATGCATGGTCTGTGACGACTGTGAAATGTCTAGAACCTAAATAAGCCTGAAACTTGTCGACCGAAAAAAATACCGCAAGAGCTTCTCGCTCAGTCACACTGTAATTGCGTTCATTCTTGCTTAAAGTACGGCTAACGTATGCTATAGGATGATCGCTTCCGTCGATCTCCTGAGTGAGCATTCCACCTAAACCGTAAGCTGAGGCATCACAGTGAACTGTAAATGGTTTTGAAAAATCAGGTAAGGCCAAAATTGGAGCGGAAACTAAAGCGTTTTTCAAATTATTAAAAGCGTCCTCCGCTTCAACAGACCATTCGAATTTGTTATTGTCTTTACCTTTACTGGTCAACTTATTGAGCGGTGCCGCAATAGTTGAAAAGCTTCTAATAAAACGCCTATACCAGGAACAAGTACCTAAAAATACCTTAACATCACGTGCTGATGTAGGTGTACGGAAATTCAGAATTGCTTGCACCTTTTCTGGATCAGTTCTCAGGCCATACTCGTCCACCACATAACCTAAATATTTGAGGGAACTTCGGAAAAACTTACATTTTGTCATATTGACTGTTAAGTTTGCTGAGCGTAGCTTATCAAGCACTCTGTTTAAAAGCAATAGATGGCTACTGAAGTCATTCGAAACCACGACAATATCGTCAATATAACAAAAAACTAGTCCCCCCTCCACATCGCTACTGAAATTTTGGTGGAAGAGCATGTCCATAAGACGCTGTTGCCTTGCGGGTGCTCCGCAAAGTCCAAATGGCATTACCTTAAATTTGTAAGAACCACGTCCCGGAACGGTGAAAGTGGTCTTATCTTGCGAACTATCCTCAGAATTAAGCGGAATTTGCCAAAACGAAGACGACAAATCAATCGATGTCAAATACTTTGCCTCCTTAAGGCTATCTAAAATTTGCGGAATATAAGGAATCGAATAGGAGTCACCCACTGTAACCGAGTTCAGTTTCCTACAATCCAGACAAAATCTCCAATCTCCGTTTGGTTTCTCCACGAGCAAGACAGGGTTATTCCAAGGGCTCTCACTTGGCGTGACCACGTCAAGCTTAAGCATCTTGTCTAACTCTGTGTTCAAGGCTTGTTTCTTCTCGGGAGATAGGGGATACTGCCTAGCTTTGATAGGGGGTGAATCACCAGTATCAATGGCGTGACTGATAAGAGTGGTCCTTCCTAAACCTACTCTTTCGAACGAAATCTCATGAAATTTGTCGACAATAGTATTTGCTAATTCTCGCTGATCGGAAGTTAAATTATCAAAAGATGTAATAGAACCTAATTGTTTATTATCAACTGAATGAACGGAATAAAATTGTTCTGGAGGTTTGCGATAGTCGATGCTATCAAAAATCTCCAAAGCCAACTCGAAAATCCTCATGAAGTCACAACCAAAAATAACATCTGTAACGATGCTCGGAATAACGAAAAATTTGACAACATGAGTCTTATCTTTAAATGTTACCGGAATAAACATGTAACCAATGGATTCCAAATGAATGCCATTAGCCACGCTGCAAGAATTATTTTTATCTTCTTGGAGCGTGTAACCTAAACTTTCAAAATGTTTGTGCGAATTGTTGCCTAGAATGGAAACACAAGCACCAGAATCCAGTAATCCGATTACTTCTATATTACTTACTTGAACTTTTAAATAAGGCCGAATATCATCAATTTGAGTAGAAAATAAGACTGTAGCAATTGAACCGAATCCATAAAATTTTTGTTTAGAAACTGAATTACAATTATTTATATTTAATAAATTACTACAGTCTGAATTTAGTTTTTTGACTTATTTAATTTACATCTGGGACAAGTTCGGGATAAATATCCTACTTGGCCACAAGTAAAGCAACGGATTACGTCAGGTGTTTCCTTGCATGTGGCGAAATCGTGGTTAACTTTACCGCATTTGTAACACACATCAGAACCTTTACTATTTTTAGGGGACTGAACCGTATTTCTACCCGAATATTTATTTTTCTGAAAATTACCCGAAAAATTTTTGGGACCGGAACCCTTTCTGGATTGATCAAAATTGTGTGCAACCGCAGACACCTGCTTAACCCTTCCGTTATAAGCAAACTCGGAACCTAGCACGCTGGACGCTGTCTTCGACGGTTCTGTGAATAATGCTGCTCTCTGGCTTGCCGCCTCCAACTGTCTGCATTTAGTTTTAAGTTCAGCCACTGAAGAGACCGGAACTAATGCCAGCTGCTGTGAAAAAGTTGGCCGAATGTTGTGCAACAAGATCTCGAGTTGTTCCTCTTCCGATAAGGGTGTCTTTAACCTAGCGAACATGCAACACATAATAGAAAAATAAATATGCACGGGCTCATCACTCCCTTGAGTGCGTGCACGGATCTCTCCTAACAACCGATAGTTGTGGTCCACGGGTTCGAATTCGTCTAAAAGTAAAGTTTTTAACTCTACCTAGGATGAAACCTGCGATCGAACGCCTCGAAACCACAGCAGCGTCTGGCCGGAAAACAAAAGAGAGGCGGAATTAAATAGACCTTGGTCTGAGATGCCGTACGCCGACTGCAGCTCCTCAACATTTTGCAAAAATGTCCGAGGGTCCATCCCTACATCAAATTTTACATTCCACTTCGAAACATTCTTGTCTCCTAGGTCTGGTTTAGACAATTTATGCTCCTGGTCTAACGATGTTACTAACTTTTCCTTCTGTTGAGACATACCTACCACCCTGTCGATGCGTTGAGTAAAACTTTCCAACTGCTTAGTTAAGTCAGCCTTCTTTTCTAAGACGGACTTGTCCGAAGTCTGGACTCGCAACAGCCTATAACACAAGTGGTGGCTTAAGGCACGAGCCCTTGTACCGGAATATTTATCTAACAATTTGGAAAATTTGTCAACCAAAACTGCTAGATCGCTAACTTTCTGCGCAATAATCGCTATTTCTTCTTTTGGATCAAGCTCTGTGGTCAGGATCAGATCAGAAGGTGTGTCAGTAATCAACCCTTTTAACTGTTTCTTCAACCCTTCTACGGTTGAAACTGGAGTTTCTAAACGTATTAAAACTTCGTAAACCAGTTCGTCCTTAACCAACGCGTGAATGTTTAAAAAATTATCCATTTTAAAAAAAAAATTTGGTGGTAGACTCCCTCGGAATTACAACGTATGGATTATAAATTAAAACCAAAATAAAATTAAATTAAAATCCGCAACAAAATCAGAATAGAATTACAATCCGCAACAAACAAAATAAAATACTTAATCACAATGACCGCACAATGTAAACGCAATCCAGTTATACAAAACTACCGTTAAAACAAAATATTCAAAAATATCACACAAAATAAATTATAACTGTATTTTAGTTATAAAAACAATATTTAAAAAAAATCCGCTAGTACTTATATTATTTCAGAGTAGCAAGAGAACACAAAAACAAAATTTAATAAGATAAAATTTTTGTGTAACCCTGTATGACTAATTTGTCAAAACCACACTGTATATGTAGCAAAATATTTTAAATTTTAATATATCTCAAAGGATAGTTAAAATTATCATCTATAGTTACTTACTAACTGTGCTAGAATAATATTTAAATGTTAACAAAATGTCCATACATTATTGTGTATGAATACCCTCAAATTGAAAAAAATAATCTTAATATGTTAAATTTTACAAAAAATGATTTATTTTTGTATAGAAACCAAGAATATTACAAATTATATGGTTGTCGCTGATAATTGTCCAATAAAAATAAGTAATAAGATCACAATTTGAAATATTAACCAAAATTGTACAATGTGTGAAATTTAATAAAATTTTCTTAAAATTAAGGTAAATTGCTGCTAATTCATCTAAATTTCACTTTAAATATGCTAAGTTAACCCAATACATTTTTAAATTAAGTTTTTATACTGCAATAAACACTTGTATAAAATTGTTAATCGTCGGAAACACAATATTAAAATTTTTATTTCAGCGACACCATAATTGCAATTATATTTTAACAAAATACACTAAATTAAGACAAATGAGGGTGGTATGATGGTACAATGCTCAAAAGAAGCCTCTCCAATCACCAAAGTTACAGAAATTTTTATCAGAAAAAATTACAAGAACGGAACGGAATACAGAAAAATATTTAAATTCATCAAAATTGTACCGGAATCCTTAAAAAAGTGGGCGCCACTGCAACGTTTAGGGGTTGGGGGGTGTGTTGGGGGTGATGTAGATGGTCAGGATGAGGTGGTAAATAAAGAGGCGAGCATGAATTGACAAAATATATTTATTTGCTCCGGCTAAGCTTACCACCTCTTAAAAGCTACACAGAAATCTCAGGCGTGAGTCCTTTGTAAGGCTCTGAATTACCCCTACTTCTGAGCGAGTTGTACCACCAAACTTATCATGTAAATTATACTAAACGGAATAATCTGAATTTAATTATGAACGGAATACTAATAAACGGCAACCGGAAATGTAGACTGCTAACTGGATTAAGAAGATGTTTCCACTTACTTCATCAAAGATAGGGTAGGGTAACCTTATGCATCCACGTGGCGTGGTACCAACCCGAATCTCATCGAGACAAGCTTCTTGCGTCTTTCATTTGATCAGCGGAAAGTCAGCGTAAAACGGTAAGGTAATGTGCTAAGCCTGGTAGCCAAACCAAGCGGCCATCAAAAGATCTGAAAGAAACCACTTATGTTATAGAACTGCAATAAGCGACTCAATGAACAAAATCCTGCCAAATCAGCAAATATACTTACGGCACTTAGACCGGAACAAAATTTAAAATATTATATACGGCGACTATAAGCCGGTATCAAAAAGGCGAGGTAACGGCCACCGTCTTCTCCTTCGGCTTCCTGGCCGACCTCTTCAACAGCAAGCAAGCAAGTCCCTTCCTCGACATCCTTGCAAATAAAAGTCGAAACTCGAATCCAATGAAATCGAATTTGCAAATCATTGTCAAGAAGGAATTTCCGAGTGCTCAGTTCACTAACTCAAATCTCCCCAAAACAATCGAAACAACACAAAGACCTATTTCTTTGTAAAACAGATATTAAACTAACAAGAAAACATTTAAACTTTTTAGGTTATTAATTTACATTATTTTAATATTCTAACTATAATTATAAACTACAGACTGGTCGTTGAATTAATTTGTTTTCTTTACCAGCCAGTCCGTAAGACAAATATTTTTCCCAAATAAATTCCCAATGTTTGTAAACCTGCAACACTACTATTTTATTAACTTTTTTAAACATCTGTCTAAGGTCAAAACGTCATTCTGCCAGGCTCATGAAAATTACTTCGGCTGCGTGAAGTTTCATTAAATAAGTTATGACTTTAACATACAAATCGTAAAAATATAGAAAACAAATATTATTATATTTATTGAAATAAATCATTCTCGACCTTTGTAAAATGAGTATGTGTTCCGTGCGTTTGCTAAACGTAGACAAACGAACGTAACGTTATTTTAGTCATTCGGAGCATACGGACAGTCGCATGCGCATCTGACAGCTCCTTGTCATTGACAGATCAATAACCAAAACAACGAAACTCGATTATTATTGAAGTGAAATTAAATGAGTTTTAATAATGAAACAATGAATGTATTAACTAAACGTGAGTATTTAGAGATTAGTGCGCAGCTCAGAAATCACAACGTGACATTATAAAGCCCTAGCGCTGCGAAATAGCCCAAAAAACATTCAACATTTTGTAATAGCCTTTTCTATAACTAAAACAAGTGTACTTTCAGCCTTATGAAGCCCTGGCTGAATAGCCCAAAAAAACTTTTAGAATCTTCAGTATTTAAACTTGAAAAATTATGTCTCTGGCGAGACTCGAACCCGCATCTACTCGCATGCCGGCGTCCCGCCTGAAACATATTTTTTCAAGTTTAAATATATACATAAATACATACATATTATCCCGCCCCGTTGGTCTAGTGGTTTAAATACCAGGCCAGGATCTCGGGGTCCCAAGTTCGATCCCCGGGTCGGGCAACAAAAAGTTTCGAATTTTTGAACGTTGCTCGGGTTTGTGATTACCAACCCGCATTTGGCAAGCGTGGTGATTATGCCAGTTCCCATCATTGCAGTGGTAACTTGAATTCATAATGGAGGCCTTTTCCTTGCAGTGGGATGATTATAGGCTGTTACTGTATACATATTATCACGCCTCCTTCCTTCCACAAACTACGATCCTGGCATACATCTTTCGCTTCTTCCACATTCATCAATCTTTTCATGCATGCTCGTCGGTTTAGAGTATAATATCTTCTTTCACACCACAACGTTTTTTTTAAGTTAAGTGTTGTCAGGCCGTTTGATATTATAATTGCAATTAAAATGCTTAAATATCGTAAAAAATATGTTAAAATCTTGCAATAATATCTTCAAAATTCAAACCCAGTGTACCCTCAGCCTTACAAAGCCGTGACTCTGTTATATTTGTTTCTGTAAATGGTTCATTTGCGAATTCTGCAAACTCAATTTGAAATGTTCTCGTCTCAATTATTGAAAGGTAATGTTTGCGGTTACGTTTCGCTAAGGTCACAGGATTGATTTAAAATGATTTGCATTCGTTTTTGGAATTCACGCGATAATTTGAAGTAAATCAGAAAAAATATGATTAAAAAGGCCAAATGCGCCCCACTACTACTTGTGCACATAATGAACACTCGCTTTCGCACACAAACACGAATTCATCATTCATGTTTGGGCAGAAGTATGAGCATTGCTCATAACCTTGGGGTGGTGGGATATACCTCCTAGTGGTCCACCCTAGGTAACGGCATCTTTGGTTTTCTAACTAATGATGACGGCTAACAGATCCCTCTGCGGTGGTAGGCTTCGTAAGAGGCCGCCTGGTGTGTGGGAAAACCAGTACCGCAGGGTAAGCTCGCTCCATCTTAGGCTTCTTCTTAACCGTATAGTTAATTATGTAGTCAAGAGCAAGCCCATTATATATATATATATATATATATATATATATCATATATATATATATATATAAACCTAGCGAGCCTATGTCGCTTTTCTAACCTTTCTTCCGTGTTCTGCGCTGACACCACAAGACATGAAAATAGAAGTAGGATAAGTATTTTCGTAATTTTTATGCTGTATAAATTCGTTTAAATTCAACATTATCAAAAATTTTAAACAAACTTACACAACAATTAGATAGTTTAAAATACAGTACCCTCAAAGCAAAGATACCACGATACAAATGACTTAACCACTCCGCTACCACAGCTTTTAATAATCACGCATCCTTAAGCATATCCTATTCATACAACCGGTCGTAATAAAAAACTGTAATTAAACCCATCATATTTAATATGATCCAAATTCCTTGTTCGTAATGTTTATGTATGAAAAAAAATCAATATTGTGTCACGAGAAACGTGTACCATGTGACCTGCGTCCGCGGTCAATTGATTTTATATACGAATCACGCCAATTCGTGGCTTAGATTCGGTTGTGGGTTCTGCTGATTGAAGACACGACTTATTGACATTAAATTGCATGTTGACGGCAGGTTTTGAGCTTGATTACTGGTTGAGGCTGCTTTTGAGCCGACGAAAAAAATAAAAAGTTTGGAATTCAACGCGTATTTTTTGATGTAGATATGACTACGTTTAACTTGTGACCAGGTTGACAGTTTTCGATTTTTAGGGTGGAAAGCCGCCAATTTCGAGTCGGTGCATCATTATGCTAGTACATTTGAATTAATATACAGACAGCTTCGACACAATTCCCTCATATATACCCCATCCGCAGGAACTAATTACCGACAAAATAGTTTCTTAATTCGTGCAGGCAAAAAATTTTATAAAATTTCCAGTTCAATTGATTTTGATCTGTTCAATTCCAGTAGTGGTCAGGTGAAGCGCAAATTAACCAATCAGTTCTTCGGTGATGATTTGGCACATAAGTAAGTATTAATTGGATACTTTGCAAACCATGATTTGTTGTTTAAGCTATAATTCTGTAAATGTTGTATTTAAAATGAAGTTGGCACTCGATAATATGTAAGCATTGTTTAACTCGATGTGTTCGACGCTTAATGTATTTTCGCCTAGTCTATTGTTAATTGCGAGGACCTGTTATTGGCTTTCTGATACCTATCTTTTGTTGTTTTTTTATGTTGCATTAGCTGTTGGTCTTCCGAATATTAAATAAATAAATAAATAAAATAAAATAAATTATATTTACCTTTCAGCCGTAGGTTACGTCGTCTAGCGCAAGAAATTTACAAAAAAAATGTCACCACACCTAATTTTATGGCCATATTTTGCCTAGTTTATTGCGACTCAGTTGATTGCATAATTTATGCCAAGTTTTAATTGTTTTCCTATGGTTTTCGGGGAGTTTTCGAAGATGGGTTGAAAAACTTTTAAGTATCTTAAAGACCTTCAGATACAATGGATTTATCATCACTCTTACTCAGGCTGCCCGCCCACGTCCGACTTTTTGAAGGACCTATAATCGGACCGATTTTACTATAGTAGGCAGCAGCATACACAATCATGACCGATTTTTTGTAGGACGTGTGCGTTGCTCCATTGCTATCAGTAAGTTCTATTTTTCTCCTACAAAAAATCGGTCACCGATTATCGGACGTGGGCGGGCAGCCTAAGACTTTCATATAACAATTTTTGATGGTCGGGTAAACCTTACTAATATCAGAAATGCGATAGTTCGGAATCTTCGGATGGTAGATTGTCATTTAATCACGCCCGAACGGCTACACAGATCTAACTTAATTTGGCGTAAAAATAAATTATAGGTTAGAATAACACTACCTACCTACTATTCTTTTCTAGAGAATACGGTTCTCGTAGAATTGTTTAAAATTCAAAATTTTACGCGAACGAAGCGCGGGCACAACTAGTATGAAATGCAGTTCTGTTTTTAGGCCTATCTGTAACCTTGAAACAATACTATCAATGTTACACGTCAAACAATGCAAAAGACATAAAAACAAGGTCGAAAATGTATTATTGACATTACTGAGCCCCATAAATGTGAATTGTTCGTAATGGACTTCTAACTCAAAGTAATAGGGGTTAAAGTATGAAATTGCCGATTATTTTCCCACTTTTTATTTTGTTTATAGCTCTTAAGTATAGTCATATTATTGCGTATTTTTTTTTGTATTGTATCAAAAACTAAATAAAGTAACTTTTGACTAAAAAAAAATGCAATACTAGTGCCTATTACTTCAAAGGAAGTCGTTGAAAAGACCCCTTACAATGTGTCAGCTGACCTTCTTGCTTCAATTAAGTATATTTGTATTATATACTTTGATTTTCAGAAATTTTAATACTATAATGCGTAGCTTTATAACCATCTAACTTTCACCTTTAATTGCATCGAAAACGGTTCAGGCGTTTTTAAAAAAACTAAAAGAATGTTAGTATGGAAAAATGACTTTTCTCGATTTCGTCCAAACAAAACGGCAATTTCATACTTTAACCCCTAATACTTACAACATATCAATAATTTTACAAACTTGACGTATTCAGCTTACGTCTACTACGTTCAATGATTATTGGTCGAGTGATTGAAGTACTGGACCAAGATCAGGGGTTAAATAAAGATAAAGATAAATTAATTTACAGAAACATGTGTGAGATAAATTTCATTGTAGAAACTGCGATCTAGGGTATGCAATAAGAGTTTAGAAGATTCGAATATTGCTCAGGCTTGTGATCAGCAACCCGCATTTGGCAAGTGAGATGATTATGCCTGTACCCATCATTGCTGTGGTAACTTGAATTCAATGAAGGAGGCCTTTGCCCCCATTATCACCATGAAACTTGGCACACATATTTTTGGAGGTATTAGAAGTAACAGGCTATTTGGTATCCCACTGTTGGGCACAAGTGTAGTTCACGCAAGCACCCTGACTAATATGTTCATACACACAAAGGCTCAGAAGCAGTGTGATTTCTAACCACAGAACAAAAACTTGTCAAACTAAACTATTTATTAATAAAACAGCTGTTACCCGCTACTTCGTACGCGTAGAATTATGATAATTTGTAACTTTTCCACTGGACCCCTACATTTTTCCGGGATAAAAGTTAACCTATGTACTATTATTGCGTTTATCCTATCTCTTAGTCAAACTTCATGTAGATCTATTTAGTCGTTTTGGCGTGAATGAGTAACAAACATTCATCCAGTATTTACCCTCTATCGGTTCAGTGCTGGACATGGACATCTCTAAAAGGAGGATTTGGCCATAATCGCCATTCTCGGCTTTTGGCGATCACAGTTTGGTTTCAGGTGTAAAGAAGACGCTGCTACCCGTCTTCTTCTGACACTCTTTTGGTCGCCTTTTACGACACCCACATAAAGTGAAGAGGTGATGTTATTCTCTTAATGTGCCAGCACCACACGACTTATTCAAACTTTTAAATACATTATAATCTACACTAATATTATGAAGAGGAAAGATTTGTATTTTTGTGTGTGTATGTTTGTAATGAATAACCTCAAAAACTACTGTGCCAATTTCCAAAATTCTTTCACCTTTGAAAAGCTACATTCACTTTGAGTAACATAGGCTATATTGCTAGAAAAGATTAAGAATCCTTACTTAAACATAACGGTTCCACCCGTGCGAAGCCGGGACGGGCCGCTAGTATGCTGTAATATTAGTATGATTTATTGGTAAGAACACGTTGGTACCAATTCGTCACGAGACTCGAAACAGGCGCTTACAGCAATTATTGCATAGGAATATGCTCAAAAGTGTGAAGCCATGCAATCGTGAATATTTACTAAGAATCGTGATTATTATACAGACTAAAGCATGTACAAGACTTTCTTATATCTAAAGCCACAATCAGACGAAACGCGTGGGAGTTAGTAAATTGCACAGCGCTTAGTTTTCTTTCTTCTACGCAAAGGCAGTGGACTGAAATAGTCTAGTAACGACAAACAAAAGTGAAGTAAAGAATAGACTAAAAGTAAAATGGCGGTATAACATCTTCATAAGTTTACATCATTTCACTGCTGAACTCAGGACTCTCATTAAACAAAGCAATTAGGTATATATTTTTTTATATTATTTACGGTTTATAATTTCTGTCTGTATTAAATAGAACTTCGTGCATCAGAAATTATGCTTCGAATTTTACAAACATCAACAGTCTTCTTCACTGCTGGACATAGACCTCTCACCTCTTCCTAAAAGGATATTAATAATAATAGGGGTAAAAGTATGAAATTGCCGATTATTTTCCCACTTTTTATTTTGTTTATAGCTCTTAAGTATAGTCATATTATTGCGTAATTCTTTTTGTATTGTATCAAAAACTAAATAAAGTAACTTTTGACTAAAAAAAATTACTACAAAGGAAGTCGTTGAAAAGCTGACCTTCTTGCTTCAATTAAGTATATTTGTATTATATACTTTGATTTTCAGAAATTTAAATACTATAATGCGTAGCTTTATAACCATCTAACCTTCGCCTTTAATTGCTTCGAAAACGGTTCAGGCGTTTTTAAAAAAACTAAAAAAATGTTAGTATGGAAAAATGACTTTTCTCGATTTTGTCCAATATTATTAATTATAAATAAGATATTAATGTTAATAATATAAATAATACCTACTATATAAGAAATTGCTGAGCCCTTGCAGGGTCATGTTTGGCTCTAAATTTGAACCTAGGGGTTGTCTAGCCCAGGGATATACGCCGCATGAATTGCAAATTCGCATTTCCCGCAGGCTTAGCCGCTGGTATTGTGTATAGTCTTTAGAACAGCCTTTAGGAAAAAAAGGTGCGGTGCTATTCTTTTATGTGCCGACACCATACGATAGACTCGACTTCAACTAAAATTTGAAACTCCTTGGGAACTTTATATTTTCCCGATAAAATGATGTTCTAGCCTATATTGGCTTTTTATTATTTATCACGGTACCAAATTTCAATTTGATTCTTACTAATATAATATAATACTAGCTGTTGCCCGCGACTTTGTCCGCGTCTTTTTCTGTTATTATGATCGCGATTATTTTGCAACATTTTTCACTGCTGTTTCGCTCCTATTGGTCTCAGCGTGATTTTATATAGTCTAAAGCCTTCCTCGATAAATGGACTATCTAACGCAAAAATATTTTTTTAAATCGAACCAGTACTTCCAGAGATTAGCGCGTTCAAACAAAGAAACAAAGAAAGTCTTCAGCTTTAAAATATTAGTATAGATTAAATAGTAACTGTACATATAAAAGTAAATAATTTAATCCACTTTGTAGCTTTACAACTTTCGGTGTGTGCAAACCTTTATATTAACGCCTGGGATGTCGTCATTTGCCTTCATTTAAGTAAATCACGTCTATTTTCATCCAGTTATAGTAATAATATATTATTTTATTTGAGTAATTTTAAATTGAAAGGAATTTGTGTATTTGTTTGTTGTGGATATCGCAGTAAATATATGTAAGATACTCTGGGTTGTTTTAAAATCTGTTCCTTCACTGATTTTCGATATTAAAACTTTGATTCAAATTATCTTGATCGCAATTAAATAAATAAATAAATTAGAACAGCTAATTCAGCTAACCAAATCGTATCACAATCGTAATTGAATTGCAGCTCTTTGACAGTTCTAGTATGGGTTAAATGTCAAAATCGCCCAATCAAATTCAACCACGATCGAACTGCAATTGAAATAGCTGAATAAGTCCCCCTGGGTACCGTGCATAACATTGAATTTTTATAATAGACAAGCCTAGACCCAGCCAAGGATTTTTTTATTATTTAACAATGATAAATGTGCACCTCAGGAGTAGGCGACACCTTGAAAGCTGGTGTGTACCAACTCCACTCCATGACGGACATCGCAAACACGTGCACTATAAACTTTATAACTAGGCAATGGCGCTACCACTTTTTCATTTTCATGTTTAACAAATCTTTAAGTAAGGAATCAATTCCTTTGTTACAAGACTTACATTATGTAACCCGGTTTCAGAAAACCATTCAACATGAGTTGTTAACACCAATAAGATAGCGATTTAAATTATGGCAAAATTCTAATATTGGCAAACGTGTTGACGATCACGGTTTTGCCAATTGTCGAAGGATGACTCTGTTGTCCATCTTTTTCTGGGTTTTATCCTAAAGTCGCCTCTTACAACACGAGAAGGAGGGGTGTTATTAGTATTATCCAATCCAATCTCATTTGCTACTAGACTAAGAAATATAATATAGAGTTTTTAAAATATATCCACATTCTTAAAAATTGTCTAAAAGAAAATAATCTTCTTTTCGCATTTCCCTTCCAAAAATGGGTCAATTTTGAGAAAACTTTTTCACACGGGCAACTTGCGTAGTGAGTAAATAATAATAAAAAAAGTAATTTTTGGTGAAAAATTGCAAGTCATTTACAAATAGCTTAAAATTAAATGTTCATTTTGATACATTTTGAATTTTGTTATTGTAATCAAATAAAAAAATATTTGTCAAAGACACTTTTAAGGAATTAATAACAGGCATCAATCTAAAATAGCATTTGAAAATAAAAAGCAATAGGACTGGTCAATAAGGTTTTAATCCGCACTGAACCCTAATCACCGTTTAAATAAACAAAGTAAATCTGTCGATGGCATCACGCACACATCTTTACTTACGAATAATTAGTGTATCGATACCGATCTTCGTTGCAACACACAGACAACGACCAGTCAAAGGTTATAACGTGAGTAGTACTTTAAGTAACTCACAGTGAACGAATTTAGTTTCATATAAATAGGGTAGGATTCTGCAATAAGCTACATTCGAAACTCATCTTCAAGACGTGTAACAGCTTTTGACATGAAGCTGGTAATGATTTATCTTGATCTTAGATATAATCGGATATCGTAAATTAAATTAATTGGTTATTAGATGCAGTTTGCGCAGTCCGTTCGATTATTCGAATTATGAATTGTTGACTCTAATAGTGGCCAGTGTCTTGTTTAAATCGAAAATAGAAAAAGTTTTAATTTGCTAATTAATCGTTTTTAAAAATTAACAAAAGTGAACATTGTTTCAGATTTTTGTTCTGTCAGTGATAGCCATAGGCTATGCGGATAAACTAGACAGGACGTATCTCCCACCGTCCAGCGCTGCAACCGCTGGTGGTAGTCCTGGATCGTTGACAGCGCCTCGGGGATCTCCAGGATCTGCCGGACCTTCAGGGTCGTATGGACAACCTGCCCAGTCTGGTTTTGGTCAGCAAACTCAGTCAGGGTTTAGACAATCAGCTCCTCAGTCTGGGTTTGGACAGGCTGGTTCGGGTTTCGATCAATCGTCTGGCTCTGGACAGCCTTTGTCTGGATTTGGACAGTCCAGGCCTTCCGGATCTGGAGGTTTTGGACAGAAATCTGGATCGAGCCAGTCTTCTCTTTACGGAGCGCCTTCTGGACCTGCTGCCAATCAAGGATTTGGTCAAGGCCCTCAAGCATCTTTTGGACAGAACCAAGCTACTGGATCAGCTGGTTTTGAACAGCAATCTGGAGCAGGTCGTTTCGGTCAGCAATCTGGGTCAGGTGGTTTTGGTCAGCAATCTGGGCCGACCGGTGCTAACCAGCCTTCTTCTGTTTACGGTTCTCCATCTGCTGCTGGTAAACAAGGATTCAGCCAAGATTCTCAGTCTTTTGGCCAAGCTGCTCAAGGGTCATTCGGCCAAAGTACCCAAGGATCTTTTGGTCAAAATTCTCAGGGATCTTTCGGACAAAGCTCCAGGCAACAGCCTGAACGCGCCCAAGCCTCCGCTGACAGGAACGCGGAAATATTGAGATACGAAAACGAAAATGACGGCGAGAGATTCTCTTACAGCTTCGAAACTTCCAATGGAATATCTGCTGAGGAATCCGGTGTAGCCACCAACGGTGTTCAGGCTCAGGGTGCGTTCGCGTACACTGGTGATGACGGTGAATCGTATCGAGTTACTTACACTGCTGACGAAAACGGCTACTTGCCCCAAGGTGACCATTTGCCGACCTCTCCCCCGATCCCTGATGAGATCCTGAAGTCCATTGAGGAGAACGCGAGAGCTGCTGCCGCTGGAACTCAGGAAGGTAATTGCAAAAATATTAAATGTTTATAATTTTCATAAACACTTTTCAACTGACCTTTCTATATTGACTCTTAGCAAGATTAAACCGTGCTCTGAAACTCCTATCAAAACTTATAGAAGATCTATTTTATTTTATTTGCTCAGAAATTAATTTAACTTTAGTGGAATCTGTAAAAAATTGAAAGTGCTCATCAAAATTAAGTATTAAAATTATTAGTAAGTAAGTTCTTGTAAACTAAGTTAGTTTTCTTGATATAATCATTTTAATTAATTAATAAAACCACTATGTTTCTAAGATGAAGTAATCTGTCCATAAACTCCAGGCAGTAATTGAAAGGTTACAACAATTTGATTGAAAAAACAAAAATGATGGTTTAAAATTGTAAAATTGAGCGCTTAATTAAAACTTATACGAGTAAACTCCTCATGCGCCGAGTAGAACATACTAAGTAAATCAAAAAAGTTATAGCATTTAATTGACCTACTGCAGAGCAAAGGCCTCATTGAATTCAAGTTACTGCAGGAATGATGAGTATATACATAAATATTTAAGACATGCCACACTGGGCCACACAGAGCCATCTAGTCCCAAATTAAGGTACTATTAAGTACCCTGTCGTATGGGGTACTAGACAACCGATAAACTTACTTATATACTTTTTTTTTTTTTTTTTGTAAATACATACTTATAATACATAGAAAACACCCAGACCAGTACAAACAGACATGTTCATGCGCACAAATATTTGTACTGTGCGGGGATCGAACCCGCGACCCATGGCTCAGAAGCAGCGTTAACTACCGCTGATCCAAATGGTCGTCAAATATGCATAATCACCATGCTTTCCAAATACTGGTTGGTGATCACAAACCCAAGTAATGTTCGAAAATTTGCAACTCTTATTGCTCGACTCGGGGATCGTACCCACGACCGCGAGATGTTGGTCCGGTACTTAAATTAATCAAATGATATATTTACTGATTATTTCATGTTCTTTTATGGTTCTCAAATTATCTCCATACTTAAATCGTTTAGGTCGTTTTAGCGTAAATAGTCAAACAGCCAGTATAGAGTCTACATAATCTCGACTATTGTTTTGCATTGATTTGCAACGAAAGTATTGTTTGAATCCTTACCCATCCTAGCCTCAAGGCATGAGTCTATAATAAGGAAATGTCTAGTCACAGGTTAAATACTTGTTGTAATATTAAATGTTTATGTAGATAATATTTATGACTGACTAGTTTTTTCCCGCGACTTCATTAGCGTAGGGCTTGGAACTATCTCACCGGAACCATACTTTTTCTCGGGATATATTATAGCCCTAATGTTATTACAGGTTCAACCGTCTTGCCCAATTTTATTTAGATTCTTTAAGACGTTTTCGCGTGAAAATGCAATAAACATTCAAAGCAACTATACAATATACTTTATTTGATATTTTAGCAACTTAATTGCACTTATAATATCAGTATATAAACTTGAAAATTTTTTTGTCTCAGGCCGGACTCGAACCCGCTTTATATAAAAATAACAAAAGGTAGCATTAATTCGTTGTTAAAAAAAAATTGGGATGTAATTGTAAAAATATTTGAAACTTAAAATATGATATACCTACAACCTACTTTCAAATAACTTTGTAAGAAGTAAATGACAATAAAGGATGTGTATTCTTTATATCTATTAGGTGTCTATACGTAGCAGATATTTACTAAATAACTAATGAAACTATATTCTTTACAGGTGCCTACAATCCCGACGAAGATGATTCCGAATCTCCTCAGTTCAACCAAGCCCAAGGCCAAGCATCTTCCTCGAACTACGGTGCTCCCAACGCTGGACCCTCAGGTGTATCCAATGGACAAGGTTTCCAAACCGCTGCGCAAAGACAAAGTCCGTCTTCCCAATATGGAGCTCCTAGCAGTGGTCTATCAGGCTCTAGGCCAGCAGCCCAAGGTTTCCAGCCATTATCTCAAAGCCAAAGTCCTTCTTCCCAATATGGAGCTCCCAATTCCGGTTTTTCAGGCACCAGGGCATCAGCTCAAGGTTTTAGTCCATCTGGTCAGAGCCAAAGCCCCTCTGCGCAATATGGAGCTTCTAATGCTGGCTCTCCAGGTTCAAGAACCTCAGGTCAAGGATTCCAATCAGCCGGCCAAAGCCAAAGTCCATCTTCCGTCTATGGAGCACCAAATGCCCCATCTTCTTCTGGGTTCAATCAACCTGCCAGTCAATCTCAAGGTACCGCGCAATTTGGAGCTCCTAGCGCCAGCAAATCATCTTCAAGGCCCTCAGCTCAAGGTTTCCAGCCCTCTACCCAAAACCAAGGTCCTTCATCACTTTACGGTGCTCCTGGTAGATCTGGGTCTAGACCATCAGGATCATCCAACGGTCAAGGTTTTAACCAAGCTGCTGCCAGTCAAGGCCCATCCTCGCAATATGGAGCTCCTGGTTTTGCACCATCTGGTTCATCAAGAGGACAGGGTTTCAACCAGGTGTCAAACCAATACAATCAACAATCAAACCGTCCTAGCCAGTTCGCTCCGTCTTCCCCAAGTCAGAGTCAGTTCGGTTCAAACGCGCCCGCTACTCGTGGACCTCAAGGTGGTGATGATGGATATAACTACGACAGACCCCAGGTCAATGCTCAGTTCCCTAGCAACCAGGCCAGGCCGAGCCAAAACGGATTCCGTCCTCAGACTGGAGCAAACTCGCTATCTGGCTCTCAGCAATACAACCGTCCTGAAAACCAAGCTGGTTCTGGATTCGGACCTTCTTCTAACGGTCAAGGATCGTCTCCAGCTGGTCAACAGTTCGGAAGACCTGCTTCTTCTCAAGGCTCTTTTGGCCCATCACCTGCAGCTAAATCACCATCTGCATCGTTTGGACCTTCTGCCTCTTCGAATCAGGGATCATTCGGACCCGCTACTTCTGGTCAAGGATTCAGACCATCTGCTTCAGCTGGTTCTTTCCCTTCTGGATCTCAATCTCAGGGTTCGTTTGTCCCTCAAGGAATCACTGGACAGTCCGTGCCTCTGCAATCAGCACCGTATCAATACAACCGTCCAGGATCTCAAGGATCTCAGCCTCAACGTTCTCAGCAGGCCAATGGACAATCTCAAACTCCAACTTCTTCTGGGTCTTCTTTCAATCAGCCCAGACCTGGCCAGGAATTCGGTGGTCCTCGTCAACCACCTAGCTTTAATGAACAAGAAGGCTATAAATACTAAACCAAAGCCACGATCTTAGCTAGAACAATACACGATTTATTTATAGAAGGCATGAGAAAAATGTAAAAAAAAACAAAGCGTAATGTTATTTTGTACAGTAATGTATAGAATTAAGCAAAAATCACTATGTGATACAATGTAAATAAATAAATTATGTGAATATATTTTTTTCGTCTTTTATTTTTTTTAAATCATACCATCATTATAAAACTAGTTTTGAACGAAATTCAGATTACTATTTAAACTATTTAAGCTAAGAATAAAGAAATATTGCTTTAAACTTTGTTTAAAACAAGAATAAATATTTTTTAGGGTTTTTCAATAAATTTACCACTGAAAATAACTTTACACTATTGCATAGGATAGATATAATAATCAATTGCGTCTAAAGTTCTACCTTGCTCTTTTTACAATATTTTGGCACTGTTGAAAGGATACTAAACCAAGTTCTGTGTCATGTTAAATATTTAATAGCAATTAAAACAAACTTATCAAAATTCTAGTAAAAAGTAATCTACTAACCCGATTCAAGGCGAACTCAAGCTTTTTTAATGTAATTGACGTAATGCTTTTTAATTTAAGCGAACACTACATTAAGAAGTCGTTCTCGACAGAATAACAAACAGGTTCGATGAAACCAGCCATTCGTACAGACATTCGTAGCAAAACAAATGTGACAGATATCTTAACACGCATTGATCAACTCAAATGGAGATGGACAGGGCATTGTAAAAATGAAAAATGGAGCAAGCAAGTAACAGTCTGGTATCCAAGAGATGGCACCAGGAGCCGAGGTCGTAAAGTGCGAAGATGGGACGACCTGAAATTCACTCTAGGTCCCCTATGGCTACGAGTGGCAGCTGACAGAAAGCAGTGGAAGATATTGGAGGAGGCCTATGTCGAATGGCACACCGAGCGTAGGAACATTTTGTAAATTCATACATTTTTTTGTTATTTAAGTCATATTTGTAAAAATCTACCATGGAATAAAGGGCTTTATTATTATTATTATTAAATTAAAATAAAAGATAATGCAACACCTTAGTCTAGTCTTCGAAACGTCGAGAAAAACCAAAATAAATTGTACAACCCATTAACGCGAGTGAATTCCGTAAATTTATTCAATTCCAAAGAAAATTCATACAGTTAGTAAGCAATCCCGATCATCATTGTGCGAGTTTCACATGACCTACGAGAGCTTCATCTCTTGCCATAGCGACCCATAAAGTCACTATTACGCTTAATATGTAATTACAATGTCGACACGAGAGCAGGGCTGTCAATAAGAGAAATATGCATCGAACATGTGACTTATACCATCGGACTTTTAGTCACAATATTATTACTTTTCAAAGTAAAAAAAAAATTGCGTCTCGAGTCAGAATTTATTATTTGTAGCGGCTCATAGAACTCCATAAAAGTGTATCTAGAACATAACACCTGCCGTATAGTTCATATTAAAACACGAAGCAACAAAATGCGGCCGCATTCCTCTAGATTGTGTTTTGTTGCTTTTCTCAAAGATATTAGCAAATGCACTATCTGAGCCGTTTTTCATTATTCCGTCTCAGTCACACAATTCTTTTTTAGAGAATTAAATGATAATTGCCTTATTTTAATGATTCCTGTCTTTAACAAAAAACAAACTAATCTAACTTGACTATAAAGTGTAGACTACAAAGCAAAGTATTTTATGAATAAATCTAACGTGTGGCAGCCCTGCCCATTAGTGTCGACATGTGGATCGCTTAGTTTTTTGCACGACGCCATTATCGGATTTCGTTAGGTATTTAGTTTACTACTGAGGTAATTATTTGAGTGTTAATTGAGACTTTTTGCGCACCCATTATGTAACTTTTATTTATTTGAAGTAACAATTGGCGCTTTGTATATTATTAGTTTTACTATGCATACATATACATGTATTGTAAGTCGTGTGATTCCGAAAAAAATAGGATACCTCTTCTCTTCTCAAAGGTGCCGTAAGAGGTAACTAACTCTTCTCGGAGAGGTGAGTATGGCAAATTACTCTTCTCGGAGAGGTCTGTATCCAGGCGTGAAGTGATCGAAGCCGTTTCAACTTTTCCACAAATTATTATGTCAATCTCATAATTTTTGATTACCGTCAAGTAAATATTAAAATATCTTTCTGTATCACTCCTCTGAAGTTGCAGTAGACCGGCCACGTCACCCGCAGAAAATTTACATAGGAAATAAATATTATCTACATACATACGAATTAGCATAACTCCCTCCTCTCTCATAGTAATAAATGTCCCGCTTATTTTTTACCACGCTTTTATTAGCTTGGGTTGTATCTATGTATGAATGTATGTATGTAATGGAATCTTTTAACATATTTTTTACCAATTTCTAGAAGTTTGATTAATTTGAAACTTTGCACACGTATCAAGGACCGATGACAATGCAATTTAATAACAGTTTCCCAGTTTTCCTTTGTAAGAGGGAGTAAAAGAGATAGAGCTAGCGCGCGATCTGTATCAATTACGATTCCTGCATAGCTTTGGACTTACAGTCGATAAAGAAGGAATCAAATCTTAATAAACTAAACTAAAAAGTAAAAAATAAATGATTGTTTAAAAAACTAAAAAACCACGCTTTTAAAACAGATTGAACTAAAAAATTAGAAATAAAACAGTAGTAATCAATCGAAAAATTCATATTATTGTACAAAAAGCGTGGGGGCTTGATTTAGATTGTTGTCAATATTTTATCAATAATTCACTATATCTGTGGATATCTTAACAAGCACCCCACGCTTTTTGTACAATAATATAAATTTTTCAATTGATTACTACAGTTTTATTTCAAATTTTTTAGTTCAATCTGTTTTGAAAGCGTGGTTTTTTAGTTTTTTAAACTATAATTTATACTATAACTAGCTTACCTCGCGAATTTCGTATCGCCTCAGAGTATTATAATTAGATAGTGACGTAAGACGTCACACAATGTCATTGGCATCAAATATGACGTTTACCTTACCATCTTACACAGAAAATTTGCAAAAAAATTATATTGCGACTATAAATTGAGATGTAAGCTATCCTATCTTTTAAGTTTGATTAAATGGCACACGGTATGCAAATTCAATTCGAAATCGGTTCAGTAGTTTAGGAGTCCATCGCGGACAAACAACGTGACACGTAATTTTTATATATAAAGATTGCCATCCATGGGAGGCACGAAAACGTCCTCACCGAATGAGCACCCACTGAAACTTGGGAGCTCTTCTAACTTAGTTGCATTTAGCTGAATCTTTTCTCTAGTTTGAAAGCCTAAAAGCTTTTGGTCATGTTCGTAGGGTTCAAATTGCATAATGCTATGCATAACGTATGACGTATGGCATTAGCTGCTCAAATTGAAATTTGTCATTTCAAAGGCATGAGTCACCATTTTTGGGGACGTAGGTACTAAAAAGGCTGGGATCGATTAATGTACGAACGATAAATTTGAAATTCTAATTCCAAGTAAAAATATATTTGATGGCAAAGTTTGTCTTCTTTCCTATTAAAAGTTAGGGTGAGGAATAAATTTTAAGTTGGGCAGTTCGAAGTGTCATATTATTATAAGACTATGTAAATAGTTCTTTTATTTTATTTTACTGTGTATCTACGAGTTAAATAATACTTTTGATTTTTTCATTGAACCATTTTCCTAGTTAACGCCCTTTGTATTAAAGCATAAATCATTTCGAATAAATTTAATCGAGTGGTCAATTTGGAACAAACAAAGTTATGGGCATTAATGTTTTTTTTAGGTACTTTGAAAGAAGGATATAAATTAATAAGAAGATTAAGGTTAGATCTAAATGGGCCACTATTTATAAATGTACTAATGATCTTTTCCATCTACTACAATCAAAATTAAGTTGCTACATATTAAAATAGTATTGCTAAACGAGACAATATGTTATAAAATATGAAATTGCCGTTTTATTGTAATAGGTTCTTCGAACTGACATAGAATCTTCATGGTTTGAGGTTTTCGAATGAAACTTTTTTCACATGGTTTCTATGATGTTCTTTTTTTAAAAAAATGTGAAAGATCTGAATATCGACCTTCAATTGTTTTTGTTATTTAACTTAGACAAGAAAGATGAATACTGCGAAAATTCGAGTGATTTTTGAATACGAGTTCCGACGCGGAAGTAGCGCGGCAGAAACAGCCCGCAATATTAATGTTGCGTTTGGAGAGGGATCTGCTAATGGACGCACCGTGCGATTTTGGTTTAAACGCTTTCGTGATGGAAACTTCGACTTGAAGAACGAGCCACGAGGACGACCGCCCACACAGGTGATTAACGATGAATTAAGAGAGATGGTGGAAGCCGATCCTAGTCAAACTACCCAGGAATTAGCGGAATGGTTTAACGTAACCTTACCCACAATATTGACTCATTTGCGTCAAATCAATAAAATAAAAAAATACGAAAAATGGGTGCCTCATGATTTGACTGATGTGCAGAAAGAAACGCGTGTTGAAACTTGTGTTGCCTTGTTGAATCGGTACAGAAATGAAGGAATATTAAATCGAATTGTGACATGTGATGAAAAGTAGCTTCTTTATGATAACCGTAATAGAAAAATGCAATGGCTGACCCCAGGTCAAACGCCACAACAGTGTCCTAAAGCAAAACTTACCAATAAAAAGGTAATGGTAACTGTTTGGTAGTCTCAGCATGGTGTTATTCACTATAGTTTTCTCCGATCTGGTCAATCAATAACGGCAGATGTCTATTGTGCCGAACTCCAAACAATGTTGGCAAAACTAGCAGTAAAACAGCCCCGACTCATGAATCGATCTTCACCATTATTGCTCCATGACAACGCGAGACCTCATACAGCACGAGAAACCGTTTTCAATTAGAAACCATTCGACATCCTCCGTATTCGCCAGACCTTGCTCCAACGGACTACCATTTTTTTCGGGATTTGGACAATTATCTACGTGACAAGAAGTTTTTTTCCCAGGAGGCAGTACAAAATGCTTTCACACAGTTTGTGCAGTCTAGATCCTCAGAGTTCTACCACAAAGGCATAAATGACCTTCCTATTAGATGGCAGCAATGTAAAGATAATAATGGTAACTATTTTAATTAAATAAATTTGTTAAAAATTAAAAAATAATCAATTTTGATTTTCAGTACAAATCGGCAATTTTATACTTTAACCCCTATTATTAAAGCTCAATGTGTTTAAATAAATTGATGTTGGAAAAATTATAATATGTATTTTTACAACAATAATCATACATCTTTCACCGTAATTATCTTTAGTCCTTAGAAGTCCGGATATAGCATTCCATAGAACGTCATAACGATCGGTACTGGGTCGCATACACATGCAATACTTAGAATTTCTTTAACAACGTCATCAATAATTACTTTAGCCTTTCCCATGCTGCGTTTTTCAGTTTGTAGTCTCCAATTCATGTCCTTTATTAAAGACTTGGAGTATGATGTATGCTAAACCGGTGGTCGCTGTTCCCATAAGATGACTCACATAGCGGGCAGTAGTGAGAACGATGCTTGGCATTTGATAGAATCTGAACATTTCTATGATTGATTTTTAATAGATATTTTTGGACTTCATCAATACCTAAATTATGCATAATTGTGACATAAATAGACTGGTGTCCATTAAAAATAGTCATTTACCTAACACTCTTCGCTTGCTCTATACAACCGTAACCGTTAACCGATTTCGTTCGATTCAATCAAAGTAAAAAGACATATTATGACGTTATGTAACATAGAGCACATAATAAGCAGACGGACGATACATAAATACAAAATAAAACGTTATGATCGTAACAAAAACACCAGTTACAGTTTTTACTTGTTAAGATTGTGTAGAAATTCTGAAAACTTCCGAGCATACGAAACTTAAAACACAATATAATAACAATGGAGATAGGTCAGAAAACTAAGTTTGACAATAATTAATGATCGTTCATATGCCGTATCACTAAACAAAACTGTGCACGTAAAAGTAAATTAACAGCTTATAATTATCCCACTGTAGGACAAGGACAAGGGCCCCTATCATTGAATTCAAGTTACCACAGCAATGATGGGTACTGGCATAACCACCACGCTTGCCAAATGCTGGTTGATGATCATAAACCCGAGTAATGTTTGTTGTTGCACGACCCGGATCCCAGAGATCTAGGACTGGTTCTTAAGCCAATAGACCAAAAAGGGAATAAAATAAATTCGATGATAATTAATGATCGGTCTTATGCCATGCACAATACTGTGCACGTAATAATTCAGAATTATGTCTCGGCTTATACTCCTACATCCTTTAGAAGTTTTGATAAATGGTTCCACATCGCCATTGGTAAAGCACATGGTCAGATGGAGATAGCTCTATTTGTGTAAAACAGTTGTTGCATCAGTTTTGAACTGTCAAAACAAATGGAACTTTCTACGCAATATTTTGTAATTGATTGCTGTTTCAATTATTTCTAACTCAGTTTCGTCTTCTTCTTGTTTTATGGTTACTTAGATAATCTGGAGTTTGAGTTTTCCAAGTCATCTAGAGCACAATAAAATAACAACTTGTAAACCAACGTATAAATAGAGGAGGTTCTTAATTTAACACGTAGTTTTTTATTTGATATTTTAGCAACTTAATTGCACTTATAATATCAGTATATAAACTTGAAAAATTTTGTCTCAAGCGGCTCGAACCTGCATCTCCTCGCAAGCCGGGCGGGCGCCATACCGTTAGGCCACCGAGACACTGCGACATGGCGCGAATTTTTCAAGTATATTCTTACGCTGTAAGCCAGCGTTGTTTCATCAAATGTTAGGAGTTTGCACCCTTAACACCCGAAAGAAACATCTTTGCAAATGTTTGACAGTCAGTTAAGATGAAACAGCTATTTATATACTTTATTTGATAAATATCAAATAAAGTATATAAATAGCTGTTTCATCTTGCTAAAATTAGCAACATCTGATATTATAAGTGCAATTAAGTTGCTAAAATTAGCAACTTAATTGCACTTATAGTATCAGAATATAAACTTGAAAAATTTTGTGAAAATGCGGGTTCGAGTTTATATACTGACGTAGTTTTTTGTATGTATTTTTATGTGTGACTTTATAGGAAGATAAATGATTTGATGATACTTTTTGATCGTTAAGTAGTAAGTAAAAGTTGGTTTCATTGACTTTTGAAGAAACAATCGGTTGAATTGTTTTGTTTTGTTTACAACCCGATGGTTAAGGGTTAACAGTCGTTTTGTACAAAATTGAGTGATATAAACCACTAATTTGAAGGCGGTACCAAGCAAAAACAATTAGCGGGCACCGACAATTTTTAATAATTAAATTGGTTTAGACAGGAAACAAGAAATTCCATTAACCGAACTAAATGTTAGATCTAGATACTTCTATAGGCTCAAAACGTTAATCATGACCATGAACACCATAGCAACAATTTGACACGCGGGTCGCCTCTGACGAAACATGTGAAACGTCGTGTGAACTCGGTATAGTCGGACTGGTGAATCATGACAAGCAAGATGGTATAATAAAAAGTATATATGTGCTAGTCTGACTCGCCCACTGTGACTTTATTTTATTTATTTGGTTTATCGACTGTTGTTACAATGGTTCTTAATCTAGTAATAACATGAATTTGGGATGCTTGCAGTTATTGCACGACAGACTTACAGATAAACTCTGCATACACCATACATTATTAGCACATAATACAGATACGAGACAAACAAAACAAAAACAGAAAAGCTAGTGCTATGTGTGTAACTTAAGAAATATTAACGTAAAATATAAATCCCTTTTTCTTTTACATTTTCCTACCCATTATTAATTAACGACCTTCTATTAATTAATGACCTAATCTATTTTTCTATTAATTATTTACTTAATATCATTTCAAATGAAACCTGCCAAATAAAATTAATGCTTATTTATTGTTATTAATTACTATTGATCTCTTAAATTTTTTAATGGAGTCCAAGTAAACGTCCAGGTAGTCGCTAAGTTCATTGTGAAGTTTACAGAGACTTGGAACCGGTGAATGAGACTTCTGTTATAAAAAGGTAGTTACCTACTTACAGATTATTAATTGGCTTGGGAATAGATAATGCCATTTTTTCCAAGTTTTGCCAGTATTTTTTTATGATTTCATTGCAAAATGTATAGTTTTTCGATTTAATAAGTATTTTCACAGCTGTAAGGCACTGGCTGGCAAAGGATTTTTTTCTGATGAAAAAGGTTTCAAATTTCAAAGTTTTTCTTGGTCCTGCTTAGCCAATATTAGTGGCCAAGCACACGGCAAAAGAGTCGCTACAAAACTGAAAGATCTATATCCATTCTTTGAATATCCACGGATACGGGTGTCCAGCACATCACTACTGACTATAATTAGCGCAACAAAACCACATTTTTATCATAAAGACACACACGTGTCGACGTTAAACTTACATAGATATACGTTCTGTTAACTGTACAAACATGATAGTTGCCATGGCTCGCTTGCCCGAGTGCTCTGTTCGAGATAATTGAACGAACCCCGGCGTGAAGCATCGCGCTAATGACAGCCATCGTGTATCGATTGTGGCGCTCTCCGTGCCACAGGTTTGTTATAAAGACCCACGGACACAAGCCGAGAACGATAAAAAATGTAAAAAATAATAATATTATATTCAAAACAGTTTTACTGTGGACTCTACACTATTAAATGATATTTTAAGCAATTAAATTGCAATTTTAATATGAGTATTTAAACTTGACAAATTATGTCTCAGGCTGGCCTACAGCGATAAGAATATGCTTGAAAATTGACGCCTATGACGTAGTGTTTCGGTGGTTGAATGGTTAAAGCGCCACGCACGGCATGCGAGGAGATGCGGGTTCGAGTCCCGCCTGAGACATGCTTTTTCAAGTTTAAATACTGACTCTACACTAGGCATAGGCTTGTAGAGAAGGAAGAATAAGTAAACTTGATTCATAATAAAACCAAAGTATTGTATTGTCGCTCCGGGCTTCCGGATTTTTAATAGTATGAAGACTTTACTTCTACTCTAGTCATAAGAGTTAAAAGACCAAAGTAGTGTTAAGTGTCAATCTAAAGAATTATAGGTTAAATAAAACAAACAAGATATTTTGATATAGCGGAACCCGTTTTAAATAACATTTTAAGAACCATAAAGCTACACAAATAAGGTTAGTTTAAATATTATTATACCATTGCTACCTTTCAAAAATGGAATGCGGTATCGGTTTTTGAAAAAAGGCCTACAGACTAAATCAATACCTATTTCGATCACTTGTAAAAAATATACTATCTGATGAGGTTGTACATTCTTTTGCAAGAGTTGTTTTGCTCGCCCTCTCTTAAAAACCTGTAACTTGTAACGCCCAAAAGTTTCGAATTTCTAAACATTTTTCGGGTTTGTGATCACCAACCCGTATTTAGCAAGCCCGGTGATTATGCTTGTACCCATCATTGCTGTGAAAAACTTATGTTCAAGGCCTTTGCCCTGCTGTAGGATGGTTATAGGCCGTTACTTGTATCTTGATATTCATATAATATTGTCGTCTCCGCATACCTTAACAATAAACCGGCCCTGATTACTCCAATAACACCGGTAACGCCGCACCAATCTGTCGGCACTTTCGTTTTATAATGACGGAGATTGCTGACAAGTTGTGAAACGATTAAGATGTTTAATTTCAGATGCCATTGTTATGGTAAAGATACTATCACCAATTGGTTCTATAGTCGAACGACCTTGATATGTAATGTAATCATTCTGCCTACATGGACTATGAAATGTAAAGCTGTAATAAAAAAGACGTGTGGCACTCGGAGACTGCCGCGGTAAAGCTATTGCATAGCATTTTTTATCAACTTATACAATTATAAAACTAAAAAGTATCACCGCCGTGCCGGTCGGAGTGGGGGGTGTTAGGTTATTTTCGTTACGGAATTTCTGGATTCGGTCTCCACGCTCAAGGCCCGTGATAGAAGCTATGTAATAGCTTAATTTTATAATATTATGTATTTTCTAATTTTGACTTTTGTAATTAAATTTTTCTGTTATTTTGGCAGATATGGTTACCACAGGCAACCATACTGTCAAAATCCTTATTTTCTTCTTAATTCTTTTAAATTTCGAAAATTCAAAATTGATTGATCGTGCCTCGCCCCGAGTGTTAGGTTAGGTTATTTTCGTTACGGAATTTCTGGATTCGGTCTCCACCCTCAAGGCCCGCGATAGAAGCTATGCAATAGCTTAAAAAATAGATACACAATTAGTGACGTCCTAACCGAATGAGCACCCACTGAACATTATTAAATTAAATATCATAAAGTATTATTCTTTCAAGTTTTAATACTAATATTATAATTTCAATTAGGTATATTGCTAAGATCACTTACGGCCGGTTTCAATAACCTATCGATCTTCAGTTTTGGCATATCGGAGATAGGAAACAGTTTCTATCTCTGTTTTTGCCGTCCAGAGAAACAAAGACAGAAGTTGTTTTCCATCTCCGATATGCCAAAACTGAAGAAAGATAGGTTATTTGGCCATTGGAAATGGCCGTTAAAGTATTCACATAATGTTTCCTGTCATAGGTTGAATGCATTTAGGAAGGTCCGACACATGATAATATAAACTGCTTAAATTTAAACTTCTTCTGTACTTATAAAAAAAAAAGACAGAAAAACATTTGCAAAAAAAGCAACCATTAAATATTTGCTCTTTTAAGTTAGTTACATCCATCGTTATGTCATGTAGGTATGGTCGGCCAAGAAAGTGGTGTACCAGTATTGACAAAATTTTATGTGGCAGTTAAATAGGGATAGGGACTATGACGTCCTACCCCCGTATTTATAAACAAGTAAAAGTAATTACTTGACTACAAGTAATTACTTGAGAGACAATTTGTATGCCTTAATCAAGAAATTAATAGAAGTTATAACTACCAAAAGTTTGCATTTTCAGCCAAATAATGTGACTATTAATGGTGACCAATTTCTTTCACTTAAGCACTAGGTATGAACATTATAAGTTATGACTTTCTTAAGCAATAAGTAATTACTTCTTTATAAATACGGGGGTAAGTATTAGTAGCTGTCAGAATACATTTGCATGGGAAAATCAGCCGTGTTGTTCCCTGACTTTAAACCTTAGGGTGATAAATCACTTCTTTGGCCGACCTTACGGAAATCATAATAATAATAATAATATTTAAGACATGTCTCACTAGGCCACACAGAGCCATCTAGTCCCAAATTAAGCTAGTATTAAGTACCCTGTCGTATGGGGTAATAGACAACCGATAAACTTACTTATACACCCCCTCCCCTGTAAATACATACTTATAATACATAGGAAACACTCAGACCAGTATAAACAGACATATTCATGCACACAAATATTTGTACTGTGCGGGGATCGAACCCGCGACCCATGGCTCAGAAGCAGCGTTTACTACCGCTGATCCAAATGGTCGTCATCGAATCATATTATTATAAAGTTAGACTGTTCGAAGTGTCATCTTTATGTGGGACTGTATACTTAATTATCTTATTTAATTATACATCGTGCTTTTGAACTGCCTGAAAAGCGAAGCCTACGTTAAGTACTTTTATGTATAACATCATGGCAGTGTTAATTATATTATCAATTTTAGCAACATATTAAATATTAATTCAGACTTTTAATTCTGAAACACGCATCGACACGCTTGGACGTATACAGAATGTAATTTTAATCACCATCCTAATGCAACAATCTACGAGACTAAAAACAAATGACGTATTTTTTCTTTAGCCCAGTACAAAAATGTCAAGATAATGTCCGCCAAAAATCTAAAATTTTGGATACGGCCTCCTCGCAACACACTTTTTACGTGATGCGCATCTCATTCATTAATTACGATACTATTCATAAGCTGTTGATTTTCCCTTCATACCTTCACAGGCTTAGGAGCGTAAATATTTGAAAATGTTGCGAAAAATATTTTCAGATGAAAACTTGACCAACATTTTTATAATAAACTAAAAGCTGCCCGTCCTGGCTTTCCATATCCGAATCTGTTACTATTCTCGCGGATCTTTTACCGATTTTTTACTTGTCGATTTTCCGTTGATAGGATGAAATTTTTTAATTCATAAAGTAAGTGACGGCCTTAATTTAAATCCAATATTTGGCACTTTACTGATTCTGATTCTGTAACAATTAACAAAACAAATCTCTTAACAAAATAAAGATCCGTACACGAATTCGCGGATCCTGACAACAAATATCCGCGTTCAGATCCGTATCTGCAGACGAACATTATTAGCGATCCGACACATTACTACATTAGATACATCAAGTTTTAGTACCAAATCATAAATTATATTGTACGAAACGACCCCAGCACCAAATCATAAAATAATCGCGTACATAAGTGCTCGTAAAAATGTATAGAGCTTATTTAAAAATGGTCATTAATTATTTGTTTGTATGTAACATAAAAAAATCTCATAAACTATAGTGGTTATATAAGATAGAGCTCATACATTATCACTCCATAAATTTTTCCATTATTTTTTATTGTAAGTCATTCCCTTGACCTATTGATAGGATAGGATAGTCGATTTTTCGTACTATTCGCCTCATGTACTTCTATCGTTTCGCCCGCGGCCCTGCCCTGCATCTAAACGTTATATTATCACGCTGGCAAAATCTGTGCCCAACAGTGGACAACATAACCTATATCAAATTCATATTCATATTCATGTGGGATTGTGAGTGTAGATGATTACGAGAGAGACTGATAGAGGGATTGATCGGCATGAACAATGAAGCAGTGAAATGAGATATGGATTGAAGATGTGAATGAAGATGCAAGCATGACCGATTACTAAACGATGTTTTGAATGATAAAGAATGAAAGAACGAACAAGAGTCAATGATTTTGAATTGAGAAGAATGAAAATGGCAGACTCGGAGTGGATCGTGGCAAATGGAGAAAGACGTGTTACATATTTTATTTTAAGATTTTTGTTTGATTAAGTAAACGACTTGAAGACGAAATACAACGACGTTCAAAGATTATTGTTTTACTCCGTTCCCGATCCTACATTCATATGTTCACTCATAACATAATTAGAACGGATCCATTATATGATAATTATTAGTATTTAGACTTAAAAAAATATCAGTTGGGAATCAAACCCTTCATATGCAAAACGGGCGCGTTGCATTGTCCGTTAAGCTACCGAGACAATTACGTAACTGCGTTAATTTTTCAAGTATGTTTTTAGCCAGCGTAGCTTCATCAATATTAGGAGTTTGCAAGTGTGACAGGTGTGGTGGTTTGACAACACTTACAGTGCTAAAAACATACTTGAAAAAACACCAGACCTTCACGTAATAAAAAAAGCTAGAAAACAAAATTGTTTTAACAATCTTTTTTTTTACTTGCAATGTAACTATGTTTGGGTGGAATCTTACAACTCAATGTTAAAGAAGATAAATCTTAACTTAATGAATTGAGCTGAAATTTTTATATTATCTACACTAAATATGCAAATCAATAAATACTAAGCATTTTGATCTAAATGATTTTATATTTTTCAATTTCTAAATTTCTAGTTCTTAAATCTCACGACAAGCTTTTATATCACATGTTATAATTTGTGTCATGATAAAAGTGTTATGATAAAAAATTGTTTTATAATATTATTTTATTAAAACTTATCACTGCTTTTAATTAATTTAATTTCAGAATTGCTCCTGCAAAAGCTTCACGCAACAACCTAAAGCTCTCGATACAATCGGAAGCTATTCTAATTACTTTTGAACGTTTAAGGTCGAAGTTAAGTAAAATGTTTCACCCAAGGGCGATACGATATGGAATGCTCTTGTTGGTAATACGACTATTCAAATGAAAGGATGGCGTTATTCGAGATCGATGAATGAAGTTTTTAATCTTTTAAGCGAGTTAAGTTTGGGACAGATTGTAGTGACCAAAAAGTAATTTTTAAGTTTGGTTGAGTCGGTACAAAAAAAACTAAATATATGAAATAAAAATAAAACAATAACACTTTTGCCAGTAAACATATAAAGTTGCACTTAACTTACTTACGATGCTATGACATTATGCGTAACAAAAACGATTACTATATTTTCTTTTCTGAATTAGAAATTCGTATGATGCTTTGAGAATTTATCTCTAGTTCACACACAAACTAAAAACAGAAAGAGTTTCTTGTGATAACAATTACATAATCAAGAAAGTCACACGCCCCAAAATTTTATCCTACCACTGCTTCGGGGTAGTTGTAAGCCATTTTTAAATAATTTTACAGATATTAGCCAAATAGATTACACGTTCATCGTGCGCAGGAAAGTTATAGTGTTTTTGGAATTAAAAGATTATAAATAATTATTTTGACCTAAAGGAATCCTTTACTGGAAAGAAGAAATTTTTCTGTTAAAAGTGTACTGGTTTTCTCTGTAACTGTTTTTACAAAGGACTTAGTTTGCTAAATCAACATAACAATAAAAAAAATGTTGTAATGGTACCAGGCCGCGTTATTATATATTTATCTAAATTAAAGTCCATCGCACGGTTTTTTAACCCATAGATATTTTCACATTAAGTCACCTCCAAACATTAAAATGTTCAAGTTATATTAAAAAAAAATTTCAAGTTTGTATACTGATATTATAAGTGCAATTAAGTTGCTAAAATATCATATAAAGTATATTAAAATGTTAATTGCTTCTAGTTCTTCAGCAGTTAAAGGCTTAATTTAATTTACCTAAATAAAAAGTCATATCGCATAAACCCGTCCCACACAATTAGACGGGGTCCATCTTCGTGAATTATATTTTGATTAGGCAACACCCGACCACGACTTTTGAACGAGATCGTCTTCAAATGTAGATCGATAGCAGCAGTAAGCATTAGTATAAATATTGTAATAGCCGATCGATATTATCAGTAAACATCGGCATATGATCAGAGGAGGTAGAAAGAGTAATAATATATTTGCAAAAATGAAATTGGTGAGTTTAAATATCATCAATTTTGTAAACTTAGTTGGTTGAATTCAGTTTCAATGTTGAGAACAACACATTTTAAAACAATCCAAAAAAAGTATAAATGTCCTTTATAAAGTAGTTATATAAAAAATTTTTTGCTACTTAAATTGTGCTGTTACATTTTGATATCATTTAGTTGTCATGTGATGTAGTACAATTTTAATATACGTCTTATTTAACGCCATTACATTTATGAGTAATTGCAGTCTTGTTCTATTGACAAAAGTCTTTTTTATATTTATATTGATTCTTTTTTTTTTCAGTTCATAGTTTTAGCGGTGGTCGCTTGGTCTAACGCTGCCAAATTGGACAAGACCTACCTGCCGCCATTAAGCTCCCAGACATCTGGAGGTTCTGGAAACTTCCTCCAAACTCCTCTGGCCGGCCCAGCTGATTACCAGGGTCAAGGGCAATCTGCCAACGGCTTTGCTAGAAACGGTAACGGTTTCACTCAACGAGGTAATGATTTCGCTCAGAATGGAAACGGTTTTTCCCAGAATGGTAATGACTATTCCCAGAACGGCAACGGATTCGTACAGAACGGTAACGTTGTAGCTAACGAGTACTCTCAAAGTGGAAACGAATATTCCCAAAATGGAAATGGTTTTAACGATTTTGAGAGACGACCGGAACGTGCTCAGGCTGCTCTTGAAAGGAATGCTGCTATTATTCGTCAGGACAATCAAAATGATGGAGAAACCTTTTCTTATGCTTACGAAACCGAGAATGGTATCTACGCTGAGGAGAATGGAGTAGCCACTAACGGAGTGGAAGCTCAGGGTGGCTTCTCTTACACTGGTGATGACGGTCAAGTTTACAGCATCAGGTGAATATTTAAATTACTGTTATTGTTAGTCCAATCCCCAGAAAAACATTCTGGTAAAATCAGCTAAACGAAAAAATCAAAGCGAATTTATTTTACCTTACATGGATTATTTACATTACAAATTATCTATGAAAACATATGTTTGCCAATAGCGTTTTAGTGGCTAAAACAAATTATTGTAATTTAGAAAACATTGACTAATATAGACACCGTGTTTTTTTACGAATAATACGTAACGTGATCGCGATTACTTTTTTTTCATTTTTTTATTTTCTACAACATTTTTCACTGATGCTTCGCTCCTATTGGTCGCAGCGTAACGTTATACCTTCCTCGATAAATGAACTATCCAACACAAAAACAATTTTTCAATTTGAAGCTGCACTTCCTGATATTAGCGCGTTCAAACAAACAAACAAACTCTTCAGCTTTATAATTATATATATAATGTATATATAGTATAGATTCATTGTGAATTAATGACCAATGGTTATATGCGAAATTAGTTCATTGTCATTACTATTAATTTACATTTCAGATACACTGCTGACCAGAACGGATTCGTGCCCCAGGGTGACCACCTCCCCACTCCCCCTCCGATCCCGGAAGAGATTCTGAAAGCTTTGGAGCAGAACTCTCGTGACGAGGCTGCTGGCATCTACGATGATGGTAAATACAAAAATTTTCATCATTATTCTTATCAACAGCCTATAATAGGTATTCCTCTATTATCGATCACGGGTCTCTCCAAAAGGAGGTTTGTCATAGTTAATGTTAGTTAGTTAGTTAGCGATCTCAGTTAGTCTAGAGGTGGAAAAAAGGTGCTGCTGCAGTTGCCAGTCTTCTTTTAGCAGTACTCCTTTAATTACCTCTTACGAAACCTATAAAAATAGAAACACGACACACGACACAAAATAATATTTCAGAATAATATATTTCCTACTTTTAGTAAAACAAATCTTCAAATATTTCAAACCAGACGATTAAGGTCTTTGGGTACTGGTAAGTCTTTTAGCTAAGACGTCTAGATTTATTTCCACTTCAATGTTTCAGGCACTTACAGCGAAGGCAAATACGGCAACAGCGAGGCCCAGTACGCCGGAAACCAATATAACAACGGCAATTTCAACAACGGAAACGCTTTCGACAACCAGAACGAGTTTGAAGGCGATGATGACTCTGTTGTTACCAACTCTGCTCTCTTCCGCAACTCTGGCAACGGTTTTAACGGAGCTCAACAAAGTTACAATAATGGCGCATCAAACCAGGGTGGTTTCAACAATAACCAAGGAGCCAACAAGGCATACCTGCCCCCTAACCAGGGAGGTTTTAACAGTAGAGCTTTAAACCAAGGAGCTTTCAACAATGGAGACCGTCAAGGCAATTTCAACAATGAAGCATCTTTCCAGGGAGAGTTCAACAGAAGGGCTTTGAACCAAGGAGGTTTCAACAGTGATAACCAAGGCAATTACAATAATGGAGCGTCAAACCAGAGGGGTTTCAATGGTGGAGTTGCACAGGGCGTCAACAAGGCGTACCTTCCTCCTTTCGCTAGTCAGAGGAACTCTGGTTTTGGCAACAGAAGCAGACAGCCCAGCTTCAGTGCCAGGAATGGATACAAATACTAAAACGACTGCTAGCTACGTGTTAAAGTTTTGACTTAATTATATTATATATTTAAAGCCTACATATTTGTTTTTACTTTAAAGCACCCTCGCAATCAAAGCAAATGCCAAGTTTTATCAAAAGTAAAATTACACGATCAGCCATCATCAAGCTACTGTTCAAAAAAACGTCATAAAAGGAGAAGTTAGCCTTAATTTCCCACGCTAAGTAAGCATTGGCAGTGATGGAGAAAATATACTGCTGCCGAACTTATTTTAACAGTACTTCTTTAGCCGCGTTTTGCTATACCTATAGGAAAAGAATAGCAAGTGAACTTGTCTTAAATGGGCCGTAGATGCGTGAACTAAGTGCAAGTTATTATATTTTTTGTAAATCTTGTTTTATCTTTCGAGGTTCCTTCTTTTTAATGTAAATTTAAACTAAGCGATTCATATCGATAGAAAGGAATTAAGTCCTTTTAAACAATTGATTATGACGGTAAGGATACTCAATGAAATCTATGTTGCCCTGGCGCAGTCTGTTATATTGTATTCCTGTGTGGGGTGGAGCTACAAAAGTAAAATTTTTAGACCTTGAGAAAGCTCAACGAGCTTTACTAAAAGTAAGCTATTTCAAACCACACAGGTTCGCTACAGCTGAACTTTACAAGTTGAGTAAACTTTTGTCAGTTAGAAAATTATGTATCCTTCGCCTTACCTTGTCAATTCATAGGATACTTCGACCTTTCGATCCAACTTAGCCACATAGGAGACGTAAGCGTAAAGTTGCCCACTCTCCTGCGGTTCGTACAGTTTTTGCCAGACGCCACACACACACACACACACACACACACACACACACACACACACACACACACACACACACACACACACACACACCCAGAGACACACACATACATACATACATACTGAATATTGTGTCCCTTTTTTTACCGGTGGTTTAACTTTATATCTAATTTACATACTTTGAACTACTATATTCTGAAATTGATTGTTTACTCTTATTTTCCTTATAAGTTAACGCTAAGAGCAAGCCATCTCCAACACGAGTATTTTTATTACTACTACTTGGAGACATCTCATAACATACATTTGTAAAATACCTTTTGGAAAATACAAACATTTTGATTTGATTTGTATTGGTCCTATCATTAAAAATGCATAATTCAAAACCTGGTCTTTTTTTTTTGGTTAAAAAAGTGATCAATAGAAACTATTAGTTATGAGATTTTAGAAACTATTAGTTATGAGATTTTATTAACTAAAACTATTTTTGAAATTCCGAAGAAACTTAATTTTAAGAATAAAATAAAATAAAATAGTGCCGTTAACACAATAGATGGCTCCAAATGCATGGAGGAACATGAACATTGCTGGACGTAGCTTTGTTCTTTTATAACATAAATTAATGCCTCTTCATTCATAAGTTTGTTAAGGGGAAGCTTACTGACGACAGTATCATTTATACCATAACTATGTTTTGAAAGATAGTCTTTGTTTGATACTCATACTAATAAGTAAGGTAAAGTATTTAATCACCCCACTGCAGGGCAAAGGCCACCATCATTGAATTAGAATAAAAATTGAAGTTACCATGTCAATGATGGCATAATCACCACGCTTGCCAAATGCGGGTTGGTGAGCACAAACTCGAGCAATGTTTGAAAATTCGAAACTTTTTGTTGCACGACCCGAGTATCAAACCATTAGACCAACGGAGCGTTGTCCGCTTAGACGCCAGATATAATACTGATATGATAGAAATGTAAACTTTTTTACTTGTTCTTCTCTTGTTCGTCTCGTGATGCAAATTCTAACGTTATTGGTGCAATATCTGATGATATAAGCCATGTGACGGCAGTGCAAAAAAGCTTTAGTGCAAGCTTTTTGGTATCCCTTGTGCTGTAGGTTTCTTGCAATACCTCACTCTGCCGTTAAGTTTTATTAGATCTCGATTAGGCTACATTTGAATCAATTAAACGGAACTTTACTAAATAACAACTTAATTAAAAACGAAGTTTCCTCTTCTAATATTTGCGAATGTGTAAGTTTAAGCATGTAACAAGAAATGCGTTGATTCAATAGTTTAAAATTTAAAACACTCGATCAAAATTTAAACATCCATTTCCGAAATCTATACTTATATTATAAAGCTGTAGAGTTTGTTTGTTTGTTTGAACGCACTTATCTCAGAAAGTACTGGTTCGAATTGAAAAATTATTTTTGTGTTGGATAGTCCATTTATCGAGAAAAGCTTTAGGCTGTATAACATCACGATGCGACCAATAGGAGCGAAGCATTAGTGAAAAATGTTGCAAAAATAATCGCGATCATAATAACAGAAATTGACGCGAACGAAGTCGTGGGCAACTGCTAGTACAAGATAAAGTTTAAAAGGTAAGATTTTAAATAATCTAACATATAAACATTTTTAAATGTTAAATACTTAAAAGCTTAACAAATTGGTGAAATAATCAGCTTTACGATAATTATGCCATAAGTTGGTGTGGATGATGATTCAATCCTGAGATTTAACGGTTCGCCTTAAACTAATACATTATGTTAACCATTCGTAACAAAAAACAAAATATTTGTTCATTGAAATATGCAAAGTACGCCTAAACGTCTTAGACCTTTTACTTGAACAAAGCGCTTGCCCTTAACAAGTTCGGAGTTCACGGCCTCCTAAAGTAATTATTAGAGACAATGGCGGTCATGTATCGGGTCCACTGATTGCTCTCGTGTTTAACGCGACCTCAGACAACGATGAGTATTTTGTGCATGTCAAAATATTTGAATTAGAAGACTTCCTTCAAAAACACAGTAGCTATAGATTATCTGTTCTGGGTATGGTAAAAAAAATCTATGTACACAGCCCTATTTTTAAAAATAACAGAGACGTCCTCGATCAAGTGATTTTAAGTAACATTTTTAGGAAATATAGGAACCACAATAAACTATAATATACACGTACACAGCCTGTGATAGAAAGACGTAAAACTGGGCAAGGAAATTGAAGTAGGTATTGGATGTTGCAAGTACAGTGGCCTGCAAATCAGTCTATACATTGCAAAAACGCATTTGCAACAACTACAACTGATAAGATTAGTTTGATTTAATGCACTGGCATCCACAAAGAAAAAGCTGTCGTAAGAGAGCTACTAGAAGATGGACAGCAATATTCTTTCCACAGAAACTGCTTAGGTTTATGGTTAAATTATTAATCTCTAAAGGCTGATTCGAATGGTAAATTTTGTTATAGGTAATTGCCGCTATGACTGCATGTGGGCTGATGTTAGATAGGTAATGATAAACCAAATAAAATGATTGAAGTCTTCTTGATTGACCCGAAAATAATTCGAGTAAATTTATGGACAAAATTAATGTCAGGATGAAGAGTATTTCCGCAGATAGTTCAGGTATTATCTTCTATTAGCTTCAGATTTTATAAGGATTCATCAGTTAGATTCGTTTTTTTACTATATTTATAAATTACATCGATCTGTAATAATTTTATGAAATTGATTAAGAATAATATTTTAATGAGATTTTATATTTTCATAGGTATTTGCGTGTAAGCATTATCACCAATAGTTTTAGAACAATGTTAAATACATGCTAAATTATAAAACGCGAAGCAATTAGTATTTTCAGTCATGAGGCGCTTTTACACGTCCATTAAATATATATTATCCTACCACTTCATCCAGAGCACTTGCTTATACTATTAGATAGATAGATAGATAGATAGATACACTTTATTGCACACCATAAAATTTAAAAATAACACATGAGTAAGATTTAGATAGTACAATTTAGGCGGTCTTATCGCTTGTAGCGATCTCTACCAGACAACCTTCAGGTAGAGGAAAGATGAAACAGATTTGAAAGGGGAAGGCGGCGGAGAGTATTCAAAAGTACACGTAAAGAAAAGTAATAAAAGAGATGTAAAATTACAATCTGAAATATATCTAATATTACACGCATAGTAAACTACATAAATAACATTAAAATACAGTATTACATACATGCATAATTAACTACATAAACTATACACTAAATATACATACATAACATATACACATACAACTACAAACCCAAATACATTAAACGAAAGAGGATCACGTGACCAAAAGTATCAATAATAGGAATTACATAAGTTTAAATTAGACAGGACAGAAATTAAAGTGAAAGAAGATAGGTTTTAAGTCTGTTTTTAAAAATAGGAAGTGATTCAGATTGCCGAATCAACAATGGAAGAGAGTTCCATAGACGTATGGATTTTACAGTGAATGACCGCGAGTAAGAATGGGAAGAATGAAGAGGACAAGACGGAGTTTATTGGAAGACCGCATATCGTGACCTAGAGCGGATCGCAAAAATTGAAAACGCTCCTTTAGATAAGATGGAGATTTTGGATTAAATAATATTGAGAACAAAAAGGAAAGAACGTGAAATTCACGCCTGCGACGTATAGATAACCACTTTAGCAGAGCTCGGTATTCTGAGATATGATCGTACTTTCGTAGACCATAGATAATACGAATGCAGAAATTCTGAAGGCGCTCGAGCTTGCTTAGAAGATTTTCATTGACATCTAAGTAGCAACAGTCTACATAATCAAGAATGGGAAACAGAAGGGCTTAGGTATAATCATGGACTGGCATCATGTGGAACAATGCAAGAACCGACCGTTTGGTGTAGTGATTCGGTGTTCCGCCTACCACCTTGCGTCCTGAGTTTTATTCCCGATCAGGTTAGCTTTGGAAGGCACGTTAAGCCTTTGGCCCTGGCTTCTGTTACAATAATAGTGTTGTACAGACAACGGCAGGTCAACCTACCCAAAAAGTTAAAGGTCATTGAATTGATTTTGAACTTTTAAGTCCAACAGGTAGAGATCAATACATTTTGACACATGTATTCCGCACACAGACACACACACACTCACACTATCACGCACACACGCGTGTACAAACATACACACACACACACACACACACACATATATTTATAATACATATATACTTCTTATCATTTGTAACAGTGTAATAAAAATGAACATTGTATGTTTTTCCTAGAGGTGGGAACCTGGTGTCCTGATGAACAGGCATTTATATGCTTAGTTTAGGCACCAGTCTTCCACAAAGTGAATTATTTTACCTTTGTTAACACGATTATATATCCATGTACTTGTATACTTTGTGGTAAGAAATAAAGTTTTTTTATTATTATTATTAATATCAATTGAGAAAAAATTACGTTTTGTGTGGTAGGTTGACGTGCTGTTGTCTACCTGTACAAACAAGTTACGTCAGAGGCCTGTTAAAATCAGCTCGGAAAACTCTTACCTACATCAGATCATCCTTGAAAGATAATCGTAAGATAAGAAGAAATAATGCGAGTAGTGGGACACTAAATCAGCTTCTTTTAAATAAAGTTGTCAAGAAAATCAAATGCCAATGAGATTGGAAAATAGGAATCATATTCATTAAACTTACGCACATACGTGCTTATACGTCGTAATAAGGGATATTCTCGGAATAAGTATTAAAATCCAATATGTTTTAAGATTAATGAACGAATGATACACAAAGAAAAGCAATTGGCCCAATCCACTTTCAATTCATTATGTCATCAAAGCGTCTAATTCCTTTACGTTTGTCACCAATTACACTGCTGGCCACAGAAATGTCAAGGCTGGGTAATATCCATCTCATGATCAATCGAGGAACGTTATGTTATGAAATAATAAAAATAAACACGCCTAATAACTTGCTCAGACATTTGACAGCAACAATTAGGGTTTGTCACGCTGTACGCCTGTCACGTACATGCGCACACCTAAATGGTCATTAGATGTTAATTTTAAGGATGGTATAAATAACATTTTTTATCGGGGATCATCACACATCTCAACTGAATCCTGTATTGGATACACCGATCGAGATGAAGACATTTTTGGTTGGTTATTTTTCCGTGTCTTTGAGTGTAAAGTTAATTAGCAAATGAAAGTGATTAGTGCATTAGTGACAATAATAATTGTTTGTCGACAATAAATAGTTAAACTGCTCCGATACTTGGAAAAGAGAAAGTGCATAAGGAAATAAAAGTGTTTTTTTTGTTTCAGGTACTACTCTTGCTGGCCTATGCCAGGTCAGAAAAATTAGACTTGACGTATCTCCCGCCTCCTGGGTCCGAACATGCAGGAGGTAGACCTGAAGATATTGAAGTTCCATTGGAATTCCCCAAAGAAACCTATACGACTACTTTACGCCCTCAGGATTTTGATGGTGGAATAACCAACCCCGAAGATTACCAAGCAACGATTGGTATCAATAGAGGGCTACCAACTGGCAGTCTTGATACTGGTGATATGACTTCGGGACCAAAAGCACCTTATTCGTATTTCCAAAATACTTACAAAGTTCCCACGACAACTGTGTCTTACGCATTCACTCAGACTACAACCCATCCACCCACTGAAGGCTTTGAGACCACTATTGGACCACAATACGCAGGTACCGGCTTACCATATCAAGATGCTTACGATAAATTCCAACCCCAAGAACCTAGTTTGACATATCAAGAAAATTTTAATCAGCCTGGCTATAAACAAAATCATTTTGAAGTTCAAAAGCCAACTGTGGGATCTATAGCACAGTATCCGGAATATCCCAATCAGCCTCAAATGCCTTTTATAGACGGTAATCAACAGTCTTACTCTCGTCCGGGCTATCAGCAAAGTATTGATCCGTTTAGTGGCCAAAGACCGATATCTCCTTTTTCAAGACCGATTTCTCAGTTTAATATTCCTGGATCTGTACCCCAAATTGAAGGTTCTGAAACATTTGAAAAAGAATTCCAAACGTACAATAAGCTAGGGCAAAAAAATTTCTACCCAGCAGGCAGTGAGTCTCAATTTGTGGTGCAAAATCCAACAATTGCACCCATCTCTGGCTCTGCTAACAAATTTCCGACCACGCCTAATCAAAATCTGGGGATTATTGAGGAGAATATGAATAAAATACAACTTAATACCCCAAACCTTGTGAAACCAGGATACCAAAGACCCATGTCAGGAGTTCTTTCAAGGTTGCCATATGGTCAAAGCCAGTACCAAAATCAAACTTTCAATAAGGGTGACCTCGTAAACGATATAGGTTCTATACCTTCATCTATTTCACCCCAACAATTATTTTCCACCGATCTACCGAGCACTGCAAATGGCGACAGAATCAATAATATTCAAGGATCTTCAACCCCAAACCTTAGCACTTCTAAAACTAGCTATCCAGGTCAAGTAGGAGTTAATCAACTCACAAACAATAAACAAGCTTTCCAGCAGCAGCCAGGGTTGCAATTTGATGAAGATTCTACATTTGATGGAAACAGGCAAAATATCTTTCAACCCTCTTCAACGGTCGTACCTTCAACTTTCACCACTGGTGCTCAAGATAGACAGCCTTCAATTGGAAATTCAGTCATCCCTGGATCCTCTCTCTACTCTACTCCTAGTTACCCTGAGTCTCAGTATAACAACCAGAATAGTAAAGAAGCAAGTATTAACCGTCAAAGACCAGAACGACCCCAAGCTGATACTGACAGGAATGCTGTAATACTCAATTACGAAAACGTTATTACTCCAGAAGGATTCGCATACAGTTTTGACACTTCCAATGGAATTCACGCTGATGAGAGTGGAACAGCCACCGACGGAGTCAAAGCTAAAGGCTCATACTCTTATATTGGTGATGATGGAAAAGTATATTCAGTGGTTTACACGGCTGATGAAAATGGCTACCAACCACATGGAGATCATTTGCCTACATCACCGCCAATTCCAGAAGCCATTCAGAAAATTATTGAAAAAGTCAAGAAGGAGCAAGAAGCTGGAATTTATCACGATGGTATGTTTTGTGATATTTATTTTATAAAAAATTATTTGTGTTAATTAGCAACTATGTGCTCGCGAGTCCTTAAGCTTAGAATTAAATACTTTTTTATGGGAACCGTACTTTTTGCCAGGATAAAAAAGCATGTTTGTTATTCTCGCCTAAAAACTATTTTCTTGCATTTTTTCCATTATTTTTAGCGTAATTGAGCAACAAACATCTATCCAAACTTTCACATTAATAATATTATTATCACCTTGTAAAACATATATTTCTGGCGTATTTCTGGCATAGAACAATTCTGTCATTTAGAAACTGTCTTCCTTTGTTATCCATTCAGATATTTTTTCATCACGAATGATAAGTTTATCTGTCCAGAATTTTTTTCTCCTATTTAGGTTTAGTTGTTAACTTATACTAGATAAGACCATCTTTAACACTAGCTTTAGGCTAGATTAGATAGTTTGGTGGCAGTAGTGTTTTTTATAAAAATCTATCTCAGATGAGCTAATTAGAAATTATATTTATCATTGTGTTCTTTTTAAGGTTCTTACGACGACGATAAGTATGGACACAAGAAATATCAAGGCGCAGTACGTCAAAGGCCACAAAATACCAACAAAATGTTCGCAAATGGTGCTGAAATACCAGAAGAATATGTCATCGAAAGTGATTCGCAAAACATGAAACCGCGCAGACCTTTGATAGGTATAGGAAAACCCAAAATTTCTACTGGTGAGTTATCTGATTTTGATAAGGGCATTCAAGAATCAAGTCAGTATGGTGATAATGAATACGACAACGATGGTGATAAAATATTTGACCATAATTCAACACAACGTCCAACTGATCGTGGTAATTTTGCAAACACCGAAGAAAATGATGGTTATATACAGAATGGTGATGTTCAAAGTCAATACATTAAAACGACATCAAAACAACCAGTAAAAAAAGTAATGCAAAATATAAAGGCTCCAAATAGAGACAATGTTGATGACAGAAGACGGCTTGGTAACAAAGTACCTTCTCAAATAATAGAAGATCAGGAATATGAGTCTGAAGAGCCGTATTATGAAGATAATAATGACAGTACTCGTATTATAAACAATGGAGTTTCAAGACGTCCCCTAAACAAACAAAATCCACAATTTGGTCAGAAAGATGTGACTTTGACGGATGTTGTTGAAAGCAATACAAATCAAAAACGCCCTTTAACACCAGGAACTATTAGTCGTCCAGTTATAAATGTACCTGAACAGGCATTTGATGAATATAAAACTACACAACCATCTGACAAATTTTCTGACAGACGTCCAACAAATAGACCGATCTTAGGAAACATTCAAGATCAATCTAATGAAAAGTACAAATTACAGAAAGGCCGTCTACCATTTCCTAAGCCTCAATACTCTATCGAAGATGATATACATAGAGTAACTGATGAAAACGAAAGCGAGGAAAATGTAACAAAACTACCTTCGAGAATTCAACCTAATGGAAATCAACCATCACTTGGATCTACCTATCGTGATCAAACTATGTCTACTAGACGTCGACCCGATTTTATTACTGAAGCTTCTGGTGCCCAAAATGTAGATGTCAATTACCAACCGGATGATGGAGAAAAACAAATTGGTTCTGGTGAAATTAAAAATATTTCTCCTCAGAATTATGTTGGATTAGTAAAAGGCAAACCTGTAAAAGTCTTTGATGGGAAATACGAAGAAGAAGAACAAATTTCTAGTGAATATATTCCAGAAAGAGGTCAATCCAATAGACCTCAATTTGCCTCAGAAAAATATGGTGTAACTCGTAAAATACCTCAAATATCAGGATCTTTGAACAAATCACAAACTTCTATTGAAGACAACAGTGGCCAAATGGTAATAGGTGATCAGAAATTCGGACAGAAACTTACCAGACCCAATATTTATCAACAAATAGACAATAATTCTTACAATCAGCAGCCAATAAATGAAACTGGTTATCAATATATTCCCCCGCTAAGAAAATTCGAACAAAAAGGAACTCCCGTCATGTATACAGAAAATACAAGAGTATCCTTCAGTAGGAAACCTCCTACACAAAAGGAGGTTTACAACAAAGACAACGTTCAAAGTAAACCATTCATGACTCCTAATGTATATCGTGGTAATGCAGGTTTGACATTTGATGAATATGACCAAGATGAAGATACTTTAGCAGTTAAACCTGGAAATAAACAAAATCAGCAAAACCAGTTTAACACTGAGAATTATCAGAACCCTGACCGTGAAACTACTCCTGATCAGATATTTAGTGATGAAATAATTTCGTCTCCTTCACCTCCTAGTAAAATTAGATATACAAGTTCCACCTATGGTCCATCTTCAAGTACAGGTAAACCATTGATACCGCAGTATACTGATTATAATCAGTACACACAGAATGTACCCACTGTGAACAATGGAGTGCAGAATGAAAACCGACGACCTAACCAAGACACTGACCGTACCAACAGATACAAATATACCAAAGTACCTTATGGAACCGTATCATCTACTTCTCCATTACCATCGAACAGATCTTATTATGAATCTACCAATAGATCACCCACACCTGCAGAAAAAAACAATTACAACACTGGCACCTATCAGTATCCAGGTCAAAAAATGATATCCTCGAATACTCAAATAACTTCTCCAAAACCAAACTTCGAAGATTTCTACCAGCAAAATACTAATGGACCGCAGTACCAATCAACTCTTAGACCCGGAGAAATCAGACCTACAACAGAATACACTGATGGAACTACCGTTCAAAGATTCCCAACAGTCTCTTCTACGTATTCTACGTCCAATGTTGGTCCTTCCCAAAATACACAATATGATAGGGATCTACCTAGCACAACGTATCGCCCAATCTTTACCATTAATAAAGAAAATGAGTCACCTACAACTGCAGTTCCTGGAATAGTCGTTGACGGGTTTGGCAGACCCATCACATCTGCATTTGGTTCAACAGTTCGAGATGGCACTCCGAGTTCAACTGCTGACCGCCAACCAATCAGGAATCAAAGCACGAAAGGTAATACGCCAAGTAGATTTAAGGGTCAGCAAAGATATCGACCAAATACTAAATCAGGTGTGACTCAACAAGTGATTCCAACATTCCAGTCTACAACACCAAATGTTGTTGGAGAAGATTTCAGTGGTCCGAAACAGCAACAAAAGTTTGACCCCAAATTTGGCTACTATTACAAATGATAATGATGATATAATTTTTACTTGATACTATTTATTGTACGTCTAATTTAATTGAGCATGTTAAAGAATAAATGAATTGCAATCAGATTTTTGTGTTTCATTATTGTGTAATGGACTTATTTGTATAAGAAAGATAATGATTTATTTATGAAAATAATATATCTATATCCATGAGTAGGTTATGTTCTTACGTAACTCTCTTGCATTCTCCTTTATTTATCATGTCTTATTTTTGAATAAAAGTACTGTTATTGATAAATCCAAACCAAAATATTTCATTTCCGTAGTTGGCCACCTATATGTGTAAAAAACAGTTTTGTAATAAGATTAAACTATCCTATAATATGCATGAAACTTCGAGAGAATTCAAAGAATTGTAATACTTGCCTACCAAGTTAGTCTTCGCATATAAAAATAATCATAAAACAATATGACTAGGACTTATAGAGACTCTAGAGCTATGTTCTGCACCCAATTAATTTAATTTTATTACTTCTAAACAAAATCAATTCGCAAAAAACTAGATCAGTATCATTTTAGCAAATTACCTCTAGTATTTATTGAATCACTGTTAAATGCTTTTCATTCTGGCATCCTTTCGTACGTACATTATTGCTAAAAGCAGCCGCTTTTGGCGTTAGCAAAAAATTCGACTTTTTAAACAAGTAAATGAAAAGTTTACTGTGATTTAATAAAATTCATTCATCAAAAATTTTAAGAGAGGTTTAAATTATATTTTTTGCAACGAGTGAGGTAAAATAATCCATTCAAATTTAAATAATTGATTTTAAGCCAGTCGATGGGTCAATTTAAGTAAAATAATACATAGTTTTCGCGCAAAGCGTAAATATGAGATAACAAATGACGACCGTTTGGATCAGCGGTAGTAAACGCTGCTTCTGAGCCATGGGTTGCGGGTTCGATCCCCGCACAGTACAAATATTTGTGTGCATGAACATGTCTGTTTGTACTGGTCTGGGTGTTTTCTATATATTATAAGTATATATTTACAAAAAAAAGTATATATGTAAGTTTATCGGTTGTCTAGTAACCCATACGACAGGGTACTTAATAGTAGCTTAATTTGGGACTAGATGGCTCTGTGTGGCCCAGTGAGGCATGTCTTAAAAAATATTTATTTATAACAAATAAATTTTGAAATACTAGCTGTTGTCCGCAACTTCGTCCGCGTCAATTCCTGTTATCTCTTGGGTATTTATTTTTTGGGTAACTTGAACCGTCTACGCAGAGCACGCAACGGAAGCCTTCAAACATGAATAATTTTCCCCGTTTTTACAAAATTTTTCACTGATGCTTCGCTCCTATTGGTCGCAGCGTAAAGCCTTTTTCGATAAATGGACTATCCAACACAAAAATAATTTTTCAATTCGAACCAGTACTTCCTTAGATTAGCTCGTTAAACAAACAAACAAACAAACTGTTCAGCTTTATAATATTAGTATATAGATACGCGTCAGTTGTTACAGCCTATAATCATCCCACTACAGGGAAAAGGCAAAAAAGCACTTGCGGGTTGGTGATCACAAACCTGAGAAATGTTCGAAAATTACAAATTTGCTAATGCCCAACCGGGGATTGAACCCATCACATCCCTAGATCTTGGCATGGTACTTAGACCACTAAACCAGCGGGTAGTTCATCATAGCGTTAAATAAAAATCTTCTTTTTTTACTTCAATATCTTTATTAAGCATTATTATTTTGTTTTTATTAACAATTAGGTACGTATATTAGGCAAATTTAAGTCATTAACTGCTTTCAATAAACACTATTAACTATCTTATTTGTCAATCGATTTTGCTGTTAGGCCTCTTTCCACCACCTATACGTACCATATCAATTAACTACGGTATAAATTTATAATTAACTCATTTAAACCTTATTTAGTTTGTTTCACTTATAAAGATCATACGAGTAAATTACTACTTAGGTACAAAGTATAAAACAAATTCAAACTTCAGACCCCGCGAACCACGTATCAGTTCAGAATAATACTCGTAATTTAATTTGAGTTTTGACGTGTTCAATGTGATTGTCATCAAAAATATGGCATGTTATCAAATTTAACGTTAACTTTCCGACGTTTTAAATATCAAATAACCTATTCCTGACAAAGATACATCCAAAAACACTAAAATAATAAAAATCGGTCCAGCCGTTCTCGCTTTTTGTTTGGTGTAACCAGGTGTAACTAACATGACTTTCTTTGATTTATTTAAACAAGATTAATCTTACCGATACTGTTTTCTTGAATTAACGCAAACACTATTTATATAGGTACCTACCTACATTAAAATGGAAAAAAAAATCCGAGTTAACTTGATAGCTTCAAGAGTTTAATAAGAAACTAAAAGACCATTATACTTAATCAAACATTAACAAAGCACTTTAGCTGTATACTTTAGTATTATCTTATCTGTGGCTGTCAATCATGCAAAATTTATCAATGAAATTTAAAATTCATTCAAAAGCGCCACCTATGTCTTTATTGTTCAACGAAAAAATCCTTCGAACATCGGCACTCGATCGATGTAACAATATCCATTCACTAGACTACGAACTTCTGAGGATTTAACATAGATGGCGCTAGTTACGTGTAACGAATTGCTTTGATCATTAGCACAATAAAAAACCAACATTAAGGCCTACAATAAAAAAAAGAATCAATCAATAAAATGAGGTCCGTTGCTAATGAAATTTGTAAGTTAATGTAATGATATTTTTTGCATGTCTGGTTTTTTGCAGAACCCTAATGGCTTTAGGTCAGAGGGTACCCGGATTTGATGCCATGGTTGCTAATGCATAAAGCAACCCAAGGTCAGAATTGTGAAGGACAAAATAACCATTTATATCTTGCTGTGTATTCCTGGGGCCTTATTCAGCTATTTCAATTGCAGTTCGATAATGATTGAATTGGGCGATTTTGACATTTAGTCTATACTAGAACTGTCAAAAACCTGCAATTCAATTACGATTGTGATACGATTTGGTCAGCTGAATTAGGGAGCTGGTGTTTAATAGAATATCACCTCTTGTCGTATATGGGTGATATAATAAGAGTCAACTGTAGGAGAACGGTCAGAAGAGGCAGTCTCCTTTCCGCCATTGAATCTGCAATCGTCAGTCCATATTTATCCATATTTAATTACAAAGCAATCTTTATAAAATTGACATTCAATATTTGTTTTGGTCAGATGTTGGAGTACTTATGAACTTTGACAAGAATTCGGTGAATGGGGGCTATCGCTAGTGAATTTGCCACTAGAGGCGCCAGTGTCGCGTGAGGTCCAATATCATTCACTTTGTACTAGTTTTTGCGGAATTTGTCGCATAAATTATAATTTCTTTAATTTACCTGCTGGAAAGTGATCTCCTTCGTAAAATATCGCAAATATGGATTATTTGGCGATTAATGTGAACGTTTTAAAAGCGGAATTAAGAAAAAGCGCAAAAATAAGCGGCCTCAAGAGCAACTATTTCAGAAGTTAGTTTGTTGATATCAAGATAGTTATTTATAAACAATATAACCTTAATTAGATTCAAGATATAACACTTTGTTTCGGCGCCAATCGCCTTTGATAGCTATACCTCCGGACCTCAGTCTACAGTGGCGCCAACTGGTGAGCAAAGAAACGGTAGTCCCCATTAGGTAGGTAGGTACAGCTATTTGTAATGCTAATGATTACATTTGATGCATTGGTCTGGACTGTTCCATTGAGCATATTATTATACTTAAGCAAAAAGATTATACATACATACATACATACACTCACGCCTTTTTCCCGGAGGGGTAGGCAGAGACCACATCTTTCCACTTGCTACGATCCTTACAGACTACTTTCGCTTCATCCACATTCATTAATCTTTTCATACACGCTCGCCGGTTTAGGGTACTCTTGACCTGACCTTTCTTTAGAACTTCCCCGATTTGATCAAGATAAGTTCGTCGAGGCCTTCCCCTTCCAACATTTCCATTCATACTCGCCATATATATCTTTTTAGTCAACGTGCTTTCATTCATCCTCTCAATAGATTATAAAGATATAAATTCCTCATAAGACAAACGATTTTTTTATAAACCGATAACGTCTTTAAAGAAAAACAACTAAAAACGTAAAATAGGTTACCTACTTATTTTCAGTCGGTGTATGTATATCGGTGGTATTTTTTAGTGGCTTCACGTTTTTTAATTTAGGGAAAATTGGTATTTTTTTGGAGGTTGCCCTACCTTACTCTATTCTCAAAACTTTTAGATTTTTATTAAACTTTAGATGAAAAAAAAATCAGTTTTAGTTGCTTTTGGCCGATTCCAATGATTACTTTTGTTGTATGTGCTAATATACCTACCTTTTTTTTTACGTTACTAAAATGAATAGCCACTCCCTTAATTTCTTCATCTCGACCACCGTGGATGTTAATCTCAAATCTGTAATCAAATGCGGCTAGACCTCACGTGATTCGCATTGCGTATCTACCATTTGTTAGTGTCGAAAGATCGTCAGCTTTCAACAACCCCGCCTGAAGCTCCGTGCCATTAACATCCTATTTTGGCATCTATATTTCATTCCCACAATACAAATCTGAATAAAATTTGAAAGATTTTCTAACGCTCTAGGCTATGCAAGCAAATCAATAGAGAACGCGTACATTGTTTTTGAATCAGTTGATTTATGTTTTCTTTCGTAACGATATCCTGCATTCAAACCACTGCAATACTGATGACCCAGTTTGTGCAGTGGTGCAGGTATAAGCAAGGGTTAAAAGCACTACCCCTTATTTTCCTATGGGCATCGTATAATGCGACTAAACTGTCAGAGGGAGCCGGGCAGAAGTGTTTTCCCAAAGATATTCCTCTTGCAAAATCTTGGAGAAGTCTATGTCTAGCTGTGGACTGATACAAGCTAGTTATAACGATGATTATTCATTATAATGGCAGACACTTTCAAACAACGATAATAATAGGAGGTTCGCAATTATGGTAATCAATGGTGATTTCGATAATTCTCCTTTTAGAGAGGTCTGTGTCAAGCAAAGGGCTGATAAGTATAAGCTGGTGATGATGAAGATGATGACTAAACCTAGGTAACATTAACAGAAACCAAATGTTTAGCAACATCATTTAAAACAATCCCATACCACGAGACCACTCACACAAAAGATTAAGAAATTACTTCCAGTACAAATAATAGGCCGTTATGAGAGTATTGACGTGATGAACTGATATTGAAATATCAAGGCAACAGAAATGCCGACTGTGTAGTTCCATTGTAGTACACATTTAGGATTCCGTACCTCAATAGGAAAAACTTGAATTCTAGAAGATTATTACGTTGTTCGTCAGTCGGACGAATGGCCGGACAAGAAAGTCATCATAGAAGGGTACAATTTCTTTTCTTTTGGGGTAGGGAATGAATCTTCAAAACGGATAATTAATATCATCATCTTAATCCCAGCCAAACGACGCCCGCTACTGAACACGAACACGCCTTACTCTGCAACACGAAGCTCGAATTAACAGATACATCTGTCTCTTTTAGATACTGGAAGACATTGGTATGAGTGAGAGAGACAAACGGATTCGAATTAACGGACATTGTGTTGCGGAGTGAGGCCTCTAGATATAAGCCTCCTCTAAGGATCTTCGGTCCCGCACAACCCGTATCCATCGGCTTCCCGCAACCATCAACAGATCGTCGGTCCACTTTGTGGACCTACCCACCGTCGTCTGCGTCCATAACCTTATCGTCCCAATTGTCATCGTTTCTTCTTACTATAATATATGCCGTACCGCCTACTGCCACTTCAGGTCATCAATTTTTTATTAGCGATGTAGGTATCAAAATAATACTATTTCATTTATTTTTCTTAGGCGCCCACTCAAAATGTGTTTTAGCTCAAATCATAAATACGGTAACCATTTATTAAACTATTGGATGACAAACAAGGCTAAGCTAACATACCTCTAAATGACACCTGACAATCAACAGTAGTTATCGAATCACTCGTAACATCTCGATTGATCGCTGATAATTATTTTAGTCGAAAAGGAAAGGACTCACAATGGTCCGGACCGGTCGGGAGAGCAGTGACGTAATAGGTCACGTTAAGTAATTCTAGACCCGACGTTTAGTCTTAGGCGTGTTCGTAGCTAGAACGAAGCAGACGTGCTTCTTTTTACTGAAACTAATTAACTTAAGCTGCGATTATGATTTAAAAAACAATTCAAGCAAATAAATTAGGGGTATGTTAAGGGTCTGAGCTTTACTCAGGTTGTCGTAATTTTGATTCAAGTATTTGTATTTTTAATTTGACTGCGATTTTTCATTTCAATATACAGCTAAGTGTCCCATAATCATTATTAAGTAAATTAATTTATTTGGCTATTAATTTGAATATATTATAGCGGTTTGAACATGTCTGTTTTGTATTGGTCTAGGTGTTTTCTATGTATTGTAAGTATTTATTTACAAAAAAAAATCAATAAGTAAGTTTATCGGTTGTCTAGTACCCCGTGCGATAAGTTACTTAGTAGTAGCTTAGTTTGGGACTAGATAGCTCTGTGTGGCCCAGTTTTCCAAGTCTAAATGTCTGGAGTCAGCACATCAAAAAAATATCACCACCTTCTCCTCCTATGGGTATCGTTAGAGGCGATTAAAAGCGACCGGAGAAAACGGACAAAAACATTTTCTCCACCGTCGGACAATGTACTATTCCAAACCCGTCTGCTGAATAAATAAATAAATAATAATAAATAATAAAGTAAGTAAGTGCTAGCATAGAGAAAGATTCTTTGATGCTAGGTATCGTGATTACGGCAAAATCCTCCGTTTGGAGAGATCCGTATCCGTATCCGTATAAGGTAAGCTGGTGATGTTAAATTATCATTACTATGTATTATATTCATTTAATTCAGAAATAAATATTCATTTCATTTCATTTTGATGGCAGACAACGATACTGATAAAAAAAAGAATGTCTCAATTCGAAGCATATCTTTGTATAATGTTAGTATTATATGTAACCAATTCTTACAGATTTAACGACAGTCATTCAGATAATAGATTTAAGCTAACAATTTGCCAGGTGTAAATCGTAATACCTGACTTGAACTCACGTGTTGTGAAGTACTGTTACTTCTCGATCCCTTCGCAGAGTTGCGGAAAGATTTTAGTCTTAATTGTTCAAAACTTCAAACGCATACGGTTTAAAAACAAGTCGCTCGTCTGCAACACACAGAATATTGAACCGATGATTCTCGATCGATCGCTCGACTAATTTGAGGCAACGATGTTGATATACGATGTTCTGAATAATCAACCGAGGCAGTAGGTAATGTTAAAATTATCATAATCACATTAAAATTGGTATGTTCATACATAACCACGAAAATTTTAAGTGGAGATCATACTTCACTTAAAATTTTCGTGGTTTTGCGATCGTGAACGTTAAAGTAATAGCTCTATTAATTATCAGAGGCTTGGAAATGTTGCAAATTTAGTACCTAACTTACATATGGTATTTTTAGGCTAGCATATACGGCTATAATTAAAAAATGTTTGTTAACTCGAGATTCAATATATCGCTATTATTTATTTCTTTTCATGACCTCCGTGGCGGAGTGGCGTACAAACCGGTATCCAAGGTGTCGCCTGCTCCGAGGTCCCGGTTTCGATTCCCGGAAGGGTCTATGTTGGAAAAAGTGTTTTATATATTTTCTTGGTTATAGGTGTTTGTGGTACCTTTGTTGTTTCTGATTTCGGCAAGACGATTGCTAGTAAAGCCTAAATAGTTTTAATTTTCTTTAGAACTCATCAGTTCCTCTTTGATCTTGGTGCTTACAGTGTTAAAAATATCGGACACTCATAAAACAATAAGATTGAATGTATGTCCAACCTTATTGCTATTTTACTTACATATGAAATTTTATAAAACTGGTACTTATACCACTTTCTTGGCTGGTCGTACATATGCAAGTTACAGCTGAAAACATACATCCCATAATTAACATCCTATGTACGGATTTTCATTTTTAGAACTATATTTTTGAACAGCATTCGAATGTTAATGGCCAAAGTAGCAGACCATAAAGTTTAGTTTTAAAAACTCAAACAACTAATACTTAAATCACTCCATAAAAGGATCCTCATTTTGAAAACCGCATCAGTACCTAATTATCTCTCATCATTATGTAATGAGAAGCGGTTAATCATACTAATTGATGTACTCATCGCCATGTTTGAAAAAGACGAATAGGGCTAAGTGTATGCATTGTTTGGCTCATCGAGGGCCGAGGACAATCTGCATTTTTGAGGTACCTCCATTTATATAAAGCTGGAGTAAATATATTAACGGAGCCTATTATTTAAAAAGAAAGTCAAGAAGTAGTTAAAAACGGTAGAGAAATTATTGATTCCTCATACGAACTTCTACTTTTTGTCATAAAAACTGTCCGTGTTCTATTCCGTTTCTCAAATTAACTCTATGCCAAATTTTATTTATATGGAGTCAGTGGTTTGCGCTTCAAAAGGTAATCAACAGACAGACTGACACACTTTTTGCATGTATAGTATTGTTAGCTTTTTCCCACGATTTATTACGCGTGGCAATTTAAATTTGGAACTGCCCACGGGAACCGTAAATTTTTCCGGGATACAGAGTAGCCCAGGATACAACGATCTAATGGTCGAGAGGTTTATCAGGCTGAGCTCTCGGGATAAAGGGTTTGATTCCCGGGTCGGCCAGCAAGAGTTTTGAACTTTCGAATGTTTCAAACCCGAGCAAAGGGTTTGTGATCACCAGTCCGCAAATGGCAAGCGCGTTGATATGCCTGTACTCATCTTTGCTGCGGTAACTTGAATTCAATGATGGAGGCCTTTGCTCTGCAGTTTGATTATAGGCGGTTACTTTACTTTACTTTTTACAAAGTATTTCGAATCTCCATGCCAAATTTAATTCCGATTCGTACATTGTGGTGCGATTAAGTAAGAAACATACTCGTACATCCAAACATTCGCATCTAGAATATTCGTAAGATGTAATAAGTGTTAGTACGGATTTGGTCACCCATCACCTGACCTCGGAGAAAGGTTCGTGATGCATCTATGCCGCTCCAGCTACCATATACAGGCATTAATTAGTATAAATCTAATCTAGAACAAAAACTAAACGTATTAACTTGCAAACGTGAGCCAATTGAACCTCAACAGCCTTGTGCTTGATGCTCTTTCAAACTAGCTTTTAAATGCGTGTGTCTTCATGTTTTTCTATTTTATTTTCATGTATCCTATCTTTAAAAGTGATCCTACTGTTTTCTTAATTTTGTTTTCAATACATTTATTTTGTATTACTCTTTAAGTAAAAAGGAAAAATTTATCAAGTAAAAATGGTATGGTAAAAATTTGACGTCAATGCCAAGAATTTGTGGTAGAAAATGTGGACGTAACTAATTAAAACCCTCTATCATAATCATAAGGTTTTCCGTCACCATGAAATAACCATAGGACGAAGGTACTATCCGTCTATTGATTTTAAGAATATCACAAAACTATTACTTAAAAAAAGCTCAAATCATAGGATTTGTAATAGTACCACTTTTTTTATAATCTATTGACTTGCTCTCTCTACATACTTAACTCTACGGTTAAGAAGAAGCCTAAGATAGAGCGAGCTTACCCAGAAAGTACCAAAATAAACATTTTAATCTATGCATCTATGTCAACAATGCAATGTGCCCCGGTATTCAGCAAGATGAGCTGTCGACTGTACCTAAAGAAATGATTTGACCTTATTCATGACATACTCACAATAAGAGAGTTCTTAATTCAAATATCATTTTGCCAGTCGGTATTGAAGAAACAAAACAAATGGATCAAATCAATGATTGGTACAGACATAACACATCAGTTTACTATAGACATTTTTTGTCCTAATTAGGCACTCCTAGATTAATAGAGGCACACACTAGATTTATCGCAGAGGTCACGCAAGTGGTTATCACACTATATTATAAAAGTAATACAGGGTGTTATTTAGTCAAGTATATTTATTTTACACACAGTCAAATAATATGAAATTGCCGATTATTTTCCAACTTTTTATTTTGTTTATAGCTCTTAAGTATAGTCATATTATTGCGTAATTCTTTTTGTATTGTATCAAAAACTAAATAAAATAACTTTTGACTAAAAAAAAAATGCAATACTAGTGCTTATTACTTCAAAGGAAGTCGTTGAAAAGACCCCTTACAATGTGTCAGCTGACCTTCTTGCTTCAATTAAGTATATTTGTATTATATACTTTGATTTTCAGAAATTTAAATGCTATAATGCGTAGCTTTATAACCATCTAAGTTTCACCTTTAATTGCATCGAAAACGGTTCAGGCGTTTTTAAAAAAAACTAAAACTTTGTTAGCATGGAAAAATGACTTTTCTCGATTTCGTCCATACAAAACGGCAATTTCATACTTTAACTCCTAATATATAATAATGCACCATGTTGGTTTAAAGTTTACACTAAATTGCTCAGTAAAAAATAGTACAAAAGGCAGACCTAATTCTAAAAGCATTTTTTACAAGTCAACCATGGTACCAAGCAGAAACGATACAGGCGAAAAGTTGCAAAATTTTACTTAGAAACTGCGAAATGAAAATGTATTTTTTTAACCAAAATTGGTATAGATGCGACTGTGTGGGTTGGCCAAAAAAAATAGCACTAATTATGAATCTGCTATTCTGGTAAAACCCACCTGACAATTATGGCTTAGTTCTTTCTTTAGAAAAGTCTATATCCAGCAGAGACGAATAATGTTGGCGATGAACAAATTTGAATTGGTGTGATAGTCAACTTTTTTGGGAATCGAAAAAGTGTTTGCATTAGAAATATATTTTTGTAGGTGGGTCCTTACAAATTAAATATAGCTTAAAATCAGAACTGAACCAATTTTAAATGATGCTTTATCGAACGATAAAAAAATCGTAGTATCATTACGATACCATTATTCATTACTCAAATACTTCACTTATAAAAAAAAAATATTTTGTGATGTCCATTTTCGTCTATTTGGATTTGTTTAGTATACACTAAAAAAAAAAAAAAAATTCTTTATTTTTGAATAAAACGTATTACATGGGTTGGGAGTCTCCTTTTAAGTTTATGGGAAAAACGTGTATTAGGAGAAGCCCGCTCTTTCGTATACATTACAAAGTTAATAATAGGTAAAAATTATATAATTTTGGTTAAAGTAAAAAACCCTGTATAAACTCGAACCCTGTATACAACTTATAAGTGTTAAGAAATTGTGCTAGTTGAGAGGTCAAATATTTGAACGTTACTGTAACACTCGGCTATCAATTGCAGTAATTTAATACTAGTTCTTGAACGAAGCGCGTGGGAAGGATCAGTTTACGACAAGATTTATGTCTCTAATCATAAAATAGGAATTAACAATATAATTCATCTACCCATAATAAAATGATGTATGCAAAACTGTATTGTTGCGGCAAAATTACTTGACCGATTTGTAAGCAATGCTTCGCATTTTGGGTGCAACTTTCGTCTATAGGTTTTTCTTAATTCCCCTTTACAGGTACATAAGGTTCCCATAATGTTGATAAAATTGGAATATGGACTAAATTTGCAAGATTTTCAGGCAGAGGTTGTCAAATATATTATGTACCCTACCGCCCACTTTCAGAATTTTGTCACGTAGCCTCTTGTGTAAGCGACGAATAGATTTATTTTCTACGTTTATGATGTTTTGTTTTTGAAAATTCAATTTGATTTGTTGCTATGAATTAATAAATATCCATTTATTATTGCATTTTTTTAGAAAAAGCTTATTAATTATACCGATTTTGCATTCTACACTCTTTTATGAGAGTACGGAGGTAATATTGCCTACAGATTTCAATGAATGATAAATGTTAAGATATGAAATAATTAATCCCTCGATCGTGAGTTATTCCAGACACAATTGAAATTAATTGTTATCGCGGCACGCGCGTGCCTCCTGGGGGTTGAGGGATTAATAGTTAAAATAAGCTATGAATTATTTATTAGTTCTATTATTATAGAAGGTGGGAGAGTGAACCAGATAAATTTTATCTCCCGTCTGTGTCTACCTGCGTTTACCTCTAGTTTGAGAAGCAGTGTCCATAAGCAACCCAATGGGGGCTATCGCTAGTGAATTTGCCACTAGAGGCGCTAGTGTCGCGTGAGGTCCAATATCATTCACTTTGTACTGGTTTTAGCGGAATTTGTCGCATAAATTATAATTTCTTTAATTTACCTGCTGGAAAGTGATCTCCTTCGTAAAATATCGCAAATATGGATTATTTGGCGATTAATGTGAACGCTTTAAAAGCGGAATTAAGAAAAAGCTCAAAAATAGGCGGCCTCAAGAGCAACTATTTCAGAAGTTAGTTTGTTGATATCAAGATAGTTATTTATAAACAATATAACCTTAATTAGATTCAAGATATAACACTTTGTTTCGGCGCCAATCGCCTTTGACAGCTATACCTCCGGACCTCAGTCTACAGTGGCGCCAACTGGTGAGCAAAGAAACGGTAGTCCCCATTGGGCTATGATTACAAAAGTTTACACAGATACTAAACCGTGTATAGGCGCAGTGAATGGCGTGCAATATTTCGCTAGAGATGACTGGGCGTTGAAAAATGTGAAGGGAGAATGCATATTGTAATAAATGTAATAGTTCACTCAATAAAGTCGTTCGTGATTGTAAATAACGATTCTATACTTTACAAACATCTATCCAAAAAGGAAAGAGGTTCTTAAAATCGGTTTCAATGAATTTTTAAGTCTAAATTAGAAAACAGTATTCATGATTATAATCCTTATTACTATTATAGCATAATCGATTTTAATAAAAATTTCTACAAATATAAATGAGACTTGAACTAATGACATTTTGTATGGCACTGCAGGTTTCCGCTCATTTGATATAATGTGTGGTTCACGCAGGCAAAGCTGCCGGCGAAAAGCAAGTGTTAAAATTACGCACACGAATAGTTCCGTACCAAAAAGGCAAAAAAAAAACGGGTTAATTCTATGGGAACCCTTAAATATTAATTTTATTTTGTTTTTAGCTTTTGTTGTTATTGAGGTAACAGAATTATACATACTTTAAATGATATTTTAAGCAATTAAATTGCAATTTTAATATCAGTATTTAGCTGAATGGTTAAAGCGCCGCGCCCGGTATGCGAGGAGATGCGGGTTCGAGTCCCGCCTGAAACATAATTTTTCAAGTTTAAATACTGAGAATTATACATAATTTGTGGAAATTTCAATTATCTAGCTATCGCGGCTCTTGAGATACAGCCTGGTGACAGGCAGACGGATAGACGGACAGACAGACAGCGAAGTCTTAGTACCGTTTTTACCCTTTGGGTACGGAACTCTAAAAAGCTATGGTAATAAATTACCATAAATTCATCCGGCAACCACTATAGGTACCTATTTGGCATGTGATACAAAATCATACATAGATAGATAGCCCATAAAAATATTACAAAACTAAAAAGTTAGACAAAGAAACCAAAAAATATATCGATGCCCAAAAATTTATCCCGCTCGGTATTCTTCTTCAAATCTTCTATCAGTAAAAAAACAGTTTTATTTTTGAGGGCGCTTTTACACGTCCCAATATTTAAACCTACCACTGCTTCGGGACAAGTCTGGGCTAGTGTAGCATATGTGAGTGTATTAATAAATAAATAATATTCAGTACACCTAGGCGCCGCCATCAATTCGTTACCATCGTCACCATTGATAGTTACTGATTCTGACCCCTAACGGCTTAAGACCCAAGTTCACCAACATTTAAACAGCCGGTAAACAAAGAGTGACGATTAATTTGACACAATTCCCATACAAAATATGTCAAATAATATTTTAAACGCTGTTTAAACTTAAACGTCTGTTGGTGAACTCGGGCCTAAGTGTTATATTTTTAATTTTATCGATGCAAAGATAGTTTTCACGATGTAAAGAGTACCTAATTCTCATTAGAGTTTTTCATTTAAATTAAAATCAAGTCAATACAAACAACATTGGCTAATGAATAATGAAAGGATATTGCTGAACTCCCTGTACATAAACTTAAATCGTATGTTAAAGTTATTTTAATGAAAAAGGGCTATTACACTGTTAATAATTATTTAAATGATAGAAATGTATGGCATTAGGTTGTCCCAGCTCGTACTTGCTTAAACCTTGTAAAAATTACCTTACCTTGTAAAAATTTATTTAAAAAGAGGCTGACAATAGTGACCGAGTTTCTTGCGCTGCTTCTTCTCGGCACTAGCCCAGACTTGTCCCGAAGCAGTGGTAGGTTCAAATATTGGGACGTGTAAAAGCGCCTCCTGGGGCCTATTTGCAGAAATAAAACTGATTTTAACTGATTTTTAACTTAATTTTGTAACCAATATAAATACACTAGCTGTTTCCCGCGACGTCGTCCGCGTCAAGTTCTGATAATAAGAATTCGATTATTTTTGCATCATTTTTCACTGATGCTTCGCTCCTATTGGTCGCAGCGTGATGTTATATAGCCTAAAGCCTTCCTCAATAAATAGACTATCCAACACAAAAAGAATTTTTCAATTCGGAGCAGTACTTGCTGAGATTAGCGCGTTCAAACAAACAAACAAACAAACAAACTCTTCAGCTTTATTATATTATAAATACATTTTGTGTTTAAACATTCCATAGATTATATTATAATTACCTAGAACCTTCCATTTCAATTAAAATTACCAATTTATGATCACTCTCTAATCATTTAGATTAGCCCAAGAGGATAAATTAACTTACAGTAGAACTCCAATTATCCGAACTCCGACTATCCGAATCGCCGATTATCCGAATCACAAAAATTGTCCAAAAAAAGTCTAAGTGCGCTTACATTGACGGAGATGTTTAAAAAACAATGATTTTTATTTCTAAACTTGTACATAAGTACATTTTATTTATATTTAAAACATGTGAAAATTTCATGTTTCTTTCATTTAATTCAATAAAAAAATAGTGCAATATCAAAACGTAGCTTTTATTCTCTCCAATGGCAATTTTTTTCAAAAAAATCCGAATATTTGATTATCCGAATGGGTCCCAGTCCCCATTAATTCGGATAATTGGAGTTCTACGTAGTTAGTTAGTTAACGAAATTTAGAGAAGATTTAGATTTATAATATTTGAAACATTCTAAAATTTTAACAGCTACTGTAATTTGTAAATACATTTCCAAGTTAATTGTTTACTTTGATTGATATTTTAAAAAAATACTATTTTGTATATATTTATGACTTTACATGTAGTATATTATTTTTGGTACGGAACCATTTGTGCGCGAGTCCGACTCGCACTTTTTTTTATTTTTTTTATTAATATTTAAGACATGCCTCACCGGGCCACACTGAGCCATCTAGTCCCAAATTAAGGTACTATTAAGTACCCTGTCGTATGGGGTACTAGACAACCGATAAACTTACTTATATACTTTTTTTTTTTGTAAATACATACTTATAATACATAGAAAACACCCAGACCAGTACAAACAGACATGTTCATGCACACAAATGTTTGTACTGTGCGGGGATCGAACCCGCGACCCATGGCTCAGAAGCAGCGTTAACTACCGCTGATCCAAATGGTCGTCTGTGATTACTCCAATGGTATTTATGACTTTACATGTAGTATATTATTTTTGGTACGGAACCCTTCGTGCGCGAGTCCGACTCGCACTTGGCCGGTTTTATTTTAAATCCTGGTTGGAATATCTGCTAAAAGCGAACTCATTTTGTATTATTGATTAAGAAAAAAAAACGATCGGTGCGGTTGCAATCGCTCCACATCCATTATGTTAAGCTTACAGTAATTAGTGTTAATTGAAATCTTAACTAGATGCATCCTTGAGCCGTCCCTTCTATCGTAAAGCTATTCGCAGATAAATGACGTAAGAGTCACAATCTAGTGCAAAATAATACTGAATAAATATTTTTCTTTTGCTTGTGTCAACAAGGCATATTATCCTTTAATAATGTAATTATTGTATATTTGTAAAATTGTAAAATTATAATATTTTGTTGCTAAAAGAGTTGTAATTGGAGTAGTGGATTAGGTATCGTGCAAAAATCTTGGTTCCTGGGTCTGGCTGGGCAACGAAAGATTCTAATTTTTTTTTTAATCAATGCTCGGGTTTGGGATCACCAACTCGCATTTATCAAGCGTAGTGATCATGTCTATTCCCATCATTGCTGTGGGAACTTGAATTCAATGATGGAGGCCTTTGCCCTGTAGGATGATTATTGACAGTTACTTGTCTAAATAATTTAAATAATAAATGTGGGTGAAGTTACCGGACTCGGGCTTTGTCCACTTAAGCTACCGAAACACCGCGACTGGTATGTATAGGGATGCATGTTAGAGTCGCGCCTGAGACGAAATTTTGAAGCTTTAAATCTGAAAACAATTCACTTTGAATTTAAGTGTTTCTCTTTTTCCAGCTAATCTTTTCCTTCCAGTGCCAATAGGTACCAGAATTTAGCAATGTACAAATCAACCGTATATTGGTGCAGTCACGTTACTTTCTATTGCAATCAGATGTATTAGGGCGTGATCTTGTACGCCAAACTTGCCAATTCCGAGATGATCAAACCCGTTATAGTGGTAATATGGTTTGCGCAAGCGGTCAAGTTGCAAAATCCGTGACCTTTTTGAAGTTAGCCAAATATCCACTTATTAGGTTTGACAGACAAAGGTATACCTAGTGGATATCGTTGATAATTTCCCTGAAAGATAAACGCAAAATAACGATAGCATTATAATAGTTGTAGCTTGTACCAGTGGTGAAGATAATTAGATAAAACCAATCCAATCCATATTCAGGACACCAACGTGACTTGTCTTGTCTTTGACGACTGAGATATTGTCTCAGGATGAAAATTCTTAAGTCAGTTGAAATTTTATCATTATACTAGCTCTTCGGGCCTTTTTATTGCCACGCGGGTCGGCATGCGGGTGGCGCGTATTATTTGATAGATCACTCGTGCCCAGTATCATCTATCAATAAATATAGCCTGCAATGTAGGTGAAATGCCACCCGCATGCGGACCCACGTGACAATAAAATGGCTCTTCGCCCGCGGCTTTGCCCGCGTGAACTCCACGTCATATCGCGCGGTCGCGGTCGGAAACCTGTGCCTAGCGGTGGCGTATAGAAAGATAGATTATGTAGGCTTAATACATGTCATGTCTGTGAAACCATGGAAATACACATACAAAATTTCAACACAATCGGTCAAAGCCATTTGATCAAAGCTTTTATCTTTATAATATTAGTGTACATTATCTAGACATAGCCGATTCCTAATACTAGCGACGATTACAAACCCGATCCCATCTCACCCGATGTCATTTTTGCTAGTAGAAATAAAAAGTATGGGTACAGTTAAAACGAAAAATATAAAAATTTTAGGTATGAAAAAATGTTTCAATCATTGGGATTCATTATGATTGGGATGTTGTTGTAGTTAAGGGATTTTGTTTTAAAAATATTATTTTCATTATATAATTTTAAATGTCAATTGTTCTAAATTGATGGTAAAAATTTTGATGATTTAAAAAAATTATATCGTTTAAAGGTTTTTCATTTTGTCTGAACTTTTTATTATATCGGGTAGAGTTGGTATTTTTGTTAGGTAATTTTTAATCGGGTAGAGATGGGATCGGGTAGAGTTGGGACGAAGCCCTTAAACCCTTCCCATAAAAAGGAGGGAGACCCGTGCTCAGCAGTGGGCGAAATGGGTTGTTAATTGCTATGGATTTATTCAAGGCATTATTTATCCGCTGTAAGCCAGCGGAGTTTCACCGATGTTTTCGCTTAATTTCCATCATCTGGGATAAATATTTTTACAAATATATAATATTTCCATCTCGGTTAAGGTGCAACAGAATCACATGATGTTTAAAGATAGCAGACCTTTTTGTCCAATGAAATTCAAATTATTTGTAAGTACTACTAACTATTGGTTTTTTGAATAACCAGGAACAATGCACAGACAACAGCACGTCAACCTACCAGAAAACGTCAAATTTCTCAATTGATATTGATCTCTAGTTATTGGACTTAAAGTTGAAAATCAATTCTTTAACTTTTTGGGTAGGTTGACCTGCCGTTGCCGAGATGAAAGATATCAGTTTCAAACAATAAAAAACACCTCAATTAATGAACATTACCTGAAAAACGTTGAGTGATGGAGGTACCTATTTCATCGAATGATTACGTTGTCAATCGATTTGTTGTTAATATCGATTATTTCAAACTAGGATTTCAAACGAATTGTATTCGATGCTTTACAACACACTTGCACTGACCGCTCAACGATGCTTCAACAATTGTAACATGGTTATTTGATTATTTGCACAGATTCATACTTGTGCAACTCTATAATGGTTCTCGTACACTACACTGACAGGTTAAGTATCTTGTTTAATGACAGACAAGTTAACCGACCAGTCACCTCAGTTTTAATGGTTCAATACTGCAATACGAACGTAAAACATTGTCACATGGCAAAACTTTGAAAAAATATAATGTATGCACACACATAGATAAAAAGCTACGAATGAATTTGAAATAAGCCTACAAAATTTTAACGTAACGATTTATGTAAGTTTAAGAGTTATGTAAGTTTTTACAAAAAAGTTTAAAGAAAAACTCCTTAGCTGGGAAACTGTGCATATGGCTGTGATCACGGATGTCTAAGAGACTACCCACACTAGCGTCTTTTGAGCCTCGACTTCGTGGTAGCATCTAATCAGTGTTGACGCAACGCTTGCGCAGCGGCATTTACTTAAGAGGAAACACAAGGGCCGTTTTTTCGTACAAACGTAGTCCCCTGTTTCCTCCCTGGATAAAGCCAGTAGAGCAATAATTTTTATTAAAAAAATCTATGGCCACTATTAGCATGTTTTTATGTTTTCTGTTTTTTCATAAATTAATTAATAAAAAGGTATGAGCCCTCAAAAAGCGAAAAAATTCGCCGGATTTTCCGCTGTGTTCAAACATCCAGAAAACAAATTTGGCAAAATTTTAGAAAAAAAGGAGAACATACAAACACGGCCAAAGCCTTTTTTAAATTTTTATAGAAAAAAGTATTTAAATCGGTCTAGTTTTGGAAAAGTAATCGGGGACTACGAAACGTTGATTTGGTGTGTTTTTAGTAGGTATTTTCGGTCCAAGAAGCAGTTGTCTCTATCACACTCTGCGGTGAAGGCGTTTGGTACTGCGCGACAGCAAAAGATTTTACATATACTCGTACCTATTTTTCAATTCTCTCGCCCGTAGTGTTTCCTCTTAACGCTGATTGGACGCTGCCGTGACGCCGACGCTCGAAAGACGCCAGCCCTCAGCCGTCACATCGACCTGTTGTCACGGCTTTTTGACAGCTTTTTGTTTGGTAGCCATGCGGCGCTAGTGTCGATCAGCGTTAAAAGAGAATACCAATCGTGCCTTCATTGCTATTACAGCAGTTGTAACCAAACCTTTTATGACATTTGCACTAACAGAATCGTACTGCAGATTGAGTAGTCTATAATCATCTTTAGTAAGTTTTCTCTGACTTGAAGCATCATAACTTATAGACTGAGCAATTTTCGCTATAATGACGCCTGACTGGAGCTTGTAATACTATATTTATAATCTACTAGAGACCCGCCCCGCTTCGGACTAGTTTATGCAGTTATTTAACAAAATGTTATTCAATATTTTCATATTGATTTATTTCATCTTTTGGTAGTAATATAACACTTAGATACGTCAATTTACAATTAATATTTACACATATTTATTGTTACAATTAAATGTGAAGTTTAACCTTATTATTGCATTGAATGTCACAAAAATTAAAAATTAAAACAATAATATTGTTATCAGCAATCTAGGAGCATCGTCAATTTTAGAAATAATATAATTAAAAAATATTGTTTATTTTTTATTTTTTATATAAATAATGGGTTTGCTCTTGACTACATACTTAACTATACATTTAAGAAGAAGCCTAAGATGGAACGAGCTTACCCAAAGGTATTTTAATAATAATAATTTATTTAATAATAAATAATAATAATAAATATTTAAGACATGCCTCACTGGGCCACACAGAGCCATCTGGTCCCAAATTAAGGCACTATTAAGTACCCTGTCGTATGGGATACTAGACAACCGATAAACTTACATATATACTTTTTTTTTGTAATTACATTCTTGTAATACATAGAAAACACCCAGACCAGTACAAACATACATGTTTATGCACACAAATATTTGTACTGGGCGGGGATCGAACCCGCGACCCATGGCTCAGAAGCAGCGTTAACTACCGCTGATCCAAATGGTCGTCAATTGGTACCGTGTTATGTATCGTGGTTATTGGTTCTCCCACACACCAGCGGAACACAGAAAAACTGTTTGGCGCTGGACTCCGGCAGGAGGGTGGTAGCATCCAGGCGGCCTTTTACGAAGCCTACCACCGCAGAGGAATCTGTTAACCGACATCATTGGTTAGAAAGCCAAAGATTCCGTTTGCCCAGGGTGGACCACTAGGAGGTAGATCCCACCACCCCAAAATAATAAATTAGGATGAATCAATTTACTACTTGAAATACTTAATAGTCACAATTTTAGGTTGTTATATTTTATGTCTGATTTAACATGATTATAAAATTGAATAATAAAAGTTCAATAACATTATGAATGAGCAATCCAAAATATAGTCAATTTTAGAAAAATAATAATATTAGAATTAAAAAATGTCATCCGAAAGATCTTCATTTATACTATTATAACTTTTTAGAATAAGTATTGAATTATTGCATATTTTAACATGAAAAAGGATTAATAGTTAGACAGCGGACATTACGGACTTCCTTATAGATTAAACAACACCCCATTGGTCTAGTGGTTTAAGTGTCAGGTCGAGTACCGGGCCGAGATCTCGGGATCCAGGGTTCGATCGATTCGAGAGTCAGGAAACAAGAGTTTTGAGTTTTCGAACATTGCTTTGGTTTGTAATCACCAACCCGCATTGGCAAGGGTGGTGATTTTGCCTGTACCTATTTCTGATCTGATACCTTGAATACAATTATTATAGGCTGTTACTTGTAAATATTGTCAATAGTTTCCACAGCGATAGATTTCCATTTATATTTTCCATTATCGTAGGTTTTCATAAGAATCTCTAGCGTTTCTGAAAAAAAAAAACGCTGTCTTTTATCAAGGATAACGTTAGCTTCTAATGATGAAACAATTTTCCAAATTGTTCTAGTAGTTCTTGTGTCTATTCAATACTACAAACACACAATCAAATCTTTCCCCTATGCACCGTGCATTTTTAACCGTCTGACATCCGCGAGCGTTGCAACGTGTTACAAAATGAGTAGGTAGCTGAATATTTTTTTTTATTTTTTTAGATTATTTTTTAAAATTTAAATAACAATGCCAAGATGTTATACAGGGTGAAATTTTAACTACTTTCCGAATTTTAATATATCAATCTACGAGACAAAACACAAATGATGTATTTTTTCTTTTGGTATAGCCCAGTACAAAAACGTCAAGAGAAAGCACTTAGAAAAGTCCGCCAAAAATCGAAACATTTCTGATACGGCCGCGTAGCAATACTTTTTTAACGCGATTCGCATCTCATTTATTCATTACGATACTATTCATACGTTTTTGATTATCCCTTTTTACCTTATCAGGCCTAGGACCGTAAAAATTGAAAACTATATTGCGAAAAATATTTTCGGGTGAAAGCTTGATTTACAGTTTTTACTTATAATAATAATAATAATAATAAATGCTTTATTTATCTCAACACGTATACATAGTTTATATAGTTTATAGGTACGTACATCATTATATGTATAAATATTGTTAACATGAAGAGACAAATCGGTCTATGACTCAGAGTTTGCAGGAAACCCACAAACCCTGTTATTCTGCCATAGCCTTATTGTAATTTATATGATTCAAAGCACATTGCGCCAAAGTACAGAGTACATGAGACATATATTCTAGTTAAAGTTAATAATATCCTTGAGGTATAACTATTTGCAAATGTAAATGTAATCGGTTCGAGCCAGGGACTGCTCAAGCAGCAGCCAGTTACGGCATCTGTTGCGGAACGTCTGTAGTGAGAGATCGAGGGCTGAGCGAACCGGTGGTGGAAGATTATTCCATATCTTCGCGGCTGCATATTTGAAGCCGCCCCTGGAACCAACCAATCTCACTCTTGGAACCAATAGTTGATATCCTCTGTCTCTCAATGATTTACATTTAATAACTTTCGGGGTAATCTTAAGAAACAAATAGTTTGGAGATTTTAACTTTTGCAGAGAGTGCAAAATGCATGCATATTTCAATTTGGCTTGATTAGCCATAGAAAGAATGTTTTTATTTATTAGAACCGGTGTAATATGATGTCTTTTAGGGATGTTATAACAGAACCGCATGCATGCATTTTGCACCCTCTGGACGATCTTGGATGTTTTTTTAAATAAACAAGGAGTATAAACAATGTCACAGTATGCAAGGTGTGATAAAACTAAACTATTACACAATGTTATTCGTATTTCATTTTTTAAGTACGCTCTAAATTGATACAATTTTTTCAGCGCCCCAAAACATTTGCCCATTTTATTACGAACGTGGTGTTCAAACCGTAAGTTTTCATCCAACAGCAACCCGAGATTGCGCACACAGCCCTCGCCTGGGACCGTAGTATCACAAACCCTAATAATTGGCTTAGCATTTTTTATTTTTTGTACCTGGCTTTTCGTACCAAGCGTTATCGTTACACTTTTTTTAGGATTAAGGATAAGACTGTGCCTCAACGACCATTCAGTGATGGCATCTAGGTCCTCATTTAACTTGCCAGCAGCAGCATTAACTTCGTCATCAGACGGCAAGGTATGAACGTACAACTGGCTATCATCCGCATACAAATGCAGTTGCGAATGCTTCACCACGTCAATTATACTCGCTGTGTAAATTGAAAACAGTGTTGGGCCCAGTATTGACCCCTGAATTACGCCCCTATCCAAGGGCAGCTGCGCTGACATAGTCACCTTGCCATCAATAGCTGGGCACTGCACTCTCTGACATCGGCCCTGAAAATATGACCGAAACCAGGCACACGCCGCTGCACCGATGCCGCATGACGACAACCTAGTAAGCAGTGTTGGAATATCTACACAGTCGAATGCTCGGCTGAAATCAAGAAGCACCAAAATTGTACCTTTGCCCTGACTTGACGCCGTTAAAATGTCATCAGTGATATTTAGAAGAGCAGACGTAGTACTGTGTTTTTTTCTGAATCCAGATTGTATAGTAGGCAAAATATTATTGGTCTCTAGAAATGATGCAAGTTGATCTTTGACGCATTTTTCTACAACTTTTGATAATGCTGGGAGAATATTTATGGGTCTTAAATCAGAGTAGTTTTCAGGGTTGGAATTTTTAGGTATTGGAGTTACAACAGCACATTTCCAGGCATCTGGGAATTTTCCTTCGCTCAGGGATCCATTAACTATAGCAAGTATCGCATCCATAGAATAAGGTAGGGTGAGATACAGCATACGCATCGAGATTCCGTCACTGCCCCTGGAGCCAGATGAAGCCCCTGAAGATATTATTTTATGGACGGTCAACCCATTGACCTTTTCAAATCTTAATTCAGAGTCACCACGCCAATGTGATAGATCCTCCTGGGGCTTGCACGTGTTCTGGCTTTTAGGTAGACTACCAATGAAATATGCATTTAGTGCATCCGGGTCTGTAAAGTGACTAGACATCAAGGTATTATCCCCATCCGTCGGAGTCATAAGTGAGTTTATATGTCGCCACATAATTTTTGGTTTAGCTTTATTGTTATTAACAAACTTAGCAAAATAAGCTTTCTTTTCAGTGGCCAGTGCACGGTTATATAAGTTACGCAAATCGCGATAGTATTGTCGGCTCCCATCAGTTCTAATAGTTTTCCATCGGCGACACGCTTTGTCTCTCAGTGATCTCATATGTTTTAAAGTGTCTGTCATCCATGGCGTAGGGGGCCGCTTAAATGTACGAGTCTGTATAGGAGCAAACGTATCTATCAGGTCTAATACGAGGGAATTAAATAAGTCAACCATGTCATTAACATCACTGAGAGCCAAAACAAGTCCCCAAGGTGTAAATTTTGCGGCATTGTTGATGGCCTCGGCATTTTCTTCCAACGGTCTAAAGGTGACTAGGCGTGGTTTTGGTCTATTACACCTAATAGGAAATTTGGTTGATACAAGGCCGTGGTCACTGAGGTCATCGTTGTGGTGTACTTCGATCATCGACGGGCTTTGATTGGCCCTAGTAAAAATAACATCCAAGAGAGTACGAGAAGTTCGTGTAATACGTGTAGCCCTATCGACAATTTGATGTAAATTATAGCCCTCAATCAGCGCCCCGAAACAGTGCGGGGTCACAATGCTCCCATCTCCCGATAAGCAATTCACATTAAGGTCACCCAGAAGAAACAAGAGGTCATACTCAATCGAGTATTGTGCAAGCGAGTTGTGGAGACAATCAATGGCGACACCTATAGCAACCGAATCCGGTCTGTACACTATTCCAAGGGCGGCGGTTTGACAACCAAGCCTGATAGAAAACCACATCTGTTCGAGTTCCCCGGTTGGGTGATCCAGACGCTTAGCACGCAAGCCAGTTCTCAAGTAAGCCCCAACACCGCCACCACGGCCCCGACGAGGACTGTGCATCAGTTTATAGCCAGGTATAGTGTAAAAACTAATATTAGAGTCTGTTTTAAGCCATGTTTCAGTTAAGCACAAAATATCAAAATCAGCTGATAGTAAACTTTGAACTAATTCATCCCAACCCGTATTTAAAGACTGCACATTTAAAAGTCCTAACGATAAACATTTTTTTTTTGACTTACCCATTTTATAATTATTTGTTATGTCTTAGTATGATAACGTAAAGCTTATATTTATATTCTTATCTACTCACACCCAATCACTGCAACTTACGCAGACACTCATCACTTTTAATAGGTATAGGTGGCATGCCCTCGTCCTTCCGGACATACACCAAGCCCCTACGCACCCATACATATCTAAAACCCTTAGTTTTCCCCACTTGTCTGGCATCTCTAAAGAGTTTTTTGCATTCGGGTGATAAATGTTCAGATATATAGACGTTTTCGGTTCCGCCTTCGATGCCCAGATGACCAGAGTTAAGCCTATCCTTTGAAGTCTTATTAAATTTAGAAACAGCCTTTAGTAGATCCTCGCGGAGCCTCGGCGAAGAAAGTGTTATCAGTACACTTCGCGGCCTATTAGAAGATTGATCCATCTTTGCGATGCGGCGGCAGTTCTTAATATCTGAGTCAGCAAGTGGTATTTGGACTGTTTTACAGATTTTTTTAAATAAAAGAAGCAAGTTTTCATTTTTAGACTCCTTGATCCCTTGTATTTCCAGATTGTTGTCGCGGGAGATTTTTTCGATGGTAGATATTCGGTTATTCAGACTCTGTATCTCTTTCTGTAGTTCGATCGATTTGTTTTGGAGCTCATTAACTTCCTTCTCTTTCATCCCTAGCCGCATCTTCAGATCTGTTTGTTCTTCGGATAAGAAATCAGTTGTAGTAGTAAAGTCCGCTTTTAACTGGTCTATAATAGCACTTAATTTGCTCGTAATTATCGCCAAAAGGTCGTCCCTGAGAGCCGACCGCAAACCACAGACAATTGAGGACGAAGAGGACAGTTTTCTATCCAGCAGCTCACTAATATCGTCAATAGTGGCTGGTAGCGGGCCGTCCAAAACGCCGTCAAGATCGCTTACATTTTGTTTTTGAAGCAGAGAGGGTTTTGTCCGTACGGTTACGTTTTGCTGGTCCGAGCAGCTCGGTTCGCTGCTTCGTACTTCCAAATTCGCTTCTTGCAAGTACGCTTTACTTCATAAATGGGCTCTAAATACGATACCGAACGCCTATAAAAATTTTGGATAGTGTTTAAAATTTCACCCTGTATATAAAAACACGGTGTATAAAGTATGAAACTTACAAAGAACGTGTCCTTCTATTAGTAAAAGATTTTTCAAAATCTATTTAATAGATTCCGAGATCTCTGCAACCTCACAAACTCAGAAACTTTTCCTCTTTATAATGTTACAATAGATTGGTATTTGAGCGCGTAGTGTGAAGAAATATTCAGCTTTGGTAAGTAAACATAAAGGTGATGTGTTTTAAACAAGTCTGTTCTCTACTTTATAGGCTACGAAATTTCAAATCTAATTGAGACCTCGTATTTTCTAGCTGCATATAACTTTATTTGGGTTTTAACATTCCTTGTTAATTATTTTACTATTGCATCCATCTAATAAATAATAGTTAGCCACTTGAACATACCCGGTGCTATAGCAGCCAGTCGCAAAAGGACAATTGTAAGTCCTGGGTAAAATGAAGAGAGCTGACGAATTAAATCTATTGACTGTAAAAAAACTACTCCATAGATTTCAAGTTCGGCTAGTCTTTCAATTAAAAAAATATTAGAAAGATAACAGATTACAAACACATCCAGCACCAATTTTTTTAAATTTTACAATAATCAATAAAAGCATAGAAGACCTTTTTCATTGTTTTTACTATAACCATAGGAAAAGACTATAACATACGATTTCTGTTGGTGTAGGACAAGGTCAGCAATAGATTCTGGTAATTTGTTTAAAATGGGAATGCAATTTTTCACCTCACAGTCTGTAACATAGAGCGATTCGGGTCTCTAAAATTTTTTTTTAAGTAGACTCGTAACTTGTAACAGCCTATATTTATAAGCATTTTTGACTCAGTCTCTTAAATAATCATGGACACTTTAATCTAACTTGTCTAAAGATTGGAACTTTCCATTAATGACTCAGACGCACTTAGCATCCATACACTGCATCTTAGATTCCCAAAGAAGCGTGGGTCAAGGTGATTCTGGTATTAATGAGATGAATTGAAACCGACTGATGATACTTCATTTATTGTGTCAAAACATCTGGTCAAGTGTTTGAGATTTGATGATTCAGATTTCATTGAAATATGCAGGGTGCGGTTTGTATTGGAATTTTTATGTGAGAGTATGTTTGTCAGTGTAAGCAAATATGTAAATTTTTTAGTTCCACTTTTAGGTAGATATTTGATAGGTCGCACAATTTATTTAGATCTATTCCCTTCTAATACCAAAAATGAGTACCAGTGGTATTTGTTTTAATCGTTATTAATTTTCTATTCCGGACGAATACCATGAGTCCCAAAATACGATATGAAATTTTTAAAATTTGATATTTGTTTGGAATAGTAAATTAATTACAAAAAAACAAATCCTATTGGTATTCGTTTTTGGTATTAGAAAGGAATATATCTTTATTTTAATAGCATAGCTATAGATTGTGAGGAGTGCTTATTGTTTTCTAACCGATGAAAATAAATAGAAGGTTCTCATTTCGAATCATATTATAATAATATTATATATTTTATTAACCGATTCCGATGATTATGTTAATTTGATAATTGGGCTACTAACCATCCATAAAAATACCCTTAAAATACCTTCCAAAATTTTTTAAACAAATCATTTTCACAAATCAAATGGAATTTGAAAAAGTCTTTGTTTCCTTTTTTTTAAACAATATCTCCAACCAATAATACGTTATCGAGAAGAGTTGGCGACCTTCTTTGACTACCATCATGTGTGGTACTAGCTCTCAAAAAATTAAAAGATATTAAAAGGTTTTAAATATTTTTTTTTTAAGACATGCCACACTGGGCCACACATAGCCATCTAGTCCCAAATTAAGGTACTATTTAGTACCCTGTCGTATGGGGTACTAGACAACCGATAAACTTACTTATATACTTTTTTTTATGTAAATACATACTTATAATACATAGAAAACACCCAGACCAGTACAAACAGACATGTTCATGCACACAAATATTTGTACTGTGCGGGGATCGAACCCGCGACCCATGGCTCAGAAGCAGCGTTAACTACCGCTGATCCAAATGGTCGTCTTTATTATTTCTCACTCCAAAAGCACATGAGTAAAAATATTTATTCATGTGCCAACAGTCATTGAAATCAATCAGGTTGATCTAGCCACTTAAGATTCCCAGGAAATAATTATGCATGTAATAAATAATAGTAACAACTTACATTAATATAAATGCATTTGTATCACTTACCAGGATGTGTGTTTAAGATGAAAGAGATGTAACGTAGAAGCAACTTGGAATATCAACACAGTATGAAATTGCCGATTTGTACTGAAAATCAAAATTGTTTATTATTTAATTTTTAACAAATTTATTTAATCAAAATAGTTACCATTATTATCTATACATTGCTGCCATCTAATAGGAAGGTCATTTATGCCTTTGTGATAGAACTCTGAGGATCTGGACTACACAAACTGTGTGAAAGCATTTTGTACTGCTTCCTGGGAAGAAAACTTCTTGTCACGTAGATAATTGTCCAAATCACGAAAATAATGGTAGTCCGTTGGAGCAAGGTCAGGCGAATACGGAGGATGTCAAATGGTTTCTAATTGCAGTTCCTGAAGGGTCAAAACGGTTTCTCGTGCTGTATGAGGTCTCGCGTTGTCATGGAGCAATAATGTTGAAGATCGATTCATGAGTCGGGGCTGTTTTACTGCTAGTTTTGCCAACATTTTTCAGAGTTCGGCACAATAGACATCTGCCGTTATTGATTGACCAGATCGGAGAAAAGTATAGTGAATAACACCATGCTGAGACCACCAAACAGTTACCATTACCTTTTCATTGGTAAGTTTTGCTTTAGGACACTGTTGTGGCGTTTGACCTGGGGTCAGCCATTGCATTTTTCTTTTACGGTTATCATAAAGAATCCACTTTTCATCACATGTCACAATTCAATTTAATATTCCTTCATTTCTGTACCGATTCAACAAGGCAACACAAGTTTCAACACGCGTTTCTTTCTGCACATCAGTCAAATCATGAGGCACCCATCACCCATCATCACCCATTTTTCGTATTTTTTTATTTTATTGATTTGACGCAAATGAGTCAATATTGTGGGTAAGGTTACGTTAAACCATGCCGCTAATTCCTGAGTAGTTTGACTAGGATCGGCTTCCACCATCTCTCTTAATTCATCGTTAATCACCTGTGTGGGCGGTCTTCCTCGTGGCTCGTTTCCATCACGAAAGCGTTTAAACCAAAATCGCACGGTGCGTTCATTAGCAGATCCCTCTCCAAACGCAACATTGATACGAGTATTGCGGGCTGTTTCTGCCGCGTTACTTCCGCGTCGGAACTCGTATTCAAAAATCACTCGAATTTTCGCAGTATCCACCTTTCTTGTCTAAGTTAAATAACAAAAACAATTGAAAGTCGATATTCAAATGTTTCACATTTTTTAAAAGAAGAACATTATAGAAACCATGTGAAAGAAGTTTCATTCGAAAACCTCAAACCATGAAGATTCTATGTCAATTCAAAGAACCTATTACAATAAAACGGCAATTTCATATTTTAACCCCTAATATTCAGTAAGATATCCACTGTCCTGTTTTATTCCATTTCTTTTAGTATCGATAAAAAATTTTGTATGTTAAGTCAAAGTTATGAAGGAGATTATTTAACTCATAAAACTGCAACTATTAGTCATTGTATTGAAAAATATACCCAAGAAAAGTTGACCGAAAAAAATATACAATTTTTTAAAGCCATTATCTCGTAAATCAGGAAAAATATCGAAATAAATTATAATTCTTAAACCACAAAAACATACATGGGGCTTTAATCGATAGGTATGGTACTCTGCTATCAGCTCGCACTGGCTTGACACCTTAAAAGAAACACCATGTATACTAATTACATACTAATGTAGGTACTAATTAGGTACATGTATACAGAACTAATTCAGTATATACTACATGTAATTAGATCTGTATACTAAAACTACAACTACATCTTTCAATTTCGTTGTCGCAACTCAATAACGTTTTTTTCCCAATTATTTGACTTTGGTAGTCATTATAATAATTGACAACACTTTTAAAGTTTACTATTGTCAATTATTATAGACTTTACTATTTATTTGAATAGCGATTTGATTATCAGCTTTTTATAAAAACTTTTATTTTAAGAAAATCAAAAAGCCCTGAGTACGATGTTACAGTAAGATTAAGGTTTACATTACTTAGGCTATTCGAGAATACTCATTTAAAATTCGCAATACATACACATATTATACATAAACATGTGACACTGTAGATTGAGCTTTTCTTGCAGAGCTTAAATACAATATTATAATTATGGATTAGTGACAGTCTGATAGAGAGACCCAGACAAAAACAATTAAGTTTAATTACCTCGACAAACATGTATATGTAACGGGTATATATCGGATTGCCGAATTGTTTGTAGGTACTCCTAATTGTCAGTGGCACACAAACTTAGAGCTTAACATTTTTTCGCTCATTTTCACTTTTCCTAAACGCGTTTAGCCTATTTTTACTACGCCTTACTGTAAACTGCCGTATTAGAATTTGCCAAATACGACATTTAGTCGAATATATCCTTATACCTACCATTTACAGATCCAAACTTTTATTCGCAAAAAGTTAAAACTTATCAATATTTTGCTCGCAAATGGCTTTGCAATACAAAGAATCAAGCATGCATGCAAGCAAGCAAGCATGTAGCACAAGCATGCATGCAATCAGGCAAACATGCATGCAAACAAGCAATAAAGCATGCATCCAAACAATCAGACTTCCGTGACGGCTTCGGCGCTGCGGGGCTCCGGCGGTCCCACGCGTGCTAATCGTCGCAGATGGCTTACACTCAGCTCCTGCTCCTCAGTCCGCGGGCCTCCTCGCCCCTCTGCGCCTACGCGCTTTTGAATTACACTCTAGGGGGTAGGGCAGACAAGACTTCTTGGGGTCGGTGTGTGAGCGATTCGTTTTTTAACGTTTTCGGTTTAAAAAAAATTAGGGCTATCATTACCTAGCATTATGCCAAAAGAAAGATGCGAATATATTTTAGTGCATTCGATATTAGACATACTAAAATTAGGGTTTTAAATTTTTAGACCAAACTATGATAGTGCAAAAACAACTGTTAGGCTAGACAATAATTATACGTTACTAGCTGACCCGGTAAACGTTGTTTTGCCATAAAAATGATTAAATTACTAAAATGGCTATTAAAAAATACGGGTTAGTGATAAAAAGATAAACATTTATGGTTGTATGTATTTTTAATGCCACATTATAGAAAATTAAAAACAAAAAATTTTGTACAAAAATTAAAAAAAATATGTTAAGGGTGAACAACTCTTATCACTTAGAGGTATAAAAAAATCGATAGTAGCCGATTCTCAGACCTACTGAATATGCATATAAAATTTGGTAAAAATCAGTAAAGCCGTTTCGGAGGAGTAAGGTAACTAACATTGTGACACTAGAATTTTATATATAAGATAAGTTTAGGCCATTACGGTTCGGCCAAATGAAATTAGGACTTAGAATTTTAGGCGAACCGAAGGGCACCCATAACTTTCTATGCTTTTAACATGCACCAATGATGTACCATTCCAGTTACTCTGCCTTCAAAACCGCAACAGCTGACCTTACTTTTAACTTTGGCATCTGCAACTTTGATACATTTACGCATTGCATTCTCTGCAAGAACGTAATTCGATTAGTGATGTGGAGGAACAAAAATGATAGTATCATTTTCATCGATGCTAGTTTAAGTGATGAAGGAGTACTTCAAAGTTAAATAATGCAAAGTTTTTTCGTTTCTACAGAAACAAGACCTCGTTAAATTTTCATTTTGGGCTTTTCCAGTTAGAGTTATCAGTAAATACCTATATTAACTTTAATATTTTTACAAACATTTTAAAACCTCGCCTAATTCTGCATACATTTTTGTAAAACATTTAAGTAAGTAATAGGAATTATATAACTTTCATCTTCTCTACTCGTATTATAAATATAGTCTAACTACAATTACAACTATGTTATTTTAGTAAGTATTCAGCTTACTACAACCTTAAATGCATGAGTTCATTATATTTTGAATTAAATTAAGTTAACCTAAATGCATATAAACCTAACAAATTAAAAAAAAAAGTTATATTCATTTACTAATGCAAAGAAAGAAATCCGAAGAGATAGGAAATATAAAAGACGTTAATATTTTAATCGCCTATAAACTTGCACAATTACGACTTATTCTCGTGTTAAATAGGTGTTGAGACAAAATTAGTTTCAAATCTATCGACAGATTACGGCACTAGTGCAAATGTCATCAGATCAACGCCTGCGCATCGCAAGACGTAATGTAGATCGTATCACTGCCAATTGAAGATGAGTGCCCGCATAAAGTAAGATGTCTTGATCGGAGATAATTATGGCAACATGTGCTGTATTTGATCTTGAGTAACGCTTCAATGGATTTGATTAGAATTGAGTGTGAAATATTATATTTGGTTGGGCAATGGCACAGTAAATAATAGTGATACCGCGTGTTGGATTATATCATCAAGTTTTTTTTTTCAAATCAATACAATTCAAATAATTTATTGCGTTCTATAATGTTACAAGATTATTATAAAGTATATTATACAAATATCATTAGACCCTGTTTGGGCACAACAATACAATTAGTAGTAGACAGAGACAGTTCCCTAAATATCAAAGACCTTCTCAATCTATTTTATTCTTAACCTTCTTAATCTATTTTATTTGTTAAAAACTATTTTTTATGGTGTGCATTAAGGAGTAAGTACTATTATCACTTCTGCCTTACCTAGCAGTGAATTTATCTTTCAAAATAAATAATGCTCCAATACTATTCAAATACATATTATTAAAAACCAGGATGCCTTAAAAAAAGTGAAACTGAAGCTGAAGTATTACCTACGGGTAAAATAGGGTAAAACCCATAGCAGAAGGAAAATAAGGTTGACAGGCTACAAAAAATATAAAAAAACCTCATAACAATTCTGTTACGAGGTTTTTTGCGTTGCTCTAGCCACTATTCAGTGGCTAGAGCAACGCACACATAGTCACCGCTGACGGATACGATATCTCGGATCGTTTGGGACCAGTTGTATCGCAAGTGTCATCCGCTCGAAACACGCATCTGTGTCTTTTTTGTGCAAAAATAGGTTTTTAGTAACATAAATATATTTATCTATTTTTCTGTTTTATTCTCATCAGTAACTCAAAGAACTAGATACAAGTGCTAGTATCACGATAGTTTTATATACAGTGGGCAGCACATCAACCTACCCATAAATGTAAAATTTCCCCAAACGATTTTCAACTGTAACTAAAACTCTTAGAGATTAGTTTATGTTGAGACAAAGTGTTATTTTGTGGTAACTTGATCTGCTGTCCTGTGTACATGAGCCAAAGTTAACGACCCTACCCTAAGCTTGGCGCTTGCGCTAGAGTGTCCCTTAAGGCGGTGTAGTTCTAAGAGGCAGCGTTTTTGAGTTTATAAAACATATTTTAAAACTAAAAGATAGCGTTTTAAAGTCTGAAAATAAAAAGATTAGTTGAGAATCTATTCTAGTCACAGTCGCTAACGGTTACACGATTTGATTAACTTGGCTCGATAGAAAAAAATCACAAACCTGCCTCTCGTCGAAATGTTTTTTCAATATCACGACAGATTTTTTTTATTTTTAAAAATAATGGGCTTGGTCTTGACTACATACTTAACTATACGGTTAAGAAGAAGCCTAAGCTGGAGCGAGCTTACCCAGAGGAACTGGTTCTTTCACACACCAGCGGAACACAGAAAAACTGTTTGGCGCTGGACTCCGGCAGGAGGGTGGTAGCATCCAGGCGGCCTCTTACGAAGCCTACCACCGCAGAGGGATCTGTTAGCCGTCATCATTGGTTAGAAAACCAAAAATGCAGTTGCCCAGGGTGGACCACTAGGAGGTAGATCCCACCACCCCAAACTACGGGCATTTTAAGTAAATTTTTATGCATGTTTAAAGCTGTTAAATAATAAAGAAATAAATATAAATAAATATTTTTAAGACATGCCTCACTGGGCCACACTGAGCCATCTAGTCCCAAATTAAAGTACTATTAAGTACCCTGTCGTATGGGGTACTAGACAACCGATAAACTTACTTATATACTTTTTTTTTGTAAATATATACTTATAATACATAGCAAACACCCAGACCAGTACAAACAGAGATGTTCATGCACACAAATATTTGTACTGTGCGGGGATCGAACCCGCGACCCATGGCTCAGAAGCAGCTTTAACTACCGCTGATCCAAATGGTCGTCATTCTCGCTGAGTTTGAATTCGTTAAATGATATACTTAATTACTTAGTACTACAAAATACGTGAACGTGGCGGCTCGTCAGGCCCGTAGGTACTGTCGCGCATGGCGCTTAAGGTGCGCATAGGCGCTCCGTAATAGGCGATCGATGGATATCGATCCATAAATCACGAATTACGGGGCCTTAAGCCTAGGCTTGGCTTTATCCTAGGTGCGTATATACTTCACTTTCTATTCCTAGGTATGTCATCAGGAACTACATATTACGTGGGATTGACTTCTGAACCCATTTGTTCTGTGACATATGACAGTAATTCCTAAAATCAGATCTAAACAAAAATTAAAGTCTTCTTCACGTGCCGACTCCAAATCGGTAACTTATTTTTGTTATTTTTCTTTACGACGCATTTGTTACAATAAATGTTGCTGAGTGTGATGTTTTTATCTTTGTTATCTATGTGGTAGCCGCGGGAAGAAATTAATCTTATGACACTATAGGATTTATCTAGAATATTATAAATTATATTGTTATTTTAATTCTTGCCATATAATTATGCTCGTTTGTGACTAATCTATGGTATATTGAATTCTTGGAATTCTGCATAATTGTTTTGATATACGAGTACACTTTGCATGCATACTTTTCATATAATAATGCATCCTCTCGATTATTCATCCTTTATTATAATGAAATTAAAAGAGACGAACTGCAATAAATGAACGACATCGATACCCTAGACATAGATCAAATTCTGATTAATTTATTTCGGGCAAAAAAGATTAAGGAGATTACTACAAATAAAAACTTAGAGTAGGCGCTACTAAATCAATAATTAAATAAGCTAATTAAGTATATGTATATTTAATATCAGTATATAAACTTGAAAATTTTTGTTTCAGGCGGGATTCGAACCCGCATCTCCTCATATGCCGGGCGGGCGCTAAACCATTAAGCTACCGAGACACTGCGACTAAGCCCGAATTTTTCAAGCATATTCTTAACGCTGTAAGCCAGCGTTGCTTGCGAGGAGATGCGGGTTCGAGTCCCGCCTGAGACACAATTTTTCAAGTCTATATACTGATATTATAATTGCAATTTAATTGCTAAAATATCAAATAAAGTATAAGTATATATTTAGTTTATTTTATTATATATGCTACTAGGCATCTTACGCCGATAATACCGCGAATGATAGCTCTGCTAGAGCTATGTATCACCATCTAATTCGATTATTGTGCAAAAGAAGTGCCTCACAATAGGTTAAAGAGGATCCTCTGCCACCGTTTTCAGGATGCTGTTGTTACTCCCCCGCATCCTACCCGTAAGTAATGCCACTTTTTTCTGGATCACGACTTGGAAATTTTGGAGGCTAATAACGGGGGTTCGAGTAATAGTTTAAAATAGTTCTTTTAGCAATAATAGCTTGTATAAATTAAAATACACAGTTTCTTGAATATACATTTTAACTTCATTCGAGGAAGAAAATTGTAATGTAGCAATTTGTTTGCCTAAAAACAGTGTTCAAATGATTATAAAACCGTTATTATATTTTTATAAAAGTAATCTCTTGTATGTTGGAGGTACTAACCGAATACATTGATGAAACCCCGCTGGCTTAGGCTGATTTTAGAGTCATGCTAATCGTACGCTGATCATCAGCGCCGCCGAGCGCCGAAATGTATGGAAATCACTGTCAGCGCTGACCGCGTCGGCGCTCAAGTTCATACATTTTGACGGTCAGCGCCAATGATCAGCGTACGATCAGCGTGACTCTAAAATCAGCCTACAGCGTAAAGACTTGAGTGAATTCTCCGTTAAAACGTCTGGGTGGCTCAATGGTGGTGAAGTCGCCCGGTATATGAAGGTTCATCTTATCTCAGAAATGAAATATTTAAGGAATTGTATTTCCGGTTTGAGTACAAATTGCATTACCGTAAAACTACTAGACGCGGACAAAACCTTTCAAAGCAAAGTACAAAACTTATTAATTAGAAAGAGCTACTATAAGGCAGACGAATTTTGCAGACAAATTATAATAACTTTGTATTTCTATGTTATATTCTTACATTGCTGTACCCTAATGGGTTTGTACTTGCTCTGTATATGTACATATGATAGTTCTAAGTATATTTTTGCCATAAATAAACAATAATAATAATGAATAATGAAAACATATAATTTTTTTTCATTTATTTAAAACCTGTATTACATATAGTTAGTTTTACATATATACATAAAAATAAATATTCCTCAATCAAATTTAGTATAGCTAAATTTATTTAAACGCAAGTCAGAAGAAGGTTAATGTGTGTTGCATTATGAGATTCTAATTGCATTAGAGCGCACGGTAGTGTCAAGAATGATTGTTAGATGTTGTTCTTAAAATAAGTAATATGGAATTCAAAATAATTTATTCTTATTCATAGAATAGTACTTGTAAACTGCTACTAATTCTGGACGTAACAAACAATTTATAAGAATATTTATAATTATTGAATTATCAAATCTCTTACAGTTAAATGGAGCTTTTTGTGTTTTTAACTCTCAGTTATTGAATGAAACTTACAGAACGTAAAAAATATTTTTTTTAAAGAATTTCGAAGAACAAGATATGTATGTGCTAATTAAGTAGATTTTTGAATAGCTATCGCTATTATTTTGGAGGTGAGAAGAGAGGAAACGTCAACGTAAGTTTTTAATTTCTATCATTTTTGTTTATTAATTTTAACTTTGTCGTGCCACCCACATAATATTCGTTCAGGCTCTTAGTCGACTGGTAAAGTGTGCCATATGCATGAAGTCAACCTTTTTTACGTTATTTATATTTGGTCAATGAAGTTTAAATAAACAAATAAATACACACAGACTTGGCTGCCTTTTTACCTCAACATTTTCTAGGATTAATCCTTGTCTCGCCAGTCACGACTGCCTAGTGTTTGACATAAAGTAGTTCGTTCCTGACAGGGATTGCTTCTCGAATAGCTGACTAATAGTGCTACATTTATTACGCACTGTGTTTGTTTATAGACTTTGTGTGAATCAAATGTCCTTACTTTATTGTGTACTTCTGTGTATACATAGTTTGTTGTGATCTGTGATCCGTAATTGGCTGTAAGTACGATCTGTATAAGTGTTTTGTATTAGTTTTTTTAAGAGCTGTGGATTTTGTTGGAATATAAAATAAATAAAAATAAATAAAATAAAATAAATAAATAAGCCACAGTGAATTACTAGCCAAGGATCGCCTGCAAAATGTGGCTGCTATAGCGAAATCTTCCTTTGGAGATACTCATGTCCAGCAATTGTATGAAACGTAATTTTTTTAATGAAACAAATTGAGGTTTTGTGGACACTAAACTTTTTTCGCAAAGTTGTTGCTAGATGGCGCTGCATCAGTCATCATCATCATCATCATTATCTCATCCAAACGACACCTACTGTTGGACGTAAGTCTCCCCTAAGGATCTCCAGAACGATTGGTCCTGCCCCATCCGCATTCAACGCCCGCGATCTTCGCCAGATCATCGGTCCACCTGGTGGGGGCCTACCCACAGATCGTCGTCTGGTGCGCGGATACGCTGCATTAGTGCAATACAAATTCTATTTACGCGTCCACTGAGTTTGGCACTTAGGGCGATTGCTTTTGTATTTATTTGTCAATTAGTTTATAAGTCTAGTATTTTCGTTAGCAGCCATTATGCTTCTGGGTAAGCTCGCTCCATCTTAGGCTTCTTCTTAACCCTAGAGTTAAGTATGCAGTCAAGAGCAAGCCCACTGATTATTAAAAAAATATACAACGTGTTCCTTTTGATATCCCATAACTCTAGGGTATTAAACAGACCATGGTAAAGAATCAAATTGCATATGAATTATTTTTCAATTATTTTTGTCCTGTTTAATTTTTTTATACAAAATAATTCTAAAAGGTCACGACTGTTTATGTAAAACAGCCTTACCTTGTTATGAATGAACTTTTGAATGAAAACGATTAACTCGTACCTACTTATTAATGAAACACTTACACGCGTCAATGTTTTTTACAAGTTACGCTCTCCAGCTACTTTACTACAACAATTTAGTGTAAGTTTGCCAACGTCTCGCAAAACTAAGGATCCGCCATACTGGTTACATTTTTTTCACAAATTTAACTCAAATTGATGTTATATTCGAAACTATTGATTTTTGAGCCACATGTTCTAGGGCGTTTTATATTAGAATAGAATAGAATAGAATATAATATTTTTATTGCCGAATCATAACTTAATCTATTACAATTTACCTGTGATTCCTACACTAGGCCAGGCCTGGTTCATAAGAATCACATTGAATTTACTCACAAAAAATGTACCTAGTAATTTTTAATTTAGATCATGTTTCTAACATTATCATTAATTTCATACTATTATATATATGATTTACATAAAAACTAATAATTAGTAAGGCACGTCCTAAAAAAAAAAATTTTTTTTTTAATATGTGCGTGTGAATGTGTGTGTGTGCGTGTATTTGCGATTATGAGTGTTTTATGTATGTACCTGCGCGTGTGCATGAGGGTGAGAGTGGGTGGAAATGTCTAAACAGTAACTTTGAGAACATCTTCAGTCTCCTCATAACTCCAAGTCAGCAGAAAGTTTTGGACATGCCTCCTGGCTTCATATAGTTGGACGTACTTTAAATTACATAAGCCAATGAACTTATTATAAATGCGAGGAAAAAGAAATGCTTTGAATCTGTGAGTTTTTTTTTTTTTTTTGTATAAGAGTTTGGAGTATTTTTACCTATAGAACATAACCTTAGAGTTATGCGATATCAAAAGGAACACGTTGGATATGTTTGGTAGTCCCGGTACACGAGTATGACAAAAACAAAAATATCACCATCAAGACCAAGATGTTAGTCTTTCAGGCTTCCGTCTTAAGGATGGGGATTGCATGCACAGCGGTAGCTACCTTTCGGGCATCTATCCTTGGCACACGGAGTTCCCTTTCAGAAGCCTGCGAACGTCCTAAAAGACTTCTTGCTTCTGAAAGGAGTTGGGACGGTTGGACTAACCACCCCGATCCCCCCTACGCATTATAGGCCAAGTGGAGCCTAAATGCGGAACAGAGAGCCCGTTACCAATACCAATACCGATTCGTCTTAAGCCTTTAACTACTCGTACCAAAGTACTACACACATCAAAACTTTATTGTTTGAAGGTCACCGGTGACCCCCATGGCACTCATGGAGTATACGAAGCCAATACCTCGACATCGTACGCAAACTCGAACGTCGTGTCAACTCTATCTATGTGCCTTTCGGATTGGATATAACACTTATATCATCTGATAAAGGTTTGTAATTCCATCAATAAGTAGTTTTGCTTCTTTCCATCTATATCCGTTTAAAATAATTTTGCCTATCAAAACCCTTGACTTAGTAAAACATGCCCACGAAATGTCAAATTTTCACAACATTAAGCTTGTACAGCTTATTTTAGTAACATGTTTTGTTATGGCATGAAATTAGATTCCAAAGGTCAAAGGTTCGAGTCCCGCTCGAGGCGAATCGATGAAATTTGTTACTTATTTAGCGTTAAGTTTCGGCAGTCGTGATGGTATGCCGCTTGCATCTCAAGGTGAGGAAATGAGTGCAATATAGTTTCAAAAATGGATCAAATGTCAAGTATTCAATATTGGTAGTACGTATTGTTACGTATTCTTACTCATCATTAATGAAATTATTATTTTTTGGGTTTTGTTGTAAAAATAAATAAATACTTTTTGATGAAAACCAAAGAAAACCTAGTCAAATCTCACCGTCCAGCAAATATGGGAAAGGCTACTTGTCCAAGTTTAAAATAATCTATGATTAAATTCTGGACAGTATCAAAACTCTTAATCATAATATGCATAAAAGTAAATTATTTCACGAGTTAAATAAACCTCATTTTTATATCATTAAGGATTTTTTAGAGAAAGTCATAACATAGAAGTACTTTACTATAAAATGTTCAATGCCTATTTAAAGACTAATATTTGTGATTAAGATTTTAACCCACGAAGAACGTAGACGAAATGAGGAGTTGGTTAATCATCTTTGATAGCCCTATCCTGAACAAACCTCCTCAAAGGCGGATTTTGCCTATTTGCTACTCGTCACTGTTGTGTATAAGGCAGAGAAATGATAGTCCTGTCTATCAACTCGTGCAACACAGTAGGCTGAGAAGGATTGGTGGTATTCTATTGAAGGTCACCTCACAACACAGTATTAACTACCTCACATTTTAGGGCATTGAATAAAAAACTGTTTCATTTATTTATTATTGTATGGTAAGGCCAAAAATCTTCGCCACGCATACTGGCGTCTTTTTTTAAATATGAACATTACATTTTAGTACATAATTAAGAGTCAGTGCGAATCAAACGAATGACTAATTATCATGCTATGACTCGAATTTAATTTATTGTAATTTATCCTTTGTTTCAGGTTAATCAATCCAATACAAATGACATTTGCTAATCAATTAATATTATTACATCTCGTGTATTAACATTCCATAGATTTATAGGTATTATACATAATTACCTAGAACCGTTAATTTTAATTAAAGTGATAAATTTATGAGTGCGCTATACCTCGGCTTTTAGATTGCACTCGAGTTGAAAATTATTTACTAAGTTATATATTATAATTACGAGTAATAACCTATTCAATATGGTCGGCACATCATAGCACATAGGTTTCGTAAGAGGCGACTAAAAAGTATTAACCGCCCGAAAAAGACGGCCAGCAGCATTTTCTCTCCTCCTTTGGGAGACTACGTCGAGTCTTCTCATCGTCGACCCCACAACGCCTAAAGACGAAAGTCTTCAATCAGTGCGTCCTACCCGTCATGACATACGGAGCCGAAACGTGGACACTGACGGTACGGCTAGTCCACAAGTTCAAAGTCGCTCAGCGGGCTATGGAAAGAGCTATGCTCGGAGTTTCTCTTAGGGATAAAATCAGAAATGAGGTGATCCGGCAGAGTACTAAAGTCCGACAAGCCCAACGGATTAGCAAGCTGAAGTGGCAATAGGCTGGCCATATAAGCCGTAGAACCGACAACCACTGGGATAAACGAGTTCTTGAGTAGAGACCGCGTCTCGGCAAACGTAATGTAAGACGCAGGTGGAGTGATGATTTTCGCAAAATGGCTGGCAGGAGCTGGATGCGAGAAGCCGAGGATCAACCTAAGTGGCGTGCAACTGGAGACGCCTATATCCAGCAGTGGACTGCGATAGGCTGATGATGATGATGATGATAATTATGGGTCAAACGCGATTGTCAACCTGCCTGCCAAGCGTGGGAATAGAAATGTCATCCTATTGGTAAGACCCATGCCCAGCTGTGTACTATAGTGGTGGTGAAGATATTACTAGCTAAATCAGGAGTCAGTCAGTAAAGTAACAGCTTATCATCCCACAGCAGGGCAAAGACTCCATCATTGAACTGAAGTTACCACTGCAATGATGGGTAGGTACAGGCATACTCGTAATCACCACAATTGTTAAAAGTGGGTTCGTGATCACAAACCCGAGCCAACCACATACTGTTGAACATTCTAAAACCAAATTACCATACTTTGACGTCTCGTCGAAAGAAGTATATTAGTATTATGGGGTTGGTCTCCAATTACAGAGTTTACAGAGCCTATATAGAATCAAAATGTATAGGGTATTTTCCTTGTCTTTGTAAACTCCTTTATGACATCTGGCAAATAATATCGTCTTTTACATATGTGAAAAGTATACACTATACGTTACTCAATAAAAAAACTCAGAAAGGACTTCACTGTACTGAACTATTTTTTCATTTAACCACAAATTTTTACGGAACCCTTGTGGCAACCAACTGTCTCACATTTATCCGTTTTCTTTTAATTTACTCTTAATTTTTATTTTAAATACACGAACGACGCAAAAAACACAATGGGAGCCGAAGAGTGAATCTCTCACGTCCATTGCAAATTGAAACCTATTACTCCACAGTGTAATAAGTTCATATTCAGAATCAATTATTGTCATTACATTTGGGCAATGGCTACTTACAAATAACCACTTAGGCGGTGAATAAAAATATTTCTTAACCCATCATTCTCACGTTACGATTGCTGATACGGAGGAGTTTTGCGTTGAGCATTAGTTTGAGATCTTTTGATTATTATCATTACTAGCAAGGATATAATATTAAAACGAAGCAGATATGTTCGCATGCTTCGCATAGCGCGCGCGTTGTGAAGATTCAAATACGTTCTAATTAGGCCGTTTTGTACATAGTCTGCGTCGAGCGAAATCAAGAGCGGCAATCATAAAAAAATATATCTATCTCTTTCATTTGCATGCTATTTCGTATCTCTTGTTCTGCTTATCAGTAAAATCCCGGTTTTTTATCTTCGTACTCCTTTGGTCCTTATATGATTCGGCACCACACGACGCTCGGCCATCTTAAAATGTTGATTAATTGGTAACTACATCTTTTGATAATGATAACTACATTTTTGATAATGATTAATAGTTAGTAATAAATACAAAACTTCTAACAAAGCATCATAATAACATCTTACAAATAAATAAAACCTATGATGACACCTAGAATCTTCCAACGAATTTACACAATTTAGCTACCTGTTTCAGAATGTGATATTTAATGCAATTTTCAGATATAATAATAATATGCGCAATAGAACATGAGACCGTGTGTTTCCACGCGATCCACCATAATTATCGACAACAATAACATAATTCAAAGCAACATACAGAGTGTTCTGCGCATGGACGGATTGTTTTTTGAGGGTACTAAAAATTTTAAATGTGTAATCGTCGATGAGGATTTAAGCTGGAAGTCACACATAGATAATCTTTGCAAAAGAATAAATAATTTCGTTTACGCTCTTAGTAAAATCAGACAAAGCACTAACAAACAAACCGTGCTAACGACTTACCACGCATATGTAGCTTCATTATTACGCTACGGGCTCATAATATGGGGGAACAGTACCGACTGCAAGTGTGTGTGTGAACTTTTTGTTGCCTAACCCGGGATTCGAACCTGGGACTCCAAGATCTCTGCCCGGTTAAACCACTAGACCGACGGGGCGTCAAAAAACTTGCCGGATTATAATATTTAAAAAAAATACGGTGTTTGTAACGTTCATCCTGTATATTACTCGAAGTTGTTTCTTAACGTGATTTACTGCAAGTGTGCATCAGTTTTTGACAACTGAGTGAAGTAATTCATTTATGCGATATGACTTTTTTTTAGTATTATAAGCGAACTAGTTGTTCCCCGCGACTTCGTCCGCGTCAATTTCTGTTATTGTAAACGCTATTATTTTTGCAACATTTTTCACTGATACTTAGCTCCTATTGGTCACAGAGCGTGATGTTATATAGCCTAAAGCCTTTCTCGATAAATGGACTATCCAACACAAAAAAAAAATTTTAAATCGAACCAGTACTTCCAGAGATTAGCGCGTTCAAACAAACAAACAAACAGTATTTTTATCGCCCTTTAGAAGATCAAAAAACAAAAAATACTTATTTCAATTTGGATATGAAATGCCGTATGAAAGTATTGTGGACGCCCTTTAGTAGGTATACCTAAAGATTTATACACAAAAAAAGTTCAAAGCCAATATTAGATGTTGTTGTGAACCACTAATTAAAATGTCAAAAATCGAAAAGTTATTTTAACTTTGTAAATTAATAGGGGTTAAAGTATGAAATTGCCGATTATTTTCCCACTTTTTAATTTGTTTATAGCTCTTAAGTATAGTCATATTATTGCGTAATTTTTTTTGTATTGTATCAAAAACTAAATAAAGTAACTTTTGACAAAAAAAAAAATGCAATACTAGTGCCTATTACTTCAAAGGAAGTCGGTGAAAAGACCCCTTACAATGTGTCAGCTGACCTTCTTGCTTCAATTAAGTATATTTGTATTATATACTTTGATTTTCAGAAATTTAAATACTATAATGCGTAGCTTTATAACCATCTAACTTTCACCTTTAATTGCATCGAAAACGGTTCAGGGGTTTTTAATAAAACTAAAAAATTGTTAGTATGGAAAAATGACTTTTTTCGATTTCGTCCATACAAAACGGCAATTTCATACTTTAACCCCTAATATTTAATAAATCAAATCAAATGAAATCATTTATTTTTGATACACTGGTAAAATAGTTCCTACAAAAAATATGACGACAGCGCAATTACTATTCCTTAGTTAATAATTTTAAAATAAATATTAAAGGTTACATTTCGTAGTTATAGAAGTGTTGTTCTATTTCCGAAATATACCAAATAAAAATTAAGAAATTAGCAACACTGTAAACCAATTTTTTGCAATGAAATAAACTCAAGGTTTACACATAATTTACTAAAAACAATTTGTCAGTTTATCTCATCTTGTCTATTTATGTGAGTTATTGCGTATTTACCGCACCACAATCTAATCTTGTACAGAAGGCTCAAGAATAGAGCATTAGATTACAATATGGATCAGCGGTAGTAAACGCTGCTTCTAAGCCATGGGTCGCGGGTTCTATCCCCGCACAGTAAAAATATTATATATATTTATACGGGGCGTTAAAGTTGTTTAAATAGTCCTAAATTATTTTGAACTAATTAAATAGCAACAGAGCTGAAATAAAATTATAAAGGCTCTAGTGCAATCTCTGGCTATAAATTGATGATGTTAAATATTAATAATTACGACGTATATGCAGGTACGATATTAACAATCATAATAAATCTCATTTCTTATGTGAATATCTCTCATATGATTATTAACAATAGAACTAAAATTATTTAACAGCAAGTAGGTAGAGTATATATGCAAGAAAAACAAAATGTGTTAAATTTACTTTGCCTAATGTAAGGTTGTCCGCCACAAATGTTATAGTAAAAGATGAGCCATTAGACACAGTAGACTCCTCTACCTTTTTAGGTATAACTGTAGAGCTCTATAATAATATGATAAAAAGAGGTTACGTACATATTGATCTCCAGCGCATCAGGGTGGATGATCAGTCGCCACTTGTGCAGTGCTCCACATGTCTGGGATACGGCCACGGACGCAGATTCTGCAGGGAGACTACTCCCAAATGTAGTCATTGTGGTGGCCCCCACATGCGGCAGGACTGCACCGACTTCCTGGCCGGAGACAGCCCTCGATGCTGCAATTGTACGGCAGCCAAGTTGGAGCAAGTAGAGCACAACGCTTTCAGCGCAGAATGCACAGTGCGCAAGAAATGGGACGCATTGGCGCGAGCCAAGGTAGCGTACCAGTGCTGAGGTGGTCCAAATAGATTCAGGGGCAGGCGGCCCCGCCAGACGAAATGTAGTCGCCCAAGCAAACTTGCAGCGCAAACAGTTAGCGACAGAGGAACTAATGATAGAGTCCGCTAACCACAAATTCGCAATAGCACTTGTCCAGGAACCCTACGTGGGAGGGGTTAAGAGGATGAAGGACTACCGTGGGGCGAGAATCTACCAGAACGCTGCCATAAGAGATGGGACCGTAAAGGCGGCGGTAGTTGTCTTTGACAACGACATCGACGTCATACCTTGCCCGAAACTCACTCGCAACAATATTGTTGCAGTGAGGATCCGAACCAGCGCCTGGGAAATCGCGGCGGTGTCCTTCTACTTTGAGCCGGACCAACCATTAGGGCCATACCTGGACCGGCTTAGAAACATCTGCGAAGAACTTGGGCCGACCAGAATACTAATTGGCGGAGACTGCAACGCCAAGAGCACCTGGTGGGGCAGCACCATAGAAGACCCCAGGGGAGTTGAAATGTCCGGGACCCTGGAAGAGTCTGGATTGCAGGTATTGAACATCGGAGATACGCCCACTTTTGAAACCACGAGGGGTAATAGGGCTATCTCAAGCCGCGTTGACATAACGGCATGTACCGACGACCTCATGGGACTAGTGCAAGACTGGAGGGTAGACCGGTCCATCACAAGCTCAGACCATAATACCATACTCTTCAAACTCAACCTGACGAGAAGCAAGGGCTTCAAAGTTCACCGTACTACTAGACTTTACAACACGAAGAAGGCAGATTGGGAACGATTCTTCGAAATACTTAACCAGCAAAAAGCCGAGCACGACATCAGCCAGGCCACTATCGAGGAAATAAGTAGTAAGGAGAACCTGGAGAGTATGGTAACTAAATTAACCGAAGCAATATCCGAGGCATGTAGAGGCAGTATGCCCATGAAGAAGAGATCTGAGACAATCACAGTCCCATGGTGGAGCGCAGAGCTAGCCTCCAAGAAGAAAACTATGGTCACGTACAGAAGGCGAATCCATAGTGCCGCGCCACATAGAAAAGCAAAGGTCGTCGAAGAATACCTGAATAAGAAAGAAGACTATGAGTGCCACGCCAAGAAAGCCCGAACTGAGAGCTGGAAAGAGTTCTGCGGGAGGCAGACCAGAGAAGGAGTGTGGGAGGGAATCTACAGAATTATCAACAGGACCGCCAGGAGAGAAGAAGATACGACCCTAAAAACCAATGATGGTAAACACCTCAACCCCCAAGAATTGGCAAACCTACTTGCAAACACCTTCTACCCTGAAGACCTCGTAGGTACGGACAACTCAGACCATCGCCGGGTCAGACAAACGGCAGAGCATGTAAACGCCGTGAAATGTGGTGATCCACATGACCCACCGTTTACAATGCTGGAGCTAAAGACCGCGACAGGGAGTTTTAACCCAAAGAAGGCCCCGGGAGTGGATGGCTTCACCGCAGATATCTGCAGCCGAGCTATACTCCAGGATCCGGACGCTCTCCTTGCCCTCTACAACAAGTGCGTACAGATAGCGCACTTCCCGGACATCTGGAAGGAAGCCACAGTGGTGGTATTGAGAAAACCGGGCAAGGACGACTACATGAACCCCAAGGCTTATAGGCCGATAGGTCTCCTGCCGGTTTTGGGGAAGATCCTGGAGAAGATGCTAGTAGCACGGATGAAATGGCACCTAGTACCGAGGATTAGTACTCGCCAGTTCGGGTTCATGCCCCAGAAGAGCACCGAGGACGCCCTCTATTGCCTAATGAACCATATCAAAGGCAAAATCAAGCTGAAAAAGCTAGTCTGCCTAGTCTCATTGGACATAGAGGGGGCCTTCGACAGCGCATGGTGGCCAGCAATCAGAGTCCGACTGGCTGAGGAAAAGTGTCCGGTAAACTTAAGGAGGCTACTAGATAGCTACCTGAGCTGCAGACGAGTTACCGTGAGGTTTGCCGGGGAAGAAAGCACGCGGAACACCACGAAAGGTTGCGTGCAGGGGTCGATTGGCGGTCCCCTTCTCTGGAATCTGCTCCTAAACCCACTATTGACTGGACTCGAGGATGGGGGACATTATGTCCAAGCATTTGCCGACGACGTGACGTTGGTATTCGATGGAGATACTGCGAGCGACATCCAGCGACGAGCAAACGCTGGTCTTGATTATGTCCAGCGATGGGGAGTCAGCAACAAGCTACGCTTTGCACCACACAAGACCTTTGCGATGCTTTTGACTAAGAAGCTGAAATACGACACCCCTCGGCTGAGCATGGGAGGGATCGGCATCGCGATGTCAAAGGAGATCAAGATCTTGGGACTTACTGTCGACAAAAACCTGACATTTAACACCCATATTGCGACCCAATGTAAGAAAGCCATAGCAATTTATAAACAGGTTTCCAGGGCAGCCAAAGTCACATGGGGCCTCGAACCAGACATCATTAGGTCCATCTATAACGCCGCAGTTGAACCAGTTATACTGTACGCAGCATCAGCATGGGCACCAGCTGCAAATAAGGTAGGGGTTCAGAAGCAGCTGAATACAGTGCAGAGAGGATTCGCCCAAAAGCTCTGCAAATCGTACCGCACGGTCTCCCTCCACGCCGCCCTGCTGCTGTCGGGGATACTGCCTCTCGACCTCAGAGTACAGGAGGCAGCCGCCCTGTACGAGGCCAAGAGAGGGTCATTTCCGGCGCTGCTGTGCGACAGGGATATAGAGCGTGTGGTGGGATTTGCGGAATCGCCGCATCCGGCATCGCATATGGACCTGGAGTTCATAGGCCTGGTAGACCAAAACCTTGTTGACAGGCACAATGTGCAAGGGGTGCGGATCTTCACCGACGGCAGCAAGCTAGAGGGAAAGGTCGGAGCATCACTTTCCATATGGAAAGGTGATGCCGAGATCCAGAACCGAAAGCTTTGTCTGTCCGCGTACTGCACAGTTTACCAGGCGGAACTCTTGGCCATATGCGAAGCAACGGTCGTCATCCTTAAGAGGGTGGAAAAGAGTTATGGTGTGTACAGCGACTCTAGAGCAGCGCTCGAGACGCTCACTAGCCATGACTCTCTCCATCCTCTTGCACACAAAGCCAGGGATAATTTGCAGAGGGCCTTGAAACAGAATAAAGATGTTTCCTTCTTCTGGATTAAAGCCCATGCAGGACTCCCTGGCAACGAGCGAGCGGACGAACTGGCGAAGGAGGCAGCATTAGCTTCCAAAAGGAAGCCGAATTACGATCTTTGCCCGATATCCTACGTCAAAAAGATGCTGCGGGAGGAAACTATAGTCAAATGGAACGATAGGTACACCAACGGACAGACTGCTTCGACTACTAAAAAGTTTTTCCCCAACGTCACTGATGCATACCGGCTTATAAAAGTCATTCGGCCTTCAGGCCAACTGACTCAGATCTTCACGGGACACGGTGGGTTCTCCCAATATTTGAACCGCTTCAAGTGCAGGGAGAGCCCGGCGTGTGTATGTGACCCAGCAGTAGAAGAGACAGTCCCCCACCTGTTAGCAGAGTGTCCCGTTCACGCAATGCTCAGACATGATTTTGAGCAGCTGACAGGAACTAAGATAGATAAAGACAAGTTATATGATTGTATCCAAGATAAAAATAATAGAGATAGGTTCATAATGTACTGTTTAAAAATATGTAGCATAGTTAATAATAGGAATAAGGATATATAAGCATTGTTTATAATATATGTTGAGCATATAGCACTTAAGCAATGAAAATAGAATAAGGAATTGTAACCAAAACAGTGTAAAACCGATGTAAAATATAAATTAAGATAGATATAAGATATTAGAATATAATGAAAACGGGACTCTGTGAAGTCCACTTGCCTCAACTTAAAAATTATAATATAGTTTCAAAATGTGTGTTAGAAATAAGTTCAAAATAGTCGCAACTGCGAACTCGTTGTTAATTTGTGAATCAAAAGTGTAGAATAGTTAATAAATACCCTGTCTATAATTAATTTAGTAATAAAAAAGATGGAAAATAAATAAAATAAATAAAGAATAAAAAATAAAAAGCCCAAGAAAGCAAAATTCCCTGAAAAAACATATCAGGGGACAGAGCTGAGCCTATAAAGGGCGACAAAAAAAAAAAAAAAAAAAAAACTGTAGACTCTTGACTGCAATGGGGTGCTCATATCAGGTCTCTGTCTGGAAGACTTAGTTCCGCTGCTTATGCTTTGCGAAAGATAAGACAATTGACTGATGTTGGAACGGCAAGATTAGTATATTTTAGCTACTTTCACAGTATAATGTCATACGGAATTCTGTTATGGGGCTCAGCGGCAGATATTGAGTATATTTTTATATTGCAAAAACGTGCTGTGCGGTCAGTCTATTTACGGCCTTAGACCCCGTGACTCTCTAAGAGAGCTATTCAAAGAGATCAACATACTAACAGTTGCATCTCAATACATTTTCGAAAACATTATGTACGTCCGTGAAAACCTAGAATTTTTTGTCAAAAATAGTGACGAACACAATTTCAATACCCGAAATAAAGATAGGATTCAGACTGCAAAAAGTGGGTAATTCGTTCATGGGAAATTGTATTCGTATTTTCAACAAATTACCACTGTCAATTGCTGACCTCCCTGTACATAAGTTCAAATCATATATCAAAGTTGTTTTAATGAAAAAGGGCTATTATACTATTAATGATTATATAAACGATAGGGACGTTTGGCTTTAAATTGTATCAGCTCGCACTGGCATATATCTTATGTAAACATGTTTATTTAAAAAGAGGCTGACAATAGTGACCGAGTTTCTTGCGCTGCTTCTTTTCGGCACTAGCCCACATTTGTCCCGAAGCAGTGGTAGGTTAAATATTGGGACGTGTAAAAGCACCTCCAGGGGCCTATTTGCAGAAATAAAACTGATTTTAACTGATTTTATAATTAGCCGAAGCACTGCTCGCTTCGCTTGCTCAGCTTGCTCCATATTATATTTTTTTATCTACCTTTCCTATAGGACATCAACCAAACTTACCGTGTTGTATTACGATTTTGACTAATGTCCGTGAAAACCGGCTATAAATCATAACTGTAATTATTATTGTAGTCCATCTGTTTTATTGTCTACATTGTGGCACATCTAATTGACCTAAGTATCATACAATCTCACTTAATATAAATCAAATTAAGCGTTTAATTTAGTTGATAGCGCAATTCAGATCAAGAAATATTATTTTTTGTTGCCTAATTGCAATAATAGTAAAACATCTCAAATTACAACCTTGCTAAAGGTCGGTTGTATTAGAGCACACGCGGGCGGGCACGGGGGCGAAGTGAAACTTATAATTAAAGATGTAAGTAATATACAAGCAATTAAAAAATAGCTCAAGTGTGGTTAGACACACGCGTTAAGGGTTCTGCACAACCTTTAGTCTGGGTATGTCATCTTCATCATCATCATTATAAATGCTGGGCACTGGCTCATCTGTAAAGAAGATTTTGCCGTAATAGTCATCTTGGTGATCGTAGTTTTGCCAATGCTGGAGAGAAGACGCTGCCACCCGCCTTCTTCTGACAGTAATCTTTTAGTCGCCTGTATGGTACCCATAGAAAAAGAAAGAGTTGTATTCAACAAACATTATCATTATTGGCCTATCGCAGTCTACTGCTGGATTTAGGCCTCTCCAGTTGCACGTCACTTAGGTCGATCCTCGGCTTCTCGCATCCAACTCCTGCCAGCCATCTTGCGCAAATCAACACTTCCTAGCCTGAGGGCGGCCTACACTACGTTTGCCGAGACGCGTCTTATTCATGTATACGGTATTCATTCATGAATTTTCGATATCGGCATTTTGATAAGGAACCCTAACCTAGAAGAAGAAACATTTGTGTTGTACTGACCTTTTTTTTTTGTTTACGCAGGAATAAATGCATTACGCATACCTACTGCTTCAGGGGCAGCAGTAGGTTATGTGGGACTCTCTTGTCGGTGCCCAACAAGCATACCCACTAAAAAGACCTGCGGTGTTCCTTGCAACTCCATGCACCGCCTACGTTCGGAATATGCCGGGCCTCAGGCATAAAGTATGAGTGATTCTGTACACCAAGAATCACCCCCAGTCAGGCAAGCTGTGCAATACGAGCGTTGAGCCCTCCGGCCCAACGCCCACTAGCCTGCTAGAGGGGGGAAGTTGAGTTCGGCGTATGCCTTCTCGTCCTCCCCCATCTACGACTTCGGGTCGGGTCCGCAAGCAACCTCGCCGACCCGAACCGTGGCCACCCTTTGCAACGACAGTGCATGTCGTTGCAAGGGGCCGCCAACGTCTCACGCTTACTAGCCGCCCAGCATAGCTCAAACCATACTGGGAAGCGAGCGACTTCCGTCCGCCGCGGGGTTGACTCCCCAACGGCAACACCGTCGTCGCGCCCTCTAGCGCGAACGGCCACAACAGGCCACGGGCCGAAGCCCGCTACCACCGTCTGGAGACGCATTCAACAGCGGGCTGCCCAAGCTCACTGGAAGCGCCTCCCGTGTAGGTTTTGGTCCGCGCCGGTCTACCCTCCATGTCTGGAGGGCGCCCGGTAGGAGACCCAAAACTCCCTCGGTATGGTATCTACTGACCTAAGCTATCATCTAGCCAACCTATTAATGTTAGATTATCGCGTTTTTAGACTCTTATGTCTTGGAGTTTATTTTTTACGTAAAAACTTTCACTTTAGTTTTGTACAAAATAACCTATAAATCTGTGTTCTGTTTAATCGGCCTAAAAATAGATGGTTCTTAACTCAATTCGCATTTCTTTTCATTTATGTTTTTTTATGAATTTGAAATTGAAAAAACCGGATTTAAATAAAATATAGTTGTCACTTTGACAGATAATATGACAATTGATGTTATTTTATTTCATTAATATTACCCACTTGTTGAAATCCTGTGATCCGCTTACACCGCAATTGTCCCGGATTCGATTCGCGGATGTGCCTGACAATCGTCCAGGACCAACTTCTAGATTGGTAACTTACTTGTTGGTTTTCGTAAGTTTTTTTTTATGTACCGTATCCCGTAATATCTATGAATTTTAAGGCTAGTTAAAGGTTAACTTAACGCCTTGTTGGTCTAGTGGTATCAGGCCAAGATTTTAGATTCCTGAGTTTGATACCCGGGCCAAGGAACAGGATTTTCAAATTTTAGGATTTTTGTTTGTGATTACCAACCTGACTTTGGCAAACTTGGTGATTATGACAAACTTCATTGCTGTGGTCACTTAAAATCAATAATGGAGGCCTTTGCCCTGCAGTGGGATGATTAAAGGTTAACAAAAAAATGCCGTCGACTTAACTCAATGTACTTACGCATCAGTATACATTTAATTATGTATAAAAATATCAAAAAACATTATCCTTCGCTTCGTTACATTTGTGGTAAATCCGCATTCACATGACACGGATCTCGCTAAAACTCGATCATAGTAAGAGCTTTATGAGTAATTAACCTAATATTATGCTAACTTCCCATAGATTGACTAACCCTAAATGTCAAGTTTTCGCATAGAATACATACTGTAAGTTATTATTGAAATGATACAATTTTTTGTGTTAGAGAAATTTGATTTACTGTCCATGAAAAAAAGAGCACTTTTCTCAATTTTAATGTTTGTCATTTGTCGACCAGTTTGGTTCAGTAATAAACGCTATTTCTGAGCCATGGGTCGCGGATTTGATCCCCGTATAACACAAATAATTGTGCGCATAAACAAATCAGTTTGTATTGGTTTCTTACCTAGTACGCAATAGTACGCATAGCATAAGCTTAACAGTATCTTAATTTGTAATTAGACGGTTCTGTATGGCTCAGTGGGTAATTTCTTAAAATATTTTTAATTTTTATTATTATTAGGTATTATTTACCTGAATACTTTGACTTTCGAAATTTGCCATAATTATTTATTAGGGTACATCTCAATCACAATTTCAATTCCATCGCAAAGGTTAAAAATGGCCTTAAAAAATTCACAAATAAGTAACCAAGGAAAAACATAAAATAAACCCCCAATTTTGAATTTTCATAGATACATTTATGTAAATACCAGTTAATACCAGTACTTTCCTTTTAAGGCCCCATTGGCTTAGAGGTTCTTAAACCACCAAACCAACACGGGGCTTGGCCCGGTGGCCAAGATCTGGGTCGTGAGTTCGATGCCAGAGTTTCGAATTTTTGAATATGCTCGGATTTATGATCACCAACCCGTATTTGGCAAGCGATTGGTGATTATGCCTGTACCTACCATTGTTGTAGTAACTTGAATTCAATGATGAAGGCTTTTGACCTGCAGTTGGATGATTTTATGCCGTTATTTAATTATTTTTTTTCCAAAACACAAAACGCAAAAACCCAAAACACACCTACCTACAACTGTCATGTCAAGACAAAAACTTTCTTACCCTTTTTGCTGTTGAAGTTCATTGAAAGAGCAGTCGCCCGTATGTCAAGGAAACGTAGATTCGATTCTTATCTTAGACAGTGATATTTACGTGTTATTTTTCGAGATATAACTGTCATCTATGATTGCCTTTTTTTTCAGTACATCAAAACATGTAGGTGCAAGCAAAGTAGGTTATTGTGATCTTTATTTTCTTTGTAAAGTGCATTATTTTATAGTATTCTGACAACATGACACACATACTCGTATCTACTGTATCGTTCACCCACCAATTTTAGTTTTCTATTATCATAATTATCCTTCAAAAATAGATGTGTTGTCAGATTTTTCCTGAAACTTAGCTCGTTTTTCAACCTTCATCTGGTCACTGAAGCCAGGACCAACGGCTTATTAGCGAGCCTTGCGAAGCCGGCTTTTTCCTGGGCAATCCAGGACAAATTTCAAAAAAATCCATAAATTGGCCTAATCCGGAATCGAACCCGGGATATTTCGTATTAGGCGGACCACCGCATTACAATACTAACTAGGTTGTCAGGCGTACCCAATTTATATTGAAAAGTAATTGCCATTCTTCGTTGAAATGTTACTTTCAGCCTTTTTTAAATTTTAGAATATAAAGTTATTAATCTAAGTAAAACTTCTAAATTGAAAATATCATAAAAATATCTCAGCTCAAGATGCAAAACACTTAAGATTGATTAGATTCAATTAGGCAAACAACACTCTTTTATCATGCAATATTCTTATCTAAGTTTTTTCCATTTGCGTGAAATATAAAATCACACTGTCTCATAAAAAACCAATCCTAACTTTCTATTCCATCATTCCCTGAGTTTCATAATTGTACACTAAACCAACAAAACCCGGATCCAAATTATACAATACAATTAAATGCCCAAAGGTCAGATTGTCACAGTAAAAATAAACTAGGATATTCAAGAATAGGAAGACTTAATCGCCGATGCAATATGGCCGTGATACAATTCAAGACGAGTCTAGGCCCGCAAAGGGTATATAATGGCGCATCGCTCTGTAATCATCACAGTCCACAAACCGCTTCCAACGGTACACTTAGTACATTACATTAGTTCATAAAAATGAAACTGGTGAGTGCTATATACCCATGTATTACATTTAGTTATGTAAATACATATACTTATATTTCTACAAAACTCTACGACATTTTTTAGACAGTTTTTTTGTGAAATTAAATATTTAAGGGTTGAATTCGGTAATATAAGAACCCTTCAGAATGAAACATTTATTACCTTTCTTTTGTATCTAAAATTTAAAAGAAAATGGGTAGGTAACCTTTATTTATGGCCCTAATACAATCATAATTTGAAGTTTACTCTTAATATCTAAAAGCTGAAAAATCCTTAGAAAAAGATGGTAAAATTAGAAGCGTCCGTTTTAGTGTATAATATATGAGTGTCTTTTATAATCCTGTTAATAATTACAACGTCATTTTCATGATTCAGTGTCAAAGACAATCACTTCTCACATAATAAGCTTTTAACGTGATTACTTGCACTATACCTAGATGCCTTCATTAACAGAGGATGGAGCTACTTAAAATTTCATTTTAAATAGTAAACTTTGAAATTGAGTGGATTAGCTTTTACATCTCCTTTTCATCCCTTATATTTAATCAATATGACGTTTAGTTTCTTTTTAAATTTTTACTCGAATTTGAATTGTTTCAGCTCGTAGTTGCCGCCATCCTCGGAGTCTGCTTGGCAGACCGTCTGGACAACAAATACCTCCCCCCCAGAGGTAACCAGGGCGCCGGTTACGGAGGCGGCTTCGGCGGCGGTGCTGGCTTTGGTGGCCCAGCTGCCGGTGGTTTCGGCCAGCGAGGCAATAGTTTCGGTCAAAGCGGAGCCGGTTTTGGCCAAAGCGGTGCTGGTTTCGGCCAAAGCGCAGCTGGTTTCGGCCAAAGCGGAGCCGGTTTTGGTGCTCAGAATACTGGAAACGCTTACGGTGCTCCCGCTCAACAGTTCGGTGGTGCTCGTGCTGGAGCCTCAGCCGATGCTAACGCTCAGATCCTCAAGCTAAACAGTGACGTCACAGCTGAAGGATTCTCCTACGACTTCGAAACATCAAATGGAATCCGCGCTGACGCGTCAGGTGTTGCTACAAACGGAGTGCAATCTCAGGGCAGCTTCGCGTACAAGGGTGATGATGGACAGGACTACAGCATTACTTACACCGCTGACGAGAACGGCTACCGGCCACAGGGTGCCCATCTGCCAACCCCCCCTCCGATCCCAGAAGCCATCTTGAAATCTCTGGAGCAGAACGCCCGCGATGAAGCTGCTGGCATCGTTGATGATGGTAAGTGAAGGACCTGTCTAATTATTGATGATAATGATGAATCATATCAGTCACCAGCTTGTTAGGAAATCGAATATCTACTGTCAATTTTATATATTTTTTCACAATAACTTCTCAAATTTGCTACAATACTGATCATTAACTATTATATACTAGCGTGAATGATTTGTATAAGAACTCATAACGCAAAATCACATTCAAATATATTATTGCAAAACAGACGCTGCTAATGCAAGCAATCTTCATTAAAGTCATCACTAGTAATAACCTTTGGTTGGGCAAAAAAGTTGCAAATGTGGTCGTACTTAGTATCCTGGACCAATATTACCCACAGCCTAACCTTGTCATGGTCGCCAATCAAAATTAGGCGCTGGCCACAAATAATGCTTAAAAACTCAATATTATAACGAAATTTAAGTCTAAGTTAGGTGGATTTCAAAGAATTGGAAAGCTATAGAAACGTAAATGAAGTCAATTGTTTTTTCTTCTATTATGTAGATGAAATTAGAGTATTATACTGTATTAAAATTACAATTGGCATGTCTAAAGAAACTTTTTAAATGTTTACTCTTGAAATTTTAATATTATGACACGGACCTCTCCATAATGAGGATATTTGCCATAATGCCACTTTTGAAAGGCGGATTGAAGATTTTCCCAATGATAAAAAAGATACACTGCTGCCTACCATTTTCTGGCAGTACACCTTATTCCTTTTTTATGACACCAATAGGAATAGATTTACTTAAAGTACAAACGACAAAATCAAAACGTTGCTTCTTAAAAAAAAATGAATAACTAAAAGTATACTCAATATATTTTCTCAGTACTCTTTATAGTGATGTCCCATGTAAACGGTGTATCGACAATTGTTCTCAGCTTTTGATAAGTAGCAAAATGACGTGGGACTATGTCGTAAGGTTTCGTGATCTCTCAGTCTAGGTGAGGCCTATTTTAAGGGCTTCACGAGGAACAAATAGTAGCTATATAATTCAATCAGTGAACCATTTTACAAATTGTTTTTAGCACTTCAATTTAAGTCGAAGGATACGTTGTATTGTCACGACTTTACAATAAAAATTGAAATTTTTCAAAGATAGTACTCGACTGTAAACAAATAAAAGTTTAAGCAATTCTAATTTGGTTTTGTAAAAAGGCTAATTTTGGCATAAATGATTAAGCATTCCGAATATTTTTAGACTCATTCAAATACCTAGAATGTAGATTGACAATAAGCAATTTGCTCCTGTGTGATTTAAAAATAGCAAAACATTATTATCCCGGCTAACCGTTAGTTATTTTATTAAAATTGACATCATTATTTCTAAGATCAATGCAAATTCACATTTTCACAATAACTATTGGATTTAAAATCAAAAATATGACGTCTCGCTTTACGATCAGCATTTTTAACATAAAAACCACAGTCACCCTACCCACAGATTACATCCAGAGAACCTAATCTCAGGCCGTTAAGGGTCAGGTCACGCATAACTAGGAATTACACACTATGTGTGAACTAAGTGAAGGAACTTGTATATAGCTCACACTGTTTCGTGAGAAAGTATTTTTTGTTAGTTTTAAAATTATTTGACTTATGTCTTAGTGATTTCTACTATGAACCTTGTTTTAGAATTTTTGGGGTTTATGAAACTTTCAAACTTCATCAAGGTTCAATTTAACACAGATTTCCTTAAACAGAACAAACAATAAAACAAATCGAATGTCGTTTCCATAAACTTTACTGCAACAATGAAAAAAAAAAATTCGAATTTAGAACCTCCTATTTTGTTTCTCGGTTGAATTTTTTCTACAGGCAGATAGGAATGGCTCAAATCGCAATAAAATTTCACATGGTCGTAAGGGAATACCAACTAAGGAGTATCTTACTTACAATCAAAGTATGATTGCCAATAATAATTATTGGTTACGTCATGATTGGATGTCCATACAAAAAATATTTTTTTCTATTTATAGCCTTATAGTCAATTTTTTTTGGGTAAAAAACGGTAATAGGTAGTTTGCACAAATTCGAGCATTACTTAAATAAGGCAAAATAAATTATTTAAAAGTAATATATAAAACGGAAGATGAAAACACTTGTAAGCAAACAATACCTACTGAAAACAATTTGATGACATAATATGTCCAGTAAATAAATTTGTTTTTAATGTAGATTTAGATATTTATATTCTATGACTTAATGGATTTTTAACGTTATTTGTTAAACTGAAATTTTTTAATGATAAACGTTTTAGAAGGGTTTACATAGTTTTGTGGTATTTTTTATATTCATAATCATAGCTTAGAACACAAGATGATTTTAGCTGCAGAAATGGCCAATATTTTGCATACTGTTATTTTGGACGTACAAACCGCATCTTGACCATTTGGATCAGCGGTAGTAAACGCTGCTTCTGAGCCATGGGTCGCGGGTTCGAATCCCCGCAATATTATAAGTATGTATTTACAAAAAAAAAGTATATAAGTAAGTTTATCGGTTGTCTAATACCCCATACGACAGGGTACTTAATAGTAGCTTAATTTGAGACTAGATGGCTCTGTGTGGCCCAGTGAGGCATGTCTTAAATATTTATTTATTTTATCTTAACCGATTCTTATGATATTTTTGTTTATATATAGTAGGTCTGAAAGGTAGCTATTTTATATCCTGGAAAATGTACGGTTCCCGTAAGATAATATCAAATATAAATTTAGATACAAAACCTAGTATAAAAGAGATGTAAGAGTTAATAGCTCCCAATATGAGTGGTTTCAAACAATCTGGTGAATGTCTGAAGACTTTGCATGTTGGAATTAGAGTCCGATAATTCGTTTCTAGCTACCATAAGGTCTTACAATTCTCACGAGTTGTAGAGTGGCCCTTTGTGAGTGATGTCAACTGTCCCTGACGTGTTGTACTTAATGATAGAGATTTTGAAGATAAACGATATTTGTGTTAAATGGCAGGATGTGTATTAGTCGCCATCGGCATACGTGTTAAAGACAAAAATATCTTGTTATTGCAGTATTTGCGTGAACATTTTAAAAAGTGACTGCAATTCCGAAGCTAGATACAAGTTAAAGTTAATCTTTCTATTTTACTCTTACTAGTATTAGCAGTAGCCTTTTTTCGCCACCATTGGCCAAACTGTGATCATCAACCCTGCCATGCGTATAACCTTTAAAGCAAAATCCTTCTGTTAGACAAGCTTGTGTCCAGCATTGGACAGGAATGACTGGTCTATTTTTTTTAACCAGGAAAGAATAAAAACTCCCAAACACTATAACTGCTAATTTATACAGTACTTACTAGCTTTACACCGCGGCTTCGCTCGCGTTAAATTCGGGGTAACAATAAAATTTCACACCCTCTTGTCAGGGGTTAGGGGCGGATTTCCAAAAAAAATAATGATGCACGATATTTAGTAATACACAAATAGTCCGCATACCAATTTTTAGCTTTCTACCTTAAATTGCGGCATGCTCCATATAAACTTTTACCCCCTATTTTAGGAAAGTGGGACGTTAAAAAGAGACAAAAAGTAGCCTATGTTATTCTCCACCCCTTCAACTATCTTCACTTTAAAATTCACGTCAATTCGTTGCTCTGTTTAGCCGTGACAGACGGACAAACAAACAGACACACACACTTTCCCATTTATAATATTAGTACAGCAATAAAATTACAGATATTTATTATCAATTAGTTAAATTATTTTTTCTATCTTCTTAATTTGCTTAATAAGTACCCAATCCATCACTATCAATATTATGTAAGTCATACACTCTTAAAGAAAGGGTATCCAGTATGTAATCTGTGTGAATGACAGTGATGGCTATAATTATGTTGCAGAACCAATTTAGTATGCATTGACTCCTGCGCAATACTTAGAGCTAGGGGCCTATAGTCATGATCGTCAAGCAATATCTAAGCAATGTCTTTACACAATTTTTTTATAACAAAGTTGTATTATATCGTTTTATAATTTACTTACAAAAAAGCTTCTATAAATACTGAGTATTTTTTTGGCTTATTAATAACTAAATGGACTGGCACTGGTTTCTAAATGAAGTGACACTTAAATGATTCTCCACTAAAATCAATTATTAAGTTTTTAATTTTAGTTTTAATCTTTTTTTTTTCTTTTATCACACACTCATCAACCTCTGATCGTATGTAAATTAAATATTCTCGTATGAAATCCTAATTTTACTACTTTGCAGTCATCGTTTGTCACAAAAACATTATTTTGTGTAGCTTTATCTTAACTCGTTTCATGTTTTTGACAATTGGCTAAAACTTTCAGTACCCGAAACAATATGACATGAAATGCAACTTATTCTGACATTTAGAATGTTAGTTTAATTAAATGCAATACTTACATAAACAAGTTCAAAGGCGCAGGTTCAAATCGAGTTCGCAATATCGCAATGAACAACCTAATTTGATTTTAATGTTACATGTACATCTGTTATTACTTGACCTCTCGGTATAATCTTAAAGCGGTATCACATTAGACGGCTTGACCGCTCAATTTAAAAAGCGTTTCGGTCACTATACTTAAGAGGAAACACCACGGCCGTTTTTCCATACAAACGTAGTCCCCTGTTTCCTCCCTGGATATTGCCAGTAGAGCAATAATTATAAAAATCTATGGCCACTATTAGCATGTTCCTACGTTTTCTGTTTTTTCATAAATTAATTAATAAAAAAGATCTGAGCCCTCAAAGATCGAAAAAATTCGCCAGATTTTCCGCTGTGTTCAAACATGCAGAAAACAAATTTGGCTAAATTTTAGAAAAAAAGGAAAACATACGAACACGGCCAAAGCTTTCTCTAATTTTTAATGAAAAAAGTATTTAAATCGGTCTAGTTTTGGAAAAGTAGTCGGGGGACTACGAAACGTTGATTTGGTGTGCTTTTAGTAGGTATTTTCGGTCCAAGAAGCAGTTGTCTCTATCACACTCTGCGGTGAATGCGTTTGGCACTGCGCGACAGCAATAGATTTTACAAATATGTACCTATTTTCCAATTCTCTCGCCCGTAGTGTTTCCTATTAAAGCGCTTGAATGTAGCGTTGCAGCGTTTACCACTTGGCGAAACTCATTTTTTGAGACAAGTTAGATATTTAAAAATGTTTTTTTGATGATACTATCGTCGGTCGTTGTAAAATGTAATCTAATTTTTTCAAGTCTGCGAGCAGACTAAACACCTTGCATATTTTGCTACTTTTTTAACTTTATTTTGGCAAATGAACGCTTGAATTTGAATTCGAAAACAGATAGAATGCATTCTAGCGGGTTCAATCTGGGACGTTTAGACAGGATCTAAAAAAAAAATTGACGCTTACACGAACCCTGAAGTTCTTTTGTTTCACTTTACAAAATTTTTTTCTTTAAGCCTGGGTGTTTTTTACATATTGAATATATATAATGATATAGGTACTAGATATCTAAAAAGTTTACAAAGTTTGCAATCCATGCTATTTTAATACATTGATCGTAAATGTTTAGAAAGGAAGCGCTATATGCGTCAGTGCGGCTTTACTGTTCAATGTAACAGGGCTCTTAATATCCACATACGGTTTGCATAACCGCATTAAGAGCGATATCGTTTGAAAGTCGCCGGTCAAGTTCAATGTTTTATCGCAGTTTAATTAAATCATGACTTGTAGTGCGATATTCAAAGTGAAAATATCTCTTCTCATTTGTTGCCAGCGACTTAGTCTAGTAGATAATGTTGCGTTGTACTCTTTTTAATTATCAATCATTTCAATCTATTTCAATATGAAAAACAAACATGTTTCTCCCACGAGAACCGTGTATTTTCCGATGATCTATGAGTAAGTCGTTCCCCTAATGGACCGACGGTCTGGCGAAGATCTGACTGATCCAACCGATCATTGTCTTTTCAGGAGGCTTGCGAGTATATCAGTGGGTGTTCTTTGGCTGAGATGATGGTCATCATCATCTCTGTATATAAAAGCAGTTACGAGTAAACTGTTATTCCATTGCTTAAAGATAATTACCCGTGACCATGGTATGCGTAGTTCTAATTGTGTTGTATTCTGTGCTTAATGCTCAAAATTGCAATAAAAAACTTCAAAGTGTTTGGACAAATCTTTTTAGACAAGGACATACGTGTAACAATAAAGGCAGATAAACATAAGTGCAATGTCAAAGTACATAAATTGATCGTTAAACTCGTTCTTAAAAACGTAATTGTTAAACATATTATAATATTTTTATGGCTGCCTGTACTATTTCTGAAAATACTGTCCATTCATAGCTTTTTAAAATAAAAAAACGTGGACATTACATACAATTCGAGTAACTATTTGAAGCACTCGTATTTTGAAAATCAGAAACAACGATGGTACCACAAACGTTGGTCTGGGACCAACCGAAATCGAAAAAAGTCAGGGTGCTGTCGACACCTTGAGAATTGCCTACATTTATTTATATCTTTGTTAAATTGGCTCAAATCCATAATCTTCTACCTAAATGCATGCAAGAGTAGAATAAGGTAATACCAAAAAACAATACACCTTACCCAGTACCATAATCCAGATGACGCAAGAAGCCTATCCTTAAATGCAAGCATGAAAACGCTAATGATGGCCTACCTTTCCTGGGTGGCCGGCGATCGCAGATATTAATGACTGCGGGCTAATGCCTTCATCTAGGACAGTGGCTCTCAACATTTTCGGAATGAAGGTTCAAAAGAATTTCTGTTAGAAAATTCTTCTTACTAGAGTTTTGCGTTTCTGTTGAAAAGTCTCCTTTCTAGAGTTTTGCGTTTCTGTTGAATAGTCTTCTTTCAGAAGTTTAGTATTTTCTAGTTTATTATCTAGTTTAGCTAGGTTATTAGTAAAAAATCAAGTGAAACTTTTTATTACTAAACAGTGTTAATCACGAAGTTTTTTCCGTAGCCAAGAAATTTCACTTTTTCATGTGGAAATAAACATGAAATCATATTCGTTTTTTTTTAATATGAAATTTGAAATCGGGACAAATAGATTACTCAGTATACAAATTAAATGCCTAAAATCGTAATTTAATTGTTTGTAAACTGGGTTTTGGAAGATTGTAATGTTTGAGAACACTGAGCTAAGTCTAGATGATCGCTCTTGCGCCATAATGCGCACGAGTTCACGTTTTGTAATTGAGGCTTTTGAGGCAAAACTGACCGATAAATCATGAAATTGAGAACATCTGGGATGAGTTATTAATCAGTATGATGAGTTTGTTCGCTTTAAGTTTCTAATTGATTTTCGCTTACAAAATTTATAGACGTTGCAAGTAGTTTAATTATTGTTCTAAAAAGTAATTTTTAACGTATTTTTATGAATGTACGTAAAGTCAAGAAAAGTAATAGAAAATAAAAATTGGCAACCCCTATTTATTATTTCCTTGCTTATAAATGGTTGAAAGTTAAAAAGTTCTTCACAATTTTGATATTGTCCTTTAAACGAAATATTGTATCTGAGATAAAAGCTTTATTAGAGTTAAGCTTCAAATATTTCCATTGACTTCAAACTATCTGTATTTATTAAAAATGTTTTCGTTCTGTGAAAATTATGATAACAATCTGTTATTTTGTACTTAAAACGCGAACAATTGTAAAATAATCGCCGATCTAAACACAAAATTAACACACTTACATTAATGTCTTTCCATAAATTGTCTAGACAAAAAATATACTACGTTTCGACATGTTATTGCCTTAATCTCATGACGTTAGAGTTTATAATTGTGTGACACATCCTTGCTCTCATGCAGCTGAGAAAATTCTATGAGAGAATTGAGACAAAAGATTGTGACACGATGATATGAATTTAGATTTTTCGTTTAAGATATTTTTAACACTATATAGGACCATTTTCCGTTATGTTTTAACTTATAATTAGTGAGAATCATAGTTTTCGACATTTGACTGAATGCGCTAAGCCAAAGCACTTTAAAGCGAATAATGTAGTTCTTCAAAATCCAAACTATGCATCAATCTGTCATTATTCTTATACTTCATTATTTTAATAACCAATTACTTCACTGCTGTCTTTTGAACTTTACTTATTATAGTAATTTTTCTGGTCTTACGTTGTAATTAGTCAAACTAGACATAAACATTGCCTAAGTATTGTTTTAACATGTAGGTCGGTTATTAACACCTTAAAGCTAATGTACATGATATGCAGTAGGTTCTTACGGTTCAACTTAAATGGGTGGAGTTTTTCAGACTTCATCATTGGCCTTTACTCATCCACTGCTGTACATAGGCCTCTCCAACCATTTATTATCCTCTCCATCGATTATCCACTCTTGGCAGGCGTGTTGGGGTTCGCAGTTTGGCCAGTGGAGAGAAGTCATTGCAACCCATCTTTAACTGGCGTCTCGCTTTAGGTGCCCTAAGTTGTCTCATTAGACAGTAACAACATTGGTGGTGTTGTTTGAAAGACACTACATTGTTACTTGCATATTACTATTTTTTTTATCAGTATGAGTAAAATCAAAATCAGTTAAAATCAGTTTTATTTCTGCGAATAGGCCCCAGGAGGCACTTTTACACGTCCCAATTTAAACCTACCACTGCTTCTGGACAAGTCTGGGCTGGTATTATCAACTAGTAGTAGATTTTGCGATAAGCGGTATTCCTTTAGTCGCCTCTTATGACACCTGTAGTAAGAGAAGGGTACTATTATACGAGTATTCCTGTGCTCAGTTATTGCTCGACCCTACTGTTATTGTACTCAACTATTGTTTCACACTGGGTCACTGACAACCAACAATCTTTTAGGTACAGCTAGACATGAGCTAATCGTTTGATTGATAGATTTATCTTGAGAACTCTGTGTTACGTCGGTGTATAGTAGTTTTGAACGCTTGTCAGATCTGTTTAGTAGATTAGAACCGTGATCAGTTCCCAGACAAAGTAATTGATTGAAAACAAGTGCCTCCGTGGAGTACGGTTACCATAATTTTATAAAAAAAATAAATATTACACTTAGTCCTTTGAATCTCAATTGATTAGAACATTTTACTAGTAAGAGAAAGATTGTGGGTTCAAGTCTCACCGATTGTATTTTTATTGAAAAGGAGTTTTAATCGACAACAAAATAATTTAATTTAGACTAGGTTAATAAAAAGAGAGACAGAGAAGAAAGATCAGACGTCATCGACATCGACTGACGACATTAAGACAGCAAAATGTTTATGTATCCAATATATTAATGGGGCTCGTAATTCAACTAACTCAATATTTTCAGCAATTTCACCTTAGAATCAGCAAAATAGCTGAAAGGAAAGGAATATTTCCTTATAGCTGAAAAAGATAGAGTACTCTCTCAATCATAACGGTTTGCCTTAGACTTGTTTACAGACTAATAGTTTTTCAGATGTCTGTCTGAAATCATATTATCTGATCGCAATTTAGTGATAACATGATTGTAAAGTAGATGGTGTCCAATACGATACATCTATTGTTTGTCAATATACATTTTGAAAACTAATATTCTGTTGCAAACTAAAGTGGTAATGTGTAACAAAATGTCAGATTATCTCAAGTTCGCAAGAATGGCGGTCGCGACCTTGCGAGCTTTCGGATGCGACCATTAGTGTGGAGCCACTAAATCAACGTGTCAACAAAATTGAAAAAAAAAAACATCATTTTTTTAAATACAATTTCAATACCTACATCCTACTTGTTGTTAACTGATACGTTTTTGCAGACGCTATAGGTTTTTTAGCAAAATCTATGTGGCGTAATATGTTAACGTCATTTAAAAAAACTCATGTAATAAAATTAAGAGAGCAAATTTAAAGTACGATTCTTTTCGCAGGAAAACCTATTAAGACACTTCGACTGTCTTAGGTTTTTCTGCTAAAAGCTGTTTCACCTTAGACTATTGTAAAATATTGTTTTATCTGATGCTGGTGGTGTTACCTAAAAAAAAAATCGCTGAATAGTTTTTTTCGCTGGCTTATAGCGCAAATTTTATAAAAACAAGATATTTCATAGTTCAATGGACATAGCAGTTGGCAGATGACCGAAAGATAGCGGATTCGACTTCTACCTAAAGCATTCAAGAAATCTTACACAAACTGCGGCTTAAATGTAAGCTTTCGTAAATTGTAAACTGATCTGACTTTAAGAGGTCTTAAACCTGTAATCGCGTACTTAATGGCCCCTATTCTTGGCGATGCAAAATCGTGCGTGCATCCTCTACGCTTGCGCAAGATTGCCGCAATTGAGATTACCCGGTACAATTATTATGAGATTGTTTTACAATCACTAAACAGCATACCGAAAATGTATAAGTGTTTTGTCCAGTGGTTCCCAATCTTTTTTATCCCGCGCTAAATTTGCGAGTTTATTACTTTGTTAGAACGCCCTCCGTAACTTAAAATTTTAATCATGTAAAAAAGGATTTCAACGAAACGATGACGCGACGTAAGCAGGTGTAACGATACGAGCGCTCAATATTTTGTTGCCTTATAGAATGCCGTGAATACTCATGGTTTTATTTAATGACAGAGGATTGACTTACAGGGCCCCCCTTAATTTTCTACACGCCATAGCTATGTGGCGTACACTTTGAGAGCCACTGATTTAATCGGTTTGACGTCATATGTTTATTACGCGAATTGCTGGCGGGTATGTCTTAAATGATATTTAAATATACGGTAGGATATATCCGATTATGTTGTTTATGTTTGATGGAGTGTTCTAGAATAATTACTATAATGCTCCCTTTGTTTTTATTCTTGGACAAAGGTCCTTGCACAGCTTAGAATAGGCATATAATTGAAGCTTCACATGTATAAACTGTATAGCATTAAAAGTACCGACTCAAAAATATTGTTTAACAAAAAAATTACATATATGTATGTACATTTACAGACATTTGCATGAATATAAATTTATACCAAAACGGTCTACTTCAAATGCTCTAAGAAAACATTAAAAATACACGAAATTATTTGATTCATTGCTTGGAATTTAAGATTATTAAAAAAAACTAATGGAATGAAAAGCAATAAAACATCTATGTCAATACAAATATCAGCCTTCGCAGTATCTGCATTCTAGATCTTAGCTCAGAACTACTTAATTACAATTTCAATTTGGTATGTTACTGACGATGGTACATCGCGATGGTTACTGACCATAAAAGATGCAATTAAATTCAATGTGTCAGTTTATCGTTTTATTAATTCATTCAAGATTAATTACGCATTAAACGATACTCAGAAACAAACTTGTTGTTTTTAGTTGCTAGTATCTTTTTTTGTTAAACTTCATACATTCAATAATCTAATTTAAACACTTTTAAATGAGTGATCATAAACGACATTTTATTTTTTATGTAAACCATGTCTTTTTTAGGGTTCCGTACCCAAAAGGTAAAAACGGGACCCTATTACTAAGACTTCGCTGTCTGTCCGTCTGTCCGTCGCTCTGTCACCAGGCTGTATCTCAAGAGCCGCGATAGCTAGACAGTTGAAATTTTCACAAATTATGTATTTCTGTTACCGCAATAACAACAAATACTAAAACAAAATAAATTAAATATTTAAGGGGGGCTCCCATACAACAAACTCGTTTTTTTGGCCTTATTGGTATGGAACCCTTCGTGCGCGAGTCCGACTCGCACTTGGACTCCTCTGGAACCATCTTAAAACTAATTGTTACTCTTTTCTTCCTAGACGAACTCTTTTATACACATTAAGGCAACACTGTTGAATTACAAATTACGACTATAACCTATTATTTTCTGTTCATTCCAGGTACCTACCGCGGAGAGGGTGCAGGCGCTGGTGGTGCCAACGGTTACCCCAGCGGCGGACCTGGTGGCTACTCCGGTGCTGGAGCCAATGGATTCGGAGGCGGAGCTTCCAACGGTGGCTTCAACAACGCTGGTGCAGGCTTTGGCCAGAAGTCCTTCGGTGGCGCGGCTTCCCGTCAGTACTTGGCCCCCAACGCCGGCCGTGGATCCGGCTCTGGCAACTTCAACTCCCAAACTGGCTACAGATATTAGACTTTCTACTCCGATGATCGAGGGCTGCAATGGCGATACGCATTGTATTACTATTTAAGCGCAGTGTCCCAACGGGATATTTTGTGGATTTTTTTAATGCAAATCTTTCACTACACTAAATGGCTCGTTAAATTAAAATGTTTTGAAAGGAACAGATTTGCTTTAAAAACAATGTATTATTTATGATTTTATTGTAGAATGATATAAATCATTTTTTGTTTAAATTTTTATTTTTATTAAAGTATCCCTCTATCGTCTACGATGTTACCATTAACGATATAACGCTGTGAACTGAACTTGTGATTATATTTTTAAATAAATTACTATTATTTATACAATACCTCATATTGTATAAAATAAAAGTAGTTATATTGTATAAGTAAGTTTGTTTATTCATGACATACGCTTTGTTAAACTTATCAAATTTTTCTGTTCTTTTAATGTGATCTCATAATGTTTTCCGTAATTGTTCTCACTTTGAAATTATTTTCTTGTTGGTGTTACCGTAAAAATGTGTAGTAAATAAGTTTTAACATACAGCAATGCAAATGGACAGTACTAGAACTAAGAAGACAATGTATAAAAAAAAGAATTTTGTACAAAATATTTAGATGTAAGTTTGTAAATACAATGAATATATAATTTTTGTGCATAATATGAATTTTATTTGTGAGTGAGTTTTGTAATTATCGACCCTGTTGGATGTAGTTACGTTAACCTTTGTACAATATAAATGTTATTACTAGTAACAGGTATTCCCAATCTTAGAATAATAACGCTATAATAATTTTTTTTCCCATTTATTTTTTTTCCCACAATCACTTAAACTAAATTGAAATGCAATACATAAACTTTTGCATCTATCACTCAAATTAATAGACCAATTTGCCACATTGAAATGCAATTAATTTAGAGCGACTACATGATTGCGAAGTAATCATTAAAAATTAAATGCGGGACATTCATACAAAATATTTTTTGCAAGTAACACAACTATTATTTAAACTATCGGCCTATATTCATCATATAGTATCTGTCGTCATTGCCATATACGGAGTGAAGACCGTTTTGGTACCATTATACTAAGTATTATTCAGTTGTATGTTTTGTTTTTTTAGTTTTAATTTCCCTTTTGCTCTTTTTAGGGTTCCGTACCCAAAGGGTAAAAACGGGACCCTATAACTAAGACTGTCTGTCCGTCTGTCCGTCTGTCCGTCGCTCTGTCACCAGGCTGTATCTCAAGAGCCGCGATAGCTAGACAGTTGAAATTTTAACAAATCATGTATTTTTGTTACCGCAATAACAACAAATACTAAAAACAAAATAAAATAAATATTTAAGGGGCTCCCATACAAAAAAAACCCGTTTTTTTGCCGTTTTGGTACGGAACCCTTCGTGCGCGAGTCCGACTCGCACTAGGCCGGTTTTTTTTGATTCGTTTACATTATTGAATGGTACCAATTTTTTCTTTTTTCGTTATAGCAAAAAATTCTCCATCATTGAATTTAAGTTACCCCAGCAATTATGGGAGCAGGCTAATCACCACGCTTCCCAAATACGAAATTTCGAAAATTCCAAACTTATTTCTCGGAGTCGAAGCCAGAACCTCGGGATCTTGAGATCTCGACCATTAAGGCATTATATTATACGAAAAATTTTATTAAATTGTAATATACACGGTGCACTTTCAACCACGAAACCCACGTTGTGTAACGTCTGTTGCCCGCGACTTCGTCTGCGTCATTTCTGTTATTGTGATTGCGATTATTTTTGCAACATTTTTCACTGATGCTTCGCTCCTATTGGTTGCAGCGTGATGTTATATAGCCTAAAGTGTTCCCCGATAAATGGACTTACCAACACAAAAATAATTTTTCAATTCGAACCAGTACTTCCTGAGATTAGAGCGTTCAAACAAACAAACTCTTCAGCTTTATAATATTAGGGGTTAAAGTATGAAATTGCCGTTTTGTATGGACGAAATTGAGAAAAGTCATTTTTCCATACTAACAATTTTTTAGTTTTTTAAAAAACGCCTGAACCGTTTTCGATGCAATTAAAGGTGAAAGTTAGATGGTTATAAAGCTACGCATTATAGTATTTAAATTTCTGAAAATCAAAGTATATAAGTAATACAAATATACTTAATTGAAGCAAGAAGGTCAGCTGACACATTGTAAGGGGTCTTTTCAACGACTTCCTTTGAAGTAATGGGCACTAGTATTGCATTTTTTTTTTAGTCAAAAGTTACTTTATTTAGTTTTTGATACAATACAAAAAGAATTACGCAATAATATGACTATACTTAAGAGCTATAACCAAAATAAAAAGTGGGAAAATAATCGGCAATTTCATACTTTAACCCCTATTATTAGTATAGATTATGTATAACATCTTGGCAGTGTTATGTTTTTATTAATATATATTTTTTTTAATATAAAATATTGGGTCAGCTATTTATTTCGAAACACGCTGTGACGCGCTCGCGCACGGATGTAGCTGTGTAAGGTGCATTCATACGGGACCTCGCCGCAGTAAAATGCGTCTGTGCACATCACAGTGTGTTACAAAATTAAAAGTCTGAATCTATATTTAATATTTTTCAAAAAATATTTATATTGATAAATTAATTAACACTGCCACGATGTGATAAATAATGGTCACATAACGTGGGTTTCGTTTTAAAGGTGGTTGAAAATACACCGTGCAATGTATTAATCTCTTTAATAGTTTTGATGATGTTGTCATGTCAGATCAGTAGTTCCAACATTTAGTTTAGCAAAGTAAAATAAACACTGAAAATTAACGTCCTATTTCGAAGGAGTGTCGCATATTTTCACAATGTTGCCATAAAATTGATAAACCTCTCGAAAGCTGCCTCATTTCGAAGTACTTAATGGATTCTACGTTCGAATACCTAACTCAGACTTTTGACCCTATATTAGGTGATTAGATTCATAATTCAATGCACGATGCAGAGGATTAAGATAGTTTGGGCCAATTATGAATGTGAATTAGAAATTCCTTAAGTTACCGTGGATTATTAAAACATATTATCTGCTTCGTTGGTCGTTATTCGCTATTTGTAATTTATATTTGTTTGATACTTTACTTACTCAGTTCTTCACAATTTCCTTTCTTATTAAAACAACTACTAATCCTACAAATATTATAAATGCAAAAGTTCGGATGAATGTTTGTTCCTCAATCACACCAGAGACTTTAATACTTTAAAAAGGCAAACAGTTGAATATACATAATGTTCGTTTAAATTGACAAGGCGAAAGTCATGTTCAATACCCACGCCGTTCCACAGCCCCTGCTTATCGGAGATTCGGCCCTCGAAATTTTTCAGGTGTATGTCTACCTGGGACAAGTAATCCAGCTTGATAGAAACAACTTCGAGAAAAAAGCCGATAGGAGGATTCAATTGGGCTGGGCAGCATTTGGGAAGCTTCGTCGCGTGTTTACGTCATCCCAGCCACAATGTCTGAAAACTAAGGTATTCAATAAGTGCATCCTACCAGTTATGACCTATGCTGCGGACACTTATCAGAGGACTAGTTCACAAGTTCAAAGTCGCTCAGCGAGCTATGGAGAGGGTTATGCTCGGTATCTCGTTAAGAGACACGAGCATATTAGTCAGAGGACGAAAGTTATCGACCTAGCCCGAAAGATAAGCACGCTGAAGTGGCAGTGGGCTGGTCACGTCTGCCGCAGAACCGACAACCGTTGGAGCAGATGAATTCTGGAGTGGAGCCTGGTTTAGGCAAGCGTAGTGTAGGATGCCCTGCGACTCGATGGTCTGATGACCTAAGGATGACCTTAGGTTAGTGGCTGGATGGGAAAGCCCAGGATAGTCAATTGTGGCGTGACTTGAAGGAGACCTAAGTCCAGCAGTGGACGGATATTGGCTAATGATTGATTGACAGGTAAACGGCGACAAGATATCTCGCAAAGAAGGGTGATATTCCGCGATGAGTACTCAGCTTAAGTCACCTTACGACCACTGTCTAATTTTGTCAACTAACTTCTTCTAACAACATGGTGCAATAAAGGACTTTGACTTTTGACTTGGACTTTAAAGCAGTGTTTGATCGCCACGCTTGGTGTGTTGTATATGGCAGGAACTCTCCTTTTGTAGATGCTTATGATACTTAGTTGATGAAAATTATGAAGGGAATTTCACCCCATGAAAGCGCGCTCTGAGCGCAGACGCTGGGACCATAAAGATGGGGCACTATAAATGGTAATTTTGAAGTCAGGGGAACCCCTAATGTATGTAATGTATGATGTAGTTAAGTCAAAAACACTTCAAAATAAATGTGTGCTCTGTACCTACCTGTACTTAAATTGTGTAACCGTTTAAGACCCGAGTTCACCAATACTTAAACAGCCGGTAAACATAGATTGACGATTAATTTGACACAATTCCCATACAAAATATGTCAAATAATATTTTAAACGCTGTTTAAAACTTAAACGTCTGTTGGTGAACTTGGGTCTTAGTAACACACAAAAATATTTCTATAATTAAAAATAATTTGCTTTTAATAACGAATACCTAAACAAATCTATTGAAATATAAATTAAACATCACGTACCATTTACCGACACTCGTTAATTATTGAACTTAAAATCGATCATTGCCAACCAATCTTGGTATTCAATTAAACATAAAGCAAAGGTATGGCCTCACTATTAGCGGATTCAAAATTAATGATATATACTGAAATTTCAATCATTATTCAAATTTTAATACAACAATTTAAGAGACAAAAAACAAATGACGTATTTTTTCTTTTGGTAGGTATAGCCCCTTACAAAAATGCAAGATTGTGTTTTCACCTCGTAAATGTCCGCCACAAAACCAAAAATTTGTTAACGGCCTCCTCGCAACACAGTTTTTAGGGTTCCGTACCCAAAGGGTAAAAACGGGACCCTATTACTAAGACTTCGCTGTTTGTCCGTCTGTCCGTCTGTCCGTCGCTCTGTCACCAGGCTGTATCCGCCACAAGAGCCGCGATAGCTAGACTGTTGAAATTTTCACAAATTACTCGTATGTATTTCTGTTGCCGCAATAACAACAAATACTAAAAACAAAATAAAATAAATATTTAAGGGGGGCTCCTATACAACGAACTCGTTTTTAAGCTATTGCATAGATTCTATCGCGGGCCTTGAGCGCGGGGACTGAATCCAGAAATTCCGTAACGCAAAAAACCTCACGTTCCCCACTTCGACCGGCACAGCGGTGATACGGCTGTTCGACGAGGTGCGTGCGGTTTGACGAGGCGTTTGCCATTCGACGAAGTGGGTGCCGTTCAACTAAGTGGGTGCCGTTCGACAAGTTGGGTGCTGTTTGACGAGTGGGGTGCTGTTTGATGAGGTGGGTGCTGTTCGACGAGGTGGGTGCCGTTTGATGAGGTGGGTGCCGTTCGACGAGGTGGATGCCGTTTGACGGGTGGGGTGCTGTTAAACGAGGTGGGTGCTGTTTGACGAGAGGGGTGCTGTTTTTCGAGGTGGGTGCTGTTTGACGAGAGGGGTGCTGTTTATTTATTTATTTATTTATTTATTTATTTATTTATTTATTTATTTATTTATTTATTTATTTATTTATTTATTTATTTATTTATTTATTTATTTATTTATTTATTTATTTATTTATTTATTTATTTATTTATTTATTTATTTATTTATTTATTTATTTATTTATTTATTCATTCATTCATGAATTACGCAATAATATGACTATACTTAGGAGCTATGAACAAAATAAAAAGTGGGAAAATAATCGGCAATTTCATACTTTAACCCCTATTATAATTGCATAAGTTGATAAAAAATGCTATGCAATAGCTTTACCGCGGCAGTCTCCGAGTGCCGCACGTCTTTTTTTTTGCCTTTTTGGTACGGAACCCTTCGTGCGCGAGTCCGACTCGCACTTGGCCGGTTATTATAAGAATACTATTCATAAGTTGTTGATTTTCCCTTCATACCTTCACCGTAAAAATTTAAAACTATGTTTATGTGTACTATAAATGGGCTCTAAATACGATACTTAACGTCTATATTTTTTTTACGTTGATTAAAAAGCCTGTATAGCCTGTAATAGTTCACCGCTCGAGACAAGCTCCTCCATAATTAGAATTTTGCCATAACCGCCACGCTTGGCAGGGGATCTGGCGATCGCAATTCGGCCAATGGTTTCTATGTATTATAAGTATATATTTACTAAAAAAAAAATATGCAAGTAAGTTTATCGGTTGTCTAGTACCCCATACGACAAACTACTTACTAGTAGCTTAATATGGGACTAGATGGCTCTGTGTGGCACAGTGTCGCATGTCTGAAAAATATTTATATATTAATGATGAAGAGAAAACGCTGTTGTCCGTCCTAAAGTTATTAACATCAATCAAAATTATCGAATTTCTATTACAATACAATATTAGTAAGTTATAAAATTTTGTTGGTGTCGCTAATTCATTTAAGAATTTCTTATGTTTTTTGCATTTGTGTATTGTATTAGAAATATATTTTGAATTAGTATAATTATGAAAATCGTGGCTACCTGCAAGTTATTGGAAAACGACTAGCTTAAACTAAATTTAATTAATTCATATTACGTTATTTTGCATTATAATTGATAATTGTAGTTATCTAGTTGGAGCCTTATGTTAGAAGTTCAATAAATAAATAAATAAAATAAAATCGCTTACAATACCGATGAATAGAAGTGTATTTTAAAAACGTAAGCAACTAAATTAAAGAGTTATAATACCATGGGTAGAGACTGTCTTAACCAAAATTAAGACTAACTACCTAAATGTAGGTAACGGCCTAATACTATGATCATTCCACTGCTGGGCGAAGGCCTTCATCATTGAAATTAAGTTGCCATAGCAATGATGGGTACAGGCAAAATCACCACGCTTGCCAAATGCGGGCTGGTGATCACAAACCCGAGCAATGTTCGAAAATTCGAAACTTTTGTTGCCCGACCCGGAATTCAAACCCGGTACCCCGAGATCTTTACCGGGTATTCAAACCGCTAGAGCATCGGGGCGTTACCTACACATGGTATTTTAATGAAAATCTTCTAATTTGAAAATTATTTACTTTCCGCTATCACAGCGAATGCAACCTTAGATGATATCGGCCAGATGCATTTAAAATATTTAGATAAAAAAGAAATTAAACCGTTGACCTTAGAAGCTCAAGAGGCCGGTGTCATCCTCCATACAAGGCATACGCAACATTCAATGTATCGACCCTGTTTCTTGTTATCCCTCGGTGGCATTAGCATAGGGAATATGGCATTAGGCAAAGCGCATACATAAGTAGCTACCATCATGTGTTTTTTTATTTTGAAAATTAAATGATGCCTTGTTATTTTCTGTATAATATATAAATCTATTTAATATTGCATCAATGCGTTTCTTGCGTTTTCATGGCGAGATTAGTTGTATAAAATAAGTATATAAGAATAAAAATTTTCAAATATTATTATTATTCCCTACGACTATGAAAACGATTTAGTTATTTTGATTTAGTTAGTCCATGAAGTGATTATTTATTTCGTATTAATATATTTATTTATATCTGTGTGATGCCGGCCATAATTAGTATCTTCTCTTATCGTCATATGGGTGTCGTTAGAGGCGTCTAAAAGAGTAAGTAAAGCAACAACCCATTTACTTAAGCTCACTGTTGAGCCCGGGTCTCTCTCCTTTATAAGGAGAGTGGTTAAGGCTTTAGTTCCACCACGCTGGCCTAGTGCGGGTTGGTGGACGGCAAGGGCGACGCTGTGGCAACACCACCTCGCTGTTTCTCAAGCCGCCCGAAGGCCTCCAACAGGGCTTAACGACTGTTATCTCATGACAACAGCCGGGACCGACAGCTTTAAGTGCCCTCCGAAGCACGGAAGCGCTAAAGATATGATGTCACAAACGTTCACCCATCCAACTAGTGACCACTCCCAGCGTTAACATTCATGACAGAAACTGATCACTAAGAAGCATTGGGCTATGAAGGATTACTGCTAGAAAAATACAAGCAGCAGCGTCTTTTCTGGCCAAACTGCGATTGCTATGTACTTTTCTCGAGAAGCCCATGACCACTATGCCCAGCGTTAAGCTGATGTAGGAAGAGTATGAAAACAAAGATAATATGTAAAAATCGTACTGATCTTTAAACCTCTTTTTTGTCATCGGTTGGAAACAGATTTACTACTGATCATACTGATATTGAGGCTGTATTAGGCCTTACGCTAGAACTAATGTACGCAACATCTCATTAAGGTGATAGTGTGAAATTGTTGAATAGTTCCAATATGGTCTTGTTACAGATTGGCAAACGAAAAAAGTGTAAAAACTTTAGTAAGAATCGATCGTGCGTGCGGAAACTTGTGCCCGGCCATGGGATACCAAATAGCCTTTGTTACTTCTTATATTTTATAGAACTAACCAAATTTATCCATTGATGATTGAGACACGACTCTTGTTATTACTATTTTCACCTTGCTATGGAAACCGAAAACAACAGATAAAACTACCAAAGCAAGATTGACTCCTCAATTCTTCCAGACCAATCAAATTTAAAAAATATAGTATCCTAAATTGATTCAACCCAAAATTGTAACCAGGACTCTAGCGTAGAAAGCGGATCATTGCACCACCATACCGATCGGCTTTGGAGAAGATCAAACTCACAAATTGGTTGTTAGTAACTTGTCATATTGTTTTTTAGATTTAAGTATCTTCGTTCAATGTGTTCTCAATGTGTAAGATAATATTTGGCTTAATGACAAGGAGGAGGGTTTGTGTACCTACCTCCTTGGATCAAATATCTAAATGTGGGAATCGATACAAGTTATTCTTTTTTTATCAAGTGAAAATGTCACTGTGCTTCACAATTCACGGCTTTGTACTTGCTTTGAATCTCAAATTATTCAATTAAAAAATAATGTAACATAAATTTTATGTATTTAAGAGATAAGATAAAATAAGTCAGATTGGGATCCAACTAAGTGTACAATATTCTAGTATTATATCTGCACTTTGTTATGTAAACGTATTGCAAGTATGTCATGTTAAACTTGGAAAATCTGTAATTGGCATTACATTGTTTTACTCAATACACCTAAGTAATTAGTCTGTAAGAACATGCTGTAGATTTTCTCTAAAATCAAAAATAAAAAAGCATCTGCATCATGTTTAAAACAATCAATTCAAGCAATTTAATGACTCATTTCTGTAATGCTTCTATCTTTTTTTCGTTGACCGGCTAAAAAACGCCAGTAAATTTATTGGAAACTAATTTATTGCCTGACAGTGTTTGACACAAATCGATTAGTGTTATAAATCTTCTTTGTATTTATAGTCTAGAAGACTCTTGGTGAGCAAACAGCAATAACAGTGATATAATTCTACGGTTAGGAACATCCTGACAAACGAAACCCACGTACGTCACTTAAGTGTTTTGTTGTCATGCCACAAAGACAAACTTCTTAGCGTTCCATAGATTCACCGTGCGGGTGCCGGGTCCATCGTGTGGCAGAAAGAGAAACTCCGAGTAGCTCCCGGGACTTGTGACACGGGTGTAGGGTTAAGGGGCCCCTTTCCGACGTACATCAACACTCACCTTCAGTACTCGTGTTTCTCTCCCTGCCCAGCCAAATCTTAAATATTCAATCCTACAAGTAAAACGACAACTAGAACTAATAATGAATTGAAGTGTTACTGAGTCTGGATTTAAGCATAAGCGAGTATAATTATTATTCTCATTCACATTTGAAATCCAGACTGCCGAACAGACAGGCCATAAGTTTATATCATTTATTTATAGTAACAACCTATAATCACACTGCTCTGCAGGTAAAAGGTCTCTATCATTGAATTCAAGTTACCACTGCAATGATGGCAACTGGCATAATCACCACGCTTGCCAAATGCGGGTTGGAGATCACAAACCCGAGCAACGTTCTAAAATTCGAAAATATTTGTTGACCGACCCGGGGATCGAACCTGAGACCCCAAGATCTTGGCCCGGTATTTAAACCACTAGACCAACGGGGCGTTATATCATTTATTATTATTATTAAAAAAAACATTTATTTATTACTTGTAAAAATTTATAGTTAAAATTATAGAAACGCATGGATTTAAATTGTCATAGCTCTTTTCTTACGCTCAGAGTTTCTTACGCTGCTCCTTATCGCAACTAGGCCACACTTGCCCCAAAGCAGTGGCAAGTTTGAATAGAGACGTGTAAAGACTACTAGGGCTTATCTTCAGGAACGATACTGAGTTTTTTTGATGTTTTAAGAGTAGACGACCCATTAGAACAATGGTTACAGACTAACTGAAGTAGGTAACAACTGTACATCGCAGTAAATACTCGTCCTACAAGGTCGTCAAACAATGACCTCCGAAGTTCGCGGCAGTTTTGCAAATAGTATTATGCGTGCTCTTCATTAACTGATATCAGATCTTTGTGTCCATTGTACGACGAGAAAGGAGTGTATAATATTGAGATATTTATCGTTTGGTGATTGGGAAAGTTTTAGTAGCTTCATATATTTTGTTAAATACCTAATAAATTCCCGGCGTATGCAAAAAAATATTGCAAGTACTGATGCTAGCAACACAAGTTGTGTATGATAATTTATATAGTATGTTTTAAGGAGCTTGTATTGTCTCTGTATCGTTCACTTCTCTTCTTCCTGCGACGCCGCTACAGTGAACATTGTCTCCGTGTTTATGTGAATAAATAGTTTTGACTGTGCCAAGCCTGGACTTCTTATTTCTACTACAGTCCACACCCATCGAAGAAGGCAACAAGTACTTTATGGGAAAAGTCGAATTTGGCGTTTACGAATGGAATAAACGTAATTAAGTTAATGTTATGTAATGTATTATTTTAGTAGTCTTAAATCATATAGTACGCATTACTGTCTTTCATTTTGATGATTTCAAAATTCATGTACAGTGAAATTTTTAGGATAAATCCATTATTATAGCGATTTATACATTTTATGTACTTTTAAAGAAACTGTGACGATTAATTCAGCTATATTATTATAAAACCAGTAGGGCTAAGATGCGAAACCACGATAAATTTGTCGCATGACATGAGAAAATTTGTCAACTTATCTTATTTTATCATTTAACATGGCAACCACCCGCGATAAAAATTCTTCACTAGACAAACGTTTATACATGAGAAACGGATAAAGCCATATTACATAATTATATAGTTTCTGTGTGGAAACATTGGTTAACATTATAATCATTCGTTCAATTTTACGTCCGATATGGCTAAAACACGATTATCGTATTTCGTATTTTGACAGATAGAGATGACATAAATGGCCTGCAACGTTAGCAGCGGTACACAAACGATATAACACTGTCAAAATACGATAAAAGGCCGCGATAATATTATGTCGTGGGTTGCACCTTAGCCCTACAGATGACAATGTTTATCTTTTTAACCTTCATAAACAGTCCACGATAAAAAAAACTCGGTGACGTCAAGTGTTTAACAGTGGCAACAAACCCATGGGCTAGTAGCACGATTTTGCAATGTTTACCTCTATTGTTATACCAATTTTGCTAACCCTAATTATGACAAGTTATTTTAGATGGGCATCTAAAGTTATAGGCTATCTCGTTAGTTGTAAACTAAATTAGATAGTCTATTTATATTTGATTTTAACTGTCAATAATTTAGGTACTTTAGTAGGTCAGTAATTAAGTTTGATTTGATGCTTGTATTTTATCCAAAACTGAATTAGTTTACAGTTTAACAAGATCATTAATAATTTAGAAAAAAATTAAATTGTTTCTGTTGTGGTGCAATTATGCACCCACACAATGGCCCTGTTCGATTCCATTTCGGGTCATTTTAAGAAATGTTTCTTTCAAAAAGCACAAAATAGGTGACGACCCAAGTTAGTTAGATTTTTTAAGCTATTGACAAAAAAACATCAAAATAGGTTTACTCGTATATCGTTATGAGTGGTCATACTTAAAACTATAAGTATAAGTAGATACGCGTCAGATTATGCACCAACTTTTCTCGGTAGATAAAATACGCCAACGCAATAGCTCGACGGACTCGACACCCAAACCGTGAATCCATGGATATTAATCCCTCAACCCCCAGGAGGCACTCGGGTGCCACGATAATAATTAATATCAATTGTGTCTGGAATAACTCACGATCGAGGGATTAAGAAGTGTATTATTTTTTTCTTAAACCCAATTGAACAGAATAATAAAAGTACATACATATCGACTATTACAGTTAGCCACGTGATATCTGCACAAAATGGATTGGCACCACCGCTTCCTGTCCTATTAGTGTTGTAACAAGCGACTGAAGAAGTATCCACCAGCAAAAGATAGGCAACATTCTTTTCACCATTGTGTAAACTACGATTACCAAAATATTAAGACACATTGAAATGAAAGATAGTTTACGGATTTAGAACGCGTTTATTTTTGATTTAACCCGACGTTTCGAACCCTTTACAGTCTGTAGTCATGCGTTTGATAAGCCCAACCATTTCATTAGATTTGATAAACCTAAAGTTCTTGCTAAGGAAAACCGATATGTACCTAGAATGATACGCGAAGCAATAGAAATTAAAAAACATCCTAATTTCAATAGAGAAGATGGTTGGAATTTACCAGCTGCTTGGGACCCTGTCTTATCATCATTGAAGTCCACAAACCATGGCAACACTGCGAAGACTCCGGACACAGTTAGCTCATTTTGTGTGAAAAGGAACATAACTGACGATAAAAATTAGAGGCGGTAGTTAAACATTTTTTCAAATTACCATCTTAAAGACGAATAACACCTTAGTCTACCCGTGACCATGAACGCTGTAAAGGGTTCGAAACGTCGGGTTAAATCAAAAATAAACGCGTTCTAAATCCGTAAACTATCTTTCATTTCAATGTATAGTGTTCGCGTAAATTCAAGAAAACAGTATATTAAGACACAATCCTTGTTTGAGTTAGTTGTTTCTGGTTATGTACCATTTACCTTGTTTTTTATGAGTTTCCGATATTTCGGCACTGTTGCAAGCGCCATGATCGTGGAAGAACTGGCGCTTGCAACAGTGCCTAAATATCGGAAACTCAAAAACAAGGTCCATGGTATAAATCTCGAAACAACTAACTCTTGCGATGGTGACCATGAAAATTCAAATCAGTTTACAATATTTACTTGGTAAGACCTGCGTCCAGCTATGGACAGCTGTTGTGAGCTAATAATAATTATGGATAACTATGTTTAAGTCAGTTCATCAATTTCAAAACTAAAAATAGAGCTTACCAGTATCAATCAATTCCATCATACTTAAGATTAATTAAGCTTTTAGGCAAAATGTTTTATATAATCCAATAAAAAACTCATAAATAACATTACCTAATTTATAACTTATATACACGATGGAATACAATTAGACGGATAATAAAAATTGATGATATAATAACATAGTTCAAATAAATCAAATCCTACTGGCACAGTCATAAACCGTTGAAAAAACCACTGAATGAGTATAAAAACATATATTACATTAAGATTGATTAATTATAGAAAATTTGCATTCATAAATTTCAATGTTAGAGAAAAAACATGCTATGTAGTGTTAGCTTGAAATAGAATAGCACAACCATTTTGGCTATTTATAGTTATAGTAGAAGTGACAAAAGGAATTACTGCCATAAAGAAGACGGTAATAGTCTTCTCTCCACGACTGACCAAACTACCCTGCCAAGTGTGGCTATTATGGTATAATAAAGTAAGTAGGGAAGTAAGAAAGAAAGAAAGAAAGAAACGTTTAATTGGCCACAAGCACATTACAGTAGGCATAGACGAAATTACAGCTAGACAATAGATCATAAGAGACAAAACAATATATAAAAAACAAATTGACAAGAGAATATGGCCAATTTGGTCCCACCTCAGCATGTGCTGCAACGAGCCAAGGGCCGCTGCAGCGCTGGTATTCTGGTAAGAGCCTTTAATCATGGCACTGGAGGGAAAAGGCCTCCAACATTGAATTCAAGTTACCACAGCAGTAATGGGTACAGGCATAATCACCACGCTTGCCAGACCCGAGCAATGTACGTAAATTCGAAACTTTTGGTTGCCCGTCCCGGGAATCTAGCCCGGAACCCCGAGATCTTGCCCCGGTATATAAACCACTAAAATTAGACCAACGGGGCGTTACAATGGAATAACTATCCTTTTAAAGAGGCTTAAGTCCAGCAGGGGAGGACATGCTTATAGTGATGAAGAGAACAGAAGAATACCAATTTAACTTAATTAATAAAAAAATCTACGAGACAAAAATCTATACTAATATTATAAAGCTAAAGAGTTTGTTTGTTTGTTTGTTTTTTTGATGAACGCGCTAATTTTAGGAAGTACTGGTTCGATTTGAAAAATTATTTTTGTGTTGGATAGTCCATTTATCGAGGAAGGCTTTAGGCTATATAACATCACGCTGCAACTAATAGAAGCGAAGTATGAGTGAAAAATGTTGCAAAAATAGTCGCGATCATAATAACAGAAATTGAAGCGGACGAAGTCGCGGGCAACAGCTAGTGTTAAGACGCTGACATGAGCCAAATTGAGCTCAATGAAGATTGTTTTGCTTTAAGCCTATGGCTCGTATTATTGCCAAATTCTATGTAGTTGTAATTGATCATATTTTCAACCAGGTGGCTGTTTCCAAAACACGATTCTAAAACCTTTTCTCGATAGAAAAAAATTTCAAAGTAGCCTCTGAAAATACATAAATTACCATTTTTCTCAGCAGTCCGTATAACAATGGTAATAAAATTTTGCTATATTGTATATTACATGTTGCTTAAGCAAATGGCTGAATTAGATTTTTAATAAAATGGAAATTTTAAATTGTACAACGAATTTTGTTGTTTGGCACTTAGGCCCTTCTATTCCATGCGCTTTTTCTCTGTCACTCCTACGAGAATCGACAGTGATAGCTGTGGCGCGTTCCAAAGAAATTCATAGACGAATAAATTTGTGGGCGTGTTCATTGCTCAAGGTCATCGGCTGCAGTCAGCGTCTTAAGATAAAGCACTTAAAAAATGTCCGGCAAAAATCTAACATTTCTAATACGGCCACCTAACAACACTTTTTTTACGCGATGCGCATCTCATTCATTCATTATGATACTATTATAAGTCTTTGATTTTCCCGTCATACCCTAGCCTTTGGACCGTAAAGTTGAAAACTATGTTGCGAAAAATATTTTCGGGTGAAAACTTGAACTACATTTTTTACTTCATAAATGGGCTCTAAATACGATACTGAACGCCTATAACAAATTTTGAAGGTGACGAAAACGACATCCTGTATAATACCAAGCAGCTGAATTTGCAGTTACAATCTAAGGCCTTAAGCCGTGTAAGCCAAAAAAAAATCTAAGGCCTTACTCCGCAACACAATGTCCCTATATTCAAATCCATCTGTCCCAATCACTCATACCGATGTCTTATATTTTTTGAAAGAGACAGATATATCCGTAAATACGGGCTTCGTGTTGCAGAGTATGGCATCTGATCTAATTGTATGTTGCTGTCCTAATAAATGTTGTTTAATAATTTTTGACATTTAATGTAGTAATTGTAATACTTATTTGACATTTGTATAATTTGACATAATTTTAATTTGATTGTATGTGTGATAATATCAGATTGACCTAATATTTGCACGTCACATTGCGATAGAATATGCTGGATAACCTATAACTACTACGAACTTTTTGTATCCATATTCTGGCAAATAAATGATTATTTATTTATTTATTTTTATCTGATCCGATGACCCAGATGATAGTGGTTTGGTGGTCACGTTCTGTGCAAGGATTTTGATTCTTCGTCAATTTATGAAGAGGTCTTTTAATTTCTTGATTTGCTCGGGTCACATAGCGGTGGGAGCACATGACATGGAAAAAAATTAAAAAGGTCATACGCCATTTGTATGAGAACCGATGTCGTCGCTCAAGCGAATTCTTTTGACGTCGCGCGACCAATAGGGTAGTAAGTAGTACCTACGTCTAAAGAAACCAATCACAGCGCTCACTTACATTCATCTTTGGGCAGAAGTATAAGCATTTGCTCATAACCTCTGTGACGCGTCTGCCCCGCCTACATCGCCTTTCGAACCTTTTTCCATGTTCTTGGTTTAAGCTTATAGTTTTGCTTCGAAAGGCTTAAGCCGTTGGTCTAAGTTTTTGATACAAGATGAAAGTCCCGTACTTGTCGCACCGCCCACAAAACATTTCTGTTTTGCCCACTGGTCGACTGGTAGAGAACGCCACATGGTATTAAGTCCACCTTTTGTACGTTTTTTATATTTGTGCAATAAAGTCTAAATGAATAAATAAATCAAAAAGTTGTAAAAATAAGTCACGTGAGTGGATGTAACAGCTTTGAAAATTCATTAATTATCTTTGAAACATAATCTTGTATCTAACATCTAAGTATATCTACGAGTATCTATCTTCATTGAGCTTGAAGTGCACTTCATAATATTGTGGTAATAAATTATAAATCACGTTATTACATTTTGAATTTTTTTTTTCTTTTTAACGACCTACGCTGTCGGCGGAAGGCCGTTACAGCTTCACCGGGCGGGTTTAAGGCGAGTGCGGAAGGCACTCAGCCCAAAAACGGCCTGCTAGCGGGTACCTCGAGCGCGGGGCGACGCTTCGCGAAGCCTAGCTAGGGCTCGTCCGCGCAAGGGCCCCGTACTAGCGGCGCGATCTGACCGTACCGGGCACAGAACATAGAACCATGTTCTGTGGTACCGGGCGCTGAGGGCACCCGGCCAAGGGGTCAACCCGACTAGTGGTTGCACCGCGTAGCTCGGCGCGGCATTACAGACTGGTCTGTGCATTAGACCGATCTATGCGAGCCCCGTTCTAGTGGGCCCGATCGAGGGGATTGAAAAATGTTTGTTTACACTGTGACAGTTTTAAGCTGTAAACTTTGCTCCGTTTTTTTTTAAAGTAACCCTTGACTATCTCAGCATAGTAAAGTGTAAAACTAGTAATTTACTTCTTAAATTCAAATGGGACTTACTTTTGCAACCGTACATTAGTAAATTGTTAACATTGTTCAGCCCCCTAAAAAATATAAGAAAACGTAATAAAAATCACCTTTTATTTATCGTTTGTTGAAAAAGCATATTATATTTAAGTTTCAAAGTAGCACATCTAAAACTTATCGCAGGTCTGAACGCGACGTAGGTCTACTTACTCGTACCTTCGTCGCGTTCAGACCCGCAATAAGTTTTAGTTATAATGCAACGCGAAAGTTTAAAAGTTTATCTTAAAGAAGTACAGTTTAGATCTTTCAAAATTAATCGCATTTAATTTATTCCTCAAAAACAATAAACATGGCTGCCAAGTGACAGCTAGGTCCAAGTCACAGATGGATATGGACCTGAAAGGGTAAATTTTATGAGTATTTAAAATTCCTTTGATTCCTAATACATTAGGACTTTAAGATAACATTAGTGTTGGTCAGATAGATAAATGAGTCAAACTTTCAAACTTTGAGATTACAAACCATCGCTAAAGATTTGAGTAAGGGTAAGCTAATTCTGTTTTGTTATACTCGTACAATCATGGATTAACAAAATGAAATTAGATAAACAATCGCTAAAATAATAACGTACTCGCTAATAAAATGCCTATTGAATATAATATGGGTGGTCAATCAACTTATTAGGTACAAGACCTACCAATCAACTTTATATACCACTAGCTTGTCTCCCGCGGCTCTGCCCGCGTGGACTACTCGTTATATCGGGCGGAACCCTGTGTCCAGCAGTGGGATGGGAAATGGCCTATGTCCTTTCTTAAGGTTCAATATATCTTTTCTTGTTCATATTTTTTATGTAACTAGGACTTTAACCACGCGATTAACCTCAACCAAACGATTTAAGAACGCAGGCTAACGAATAAATGCGTTAACTACTTCACATAATGCAAACAAAACTAAAATCGTAACACACACAAACACATGTTTATATAGACACAAGTTCCGTTTCCTAATATCAAAACCTTCAACTCATTGCGATATCACAAAGAATCAATAAACGATCAAATAAAAAAAACCTTAATTGATTTTCCATGAGTAATTAACTTGCCATGACCAATCGTCCCGGAAGCTAGATCGGCTGCGTCATAATGAAGATTAGGCAAAATGGTGTCATATGATTCCGTTTTCTGACATAGAGTTCAAGATTTTCCCTCAACCCCCAGGAGGTACTCGGATGCCACGATAACAATTGATTTTAATTGTGTCTGGAATAACTCACGATCGAGGGATTAAATGAGGACAAAATCACATTGTTCTAATCCCAATATGAGTAACTATTTAAAGCATTCGCATTGAGGAAATCAGAAACAACGAAGGTACCAAAACACCCAGACTCGAGAATAATGTAGAAAAACACTTTTTTTTTGTACATTGACCCATCCGGGCTTCGAGCTTGGGACCTCAGAGCAGGGGACACCTTGAAAACTGGTATGTACGCCACTCCACCATGGGATCATCAAAAAAGTTAAATGATATAGGTACTGCATTCGATGGCTGTTTTAGACAAAGCGTGGTGATTAGGTATACTTGTAGTCTATACCCATCATTGCTGTGGTAACTTGAATTTAATGATCGAGGCCTTTGCCCAGCAGTGGTATGATTATAGGCCGTTATTTTTACAGACAAAGCCTGTCGGCAAATGAACATTTTATTGAAAGAAGGAATGATATAACATGGCAATGGCGAGGGTTTGATTCCTTTTGATTTAATTAAATAGTTTGATATTTTCACTGCTCCATATGACTATATTATGGCGTATGGTACTCGTACAATTTCTACTTGATATCTCTTTGCGATCCCGAGGTAAAAGATCTTGCCAAACAGACGGACGGACGAATGGATATCAGTACGGAGCCCAAAAGACGAAGATTTAACATGTATTTCATTTTCTTAAGATCCCTAAATGGTACCTAAACATATTATATATTAACAGTTTAACAATCTAAGGTTTCCTCATTAATACGATTAATCATTTTATTTTCTTCTCTGCACATTCTCACCAGTGCGCTAGATTGCATCTATGCAAAACAATTGCAGCGATCTCTTGTGTACATTTTGAAAGAGTTTTCGTTTGTTAAGCGCGGGAAATAGGTTAGGTTATATTAGGTTTGTCACTAGTTATTGTGATTTATGCTAGATATATATAAGATAGATTATTAATTAGTAATTCCTGAAAGCTAAAAGACTAAAACTAATGTGTAGAGTTCAAATTACCTCTAAGTCTCAAGACTAGGGACTAAGGGAAAAAGAAAAATCTTTATGAGATATCGATGTTCGATCGTGCTGCTAAGTGCAAAATTTCTTTCTTTTTTCTAGAAAATTAGCAGATTATTTTGATGGTGTCATCCCAAAAATATATTTATGTTTTACTGCCAATAAATTATATTATGAAAATACTTACTATTTTATGAATTGCTATAGTCCATAGAACAAAAAACATGAACCTCCTTTCTTGCGTCCTATACTATCTTTTTTTATTTTATTTTACTTTTATTCTTAGCTAAAACTGTAGATTCAAGAAACACACATGACATAGTATTATAATAAAAGCAAAAATATTATCTTTTTCCTAATATAAATCCTGTATTTTGACCACTTCCATGTGTACAAAGGTTAGAATTTCTATATCTCGGGAACCGAACATTTTTCAAGAATTGAAGAAACCTATATTCTACTACAATCTACGTATCTCCATGCGAAATTTACAAAGATTCATTTAGCTGTTCTAACTTGATTGAATAAAAAGACATTCATATAAAATTTCGCATTATTATCAGTAGATTTTAATTCTAAGAAAGTAGCATTACTTCAATAATGCAAACCTTACCAAAGTTATAATTGAAATAGTATGGATAAGTATTTCTTACTCAATCTGAACTTAGGGACAGCACCATGGGACTTGTCTCAGTTTTCTTGGTACATGATATTGTGGTTTCTTTTGGCTACATGTACTTAGGGGTCAGGGAATATTTAGCCAACTTTTTATCCCGTAAAATAACATCAATCTTCCACGCTGAAGAAGTCACGGAAAACATCACTCCAAATAAAACGCAACTATTTAATAGACTAGTCTATTTATAGAACTTGTATGATATACTTTATGGCTTCATTTTAATGAAGTGCCTAAAAAGGTCTGATGATTTTACATATTAATTATATGTAATTTTATAAGTACTCTATTTTTAACTGTATTTCCGGGACTCTGTTACAATATGATGAACTTTAAACGTCTTGAAACAAAAAGAAACGAAAAACAGAGTTTATAAGCAAATTTTTGTCCACAAGAGGCAATAAAGTTTTGTCATTGAATATTGTTTTTATTTTATTTTCCAAATTTAAAATAAATAATATTTTCTATTAAAAAACTTTGCCGATTAGCACCCTAAACACGCACCATAAACAATGGTTAATTTTATTTCTCGTTCTGTAAGCTGTCATGCTAATTTCATATTGTAGTATTCGTTGCACCTCTTAAATTTCAAGCATGTAATAACTTTCAAAAAAAGTTCTTCAAATCGACTTTAAGCAATTGAAAATATTATTTAAAGTCAATTTTAAGAACTGCATTAAAAACTGACCCAGCGTTAAACCAGCTACAAGTAACGATTATTTCGAACCGAGTTAAGTTAACTTGAGTTTAATTGTTTTGATAAACCTTAATAACTATTACGGTTAATTTGAAATGCTAACATCAATCAGAAACATAAACCTTTAACAAAAGCTTAATTATTTGCCAGTAGAAGGAGATTTATGTGCTAGTTTGAAAAATGCCTAGCAGTTTGCTTATCTTTACAAATATTATGAATTCGAATGTTACTCTGCCTCTTATAATGTTAAATTTTACCTATTATGTGCTATATGTTGCTATGCCCTGTGCAGGGCGCCACAAATCTATACTAATATTATAAAGCTGAAGAGTTTGTTTGTTTGTTTGTTTGAACGCGCTAATCTCAGAAATTACTGGTCCGATTTTAGAAATTCTGTTTTGTGTTAGATAGTCCATTTATTGAGGAAGGCTTTAGGCTATATAACATCACGCTGCGACCAATAGGAGCGAAGCATGAGTAAAAAATGTTGCAAAAATAATCGCGATCATAATAACGGAAATTGACGCGGACGAAGTCGCGGGGAACAGCTATACTTTTATATTTGTGTACCACCTTATAACTAGTAAGTTTTGTGACACGCAATAAATAATTTGAATTTGAATTTGAATCTGTTACGCTTTTACGTCTAAACAACTTAAATGATTTTAATTAAATTTGGTACAATGATATTGAACTTGAGAAAGGACATAAGCTATTTTGTATACTTCAAGCACAGGTTTCCGCCCGCATGATATACGTAAAGTTCACCAGGGCAAAGCTGCGGGCAGGAACTACCTCTATATATATATCATAAAAATCTAAAAAACAAGTGGCTTATACACGCCCCGTTGGTCTAGTGGTTTAAATACCGGGCCAAGATCTCGGGGGTCCCAGGTTCGATCCCCGGGTCGGGAAAAAAATAGTTTCGAATTTTCGAACGTTGCACAGGTTTGTGATCACCAACCCGCATTCGACAAGCGTGGTGATTATGCCAGTCCCCATGATTGCAGTGGTAACATGAATTCAATGATGGAAGCCTTTTCCCTGAAGTGGGATGATTATAGGCTGTTGTAGTGGCTTTCAGTAATCATCTTAAATTCGGGCGAGCTAAATTTATAACAAAAAGCTTCGTTATAAATTTGTACTCAACTCACGAATGCACTAAAGCTAATTATCAAGACAATACGCAAAAGTAATCTAGCTTTCATACCGAATCCATTTGATCCATTATTAATTATATTAGAGCCTTGAAAATGTTCATTGCTCTTCTTTGACAGACGAGGCCGCATCACGTACCTTAAAAAACTATGGCCAAATAATTACTTGACCGTGCATATCTTTAAAATTCTCGTTTATTATATTCCATAAACAATTACGTCACATACGCGTGATTTAATACGGGAATAGGATAAGATCAGTAAGTATATAATAGGTCAATTTGCCTCGTATCATCACAGTTTTGAGTGAGCTTTACAGTTGGTAGTATCAAGCCGCGTTGCCTTCATCTATTCAAAATGAAACTGGTAATTGTTTGGACCGTGACTATTAAGAATATTGAAATCGCTTTGTCTTTTTTGATTTGACTTGGGTCTAGATTTTATCTAGATTTCTGGTTTTTTTTTAATTAGACAATTAAACAATAATTTTGTTTGAAAAAGTTTAGCCTTTTCTATAGTCAGCGAACTCGAAAATATTTTCTAATTAAAAGGTTTTAATCTAATAATGGAACATCTGATTGATTTATAAATAGTTTAGGTTTAGTGCTATACATATATTTATATTATAATTAAATATATCCATTTTGCTATGGCTACCTGAATTTAATGAAGGAAGCCTTTGCCATGCAGTGGGATGACATAATCTGTTACTTTACTTTACTTATAAATCCAATTTGTTTACATAAAATACTTCATAATTTATTTTAAATTAGAGCGCCCTTACAGTGTAACTGAATCCCTTTTTTCGGTCTGTGAAATCAACTTCTTAAGTTGACCTAACTGTCAAATTGTTCTTCAATTTTTCATATGTTCTTTTCAGTTCATCTTTGCCGGTCTTATCGCTGTGAGCGCCGCCGCTCGTCTTGAGCACCTTGAGCGCGGATACCTCCCTCCAGACCAGGCTGGAGGCCAGGGTGGCCAGGGCTTCGCTAGGGGCGCCAGCTCCAACGGCTTCGGCTCAAACGGCAATGGATTTGGCTCCGGTTTTGGCTCTGCCTCGGCCAAGTCCGGACCTTCCTCGTTCCACTCCGGTGCCTTCGGCGCCGCCACCTCCAACCAGTACCTGCCTCCTGACCACGAAGCTACTGGATCTTCCGGATCATTTGGTGGATTCCGTGCCCAATCTCAAGGTTAGTATAAACTATAACAGTGTTATTACAAGACGATAAACATACGATGATTATAAAATATGTTTACAAGAACACAGTCAATTTCAAATTTGTGATATATTATTGACTAGCTGTTGCCTGTGACTTCGTCCGCGTCATGTTCTGTTATTATGATCGCGATTATTTTTGCAACATTTTTCACTAAAGCTTCGCTTCTATTGGTCGCAGCGTGATGTAATATAGCCTAAAGCCTTCCTCGATAAATGAGCTATCCAACACAAAAAGAATTTTTCAATTCAAACCAGTACTTACTGAGATTGGCGCGTTCAAACAAACAAACTCTTCAGCTTTATAATATTAGTATAGATAAGTAGAAATATGACACAATGGAGTAAGCTCGCTCAATCGTAGGCCTTCTTTTAACTCTAGGAGTCACTATAAAGCCAAGAGCAAAATAACAATAAAAAAATGAAAGCACTGTTTTTAAATTACTGTAGCATAATTAGATACGGTTTTAAACTTTCTTTGTTCTTTTGTAATTACGTCACTTTGTCAATTTAATATTTTATGTAAACTTACCATAATTTTCGAGTTAAGTAAGCAAATCTTCAAAACCAACAATCTACCAAATCTTCGCTAAGGTCATATAATAAAGCTTACAATCGTGATACTTGGCCAAATATAATAGCAACTGATCTCTGCCACGGTCCCGAAAAATACCCTTAAGATGTTATCACTGCAATAGAACTTTATACAGTAGGTATTAAAGTCGCAAATTCTAAATACACTGCACTTAATTTTTTTTCACTGTACCAATTAAAAATTGCTTACACTTTAACAGAGCAGTGCAAATAGGAATAAAAGGGCAAAGTTTACCGGTATTGTCATTAAAGCTTTCCTCGCAGCCTCTGAGCTTCTGAGATGCAGATAATTCATAATTTATTACTAACTTTTCGTGCTGGTGAAAAGCTGTGCCCAGTAGTAGCATACAAAGTAGCTTAATGTCCTTTTTAAGGTCCAATCTATTAAACCAAGTTGCTTCAAATTCGATTCAGTAGTTTAGGCGTGTAAGCGTAGACAGACAAACAGAGCTACTTACGCTAGTTAACACTAGAGATAGTAATTCTGCTTGTTATTTGTAATTCCAATTAAATGAATTCTTCATTCAATTATAACAATTTCTGCTTTAGACTGCAATATTTATGAAGTCCTTAGAATTGTATTCATCATTATTTTCAGTTTTTGTAGAACTAGATATTATTAACTGAACTGCATTAAAACATTTTATTATCTCAATAGTATCATGTACCTACAAAATTTCGCAATAATTAGTAGAAAAAAAATGTATTAAAAGCATTGCTACAAAGGTGAGCCTTTTGCTTTTAACTTTTGTATGTATTTAGTTTAAAAAGCTTAGATGGTAACAAGATAAGTTTTCATTTCTGTTTTTATAGCGGAAATCAATTTTAGACATGATTCACTTAGTTAATTAATATGTAAGATTTACTGATGAAACTCTGATGGTAGCTAAAAAATGATTTATGGTAGACAAATTAAGGATCATAAAAAGCTTTGGATCTTGCCAATAACTTTTTTATTCAAACACAAAAAGTTTACTATCCATATCGATTATCACGTTTTGCTGAATCATCATCAAAACGTTTTTGCAAACTTAGATATTTTGAGAGATATTTATAATCGTGACAGATTTGGTTCAAATCTTGTCTGAATAATTCCATGTATTGAAATACTTTTAAGCGAGCTTGTACCTAGACCTAATATTCTGTCGCCAAAAGAAATTTATTTATATCCAGAATCATCACCACAATAATTATACTGAGCGTATTGGCGATCCTAGTTCTGTTCATCTTTGTCCATGATGACGAATGTTGGTTTTAGTTTAAGTCCGATATCATTGCTCAAAACAACTTTTCTCTTTCAGCAGGATCAAGTTCCTTCGGTCAACGCAGCCAGTCTAACCAATTCGGTGCCCAAAGCCAGTTCGGTCAGAACCCTAGCAGCCAATACGGTGCCCCTAGCTCTGGCTTCGGCTCTGTCAACAACGGTTTCGGCCAGCAATCAGGTGGTTTCGGCCAGCAATCAGGTGGTTTCGGCCAACAATCAGGTGGTTTCGGCCAGCAATCAGGTGGTTTCGGCCAGCAATCAGGTGGTTTCGGCCAGAAATCAGGTGGTTTCGGCCAACAGTCTCAGGGCTCCTTCGCTGCCACTAACCGCCAGTACCTCGCTCCCAAAACCGGATCCAGTTCCCAGAACATCCCCCAACAGGCGTTCGACGAGCAGACCGGCTACCATTACTGAGTGTAGGAATCCTAGCGAAATTGTGTTCTTAAATGCAACTTATGTGTTCTAATATGTAATAATAAAGTTACTCCAGAATGGAATTCTTTTTTTTATTGAACCCTCTTGATATTACTTTATATGATTTAAAGCAATTTAATTGCAATTATAATATCATTATTTAAACTTGAAAAAACATGTCGCAGGCGGAACTCGAACCCGCATCTTCTCGCATGCCGGGCGCGGCGCTTTACCATTCAGCCACCGAGACACTACGTCATAGGCGTCAATTTTTCAAGCATATTCTTATCGCTGTAAGCCAGCGTTGTTTCATCAAATATTTGTATCGCTTGATAGTAATTAAGTGCAACAATGCTGAAATATCGTTCACGCAACGGTAGATCACTTAAATTAATAACTCTTATTAAATATTATCGCTTTTTTTTAATAGGCAGTTGAAGACTGTTTGCAGATTATGATTAAAATGGCTCATATTTACTGATTTAAACTTTCATGGTCACTATCACTAGAGTTATTTAATTCGGGGTTTATACCATGTACCTTATTTATTATGAGTTTCCGATATTTTGGCACTGTTGCAAGCGCCATGATCACGGGAGAACTGTTGTATCTGCGGGTGGGTAGCTGTTAAGAGCAGACAAATCGATCTACCCTCCGTCGTAGTCTTTTATTACACACGACACTGGTACCACTGTTTGACAACTCACTATTTTTACACTTTTGTTCTCGACACACAACACTTACAGTATCCGATCGTGACACAGTATTTTTTGGTTTTCTTCGGTTAGATACAACAGTTCTCCCGTGATCATGGCGCTTGCAACAGTGCCGAAATATCGGAAACTCATAATAAATAAGGTACATGGTATAAACCCCGAATTAAATAACTCTAATGGCTCATATTATTATAGTAACAATGCTTGAATGGAATTTAGCGATCATGACTTCAGCTTACTACCACCTATTAACGGTTACTATTAAACTCATGTTCGTCTAATGTAGATACCTTATTTTCAATCTCATAGAGTAGGATTTACATACATTTTATCAGATAGTTCTACTTCTAAACAATGGTCGTACAATGTCAGGCCAATAAAAGCTCAAAATTATTAAATTGTTCAATGAAAATCATCGTAAAAAAAGGATTTTTTGAATTATTTATACTTACATGAAGTCGTAAAGCATGAAAAAAAAACAGTTCGTAGTCGGCGGAAAATAAACAATCAACAACTATTTAACACACTCATTTAAAATGAATTGGAAATTAATTATATATTATAAAAGCTCATGCTTTTTTTAGCCGTTTGATATTACTTTTTTTAAAAGGTTCTTAACTGTCTTTGTTTAATCCAGTATAATAAAAAAACCGAATTTCTTGCTTCATAAAGCTTAACTTTTTAAAATAATCTGTATACGTAATCAGCCCAAAATGAACACTACCTAATTGAACTTGATTTTAAATGGTGGAAATGTAAATTAGTCTTCTCCATTTCCCTATTAAACTCTTAGTTACTAAGAACCATGCAAAATTAAGGAAAACACTACCTATGTATACATACTCGTATATTAACTAAGAAATAAACGGTAAAAATTAGCATATACCTATTTGTATCGTAATTATTTATTCGTAAAGTAACAACCTATAATCATCCCACTACTGGGAAAATGCCTCCATCATTGAATTCAAGTTACCACAGCAATGATGGGTGTACTGGCATAATCACCACACTTGCCAAATGCGAATTGGTGATCACAAACCCGAGCAACGTTCGACAATTCGAAACTTTTTGTTGCCTGACCCGGGATTTGATTGATTGATATTCGATGATAATTACCCTTTTACACTTGAAAGTTTCTGAACTTTAGTTCATAGTGGCTACCGATTTTCAACTTACCTATCATTGAAACAAAAAATAAGTTTTCGTTTTTATATTTGTTAAGTTCACCAAAGGACCACTGGTCCATGTAACTACATATTTTTATTTAAAATATTTTTACCCAACTAATTCTTCTCGCTCCGAAACCAATTACAATGTTTGCTGACGTAAAACACTTTGAATCACGTGGTGAAGAAGACATTATCCAGTTTTTGTTTCATGTTAGACTAATTTGTTTAACATTTTAACTTTAGGCAAATCGATTAAACTTTTGATACGGCTAATACGATAAGTTTTTACTGTTAAAGATGTCTGAGAATCGATCTGATTCGTCTATGTCTAATATTCGAAACAGAGAAGTGTTAAAATACAGAATGAAATTTTAACCACCTTCCAAATTTAATTAATTTAATACAGCAATCTACGAGACAAAAAACAAATGACGTATTTTTTTCTTTTGGTATAGCCCAGTACAAAAATATCAAGATAAAGCACTTAGAAAATGTCCTCCGTGTAGAAAAAATCCAAAATTTTTGATACAGCCTCCTAGCAACACTTTTTTTACGCAATGCGCATCTTATTAATTCATTACAATACTATTAATAAGTTTTTTTATTTTCCCTTCAACGCCCCGTTGGTCTAGTGGTTTAAATACCGGGCCAAGATCTCGGGGTCCTAGGTTCAATCCCCGGGTCGGGCAACAAAAAAGTTTCGAATTTTCGAACGTTGCTCGGGTTTGTGATCACCAACCAACCTGCATTTGGCAAGCGTGGTGATTATGCCAGTACATCCATCATTGCTGTGGTAACTTGAATTCAATGATGGAGGCCTTTGCCCTGCAGTGGGATTATAGGCTGTTACTCATTTTCCCGTCATACCTTAACAGGCTTAGGACCATAAAAGTTGAAAAGTATGCTGCGAAAAATATTTTCGGGTGAAAACTGGATTTACTGTTTTTACTCCAAAAATCTAAATACGATACTGAATGCCTATAAAAATTTTTGAAGATGGTGCATGATAAAGTCACCTGTATATCGCACTGATAAACATAGCAAACGGAATATGACGATTTTTATATAATTATTACTTTTTGCCTACGTTAGTCCGCAGACGGACAAAGGCCCTATATAAAAACCGGCCAAGTGCGAGTCGGACTCGCGCACAGAGGGGTCCGTACCAACTTTTAAAATACCACAATATTTTGATGACTGCAAAAATAACTTTGTTTTTCATAGTGTTTGTATAAATGACAAAGTTATGTTTGCTGTTGTTGAAAATGTGATAGATTTTCAAAACTACCAGTTCGATCTCGTTCGAACCTATTTTTGTTGAAAGTATTTGTTAAGATTTACATTATGTATTTTGTCCAAAATTTTTACTTGCTTATTTCAAAAGTTAGAGGGTTATACAGTTACACTCATTTTACCACTTTGGAAGCGTCTATCTTCCAAATGTTAGACTTTTGGAAAAAATGGTTTTAGGAACCTCTATGTCATTTTAGAAAACCTATCCATAGATACCCCATATGAAACGGTTTGAGAAAAAAAAATTGTTTTAGTTCTATGTATGGGAAATAATGGGCCCCCCTTAAATATCATCATTTTTTATTATTTGTATGAGAATCGTTAAGCGGTTTACAGGATACATCTACTTACCAAGTTTTAACTGTATCATGCTAATACTTTCAGAATAAAGTGGCTGTGACATACGGACGGACAGACAGACAGACAGACAGACTTGACGAATCTATAAGGGTTCCGTTTTATGCCATTTGGCAACGGAACCCTAAAAAGGATTTTTTTGAAGAGTTGAAGATAGGATAGAAGGTGCTTTTGCTTGTGATCGTCTTCGTCTGATAGTACTCCTTTAGACGCTTTTACGACCACCATAGGAATTTAGTGGTGGTGGTATTCTATTTTAAGTCGATACCATACGGCAGACACTTTATCTAATGGGTAGGTACTAGAAAAACCACGTCCTACGTATTAGGTATCGAAGGAGATTCCAAGTTACTACAAGGTACAGAATAACTGATTGTTCCATCCCTACAAATATGCTGAAAAAATATCTATAAAGTCCAAATTCGAAGAAGCGACATAAAACTTTGACTCAGAAGTTTATTTGAATTTTTACCAGCAATTTTTTTTTTATTGACTAGACTTGGAGTTTTCACCTTTTGTTTTACTTCTACACAAGTTCAGATGTTTTTAATGTATTTTAGGGATAAGCATAGTTAATTTAAATGCATCGGTCATCGGTATATGCATAGCCCATCATTAAAAGTTTTATGTAATTATTAAAATGATTTGCAACATAACTTTATACGTAATATCTTCTCGTGCTTAGACTATAAATTCTAGCGGTTTCATCATAAGTTAATGGATTCAATGCCAATAAAATAACCTCCAAAAAGAAATTCAAGTTTAACGGACAATTACGATCATCACAGTCAATCATTTCCTGACTGTCCGTTTCATTTTAATTTCATACGAAATTCTTAACAGGACAATTACAGACAATTACAATTTAGCACCTGAATAATGGTTGCTTGATCATAAAAATTTAATTATTTTAATGGGCAGATGACTATCTCCGAAAATAACTGGAGACTTGTTAGTTTTTTTGTGAAATAATTATTTTATCTATTTTTGCTGTAGGTTGTAAATTTGTTAAACTAAATTTATATTTAGTAAGGTCCCATTGGGCTAGCGGTTTAAATACCAGGCCAAGATCTTTGGGTCCTGGACTCGATCACCGGGTCGGGCATGAAAAGTTTCGAACATTGTTCGGGTTTGTGATAACAAACCAACATGTTTTCCAAGCGTGGTGATTATGCCTGTATCATCATTGCTGTGGTAACTTGAATTCAATAGGATTGCCTTTGCCCTGCAGTGGGATGATTAAAGACCGTTATTATAAAACCGTGTGTGTCAATTCTATGTTTACTTAACTTTTATTATGTTATCAATTAATAAATAAACTAAACAGTAAACACGTGGCAAACACCTTATTTGTCATAAATCTTGCATTTACATAAATCCTATCTTTATCGTTATTTATGCTAGATAAAATAAAATGAATAAAGAAATAAATAAATGTGGACAACATCACATACATTTTTCTGACCCCAATATGAATAACTATTTAAAGCATTCGTATTTTGGAAACCAGAGACAACGAAGGTACCACAAACACCCAGACCCGAGAAAATGTAGAGAAACCCATTTTTTCTACATTGACCGGTCCGGAGGTCGTCAAATAAATAATAAAGAAACAAAACAATTAGCCAACCTCCAAAATATTTTACGACAAAACTAGTTATTTAATTCAATTAACACGTGAAGAATCTTAAGTTAATTTTGATTACGATATGGCGTGACGGACCGGTGCTGTAGTGTTGTGGCAATACCGCACACTGGCACATCGATCGATTTCCTAATTTTATCGAGATGAATAATACAATATGTGGACAACAATCAGATACATTGTTCTGATCCCAATTTGATTAATAATATAAACCACTCTTATTTTGGAAATCAGAAACATCGAAGGGACCACAAACACCCAGACCCGAGAAAATGTAGAAAAGCTCTTCTTTTCGATATTGTCCCGTCCGGGAATCGAACCCGAAAACCAGTGTGTTTGCCACTCCACCGCGGAGGTCGTCAGTGATGGTGAAATTGTATTAAATCTGATTTCGACGATCCGTGAGGTACTTGAACATAAAAGGTATAGCAATACACCTTCAATTTCTATGCTGTGGGTATTGATTGTAAGAGGCGACCAAAAGAGTACTGCCCAAAGAAGATGAGCAGCAGCCATCTCTTCACAATGGGCCAAATTTAATGTTATCATAATAAATGCTTGTCTTGACTTCTAGAAGCAATAAACTGTATTTATTCATAGCCTAGAACCACACACATGTTTCAGCCAAGGCTAAAGGGATATTGGCGTATCTACATACTTTATTTTCATTACTACCAATTTTACTTTTACTTAACTTTCCTTACGCTAAAGTTTATAGCATGTATGAGAACTTTAACTCCGTATCGATACTTTTTAATCACCATATTGATAACAATTTCACTTCACTATAAGCTAACAGGTGTACTGTTTTTACTCCCATAGGTGAACTTGACCTCCCACCATGTGGGCCATAGGCCAAGGTTACTAGAAGGAAAACTAATGAGGTTAGACACGCCTCTTTTTGTTTTTTATAAATTAATGTTATCGTACGTTTTGGTTTAAGTTTTGCCATTACTGGTTTAATCACATTGCTTTAAAGCTGATGGACCCGGCAGATGTTGTCATGCCCGGAGGCGCTACCTTCCAACTACGTTTTCAAATCATCATTTTCATTCTTGGTTTTATTAAGCTTCTGAATTAGAACTACTCATAGCCTCTGAGATTAAAGAAAAGGTCAGACCAATATGCACTGCAACCTTAAATCAAAGTCGCCTGGCAGCCAAATCCTACTGGTGACAGCGCAATGGTGTAATTTGGCATAGGATACTCTGAGAATTACATCATCTCAGTCAAACTAACGCTTACTATACTAGACATAGATAAGGAATAAGGATCCCTAAAACTATCTCCACAAAGATCGAATCAGCATCTCCCACATCCAGCATGGCTTTCCCAACTAAAGGGTTCGGATCGGATCGAAGAGATCGGAGGTCCAGAGATTCAAATGATAATCTTTATTTCCATAAACTACTAAACTAATTTTGCTGAAATGTATGTGTCCTATGGCTATAATCCCACTTCTGTGCACTGGTTTCCACTCGTCCGATATAAAGTGTAGTTAACCCAGGCAGAGCCACAGGCAAAAAACTAGTCTTAATTAAGTGTCCACCAAATAGTTTTGGGTTAGTTGCCTGGTCTGTCGGAATGTATGAAAATTATCTTACTTATTATAGAAAGCCTACGACAAAGAGCGTCGACAAAATTATCCTCAAGGTCCCAATTAAATCGATGTCATCCGATAGGCATTCTTTTACAAGATAATTTTCATATTTTTGCAAAGTATAAAAGTGGTTGGGATAAACTTTGAAGTCACAGTGCAAAGGTAGCTCGTTGAAGAACACAACAGAATATAGGGCAGGATGAATCTGGTATGTAATAAGTAGTATTTTCTTTTTGGTTTACTTCAATTTATGTTAAATAACTAAATTGGCTTTTTGTGTCCTTTGTATCGATTCTACGTTATTAACAAGCATGTATGATAAACCAATATAGGTATGTAATTAGTCATATTGTAAAAAAATATCTAGCATTTATTCACTGGCAAAAAAAATGAGGCCGTTACACAGAAAGAAATTGAAATCGGTTTCTTGTTGTATGATTAATTATCCTTTAAGAATAATCTGGGTATACGGACTTTTCCTAGGCAATAGCCTCTGACGTCACTTGTACCTATTTACGATCAGTATTTAAACTTAAAAAAAAGTCTCAGGTGGGACACGAACCCGCATCCCCATGCGTACCGGGCGTGGGGTTTTGTCCAATAAAACTAACGAGACATTAAGTCACAGCGCTAATTTTTCAAGATCTTTTTTATCACTGTAAGCCAGCGTAGTTTCATAAAATGTTAGGAGTATTGCACGAAAGCAATATCTTTGGATATAAGTGTCATCCCAAATGTGTTTAATTGATTTTCAGTTATAAAATATTATTTGTTGTTAAGTACACATATGTTTAACTTATTTAGGAAATCAAAACTATGATTAAAACATTCAGCAGTAAATTCTCGTTACGCTTCAGTTTAAACACAAACATTTTACATGTACTTAATTGAGTGTTTCTATTTCTTTTGAAATATATTTTAAGCAATCCATACAAGTAGTTTAAAATAAAAATTATTTGATCGACTGTGGAACTTTTAGCAAACTAATGAAGAATCCTGATATGATATTTACATCACTTATGTACTTTTAAGACTGTTTGCTATTTTGTAAGATCAGGCAATTTTTGATTCTATGGTATTTAAAGAAATTTTTCAGAGTTACGGCTATTGTTAGAATATTTACTCACCCTTAGCACCAAAATCGATATTTCTGCTATTTAACTATGTGTGTTTGTTAATTTTATTTCTTATATTTATAATTTATCTAATCTAACTTTATTTTAATAACTGTCAGCTGATTGATTAAAAAAAACTGTCTTTAAATACTTTTATACCTTAAAATATGTTTGTCAGCATGTTTATAATTAACAAGATGTTTGTGCTGTTTTTTCGCATAGGTATAGTTGAATATTAGAACATTTATAGGCGTCTCATAAAGCCTTATGTCAAACATAAAGAAATGTGTTAATGTTTTTAGATTTTGTTAAATTTTTATTGCGGAGTTCTCAAAGTTGGTAATGGCAATCTAGCTTACTTTTTCAATGGACCGTTCAGTGACTAGAGCTTACTACAACTTTTATACGCTTGCAATGTATGATATTATTATTAGAAAAACAAGCTAAATAAAGTGTTCTTACCTTTTTTCGTTGTTTGTCGTTCGAAAATCAACGTAAGATTACATCGACTTGAGTATATACTAAAAAAAAACTTGGAATTCAGTCCGTACTCATATTTACTTTATTGTCTAGATACTTTTATCGACCATCGTCGCGGTGGCGTCAGCAGCACAACTGCCTTCGAACTCTTACCTGCCCCAGAACCAAGGACCTCAAAGACCCTCGAACACCCAACAACCCCATGGCCAGGGTCCATTCCTGGGTGGTTTCCAACAGGGCGGGAATGGAGGTGGTTTTGGAGGTGGCAACGGTAACACCCGACCACAGCAGGAAGTCGAGAAGAATGCTGCCATTTTGAAACAGGACCAGGAAATCAATGATAATGGTAGGTAATTCAATACTCTTTATTTATTGAAGAAGCTTTACTTTCTATTTATCTAAAGCTATGCATAACTTACTTACCATTCGCAAATACATGAAAGATGTATTTGTTTCATGTATTTGCGAATGGTTTTATTGAATGTACGCAATTCCCTATAATTTAGTTAAAACAATATTTTATAATTTCTTGAGCTTGTCTGGAAAGGGGTGGGAGGTTATATTCATGCTTTGAAAGTCGTGTTTCGTTGTTTCCGACTCCATTCTCAAGATGCAAAACATAAAAACAATATTTTATATGATATTTTAGCAACTTCATTGCAATTATAATATAAATATTTAAACTTGAAAAATTATGTCTCAGGCGGGTCTTTAACCCGCATCTCCATGCTTACGGACGCGGCGCGTTACGTCATACTCTGACACTAGTCTATCCTTGAAAGATAGTCATTGGTCATACTAAGTGTAAGAAGAAAATGTAATAAGTTGATAGAAGTAAAATTAGTTCAGGAAATACACTCAGAGTTTCACAATTTAAAAGTCTTAGCAGCAGCAGTATCATCTTAGTTTCTTTTTCTTTCTAGGCTTCCACTACAGCTACGAGACCTCAAACGGTATCAGAGCTGAAGAAGCAGGCGATGCCTCAAACACCCAGGGTGGGTTCTCTTACAAAGGCGACGATGGGAATACTTACAGCATAATCTTCACTGCTGGAGAAGGTGGATTCAGACCTCAAGGAAATCACATCCCTGTACCACCACCCACGCCTGAAGCTATCCTCCAGGCTCTGGATCAGAATGCTAAAGATGAAGCTGCTGGCATTTTCGATGATGGTACGTAGTTTCTTCGTTTGCTATTTTGCATGTTATTATTATCAGATTACGTAAAACATACCGAAGCTACCACTTTTATACTTAGGTTATTAACGATACGTGCAACTAAAATCAATCATTCGTTATCCAAATAGTCTTTAAGCACTTCTAGATTATCTGTTATCGGTATTTTATAAATTTTGGTTTTCATCTACAGTAATATTATAAAGAGGAAAGATTTTATGTTTTAATTTGTTTGCATGGAATACGCACCGAAATTATGAGGCAGATTTCAAAATTTCTGGAATTCTACATTACCTCTAAAGGCATAGGTGGTTTTTATTTATTTTTTATTTCTATATTTTTTGAGAATAATGTACGGTCTGTACATTATTCTCAAAAAAGTTTGAGAACCTGAATTTTGTTACACAGGGTGTGAAAAACATACTAAAAAAATATATGGCGTAAGCTGCGGAAACTATTGACAATAGGACAAAGTGATTTACTATGTTTTATAAAGGACATCAATGTCTATAAAAAAGTCTGAAAGATCATATACCTACCTAACTATTCCAGTCACATTAACTGCTTTTCATGTCGATCTGTGCGAAGCCAAGGTGGGTGCTAGTAATTATAATGAGGATAGGAGTGCAATTGTACAAGAAGAGTACCTTCCTAAACGTGTAATACTCTAGACTAATAAAGATAGTCATTTATTAGTGAAATCAGTATATACGAATACTTTTAAATATAACAATGCTAAAAAATAAAAGGAATCCTTAAGGTATATTCGCTTAGGTATTTTCTTTATTGTAGTACCTATTTGATCTTTCAGATAATTATTTTCTGCAGACAACAAAAATATTTTCTTTTGATCTGTCAAAATTTCTCTTTGTTTGATGAAGCCCAAAAAAAGATTAGTCCCTCTAGTTTTAAGTTCTGTGTTTTCGATCTACGCATAAATGTTTTATCTTCTTTTATTCAGGTCAGTATCGCCCTGACTCAAACGGAAAGAACGGAAACGGAGGCTTTAACTCAGGATCTGGATATCGGTACTAATGCTGTTCAATAACTGTAATGAGGAGTCATGGCGTGTGATAGAGTTTACAGACACATTTATATTTTACTGTTAATGGAAAAAATCTTATCCCATAGCTTAATAACTCTTTTGTCTATTTAAAAAAATGAATGAGCATTACCTGTTTCATCAGTTGAAAATGTTACTTAACCTATTTTTAATTGATGAAATTACTTCGTTTAGCAGCAAAGACCGTTTTATGTATTATAGTAGAAGTTATGTTTGTTTATATAAATAATAATTGTATTATAGATTAAGGTTTTATGCTGTAAATAGTACTTACTAGTATTATGATGAAATAATAAAGAAGATCACAGATTCAAAGTTATTTTTGGAATGATTTTTAGGATAACGTACCCAAAGAGTAAAATAGGGACGCTATTACTGAGACTGCACTGTGCGTCAGTCTGTGTGTCTGCCTATCACCAAAACCATGATAATGAGACAGTTGAAATTTCACAGATGATGTATTTATTCTGTTTCCGTTGCAAAACAAATACTAAAAACAGAATAAATAAATATTTCTCATACAACAAACGTGAATTTATGCTCTATATTAATGTAGGCAACAGTGAGATGCTTGAAATATTCACAAATTATTATTTTATATTCACTTTTGAACCCTTCTTAAGCAAGTCCGATTTGCACTTGACCGGATTTTTATTAAATAAGTTGCTGCATTAAGGATTTCTTAATATTACCCTTAACATTTCCAACATGTATTATTTCTCTAAATATAAGATGTGTTAGGAGATAGCCTTAATATATAGTAACAAATAATTGTAATAAAACCGGCCAAGTGCGAGTCGGACTCGCGCACGAAGGGTTCCGTACCAAAACGGTTTGTTGTATGGGAGCCCCCCTTAAATATTGATTTTATTTTGTTTTTAGTATTTGTTGTTATTGCGGTAACAGAAATACATAATTTGTGAAAATTTCAACTGTCTTACTATCGCGGCTCTTGAGATACAGCCTGGTGACAGAGCGACGGACAGACGGACAGACGGACAGACGGACAGACGGACAGACGGACAGACGGACAGACAGTGAAGTCTTAGTAATAGGGTCCCGTTTTTACCCTTTGGGTACGGAACCCTAAAAACACGTTTTTTAACTTCAAAGTAACCATTATAATGCTGCAAATCAAAAACAACAAGGAAACCACTAACTAGACCTGAGAAACTTTTAAAAACCTTTATACTATTAAATGTATAAACTACTAAAAAAACTAAAATATTGTGATATTTTAGCAACTTCATTGCAATTATAATATCAGTAATTTTATAACTTGAAAAAAAAGACAAAGTTTTTCATGTTTAAATACTGATATTAAAAACTTTTTATCTACAATGATCCTTCCGGTAATCGAACGTGGGATGTCGTACCAGGCGACACTTTATTAACCAGTGTTCAGGCCGCTACACTACGGAGGTCGCCATCAACAATTGTAATGCCATCTCTATTGAACAAGTGAGTGCGCGCGCGCATCATTACTTTTACCATTGACCCAAAAAGACTTTATGTGAGTCAAGATCAAGTATAACTTTCGTTACACAATCGTAATCGTGATTTGAGCGAGTTTGGTTTTATAATGAGCTTTTTTATAAGAGCTTTTGATTACATGACATTATATTATATTATAATATGTGGAGTTCCATAAATTGTTTCCACTATCTAAAGGTTGGTTTTGAACTATTTTAAACAATTTAATTCTTGGTATGGGTGTCGTAAGAGGCTAACCATCATCATCAAAAGCCTATCGCAGTCCACTGCTGGACATAGGCCTCTACAGTTGCTTGCCACTTAGGTCGATCCTCGGCTTCTTGCATCCAGTTCTGAAAGAATCCGGTGGCTTTGTCGGTAACTTTAGTTCTCTGCCGGATCACATCATATCTGATTTTATCCCTAAAAGAAACTCTGAGCATAGCTTTTTCCATAGCCCGCTGAGCGACTTTAAACTTGTGGACTAGCCGTACTGGTGTCCACGTTTCGGCTCCGTATGCCATGACGGGTAGGACGCACTAATTGTAGACTTTTGTCTTGAGGCATTATGGGATCGACGATGAGAAGCAATAAAAGGCTAAAGTACTAAAGAAATACGACAAATGCCTCTTTCAAAAGAAGGATTTTGCCATTATTGCCACCCGCAGGTGAATAAGCGTTCGCAGTTTGGCCAAATGGTAGGAAGAGACGCTGCTCCCTGTCTTCTCCTCACAGTACTGCTTTAGCAGGTAGAGTTAAGTATCAATCCATTGCTCAACAGTAAGGAGCACGGGTCTCTCTCCATTTTATGGAGAGGGGTTAAGGCCTTACCACCACCACGCTGGCCTAGTGCGGGTTGGTGGATGGTGAGGGCGACGCTGTGGCAACATCACCCCGCCGTTGGACGTTTCTCAAGCCGCCCGAAGGCCTCCAACATGGCTTAGCGACTGTTATCTCGTTCGTAACAGCTCGGACCGACGGCTTAACGTGCCCTCCAAAGCACGGAAGCGCTTGTGGAAGATGCGACAAACGGTCACCCATCCAACTAGTGACCGCTCCCAACTAGTGACCGCTCCCAACGTCTCTTACATTAGTGACAGTGACTAATCACTAAGAAGCATTTTGCTATGAGCACAGGTAGAGTACCACCATAATATTAAGATGGACAGTCTTCTCTCCATCATTGGCCAATCTGAGTTTGCTAACCCGCCTGCCAAGCACTGCGATAATCGCAAAATATTGTCGTCTTAGTGGACTATATAGTTTGGTGATGATTAAGTCACTGGAGACTTGGTATTAAATTTAAATTCGCACATCCACGCGTTGAAAAAATAAACCGTTTCGATGCAGAGAGACAGACAACGAAAAGATCTTATGAGAATTTCTTTTTTCATTTTATCATCATCATCAGTCTTCTGGTAGTACTTCTTTGGTAGGCTCTTACGACACTTATAGAGAGAGAAAGGTCTTTATATGTGGTAACTATTCAATTTTCCATTTAGAGGTAAATAATAGTATAGTACTAAATAGTTTCGTTACTTAAACAATAATATCAATAAACTTTAAGTGTTTTAAGGTTTGATATGCATGCATTTCAAAACATAGCACTAAGTATGTACAAGTTATAAGCCTAATATTTAAATTTGTTCGACGAATGATATAGGAAATAAAAAAAAGAGAAAAGGTTATTTTAAAAGATAAACTCTTTGTTTATTCATAGAATAAATAATTGTGCTCCTCATCGTCTCACTTGATCACTATGACTATAGCAAAAGATCGATAAACATCAGTACCTACATTATCATTTAGTAAAAAATAAGTCTCGTGATATTGAACTAACAATAAAGTTACAATAACTATTGATCAGTATTTTTTGGAAGGGAATATACACTGTTAATTCCACTAAATACTGATCAAGCTACCTTAAATTGACAAAATAGCTTAGTGAAAATTGAGTTGATTGGGAAAGATATTTATGAGAACGTCGACTTCGTGCTATGATGAACAAGATATGTATCGTCATTTGATGTCAATGAAGTTGCAATCGTGGTAAGTTCTTATGTGAAATACAATATAACAATTCACAACTGTAAAAGACCGTTAGCAATTAAACTTAGAACATTAAAAACTATAAATTTATAAAATCAGAACTGATCGAAGGAGCTTTTTTTCTTATCTCTAGATACGTGCTTGTTATCAACAGTATAAAATGGCAAACGGACTCCTTCAATTTTTTCAGATTTTGTTGATAATTTCAAAGTTATAGGAATTAATGTTCTTTCTCTACAAGTGTATAGGTAAATACTATTTTTATATAACAATACAATGAAAATGATACTTAGTTCTTATCAGTACTATCGATCGTTTGTCCTAAGTTACGGTTAAACTAGTGATTTAGAATTGTTTGTAAGGTTGTCTGTATCCGGCGGAAGCTTGCGCGCGCGCGTACTGCTGTTGCTGGCCGAAACCGGCAGGGGCGCTGGCGTCACCGTATTTGGCAGGGTTGTAGGTACCTGTAATTTACGAATGCGATATTTAACTGGCATTCAATTTCAAGAAAATATAAAACAAAATACATGAAAAGAATTTTAAAAAAATCATTTGACACAGTCCTAATACCAACCATACAGCTTAATAATAGGCATGACAGCAACATTCTTATCACGACACTGATGTATGATTAAATCTAGCAATAAATCAAGAAAGACAGATTTAAGATTAAATAGCTTTAAGTTTTACCTATTAATAAGAGCTTAATGTATTAAAAAATATCAAAAGATTTTACAATCACACTTTTCAAATATCCATACAATTTGTTAAATTGAAATATAGGCGTCTAATCTATCGTTAAACGGTAAAGTTCACTATATGACCTTAAATCCTGTGAAACTTCCCTTCGCCATACAAATACTGTCAGACAATACAGTGGTCATTACGTTTTGTTCTCTCAAAACACTATCCATTAACTTCTACCATCATGCAACTAAAGCAAATCAATGGAATATCAACCCTAAAGTTATGTCAATAACAACTTTATCGGGTGCACTAAAATTGCCACCCAAGTCTTCCCAAGAACATTAGCGAGACACGCAAAAACAGATTCTTTGAAATATAGGTCTTATGTTTAAGTAGTTAAAGGCGTGGCCAAATTGCACATAGTGTGTGTTGCCCAAGTGTTGGAATTAGAGTGAAAGGTCACTGCGAAATAAAGGCCAGTGCAGTTTGCGTTGCAGGCAAACTGTAAATTATGGCTTTTTATGATGTGTCTAGACGAGTAACTGATATTATGAGAACGATTGAGATGCCAGAGTTCATAGTGATTTAGTGCTATTCACTAAATCACTATGAACTCTGGCATCTTAGTAATTAATTAAATGCCAACTTAGTTTAAAGCTATGATGCAAACATACATAGTTATTAGGAATGATGAAAATATGTTTTTGTGTGTGAAAAAGAAAGAATCGATTAGTAAAGATATAGGTTTATGTTAAACAGTCGGTGAGCTGATATTTTCGTAAAACAACTACTAGGTGCTAAAATTTACTACGTCGTCAAGATAATTCTTATTTGAAAAAAAAAAAACAAATCAAAACCAATCACTAAACAACGTTGGCATAAGAAGTGAAACATCTATACTAATATTATAAAGCTGAAGAGTTTGTTTGTTTGTTTGTTTGAACGCGCTAATCTCTGGAAATACTGGTTCGAATTGAAAAATTATTTTTGTGTTGGATAGTCCATGCCTCGAGGAAGGCTTTAGGCTATATAACATCACGCTGCGACCAGTAGGAGCGAAGCATCAGTGAAAAATTTTGAAAAGATAATCGCGATCTTAAAAACTGAAATTGACGCGTACGAAGTCGCGGGGAACAGCTAGTATGAAATAATTTCGCAGGTTAATAAGATGTAATTTTTAGTAAATAAATAAAAAGAACAGTCGCCCGAATATGAAAAGACGTGCGTTGGGTTCCCATCTGGAGCACTGTTTTACATAATATTCTCCATAATACTATAATGCCATAAAAAGGTATAACTCTAAAGCGTATCCAAAGAAGTCTGACTGTCTTTTGTCAAATACCCTCAAACGTCTAAATATAAGTACCACATCTCCGTCAAATCTATTACTAATATATAAAGCTGAAGAGTTTGTTTGTTTGTTTGTTTGAACGCGCTAATCTCATGAAGTACTGGTCCGATTGGAAAAAATATTTTTGTGTTGGATAGTCCATTTATCAAGGAAGGCTTTAGGCTATAGAACATCACGCTGCGACCAATAGGAGCGAAGCATGAGTGAAAAATGTTGCAAAAATAGTCACGATCATAATAACAGAAATTGACGCGAACGAAGTCGCGGGCAACAGCTAGTCATAAATAAACTGACTTGCCATTTTATTCGAAACGTTTTTACACTACCATACATCTATGCAGATGATTCAACCCCAGTCACTAAGCTTTTGCATAATTATGACTTGAGCTTTCGGAAATGCTGTTGAGTAATTAAACTGTCAGTATCTTGTGATTTTAATTTACTATGGTAAAAGTACCGAGTTATTATTAATTATGTAAGATTGTGAGAATAAATATATGTTAAGGCCCATTTAAATATGCTATTATATTGGATAAAAATGTTACTTTTTTACGACTGGAATAATTGATTATTTTAAGAGTAAAAGCTATGAAAAATATATAAAATCCATATAGTAATTGAGTAATGTTTTAATGGAACTGCACAAAAAAGTATTCCGCAGATTGTTTGTTTGGCAAGAACATGATTAATATGCTTCAAAGTATGAATCTATGAACATATATAAAGGCTTTCAATATTTTATATTTTATTGAAGTAAATATTTAATCGATATAATTTATTGTTACTATTTCTTTTTTCTAATCCCCCTAAAAACTGGAAACCATATTATTTATTACCCGGATTCACGTATTGTAATAATTAGTTGGTAAGATATTAAATTATGATTGCTCCTTATTTTTAAATGTTATAATTAAATAGTAAGAAAAAACAATACAAATTCTTTTCCCACTACTGCACTACACCGCCTTTGAAAGTACTTGCTCCTGCAAGCTACACTCAAACGCCATAAAATTGAACACCAATTGTGTTTCTTGAGGTGTGGCTACAATTTATCTAGATTTTGTAACCAGACACACGATTCGAACAGATTAAACCTTGCGTGGGTTTATAATCCCTACTATTTATCATTTCTATATTTACGGCAGGTCCTACTAACCTATCTATCGTCAGTTTCGGCATATCGGAGATAGAAAACAACTTCTGTCTTTGTTTCTCTGGATGGAAAAAGCAGAGATAGAAACTGTTTCCTATCTCCGAAATGTCAAAACTGGCGATAGATAGATTATTGAGACCGGCCGTTAGATGCGTGAGGTGTGAGTTCAAATTCCAGAACGTTCGGGATTTTTGTAGTAAGTTAATATATCATTATTAAACCTGCAGATATTGTTTCTGTCTGAGATTTTCAGTTGGCATAGAAGCTCCTATTTCTGCAGGCTTACTCTTGACAAGTTCGAGTTACGATAAAAATCGAATCAACGTCGAGAATCAGTGATTTAGTACTCTGAAAAGTGAACCTAAACCTTTGAATCGATGGTGATTACGTTATCAACCGAAAATGTTTAACGGATCGCCACTTTAGATCGAACTCGACTTGATTTTGATTTCGATTCGATTGAGTTTGTTCAGATTTTGACTAGGTCGAATCGAGATCGAACTTAAATCAAATTCAAGAGTGAGGGCCCTGTTTAACAATACTTAAACGTGACTCTGCCTGCGCGAACTACACATTATATCATGCGGGCAGAAACTTTTGCGGATATGAAATAGCCTATGTCCTTTTTAATACTTTTGGCAATATGTGTATAAAGTTTTATGATAATCGATTCGGTAGTTTTTGTTTGAATGCGTCAAAACTCACATTTACATTTATTATAGGTATTTGTAGGAATAGTCATGATTGTTTAAACAAAACAAATCCAAAGTCCAGTAGAGCAAAATAGGCCTCAAGAGTAGAAATAACGTTTTAAGTTTCACTACTTGCATCTTCCACTGCTTCAGCTAATGCCGTAAAAAGTAGCTTAAAAACTCGTTCACTATTAACAGAATAGTATCTGTTAAGCAGACCTACCCCGTTGGTCTAGTGGTTTAAATACCGGGTCATGATCTCGGGGTCCCTGGTTCGATTCCTGGGTCGGGCATTAAAAAAAGTTTCGAATTTTCGAACGTTGCTCGGGTTTGTGATCACCAACCCGCATTTGGCAAGCGTGGTGATTAAGCCAGTACCCATCATTGCTAAGGTAACTTGAATTCAATGATGGAGGCCTTTTCCCTGCAGTGGGATGATTATAGGCTGTTACTAGACCTGATTAATCAGGGTTGCTTACCATCATCGATGATGCCAGCAGCCTCATCAGCGGCGTTCTGTTCTAAAGCCTTCAGGATAGCTTCAGGAGTAGGGGGAGCGGTGGGGAGGTGGGCGCCTTGGGGCTGGAAGCCACCCTGGCCGGCAGCGTAGCTGATGGAGTAGACCTGACCGTCATCACCGGTGTACTGGAAACCACCCTGAGCCTCGATACCGTCAGCCTGAAATTTTGTAAAAAGATACTTTTAGAAGTATGATTAAGTAAAGTGACGAAAGGTGCAACTTAATTTTAAATAGATCCATTTATTGTTGTCCAATAGAAGTTTTCAAAGAGGACTAAATACTAATGTACGTTGCTTGTCTAATAGCAATACTTCTGATATAAACGGGCAGGCGTCGTCATTCCCCTTAATGGCCAAAATGAGATTACCACTCTGCCGACCTCTCATTCAAACCTCATTTTGAATACCTTTGTCCAGCAGTGGACGAAAGTTGTAAGGTTTAATTAAACACACGCTACCTGTTAGATGTTTTGACAATGCAATCATGTAATACTTAGTAACAATAGACTATTACATAGAAAACACGTTCACGAAAACCAGAACAATACGGAAATTAATATAAAATATTTACATTTACAATTACGAAAAAACATAACCAACAGAATGAAACATTAAGTTACTTACTATTTTCTTAAGTTCACGCGAACACATACATTGAAAAGAAAGATATGTTTACGATTTGTTTGAAATGCAGTTATTGAAATCTCTAATAAATAGCTTTTGTTACCAAATATTGAACTTTAAAAACCTTAAAATGTATATCATTTACATCACTTACTGTTTTTATTGCAGAAACTAATATTAAAATTATTGTTATGACATTAGATTGTTTTTCTAGGTCAATCGAGCAAATATTTAATGTGAGATAGTGATGGGACTATACAAAAACTGGATACACAAAAAGTACTTAATCATCAAAGAAAGCATTGATAGTATATTTTTTATATATTTTTACTCTTCATAGTATAGGGTTTCTAATGCTTTGATACTTCTTAAGCCGAGTAGAAGTTATGTTTAAGTTAAGAAGACATTAGTTCGTAATATCAAACAACTTTTGCAATGAGAACAACATTTATGTCGTGACCTTTTTTAAATGATCCATATTATTGTAAGTAAGACGCATTGCCACAATGATAAGGTATGGAGATTTTTGGAACTTTTCTGCATCAACAGCTGAATTTTAAACAAATTCATCATTAACATGTTTAATTTTGTAATTTATTTTAAAGAATAAAAATAATTACACTGCAGTATATTAAAACAAAGATGAAAAAAACAGACTTAAAAGATGTCAGCGCTAATTTGAAATGCACAAAAGAATATTGAAGATTTAATAAAGATTAATATTGACGAAACGTTGATTCATTAGGTTTCGTCAACGCCAATCTTATTTACATTTATCCGATATATCCGATCCAAATTATTCACCGTTACAACACTATTAATAGAGATGGTCTCGTATATCTCTACAAGGTAACATTTTGCTTAAGAGCCTGACCTTTCTAGATGGTCACTGCCCTTTCCAGTGATTGTACAGTCCGGGTCAATTAAGCTTAGACCACACTCAGTTTTGAGTTGTGTATTTCAAGTCCTAATATTTTAAGCTATCGTACGAATTTTATAATGGAAACGTTATAATAGCATTTTATTCACAAATGAATCATGAATCAAATCGCACGATCAATTTTCTCACGCCTCGCGTGATCTACTAAGTTTAAATTAATAGGAAGATGAGTTAATAGTTTTTGCCTAACTTGGTAAAAGTGAATGTGCGGAACACCCAATAAAGACGTTTATTATGTGTCACCTTCGTGCCTTGATAGCATCTGAACTGAGATTCTACGGTCGATGTAGTAATGTTTCGCTAGCGTTCTATGGAGATAAAAGAGCGATTTAAGTTTACTTTGAACAAGAAAAAATTCATTGATTTTGTAAGTGTTTTGGTAGGTGAATTAATTATAACTAAGTCAGATGTAAATGTTTCTAATTTTTATGTTTGTCATTAAATTATATTACAAATAAAAACATTTAAAATTAAAAAGCTATAATGTGGTATCAACTTGACCGAATTATGTTTTTTTTATTTAGTAAACAACGGATTCGTTGATTTCGCCAATAGTTCCAAAATACGACAAATAAGACCTTAAGATCTTAGAAAAATTAAAGTCACATACCTCACGCCCTTGCTCTTCAGCCTTGATACCGTTCTCAGTCTCGTAGTTGTATCTGAAGGAGTCTTCCTTAACATCAGAGTCCAGAGACAGAATCCTGGCGTTCTTTTCGAAAGAAGCTTGAGGCCTGTTCGACTGCTCGGGGTAGGAACCGAAGCCGGCGGCGGCGGCAATGCCGATGAAAGCGGAGATGAGGAGCTGAAATGTTAACATAATTTAGAAGATTCTTTGAGAAAACAAATTTATAAGATCTCTGTAACTGTTGTATGTTGTTACGTGTTGTATGTTAAGCTGTCTTATGATTGTGTCGTGTGGTGCTGGCACATTACAAAATAGCACCATCTCTTTCTTCCTTTTCTTCGAATGGGTGTTTTCCCTCGACCATCGGCCAAAGCTTCTCTTAAGAGGGCCGTGATGGTGACAATATTACGGTTTAAAATCTAAAACTGCAAATAAGATAACGCCTTATTATTTAAGTAATGCTAGACTTAAATAATAAGGCGTTATCTTATTTGCAGTTTTCGACGGACGTGAAATTGTTAAATAAAGCTCTAGAACTTTTTTCCAGTTGAATATATTTGTGAAAATACTGTTACAATAGAACAAATAACAAAGAATGTTAATGCATAGAGGTAAAATGGTTGTTCAAATTTTATATTTTCACAGATAAAATTTAATGGAAGGTACAAAAGAAGGGTCCTAAATTATCTCTATAGTAAACATCATACATTTTGATGTATACAGACATATGTTAAAATAATAAAGCCTTCTTTTTACTAATGGTTTTTTTTAAGTAAATTAATTTTGTATATTAAACCACGATATTTATAAATGCTTTAAATACGTTATAATATTTTTAGTAAGCCAAATAATAGCTATGTAAGTATAAATGATAGGTCAATTTGAAGTCTACATAACAAATAAATATGAATATGTAATAAACTGACTGTATAGTCGGCTTCAATAAATCTGGTTAACGTAATACTAAATTATCAAATACAGGATGAAATTTTAACCACTTTCCAAATTTTAATATGTCAATCTACGAGACTAAAAACAAATGACGTATTTTTTCTTTTGGTATAGCCCAGTACAAAAATGTCAAGATAAAGCACTTAGAAAATGTCCGCCAAAAATATAAAATTTTTGATACGGCCGCATAGCTTTTTTTACGCGTTGCGTATCTCATTCATTAAATACGATACTATTCATAAGTTTTTGATTCTGCCTTTATACCCAGATCAAGGAACATAAAAATTGAAATCTATATCGTGAAAAATATTTTCGGGTGGCAACTTGATTTACATTTTTTACTTCATAAATAGGCTCTAAATACGATACTGAAAGCCTATAAAAATATTGGAAAGTGGTTAAAATTTCACCCTGTATAGAGATGTAGAGATAAATATGATTGATGGCTTTATCAATCTTATTTAAATAAATAATTATTTATGTATTTAGGTAACCGAAAGGTCTATGATGCTTTTATGTAATACTTAGTCCAATTGCTTAAATATATCAGTAAACCAACACTGATTAAGTAATTAATTTTATAGTAAGTTAGTAGTTTTTGACAAAATTCAGAGGAAATATTAGTTAGGACTCATTTAGATGATCCACATTTTTAGACTGTTTTTTTTTCTATTATTTGATAATCTTTTAAGGATAATCTGAATTTACCTAAGCAAACTATTTTGAGCTTCTGATGATCAATTAAAAAGACAAGTAACGTAAAAAAAAATCATCTGATTTCTTTATTAAAAAAAGGTTCTCAAATATTCGGAAATAGCAAATTATTTCCAAACATATGTTGATAATGTAGAGAAACACTCAACAGAACCGTAAATTTTTCAGGGACAAAAAGTAGCTTATGTGCTATTTCAATGGTATATATCTGTGCTAAACTTTATCTAGATCTATTTAGATATTCCGACGTGATTCATACCATTTTTTGCATTTATAAAACAAACAAAGCTTCTGCATTAGTCAAAACAGCGAATACATTGGCAATTTGTATAGCAGAATGTATTCATAAGATTTTTTTTCGCAAATTATAAAACATGCATTCTTTCAAGACGTCATTATCCCAAAAGTTCCCAAACTGTGATGAAACCAAGATTATCATTGTCGCACCCACCGGCTATTGTTCTCAAATTATGTAAATGAAACCCATACAATCACTTGGCCCACTCCGAGCGGAAATGGTAATCAAGTGAAACCAAAGAATAAAATGTATGGGTTCGTAATTTTGGAATTTCCAAAAATAATGAATGGATGTTTTGCATTACTTTTATAAATACACCCTAAGTTAAATTAATAAGTAAATTATTAAAAATAAATATGTCATAAAAGTAATTTTTAATAATAAATATATACAGACTTTGTCCTGCCCGGTAAAATAACTGACAGATTGTGGTTTCAAACCTTTCAGGAACCCATCAAAATTAAACACACAAAATTTTAACCAAATCGGCCCAACCGTTAAGGCAAACACACATCCTTCTGATGAGATTTATGAGATTACATTTATTCAGATTACAAAACCCCCACAACCATAAACTTTATGAATCACTTTAAAACTTTTTTCACAAATTAACTTGAACTTTAAGCTTCAATAACTAACAATAATAGAGGTCTATAAATTCCAAAGACACGCCTATCTAATTTTGTAATGTCAAAATTTATCTCGACTATCTATTACGCAATTTTTCAGGCAAGATCAATAAAAACTCACCAGTTTCATCATTGCTATGTGTTCTGTCGGGTCGGAGTGTAAACTACGAATGTATCGGAGAGACGATCCCCTCTTATATATATACAAGTCGAAGCTAGTTACAAAATTCATTCTTCATTATGATGCTACTTTTCGTCAATAAATACTGTATAGATCAAACTTGGATTCTTTTTTGCGTAATGATATTTTTGGGTCATTTAATGACCTGGGACCGGCCTATGATTTTAGATTGTCTGGGCTTCCGTTCAAAGGTGTTGGCGAGTTCTTAATTATGCTGATGCTATGGTAAAAGTTCTATTGAGATTTTTGACAGACTCTTTCATAGTTGATATAGAATAATTAAAGTTCTTATAACATCATAAAAATGAATTCGAACGTTTTAACTAAAATTGTTGAAATTTAAAAAAAAAGAATTTTTAGTTATGGAAATAATAAAAAGAACGACAAAAAATATAACGTACAGTGAATAATCAACGCATGTTTGAATGCTTGTTTTGCACCGATTTGAAAAAAACTTATAAGTTATTTTAAACATAAATAATTCAATAGGTCGAAAAGAATGAGACCAACAACGAGTACAAATTCAACCTTTGATTGAATGCTTGTATGGCAAAATTTAATTTTTTATAATGAATTTATTTCTTTCTCTAAGCTTTTCAAAATAGTTTTCTATTTTACGTGCCGTGAGGTGTCAGCACTCAAATAGATAGCACCATTCCGTCTCTTCCTATGGGTGTCGTAGAAAGCGACCTAAGGATTACTACCAGTAGAAGAGGGCCACAGCGCCACCGTTGGCCAAACTGCCATCGCCGAACCCGTCTGCCAAGCGTGGCGATTACAGCAAAATCCTACTTTTGGCGAAGCATGTGTCCAGCACTGGACTGACACACTGGTGATGTCTGTTTTACATTACTGTTTTTTGCTTTGGTTTTTAATTTTGAGCGATGTGAATTTAGAATACAATTCTTTTAGCTGTCGCCCGCTATGCAGAAGTTTGAGAGTTCGAGTCCCATCATATACAGTCGAAGTTTTAAATCAAGGAATTATATATTTATATATTAGGTGTTAAAATATGAAATTGCCGTTTTGTATGGACGAAATCTAGAAAAGTCATTTTTCCATACTAACAATTTTTTAGTTTTTTTAAAAACGCCTGAACCGTTTTCGATGCAATTAAAGGTGAAAGTTAGATGGTTATAAAGCTACGTATTATAGTATTTAAATTTCTGAAAATCAAAGTATATAATACAAATATACTTAATTGAAGCAAGAAGGTCAGCTGACACATTGTAAGGGGTCTTTTCAACGACTTCCTTTGAAGTAGGTAATAGGCACTAGTATTGCATTTTTTTTTAAGTCAAAAGTTACTTTATATAGTTTTTGATATAATACAAAAAGAATTACGCAATAATATAACTATACTTAAGAGCTTTAAACAAAATCAAAAGTGGGAAAATAATCGACAATTTCATACTTTAACCCCTATTATTACGTTCAAACAGTTCCTTTGGTCTAGTAATGCTCCGTTAGTCTAGTAGTTTAAAACCAGGCCAGATCTCAAGGGCCCGGCTTCGATCCCCAGATCGGGCAACAATAGTTTAGAATTTTTGAACGTTGCTCGTGTTTGTGATCATGTACACATCATTGCTGTGGTAACTTGAATTCAATGATGGAGGCCTTTACCCTGCAGTGGAATGATTATAGGCCGTCACTTTTGAATTTTACGTTCAAACAGAATTAATAGAGTAATAAAATCAAATGTCAATAACATTGATAAATGCAATAAAATTGTTTTGATCTAATTGATATAATTAAGATTTGTAAAAAATGTAGTATGTTTACTAGTATGCAAAATTTTAATAAAATATAAAACATTAACATAAATGTATATCACTAAGCTAATTTAAATATGTGGAGGTTACAATACCAGTATATATATACAGTATGTTCTATACAGGAGGACTAGAAAAATAATACATGCCATAAAATATAAGTAAGAAACAGCCTATAATCATCCCACTGCAGGACAAAGACTTCCATCATTGAATTCAAGTTACCACGCTTGCCAAATGCAATTTGGTGGTCACAAACCCAGGCATTGTTCGAAAATTCAAAACTTTTGTTAACCAAACCAGGAATCGAATTGAAGACCCCAAGATCTCGGTGCTTAAACCGCTCGACCAGTGGGGCATCGTGCCTTTAGAAAAAAACATTAAAAATTATCTTTTTATGATTTTTTTATTTTTTACAACCGAAAGACTAAAAATTGGTTACAGGTTTTTTTTACAATTCATTTATGTATTTCATTTCTTATTACTTGACATGCGTCTGACGTTAGGGAAAGAGTTTTCTCTTAAGTTTAGATGTCACCAAAAATACAAGCACGTGTAATTTTAGGAAACCTTTTTTTCATCATCTATTTAATTTAAAAATTACGCTGTGTACCTATAATTTTAAATAGGGCTTTAACAAAAATTAACTACTCAAGTTTTTTTTATAAATACGTAAGCATTATCTTAATAACTAGGTCATTGGACGAAATATTATAATATTTGACCTATTTTAGAACATCCTGTACAATAGATGGGAATTGAAGAAGGCTGTATTAATGTTACGTAATTAAACTTCTTAAATTTTGATTAACTGTTGCATATCAGAAACCTGTTTCAGTTTTAACAAATCTATACTAATATTATTAAGCTGAAGAGTTAGTTTGTTTGTTTCTTTGAACGCGCTAATCTCTGGATCTACTGGTTTACGAATTCAAAAATTATTTTTGTGTTGGATAGTCCATTTATCGAGAGACCAATAAGAGCAAAGCAACAGTGCAAAATGTTGTAAAAACGGTAAAAAATATTCATATTTGAAGGCTTCTCTTGCGTGTACGCTGCGTAAATGTTTCAAGTTACCCAAAAAGTTGGTTAAAATAACGGTAAAAAAACGCATAAGTACTTTTAAATGTATTCTTTTAAAAACTTATTAATCGCGATCATAATAACAGAAAGAGCTAGTCATTCATACATCGGGCGTAACTTACTAGGTACTTGTATATGTATATATTTATGTTTATAAGTATATGGTTCGCTGATCTGATCAAGGATTTATTGTAATAAATATCTTTAATAATATTTTAAATGCAAAAATAGTTCTGTCTGACTGTATGTCCGGTACGCTTTCACGCCTAAATTACTGAACTGATATTGATAAAATTTGTTGCACAGAAAGACTAGACATTGAGAAACGATATAGGCTTTATGGTTTTCCACTACAGTTCACGGTGAAAAGGTAGTATACATAATTATAAATATGGATAACATAGTACGTGTTACTATATATTACATTGTTCTGACCACAAAACCAGTCTTTAAATTACTTGTTTTGTAAAAATTTGATACCATGTAAGTACTCCAACCTCCTAGACCCGAAAAAATATATAAAGATAATTTTATTTTTAGCTGACCCGTACGGTAATCGAACTCGGCACCTTGGTGCAGGCGACACCTTCGATACCTGTGTCAACGCTCAATGAAATATTAAGAACTTAATCTCAATGAAACTACGTTCAATTTACAAAAAAAAGTTGATTTTGATTCGCCGCGTTATTATTTAAATGTAGGTATAATCCTACGCTTTACTTTTAACAGGTTCAATTAATTAAAACGAAAGATAATAGGGGTTAAAGTATGAAATATCCGATTATTTTCCCACTTTTTATTTTGTTTATAGCTCTTAAGTATAGTCATATTATTGCGTAATTCTTTTTGTATTGTACCAAAAACTAAATAAAGTAACTTTTGACTAAAAAAAAATGCAATACTAGTGCCTATTACTTCAAAGGAAGTCGTTGAAAAGACACCTTACAATGTGTCAGCTGTCCTTCTTGCTTCAATTAAGTATATTTGTATTATATACTTTGATTTTCAGAAATTTAAATACTATAATGCGTAGCTTTATAACCATCTAACTTTCACCTTTAATTGCATCGAAAACGGTTGAGGCGTTTTTAAAAAAACTAAAAAATTGTTAGTATGGAAAAATGACTTTTCTCGATTTCGTCCATACAAAACGGCAATTTCATACTTTAACCCCTAATACTATAAATATATTTACGGATTTTAAATTCGCGTTTATTATGGACTTTTGCTCCAGATAGTCTGCCCGTGACCATAAGCGCTGTAAAGTATTCGAAACTTAAATAAGCGCGAATTAAAAATCCGTAAACATATCTTTAATTTCAATGGATAGTGTTTGCGTAAACTTAATAAAGCAGTAGGGTCTACCAACTGCAATGAAACTTTTAGAGTCAGATCAGCGTCTTAGTTACTCGACTACAAACACCTAACCCGGAAATTTAACCTAGGACTCCGAGATCATAGCCTGGTACTCAAGCTACTGGTACTAAAAATTAACTTCAAATTTATATTTACAGCGATGCGATGTCTGACGCGTTGATGTCTATTGCTTTACTTTTTGTGGTTTGTTAGAGTTCCTCAATATATTATTATTGCAATTTTGTCTATTAAACTCAAGGAAAGAAGATAGTTATTAGGATTTTTGTATACTAGCTGTTGCCCGAAATTAATACCATCCCAAAGGAGCGGTATTTTTTCCGTAAAAAGCTTGCCTTTATGCTATTTTTATTGATATAATTTCTACCTGCCTACTTCATAATACATCTTTTTAACCGTTGTTTCATTGAGTCATTGGATAACAAATATCTATCCAAAATTTTATATTTATAATGTTAGTGAGATTTGACGACCTCCATGGCGGAGTGGCGTACACACCGGTTTTCAAGGAGTCGCCTGCTCTGAGGTCCCGGGTTCGATTCCCGGACAGGTCAATGTAGAAAAAAAGTGTTTTGCAACAGTCTCTCAGGTTCGGATGTTTGTGGTACCTTATTTGTTTCTGGTTTCCAAAATACGAGTGCTTTAATTAGTTATTCAATTCGGGATCAGAACAATGTATGTGATGTTGTCCACATTTATTATTTATTTATTTATTAATATGATTATTTACACTATTACTAAGTTTGAAGCTAGATTAATTTATTAACATTTGGAAAATGATTGTGATTGAAATTTGAAAAAATTACCAACTTGATACACAATCACTAACAGAAAACTTCTGTTTTGCATGTATTTACGGTTACATTAATAAAAAAAAACAGTTAAAATCAGTTATATTTCTGCAAATAGGCCCTAGGAGCCGCTTTTGAGTTTTACACGTCCCAATATTTAAACCTACCACTGCTTCGGGTCAAGTCTGGGCTAGTGCCGAGCAGAAGCAACGCAAGAAACTCGGTCACTATTGTCAGCCTCGTTTTAAATATTTTTTTACAAAAGGTTTAAGCAAGTACGAAGATACTGGAACATATTTTACATATTTTGTGTTTATATTTCAATAGAGATGAAGCTATTCATTTCTGTATTAGAATTGACCCTGTTGATTATTCATGTCTCCAAAAGGCGGACTTTGTTATAAAAACCACGTTTGGCATACGTTACAGTTTTTGGGGTGGTGGGATCTACCTCTTAGTGGTCCACCCTGGGCAACGGCATCTTTGGTTTTCCAACCAATGATGACGGCTAACAGATCCCTCTGCGGTGGTAGGTTCCGTAAGAGGCTGCCTAGATACTACCACCCTCCAGCCGAAGTCCAGCGACAAACAGTTTTTCTGTGTTCCGCTGGTGTATAGGAGAACCAGTGCCATTTTCTGGGTAAGCTGGCTCCATCTTAGGCTTCTTCTTAACCGTACAGTTAAGTATGTAGTCAAGAGCAAGCCCATTGATTATCAAAAGAAAAAAGGACAATGGTGGAGGGAAAATGCTGCTGCTCGTGATTTGGCAATACTCCTTTGGTCGCTTCTTCGACACCCATAGGAAGAGAAGATTTAGTTCCATACTTTTAATATGCAGGCACTATACAACGCCCGTATTGTATAATACTAACAGTAAATTCAGTATTCAATCTAAACCTATGACCTGAGTACCGGATGCAGTGATGTAATTCAAGAAAGCCTAGACTATGTATTGCCTAGACTCCTCTGTTAGCTGATTAAGCGATTGACAGACATGTGACATTAATGTGAATTCACGTAACTTAAATTATAATTATTACACAATGTGGTGATTTCAATATCAATGTGTAAAGGTCTATATGCAACGTTGTAAGGTTAGCTAAGTTTGGCATGGTGTTAAGAAATACTCTATCACTGTCAATGTTATATTATGTTATACGAAGTGACAGTTATAGTTTTAATACAATTTCTTAATACCGTGCTTTCGAATAATTTGGTAAATACTTAAGTAGCTAGTAAGTCATACTTAAGTTCAGCCTATTTCAGTCCACCGCTGGATAATTTCTCTTCAAGAGGAGTATTTTGCCTTAATCGCTACCCTTGGCAGACGGGTTGGTAATCTCAGTTTGGCTAATGAGATGGCCATTAGTTCTGTCCGTCTCCTTGCAGTACTTCTTTAGCCGCCTCTTACTAAAGGAGAAATCTTTGTTTTAGTCTTAATTTTGGTTCCCTAGAAAAAGTTATTCTATTTGAGTATTAATATCAACTAATTTTGATTGTTCATGGTTTGGTGACATTCTGCATTTATCTGACTTGCATTGGTACTAGTATTATATTATCTGTGCATTGGTAAATATTTGTCTACAATACTTTAGTCATCTTTACTATTGTTTATCTTAATCTTAGATGCGATTAAATCGTTCAATTATTAGCTACGACAATGCATCGATTTAGTTGTTCGCTTCAACATCCATTCACTCTTTTTAGGGTTGCCATGTTTTAGTTTTATCCCATTTTATAGGATAAATGCGACTAAATGCAAAGACGACATGGCAACATGGGTCGTCATAACAAGTATAAAACCTCATATTCTTAAATAAGGAAAACGAGGTTTACAAATATTAGTTTTTAAACTTGAAAAATTATGTCTCAGGCGGGACTCAAACCCGCATCTCCTCGCTCTTTACCAATATAGCTAAATTGGTAAAGCGCTGCTCCCGAGGCGCATTTAAACTTGAAAAATTATGTCTTAGGCGGGACTCGTACCCGCATCATCCATACCGAGCGCGGTGCTTTGTCCAATTAAGCTACCGAGACATTACGTCACAGCGCCAGTATCAAGCATGTTCTTAAAAACTGAAACTGAAACGTTTATTTGCCAAGAACACAGTTATTAAAGGTATCAAATAAAAGTAAGTAGGTACAGTGTTCAGTCTGCTCGCAGACGTGAAAAAATTCAATTATGCAGTTACAAACAGATGGGACACTTATAGACGTCAATTGAATTGTTTTCAATAAATTAAGATTAGTATTAATTTTAATTACATAGTTTAAATGAGATGAATCGTAGTTTGTTGTCGCCAATTGAAATATTCATTGTAAGTATAAAGCATTTGTCCAAAAGCCAGTTAATCAATCTCTTCTTTTAAATAAAAAGTTATCTTATCGCTGTAAGCCCGCTGGCTTAGCTAAGGGTCAACTTAGTTTCATCCAATCCAAATAAAGAAGCATTATAAATTTTATTTACGCAAAATGGGACTTTAAGCATTTAGATCTAGCAACCCCACCATCTAGGCATATTTGTACCTAATAATTACTTGATCTAACCTTTCAGGACCCTGTCCCTTGAACTTCACAATCTGACCTTTGAACGTTAAAAATAAGACAAAAGAATGCGACCTTTTGTCAAGTTACGCGTCCGATCATCGTCTTTGAAGGTCGTTTTTGTTAAAGTACATAAAATTATGTACAATTGTGATACAATTGTGATCTCAGGTAGCTTTACACTGGGGCATCTTAACGTTGTTGCGATAGGTGCGAGTTTGCTACAAAAATGTGTAGTCTTAAGTACAGGCCACTGTTCATCTTAATTTAAGAGACTACTTTGATGAGAATCAATAAAATAGAAGTAATAGTTCAAATATTAAGTTTAGAATCGACCAAATAAAGTTTTCGTAAAATCAACAAAAAGAATAAAAGTTTAACCAAAGTTTCAACTCGTTAAAATATTTAGTGATCGTTTATTTGACCTTAAACTTATTTCATCCAGTCAAATAAATATCTTTGATAATATTATTATATTTATATGCCTAAAATCCCTGAGTAGGCTAAGACTAACATAAATTTTCTATACTACCTATCTTACATTTACGTTTAGCTAATAGTGAGGCTAAGCCCCAGATTCGATTCATGAAGGAGTCATTTAAAAGAAGATTTCTTATTTTGTCTGATTCTGTGGTACTTTCTTGTTTCGGATTCTCACAAAAGTTTGTGTTTTGAGATCTAATAACTTATGGACCAAAACAATGTGATGTTTTTGGCAGGCATTTATATTTAATAGAAGAAACGATATCAACCTAGACCTTTTGAGCTTCTCTTGAAATAATACATTTTGTCGGATTGCACAAAATTGTATGAATGGTCACCCATCAACTATCAACCGCAGCGTGGGTGCCTTGGATTTGTTAATCACCAGCAAATCGCTACTACAACCTGATAAATGACAGCTGATCCAATTATACTAATGAGTTCGGTCGTGTATCATAATTATAGTAATTAAATCAATCAATCAAGTAAGTTACTACTTTTTCATTATTTACTATTCAGGGTCAAAACCAAACGTTATCAAAGTGGCTCTAATTATACTAATACAAATGCAAAAATTTGGATGACTGTTTGTTGCGCAATCACGCTATATCGTCTGAACGGATCTAACGGATCTAACGGACCTTAAAAACCGGTGAGTAGGCCATAACGAAAGTAAATAGCTGAAATAAAAAGGATCCTAAAATTAAAAATTAAGTTAAGTAGATAACAGCCTATTATCATCCCACTGCAGGACGAAAGCCATCAATCATTGAATTCAAGTTACCACAGCAATGATGGGTACTAGCTGGCAATGATGGGTATACAGGGTAAAATTTTAACCACCTTCCAAATTTTAATATAGCAATCTACGAGGCAAAAAACAAATGACCTATATTTTCTTTTGGTATAGCCCAGTACAAAAATGTCAAGATAAAGCACTTAGAAAATGTCCGCAAAAAATCTAAAATTATTGTAACGGCATCCTAGTAACACTTTTTTTACGCGATGTGCATCTTATTCATTTATTACAATACTATTCATGAGTTTTTGAATTTCCCTTTATACCTTAACAGGTCTAGGACCGTAAAAATTGAAAATTATATCACGAAAAATATTTTCGGGTTACAACTTGGTTTACATTTTTTACTTCATAAATAGGCTCTAAATACGATACTGAACGCATATAAAAATTTTGGAAAGTGGTTAAAATTTCACCCTGTATAATCACCAAGCTTGCCAAATGCGGGTGGGTGATCACAAACCCGAGCGATGTTCAAAAATTCGAAAATTTTTTGCATCCCGAACCCGGGACCTCGAGATCTTGGCCCGGTATTTAAACTACTAGACCACCGGGACGTTCAAAAGTATCCTATCGCTACATTTTTCACCGATATTTTAAAAATAATTAATTCGAGTACAAAGTCGTGAGATTTTGTACTCGAATTAAAGCAGCTAGATTAAAATACATTGCTTTGTAAACTATAAATAATTAATAGGGGTTAAAGTATGAAATTGCCGATTATTTTCCCACTTTTTATTTTGTTTATAGCTCTTAAGTATAGTCATATTATTGCGTTATTCTTTTTGTATTGTATCAAAAACTAAATAAAGTAACTTTTGACTAAAAAAAATGCAATACTAGTGCCTATTACTTCAAAGAAAGTCGTTGAAAAGACCCCATACAATGTGTCAGCTGACCTTCTTGCTTCAATGAAGTATATTTGTATTATATACTTTGATTTTCAGAAATTTAAATACTATAATGCGTAGCTTTATAACCATCAAACTTTCACCTTTAATTGCATCGAAAACGGTTCAGGCGTTTTTAAAAAAACTAAAAAATTGTTAGTATGGAAAAATGACTTTTCTCGATTTCGTCCATACAAAACGGCAACATCATACTTTAACCCCTAATATTAAAGTTGATGTCATTTTATTGATATATCGTAAATAGTAAATATCATAAGTCCAAAGAGGATATCCGTTGATAAAATCGAATCAATCCAAATACCAGCATGAAATAGTTTTTTTATTATTTCCTACAAAATTGATGACACCCTTTTTAAGGCTCTGTACACAAAGGGTAAAATGGGAACCTATTGTTAAGACTCCGCCGACCGCGCTCTTTCTGTCTGTCTGTCTTAGGATTGCAATATGCAATTCTATGGTCAATATTATGCCTATAGTCACTATTAATGATTATTCAAATGATAGGAACGTATGGCATTAAATTGTCCTAGCTCTTACTTGCTTATACATTTTGTGAAAATTCATTTAAAAGGAGGCTGTCAATAGTAACTGAGTTTCTTGCGCTGCTTCTTCTCGGCACTAGCCCAGTCTTGTCACGAAGCAGTGGTAGGTTTAAATATAGGACGTGTAAAAGCGCCTCCTGCCCAGAACTAAAAACTGATTTTACTCTTCTAACATACACAACATTTAAAAAAAAGTCAGTTTCTAAAATGGTATCACAGTTGGACCTTGAGTCAGGAATGTGGAGCATTTTAGTCATGAATGTGGAGCATTTTATTTGCTAAATCATAATTTTTGCTGTACCATCAACACCAACGGAGTCTCCCAATACGCGACATTGAACCATATTTTCGGCTTACCATTTTCAGCTTCTGCTTGCGACCTTTCGCAAATCATCACTCAACCTAGACGAAGGGCATCCTACTATTGTTTAGCAAAAATCAGCCTCCCACCACCATTTGGTGACTAATAAATTATTAATGCAAAATTTAAATTTAATCAATCAGTGTCAGAAAATCGTCCTTACCAAATGAGCACCCTCTTGGGTGTGGTGGTTAGGGTGCTCTTTTATCTTTTTAATTTCAATTATAATATCAGTACTTAAACTTGAAAAATTGTGTCTCAGGCGGAACTCGAACCCGCATCTCCTCGCATGCCGGGCGGGCTGGCTTACAGCGATAAGAATATGCTTGAAAAATTCGCGCTGTGTCGTAGTGTCTCGGTGGCTTAATGGTATAGCACCCGCCCGGCATGCGAGGAGATGCGGGTTCGAGTCCCGCCTAAGACATAATTTTTTCAAGTTTAAATACTGATGTTACAATAAAAATCTTACAATACATATTAACTACAACACTTTCACAATTTAAGTTTAAAGAATTCTACCTAATTCTGAGTTAGTTTCAGCGAGAACACTTTGGAACACTCCAACATTCTGCAGAGTTAAATTTAAATTTTGGACAAGAGCAGTTCGTATTGTAACCACAGAACAGGGAATGCAACATTCCAGACACATTCCATCAAAAAGACAAGTGATTTAAATCTTCTAAATAAATAAATAAATGTGGACAACATCACATACATTGGTCTGATCCCAATTTGAATAACTATTTAAAGCACTCGTATTTTGGAAACCAGAAACAACGAAGGTACCACAAACACCCAGACCCGACAAAATGTAGAATAACACATTTTTTCTACATTGACCCGTCCGGGAATCGAACCCGGGACCTTGGAGCAGGCGACACCTTGAAAACCGGTGTGTACGCCGCTCCACCACGGAGATCGTCAAATCGGAGGTGGTTCTAAGACACCACATGCTTCACAATTCGGGGAAACACCAAATAAGGACCCACTGAGCAGTAAGGTGCTGTTTTAACTTAGATGCATTCATTTTTAGATTATGTAAGTTTAAATTTGCATTACGGTAGGTATGGCATAAAGGAGAAGAGAAACTCAATAGAAACGAATAGAAGTAGAAGAGGGAAAATTTGGGACACCCGGATTCGACACGACAACTTTTTTCAAACTATAGAAGAGAAAAGGAAAGAAAAGATGGAAGCGAAGGAGACCAAATATAACCTATAAGCAACAAATAAAGGAAAATTTAAAAGTCTTTTCAGGAGGTCAAGAAAATGGCGTAGGACGGATAAGAATGGAAAAAACTCCACTGACAAATGAAAATTCATCATCAACTGATTGTTAAATCAGCACAGTTTGAAGTATCACCTTTGTATGGAACTGAATACACGATCTAGTTCATAATTATAGATGCCAAAAATGTATTGACAACCTTTTCTAAATGCCTATAACTTTATATCTAAGTTGACCTACATTTTTTGATAGCTGCGTCTATGACTAATGCCTGAGTCAAGAGTCAATGCATCGGAACGCCTCATCCCACCCAAATATCATAACGCGTCCTTGCTGGGCGTAACCGAATGTGAAGTGTTCTACACTGGGCATTTGATTTGAGCTTGTGTTTGAATTTAGAATGGTACCACATGAGTAAATATTGGTACCATAACATTTTATACTTTTTATTTTACGTGACTTGACATGTGGCCAGGCAAATTTTTGCAAGCTGCTATACCGGTGGCAAAGGCGATCACCCCGTTCATACGGCAAAATCCCCTCTGTTAAATAGCCACCGGATTGCGCGGCATGTTGCTTTGTATATCGTCGGCATACTCGGCGGGCTTTGCGCCAGCGTTGTATGTAGCCGCCTTTGAGGTTTCATTGACGTAAACTTGACACGACATTACATTGCTTAACTTATAGGAGGTACAATTTAGTTAGTAATAAAAAGAAAATTCGATATTAATATGCGCTGATAGTATTAGTTTGAAATAATTTCAATTAAATTTGTCTGCCGATGTATATGGTAGTAAACTACTTTAAAAACAAACAAGATGAACAATGCGTTAATATATTTATGTATTATCTTAAAAATTACCTTTTCACTAAACCGACGTAACAGTTTTACGGGTTAAGTTTATTTGAAGTTATCGTTTGCAAAATAATAAACAAATCAAAAATTCTATTTGTTTCTCATTCACATGTAATGGTCATGAAGTATATTTAACGCCTACTAATTAAATAAATTAAGTTGCAAAACAATAGTCAACTTTCTAATACAATCAATGGGCGTCACTTTTTATGGATGCCTAATCAATAACTTAACAACAACTAGTTAGGCCATTTACTTAGCTATTACATTATTATTGCCCCCGGCGGCTTGTTACAAGTAAAACTGGGTATAATGTCAGTGGGTCAAAGTGCATCAAACCAATGTAGAGCCAGGAATGTGTGGTAGGGTTGTCGAAAATCGAGAAGTTATCTTTGAATCGTAATTTTGATCGTGTAAAACACGAAGTTTAAAAATAATAAATATAAGTGCTTTGATAATAAATAAATTAAAAAAAAGGTTTTTGTAAATTAGAAAATTCGAAAGTCTTGTTGCCCGACTCGGGGATCGCACCCAGGACCCTGAGATTTTGACCTGGTACTTAAACCACTAGACCCGTAAAGCGTTATCTATACTAATACGAATCCTAATCTATACTTTAATATTATAAAGCTGAAGAGTTTGGTCGTTTGTTTGAACGCGCTAATTTCAGGAAGTACTGTTCCGAATGGAAAAAATATTTTTGTGTTGGATAGTCCATTTATCAAGGAAGGCTTTAGGCTATAAAACATCACGCTGCGACCAAAAGGAGCGAAACAAGAGTGAAAAATGTTGCAAAAATAGTCGCGATCATAATAACAGAAATTGACGCGAACGAAGTCGCGGGCAACAGCTAGTGTGTAATATTATGACTCATCTAATATTGTTTTTTTTGTATGTTTCGTAATTTGACAACCCTATTTTAATAACCGCAAGGGCATAATTTTCTTCTCACATTAAGATTGAACTAACTTGAGCTAAGCCATATCTATAAAAAAAATGACAATATATAATAAAGAAAAACTAACCTTATCGTAAAATAGAATAAGATAGAGAATGGAGATCGTAATAACCTTTTATCGACTTACTCCCAACACTGATGTTTGATATAATCTATTACATTTGTAGATCTCTTGATACGTCGGTAAACGAGTTTGAATGAAGTTACGTGTTCATTGTAATTTTATTAAAGGATTGACTAATGTATTTTTATAGTAAGACAAATGATATCTTAACAAATTGAAACATTACAATTTCTTATTACATGTCAATCTGTCAGTAATACTAGTAATAACAATATATTGTTGATTTGTGTCGTGTGGTGCCGGCACATGAAAACAAAAGCACCACTTCCCTTTCTATGGGTGTCGTAAGAGGCGACTTATAGAGTAGGTACTACAAGAAGAAGGCGGGTAGCAACGTGTTCTATACATCATAGATCAAACTGCACTCCCCAACTTGTATGCGAAGCTCGGCGATTAAGGCTAAATAAAATAATAGTAATAGTATTTGTAGAGAAGAACCAAAAAAAATATTGAAAGTCTTTAGTAGAGATTAAGTGAAGAAAGTTAGACGAAGGTCAAAGATTGACAAATCAAACAAATAATAGGCAAAATTTAAGCGACTTGCATTCCCTGTTTGTCCCTGAATAACGAGATATTAAGAACATACTGCTCATTCATTCAAATATGCATAGAACGAACAAACACACATTACATTGCCCAAAATGTTCGAAATGGACTTGAATTTCACAGTCACGCATAATTTATCTATTACGCTTTAAATTTTTATGGATACTTTAATCTATTTGAATTTGCACAATAGCATACAAAATCTGAGGTAAGTTACCTACAGAAAGTTCTATAGCAATATCTTTAAGTACTATAAAATTTGAAGGCAACGCAAGTCTGAAGATAGGAAATTGTGAAGACTTCAATGTTTTTGTGATCTGTTATCTTACATAATACATAATGAAATTAATACGCACTGCATAATGAAATTCCAGGGATGGATGTATTTGGTAACACCTTAGCTAATTATAAAAAAACATTACAAGCTTCTTTCTTGGATCTCAGGGAATTCGACTGGTCATACTCATACTGTCACATTTGATAAATTTCAATATTATACGCGTACTTTGTAACCTAGTTTATTAATTAGCATAACTTTTTTTAATGAGCTCTATGTACGCCTTTCTGTAATATGCATTAGAATAAAACACTATGTATCATAGATATTGAGAACGTGTCAATGTGTATCATGTGGCTGTACTTATTAATAAATAAAATAAATATATAAAATATAGGAATACATACCTTTATTGATCCATTTCTATCAATTTAAGAGTAAATACAAGGACCGTTTTTCCATACAAACGTAGTCCCCTGTTTCCTCCCTGGATAAAGCCAATTGAGCAATAATTTTTATTACAAAAACCTATGGCCACTATTAGCATGTTTCTATGTTTTCTGGTTTTTCATAAATTAATTAATAAAAAAGATATGAGCCCTCAAAAATCGAAAAATTCGCTAGATTTTCCGCTGTGTTCAAACATCCAGAAAACTAAATTAAAAGCTAAATTTTAGAAAAAATGAAAACATTCGAACACGGCCAAAGCCTTTCTTTAATTTTTAATGAAAAAAGTATTTAAATCGGTCAAGTTTTGGAAAAGTAATCGGGGGACTACAAAACGATGATTTGGTGTGTTTTTAGTAGGTATTTTCGGTCCAAGAAGCAGTTGTCTCTATCACACTCTGCGGTGAAGGCGTTTGGCACTGCGCGACAGCAATAGATTTTACAAATACTTATTTTTAAATGCTCTTGCCCGTAGTGTTTCCTCTTAATGAACTATCGTATTAAAAAAATAATAGACATTACTCAATTAATCACTGTTAATGATATATGTTATGAAAACTCTATTTTTCGTGAGTGATAAACAATGTCAAATGTTCCCCTTTGGATGTTAAATAGAATTTATCAAGTATTTTTTCATTTAATACTATATTAATCGCTTTGGATTATTGCTTTCTCAACTATAGAATAAACTCTGAACCAAAAACTCCAATATTAGATATACCAATGTTTCACACAAGCATCATTATGATTCTCTATAACTTTTTATATGTGTCAAAGGTGAAAATTTCTAAACCTCCTTGCAGCCATATTTAATTTCTATAAGAGTTGATGCAGCAAAAAAACAAGCCTCTAACACCCACTTGCAAAACTTATAACGCGCTTGCAGTTTGATTTGCTATTGTATTTTATTATTCTAAACATTAATTTAGACCTTTATACCATGAAGGTAAAGTTAATCTTACTATAACTACTCTTGTTATTTTATAAATGATTTGATTTGTTAGTAAAATCAGCAGTCAGAATTCAGATTTTGCTTGAAATTTTTATGCAGCCAATCTTGACATCTTTAACGGGACCCAAAAAAGATGTTTGGGCGTAAAAATTGTCTGGAAAGTGATTCAAGTGAATTAAATATTTTTTGTAAGTATTAACAAAAGTTTTAAGTCTTAATTATTTAAAAAAAAAACAATATTTAACTAATTTAATTATTAATATAAGAAGAAGGTATAACGTTACAAACTTAGCAACCAAAAGAAAAGATGGGACGCTAATATTTTTTTCGGGATTGACCTATTTCAATGTTCTTCTTGTTTGAAAGAGAATTTCCCAAAATGGGTCACTAAATAAAAAACAAGATTATAAATAAACAAAAACTTTTAATTTACGAAATTTGTAATCAGCGACAAACAACTGATCAACAACTTTTGTAAGTCTCCAATTCATATTTGGTTTATCTTATTCGTTATTTTCTGGTGTAAACAGTTTATAGCGACCAATACTCTTGCGCTTCACACGGAGAAAAAGGTCTAGTTTTATTAATCAGAATTTTGAGGAAGTTAACTAGAACGCATAGTGCTATAGGTGACATCTATATATTTTGTAAATGATATTTTAAAAATCTAGTTTTTAGTAACATTGGTACATTGAACACATTTTTCGGTACACTTTACCATCAAATTTGTACTGCTAGCAATACTTGAACATAGTTGTGCCCATTACTAACTCATTATTTTGATCTTTACAGAGAAAGTAGTAACTGATACTATTTGACATGTTTCGTACACTTAACTTATTTACCAGATTTTTTTAGTATTTGCAATTAAGCGACTATTTATCCTTAAAACTAATTCTGATAGCACTCGCAGTTTTTTGTTAACTTTGGATAGATTTGTTTTTACAAGTCGTTCTGGTAGTATTGTAAAATATTTTTTCTCCGTGCAGAAAAACCATCCTCGACTGATCACGGGTAAGAACCGTCGCTTGGTAAGCCAATAAAAAAATTTGATAGGTACCTATTTCCTTCAACCAACATCAGGCAACTACTGAAAGGATTATTTTACCGTGCCTTTTGAACCACCTGGAAAACGATGCACACGTTACTGGAACATTATGTATAACATCATGGCAGTGTTATTTATTTGTTTGATTACAAATAAATTCTGAAAATTACAAAATTTTGATTCAGACTTTTAATTTCGTAACTGTGACGCGCACTGAGGTATTATTTTGCTGCGTCGGGGTCTCAGTTGACCTTACACAGCTACAACTGGGCGCGTCACGTCACTGTGCGTGTTTTAAAATAAATAGCTGAACCAATATTTAATATTTTAAAAAATGTTGGTAAATAAAATAACTCTGCCAAGATGTTATACATAATAGTTACGTAGGCTTCGCTTAACAGGTGATGGAAAATGCACCGTGTATAGCCACGCTTAACAAACTGGGTTCTGGTTTTAAATCCAACAAAATTTGGAAAGCTGAAACCTTCAATTACCGAATTAGACAAAAACATTTTTTTTTCGTAATTTTCTGCCCTTATCATTCCACTGCTTGACACGGGTATCTTCAGAAAGTGTATTTTGTCATAATCGCCACGCTTGGCAGACGGGTTGGCGATCGCAGTTCGGCCAGTGGTGCAGAGAAGAAGCTGTAACTCGTCTTCTCCTGACGGTAGTCTTTCAGCAACCACAAAGATAAATGTTTGCAACTAAAATATAATTAATTTATAACTCCTAAGAACAACATCTAATTCTGTCACTTTTAGATTATAGTGTTAGTTTAAAAAAATAACAATAGATGGCGTTGTTTGTGTTCTAAATCGCGCAATACTTTTGCGCTTTTTGTTTTTCGTAGTTTAAGAGAGCTTTTCTAGTAAATACAATAAGTGCATTGTGGTTTTATTTACAAAACTAATTCAGACCTATTCAACGTCTTAAGTACTGATGGAACTGAGAAGCGATTTGCTCTTGTTGTTGGCTTTGGTAGCCAACATTATGCTGGAAATGGGTGTCGAATTCGTTCTGTTGGTGCTGATATTGCTGATGTTGTTGTTGATAGTTCTCGTTTTCTGATGCAGGTTGATAATTACCTGGAATTTAATAAAAAAATTTGGTACTAAATTAAGTTATCCCACTAGAGAAGAAATTTATGTTTATGACATTTTGTTAAACTTTTACAAAATATAACTAAGAAACATTACATGAAAAATTAACGTAGGCACGAGTGTACCTTATCAATTTTTTTCAATTAATATATTTTTTTCCTATTTTGTTAAATATATAAAAATATTAACAGAATTTGGTGCACTAAATACCTTTTTACAATAATTCACTTATTTCTTCGTTTGACAACGGCATCAATTTAACAGCTATTTTTTATTCCGATATCCCTGCATCCAAATAACGATTCTACATACCATCATCGAATATCCCGCTTGCTTCATCTTTAGCATTTTGTTCCAGCGACTTAGCGATCGCTTCTGGTAGCGGAGGCGCTGTCGGCAGATGAGCGCCTTGCGCCCTGAAGCCATGCTCGTCAGCTGTGTAGCTCACTGAATAAACTTGGCCATCATCACCAGTGTACGAGTACTCCCCTTGAGCTTTCGTACCATCTACAGTTTGACCAACTTCTACTTGCTTTATGCCTGAAATAGAATAGTTTATTTTTTCAAGTGTCTTCAAGGTTAATTATAAAACAGGAATTAGTAGATAGGTGTTATAGGTTCACAAGTGATCTTGACCTCTCGAAAACTTCACAAATTGGAAAAGCCTCAATTTTTTTACCTTCGCAGCGATAAAGCCATAGAAAAAAGCATTTAAAGACGAGTTCTTGCTTGTAATCAAACAATCCCTTGCAGTTACGTTTATTTAATGATGGCAAGTCCTTTATTATTTCTTTTTTGCGTTTACAAGTTTATGTTTTAGAATTGAATAATTCATATCTTAAAACAGTACCCTGCGCAGCGCTTACCGTTGTCAGTCTCATAGGAATACTGGTAGTTGTGGCCGCTGTTATCCATATCGTAATGCAATATCTTTGCGGTTTTCTCTCCTACGGGTCGGTTCTGGTAAGAGTCTTGATGACCGTAGCCTGGTGATTGCCTGGAACGTATAAAATTAATTGAAGCAAATACTTTACTATTACTGTATACCTACTCGTATATGTTTGATTGCTCATGTCACGAAATAAATAAACTCACTCTTCGAACATTGTGATTAACAGGTAGATTATTATACATACTAACTATGTGTATTTATCTGTATTACCCTTTAAGTTAGAAAAATATATATATATTTAAGACATGCCTCACTGGGCCACACAGAGCCATCTGGTCCCAAATTAAGGCACTATTAAGTACCCTGTCGTATGGGATACTAGACAACCGATAAACTTACATATAATATACTTTTTTTTTGTAATTACATTCTTGTAATATATAGAAAACACCCTGACCAGTACAAACATACATGTTTATGCACACAAATATTTGTACTGGGCGGGGATCGAACCCGCGACCCATGGCTCAGAAGCAGCATTTACTACCGCTGATCCAAATGGTCGTCAAGTTAAGTTGACAGTTAGATGGCGCTGTAAGTAATTGAGTTTGACTGTTGTCAATCCTTAGTTTATTATTAAAAATGTGAATGTGAGTTTCTTACGCCTTCACGCAAAAACTATTAAACCGATCATCATGAAAATTGAACTCATATTTTTTGGAGGTATTAGAACTTAAGTGAACTTAAGAAGAAGTAACTTAAGATACTTTTTTAAAATAAATATTTAATTTTATCCGTGTACATAGTCGCGGGCATCAGCTAGTAGTTTATAAAGTAAATAGACGACCTCCGTGGCGGAGTGGCGTACACACCGGTTTTCAAGGTGTCGCCTGCTCCGAGGTCCCGGGTTCGATTCCCGGACGGGTCAATGTAGAAAAAATGTGTTATTCTACATTTTCTCGGGTCTGGGTGTTCGTGGTACCTTCGTTGTCTCTGGTTTCCAAAATACGAATGCTTTAAATAGTTATTCAAATTGGGGTCAGAACAATGTATGTGATGTTGTCCACATTTATTATTTATTATTTATTTTTATATAAAACGTTTCTGTCTTAAGCTGAAATCTGTAACATTTGAATATAAATCCTATCTTAAAAATAATGATTTAACAAACATGCACAGATTGTTAAAATTACCATTATTATTTACTAGCTAATGCCCGCGACTTCGTTGGTTCACAAATGGTTAACAGTGATTTGGTTGCACAACAATTATTATTATGTGGTATGGGAAAGGCGAGTTTCCAGCGCGGCGGTTGAGAGTGAACTGAAGCAGGGCTCTAACACGACTATAGGCTCGGTCTTGAGGGAGAAGTGCTGATAAAGCACTTCTTCAGTAGTTTTACTGAGGGTTTTCCATATAGAACAGTACGCGTCAATTTCTGTTATTATGATCGCGATTATTTTTGCAAAATTTTTACTGATGCTTCGCTCCTATTGGTCGCAGCTTGATGTCATATAGTTTAAAAGCCTTCCTCGATAAATGGACTATCCAACACAAAAATATTTTTTCAATCAAACCAGTACTTCCTGAGACTAGCGCGTTCAAACAAACAAACAAACGAACTCTTCAGCTATGTATACTAGTATAAGTAACAGGCTTTAATCATCCCACTGCAGGGAAAAGGCCTCCATCATTGAATTCAAGTTACCACAGCAATGATGGGTGTACTGGCATAGTCACCACGCTTGCCAAATGCGGGTTGGTGATCACAAACCCGAGTAACGTTCGAAAATTAGAAACTTTTTTGTTGCCTGACCCGGGATTCGAACCTGGGACCCCGAGATCTTGGCCCGGTATTTAAACCACTAGACCAACGGGCCGTTTATATACTAGTATAATAGATGGGTATTCCAGACTTTAATCATCTTGATCAGACATCTTGGATCATAGACAGAAAGCACTTTAAATAGTGACCATAAAAGTTTGCCTCAATTATTATCTTAAATTTTAAAGTACAAATACCTACTTTATTGCAACATATAAAAACATTCGTCTCATAATAAACTTACCCAGCGTACAATCCTTGCTGCTGAAACTCCTGCGCAGATTGGTACAGCTCTGACGAATGCGCATAGTGCTCTATTGGCTGCGCTTGCTCGTAGCTTGGCTGGTGGTAGACCTGGGTCGCTGTGGCAGCTGCTAAGATAGCAGCAAACGGAGTGAGCTGTGAAATATTAAGTGTTAAATTAGTTTATTAATGGTTAAAAGACATTATATCTTTTAGGTACTTTTACGAAGGTTTCACCATGATTGATACACCTTATTAAATAAATATCCATATTAATGTCTACATGGATAATAAATTGGTCTTATGGATTATGAAAAGAATAAGAAAAACACAGCATAAAAAATATCGAATTTACCAAATGAAAGGTATTGCATAGTATCAATGTAGGACCAAAGTTTTTTTTGCAATATTCATTCGATTCTTAACAAATATTTTAGTTTGTGTAGTTTTAAATTGTTCTGCTGACGATACTAACAAAGTCGCATCGCATAATATTATTTACATTATCCAGTAACAACGACTGTGACAAGATTTTTAATAACTAAATCTTAATCCAATAAACAAAATCATACAGTGACGTGAGATGATGCTACATCACTTAAATTTCCATTCTGATCGTATCTCAACAAACAATTCACTTCACACACCAAAAACCACATAAAACTTTCACTAATTACATTTGTCAATAATAACGTACCAGCTTCATTTTTGTATCAGCTGTTCACGAGACTCTCGGCCAACGAATGTGGTAGAAATTTTCACTGATTCATTTTTATACTGGATATTTTCCTTATGCGCACGTTACTGTGAAAACTCACCAAATTTGTGTGCAAATACGAAGACTGTGAACTTAAGCCAGATGGAACAGCAGCAAATGTGTTGTTAGGCTTACTACATCGAATAATATTAAATTGTGTAGGAACCACAGTCAACTTTATATTTAAGTTTATATTAATAGTAAGTACCTATTATATTAATAGGGGTTAAAGTATGAAATTGCCGATTATTTTCCCACTTTTTATTTTTATTTATTTATTTATATACGGTACACCAACAGCAATATATATATACTAATTTACTTTTAAGTATAAATTTATAATAGTTATGTTCTTATATATATGCCAATTATAGGTATACACATCTTTGTTGAAAACAATTAACATTCAATAAATATATTAATATAGAGTTATCTCACAATTTCTTTAGTGTTAAAATTGAAACAAAACTTGGAACAATATTTAAAATTATTTTGTTGAAAATAGCTTCAGCAGTTTAGCTTTTGTAACTTGTAGTGAATCGTTAAAAATATCCAGTTCTGGTTGTTTTGTAGACAAGAAATTATATTGCGATGATATTCTAGATAGAGGATAATGAAAACCTAGATTAGTTCGACACTGAGGAATGCCAAATAAATTGTTAATGCGAGATCTGGGATATCGATAGGGAACGGAAATTGTAATCTTTTCTAAGAGGGAAGAGCATGAAATGCCACCATTGATCATTTTGTGTAAGAAGGCCAGATCGGCTATTGTTCGTCGATTTCGCAGTGTAATCATGTTAAAGTGCTTTGTCATGTCATATTTTGTTTATAGCTCTTAAGTATAGTCATATTATTGCGTAATTCTTTTTGTATTGTATCAAAAACTAAATAAAGTAACTTTTGACTGAAAAAAAAATGCAATACTAGTATTGCCTATTACTTTAAAGGAAGTCATTGAAAAGACCCCTTACAATGTGTCAGCTGACCTTCTTGCTTCAATTAAATATATTTGTATTATATACTTTGATTTTCAGAAATTTAAATACTATAATGCGTAGCTTTATAACCATCTAACTTTCATCTTTAATTGCATCGCAAACGGTTCAGACGTTTTTAAAAAACTAAAAAATTGATAGTATGGAAAAATGACTTTTCTTGATTTCGTCCATACAAAACGGCAATTTCATACTTTAACCCCTAATTTTATATATATATATTAGATTAATGCTAGCCCTCGATATTGCAATCCCACCGGTGATTAAGTTGTAAGTACTGATGTAAACATAAGAACATCAATGTAACCAACACACTTAGTACGCAATAAACATTTTGAATTTGAATTTTGAATTTGAAACTGGTAGCAATTTATCGTATTCCTAAAGTACCATTAGTCCGAAATCATCATACAGAAAAATCAAATGCAAATTTTTAAGCCAAACGATTTTTCACAACTTGAAACTTCTAATTAGTAAAAGACCTTCCCCATTAGACAGATAAAACCACAGAACATGGAAAAAGGTTAGAAAGGCAATGTAGGCGGGGCAGACGCGCCACAGAGGTTATGAGCAAATGCTTGTAAGTGAGCGCTGTGATTGGTTTTTTTTGACGTCGCGCAACGCTATTGGTCGCGCGACGTCAAAAGAATTCGCTTGATTGGTGTTCTTTGAACTCGTTTATGTGATGTGGGGCGCAAGCGGCGACATCTGTTCTCATAAATATGACTGATAAGCCAGATCACAATAAATACTCAGACTTTTCTTTCTATTGCCGATGACACTCTATACTGTCCAATACTTGCCTCCTAAGAATCACTTTTGGTAGATGGTTTTGGATTTGGTATTATGCCTTTCAACAAATCTGCGTTATTATGTTTATGCATAACAATAACTTTGCTAAACACTATTATGCTTATTAATTTGTATGCCATGTGATGTATGTCAATTGAACTTATGACAATAAACATTATGCGTTTCAAAGTGTCACCACCCAACTGCGATTGTCAACCCGCCTGCGAATCGTGGCGATTATGGCAAGTCATCGAATCGAACACAAGATCCTTGTGCAAAATTAATATTAGAAACACTTTTAAGGTATTTAGATAGCTTAGGTTTCTTAGAGGGTGGTTGAATGTTATTCATATGTTCATATAGTGTACTCGTTTAAAAAATATAGTAAGTAAAAAAGTAACGGCTTAAACCATCCCAGTGCAGGGCAAAGGTAGAAATAAGTAGCTTTTTTCATAAATAGCCGCAGGTACAAAGTGTGTGTGATTGATAGGAAAAGAAGAGGTTAAAGAGTCTCATTACAAATCAGTAGTAGCCTGATGATTTAAATAGTCGATAATTTACTCCAACGTTTTACTAATCAATCCTTAAATGACACAGATCCTTTTTCAATAATTTAGAATCTTATTTTAAAAGCATAATGTTCAAATTATTCTGCCACCACTAGTGAAGGGACTAAAAGGCCTAAGTTCGAACAAACAGTAGTCGATTTGTAAGGTGTGCGCGAGCCCATCGCGAGAGCATTGTTAGGTAATTGGAAGCGAGATGCACTTGCCGATGCACAAGTAGGTCGAGATTAGGGCAGAGTTAAGAATCTCTTAGTAATGGCCACTTGTATATCGGTTTTGTTTTGTTATTTGAAAAATTCTTCTACATACTCGTAGGTATATTATTTTAAGATAATTAGTGTCAGACGCTATTTTTTTTTTAAATACTTACATGCTAAATACATATTTTAAGGACGTCTTAGGGGTAAAAAATGCTTATCTACATACTATCATGGTATGTGTTTTTAAACCAATAGTAAATTGAAACAGTAAAACGCTGCAGCTTTTTTTTGAACATGATTTCAAAACCTCATATCTTTCTAAGACGACACTTTCTTAAAAACACGATGTTTGGACCATTATTTCGGACACATCTAAAACTTCCTAACTCTACATCAAGTTTCTTGTAATAAGCCTAAATCTGTCTGCTCATACTAAATCAAATTTTGATCTAAATTGTCATAATTACATTTGTTTATGTAATCGTCACGCAGTGCTTTAACAACATAGGAATACATTATGCGAACGATAATTATTATTTAGTAAAATAGTATTTAGTATTAGTGTTTGTATTTTAAAATTTAAGTTTAATTTTCATTGTCACTGTCAGGAAATTAGTTTATGATGATGTATGCAAAACATTAATTAAACATTATAATTAAAACAAACTTATTTCAAGACTTTTTCGTTTCATTTAGACATTTAACATCTTAGCAGAGATAAATATTATGGCAACGCACTGTTTCGGGGTTTTTCCACAATAAAAGCAACAACAAATTAGATGATTTTGACATAATTTTCATATTAGGTAACTAAAAATAACCGTTTCATACCAAAGTTTGAATAAAACCCAATAAAAACGAATGACGCTTTTTCTCTGCTGGACTGTTAGATATAGACCTCTCCAAATAATAGTTTCTGTCATCGCAAAGCAGACCTGACAGAAGAATATAGGCAGCAGCATCTTTTCTCCACTAGTCGCCAAACTGCGATCGCAAATATGACTACTAATGGTGACCCATTTCCTTCACTTAAGCACTAGGTAACACCTGAAGTTATGAGTTTATTAAGCAATAAGTAATTACTTCTTTATAAATTCGGTTGTTAGTCGTATCTCAGATTATAAGGCCAAAGTTAATACCTAAAATTACGCCGCTAATGACGTACTAAATGCCAAATATTGTGTGTCTAATTCATGTAACTCTTACAATGTAACACAATTACATACATATTGTAAAATCGTTATCCGATCGTGAACTGGTTACATAATTGAAGTGAGAACAGTAAACCTCTCATTAATATATTCGGCTTCTATTTCGGCGAACGCAAGTGTAAACAGTAGACTATCGATAAAACTTAGGCGATAAAAAACAACAGACAAATTTTTACTTCTGTGTCATGTTTAACAAAAAAATGTATAGAAAAAAACAAATAACCATCATAAAAATTCAAATCCACGATGAAAAAAAAGAAAATAGAAAAAATAAAAACAAATGAAAGTAAAAAATCTAAAGGAAGTCAAAATATAATCAATTTATAACCTCGGTCACAGATAATATAATAGTAGTCCAGCATTATTTGTAGCATTTAGGTGAAAAATCATCAACGTCGATCTGTAGGTAGGTCCCCACGAGGTGGACTAACGATCTGGTCGCGGAAACCGTTGGATGCGGGTGGCGTGAGAGCGGTCGCTGTGGAAATCCTTAGGAGAGGTCACTGCCCAGCTTTGGGCGTCATTTTGCTGAGATGATGATAAGGTGAAAAAAGTATTTGCTTACTCGTTGCGTATTTCCAATGTGTCGAAATAAAAGTCAATATAGGTAGTAGGGTTTTGTTTTCATACGAGTATATTCCCGATCTTTTATTTGACACCGTTTTTCCGAGTTTTTACCAGTACATATTTTTACTCAACACGACACAAAAACATAGATCTGACACATAAACATGTTTCATCAACATCTGGGTTGAGACGTCGCGTCGCTTTGAAGCAATGAACTTACTGTTATACTCGTAGTACTCGGAGTATTTTAACGATGTAATACAATACATTAAAACATGATTAAAGCTGTTTTGGTAATAATTATGTCCCAATAGATACTTGTGAGGCGAGTGTGTTTTATATTTCACTGGCTGTTGCCCACGACTTTGTACCCGTGGCATTTTGAATTTTATTTATAGTATATTGATCCCACGGGATCTTATGTGAGTTCATTTTACAACGAATTGTGTAACTATTTCGGCCTTGAACTTTACATGAACCGGAATTGTAATGAATTTTAAGTTGTTCCTAAAGAAATCAGAATCGTCGTTCACTGACTGTGCTTTTTTAACCGACAAAAATACAGATGGTTCTCAACTTTACTAATAAAATATTTGGCCGTTTCTATATGTTTTCTTCTTATTTTTCTATGACTTTTATGCAGCGATAGTCTAGTGCCAAAGTTTCCAAAGGGTCGAAAGGCGATGTAGGCGAGGCAGGCGCGCCACAGAGGTTATGTGCAAATGCTTATACTTCTGCCCAAACGTGAGTATTGTGATTGGTTTCTTTTGACGTCGCGCGACCCTATTTTTGCGCGATGTCAAAAGAATTCGCTTGATTGACGTTCTTTGAACTCGTTTATGTGTAGTGAGGTGCAAGCGGCGACAACGGTACTCATACAAATGGCGCATGACAGCCTTTCTAACCTTTTTCCATGTTCTGTGAGCTTCTTAAAGGCCTCTGACGTGATATTTTGTTCTAACGATTTCCATCTTGGTACAGAACTCGGGACTAACGGTTTATAGCGTGGCTTCCGAAGCATGACCATGTTCAATAACTGAACTCACACCATAAAAGTAGAAAAGTTGGATTGACAACGGTCTACAAAAAAATAATTTAGAAATATTCTTACGAAATTACTCGAACCGAAAAAGAGTGTGAAATCGCCATAGAATTCACTTACAATCATCAGTTACAGACTCTGATTTTATGACTACATTTCTTCAGTCTGAATTTTTTCTGAGAATTTTAATACTCCTGCTCACTGCCGACACCTTTTGTTCTGATATCGGAAAGTCTTCCGCCTGGACACAAGCTGCCGAGGCCGACATGGAAGTCCCTTAACAGGCTCCGAACTCAGGCCGGCCGGGGCAAAGAAAATCGCTTCAGTTGGGGATTTTCGCTGGGCCTGGACCTGCTCCGCATGGCCGACTACCTGCAGTCACGGGGAGCTAATGGAGGCCACGGATAATGCCATCAAAGTGGCAGAGTACTGGGCCTGTAATGACAGAGTTCGTAATCGACACGAAGAAGAAGAAGAATTTTAATAGCTGACAGTCAGTCAAATCATAACAGTATTTTAATTTTAATTTGATATACTATTCAGTAATAAATACGAAGAATAATATAACAAATATTACACCAAACTCGTAACACTTTGCGACATCTGTCATCAACCTAAAAATCTGTATCAAGCTTTGTACTCTACAAACAACAAAGAAACCGAATACACTTGCGAGCAAAAAATAAGAACATTACTTTTATGGTAGCAATTCAAATTATTTTATTACATCTATTGCTGTAATAAAACGATATCGGATAGTTTATTAGATCAGATTATTCGCAGAGTTGATTGATGGGTTGACATTTGTATTAATAAACAAGTTTTTACTTGTCCATTGCTCTTTTGCTGGGTTATTGTACAAAAAATATTCTGAAGCAAACATTATAATCATATAATCTGCTTAGTTGACTTTTTGTCTTAAACTTAAATTTTGCATTATACTATTGCGAAGTATTGTTTTTGTTAGTTTCAAAATAGTTAATCATTCGTTTGTATTTGTGATTGTTAAATTCAGTTTATAGAAGGAATTGAATTGGTACAAACAATGTTTACGTGGCGGAGTGGCGTACACAACGGATTTCAAGGTGTCGCCTGCTCCAAGGTCCCGCCCGGAATCGATTCCCAGATGGGTCAATGAAGAAAAAAGTATTTTTCTACATTTTCTCGGGTTGGGTGTTTGTGGTACCTTAGTTGTTTCGGATTTCCAAAATACGAGTGCTTTAAATAGTTTTTCAAATTGGGATCAGAACAATGTACCTATGTGATGCTGTCCACATTTATTTATTTATTTGTTTATATTTATATTAATAGCTGTTGCCCGCGACTTCGTACGCGTGGAACTCTGAAGAACTAAAACTCCCACAGGAAGCGTACATTTTTTCCGAAATATAAGGTAGAATGTGCTTCATCTAGATCCATTCAGCATTATTGAATAACAAACGTTCATCCAAAAATCCGCATTTATAGTAAATATTCGTCAGTTTGTAATACCCCCATTTTTTTTTAAATTTCCTTTTTCGGTGACTGTAAGGTTTTTAATAAGGAATATTATTCTTTAACCATATTATATGAAAATTGAATCTAAATAGAGTATGATTTTAAGAATCTTTGTTACCTGCAATAAATTCTGGACTAAAATTTACTGCATTGAAATGTAATGTCAAAGCAAATGTTGGTTAAATTCTCTAAGCAAATTCGCTCTGTTGCATAGTAATGTAAATGTTTAGGACTCAGTTGACTTCGGTTGATTGACAATCTTAAAATAGTTGGGCAGTTTATTTGGTCGCAATTGTACAGGTAGTATTCATAACAGTATTCCTAGTCCATTGTGGCATTCAAACAATGCGTTTATCTCGATCATGACATTAATGTAAGAGTAAAGTGGGGCTTACACTGAACGATACGAACTATTACATACTTAAAACGCTCATTTTAATCTACAAAATTATAAACTTAATAGTGAACAAAATAGTATAAAATACTGTCTTGTTGATATTATTATACCCACGTACCTTTTTTACCTCAACTACACAACGTCGGGTTAAATCAAAAATAAACGCGTTCTAAATCCGTAAACTATCTTTCATTTCAATACACAAGGAATAAAAGGGAACACAAATAAATGTTTATCTTGATAAAGTAGACACTAAAAATAGGAACAATAAAAAAACTAAAAGTTGAGAATAAAAACTACTTCTTTGGAGGTTTAACATACAAACTTAAATGATGAAAGTCCTTCCATGTAAACGCTAGTTCACACATCAAATTATTGAGGATGAGAGTTGGTTTTACAATAACACAAGTTCCACCGAAATCTTAATTAAAATTACGAAAGCAGAACCCATTTGTCGTAAAATATTTTTGGTGTTCTGTCTCCATTGTGATAACTTTGTTATTCTTTTGGAACTATTTACTCATGGCTTTTAATGTGTCTGCTGTAATCTTATTATTGTGAATATAGATGGTGATGGCCATTCGAAATGATGGTGTAATTCATTTTGACAGAAGGTCTCTAAAATAGTTTTTGTCTTCCTATCCTGTGATTGTCCTTCAGAAATTTCTGGTGCCAGTGTTATCCAAGGCGCCTATTAAATTTAGCGTGACTTGTTTTTACGACTTTCATCTTGTGACAGAAGTTAGGAAAAACTTGTTAGCGTCATTTCCGAAGTATGACTGAACCGGCCTTTTTAAGCCCAAAACGATTTAGAAATATCAATTTAAAGTTTAGTCGGGCGAATATCGAATACAGGACCCTTACGTAGTAGATGAACTTCCAGGTCATCAGCAGCAGTAGTGAGCGATAAAAATATGGCATTAGCTTTTAAACCATGGTATTTTTATTGGAATCACATTACGTTAAAAGGTCTATATCTCCAGTGTCAGTCTGCGATTATTGGGACACCTGTACAGACGACAGGTCAACAAGCAAATCCTGCTGCATCCTAATGTAGTTGCATGTAATAGGTACGATTTTGGTCTGAGGTGTGGGCCAGGCTACTGTACTTAGGTTCATAAAACTTACAATCAAGTGAAATCAAATTTTATGATAAAAAAACATTTTTTTTTTTCGTTAATATCAAAGTATAAGTTGTTCTTATTAATGAGAAAAATTACCTGTAGAGGTATGTTAATCGTTTTTTTAACATCCTATAAAAACAAAGTAAAATAACGGCCTATAATCATTCCACTGCTGGGAAAAAGCCTCCATCATTGAATTCAAGTTACCACAGCAATGATGAGTACAAGAATAATCATCACGCTTGCGAATATTCAAAACTCCTGTAATGATTTAAATAAATAAAAGTTTAATTTTTTTTTTCTTTATTGTTTGATTATCTCATAAACTTAACATACTCGTAATGGCACTAAACGGTTTGCATTTATCACTTGATTAAATATCCATTTCAGACGTTAACTCAATAATTTGAATACAAAATCAGGTTAACCAAAAACACTGACTGTAAATTTGTGTTTAAATTATCTAACAAACTTTCAAATAAAAAATACAAATTTGAGTTAGATATTAAAATTACCTTACAATCTGTTTCTGATTTTCTAATTTTATATTCAAAATATTATAGGAATTGTCTCATAATACAGAAGTCTGGACATCTCAGAAGCGGTAAGGCTGTGTTCTGTACCCAGGAGCGCCGAATTGTCTCGTTGGCTGGTATTGGCGCGCAACCACTACTCCTGGACTGTATTTACCTTCGTTGTAACTTCCTGGAATAAGAAATTTACTAATGTCAGTATCTCAAAAAACATTCTCCGGAAACTCTTTTCTTGAGGTTATGGGAACATTATACATTGTAATGAAAGATATGTTTACGGATTTCAACCAGCGTTTGTATTACGTTGTATTTCGGTTCATTCCTTATTAGATTTTGAACACTTTACGTTTGTATTCACGGGTAGACACTACCAACATAATGTAAAAAAATCAAGTTTAAATCCGTAACAAAAATTAAGCTTACCTTCCATTCTGGGAAGGTGAAATAAATAGGTCTGATAGCAGAAAAAAATCATTAAAAGAATGAATGGACAAAAAGCGTGAGATAACCTACCATTTTTGAGTTAGTGCTTGATGACTGTCGTTAGTGTTTGGTTCAAAATGGTGGCTTATTTCACGTTTTATGGTGGTTAATTTTTTGTTAAAAATATTTTTATCGCTTACAACCCCGATTAAACACGCGGGGTTTTCTTTTCAAGATTAAAATGGGACCATCCTTGGGCTATTTAACCTATCGAAAAAGTTATGAGCGGTCATTGTCCACTTATTACTAACTATGACTGCAATGAATATTAGTAAATTTTAAAAATTGAAGTATCTTTAAAAATACACATAAACACACAAATGTTTTACGTCGGTAATGTTTTGTAAGACAATTTAGTTTTTAGTAGGGTACCTCCCTTTTTTTAACTTCTGTAATGGGTCCAATTTTCGCTTATAGACTAAATAACTTTAAGCTTTAAATATAATTTCAATCAGTTGGAACCGTACAAAATTTCACTAGGTCATACAAAAAAACCCATGCTAGTTAAATTATTACTGGGAACTAATAACACTATATTAAAACGAAACAGATTATAACACTATAAGCGCGCGCGTTGTGAAGACTCAAATACGTCCAAATTAGGGCTTTTGTACATAGTCTGCGACGCGACGAGTGCAGTCACGAGCGGGGGCAGGAGAAAATAAAAGCTCTCTTTTATTTAAGTGCTATTTCGCATCTTTTGTCCTGCTTGTCAGTGAAACGTCAATGTCTGCAGTTTTGGATTGCTCAGAACAGATTTAATACGCAAATTACTAAGAACGTAACATAATATGTTCTATTACACAGTAATATACTGTAAAATATAGTTGTTAGGAACCTTCTCTTATCTTAAATAATATATAAAATGAGACTTACCGTCGTCAAAGATGCCATTGGCCTCATCCCTTGCGTTTTCCTGGAGGGCCCTAGCGATGGCCTCCGGTACAGGAGGGGGTGTGGGTAGATGAGCTCCCTGGGGCTGGAAACCGTTCGCGTCTGCGATGTACCTCACGCTGTAGACCTGGAAACCATATACGTCCAAATTCAGAACTTCATTTCGGTAATCATCTAGGTCTCTTTGCTCCGGGGGACTTTAAGACCCAGAACCTATGAAGCATTTTATTGGGGTAGAATCCACTAGAGACACATCATGTTTTTCTGATAAGAAGCTTTATATTTATGAGTCATGGATGTCTAGAATTAGCTACAGTACTTTTAAGTGCTACTAAGTTTAGACGTTATCTAGCAATAAACAGATAGTGAATCAGTAAAGTCAGTTTTACCTTTGACTCACATCTCTCTTGACTCTTAAATAAGAAATTTGTTAGACACTATTTCTAAATATCAAAAAGTTCCTTACTTCTGGATAGTTAGAATATTTTTGACATTGGATAGTGTGGGCTAAAAAGGCTTTATCAAATCTTATATCAATGACTGTGATTGCTTTTTCACACAAATGATAATCAGTGACCAATGATTACTAAGAGACCACGGAAATACCAAGCATCTCATATCCTCTGTGCGACTTTGAGCCTTCTTACGAGACTTAATAAGCGACGATCAAAACTAATACAGGATGAAAATTTATCACCTTCCAAATTTTAATACTTTAATACAACAATCTACAAGAAAAAAAGCAAATGAAGTGTTTTTTCTTTTGGTTTAGCCCAGTACAAAAATGTCAAGATATAACACTTAGAAAATATCCGCCAAAAAAATCTAAAATTTTTGATACGGCCCCGAAGGTGTTGCTAACATTTTTTTACGCGATGCGCATCTCACTTATTCTTTACGATAATATTCATAAGGTGTTGATTTTTTCTTCGCAAAAATTGAAACTATGTTGCGAAAAATATATTTTCGGCTGAAAACTTGACCTACATTTTTTACTTCATAAATGGGCTATAAATACGATACTTAACGCTTATAAAAAAATTTGAAGGAGATGAAAAAGTCGTCCTGTATGTTGCGTAGGTATATAATTAATGTAACAAACCTGTCCATCATCACCAGTGTATGAGTATCCTCCTTGAGCCTGGATGCCATTGGCTTCAACACCGGTCTCTTCAGCTTGGATTCCTGGAATATCATATTTGGGAAGTTAAATAATGTTCTTTATAATATATGAATAAAAGCTATGTTGATTTTCTCAACTCACAAACAAATATCATTAAAATATCTGTTTGTAATTTCAAATTAACAGATTTTCAATAAATCCGTACGACACGATTATATGGTATCTACCTACATGAAAAAAAGTATTTTATTTTTAATTTTGGTCTTTCTATTTGTGTTTGTTCTGGCTTATCTCTGACGCGGCTGGACCGATTTTGCAGTGACATTCACTTGTAGATAGCTAATGTTACAAAGACTAAGTAAGGGTACTTATGTTTGAGATTTTTTTATTTCATACAATAAAATAATAAGGTGAGACATGGCAAGCATCCTAGTTTACGCGAACGAAGTCACGGGCATACCAAGTTAAGGCAATTTTAAAACCAATTGCAAATTATTTATATGTATGCAGTTTTAGTGACTACAACTATGAATTAGTTATTTTAGTGTATTTTTATTTAAAAATTTCAACTTTAATAAAAATAATATAAAAATAAAAAGTTGAATCAGTAAAATCAATTTTATGTCTGCAAAGATGCCCAGGAAACGCTATTACACGTCCCAAAATTTAAACCTACTACTGCTTCAGAACAAGTCTGGGCTAGTAAAGAAGCAGCGCAAGAAACTCGGTCACTATTGTCAGCTTTTTTTTAAAAAAATGCAATAGGATATCATGCCAGTGCGAGCCAAAACAATTTAAAGACATAAATACATTTATATGATCAACAATAGTATCAGTAGCCATTTTACATTAAAAGTTAATTAACATACTATTTATATTCAGATAAAGAAACTTCAGCAATAGAATATGGTATTATGTTAAAAATGCAAATGTAAAGTATCTTATCAATAAATGGATAGGTACTCAAACTTTTCAATTTATTAAGTTACAGCTTATCCTCACTAATATTGAAATTGTAAAAGTAAACCTGTCTGTCTGTCCAGTATGCTATCACGAGTTTCATAAAATTTGGTACAAAGAAAGATTAGACCTTCATTAAGAAAAAAGGGATTTTGTATCTAAATGCTGGCGTTATAATGTGGGGAGAGTCGCGGGCGAAGAGCTAGTACTTCAATAAACACAAAGAACTTACCATTCTCAGTGTCATAAGCGTAATGGTATCCCTGTTCGTTGACTTCAGATGTGGATCTTAATATGGCTGCGTTCCTTTCGAGAGCCGCCCTAGGCCTGACTGAGTCCTGGTAGTAGGCTGGGGCGGTTCTGTACTGAGGCAGGAGGAAGTTTTGAGGGAGGGCGCCGACTGCGCAAACGCAGAAAAGAGCTGTGATGATCTGGAAATAACAGCAATACAATTGAAATGACTTATACTCGTAGCTTTGCATTAAAAAGTTTGACGAAGTAGAATAACTATTTTAGAACTACGTTTGTTTAAGATGGAGAAATTTTGTATCAAAGATTATGCATATCTGAAAATATAATTATGGAAACAAAATAGTTTAGTATATATATATTTTTTTTCAATTCTAAAGCATAGTTATTTTAATTAAGCTAGAAAGAGCATATTTAAAAAAAAAAACCGTAAAAAAAAAAAAGCACTGGAAAAATTCACAGAATTGATATAACAATATTATTTTAATAACAAATTCTAAATTCTCTCCAATTATTGTAACTATGCACAAAACCTATTTTATTTATTAATTTTTCTAATAATAAACATTTCTCGTGCCACCAAAATTGCGCAAATCGATTTAAATCAGTCCACCAGATTCACGATTCACTTTCGTCGTGACAAATGATTCAACTTCCTTAATCCGTGACTTAGCTGAACTAATAATTTACTGACCAATTTCATGTTGAGGCTTCTACTACTTGAGATGGAATGTGGTCTGTTTGATGATTGTAGGCTTATATAGGTGGGTTTAGGCCCTCAGTGTCAAGGCTGTGGACGTCAGGTGGCGCAGGCGCATCGATTGAACACATATTGTGAGAACTTAGCGCTATTTTGAGTCTTGACATTTTGAGATGAAATTTCGGCTCGGAATTTGCTGTTTTGTAATTTGAAACCGTTAATGTTAGATGTTTTTGTTTAACCCCCGTATTTATAAACAAGTAAAAGTAATTACTTGACTACAAGTAATTACTTGAGAGACAATTTGTATGCCTTAATCAAGAAATTACTAGAAGTTATAACTACTCATATCAAAAGTTAGCATTTTCAGCCAAATAATATGACTATTAATGGTGACCAATTTCTTTCACTTAAGGACTAGGTATGAACACTTTAAGTTATGACTTTCTTAAGCAATAAGTAATAACTTCTTTATAAATACGGGGGTAAGTGTCTTTTATAGCAGTTGCTACTTGAGAAGATCAAGATAATAGGAAAATGAAAAAGCCTTACAATTTACAAAGCAGGACTTTGTATGATTGAGTTCAAATTAATAACTTAACTATTGCATTACTCTAGAAACAAATAAGGTATAATTCTTACTCTTATCATTTTATCTGAAATACCCACACATTTAATGAAACTCATAGATTGAAGAATTCTTCGTGCGATCAAGAGCTTTACTTAACTTCTTCCTCGGCAACTACATCTTCAACTGATGTACTCCAAAATGTTCTTTTGCTAAAGGCATTATCGTCATTACCAGCTTAGATCAGGCTACACCTGGAGACGGTTCCACAAAAGGAGAACTCTGTCATGATCGCCACTCTTGTCACGTGGTTTGTTTTTTATCGTAATTTTATCAACAATGGAGAGAACACGCTACTGCCTGTATTCTTCTGGCAGTACTCATTAACCCCCTTACACTGTTTTGTCATTTTCTTTCAAATGATGATAGCGCTTAGAAAGAACGAGACAAAACAGTGTAATAGCTAAAATAGGTTTATTATGTGTTTGCGTTATTATGAATAAGGGGGTTACGGCCGGTCCCAATAATCTACGAGTATCTATCTTCAGTTTTGGCTTATCGGAGATAGAAAACATCTTCTGTCTCTGATTTTGCCGTCCAGAGAAACAAAGACATAAGTTGTTTTCTATCTCCGATATGACAAAACTAAAGATAGATAGGTTGTTGGGACCGGCCGTTAGTCACTTTTTACGATACCCATACGTAGAGAAGGGTTAGTATTTATATGTGCCAGCAATACATGACACACACAAAGGCTTAAATCCAAGCCAATTCAGATAATGTGACACAAACCAGGATTTGAATCCGAGCATTACGCAAGGGAAATCGACTCCCCATTAGGCCGATCAAGCGATCATTAGAAGACTTTCAGTGTCATTGACATCGATACTATTTATTGACAAGTGTTAATCACACTTCAGTATGCATTAATATTAGGTGTTAAAATATGAAATTGCCGTTTTGTATGGACGAAATCGAGAAAAGTCATTTTTCCATACTAACAATTTTTTTAGTTTTTTTAAAACCGCCTGAACCGTTTTCGATGCAATTAAAGGTGAAAGTTTGATGGTTATAAAGCTACGCATTATAGTATTTAAATTTCTGAAAATTAAAGTATATAATACAAATATACTTAATTGAAGCAAGAAGGTCAGCTGACACATTGTAAGGGGTCTTTTCAACGACTTCCTTTGAAGTAATAGGCACTAGTATTTTTTTTCATACTTTAACCCCTATTATTTTATTTATTCATACATGGAAAACTAACAGCATTTACATATAAAAGATATAGATAGAGATGTTTTAGAGCAAATATGCCTCAAGCAGTTCTCACAAATAGCGATATAGCAGTTGTTCCAGGAAGCGACAAACTATAAGCTATTTTCTTCTTCAAGAATGTACAGACAACGGCAGGTCAACCTACCTAAAAAATTAAAGGTCATTGAATTGATTTTCAACTTTAAGTCCAACAAGTAGAGATCAATATCAATTGGAAAAATTTGACGTTTTGACGTGCTGTTGTCAGTACCGTATACAGAATGAAATTTTAACCACTTTCCAAATTTTAATATATCGATCTACGAGACAAAACACAAAAGACGTATTTTTTCTTTTGGTATAGCCCAGTACAAAAATGTCAAGATAAAGCACTTAGAAAATGTCCGCCAAAAATCTAAAATTTTTGATACGGCCACCTAGCAACACTTTTTTAACGCGATTCGAATCTCATTTATTCACTACGATACTATTCATACGTTTTTGATTATCCCTTCTTACCTTATCAGGCCTAGGACCGTAAAAATTGAAAACTGTATTGCGAAAAATATTTTCAGGTGAAAGCTTGATTTACAGTTTTTACTTCATAAATGGGCTCTAAATACGATACTTACGATACGATAAAATTTTGGAAAGTGTTTAAAATTTCACCCTGTAGATATTTCGTGTAAAAAAAGACATTCGTACACGGTGCCTTTAGAACATCCTGACAAACGATGCCCACGTTATGTAACCACTACGAATAACGTCTTGGGAGTGTTTTTTTTTTATTATCAAAAAAATGTCTTAGAAAAATATAAAATATTGATGCAGCTATTAATTTTCAAACACGCTGTGTCGCACACGGACGTATCTGTGTAAGATTCATTCATCCAGGATCCGGCCAAAGGAAAATAATACCTCCTTGCGCGCCACAGAATGATTCAAAATAAATAGTCTTATTTTTTAAATTTTTTATAAGATAATTTTAAATAATAAAAAAATAAAAATAACACTGCCAAGATGTTGTACAGAATGGTTACCTAACGTGGGCTTTGTTTTTAGGTGGTTAGAAGAGCACGGTGTATAATGATCGCAGTCTGTTCACACTACCGGCAAGCACTCGATTCACTAGTTTTTCATACATCATACTCGCTTCCCACTGCTTGACAGTTCGTTTCTAGTTTCTAGCACTACTCGTTTCTTATTCATCTTCGGCGGTGGGACAAGTGCGTTAAACGTAGTAGCAGTTCAACAAGAAACATCAAACTTCTTTTAATTGTTTGTATGTGTTGCCATTGTCGAATGTATAAATTCATTTCAATTTTCGTATGCCTATACGGTGAATCATAGTGATACTTCCTATATGTAACATCTTCTTTTTCTGTACCTGTGATAACGAAATAAATTATTCTATTCTTTTCTATTCTATTTTATTCTATTCTATTCTATTCTATTCTATTCACCTCCGTGGTGGAGCGGCGTACACCGGTGTTCAAGGTGTCACCTGATCCGAGGTGCCAGGTTCGTTTCGCGGACGGGTCCAAGTGAATTGATAGTCATTTTCTATGTTTATCTTTGGGTGTGTGATACCTTTGTTGTCTCTTATTTCCAGAAAACATGTGCTTCAAATAGCTGTTTTGTTTACATTAATTTTATTATTCTTTTTGTGTTATTATTCCCTCATAATGAGGTGTCAGATTCTTAGAAACCGCCTATTTCAAGCCTCTGACGTGACTTGTTTTTGCGACTTCCATCTTGCAATAACTGCCGGGACCAAAGGGTTAATTTTCTTTCCGAAGCATGACTTAACCGCCCAGCCCTTTTAGACCCAAACCAGCAATTTACGCATACATTTATTTGTTTCAAAACAAGAAGCGCGGTATTTGAACCAATTTATCCTATGATCCTATTTATCTATAGCAGCACTTGTTGCGTCCGACTTCGGACCCAGGACTCTCCTCCACACTTTCACGTCACTTTATTCCTTGCCATCATCATCCAAATTACCATCAACTATTAACCAGCTTTCTGTGCCTATATATTGTCTGCTGTTGTGTTATGAAGTGATTAAAGGAATATGAATATGAATATATTGCCGGATGTCGTCCATCCATCTCTTAGGGGGTCTTCCTCTACCGCGGGTGTTGGCGCGTGGTCTCCATTCAATTATTCTCCTTACCCAGCGGCTGTTATCCTTTCTGGCTATATGTCCTGTCCATCTCCACTTTCAGCACTCAATCTCCTCCACTACATCTACGGCTTTTGTCTTTTCGCTCCCTTATTAATATAAGGGATCAAAACAAAATTTTGATAAAATGAGATTTTAAATGCTAACCGGTAGAGAATTTCAGGTTGTGCCCATAGCATTTAAAATCTCATTTTACCAAAATTTTACATGATCCCTTATACTACTAAGGGAGCGTTTTGTCCGATCTACTCGTTTTTCTTCCGGTGCATCAGAGTTATTTGTACCTATGAAACTTTAAATAAGTATACATGAATAAAAAAACAACTTAAATACGATATTAGTTGTCATTATAACATTTAGCAGTAGTATTATATTATCTGTAATTTAGCTAAAGGTCAGCTTCAATGCAATTTTAGCTTTACTTGTAATTAAAATATGCAATAAAGATGTGCTCCATTACAATTATGGATAAAAAAAACAAAAGGGTAAACTGGGGAAAAAGTAACAGAGGAATATTGCAAATAAGTTATAACAGCAATGATAAGCATAATCACCACACTTGCACAACCACCGAGCAACGTTCGGAAATTCGAAACTTTTTATGTCCGACTCGGAGATCGAACCCTGGACTTAAAATGCTCTACTCAAACAATAGATGTCTATAAACATTGTTTTTATTACAATTCACCAGCAATAAAACAAATAAATATCATGAAAATATTTTTAAAATACTTCCTACACTGAATCCGTCCCATCAACAACGTTTCACCATCCACACCATCAGCCCACATCAGTCCACTGCTGGACAAAGGCATCTCCAAACGCACTTAAAATTATAAATTCACATAAACATCCAAAATTAATTACATTATTTCAGCTTGAAATTGAACTGACATAAAATTTATGATTGTCAGTAGAGATGTGCCAAATGTGGATTAGACCAAAGTCGACATTCGGCCGAACATTCTGTGAAAGTAAAAATTCGGATGAAGTTCGGCTGAATTTGGGTTTCGTTTTGACGTGTTTTCCCGAAAACGGCTCATTTTTGTTGTATTTCAAACTCCAAACCACAGGAACAGTTGTTGTACATTTGAGCCCTAAAATTATTATCAAAAAGGTTATTAATGTTTTCCATCTAAATTTGATATAACAGGATAACATTGATTATCACATTGTAAGTTAGGGCTTACTTGTTGCCACTAAATTAAATGGCTATGAATATTTAGAGCCCTAGTAACATTTAGGATATACAGTATGATATCCATTAATTCAGTAAAAATAGTGCGAATATGTATTTTATATCACTTTTAGCTATAGCTAGTATTTGCTCCGCCCCGTTGATGTAGTGGTATAAATACCGGGCCAAGATCTCGGGGTTTCTGGTTCGATCCCCGGGTCAGGCAGCAAAAGTTTAGAATTTTCGAACATTGCTCGGGTTTGTGATGATCACCAAACCCGAATTTGGCAAGCGTGGTGATTTTGCCAGTACCTATCATTGCTGAGGTAACTTGAATTCACTGATAGAGGCCTTTTCCCTGCAGTGGGATGATTATAGGCTGTTACATACCTACATTCGGTATTAGAACCGAACTCCTTCCAAATGTTAAATAAGGTTCAAGCTGCCGAAACTCAGTTGAACTGAATGAAAAACGAATATCTGCACATCCTTAATGACCAGATTGTTTCGATTATCAAATTCGTTGCCACATACCTAAGTCTATAATTTCTAACGTCTCACGTATAACCTTTGTATATACGATCGAATATAGTTCAATCGGTATTTAGCAATCTAGTTCATATGTGGCATAACTGGACTAGTTAGTTGCAAAACAAACTCATCTCACCATATTTGATACCGATGCTTATCTGATATCGTGTTACATTATACAGCTTTTAAGAGTATCATTTACATCGTATAAAAAGCGTTTCTTTGTTTGACGTGTAGCTTTTTTATGTGTCTATTGTTTTAATTTACTTTGGCGGTAGATATGCATTGAAATATATGGGTTTTTATTGACTGTTAGGATGTAGGTCCAGAATGTACATTTTGATTTCAATATCTAGTTCTAGTATTCTATTTCAATATTTTGAAAACGGACGACGAAATTCGCTTAAAGCTTTTTCTTATGTTTCAAATCTAACACAGCATTAAAAGGGATTAATTTATAAAGATTAGTATATTAACGATGCTATTCTCTCTTCCTCTATTCCTCTTTCTCTTTCAGTTCCTTTCGACCAAACGAGACCAACTGCTGTGCGTTGGTCTTCCTTAACTGGTCGTCTATTGTCATTATGGGCCAGATTCGTCTTTGAAGATTATATGACAAATGATCATCATCATCTCATCTCAGAAGCCCACTGCTAGACATAGGCCTCCCCCAAGCATCTTCACAGCGATCGGTCCTGCGCCACCCGCATCCCACTGCATTCCGCGACCTTCACCATTAATATCCTGTAAATGCATTATTTGTATTTATTGCCTTCCCCCTTTGAGAAATGCGTACCATATCCTTCGATCTTTATCAAAATCAATCCTGCGTTCTGTACCAGTTTCATTGCTTTAGACTTTAGACATAACGAAGATTACGGAAACATTTTCCGATGTTCATCGTTTAATAACTCGCAAGAACAATAGCTTAATTATTTTGTACAGGATCATTTGTACGGTTAATAGTATTGTTCCTCCCACGATAGTGTCAAGGATTGTCTGACTCAGACACATGTTGTAGGACTATATTTTGATACAGGAAAACAAGTATTCACGAGGGAGTTATCTTTCTATTGAATATACATCATTAGTTGTTGTATGTTGAATCATTTTAAACCAATAGTAATGTTTAGGTAAAGTAAAGTACAGTAACGGCCTATTTAATCATCCCACTGCAGGGTAAAGGCATCCATCATTGAATTCCAGTTACCACAGCAATGATGGGTATAGGTATCATCAGCATGCTTGCCAAATTCGGATTGGTGATCACAAACCTGAGCAATATTCGAAATATCGAAGCTATCGTTGTACACACTAAGTATAAAAATCGGCCAAGTGCGAGCCCCCCTTAAATATTTATTCTATTTTGTTTTTAGTATTTGTTGTTATTGCGGCAACCGAAATACCTACATAATTCGTGAAAATCTCAACAGTCTAGCTATCGCAGTTCTTGAGATACAACCTGGTGACAGGCAGACGGACAGACGGACAGACAGCGAAGTCTTAGTAATAGGATTCCGTTTTTACCCTTTGGGTACGGAACCCTAAAAAGTAAGTTTTTGTTGTTGTACCACCTTTTCTCTTCCTATAGATGGGTCGTAATCAGGGAATAAGGATAACCGCCATCCGAAAACCGATGAGTCTTCTTTTCATAAAGCCATATTGAGACCGCCTGCCAAGCGTGGGGATTATAAATAAAATTCCTCTCTTTGAAGTTGAGGACAATTTTAGTGTTTTGTTATGGGCTGATATTATGATGACGATATTACATTCCGATATCATCTTACATACATTGAGTGACTTGTAAGTAACGTAGGCGCTTGCTATTGTTCAAACATTCCAATTTATCCATTTTGAGGCTTAACACAATATCATTAAGGTGGTAATTCCACTGTTTCAAAATATCTTCCTGAATAATAACTATTACAGAAAAGCATTGAATGATTGATAGAATGATTGCCGTTCCTTTTAAGAGTTAATGATAGTTATTAATTAAATTCTTGGGTGCCATCTTTGTTTAGTAATTCTATTGGTATAACCGTGGGCATATATGTTAATCATTGTTTTGGACCTGGTTGGTGTAATGGCTTGGTGTTCTACCTACTACGTCTTGGTTCCGAGTTCGATTGCAATATGGAACTCGTAAAAACAAAAATCTACATATTTAAACTTGAAAAATTTTTCTTTGGCGGGACTCAAACCCGCATCTCCATCCATACCTGGTGCGGTGCTTTGTCCAATGAAGTCTGAGACATTACGTCATGTCGTTAATTTTCAAAGTATGTTTTTAGCGCTGTAAGCCAGTGTAGTTCCATGAAACTATGATAGAAGTTTTGCACTCTTAACACCGGAAAGAAACATTTTCTTCCCCATTCCATAAGAAGCTGGTAAAATGGGTACACCATAATTTTTTGGGTATGCCTCTTTAGCTACCTGTGCCTACATTTGTAGGGAGCTAGCCACTTGGCCGATATTGCCCACCTATCCAGGTGTATTATATAGGTACGTGCTATTCCCACTCCTACTTCAAGTGTCAATCATATTATGCTCGACCCGATTTCGAGGACCTCCGTGGCGGAGTGGCGTACAAACTGGTTTTCAAGATGTCGCCTGCTCCGGGGAGCCAGGACCGATTCAGGGACTGAAAAAGGGTTTTTCTACATTTCCTCGGGTCTTCGTTGTTTCTGACTTCCACGATACGAGTGCTTTAAATAGTAACTTACTTAAGTCAGAACAGTATGTGATGTTGTCCACATTTATAATGTCATTTAGAATTAAATCGACGCCAAATAACCTAAGTTAGCTAAAGCTTAATCAAAAATTGCGAGATGAAATTGCTTGTGACATTGCTGGAAAAGATTATCTATACCAGTATCATAAGGTGGTTATGTTTGTAAGTTTGTGAGATTGTAAGGGGTTATCTCTGCATACACTGAACTGATTTCGGAAATTCTTTAACTTATAGAAAGCCACGCTGTTTTTGAGTGTCATAGGTAAGCCTATTTATCAAAGAAAAAGGGAAGTTTCTAGTGGCTTAGTTTCAAATTTATAATGCCACGCGTACGAAGTCGCAGGCAGGTGCTAGTTACTTAAATAGTTTTTGAGTGTCATAGGTAAGCCTATTTATCAAAGAAAAAGGGAAGTTTCTAGTGGCTTAGTTTCAAATTTAAAATGCCACGCGTACGAAGTCGCAGGCAGGTGCTGTTTACTTAAATTTAACAACACTACAACTGTCACTAGCGTCTATAGATGTCAAGTGCGTATCACCCGACGCCTATTCTGCCTCACGCAGGATTAATAGCACGCAGTTAAAATGATCGATGATTGCATCAAATATTAGCAGTAAGGAATGCTTAGTACTACTCCTACAGAGCACAGTAATTAATGTTGCCTTCGTCTGCCGATCAATAGTCATCCAATCATTTGGTTATAGAATAATTATTGCGAGTTAAAAGGATGAGTTATTAAGAAATTTTAAGCAGACAAGTGTAAAGATGACTTGCAAGGCGGCAAAAAGACTACACATACGAGTACGTTGCAATAATTTTTAAGCTGAAATTTATGTAGAGGTTCAATCAAAAATCAGTTAAAATCAGTTTTATTTCTGCAAATAGGCCCCAGGAGGCGCTTTTACACGTCCCAATATTTAAACCTACCACTGCTTCGGGACAAGTCTGGGCTAGTGCCGAGAAGAAGCAGCAAGCAGCAAGAGGGACAAATGCAGTTAAAAATTAGCCTTTGTCATACCTAGACCTGGGTTTGCCAAAACACGCTAAATCTTCCAATCTAAGAAATATATTTACCTACCTGAATCGGTCAAATCGTTTTCGAGTTTTGTGCAACATATTTAGTTTAGTAATTGAGACGTTTATTTATATTTTTCAAGAATATTAACACTACTCGAACGTTCATATTTAAGAGCGATGAAAATGCATTAAATTAAATTAAATTAATTCTAAACACAGACTACTTATAAGTACCTACATACTTTACGTGTATCTACACAAAATTAGGTCTTGTATTTTTTCTTGGTTGTCTACCATCTACAATCTACATCATATTAGATACCTTATATGATATTTTAGCAATTTAGTTGCAATTGAAATATCATTATTTTAACTTTAAAAAAAAATCGCAGGTGGGCATCGAACACCCGGTATGCATGAGGATGCGGGTTCGATTCCCGCCTAGGACAAAATTTTTCAAGTTTAAATCGTGATCTACATCATATTTTTCCATTTAAATATCTTGACTTTACAAAGAAGTTAGTAGAATCACAGATAAGATAATACTAAAGTGTAGAATCTAATATCATGACCCAATATCTGATGTGAAATATCATAATTTTAATCTATATTTATATGACATATTCCCCGATAACCATTAATTAACTTCATTATAGAAGTGTCTAATTTAGGTTTAGCTCGTATAATTTATTAATCATTCGCCAAGTATGGAGAGTTGCAAAACTTTTCAACGTAAAGTTGTAGCTTTATTGGCATATAATGCGTTAAGGAATCCGTCGTATATTAGTATAAAACCTAGAGTTGACACAGTAGGTTTACTGTTCAAATCAAAATTATCTTTGATTTTATTTAAACGATTAAATTGACCCCTTGATCAAACCGTAAGATGTTTCATTCGTTTTTTTTTATTATACCTGAAGTTGACCGGTGTTGGACTTATTTTTTTAAATAGTTATTTACTTATAATTGAATAATCGCAAGTTGAATCCATTAATCTTTTTTTCATTTTAAATATCCTTACTTTATTAAACAGCAGTCTTAAAACGAGGCAAAAGGGAAACAAAATTAAGAACGAACCAACTGTTTCTGTATTCATTGTGATTAGCCAATACACTTCGACGTTATTTGATGCGAACATTTGAATTGATTGGACCAGATGCCAAAAACTCACAATGTGTAAAATTAACACACATGTTCATGTCAGATTGTTTTGAAGATAGTAATGAGCTTGATTTAGTAGGAAAACCTTAGATATTTATTGTTTCTTGACTTTATGCATACATTAAAATGAAAGACAAATTTACGCAATAAAATATATCAAAATTGCATTTAGCAAACGTGGTTACTATGCCTGTCTGTACATCATCGCAGTGATAACTTGAATTCAATGATATAGGCCTTTGCCTTGCAGTGGGTTAATAAATATAAATTATTACCAATTGTTACTTACCTACTTAATATTAAATCAAATCGTAACGAAAACCTATAGATATGTAATATCTAGATACATCATCAGTGATGGAAAGCGATGCTCTTTTAACTTCCACATGACTTAGATTCTCAACTCAAATTTAAACTTGGTCTGTTTAAGTTAAATTTATTGAATAAGAATGGATCTAGAAAAATAAAGCATATAATGGCCTTTAAAATGATGATATCAAATACAGGGTGAAATTTTAACCACTTTCCAAATTTTAATATAGCAATCTACGAGACAAAAAACAAATGACGTATTTTTTCTTTTGGTAGAGCCCAGTACAAAAATGTCAAGATAAAGCACTTAGAAAATGACCGCAAAAAATCTAAAATTTTTAATACGGCTGCCCAGCAACACTTTTTTTACGCGATTCGCATCTTATTCATTTATTAAGATACTATTCATAAGTTTTTGCTTTTCCCTTTATACCTTATCAGGCCTAAGACCGTAAAAATTAAAAACTATATTGCGAAAAATATTTTCGGGTGAAAGCTTGATTTACATTTTTTACTTCAAGAATGTTTTTGCTTGTTATAACCCTTTACCTAACAGCCTGTATATTTATTATACCTATAATTTTTTTTTAAATATTGCGGTTTGAATACGCAAATTTATCTTTAATTTCAATCTATACATTTTAGATCCGTTTTTGTCAAATTCGGTATCCGTTTTTGTTAAATGTATTGATGAGTATTTGCAAAATTTAAATGGGTTTTGCTTTAATTCCAAATAAATGTTAATTTAGAGGTACTACATTAAATGGGATCTAAAAAGGTAAAAAAAACATAAGGTCAGCGGGTGGGATACCGTTTCAATGTAGCCAAATAAGAATTTCGTAACTAGAGCTATCTCAAAATGTGGAATTAGTTAAGTAAGCTAGTACTCCGCCGTTAACGTAGGAAAAATGAACACGCCATAGGATTAAATATTAATAATATGAAAAACTAGCTTTTTTCCCACTACCTCGTCCGCGTGAATTTCTATTTTTATGATCGCGATTATTTTTGCAACATTTTTCACTGATGCTTCGCTCCTATTGGTCGCAGCGTGATGTTATATAGCCTAAAGCCTTCCTCGATAAATGGACTATCTAACACAAAAATAATTTTTCAATTCGAACCAGTACTTCCTGATATTAGCGCGTTCAAACAAACAAACTCTTCAGCTTTAATATTAGTATAAATAATGTGTTTTACCCTTTTGGTAACCATAATATGGCAAATAAATGTTTTTTTTTTCTTTAGAAAAGGGGTTGGTAGGTACCAAAAAGAATCAGCGCAAGAAATTAGGTCACTAATTTCAAACTATGGTAAACACGTCATGGTCTTAATACACATTATACTAGGATAATGCAATTATATTTTTGCTATAATTTGATACTGTTGAATGGATCATGAAATATTATTAGAACTCCGGTTTTGTTTCCGGCTTACCGATAAATATAGAGATTAATGTTTACAAGTACGTTCAGTCGATTATGTGATAATAGGAAAATCACTTGAAATTACTAGTTGCAAATGCTTTGTTATTCAACATCATTGTTTTTCATAATCATGATTTGAAAAACGTTAGCGCTTTAGTAAGTATGGAATTAAATGTTCACATTGTATACATTAATGTAGTGAAACTCTCGGCAAACGTAGCGTAGGACGCCCTCAGGCCAGGTGGAGTGATGATTTGCGTAAGCTGGCAGGAGCTGGATGCGAGAAGCCGAGGATCGACCTAAGAGGCGTGCAATTGGAGAGGCCTATGTCCAGCAGTGGGCTGTGATAGGCTGATGATGATGATGATACATTTAATTCCAAGGACAGTATTACAATTAACTAAGATATAGTGAACTACAATTTCGTCGGGTTATTAATAAGAAGACTCGAGGACCCATACGAGGAAATCAGTAGAACAAGTAAGATAACCGACCGACATCGATCGAAGTATTGCGGAGCTGACGTGGCAGTGGGGGAAGACATCGTTAGAAGAGCCGATGGCCGTTAGGTCAGGTAGGTTGTGGAATGGCGACTGCGTACCAGACGACAATCCGTGGGTAGGGTCTCTACCAGATGGACTGGCGATCTGGCGAAGGTCACGATAAGCCATTGGACGAGGATGGAGTGGAACTGGTCGTTCTGCTCCTCTTTATCACATGAACATTATCATTTACGTCTTGTTGCAATAGTGTCGTTCTCCCCTTTTTTTTTGTAAATAATGGGCTTGCTCATGACTACATATTTAACTATACGGTTAAGAAGAAGCCTAAGATGGAGCGAGCTTACTCAGAGGCACTGGTTCTCCTACACACCAGTGGAACACAGAAAAACTGTCTGGCGCTGGACTCCGGCAGGTGGGTGGTAGCATCCAGGCAGCCTCTTACGAAGCCTACCACCGCAGAGGGATCTGTTAGCCGTCATCATTGGTTAGAAAACCAAAGATGCCGTTGCCCAGAGTGGACCACTAGGAGATAGATCCCACCACCCCAGCCCTTGCATTCTCTTAAATACGATTCGTAGCTGCGCTTGTGGCTGTGTGGATGTCTCGGCCGTCACATGGACCGCTTTTGACAGCTTTTTTGTTTGGTAGCCATGCGGCGCTAGTGTCGATCAGCGTTAAAAGAGAATACCAATCGTGCCTTCATTGCTATTACAGCAGTTGTAACCAAATCTGTTATGATAGTTGCGCTAAGAGAATCGCACTGCTGTTTTGTTTTTGCCTACTAACCAAAACAATGGCTCCACAAAAGGATCTTACTATATTCCAAATAGTCAAACGTTGTTATTAAATTACTGGTCCACATTTGGCGACCTCCAAATTTGGGTATACAGACTTAGTTTTTTTAGTCTCGACCATGCGATGCCATGAACTTTATTTTGTAATACATCCGTGTCATTTGAATGTCCGTTTATCAGGACATCAGATCGGATAAGCTAATACAAATATGATTTGAGATCATATATGTAGGCTATGAACTGAACTAAAACTAAAATTAACTCAACGTGTTTTTTTTTCAAATCAGCTAGGGTCCAGAAGTTCAGGTCCAGGGTTATAGTGATGATGAAGCAGTCCTATGGTAGGCTATACAAATATGACACTTCGAAATGTCTGCGATGTACTAACTGATTTTATGTGTCATTATTACTGCCTTAATGAAAATTAAATCTTATTTACATGACATAATGCTATATAAGTTGAGAGAGTTGAGAGAATCTAAGTTTAAGAACACCCAAATATTATAGTCAGCGCTCATTTCATGGTGAAATTTTACAGTCGATTATTGTTGTTTTTTTTTTGTAACTAACAAAGCTTGTAAGATAACTTTAATACAAGGACCTGCGTTGTCTAGATTTAAAAATAAATGTTTATTATTACGATGACTTTAAATTATATCAATAATACCTAAACCTAAATATTTTATTATATCTATTTTACGAATCAAGTTCAATCAATAATAAGACTCGTCATAATTTTCGAAACCATATATTCCGAAAGTAAGATTAATATAAGAAAAAAATTAACTATTTCAAATGGCAAATGCAATTAAAGCTCCAATTTACGATCGATTATCCGTATATGGAAAATGTAATCATGCCAAATATCCATCATTAAAGCAATTAGTCGATTATGAAATAATTTTATAGGAAAAATAAATAGTCTTATTGCAGTGTTATTCTCTTGTTTATTTTCCACAAAATATGGACCACATCTTAAAATATATTGCTCCGCTCTCTAACTAAATAGCTACGCTAACTAGATTATTTATTTAAAAAAAATCAGTAATAACAAAGTACGGGACTATCTAGTTATAGTGAGCGAGTGTCTAGCGCTGCTTTTTCTCGGCACTAGCCCACATTTGTTCCGAAACAGATACCTTACTCCGCAACACGAAGCTCGTATTTACGGATATATCTGTCTCTTTCAGATACTTTAAGACATCGGTATGAGTGATAGGGACAGATGGATTCGAATATACGGACATTGTGTTGCAGAGTAAGGCCTCAGTGGTAGGTTTAAATATTGGGACGTGTTAAAGCATCTCCAGGGGCCTATTTGCGGAAATAAAACTGATTTTACTGAATTTACTAATTTGAGCCTTTGTGATGGTGAAAACTTGAAACCACGGCGGTTGTCATCAACAACCTATGAGCACGAAGAATTGATTCGAGTCGGTATTCTCGTTGGTTACTTTTTGTGAGAGAAAGGGTTAAATGTTTACATGTGTTTTGTATGATGGCTTTATTTTTCTTCACTTACCTAGCGGAAAATTTTTTGATGAGCTTGCTTGAAAACTGCTCCCCAAATTTCCTTAATAATCCCCCATAACTTTTATACTTATTTCCCCAAAATGAGAGGAAATCCAATCTAGAGACTCTGTGACACACACTCTGTGGTACACAAACTGTCACTGTCATTTACAGAGCCAATTAAGAAAAAATATATTATGTAACAAGACATAGATCCAAAATCAGTGTACCCAGCATGGGTTAATATGAGTAAGCATCATCATTTCGTATGGCATACATCCTGCTTGGATCACACATCAATGTCCAAGTCTTTCAACCAGCTTGCAGCAGCAGGTGTGTATTTGTGGACTTCCGACATTCCACCAGGAAGACTGTGAAATGGGCATTCGTTTACCTATGAGTAATTATTCCCGAGAATCTATCATATACAGGATAAAATTTTAACCACCTTCCAAATTTTATTATATCAATCTACGAGACAAAAAACAAAGGACGTATTTTTTCTTTTGGTATAGCCCAGTACAAAAATGTCAAGATAAAGCACTTGGAAAATGTCCGCCAAAAATCTAAAATTTTTGATACGGCCTCCTAGCAACACTTTTTTATGCGTTGCACATCTCATTCATTCATTACCATATTATTCATAAGTTTTTGATTTTCCCTTTATACCTTAACAGGTCTAGGACCGTAAAAATTGAAAACTATATCGCGAAAAATATTTTCGGGTGACAACTTGATTCACATTTTTTATTTCATAAATAGGCTCTAAATACGATACTGAACGCCACTAAAAATTTTGGAAAGTTGTTTAAATTTCACCCTGTATTTAGTTTTAGATTACAACCCGCAGAAAGCTGTTTCTATTTATTATCATTAACTCTTTCCTTCTAGGGTTCTACTATAATGCTTTTTTGGCATGCAAGCAGTTTGGCCACACTAATATCAACTGATGTTGAATTAATTAATTGAATCATAATCCATGTTGATAAATCTGTATTATGTTAAGTGTGTTGATTTATATATCTTTTCATTAAGGTATGATAAAGATTAATGCGGGCAGTGCGTTTGAGCTCACCGAGGCTGCCGGATTTCTCTAGGTGGCTTTCGGGCTTCTACCATGGTTCCAAGGTATATGGGGGGGATTCGGCATGCCTGGTGGGTTCTGGACCTTTATCGCGTCGCACGCACCATGCGTCGGGGTCCCGCTGAAAATCAGCGTCGTGATGGCCACGCCTGTCACGACTAATGCTGAGCGGGGACCTTTTTTGACACCTTTATTTAAGCTTAGTTTTTAAACAATGTGCTGTGTTTCGTCCTTGTATTATCTGTGTCATAATAAATAATTATTTCTTTCTTTCTTTCTTTCTTTCTTTTAATCGCATAGGTATATGGCGGGATTTGCAATACCACTTTATATTCTGTGTCTGTCTTAATTTATTGTGTTTTTATGTAATTAGATGAATTCAATTAATTCAAATCACTCAGTATTGCCTTTATCACACCTTGTTTCATCCATCTCAACATAAAGTCGATGAAGAATGGTTACAATTAACCTTTAGCACATGTCAAGCTACATGTGCCCAACAGTAAAGCAATTACATTAATTATGATTTATTCATTACGGCAGAGGAGTGGCGAATCAAATAGAAAACTGGTTTGAAAAGGAACTGTGATACAAGGCTGTGACATTTGCGGAGATGGGCTCGAGCAGTGATCTAGTTACCAGAATGTAGCGGTTTTTGTGTTGAGCGGAGCGAGATATGCCACGTAAGGAGCGGCAAAAATTTTTTTTAATTAAAAATTTGCTTGCTCTTGACTACAAACATAACTTTACGGTTAAGAAGAAGCCTGAGATGGAGTGAGCTTACCCAGAGGCACTGGTTCTCCCATACACCAGCGGAACACAGAAAAACTGTTTGGCGCTGGACTCCAGCATGAGGGTGGTAGCATCCAGGCAGCCTCTTACGAAGCCTACCACCGCAGAGGGATCTGTTAGTCGCCATCATTGGTTATAAAACCAAAGATGCCGTTACCCAGGCTGGACCACTAGGAGGTATAACCCACCACCTCAAATTTCAACACAAATCAAAAACACAAATCCTACTTCAGTATTAGTAGAGCCAGAATCATTGAATTTTCATTGGGCACTGGACAGTTAGATAACCAACCCGTATTTGGCAGGCGTGGTGATTGTGCCTGTACCCAAACATGCTGTGGTAACTTGAATTGAATGATGGAGGCCATAACCATGCATTATGATTGTTTATAGGCCGTTACTTTTGCTTTTATTATGTTTTGAATCGGAGATTAATAAATTTAATTTAATGCAATAAATCAATCATTCAAAGTTTTACTTCAATTTTACTTCATGGTCTTTTGTTGGTCTGTCTTCTGTCGAAAGATAAAGTTAAGTAATTAATTTATTGTATTCTATTATTTTATCATCAGCCGCCACTAACCCATTGCCAGGTCCAGGATTTTATATAATTAACAAAAGTGGATAGAAAACAAAGGTTTTGTAATCTAGGAAAATAATTTATTTCGTAATTTGCTTCTAACATACATATTTGTCTTTGAAATGTTTAATTGGCACTTTTCGGATAGATTCTTTTTTTAAATTCATGATTATTATTTTTTTTATCAACCGCGTCACCCATCACTAAGACATACCCCTGCTCAGTCCACCATGGCCTCTGGTCATCTCCATTACTAAAATACCTAACTCAATTAAATAAAGTTAATAGCAATTATTTAAGAATTACTAGATCATCGGTACACATAAAGGTCGCAAGGAAATAGAGGTCGTTTTTTGTCGAAAGGACATTAGGATTTAATTTTACATTAGATATTTTTTGTATTGTATTGTGGTAGATCGATTGAAAAACAAATCCGTTGCCAAACTATTGTGTTTAAACGTCAATATTTTTTTTTTATTTACTCTTTTTTGCACATGTAAAATCAAGTACAAAATGGCGGACTTAATGCTAAAAGCATTCTCTACCAGTCAACCATTGGCCCAAACAGAAATATCACAGGCGGTGCATCAAAGAAGAAGAAATAAAAGAGCAATGCATCAATAAAATAAATAAACATAAATAACAATAATTACTTACATAATATACCAAAGATAATATAATATCATAGTAATATATACATAACTACTTACACATAATATAATTGTACACATCACACATGTCAGAGAAGATCGATAGAGAAGGAAAAAAAACTTATTCAGAGAAGTGGCTCCTCAAAGCCTTTTTAAAGGAAAATTTTGTTGTAGATTTTCTTATTTGGGAGGGCAGTCCATTCCAGAGCCGTATAGCTGTTACCAAGAAAGAGTGAGACATGAAGCCAGAAGAATGTAGAGGAGTAAGTAACTGAAGAGAATCATCAGAACGGAGGTTTTTGTCATGAGAGGTGTGGAGAAAGGAGAATTTATCTATAAGATATGATGGAGATTTAGGGTCAAAAGTATAGAAAAAAGGACGCACAGAGTACGAACTTCCCTGCGCTGTTTGATGGGGAGCCAGTGAAGCTGGGAGCGAAACTTGAATACATGGTCAAACTTGCGAAGGCCGAATATGAAGCGTATGCAGCTATTAAGAATATGTGTTTGGTGTACCTACCGACTGTCAGAAGGCGCTTCTGATGCCTTACTCTGTAATACGAAGCTCGTATTTACGGATATATCTGTCTCTTTCAGATACTTTAAGACATCGGTATGAGTTCATAGGGACAGATGGAATCGAATATTATATAAAAAAGGACATTGTGTTGCGGAGTAAGGCGTCGGCTCCCATTCTTTTGGTGGTAGTTTTGTACTTCTAAAACGTACATAGGGCGAGAAAAGGTGGTGTATACTTTAGACAGGCGCCACATGACACTCGCTGGATAATGGCCGTGCAGGCTTAATGTTTCGTAACGTGGTTGTATTCTTCTGTTTGTAAAGCATTTAAGAATAAGAAACATTTCCTGCTAATGGACATCACAACAACAATAATGCAACAACTATTATCGGTGAAATAAAAAACAAAATTAACAGTATAAGTCTGCAAAAAAAAATGTTTTTTTTAATATGAACAAAAAAATACATACAGATAAGACCACAAAATTGATTTAAAATTAGCATTCCAAAAATTTGGTTTCATCAGTTTAGAACATAATGATGACTGTAAACCAATCATCATCATTATCGCAACTAAACGAAACCCAATGCTGGTCATAGGCCTCTCCTAAGGAGCTCCACAACAATCAGTGCTGCGCCGCCCGCATTCAGCGTCTTTCTGCGACCTTTGGCTCGTCACTGCTGGTCATAGGCCTCTCCTAAGGATCTCCACAACGATCGGTGCTGCACCGCCCACATTCAGTGTCTTTCTGCGACCTTCAGATCGTCACTGCTGGTCATAGGCCGCTCCTAAGGAGCTCCACAACAATCAGTGCTGCGCCGCCCGCATTCAGCGTCTTTCTGCGACCTTTGGCTCGTCACTGCTGGTCATAGGCCTCTCCTAAGGATCTCCACAACGATCGGTGCTGCACCGCCCACATTCAGTGTCTTTCTGCGACCTTCAGATCGTCACTGCTGGTCATAGGCCTCTCCTAAGGAGCTCCACAACAATCAGTGCTGCACCGCCCACATTCAGTGTCTTTCTGCGACCTTCAGATCGTCACTGCTGGTCATAGGCCTCTCCTAAGGATCTCCACAACGATCGGTGCTGCGCCGCCCGCATTCAGCGTCTTTCTGCGACCTTCAGCTCGTCACTGCTGGTCATAGGCCTCCTCTAAGGATCTCCACAACGATCGGTCCCCCCCACCCACAACCAGTGGCTTTGCGCGATCTTCAGATGGTCTTTAGAAAGTAGCTGGATCAGATTGTCGGTCCCCTGGTAGGGGGGGCTTACCCACTAATCGTCGTCCAGTGCACAGTCACCATTCCAGAAACTTCCGCCCCAACAGCCATTGGTTCCTCTTACTTTGTTTGTAAACGCAGATTTGGGTTCATTCAAAAGTTCATAAATTATATCATAGCTACATTAAGAATTACGGTACATAATGTAACATCTTAAACCTTCTATTGTTTACTAAAACACGCAACTCATTAGTATTACTTGACCTCAGTGTATGACCTTAATTTTGATTCATTAATCAAGCAATGTGTACAAGAACTGTATTATTTCAGTCATTTTCTTACCTGACCTTATTGCTACCTATATAATATTCTGTAATGTTTTTATTCTATTCAAAAGATTTTGATGAAACTATTTTGCACATCAAAATCACGAAATACGAATTTAAAATAATTAATTTCTTTCCCCATAATTAATTGTTTACTGTCTTTTTTTAATAGTTTTTTGTTCCGATTAAGAAAATATATTTATTCCACATTGTAATGTTCGTTGCCATAATCGACAAGCCTGGCAGGCAGATCAACGATCGTAGTTTTGCCTAGAGTACTATCGATAGCCTATCGATAGTGTCGATAGCCTAGCGATAATATCGATATTAGCGATAGTACCGATACTATCGAAGACTAATATATCGCTTCGGAACAATACTATCGATATCGATAGCAGGTTACCATAGTATTGATTAATTTGATAATATCGATACTATCGATATTGTAACTAGTTTTCGAAATCAAATATCGATAGCGAAACTATCAATCAATAGGTTTGCAACTCTAGTTTGGCCTGTTGTGGACCTTAAACCATCTTCTGGCTGTACTGCTTCAGCCACCTCTCTTGACACCCACAAGTCAAGAAAAGGTGGTGCTATACTATATAGGCCCGTTATACACAGCACGTTTTAATGTGACGGCCAGACGCAATGTAAAAAAGTTAAAGTCGCTTCTTTCGACGCCCACGAAGAAGTGGTGCTATTCTATTTTAGGTCAGCTTCACACGGCACGTTTTAATTTGTCGGATAGACGCAATGTGTCGAAAACATGTAAATTTGTGAAATCAAAATGATATTTCTCTATTAATTTAAATCATTGAAAATGAAAGCTGTGAATACTATCAGTCACTCAAACATTTGATTGAACACGTCATACATAATTACAGTCCATACAAATGTCATTCGCAATTTAGTGTTATAAGGTATCTTTAAACTGACATTTAATTTTACAGTATTAATAAGTATTTAATTAAGTAACAATAAACGTTTACGAATCACTTTAAAGTTCAATTTTATTATGCTTTGTGATCGAAAAAGTTTTGTTTTCGCACCAAGCGATAGTTAAAAGATTTATGGAGAACTGACTTTTAGCCGCGATTTCTTTCGCATGAAAAAAATTTAAGTATGGTTACCAACTGGCTGCGCCATCTATCGTGTCATGTTCTGAAGTTTTTGTCTGAGAGAGTAGCGTAGCAAACATCTATTCATACTCAGTTAGTTCCGCTATGCACCAGTTCCGCTATGCACAACACCACTCATAAAATACCTACCAAAAATATGCCCATAGTCAGATTTTCGGGCAGAGCTGAAGAAAAGTTTTACAGGGTTATATTTTATTCAAAAATTTAAATAGTAAACAATCATCATTCAATATTAAAAACAGGCAAAACTTTGCGCTTGTAATAAAAAGCATGTATAAAACTGTTTTTTTAAGATACCTAATCATAATGTTACAGACTTTTGATTGAGTAAATGAATAAGGCTGAAACATTAAGAGTACGGGCTTGTTATTTACCAGTTTTCCACTATCTACTAGGTATATTGTTCAGGATTTGAACAATCAAGGGAACAAACACTTTTCTTTCTAACTGACCTTTCAATTACTTTTTATATAATACTAGCTGATCCGGCAAACGTTGTTTTGCCATAAAAATGATTAAATTACTAAAATGGCTAACAAAAAATAGGGGTTTGTGGTAAAAGGGTAAAAATTTAGGGTTGTATATATTTTATAAAATTTTAATATTTTACTACCCTACCCCTACCCTACCCCTACCCTACCCCTACCCTACCCCTACCCCTACCCTACCCCTACCCTACCCCTACCCTACCCCTACCCTACCCCTACCCCTACCCTACCCCTACCCTACCCCTACCCTACCCCTACCCCTACCCTATCCCTACCCTACCCCTAACCTACCCTACCCTACCCTACACATACCCTACCCCTACCCTACCCCCACCCCTACCCTACCCCCACCCCTACCCTAAACCCTTCCCTACCCCCCTACTGATCAATTATTGTATTTTTTGTAAGGGTAGGGACCCTTACAAAAAATAATTGATCAGTTATCGAGCGGGATGAAAAATGATTAAATTACTAAAATGGCTATTAAAAAATAGGGAGGGTGATAAAAGGGTAAAAATTTAGGATTGTATGTATTTTTGTATGTTGTATCATAAAAAAATAGAAATTAAAAATTTTGTCAAAAAAAAAATTTTGGGTTGGTCTACACCTAACATTATCCCCGACAAAATTGTGAATCTAAACCATTCCCAGATCCCCTTGAACACACACAAAAAATTTCATCAAAATCGGTCCAGTCATTTGAGAGAAGTTCAGTGACATACACACTCACAGAAGAATTATATATAAAAAAATTTATGCAATTTAATTGCTATTATAATTTTTCAAGTCTAAATACTGTACTTTCAATTGTATAACGAAGAATCAAAGAAAGAAAGTGGTACATAGCTGCCGCTTTTTTTTAGTAGTATTTTAGGAGTGGTGCATAACGGAACTGGTGCATAGCGATACTAACCGCAATTTTTTGTGTTTATAATATTAGTATATTAGGAAGGAAATACAGCATTTTTAGCAATCAAATTGCAATTATAATAGAAGTATTTAATATCAGTATATAAACTTGAAAAATTTTATCTCAGGCGGGACTCGAACCCGCATCTCCTCGCATGCCGGGCGGGCGCCATACCATTAGGCCACCGAGACACTGCGACACGGCGCGAATTTTTCAAGCATATTCTTACGCTGTGAGCCAGCGTAAGAATATGCTTGAAAAATTATAAGTGCAATTAAATTGCTAAAATATCAAATAAAGTATAGAAGTATTTAAATTTAAAAAAAGGTGTGAATGATAATAAATCGAAATTCTGGATTAGTGCGACTTGATTTGCACGCGGAGAGCTCCGTACAATTCTTCTTCTTTTCGTAAGACTTCTCCGTACAGTTCTTCTTTCGTGATCATGGCGCTTGCATCAGTGCCAAAATATCGGAAACTTATAATACGAGTAATTAAGGTACATGGTATAAACCCCGAAACCTTTTCAGGCGATGTGGGATAAAAGGTTAATAAAGACAGATAGACAAACGGATAACCAGACAGGAGGATATACAAAAAAAAAAAAAACTTTTTAAGGATTTTAACTTTAAGATACGGATCCCTAAAAATATAAATAAATCTAATGTTTATAAGTAACACATTCATCATCCGAAATATGCACTTAAACATTGCAAGTACAAATTAACACTAACGCTACAAATGTTACAATGAATGAGTGTGCGAGTGACGTAACTCACTCGCACTAGTGACCCACATAGACTTGTCTGGCGAGTCTCTGCTCGAAGTCAGGGGAGCGAAACATTTTACGATTGCTTTCACTTTTTAAATAAATAAATCGTTCGGAATATGACGCATTGAGTGTTATTAGCAACAGCTACAAATTAAAAATTCCACGCGTTAGAAGTAACTGGCAACAGCCAGTTACTTCTAACGCGTGGAATTTTTAAATAGAAGATACCACACCGGAACCGTTCTTATTTATATAAAAAAACGTACGTTTATCTTAGATAACTCGATATAGATTTAATATCATTAATAATGTACACCAAAAAATCACAATTATCGGTTAATCCATTTTAGAGTGTTTCGACCACAAACACTGTGACACAAGATTTTTGTCTAATGTTGAATTTTAATATGACTTCAAAAACATACTCCTTTTTTTATCAAATCACTATTACGATTATAAGAAAGGTTATATCAAAACAACTGTTAGCACAAAGTCACTAATCCTAAAGAATTTGTAATTGGTAGGTAAGTACCAAAAAAAAAAAGTACGCTGACTTTATATCAGTTCAAACATAAATAAATATTGTATCGTTTAGTATTTTATATGTTTTTGATATTCCCTTAAGCAAATTCAAAAATACTTTGTATGATATTTTTGCAATTTAACTGTAGTTTTAATATCAGTATTAAATTATTTTTTTTGTTTTTTGTTTAAGTTTTTAAGCTACCGAGACAATACGCCATTAAAACATTGTTTAAATACTGTCTAAATACTGATATAAAAATACAAAAATGTTTAGTACCCATTCGTGTGAAAGGTCAGAGTCTGACTGAGCGATGAGTGCAAGGTGCGTCTGCTCCGCCCAACTCGTTTCGCAGTAGGCAGGTGCACGCCAGACTTGTCGATGTTATTTTCGATGAATTATTCGATTTTTAGGTTGTAGGTCTATAGATTTTCTTTATGTACCTACACCAAACAAAGTACACAACGTCGATATCACTATAATTGCATTCCATACAACCATACTACCAATAGTAGGTAGGGAAGACGTACGTCTAGCTGTAGAATGATGATTAAGTATTTATTTGCACACAAATATAATAAATTTTTTGGTGGTGGTTTTCTGGTCGTTAATCTCGATTATGGATTTTTGAAATCGAAAATGTTAAGCAGCGAATGAAATATATTACTTTAAGTAGAGACATTAATCTAAAATAACCAGCCAAGTGCGAGTCGGACTCGCGCACGAAGGGTTCCGTACCAAAAAAGCCAAAAAAACGGGTTTGTTCTATGGGAGGCCCCCCTTTAATAATTATTTTATTTTGTTTTTAGTATTTGTTGTTATTGCGGCAACAGAAATACATAATTTGTGAAAATTTCAACTGTCTAGCTATTGCGGCTCTTGAGATGCAGCCTGGTGACAGAGCGACGGACAGACGGACAGACAGACAGCGAAGTCTTAGTAATAGGGTTCCGTTTTTACCCTTTGGGTACGGAACCCTAAAATAGTGTAAACAATAGTGTAAACATTGATAATGGTGTTAAATCAGAACATGTTTTATAACATAATTCGTTAAAGACCAGCAGGCTTACTCTTGACAAGTTCGAGTTACGATCAAAATCGAATCGACGTCGAGAATCAGTGATTCGGTACTCTGAAAAGTAAACCTAAACCTTTGAATCGATGGTGATTACGTTATCAACCGAAAATGTTTAACGAATCGCCATTTTAGATCGATCTTGACTTGATTTTGATTTCGATTCGATTGAGTTTGTTCAGATTTTGACTAGGTCGAATCGAGATCGAACTTAAATCAAATTCAAGAGTAAGGGCCCTGAGACTATTGTTTTATAACACGTTATGGATACTCAATTGTAAACAAATGAGTCGTGATGATAATTATGAATTTAATTTTTATCAATAATATTTTTTCCTATTATTATGTGCATAATTATATTGTTACCTATACAAAATTTTATTGATTAAATATCATACTAATTCTAGCTTATCAATACCGACCGATGCACATCACTAGTTACAGCGGAACTATTGCAGTTTATTGATGTAGGCACCGATAGGAGTGCAACTTACGGTTTCAAAATTAAATGTTACGAAAGCCCGTATTAATTAACTTATCAGATCACCGAACAAATCTATTATGGCAGCATATTATTTAGACATTGTTTTGTTTAACTGTATTATTTAGCTCCCTTAACATGTTTATAAGAATATAATAATAACTACATACCCAAATTACGAAAGCCAAAAAATATTTACAAAAACATTAAAAACCTTCCTCATTAAAAAAATATATTAGAACATCCAAGAGTTTTAATGACAATTATACTCGTATGTTATGTGCAATAGTCATAAAATAATTAACTCCTCTTATATTTATTATTGTATTCCAATGTTATAATTGTTGCTATACAGGGATCAGTGGTAGTAAACGCTGCTTCTGTCTGAGCCATGGGTCGCGGGTTCGATCCCTGCACAGTACAAATATTTGTGTGCATAAACATGTCTGTTTGTATTGGGCTGGGTGTTTTCTATGTATTATGAGTATATATATTTATAAAAAAAATATTTTTAAATAAGATTATCGGTTGTCTAGGTGCCAATTTATACGACAAGCTTCTTAGTAGTAGCTTAGTTTGGGACTAGATGGCTCTGTGTGGCCCAGTGTGGCATGTCTGAAAATATTTATATTTAATTTTAATTTAATCATTTTTGAATAGCCTAAATAGGTTCAGTACTGGATACAGGTCTGGGGCCTAATTCGCGTAACCGAATCGCAGTTCGATCGTGATTGAATTGGACAATTTTGACATTTAGCCCATACTAGAACTGTCAAAAACCTGTCGTTCAATTACGATTGTGATACGATTTGGTTACGCGAATTAGGGGACTGTAGGCGACGCACACATACTCATAATTATATTTTAGTAGTTTTATAATAAATAATGTTAAAAGTTTAATGTATATCACGTAATATGTATCTAAGTCCCATTCTTCTTCCCAGTCCCATAACTTGCTATATGTTCTTTATTTGATATTTTAGCAATTAAATTGCAATTATAATATCAGTATATAAACTTGGGGACTCGAACTCGCATCTCCTCGCATGCCGGGCGGGCGCTATACCATTAAGCCATCGAGACCCTGCGACTCAGCGCGAATTTTTTAAGCATATTCTTAACGCTGTAAGCCAGCGTTGCTTCATCAAATGTTAGGAGTTTGCACCCTTAACACCCGAAAGAAACATCTTTGCAGATGTTTGACAGTCAGTTAAGATGAAACAGCTATTTATATACTTTATTTGATATTTTAGCAATTAAATTGCAATTATAATATCAGTATATAAACTTGAAAAATTATGTGTCAGGCGGGACTCGAACTCCTAACATTAAAATTTGATGAAGCAACGCTGGCTTACAGCGTTAAGAATATGCTTGGAAAATTCGCGTCGCAGGGTCTCGGTGGCTCAACAATAAATAAACATGCAGGTAGCTGTCGGTACATCGGTAATTAAAAATTAAACTGCGTATGGTAACCCCCGTCCGCCATTTTCTCACCTCTGGTAGCTTCTTATCCGCGACCGCGACGACAGCTATCTGTATGCTCTGGATCGAAAATCGGTGTTCTCATTTTCTGTCCCCTATAAGGCCTCTCCAGAAGGAGAATTTTGCTACTATCAGCACGTTTGACAGGCGGGTTGGTGATCAGTTTTGTCAATTGTGGCGTGGAGATACTACTCCCCGTCTCCTTCTAGCAGTACCTTCTTTAGTCACTTTTAACGACACCTATTGAAGAGAAGAGAAGAAGTTGTGCTATACCTACCATTTTTGAGCCCTTTAGAAGCCGTCTAAGAATTTATTTCGCCTAATATTCATTCTGTATGGTGTATATAAATGTCACCGTAAAATTGTGAGATCTGTCAGTTTACAAAACAACGCGTGAGATTATACTCTAACGGTGGGTTAGGTTAAGCTAGATTGTAATCCATCGAGGTTAAATCTGAACTGACGAAGATTACAATCTTACGGTGACATATACATTCATAGAATTTATATTTAGCGAAATAAATTCTTACAGTTTCAAGAAAGATATTGGCATTTGCATTTGGCTCTATCTAGTGTGATTTATATGAACTAATGGTAGGGAGGCTTCGATCGACCGACAACTTATCGCAGACTCCAAGCTGCAAGTTATGCAGTCAATAGTTAGATGGCGCTACTATATTCTTTATAGAGCTTTCAAAGCTTATAACCTTGATTTTTAGTCTGATGTTATTTGTTATTTAAATATAGGTTGGAACAACTAAAATGAACTAAAATCTAGATAATGGATGGTGCTGCAGAATCTAGTTTGAAAGATCCCTCCTAATAAAATACAAGAATAATTCTTTCAATTTAACTCTTACACATTGCAAAACATCATGTTTATTTTATCGTTACAGCTTCTTTATTTTGTGAATAAGTTTAGAATCAATCCATCCCTGAATGTTACTAACATATTCTTTACACCATATCATTTAAATCAACGTAGAGAGATCTATGAATAAATAAATCATGTAATATCCTCAATAATGCACCACATTCAATTAGATAAAGAACAGGAAACACATTTGAAGTTTCACATTGGGTAGCAATGTCTTCCAGCCAAACCTATTTTTTTTTCGAAACAGAAATACTACATGGTAAGATAAGTATGGATTGCACGGTATAGGTGTAAATTTGAATCTAACTTACTATAGCGTTAATGTCAGATTTAATTGATATGCTTAATTAAAATGTAATGCAAGAGCTCCACATCTTTAAAAAAAGTTTTTTTAAAAACATTGAGACACTTTTTGGTGTATGTTCCCATGCTTTGATTTACTGGTAATAGCACTTTTATATAATTCTGAACATTAACGCCCCATTGATCTAGTAGTTTAAATATCGCGCCAAGGCCATGTCCTGGGTTCGATCCCCGGTTGGACAAAGGAGTTTAAAATTTTCGAACATTGCTCGGGTTTATGATTACTAACCAATTGCCAAAATTCAATGCGGCAATTTTAATGATTATGCCTGTACCCATCATTGCTGTGGCAACTACGAGTAGCTTGAACGATGGAGGCTTTTGTCCTGCAGTAAGATGATTTTAGGCTGTTACTATAGGTACTCTATAACATTGAAAGATTTATTATTTAATTCAGCATAGACAACAATAAAATGTCAGGTATGAAAACATAATATCATCGAACTACTCGTATTTCAATGCAAATAACTATGATTCGTGTTCAGTAACGCAAAGGGCGCGACATTGAGCCGGTATGCGCATCCGTCGTGATTCGAGGCGCGTGCGCATCGCTGTTTGATCGATGTGTTCATGTACATGATGCTACAAAAAATATTTTTATTTCTGTATGTATTTTTCGTGATAATGGATTAGTGTTTTGCTTTGCAATTTTACAACCTACTTACGTACAAAGTGCGATAAACATTACATTAAAATTTTCTCGAGTGCGAACGATTTTCAAATTATATACTTATATGTTAAATATAAATTTTATTAAATTAGTGTTATTCTCATGTAAGTGTTTTTGTATCTTTTAATGAGAATAAATCAAACTTTAATTAAACCTAAATATTTTCATTCCATTGCTATTGTAATTATATTGTAATTGTTATTTATGTATTGTGTTCAATTTTAGGCTTCAAAAATAATGTTTACGTTACCGGGAATGGTTGCATGCCTCAAAAGGAAACCCGGAATCCAAATAGGATCACTTTGTTGTATGTCCGTCCGTCTGTCTGTCGAGACCATCTATAGCGGAACGTGTATAGGTATCAATTTGAAATTAAAACCAAACACTCAAGTATATAGTACCTGCAGCTGAGAAAAATAAAATTTCTAATTTAATATTAGATACGGCCTTTTGTGGCGTAACAAACGTATATTTCGGCACTCAAAAAGTAATCAGAATATCAAGAGTATTTCCCGTTGACTTATAGCACTATGAAATTTGAAAAGTAATTTCGTCGTATACTACAAATACAGAAAGAAAAAAACTAAAACGATATTTTGAAATTAAATTCGGTAAACCTCAAATAAACTGTGAGACTCAGTTCCTGAACCATTTATTAATTGTGTACTACGGAACCTTCATTAGGCGAGTCCGACTCGCACTTGTCTAGTTCTTTAACATCGTTACAGTATTTACAAACGAACATTAACATATAATAGACTCGCTTTGTAAAACCATAACCTAACTTAATTTCCATACCAATGGCTTGACGGCTTCCGTGGCGGAGTGGCGTTCACGCCGGTTTTCAAAGGTGTAGCCTGTTCCGATGACCCAGGTTCGATTCATGGCAGAAAAAAAGTACCAACATTTTCTCGGGTCTGGGTGATTGTGGTACCTTCGTTGTTTCTGACTTCCACTATACGAGTGATTTAAATAGTAACTTTGGGGTCAGAACAGTGTGATGTTGTCAACATTTATTTTATTTTATTTATTGTCTAGATAAGGTCTATAAACCATTAATTAACATCATGTATAAATCAATATTTTAACACCCTGAATTCACAAATATGCAGTTCGAATTGGTAGCACTTAAACCTGACCTTCAAACTGTTAAGAGTGTTACGACACCGAAGAGTATCTTAGATATTAGTTACATTTTATGTAGTCTAGAGCAAAGTCACGATTTGTTTAAAATATACACCTAAAAATGACTATAAAACTATAGTAAAGTAATGTCATTTTTAATTTGTTAGAACTAGTTTTGTTTAATGTGATAAATATTTTCATTTTATATCAAAGTTTATGCAGTAAAATAAACGGAAAAACTACAGAAGCAGCGTAATAACCAACAAAATGCACAACTTTTAAACAAGCGAATCACAAATATAAACTACGAAAAGCACAAAATAAGTCACCAATAAGAGCCCTTCCACACGAGCGATTTTAATCGGCGATTCCTCGGCGGAGCGAGATCGCAGCGAGCACGCGGCTTGCCGGTTAATTAACTCGCGAAGGTATCGTTGCGTGCACGCCGCGAGCCGCCGCGAGCCGCCGCGTTTCCGCTGCGATCTCGCTTCGCCGAGGAATCGACGATTAAAATCGCTCGTGTGGAAGGGCTCTTAGTGTTCATCATCATCATTATCATATCAGCCGAACGACGCCCACCGCTAGGCATAGGCCTCCCCCAAGGATCTCCACAACGATCGGTCCTGGGCTGTCCGCATCCAGCGGCTTCCCGCGACCTTGACCAGATCGTCGATCCACCTTGTAGGTGGCCTGCCCACGTAATGTTGGTTGGGTTAAATGCTAAATTAGGGTTGGTGCATGATAATATTACGTGATTTCTTGATAGGCGACGACTCGTTTGGTGCTTTTCGTTGACAATTTTTTTTAAGTTTTACTTTTAATTTTGAAAACTGTCAGCACTGGAACCAACATAACATTGAGAGAAAACTTATCAAAAACAATATGGAAATCTGTCAACCGGGTACAAAGATATAAAATACATTATAATTTACACGTCGAATTGAAAACATCTTTTTTGTCAGTTGAAAATAAGCAAAGAATCAACAAAACATTTTATGGTGTCCAAAAACACCTGAGTCTTAATATTTTTGTAGCAAAGTGGCACTTAAATCAACTAATTAAGATACCTCAGGTTTTCATCTCATCTACTGTTTACTACAAATCTAAATTAGTTTTTCTGTGTATTTTATGTTGTATTATTATTTATTTATTTTTACACTTTATTGCACAATTAAAAACTAAAGTACAAAAGGCGGACTTAATGCTAAAAGCATTCTCTACCAGTCAACCTTGGGGTCAAGCAGAGATGACACAGGCGGTGCAAAAAGAGAAAAAAAAATCAAATGTATTGGAGTAATAATTCAAATCTAACTTTCAGGAAGTATTTATTTCGATGCGTAAATATTTCGTTGTTAATAATTTTGTCGCACTAATTGCACTGTAATAAATTTGTTGAAATAAATCTTCGTTAATGTTACATTTTTGACAGTGATAAGTTATAATTTTATATTCACGTCATTGCCTAATAAAGTCATGTTTAACATAATTTAGTCGTAATATGTTTAGCAGTTTAGCAGTGTTCCGTAAAAAAATTGATATTTAAATAATAATAATTTTAAAGAGTTAGTTATTATAGGAAGAATAATATTCTTCCGCGATCATGGCGCTTGCAACAGTGCCGAAATATCGGAAACTCATAAAATACAAGGTACATGGTAGAAATCTCGAAATAACTAACTCTTACGATAGTGACCATGAAAGTTTAAAACAATAATAATATTACTTAAAAAAATACGTTTTTGAACATGTAATTCTAGCGGTATCGAAGATTTTTACTCAATAAAAATTTCATCAATTTTACTTGGAAATCGAACATTTGTAACAAAAAACATAAGAAGTAAAATTTGTAGTATAACAAAACGTTAAAGTAAGTGGTGTATTACAGTAAACTATGGAGTACCACAGGGCAACGTGCTTGGACCAACGTTCTTTCTCATCTATATGGACAACTAAATATGGCAAAACTTGCGGATGGCTTAACCCTACTTTTTGAAAGGTTGAACTTAGGTTTGTGGGCTGGCCATGATGAAACGCTAAATATATATTTTTTTACAATATTCTAACGTAAACCTAATCAGAAGTGATCTGTTATTAGCTATATCCAATCACTTAACGCTAGTTATTAAAACTATTACGCCAGCGTTACCGTAGACAGGCAGGGTTTGATGAGGTCCGTTATGTGAATCTCTTTGGTTTGGTACAAGTTACAAGAATATGCTACGAAGCGCTCATAGCCCAATGCTTCTTAGTGATCAGTTTCTGTCACGAATGTAAAGCAACGCTGGGAGCGGTCACTACTTGGATGGGTGACCGTTTGTGGCATCATATCTTGAGCGCTTCCGTGCTTCGAGGGACACGTTAATCGTCGGTCCCGGCTGTTGTCACGAGATAATAGTCGTTAAGCCCTGTTGGTGGCCTTCGGGCGGCTTAAGGAACGTCCAACGGCGGGGTGACGTTGCCACAGCGTCGCCCTTGCCGTCCACCAACACGCACTAGGCCAGCGTGGTGGAACTAAGGCCTTAACCCCTCTCCTTATAAAGGAGAGAGACCCGTGCTCAATAATGAGCGTAAATGGGTTGTTGATTGATTGATTATTAATTCATTAAGAATAAATGAAAATAAAATCGAATACCTTGAATAAGGAAGAAGGTAGAGGAGGTGGGATTCGAACGCACAATATTCTTCTACTGATCGGGCGTTGTAATTCAATTTGCACTAGCAATTAACTTAAAAAACAGATTGTTAAATATACTAGATTAGAAAAGTGCTTGAAATAAATGTCAAAATACACTTCTAAATTGACTGATTTGGGCTGGTGATGTTGATCATGACCACAGAACACGGAAAAAAGTTAAGGAAGGCGATATAAGCGGGGCAGGCGCGCCTCAGAGGTTATGAGCAAATGCTTAAACTTCTGCCCAAACATGAATGCAAGTGGCGCTGTGATTGGTTTGCGTTCCTTGATCTCGTTAATATGTGCGAAAGCTTGTGTATAAACACAAATATGTGCACAAGTATACAAATGGCGCATGACAGCCTCTCAAACTTTTTTCCATATTTTTTGATACTGATGATCCATCTAAACTACTACATTCATAATACTAGTAACATTATTTCAGTTTACATATATCATTCGGTCTTGAAAAGAATAATTTCTTCCGCCATCGCTTATGTCTTGCAGTCGCTAGTTCAAGGTTCACGTACTATACCCACTCAAATTTTAATGAACGATTTTCGATCAAACTACTTATGCGATTTTGTAACAACAATTAGTAATATCTGGCCATTGCGGTAGCGAGCGTGAAGCTTAGTAGTTTTTTTTATAAATGTGCTAATCAATGTGAAGATAAGCATTAGGTAACACCTTTCGACTTGCCTTTCTATATTCCTATTCTGTATTCTATGACTGATTGTTAATTTGCCACTAGAGGCGCTAGTGTCGCGTGAGGTCCAATATCATTCACTTTGTACTGGTTTTAGCGGAATTTGTTGCATAAATTATAATTTCTACAATTTACCTGCTCGAAGATCTCGGTAATGCTTCTCAAAGAGTGGGTCTTAGGATGAACATGGACAAGACGAAAATCATGTTAAATGCCCATGTTGCACCCGCTCCAGTTAACGTTGGGAACATTGCACTCGAAGTTGTTGACCACTATGTTTACCTGGGACAGATAGTCCAGTTAGGTAAGTCCAACTTCGAGAAAGAGATCTCTCGTCGAATCCAGCTCGGATGGGCAGCGTTCGGGAAGCTCCGGCATATATTCGCGTCCGAAATACCTCAGTGTCTCAAGACGAAAGTCTTTGACCAGTGTGTGTTGCCAGTAATGACCTATGGGAGTGAGACGTGGTCGTTTACTATGGGTCTCATAAGAAGGCTCAAGATCACCCAGCGAGCAATAAAGAGAGCGATGCTTGGTATTTCCCTACTCGATCGAATCAGAAATGATGAGATCCGCAGGAGAACTAAAACAACCGACATCGCTCGAAGGATTGCATCGTTGAAGTGGCAGTGGGCGGGACACATAGCGCGGAGAACCGATGGCCGTTGGGGCGGAAAGGTTCTCGAATGGCGACCGCGTATCGGACGACGATCCGTGGGCAGGCCCCCTACAAGGTGGACCGACGATCTGATCAAGGTCGCGGGAAGCCGCTGGATGCGGACAGCACAGGACCGATCGCTGTGGAGATCCTTGGGGGAGGCCTATGCCCAGCAGTGGGCGTCGTTCGGCTGATATGATGATGATGATGATGACCTGCTGGAAAGTGATCTCCTTCGTAAAATATCGCAAATATGGATTATTTGGCGATTAATGTGAACGCTTTAAAAGCGGAATTAAGAAAAAGCTCAAAAATAGGAGGCCTCAAGAGCAACTATTTCAGAAGTTAGTTTGTTGATATCAAGATAGTTATTTATAAACAATATAACCTTAATTATTAGATTCAAGATATAACACTTTGTTTCGGCCAATCGCCTTTAACAGCTATACCTCCGGACCTCAGTGTACAGTGGCGCCAACTGGTGAGCAAAGAAACGGTAGTCCCCATTGGATTGAGGTCGCAACACAAGTGTGATACATGGTTGGTTTGTCGTGCTTAACTCATTTAAAAACTATAAATCTAGTTAAAAAAAAAAGAAAATGACGGCCTATATAATCCCACAGCAGGGCAAAGGCCTCCATTATTGAATTTAAGTTACCCTAGCAATGGCACCACGCCATGCGGGTCACAAACCCGAGCAATGTTCAAAAATTCTATTCCCTTGTTACCTGACCCGGGGATTGAACCCGGGACTCCGAGATTTTGGTCCATTTCTTAAATCAATAGACAAACTATATTTACCACTATTTTACCTATAAAATAACTCTATTTCATCTACTCAGAATGTGCATGTGGTTCAGGTTAAAATAGACGAAAGGGTGGTTCTAATATTTCTCATTCTAAAATGTAGTAAGAAGTACGAGTATCTAAACGAGTTCTGCCCGATGAAAATCGGCAGTGGTCTCCTCTTTCTACCATTGACCTGACTCAGTCAAACCGCCTGCCAAGATTTTGTCAAGAAAATCCTCTCTTTGTTTGCCTTTCTCCGGCAGAAGTCTAATGTAGTTTGATGATGAATTGAAAAAAAAAATAAGACGTCATCATTTCTCGAATGTTTTTTTTTAATAATTCCTTTATACTTTCGCAGTGTCTCTCTTTAGTCCTCAAGCAACCCCTTTATTAAGTTCCTTCTTTTGCTAACTCTATCGCTCGTAACATTGAATTCACATTTTATTTCTTTTTCTTATTAATCACTTAAGTAAGATAAGTCAGACAAGCAATCTGTACGCATTATCAATAAACAGAACCACTCTCGAAACAAAGTCAGGTTAAAAACACTTTTCCAGATGGTCTACAGATTAAAGTTACATTCGCCTGCTACTAAAATGCTTGTTTGTAAGAATATCTTCATCTAAAGATATTCCTGGCCTTGACAAATTCGATAACAATAGTAAATTGCACCTCTACCCTTCAGTTTTCGTGATCTGAGTTCCGGCCTAACCCATTATTGGTATGTGATCCATATCCTATCAAAAGTTCATCTTTGTACCTGATACTCTAGAATCAGACCAACATCGTTTAAAATAAGGTTTACTTTTCAAATTTCATACAGAATATAGTTGAAAGCTTGTCGTATTCAAGATTAAAGGTTAACAGCTCGAACTAAGGTTGATTTTCAAACGTGACGTAGTAGTAAAAGGATTCACGAAGCAGTGTCAAGTCTTGCCACAATCGGTGAAGTAGCAGTTGGCTTGCTTTATAATTCGTTATTATTTGAAAGTGTGCAAACGTTTGTGTAGTGGTGGTGGTCTGCCTACGCAGGGGTCCCTTTTGATGCCTTTAGTTGACTGAAAGTATGTACGCACTTGAGTATCTATTAAACTGTAATTAAGAAAGTATGTCTCTTTGTTGTCTGTTACTTTTTTAGATACTTAAACCGCTAAACCGGTTTTAATGGAACTCGATGTGAATATGTATGAGATTCTTGAATGGATAAAGAGTATTTTTTATTTGTCTTGACAGACAACAACTAGCCATATAATAACTATTTCAAAACATCTTTTAACAACCCGGTTATCGAAATGTTTCGGTGCTTCACCTACTACGAATGGGTTATTACCAACAAGTATGGGTTCGATACCTCTCCCAAATGGATGGAAGTGGTGGGGCCATTAGTGGTGCTTCAGAAGGCACTTTAAGCTATTGATCTTGGTTTCTGTCTCAAGATGGCAGTCCTTAAAACAAGTCATGACAGAGGCCTGTTCTAGGCGGTTTGGGAACTCTGACACCAAATCATCCTCGATAGAAAACCACAAATTAAAATAAGATAAAATTTAGACTTTCAAAAACCAGTCAATTAGCCTATTGGATAATAATTATTTTAGGTGTCGATGATATCTAAGTGAGTTTACTTTTCAAGTTTTATATAGTGTAAGACCCTGCTGCATTTACTTCTGGTATACAATGGTGTTGAGGTTACATTTTTGGGCTCTCAAGAATCAGATCGTGACTGGATGTGATAGCGTGGTTTTATTGCATACGGGGCACTAGCGGTCCCACGCGGATCGTATTTCAGTCTAAAGGATGAAACAGATTCAACCCCTTGGGTTAGTGATACTAATCATCCATAGTTACTTTTAACAATATAATATAATAATCGAATTATGTTATATAACATACTTTTAACTATATTTTATATTATTTTGATAAAAGTATGTTATATTTATAATTATGTCAGAGCGCAGGTGATTGTGATAACATGATAGTTCTCAATGACTAATGAAAGATGACTTTACTGATTTCTCTTGCACATCCCACTGCAGTGCAAAGGCCTCAATCATTGAATTCAAGTTACCATAGCAATAATGGGTAAAGGCATAATTACTACTTCCAAGCACGGGTTGGTGTTCACAAACCCGAGCAATGTTAAAAAATCTAAACTTTTATAGATCGTCCCATGGATCGAACCCAAGACCCCGAGATCTTGGCAAAGTATACAGGATGACTTTTTCATGACCGTCTAATTTTTTTATAGGCGTTAAGTATTGTATTTATAGCCCATTTATGAAGTCAAAATGTAGGTCAAGTTTTCACCCGAAATTATTTTTCGCAACATTGTTTCCAATTTTGACGGTCCTAAGCCTGTGAAAGTATGAAGGTAAAAACAATAACTTATGAATAGTATCGTAATGAATAAAGAGATGCGGATCGCGTAAAAAAAGTGTTGCTATAGGCCGTATCATATATAGATTTATGTATACCATATATAGATTTTTGCGTACATTTTCAAGGTGCTTTAATTGACATTTTTGTACTGGGCTATACCAAAAGAAATAATACGTCCTTTGTTTTTTGTCTCGTAGATTGCTGTATTAAAATTTAGAAGGTGATATTAAAATTTCATCCTGTATAAACCACTAGACCGATAGGAGTGTAGAGACATTGATAAGAAAGATATCTAACTCGTTTGAAGAATTTTAGTTTGTATTTCATTTCTCTTCTTAAATATATTTATTAAATTCACTTTTAAATATGATAACACTTAAGCCATGATCACGTAACCAGGTGGAGAGTACACACCGGTTTTCAAGGTGTCGCCTGATCCAAAGTCCCGGGTTCGATTCCCAGACGGGTCAATGTAAAAAAGAAGTGTTTTTCTACATGTTCTCGGGTCTGGGGGATTTTGTTACCTTCGAAGGTTTTGGTTTTCAAAATACGAGTGCTTCAAATAGTTATATCAGAATATAAATTGGGATCAGAACAATGTATGTGCAGATGTTGTCTACGGACCAAATTTATGGTCCCGTAACCATAATCGTTGGAAATTGTTAGAAAGTAACTGAATTCGGAGTTTGCAGTGTTGACATGGTTTGTGGACTTCATTGATGGTAGAACAGTAACAGCCTATAATCATCCCACTGCAGGGAAAAGGCCTCCATCATTGAATTCAAGTTACCACTGCAATGATGAGTACTATCATAATTACAACGCTTGCCAAATGCGGGTGGTGATCACAAACCCGAGGTAGAACAGGAAGCCAAGCAACTGGTAAACTACCAGTTGCTTGGCATATATTTTTTATACATAAATACTTTTTTGGTATTATTTTTCCATTTTTTTAACCACACGTAATCATCCTTGGTGTACCTACGTTGCAATTTTCTTTAGCTATCACCAGATACTGGAGAAAGAAAATCGCTAAGCCCCAGGGTTTATCTAATCTAATGAATAAGTTGGACTTGTGATGCATGGTGCATGCCCACAGACTGCAGAATTTCTTACACCCAGGTTTTTTTTGTGTCATTTTATCAGATTTTTTTTGTATTCGGTACACCATTAGCACTGATACATTTCATAAAAACGAATTGTCCTATAAACTAGCTGTTGCCCGCGACTTCGTAGTTCGTACGCGTCAATTTCTGTTAATATGATCGCGATTATTTTTGCAACATTTTTCACTGAATCTTCGGTTCTATTAGTCGCAGTGTGATGTAATTGTAGCCTAAAACATTTCTTGATAAATGGACTTTTCAACACAAAAATAATTTTTCAATTCGAACCAGTACTTCCTGAGATTAGCGCGTTCAAACAAACAAACTCTTCAGCTTTATAATATTAGTATAGTATAGATTTAGCCGTAACTCGTTATTCACGCGCAAGTTATTCAAAAACATTTAGTAGAAAAATAATTTGTTTTTATTATACGGCGAATAAACCACATATTTTAATACATTTGGAACGATTTTTGGTTATTTAATTCAATGTTGGCTAATTCTGTTAAGTGTATTGTCCGTAAATTCTATTGCATAATTTGTAAAATACAATTTGATTAACCTCTACTAACTGGCTAATTATCACCATTGCATGTGTCAAAATATTATGACCCCTACGCCAATTTCGAACTAATATATTGTAACTGGGTGAAGCAAATGTGATAGTCAAGTACAGTGTGAATAAGCACATAATTGTGTTGTAAGTAGCATCGAAATATTGATTGACAACCTTATTGCGATCGTTGAGAAACGATATGATATCCTGCCAGCATTAAAACGAGTTAAAAATGTATTTGTAATTTTTTGAAAAGACAGTTTACAGCTTTGTGTTAATTAATAGCCTTCGCCCTTTTGGGGTGGTGGGATCTACCTCCTGGTGGTTCACCCTGGGCAACGGCATCTTTGGTTTTCTAACCAACAATGACGGCTAACAGATCCCTCTGCCGTGGTAGGCTTCGTAAGAGGCTGCCTGGATGGTCCTGCCGGAGTCCAGCGCCAAACAGTTTTTCTGTGTTCCGCTGGTGTGTGGGAGAACCAGTACCTCCGGATAAGCTCGCTCCATCTTAGGCTTCTTCTTAACCTTATATTTAAGTATGTAGTCAAGAGCAAGCCCATTTTTTTTTTTTAAAATGCCTTTTTTCGCGAGTCCTCGGATATCGAACTCAGGACCCCTAGATTGACCCGTTATTTAAACCACTAGACCAACAGGTCATTGTAAACTGTCGCTTTGCAAAAAATCATGTCGATCTTTTGCTCTGTGAAAAACTGAAAAAACCTCAAAAAACTCTCACCGCACCGGCTTCGTATCCAACTCTTTTCTTCTACAATCCACACGTCTTTGGAATTCTCTTCCCAAAAATATCAAACAGGTACTCAGTAAGTATAGCTTTAAGAAATGCTTAAGTCTCATTTTAAGGAGTTGCTATTATCAGCATCTACATATTGAAATGAAAGATAAGTTTACGGATTTAGAACGCGTTTATTTTTGATTTAACCCGACGTTTCGAACCCTTTACAGCGTTCTAAGTCCGTAAACTTATCTTTCATTTCAATGTATAGTGTTCGCGTAATGTCAAGAAAACAGTATCATCTACTTGTCATTCTTCCATAAGCTAACAATTTTTTAGTTTTTTAAAAACGGCTGAACCGTTTTCTATGCAATTAAAGGTGAAAGTTAGATGGTTATAAAGCTACGCATTATAGTATTTAAATTTCTGAAAATCAAAGTATATAATACAAATATACTTAATTGAAGCAAGAAGGTCAGCTGACACATTGTAAGGAGTCTTTTCAACGACTTCCTTTGAAGTAATAGGCACTAGTATTGCATTTTTTTTAGTCAAAAGTTACTTTATTTAGTTTTTGATACAATACAAAAAGAATTACGCAATAATATGACTATACTTAAGAGCTATAAACAAAATAAAAAGTGGGAAAATAATCGGCAATTTCATACTTTAACCGCTATTTAAAATTTTAAAAAAAATGTTTAGTTTATCTATTTCTAGTTAGATATTATGTGTAGTTTATTATATCATCTTTTATTTGTAGGAGTAACTCCAGTGCTCAAACTTTTAAAGTAAAATTAATTTTATGTCATTTTGTAATTACTTTGTCGAACCGCCCACAAAACATTCGCCACTGGTAGACTGGCAGAGAATGCCATTTGGCATTAAGTCCACCTTTTGTACTTATTTTTATTTGTGTACTAAAGTTTAAATAAATAAATAAATAAACCTACCTACCACATGGAAACTGCAATTCATTTCCTTATAAAACGTAGCCTATATGCATTTTTAGATTATAATCTGTTAAATTAGTTATTTTTAATGTATAGTGTATACCTTTGTATGTATTTGGTAAATTTGGAAAAAAAGGTGTTGCTGAAGATGAAGAAAAGGTCAGTTTTCACAAGCAATTTACCACAAGAGGACGACTTAATACGTAATGGCGTAATTGAGTTACAAATAAGTATCCAAACTTTCGCATTTGTAACATTACTAGCTGATGCTAGTGACTTCATTCGCAAATAATACTCGTAGAAAGAAAAAAGAAAGTAACATTTAATTGACCACAACATAACTGCAAACATAGTCGAAATTACGGAACTGAACTTAGAACAACATACACATAAATCTTACTTTCAATAATAATTATTATATTAAATTATTGCAAATTAGAGTTTTGTAATTAGTAATTTGAAACCTATTAAAACCCTGACCATTAAACTTCCCTTTCAATTTGAAAACAGACACGTTTATAAATGCCACGTGAAATGAATAGTTTTCCAGAAAAAAGTAGCCTATATTCTATTCTAGACTATTATCTATTTTTGTGTCCAATTTCAGGCATATTTGTTTTATCTGTTCTGGCGTGAACAAGTTACAAACATTAATAACATTTACCAAGAAAAAAAAAGTCAGTAACTATAGCTACAAGCTCAATGGGGTTTGCCTTGATGTTGTTGACTCGATAAAGGATCTCGGTGTCATCATTGATTCGAAATTGCATTTAGATACACACATTGATAAAACTATTAATAAGGCATACAGGATGTATGGACTTATAATATCAGTATATAAACTTGAAAAATTTTGTCTCAGGCGGGACTCGAACCCGCATCTCCTCGCATGCCGGGCGGGCGCCATACCATTAGGCCACCGAGACACTGCGACACGGCGCGAATTTTTCAAGCATATTCTTACGCTGTGAGCCAGCGTTGCTTCATCAAATGTTAGGAGTTTGCACCCTTAACACCCGAAAGAAACATCTTTGCAGATGTTTGACAGTCAGTTAAGATGAAACAGCTATTTATATACTTTATTTGATATTTTAGCAACTTAATTGCACTTATAATATCAGTATATAAACTTGAAAAATTTTGTCTCAGGCGGGACTCGAACCTGCATCTCCTCGCATGCCGGGCGGGCGCCATACCATTAGGCCACCGAGACACTGCGACACGGCGCGAATTTTTCAAGCACATTCTTACGCTGTGAGCCAGCGTTGCTTCATCAAATGTTAGGAGTTTGCACCCTTAACACCCGAAAGAAACATCTTTGCAGATGTTTGACAGTCAGTTAAGATGAAACAGCTATTTATATACTTTATTTGATATTTTAGCAACTTAATTGCACTTATAATATCAGTATATAAACTTGAAAAATTTTTTTGTCTCAGTCGGGACTCGAACCCGCATCTCCTCGCATGCCGGGCGGGGCAAAAAAATTTTTCAAGTTTATATACTGATATTATAAGTGCAATTAAGTTGCTAAAATATCAAATAAAGTATATAAATAGCTGTTTCATCTTAACTGACTGTCAAACATCTGCAAAGATGTTTCTTTCGGGTGTTAAGGGTGCAAACTCCTAACATTTGATGAAGCAACGCTGGCTCACAGCGTAAGAATGTGCTTGAAAAATTCGCGCCGTGTCGCAGTGTCTCGGTGGCCTAATGGTATGGCGCCCGCCCGGCATGCGAGGAGATGCGGGTTCGAGTCCCGCCTGAGACAAAATTTTTCAAGTTTATATACTGATATTATAAGTGCAATTAAGTTGCTAAAATATCAAATAAAGTATGTATGGACTTGTTATGCGTTTAGGTAGTAATTTTACTCGGCCATCGACGTTTTTGCATCTTTATAAATCCTTAGTTCGTTCTCAGCTCGAGTACGCTGTAGCAATCTGGAATCCCTACTATAGTAAATACACGGAGGCCCTAGAATCTGTGCAGAGGAAGTTCTTGCGTCGTGTGCACCGTAAGTGCTTTGGTAATCGTACATCTTATGCTTTCCTTTTAAATAGGTATAATCTACGCACGCTCCAAACTCGACGACTCCAGCTTGAGGCTCTCATTCTCTATGACCTATGTCATAACAAGTATGATTGCATACCACTGGTGGATAAGATAAAGTACAGAATTTCATGAAAGTGCACTGTCGCAGAGATAATGTGACATTTGCCATCAATAAATGCCGCACAAATGCCGGAAAACGATCTCCCATGTATCGGTTGGTGAAGTCTTATACAATATTGACATTTTTGCGGAGCGCATTGGTAGGTTTAAAAAACTAGTTCAGGAAATAGCTCTTAATTTCATTTAAGTTAAATATTAAATCATTTTTGTAATAAAATAATACTTCTCTCGTTGTTTCTCATCGACTAAGTTAATTTTCTTGTTACATTGCACATGAACCGTAACACTTGGCGGGATCTGGTGTGGTTGTCTTAATTAATTAGTATCTATGTATTAGATTTGGCATTCAGTTGCATTGGATCTCGTTAGGTGTAGGGTTTCAAAAAATAATATAAAAAAATATTTACTAACTGTTTGTATGTTTTATAAAGGTTTTTTATTTTTATTAAGTTAAATAATAATATATTAGTCAAGGCTAACACGCCACTGATACCTAAATTTATTACATCAATCTGTGGTTAACGATGTTGGTGGCACAAGATTAACTTTGTTTTATAATAAGTGTATTTATGTAATCTACTGTGTTCATTGACGACCATTTGGATCAGCGGTAGTAAACGCTGCTTCTGAGCCATGGGTCGCGGGTTCGATCCCCGCACAGTACAAATATTTGTGTGCATGAACATGTCTGTTTGTACTGGTCTAGGTGTTTTCTATGTATTATAAGTATATATTTAGAAAAAAAAAAGTATATAAGTACGTTTATCGGTTGTCTAGTACCCCATACGACAGGCTACTTAATAGTAGCTTAATTTGGGACTAGATGGCTCTGTGTGGCCCAGTGAGGCATGTCCTAAATATTTATTTATTTATTTATTGTTTGTTAACCCCAATAAATTGAAAAAAAAAATCACATAATTTTCAGTTATATTAGTAGGATAAGACGTAATATTTAAAAGACAATAAGATGTGAATACTTTACTCTGAGACAGTGTCACTTAGCATATTGTTAGGCGCATACCCGTAGTTCATGTTGCAATTAATTAGGATAACAAACTAGTCCAAGGTTTTCACTTTAAACCATCCCATTCACATTTCAGTTGCCTTATTAAGTAAACAATAACGACTAAAATTGAATAATATATTGAAGAGTTTATTAGAGATTCGCGAATCCCATAAAATGTTTAGAACGTTGCTTCGTACGTGATTTGTATGCAAGTGGGTAAGTGGAGTTAAACATTTACTTCAATCAGGCATCAAACGAATGACACAACAGCAGATCAACCTATCACAAGATGTAGTTTTTGCTCAATAGAATCCAATTTTCATGTATTGGAAGTCTAGGAATCTGGTAGGGAAATTTTGTCAATTATGGATGGGAAAGCACGTAGTGTTTTTTAACACTAATCATCAAAAAGTGAGGTAAAAAAACTAATGAATGAACGAAATAAATTTTGTTCAACGGTTTAATGCAATTTCAACTATGCTTTAGAAATTTTAAGATTTTTGATGTGAAACATCTATAGGCGCACGTGAGACCGATTTCTGGCGTGGCGACGCGTCGCCACGCGCAATCGACTGTGCGTTTCTCTCTCACTCGATCCGGCGTTAAGCCATCTCTTTCGCTCCACTGAGCTCGCAACTTAACCAACTTAACCAACTTAACCAACTTAACCAACTTAACCAACTTAACCAATTTAACCAATTTAACCAATTTAACCAATTTAACCAACTTAACCAATTTAACCAATTTAACCAACTTAACCAACTTAACCAACTTAACCAACTTAACCAACTTAACCAACTTAACCAATTGAACCAATTTAACCAATTTAACCAATTTAACCAAACTAACCAATTTAACCAATTTAACCAACTTAACCAATTTAACCAACTTAACCAACTTAACCAACGTAACCAATTTAACCAACTTAACCAACTTAACCAACTTAACCAATTTAACCAATTTAACCAATTTAACCAACTTAACCAACTTAACCAACTTAACCAACTTAACCAACTTAACCAATTTAACCAATTTAACCAATTTAACCAACTTAACCAACTTAACCAACTTAACCAACTTAACCAACTTAACCAATTGAACCAATTTAACCAATTTAACCAATTTAACCAATTTAACCAATTTAACCAACTTAACCAACTTAACCAACTTAACCAACTTAACCAACTTAACCAACGTAACCAATTTAACCAATTTAACCAACTTAACCAACTTAACCAACTTAACCAATTTAACCAATTTAACCAATTTAACCAATTTAACTAATTTAACCAATTTTACCAATTTAACCAATTTAACCAATTTTACCAATTTAACCAATTTAACCAATTTCTGGAAAGTTGCATGTAGATCATTTTTCGAAAAATAAGGCCATAAAGAAGTTTCACTTCTTACGTGTGTACACTAGTACACGCACAACTTTTTTATTAAAAAATTCGCCTAGTTGTTTTGACAGACTTCTCTTGTAAATCTAATATAGTATCTCTGAAAATAACAAAACAGGTGAAAACCTGAGAAGGCAAGGTCCGGTAGGACTTAGTAATTGCATTAACACTTCCAAACCGAGCACTCTTAACTACGTCTCGTGATTAATACATATAGTAATATAGGTAAGACCACAAAATTTTTGGCAGTATCATGCTTTTGTTGATTGGCGGTTGTTTTTTCTCAATCTCTTGCTTGAGTTAATGTAATATGTATGTTATATCCTTACTATTTTGTTTGCTAATGTCTTTCTTCTTTAAAAATATGGTTTCAAAACTTTATATAAAATATATCGACATCATTCTTTCAAGTTAGAGTCTATAAAATATGACTGTCAATCTTGTTGGTAAGCAATTATCGTTAGGACGCTAAATAAGAAGTAACAACATAACTTGACTGACTGTTTACATTTGTCGCTATTTCTGTCATATAAAAGTAAAAATGCAATCTAATGCAATACTCCCTCTTACCTAAGATGGCGGTGCAATCACTGAAATGCTTCAAGGACTTAGTGACGCATCACATCAAGCTAGGACACAGGATGAATTTGGGCAAGACCAATGTCATCATTAAATAAATAAATAAATATTTTTCAGACATGCCACACTGGACCATACAGAGCCATTTAGTCCCAAACTAAGCAACTACTGCGAAGTTTGTCGTATTCGCTACCAGACAACCAATAAACATACTTACATTTTTTTTTAAATATATACCTTAGATGTTATATGTATAGCCAATAGCCTTCCTCGATAAATAGCACTATCCAACACAAAAAGAATTTTTCAAATCGAACCAGTACTTCCAGAGATTAGCGCGTTCAAACAAACAAACAAACTCTTCAGCTTTATAATATTAAGTATAGATAAGAATAAGATCAAATTGAAACTTTTTGAGAACGATTTGATTAATAAAAAACACATAACTAAACTAGCTTTTAAAGTTCGGACTAATCAATAGCGTTTTAATTGAGATGCTTTATGGTACGTTAATAAAGTGAGGTGGTGAAATATTGATCTTGTATCAATATCTTCATCTGGATGATTGATCGCCGTACTTGCCGAGACCTTCGCGTTGTGCTGATGTTAATTTCGTTTTTGTTTCGTATCTATACTATACTAATATTATAAAGCTGAAGAGTATGTTTGTTTGATTGTTTGTTTGTTTGTTTGAACGCGCTAATCTCAGGAAGTACTGGTCCGATTTGAAAAATTCTTTTTGTGTTGGATAGTCCATTTATCGAGGAAGGCTTTAGGCTATATAACATCACGCTGCAACCAATAAGGAGCGAAGCATGAGTGAAAAATGTTGCAAAAATAATCGCGACCATAATAACGGAAATTGACGCGGACGAAGTCGCGGGGAACAGCTAGTGGTATATAAATAGATGTTTGTTTTTGAATGAACTTTGTTTTAAGGAGGATTTAACCATACTAGTGAACTACAAGAAGTGTTAATTGCAGAAGTCTACAATTTACATACTTTTGTTTGTGTTAAAATAGAATAGCCCCATGCACCCCTTCTTTTCCTATGGGTGTCTTAGTTAGCGAGCGACAAACAAAAAAACAACACTAAAAGGGCAGCAGTGGCTTTTCAATTGGATTGGTCTAACTGTGGCTAAACTGTCAGGCGAGTTCGAAGTTTTGTTCAGAGGAAGACTTTGCCATAATTGCCTCAATTTTCTTTTAGCGACGCCATTGTCCAGCAGTGTACTTATATCGGCTATTAGTGATGATAATAATAAGGCACCTACAGAAAATACATTTGCGATGAGCGTCACCCAGAATATCTAGACCCTGACTAAGTTTATTGTCTATTTCCGTACTAAGATTTAAAAAAAACTTGAATATTCGAATTTTTTTGTCAAAAATTAAATCGATTATTTTTTTATACAAAAATAACAGCTGAAATTTAAAGCTTCGACCTTTAATTATCTGGCATTGAGTTGTAAACAGAGCAAAAGAGACACAAGTATCACAACATAATGTTGGCAAACTTAATAAGTATAATAATAGGAATACGCAAAAATTAATCTGAAAAATACAATTTAATAAAATACAAAAAATAATTTTGACTAGATGGGCGATAAGTATAACACGATTATGACATAGCTAAAGTAAAACAGTAGCAAATGTTTTAAAGCTTCATTGACACATGAAACATAATACATTAAAAATATTATAATACCTGGCAATGTATCAAAACAATAAATAATTATTACGGTTAAGAGTTATGTTATAACTTTCTCATCGCAAGATAACGTTCATCTTCTGAAATTTTGAGACATTGCATTGTTAATTAGTATTACAGGAACACTAAAGTTATATGTTTTTGTCTAGTTTAGATGTCTAGATATTTTTGCTGTGAATATTTAATGGTTATTAATGTGTGATAAAGTCTTAGCTTACAGAATATTCAAATGTAAAGTCCATTTCAGTCCATTTTGCAATAACCACCACGTTTAGTACGTGGCTTGGCGATTGCATTCGAGCCAATGGTAAAAGGAAGACACTACCACCCGTTTTAATGATTAAATGAAACTGGCTGTTCTGTAAAGGCGTAGGTTCAGATAATAATCAGCTGTTATACAACAATATAATTTATATGGTCATGACTCAATAGGCAGATTCTTGTCATTATCATTTCACCTGTCATATGTTACCCAGTTAAAAGTCATAGCGTACATGACGACCTACTTTGTAAATTAACATGCAATACATTTTATTTACAATCAGCAATCATCGCGCTTAGTAAAAAATTACTACAATTTTCGAGAGGCTTATTTAGTCATTGTAAATGGAGGAACTTTGAAAGATATCTAATATACCATTTACGTGTGAACGATGGCTCGTATGTAATGAGCCACTGGAGAAAAAAAGATGGTATTCAAATTTGAAGCTGCACATTCACTAGAGGACATTTGTCGACTGACATTTCGTCACTGAAGTTCTAACACCACGTAAGTAATTTTTAAGAACTACTCAGGAGATGAAAAACCTTTTTGAATAATTCCTAACCGCAGCTGACAGGACCGTTTAATATATGGAACTGGGCTGGACTTACGTACTGTTTCCACAGGAAAGTGACTTCCGTGCTGTTCCTTTACCGTATTTTCAAAGGTTTATATGGGTCGTATCTTGAATCTGATTAGGCAAAACGCGTCTTTTGATTCACTAGCGAATGGCATCAAAATGTTAAAACCGCCAAAAAATGTGTTACGTGGTGTTAGAACTTCAGTGACGATTTGTGTTCAGAGACTTCGGGCGACATCGCGGAACATCGCCCTACGCCGATCGCTCGATATATTGTAGCCTTACGAGCCTTCCACATCAGTTTAGTTGATAAAGTGACTTTACTCATTTGAATGGGCAACAAGATACAAGTTGCGTAATGTGGCGGTACATGTCCTTCGAAGTTTATTATAAGTTTCCGAAATTTCTATAGTATTGCAAGCGTCATGATCACGGAAGAATTACTGATGTTGTTCTTCGGAATTATTATTTAATTTTTTTATAGACTGTAACAAAGCATGGAGTAGCTGAGCCTATGTGAGAATGTATGGACCTGTACCATGCAATCTAAAATAATATTTCAAAAAATATCCTTCCTTTAGTTTAAATTCGTTAATAGCATTCAAAAATTAGGTCACTTAAAATTTGTGAGACATTAGAAAAGGGTTTAAGGCACGTACGAATTGACTTTTGTCACCGACTCTATACCTGTATAGAGTCGGTTAAAATTTCACCCTGTATACTGATATGAATCTAATAGTACCTACTGAGGTACTATTAGTTATTCTGTGTCAGTAGTAAGAAACAGGGCAAGTGCAATGAGCTTTTTGACAATACTGAAAGATGACACTGATTTACCGACATTTTTACGGTTTTCTAATTTTCACCTATTCTTGTGCTTCAAGATATTGCTTGTTGTCAAATTTCATTATTCTTGGAAAGAATCCTATAAGTATTGATTTTTTTAGCAAATGTTTAGTAAATACGACATAAACGATCCATCTTCTGATTGTACCGCCTATCTTTGTTAAGTAACATTTACTTGTTATAAGACATCTTTAACAAATAAATCAAAATGTTTGCTTGCAAAATCTTTCGCTGGTAAATTTTGGTAAGTACACAATAAGAAGAATAAATAAATAGAAGCCCACATTTTGACAGGACAACAATCTTCAGATCCTCTCTTGCATAAATTAAATTCTTTTATCACAAAAAAAGACTTAAAAAGGTTTGAAATATGTCACTATTTTTGAGTCAAAAATTAATTTAAGTTATTATTTTTTTCTTTGGCACCGAATATTAATGGCTTATTTCAGTTTTTTCATCGGTTTAATATTTGTGAAAACAAAATAATAGGGGTTAAAGTATGAAATTGTCGATTATTTTCCCACTTTTTATTTTGTTTATAGCTCTTAAGTATAGTCATATTATTGCGTAATTCTTTTTGTATTGTATCAAAGACTAAATAAAGTAAACTTTGACTAAAAAAAAATGCAATACTAGTGCCTATTACTACAAAGGAAGTCGTTGAAAAGACCCCTTACAATGTGTCAGCTGACCTTCTTGCTTCAATTAAGTATATTTGTATTATATACTTTGATTTTCAGAAAATTAAATACTATAATGCGTAGCTTTATAACCATCTAACTTTCATCTTTAATTGCATCGAAAACGGTTCAGGCGTTTTTAAAAAAACTAAAAAATTATTAGTATGGAAAAATGACTTTTCTCGATTTCGTCCATACAAAACGGCAATTTCATACTTTAACCCCTAATATATACTTGATAGTAACTACTGTTTCCCTATTTTCCCTACTCTTGGTTAAAAATTTGATTTGCAGTGTTTTAATCACATTTAACTGAATTGTCTCTGTGTGCTTGAATCTATTTGTGTTTGTTTTTAAATGTATACCATAGTCGTGCTTTCAGGTTATGAAATAGTTAAATTTAATGAGATGAGCAATCTCTCAAAAACGTTTAAGGTCATATCATGATTTTATTGTGATAAGTTTTATACATAATGGGATTCGATTCGCATATCTCCAGGTATTTCCGTAAGTATCAATTATCTTTATTTTCTTTGGTAAGTATTTATATGAGTAACTGAGTAAAAAAAAGTAAAGTAACAGCCTTTAATCATCCCACTGCAGGGAAAAGGCCTCCATCATTGAATTCAAGTTACCACAGCAATGATGGGTACTGGCTTAATCACCACGCTTGCCAAACGCGGGTTGGTGATCACAAACCCGAGCAACGTTCGAAAATTCGAAACTTTTTTTTTGTTGCCCGACCCGGGAATCGAACCTGGGACCCCGAAATCATGGCCCGGTATTTAAACCACTAGACCAACGGGGCGTTAACTATGTAAAGTAAGCCTATAATCATCCTCCTGCAGGGAAAAGGCCTCCATCATTTGATATTACGTTATGAGTAATAAGACTAAACTAATTTGATGGCTCGGATATAGAAGTAGTTTAGAAATCAACCTCTTTTTAATTAAACAAAATATAAAATATAATTAAATAGTCTTTAGTGAACAAAAAAATATGGACGATTTTTTGATACAAGAAATTAATGAAAATGATGCAGAGTTATGTCCATTTGCAAAGCATTTATCAATTCGTTCTGGCATTTCAGTTTCCGCAAACAAACAAATATTAGACAGGCGACACTGTCTGTTTATTGAGTAATGTTATATGATAGATATATGTCAAGGATATTAATATCACTCTTTTTGTATTATTTTCAATTTCGTAAATTAAACAATAGAAACAATATTTCAATCAGGTGTTGATGTCGACGAAACTGTTTCACCTGATCGAGATGCTGTTTCATCAGATGAATTATGGAACTGTAACTTGGTCGCTTAATATGGGAGACATAGTTACTAGTTCCATAAGTCATCAGGGGCAACATGCACTGCTTTCATCAAAATCAAGACATAGTAGAAATATTGTTAATATGCTATTATGACGTAGGCTAACTTCCCATATATAAGACTGATTACTTCGTAATGAACCATTATTATTGACGCATCCCGAGCACGCAACCTTACATTACCATTATGTCTCATGAAGAGGCAAGGTGCAATCGAGAGAGCATTTTTTGGTATTTCCCTGCGTGGAAGAATCATAAATAAAGAAATCCGTAGGAAAACTAAGATATCCGATACTTATCACTCGAAGAATTGCACAGCTGAAATGGCAGGGGTCGGGACATGAGTCCTTGATTATAGTAAGAAGAATCAATGGACGGATAGTTTGGGGCGGAAAGTTTATGGAATGGCGATCGCGCACCGGACGAGACGCTCTGTGGATAGGTACCGGTAGACTGATGATCTCGAAGCTCGCAGGGAGCCCCTGGATGCGGATTGCCCAAGACCGATCGTTGAACAGATCCTTAGGTGTGTCTAGTGTAGGCATCATTTGGCCGAGATGATGATAATGACGTTTTGACGATTTTGACACATACAATCATGAAGATTGATGACTACACTATCTGTAAAGAAACACTTGAAAGAATTTGACGGCCGCACCAAAGGTTAACATTCCCGGTAGATCAGCGTAAGAGCTGTCACCGAGCGATGTTTGGTTTGCTTCACAGTTGATATAATAGATTTTTATTTTTTTCACATGTTTCTCAGCATTGTACCTAATATATTGTAAAGTGAAATTCAACTATAATCTATAACCTGAGTTATGTCTATAAGGATGGTTTTGCGTACCTTATTCACCGATAGTTATGATTTCGTATTACGTTTTTAAAGTTGACAATAATTGTTTGCAGTGCAGAGTAACATATTATTTCAAATATAGAACAACAGAAAAAAATATCAAATTATAGGTGTAATATATTTACAAGTAATTAAACCTCTGAAAATCGTAACATAAGTCGCCAGTTCTGAGTCGTAGCAAAACAAAAAATCAGCGACTGTCATCATGCTTTGCTGTTTTATTCGAGCAAGAACAAATAATCAAAATCAGAAAGTAAAAAAAAAACTAGTCGTTCATAAAAAATGCATACGCAAATTGAGAACCTCCCCTTTTTTATTGATTGCAAATGTCAAAACTAAGAAAAACATAAATACAAATTTTAAGCCGAAAAAGTAGGTACTTACTTGAGGTTTAATTCCCATGGAAATAAAGTAATACTGAATACTGAAATCAGATAATTGGTTATCTTGAGAATAAATTATGTCATTAGTAATTCATTCTAATAAATTATTGATGCTTCAGTAAATATAATTTAAAAGCCGCAAATGCAATATGTCATTCTCATTTACTCAATACTTAATAAGTTATTGCTTCACCATATTAGCAGTGTGGTCATATAACATCAAAAGTAAAATGAGACGTTATGGTAGGTACAAACTGATGGAACCTTGTCACCATCATTAGCCCAGACAAGTCCACTGCTGGACAAAAGCTTCTCCAAAAAAAGAACAATAGCACAATTACTAAATCAGCTGGTAATTGCCGTTTGGCCAAAGATGGCGAAAGAACTTGGCAGCATCTTCTAACGGTACTCCTTTAGTCAGATTTTACAACAGCCATAGTACGAGAATCAATGTTTTTTTAGATTTCAGGCTGAAGCCACAAGACAAAAAACTACTGCACTGAATTTTTTATAACCTAAGCTATCATATCAAATCAAAATTAATATCAGTCGCAATCAAAACCAAAATATTTATTGTTTAATTAGCTTATTTTGACTGCATAGTTATTCCATTCATAAATCTCCGACTGTTATGAAATACTAAACCAATCCGTCTAAACGAGATTAATATATCATCTCTATACCCAATGCCGCTCATTTATCCACACTAATTAACAAGTAAATATTAATTGTAGACAATTTAGTAGAAATATTATTTCAAAAAATCATAACTTGAGAAGGCCCGATTTAAGCCTTCTCAAAATTAGCATCGAAGTTGAACTTTAAGCCGTTCAAAATAAGGAAACGATTTGTGAAGGGATGCGCTTACATTAAATTCACATACAGTTCGGGCATGTCTTGGTATATAACGTCAGTGGTTCACTCTCTGATCACATTTCGAAGGCAACTCTTCAGACCAACGCATCATCATGAAATACGTTAGTACTATTCTTGCAATTGTGTTAAAGTTACCTTTCTATTTGCATCACGAATTTAGGCCAAGTGTGTGTTGCGGCTCAGTTATCGATGTGAAAACAATTAGGACCACGATTATATTTCAAATGTCCTGCTCTTGGAAATGATAGTGCGGTTTATTTGCAAACATTTTAATAGCAGAAGTGAAGTTATGAATCGGCAGCAAGTTTCTGTGATGTTTAGAAAATGACTTGTGTTCTAAAAGTTTTTTTAAAATACTCAAATTAATATCTCGTACCTGATTGCTATGTACAGATTCAACCGGAATGTGACTTCTAGAATTGGCAAGTCTGAAAATATCTTGAAAAGGGAAACTATGCTGTTTGGATCTAGATGTCTAGTGCTTCTAACGTCCTAAGTGATAAGAATCTATAGAATTGACTAATACAAAACAAAACTCCGACTGCAAACCTCAGTTTTGTTAGGAACCAAAGCAATGAGCTGCAGATCCTTGATTCACCATAAATATGAAAGTACAAGCAAATGTTTCAAAATTTCTTCTTACCATAAAAGGAATACAAAAAGTTAGGACTCATAAACTGTGCGCTGAATTCAGATAGTTAAGGATTTGTTACGTAGTGAAATGATGTAATGTTATGTTAAGGGTTTCAAAGAGTAATTTAAGAGGAAACACAAGGGCCGTATTTTTATACAAACGTAGTCCCCTGTTTCCTCCCTGGATAAAGTCAGTAAAGCAATAATTTTTATTACAAAAATCTATGGCCACTATTAGCATGTTTCTATGTTTTCTGTTTTTTCATAAATTAATTAATAAAAAAGATATGAGCCATCAAAAAAAATAGATTTTACAAATACCTATTTTTCAATTCTCTCGCCCGTAGTGTTTCCTCTTAATCTCAAAATTGTATATTATATTTAGTATTTTACATAATATGCTCAAATAAAATAAAATATTTATCACATCTGAAATGTTAAGTAGGTACCAGTACAAAATTACAAAAATAAAATATTAGTTCAAAATCTAAACTTAAGTAAGTAACCAAAAAGAATAAGTAATTATTGTGTACGAAATTTTAGGACATTCATTAAAACGGTGTTTATAACTTCAGAAATGTATGTCCTTCACTTCTTTAGTGTACTTTCCATCTCCTTTGATGGTGGTATTAATAATTTTAGCATCTTCAGGGTATTTTCTCCACAATTGGTCAAAAGCGATAGTCAATGCTTGTAGCAAGATCGTCCTTTTGTAAATGCTTTGGTCTAGCAGCAGTAGGCTCATGGTGGTGATACTTATGATGGATTATAATATCAAATCAAAAATCAAAATATTCTTTATTTTTGAAGAAAAATTACAAGGGTTGGGAGTTTTTTTTTAAGTTTTGGGAAAAACTTGTATTAGGAGAACCCCGCTCTTTCGTATATTTACATTACAAAGTTATTTTAACAAAAACTAATAGGTACTTTAAAAACTTAACTGGAAAAATAAAAAGATGGTGGAAAAGTAAACTTAAGGAGGTTAAAATTCCTAATATACTTGCTTACATCAAATCTTACTCTTTCAGTCTATCATCCTAGCTCTGGCTTCTGTAGCCACCGCTGCAAAACTAGACCAGGTCTACCTTCCTCCCCATGCGAGATCTTCAAGCGGTGCTAATGCTGGTCTCCAAACCCCGCTCGGTGGCTCTGGACCATCTAACTTTGGGTCGAATCCCCAAAATGGAGGAGCAAGCAGTTACAGCGGGGCTGGTGCGTCGGCTGGAAGCAATGCTGAGATTTTGAGATACGACAACGAGATCACTGATGATGGATACCACTACGCTTATGAGACCAGCGATGGAACTAAGGCTGAACAGGAAGGTAAGATTTTGATTGAACTTGGTTAAAATGGTACATTTCTACTGAAAATCGTCAGACTTAGATTAAAAAGGCAAGGCTCACATTTAAGGTTTTTTCTCAGATTCATGTTTAAAAATGCTGGTTATAGTACCTACATGTATACAAAGATACAGACACAGATAGTTGGTATATGCGTAATCATAATTTTATTTTTTCGGTGGTTGAATAACAATAGGTACTATGAATACATATTATGAGTTAGTTGTTTCAAGTTTTCTATCATGTACCTTGTTTTTAGGGTTCCGTACCCAAAGGGTAAAAACGGGACCCTATTACTAAGACTTCGCTGTCTGTCCGTCTGTCCGTCGCTCTGTCACCAGGCTGTATCTCAAGAGCCGCGATAGCTAGACTGTTGCAATTTTCACAAATTATGTATTTCTGTTGCCGCAATAACAACAAATACTGAAAACAAAATAAAATAAATATTTAAAGGGGGCTCCCATACAACAAACCCGATTTTTTGGCCTTTTTGGTACGGAACCCTTTGTGCGCGAATCCGACTCGCACTTGGCCGGTTATTTATGACTTTCTGATATTTCGATACTGTTGCAAGTGCAGTGATTACGGAAGAACTAATCTTCATTTCTTTGTCATCTCAAAATATAGTTATTTCGAGAACTCGTATCATGTAATACAATAATGTGTAATAAAAACAATGGATCACATTACTTTTTAGCCTTGGTCAGTGTGAGAATGTATTGAACAAATACTTAACCATAACTGCACACGCCATAGTCATCAATCTCACGCATTCGTGATACTGTCATCTGCCTTCCGAAATAGTGTAATTTGGTATACTCTGAAAACCTCGTGATGGCGTGATTGTTTTGCGCAACTTGGACACAAAATGTTCAATTCCATACATCATTATAGACAATGCTGATCTTGGTTGGAGATCTATGGTTCTGAACACATAACTAAATCAAAAACTTTTGTTGAAAAAAAATATATCGACAAGTTTGCATGATGATTTTTTGTGATTTCTTGTTTAATACCGACTCTAAATGTTTAATTTGTAATTTTTCAACTTTAACATAATGAAATTCGATGAACTATAAAAAGAGTACTTTTCTTATTTCAAATATCTGATCATGAGTAAACATGTTTGAAAAGTTACAATACGATTTTTTACAAAAGGCACACATACATTGTTTTTTTAATTAACATAAGTGGCAAAGGCATAAAATTATAACCACTTTATTTGTATAGGTAAACGTGAGAACTTGAAACTAATATTGAACTAAGAGCACGAGCCTACATCAATGCAGATATAAATCATACCAAACGCAACAGTTTAAAAGTAAACTAACCAATTTATTATTTCGTAAAAGGTTAACAACTTAGATGAACGTGTGAAGTTAAATTACGACTTATTGTTACGTGATCTCGTGTAATTTGTCTTTTAAAATGCGTTTGAGCTTGAACTTGAGAAAGTGTCAATTAATGTAATAAAAATAAATTGTTTCTTTATTTTGTTTATCTAAACCATATTCTATTATTATCTGCATTGGCGATATCTATATTTAAGAAAAAAAAAATCAATAATTAAAAGCTCACTACCCTTGGGAACTACGAGTATTATATTAGCGTGAATTTGACGGTCACTGAACTAGTCATATTTTTTCGGTTATTTAATATTCAAAGAAAATTTTATTTTAGTTTGGCAAATATGCCAATCTGTAGGTTCATGCTTTCAAACGTAGGAGGACTTAGCCATAATTGCCACACACATTGCCAGTTCGAGTAATGGTGGCTATAATACCATGTTGCTGATTGTCCTCTGGCAGTACTCCTATCACAATACTCAAAAGACGAGAAAACTTAGTGCTGTTTTAAGTCGGCATTTTACTTACGGTACCTACAGCAACTAATTTCTTCTGATCCTTGTATTCTCAGGTCGCGTTCTTCCCGGAGCTGCCCCTGAAGAAGGTTCCCTCCAAGTATCCGGCTCCTACTCCTACGTAGGAGATGACGGTCAGACCTACACAATCACTTACACAGCTGACGAAAACGGCTACCGAGCGGAAGGAGCCCATCTACCCACCCCCCCACCAGTGCCCGAAGCTATACTGAAAAGTTTGCAGTTGAATGACGGCGTACGAGGTATGGAGCTCCTGCTTGAAAAGCAATAGCAATTTCATTTTTAGACGTTTAGGCCGCGCGGCCATGCATACAAACCTATAAGCTTAAGTAAGAAATCAGATGATCTCCATGGCGAAGTTGCGTCAGTAATGCTACCGTGTAACATAGACTAAAAAAAATTATAATTGTTACACATAAGTCCACTGCTGGGCTATGGCTTCTCCAATAGGAGGCAGAGAGAATAAAATATCATTGCTCGTCGTCAGTGCCAAGGGTGAGGAGAAGCGGATTTATTGTATTTAAAGCTTGTTGTGCAACCAACCACGGCATGTTTTATCGATCGTTTGTTTTACATTACAAAGAATGCAAATATCATCAGATGTTCATTGCCTATAATAAATCAAAAGGCGTAATTAAGATAGTTTTTGTGTCTTCAAAAAAAACACAAAATTCAATGTCTTCAAACCCCAATGTTCCAATATTTAAAAGACCATGAAAGATTTTTGATATGGGACCATAGACATAGTTATATTTATACTATGTTTTTGGTAGGGGCCAACTCTGATACTTAGGTAACGTGGAGTTGGACATTGCTCTTCCAGTTAGGTATATCGCATTTGCAGTTAACGCTCCAGGTTAAATATCTTCTTTATAGATCACTTCAAATTTCTGGAAACCCTATCTCAATAGAAAACTTATTATCGATTCCCCAGGTCTCATACAAATTTTAATTTCAACCAATCTTTCAACTCCTTTGGGATATTTTCAGTGTTACTAAACGTTTAGCCCAATACCTCGTAACAAATGCAAGTTTAAATACTGATATTATAATTGCAATGAAATTGCTGAAATATCAAATAATTATCCCAAATAATAGGGGTTAAAGTATGAAATTGCCGATTATTTTCCCACTTTTTGTTTTGTTTATAGCTCTTAAGTACAGACATATTATTGCGTAATTCTTTTTGTATTGTATCAAAAACTAAATAAAGTAACTTTTGACTATAAAAAAAATGCAATACTAGTGCCTATTACTTCAAAGGAAGTCGTTGAAAAGACCCCTTACAATGTGTCAGCTGACCTTCTTGCTTCAATTAAGTATATTTGTATTATATACTTTGATTTTCAGAAATTTAAATACTATAATGCGAAGCTTTATAACCATCTAACTTTCACCTTTAATTGCATTGAAAACGGTTCAAGCGTTTTTAAAAAAACTAAAAAATTGTTAGTATGGAAAAATGACTTTTCTCGATTTCGTCCATACAAAACGGCAATTTCATACTTTAACCCCTATATATTTGAGAAACTATCGTTTCTCCAATCCCCATACACATGCTGCACTACTACCCATTTAACCGACGAAGGCTTTGGGCAAGCGAGTATCCACATTCACTGTACCAAATCTGCCCCCCGGCTATAAGGAACCTTGGCCAACCTGGAGAAGTCTAAATAGGCTGAGGACCCAGGTTGGTCGAAGTAAAGATAGCCTGTGTCGGTGGGGGTACTCAAGCATCGCAGACGCCAGCTGTGAATGTGGAGAACCCCTGCAAACCATGGCTCACCTCATTAATTGTCCCGCGTGCCCGACCACCTGCTCGCGTGAGGACTTACTTGTCAGTAACCAGAGGGCTACCACGGTAGCCACTTTCAGGGCAAGTAAGATCTAGCCCGTGCTCTTGCCGACACGAAAGAAGAAGAAGACTTCTTTAAGGGGACTGCTAGAGCTAAGTTGATAGCCCCAATTGATTTAATTTTATTACTTCTAAACAAAATCAATTCTCAAAAACTAGAACAGTATCATTTTAGCAAATTACCCTTAGTATTTATTTAATCACTGTTAACTGCTTTTCATTCTGGCATTATTTCGTATTTATTATACATTATTGCTAAAAGCGGCCGCTTTTGGCATTAGCGACAATTTTGACTTTATAAACAACGAAATAAAAAGTTTACTGTGATTCTAAAGGTAATCGATTGGGGGCAGCACTTAGCTCTAGCAGTCCCCTTAAGAGATGTAGGATGTCTCCTAGTCTCCTACTAAGAAACTCTTCATACCGTGATGGCAATAACGAGTTGAATCCGTCAACAAAGTGTTCGAGAAAATATAAAAACCTCTTAAAAAGTGGAATTTGGCACTATTTCTTGCTGAGCTTTTATACCCAATTACTGTATTAGCGCCAAAAGTTCAAGATAAATAGTGAACTAAGTATGTATGTTTGTAAAACACTTTCAAAAACTAACTTTTTTTTCTTTCAGGACATTATGACAGCCAGAAGAGCAGTTACGACGCTGACGCGGGCTACTAGTCCTGACTGTACCCTCTGTACAGTCAAGCACGGATTAATTAATGTATTTTTAATTTGTATATTTATTTTAATTGGTTTGTGGTTGATTGGACAAGATGGCCAGTATGTGTTCAGATAGTTGTTAGTGTTAACTTTTTATAATACATTTGTAAATATTTCTTATATAATTATGGAGTGTTGTTTGATTTTATTTATGTTCATCCTTTAAAATGGCATTCATTTCACTGCAGGGCAAAGCTTAGGCCTCCATCATTGAATTTAAGTAAAGCTTTCCAGTACTTAGAGTCTCTTCTAAGCTACACTTCAGATGGACAAACAGACAGACTGTATAGCAATACTTAAAGGGTTCTTCTAAACTTCGGAACCTTAAAAAACGATATGCGTCACACCGGAATACTGCCATGGATTAGATTGGCTTTTGAAAAAAATTCTTACTTCTATTATTTCTTTACTGTTTTTTTTTTCTAAGATCTCTGCTTTTGACTACAAGTTGAAGGCTTTAAAAAATATAATAGAAATCTATTTTGACTACACTTTTTTTGCCAAGATCTATACTTCCTAACAACAATTACGTTTCATTCACACAGATTGTGTACCGCTACTCTGCCAATAGGTCAAAGTTAGCTAAAATAACACTTCTTAATAAGAACAAACGGTGTCTGCCTGACATCATTGATCACCGGTCCGGCCTTGGGCAATAACTGTAATGTACCATTATGAATTCGTCATGATATTACTTGGTGATGCAAAGGCTTGAAATTGAAAAGCATGCTAGCCAGTGTGAGCGATGTCGACTTTTACACATCAACATGATCACTGGAATATTAATTCAGTTCACAGTTGGACATGCTTCTCTAAAAGGAGGATTTCGCCACAATCGCCACGCTTGGCGGGCGTGTTGGCGATTGCAATTTGACCAGTCGTAGAGGGAAGATGCTGCTGCCCGTCTTCTTCTGGCAGTACTCCTTTAGTTGCCTCTTACGACACCAACAGGAAGAAATAGGGTGAAACTATCGTTGTAATGTGCACCACATGAGACTTTTAGACCACACATGACAATATTTTGTATAGAGCTGTGTCAAGTAGTGTTAATATAAATAAGCATGTGAATGTCATGTATTTATTTTCATAAGTAAATATAAAATATGTTATGCGTACCTACATCGACAACTATAGTTGAATGTTATTGTACAAAACACAGCCTTTAAAAACAATGAATAAAACAAACATGTAGGTACTAAAAGTCAATAATAAATTAATAAATGACACACATGTCCTTTAACTAAGCTGAAAATAGTTAGATGTAATGCACTTTAGTAAAAAAACGAACATCAATCTAATTTTAAAATAATAAAAAAAACTCGGAGTTTATATCGGACAGTCAACAAGCACCATTGTCAATAGATCTCGCTTTAGAAGCGCATCGCAAGTTAAGTGTAGTGAATCTCTAGACCTTTATTCGCAATTATGATTTCGCTGCTCAATTTTTCGTCAATATGAGCAGTTTTGAACTTGCCATTGACACTGAGATTTAGAAAACAAACACGTTATATCATTACTCATGTTATAACATATTAGTGTATCATATTTTAGGAAATATTGGCTGCCATATATTTAGAGGTATTTAAAAATAAACTTTTGTCCTATATTTTTATTTATTTATAATATTAAATAATCTTTATTTTCCTCAACACAAACAAACAGTTACAATAACCGTAAATATACATTTTATTAACTCTTAAGATATAATTTGTGCTCGTGTAAATAACATTATTGTAACTGTAGAGTAGACTGGGGTAAGTTGACAAAAGAGACAGCTTCAAAACTGAAGAATTTTCGTCTCTTTCAAGTCTACGTACTTAGGTACAAATGCGATCCCGGTTTTCCTTATTCGGTTATAGCAATTAACTGAATAAAGTACTAGTCACAAAGAGAAAAAAAAAAGTTTAATTATCATTTGAAAGTTCTTAACCGTATTGATACATACTTAACCGTATTTGTAAAATCTATTGCTGTCGCGCAGTGCCAAACGCCTTCACCGCAGAGTTTGATAAAGATAACTGCTTTTTGGACCGAAAATACCTACTAAAATCACACCAAATCATCGATTCGTAGTCCCCCGAATTCTTATCCAAAACTAGACCGATTTAAATACTTTTTTCACTTAAAATTAAAGAAAGGCTGTGGCCGTGTTTGTATGTTTACCTTTTTTTCTAAAATTTAGCCAAATTTGTTTTCTGGATGTTTGAACACAACGGAAAATCTAGCGATTTTTTTCGAGTTTTGAGGGCTCATATCTTATTATTAATTTATGAAAAAACGGAAAACATAGAAACATGCTAATAGTGGCCATAGATTTTTGTAATAAAAATTATTGCTATACTGGCTTTATCCAGGGAGGAAACAGGGGACTACGTTTGTATGGAAAAACGGCCCTTGTGTTTCCTCTTAAGCTCCAAGACTTTACGTACAAGTTGTTCCTACAGACAAAAGTCCTCAGTATCCCCTTCCGAGATTTTATGACTCGATGGCAAGGATCAACCAATAAATCAATTACAATAATACACGTTCTCAGAACCGAATATTACCGATTTGTTCCTTGAAATCGTGATTGATATTGTGAGATCCAACGCTGATTTGAGATGGCATGGCGTCATACGTTGATATTTTGTGTCATACCGTGTCATAATGTCGTATTGGTACTAATTGTGCCGATGTACAATTCAAAGCAAAATGACATAATGTCTATTCAATTATTTGTTTTTTTTTTCAATGGTTGAGATATAACTAGGAGCACGATGGAACTGAATGCGAAAAAGTCTAAAGTATTGTTAGTTATTTCAGGTAATTGGTCTTTAGGAGAACAATAGAGTACACGAAAATACTTTATTCCGTATGATTTTTCTTTGGGATTTTTTAGTATTTTCAGCGGACTGCATAATTAGTGTATACTCATCGAGTTTTTTAGACCAACGAAAAGCGCAAAAAAAAACGGATTACTATTGTTTGGCCATAAAACGTTTCCCAAAATATCGCAAACTATTTTACGAAAATTTTCATTTGGCAAAAAAACATTTTTCAAAACAACATAACGCAAAGTTATATTTAGCAAATCCCTTTTTTGGCAAATTATTGTTTAGCAAATAATTGTTTGGTCATGTTTCATTTTACCAAATATAATTTCATTAAATGTTTCATATGGCAAAACATACTCTTCCCAAAATATTGTGTATATATCAAAATAATGTTTGAAATTTGAGTCTAACCAAAATTAACCATTAACGATAGAGGCGATCTGGCGCTCGCTTCGCTAGCTCCGATCGCTCGCCTTCGCGCGTTTATGGTCATTGTTCTAACCTAACCTAACCTAGAGGATTTTACTGAGATGTACTTTTTGTTTTAGGAAAATTCAAGACCTAAAATTTCTGTATTCCTATATCAGCAAAAATAATCATTTTCCTACACTATAGATTTGTGTGCGTTAGAAGAGCGTAGATTTATTCAGCTTACGCACACAAGGATAATTAAATGGCTAAGCGTAAACGCGTGCGTTTTGGTTCAGACGCGGCCTCTAGGTGTTATTATTCTAAGGGAAAACCCTAACATTGAATCGAGAGTAAAATAAAAACATTAGTCGTTCATTTAAAAAAAAACGGCCAAGTGCGAGTCGGACTCACGCACTGAGGGTTCCGTATCAAGTTTGACTGAATAAGGGGTCCATTTACTTCCACTTAGCCAAAATACCATAATATTTAATTGACTGCAAAAATAACTTTATTTTTAATTTTGTATGAAGGACAAAGTTATATTTGCGTCGTTAAAAATGTGCTATTTCTAAAAAACTACCGGTTTGATCTCGTTCAAACCAATTTTCGTTGAAAGTATTTATTAAAATCTACATTATAGATTTTTTCAAAATTTTCACTTGATTAGTTTAAAAGTTTTACCCACATTTTACTACTTTGGAAGCGACTATCTTCCAAATTTTAGACATTTGGAAAAAACGGTTCTGGGAAACTCTATGTCATGTTAACATATTTTAAAAGACCTAGCCAAAGGCTACGCATATAGGTTTGAGTAAAAAGAAAATTTTCAGTTTTAGTTCTAGCCCTTAAATATCTTTTTTTTTGAGAATCGTATAGCGGTCGATACGGTCGATACTCGGTCGAACACGATACTAATCTGTGTCGATACACAAAACCTACCTAATAAGTTTCATCTGTAATGCTAATACTTTCAGAATAAAGTGGATGTGACATACGGATGGACAGACAGACAGACAGACAGACAGATTTGACGAAACTATAAGCGTTCATTTTTTTTCTATTCGGCTACGGAACCCTAAAAAACATCCTAATCGGTCCAACTGGCAAAGAGTTATGCGTGATCATACATAAAAAAACATCGAGTTAAAGCTATTTTTATGTCGATTAAAAACATAAACTTTCTGTTCATTAAAGCAAATTCAGCATAGAAGTGATCATTGGGAAAAGCTTTTGGTCATCTGTACACCTACCATGAGTTAACAACGATCGGAAACGCTATCGTCTCGGCGTAAAAAATATATATTATGGAAAAATGTACAGCGCCTCTAGCGGTCACTTGAGAAACTTACATTTTTCATATATATTTTTTACGCTGACGATAGCGTTTCCGATCGTTGTTAACTCATGGTAGGTGTACTGGAGAGCTTGCTATGTATCCGTTGATTGTACCGACCGGTAATGATACTCGGGTCGGACGCATTCTGCTATAGCAAACTTAAGTTAGTCCAAGTTTAGGCTTTGACACGAAAAGATTCAGGCGGCCATTACTCTTTAATGTTTCACAATTATTTAATGGTATTAGTGATGTGACGTTTTGATTTCAGGGAATTTCAGACATTGATACAAAAGAGGTTTAATGGATGTAGTTTTCAGTTAAGTGATTGGGAAGTAAAATTTAATTTGAAAAGGAAAATGAGGCTGTGCTTAGTGTTGAGTTTTGTTATTTTAAATGGAAGTTTTTGTAATGTAAGTATGGGAGATATTTAAGGGTTTTTAAGTAATTTTGTATGTGATGATTTTAGTACTAAAATTAAATGTAAATTTTATTATTTGATTATTACGAAGTGTGGCAATTATTTTATGCTTTTATATTAACATTAACTATCCGGATCTTATTCTTCCTAATTATAATTACACTTCTTTGTTTGCTCAATATTGTCTAGTAATAATAAATCACTGTCATTTCGTGAAAATTTTCATCCAGTTCTGTTCAGCCGTTATGGCATGATTAGGACGTTTATAATATTAATAAGATATAAGTACGTTGTAATGCAATTTTTTGGTTTCAAAGATTATTTAATGGCTATAAAGGTTTTCAACAAACTGCCTAAGGACATAAAATCATTTCCGCTTTATAAATTTAAATGTAAACTTTTTATGTGGTTGGTAAATAAGGCTTATTATACTGTCCGGGAGTATTTTAATGACAAATATTTTTTTTTTTATTGACACATGTATTATTATTGTTATTGTTGTTTTGATGAAATTATGATGAAATTAAGTTAAATGTTAAAAATTGTATAACTAGTAATAGGAATTTCAATATTTGCATGCTATCGCATATGGCTGAATAGGTCAAAGCTCTATTTATTATATTTTCATGACTATGTACTGTACCCTATTTATACGCAAATAAATATTTTGAATTTGAATTTATTAATAACACTTAAAAACCTGCCGAGTGCGAGTCGGACTTGAGCACGAAGGGTTCCGTACCATTGACTATGAATAAAAAATAATAATATTGTAACCTTTTTTTCGAAAGCAAAGATATCGAGAAAAAATATGCAAAAGATTGCATTTTTTGGATGGCGTTGTTTGTCTAATATTTATTTTATTTCATTTTTTTTATTTATTACAAAAGTAAAAATGCAACTTAGTATTTATGTGAATATTTCAAGTTGTTGTTGCCATTATTGATATCGAGCAAAAAGGGGTAACAAAATCGTGTTTTTTGTATGGGATTATTTCATTTTGTTTTTAGTATTTTTGTTATAGCAGCAACAGAAATACATAATTTGTGAAAATATCAACTGTCTACTGCGGTTCTTGAGATACATCCTGGTGACGGACAGACGGACAGACAACGAAGTCTTATTAATAGGGTCCCGTTTTTGCCCTAAGGATAGTTCTTTTATAGTATAATTTATTTAGTGAGCTAAGTTTCGGCTCTTATGATTTGGGGTTCACAGTTCGTGACAGTGAATACTAAGTTTCTCGTAATGAATGAATTATTTGTAAACTGGCATATTCTTCTAGCGACGAAGAATAGAGATGACCTCTGTGATGGAGTGGCGCATACTCAGATAACCGATTCAAAAGGTAGCTCACAGGTTTGATACCCGGACCGGTCAATATAAAAACAAATAAAACTGGCCAAGTGCGAGTCGGACTCGCGCACGAAGGATTCCGTACCAAAAAGGCCAAAAAAACGGGTTTGTTGTATGGGATATTAAAATTATTATCTTAAATATTAAAATTATTTTGTTTTTAGTATTTGTTGTTATTGCGGTAACAGAAATACATAATTTGTGAAAATTTCAACAGTCTAGCTATGGCGGTTCTTGAGATACAGCCTGGTGACAGAGCGACGGACAGACGGACAGACGGACAGACAGCGAAGTCTTAGTAATAGGGTCCCGTTTTTACCCTTTGGGTACGGAACCCTAAAAACGATAAAAACACAAAAATCTGTATGAAAGTGTAGCTCCCATACAACAAACGTATTTTTTTGCAAATTTTTGCTCGTTATGCAGAATATTTCGTTGCATATCCACTTTAAAAATGAAATGAAAAATATATAATGTAACGGAACTCTTAGTGTCAAGTTCGACTCGCACTTGGCATGTTTTTATTATTAGTCTACTATATGTGTAAATAAAATATCCTCTATATTTTGCAAATACATAAATACAAATAGGATATGATTCTGCGAACGCTTATCTTATTCCATACTTACATGTTAGGTATAAAAATGAAACAGTATTCTTTGTCTTTTCTAGGACATTATTTTAACGTTTTCGTACCTATCAACCTAGTTGCAATTTTAACTTTAAGTCATATAAGTACCTACGTAAGGTTGCATTTGCAGTATGACACATGTGACATGATAATGGCTACTTATAATAAAACTCGGATATTTCAAAGTGGTTTGTATTTTAAGCTATTGCATAGCTTCTATCGCGGGCCTTGAGCGTGGAGACCGAATCCAGAAATTCCGTAACGAAAATAACCTAACACCCCCCACTCCGACCGGCACAGCGGTGATACTTTTTAGTTTTATAATTGCATAAGTTGATAAAAAATGCCATGCAATAGCTTTACCGCGGCAGTCTCCGAGTGCCACGCGTCTTTTTTTTATATATTTTTTAATCTGCAACATTGTCTCGAAGTTTGTATACCTGAAGTTTGTTACGCAATTGATCAGCAATTGACAATATCTCATTGACATATGTTTCCATATCATTAAACTGCTGCAGTTTAATTGAACATAACGTACGTAAGCACGTCAACCGCCTGTGCAAACCAGAATCGTCGTATGCCTTTCTCAGGGCATCCCATACATCCTTTGCAGTGTTCGCCTGCACAATGTGTGGATAACACGACTTCTCTACGCTTAAACAAAGCCGCGCTAGAGCCTTTTCTTCTCTACGAGCTTGCTCTTCAGCGGTCTTACTTGTACTAGTAGTACTCATACCTGGTTCTGCAGATTCAGGTTGTCCGATAATACACTCCCATAAGTCTTCAAATATAAGTATGTTCCGCATTTGGAATGCCCAGTCACTATAATTTATGGTGCCTTTTAGTTTATTGTCTCGAAGTTTGTATACCTAAATATGGAAGGATGTAAAATTAATTTCTCATTTTAAGACTTTTTTATGAATTTTTGAGACAAATTCATAAAAATAGGTGTACGCCTACGCCATATGGACATGGAGCTTTCTATCTATTTTAGTAAGTTTCAAATTCAAGCCTCAATGAAAAAATCATTGTTACCGTGGCCATTGTCACAATACTTACAGTGCTGACATATTTAGTAAGTAATTAAATTGACTCATTGGTTTCGCCGAATTTTAGTAAGGACGACATAATTTTTGCTTAGGTGCTTGGATATTAGGTCATATGTTCGCATTCATAAGGAGTAGTTTAGGGTGCTGAAGATTTGTTGAACGCGTTTCTTCGAATCGGTACTTATCGGAAATAAAAATAAAAATACACGACAACTCATTAAACTTTTTTACTAATCAGTAGCGGTCTGCTCATGCTTCGCACGGGTAGATAATAAAACTCCCTTATTTGATTGGTCGAGTAGTTAAAATCTATAGGTACTTAATATTATAAAGCTGAAGAGTTTGTTTGTTTGAACGCTCTAATCTCAGGAAGTACCTACTGGTTTGACTTGAAAAATTATTTTTGTGTTGGATAGTCCATTTACCATATTATCGATATAACATCACGCTGCGACAAATAGGAGCGAAGAATCAGTGAAAAATGTTGCAAAAATAATCGCGATTATAATAACAGAAATTGACGCGGACGAAGTCGCGGGCAACAGCTAGTATCAGATATGATCTTGGGGTCCTGGGTTTGATCCAAGGGTCGGGCAACAATAGTTTCGAACTTTCGAACACTGCTCGCATTTGGCAAGCGTGGTGATTATGCTTGTACCCATCATTGCTGTGGTGACATGAATTCTGTGACACCTGAAGTAGGATGATTATAGGCTGTTACTTTAATTGTTTAAATAAAATCGACGTTGGAAAAAGGATAACGAGATTATTAAAGTCAAGTAACGTGAGTGAAGCCTGCAAGTCTTACTTAAAAAATAAAAACTGCATAACCAAATTCCATACAAAACTGACTCTGCAAATATGTCTGAGGTTGAATCAATGTATCTGTTAGCATGTTTCGTACCTGTCATAATGGAAATTCAACCTTATAACCATTAGTTTAAATGCTACTAACTTAAAAGAGCACAGAAATATTCAAGTGGCATTCATGTACTGACAGCGATTTTCGGAAGAGAATTGTATATCTAAATTTTCAATTTTATATCCATGGCAGGTCTTCCGTAACCAAGGTCAGTAACCTAATGTTGCATATGTGCTGTATGAAACGCATGAACTAACTTGCACATTTCTCTGGGAATACATCTGTTATAGGGATAATCCTAACCATGTGTCGGTTAAGGCTAGTATCACATTCTAGTACTTTATGTAAAACATTTTAATGTAATTACAGTACGCATGATACAGTTATAGATAATGTTTGAAAAATCATTTAAGAAATGAAAGTAAAATAACAACTTATCATTATCAGATTATATTAGTCCTTTAAGACACGGTGTGCTAATCAAGGGAATGTATCGTGTGGTACCATATTAAGAGGAAACACTACGGGCGAGAGAATTGAAAAATAGGTATTTGTAAATCTGATAAATGGTGTAAATTATTTAGGTAAAAGCAGAATTGGAATTGATACGAAAATATGTAATACAAAATATATTATTTTACAAACTTGACTCCATGACAATGTAATAACAAAAAGTACATTCTTTCGAACTAAACAATACTGACATCACAATTCTTATATTCAAATAAAAAGAACAATATCATTGTGGCCAGCGTTATACTCCAACACCCCCCCATAACGCAGGCATCATGACTTCAAGCCACTCCAAGCAAGTGGGTAAACTCTCATGCTTGTTACAGCCAAGGGGCTTTGTGAACACAACTGCTAGCATGTCATCCGTAGGGATGTATATGATATCAACCTTAAGTCTATCAATCATATCCCTGACATAATGATACCTTATTTCAATATGCTTGCTCCTTCTATGTAATGTATGATTGGTAGCAAGTTGAATAGCAGATTGGTTATCACAATAAAGAACTAATTTACAATTTGATAACATTAAAAATTCCTTAACTAAAGCTTGCAGGAACACCGCTTCTCTGCTCGCTTCGCTCAAGCTACAATACTCCGCCTCGGTGGACGAAAGCGCTATACATGATTGTTTGAAACTACCCCAAGATATCGAATTGCCGCCATATTTAAACACATAACCCGTGTATGACTTTCGATCATGGTCTGAAGCCCAGTCCGCATCGGAATATCCCTCAAGAATGGGATTTAAAACCGATTTCTTAAAAACTAAAGCCTTTTTTTTGTACCTTTAAGATATCTCAGTATACGCTTAGCTTGAATCCAATGGAATTCACTATAACAACTATTAAATTTACTTAAATATGACACGGCAAACGAAATGTCAGGGCGTGTAGTTACACAGAGATACATTAGACTACCAATTAACTCTTGGTAAGGAAAATTAATTACTTTGTTATTCGAAGTAGCACAAGTACTCTCACTAACAGAACTTATATTTGCTATCATGGGAGACTTTACAGACTTACAATCTGTCATGCCAAAACGATCCAACATCTTATCAATCCGATTTTCCTGACTGAGTTTAATAGAAGTTGCATCACGTTCTACTTTAATACCTAACATGTTACGTACCGGTCCCAAGTCTTTAAGTTTAAAAACATTTAACAAAGAACTCTTTAAAGTATCAGCCAGACGACTATCATTATAAAATATAAAAAAGTCATCAACATATAAAGCAATAAAAACAATAGACTCACTAGATCTTTTAGTAAAAACGCAGTCCTCTTGTTTACATTGATTGTATCCCAAAGAAAGTAAAACATCTTTTACCTTTTGATACCAGGATCGCGATGCTTGTTTCAACCCATAAACAGCCTTGCGTAGTCTATAGACTTTGTTCTCACTCCCAGGACACATGAAACCTTCCGGTTGTTGCATATAAATCTCCTCATGTAACTCGCCATTTAAGAATGCTGTTTGGACATCTAAGTGATCAATCTTAAGGTTCATTTGTACTGCCAGAGATATTAACAATCTAATAGAACAATGACGAACGACTGGCGAAAAAGTTTCGTTAAAATCTTCACCATACTTTTGGGTAAAACCTTTCGCTACCAACCTTGCCTTGTAATGTGTAATATTTCCATCAGAATCCCGCTTAAGAGTAAAAATCCATTTATTTTTTACTACATTCTTGTCTATTGGTTTATCAGTCAGCTCCCAAGCTTTATGTAAAACAAAAGAATCAATTTCCTCTTGCATGGCTTTCTGCCATAACTCTTTGTCTTTACAACTCAAAGCTTCTTTGACAGTACGCGGCTCTATAGGATTTGACACGTCACAAACATTAGTTACGTTGCAAGTTGTTTTAGGTATTGGTGGACGTAGGTTATATCGCTGGCCAGTGGACTCAGGTGCCAATCTAGGCGTTTCCACTGATTTTTTACTAGGTGCGCGTTCACACTCCAACTTAACAGGATGACTTGGTGTTTCAACAGGAACAACGTCTATCTCCGCCTCAAGTGGATAATCAGATGAATCAAAGAAGATATCTGGCTCCGCCTCAACTGGTGTGGTCTCTATTGGTGTATCCTCTTCATCACCATATCCTGTAAAAAACATTGGTTTAAAAGTGCTCTTTTGCCCTATTTTAGAAAATTTCCCTGGAAACACAGATTCATTGAATACAACATCACGTGATACAACAATCTTATTGTCATCAGGGTTAAACAAACGATATCCTTTTACATTGTTACAGTAACCTACAAAGATTAGCCTCCTACTTTTGGGGTCTAACTTTTTACGCTTACAGTCATCAATATGTGCAAATGCTTCGCAACCGAAGACACGCAGATGCTTTAGGCTTACTTTATTACCACTCCATACCTCTTCTGGCAACCTACCATTAAGTCTGGAACTTGGAAATCGGTTAATAAGATATGCCACCGTGTGTACGGCTTCTGCCCACATCTTATCATCGAGATTAGCATTGTACAGTAGACATCTGACTTTATCCATCAAACTACGATTGCGTCGCTCCGCGCAACCGTTTTGTTGAGGAGAATATGGGACCGTAACTGATGAACAATACCTTTCTTTCTAAGAAAATTGTTCAATTCAGCATTAACGTATTCAGAGCCATTATCAGTTCTTAACACTTTCACTGTAGCACTGCATTGGTTTTCAACTAATCTAATAAAATCAATGGTGTACTTACACACATCACTCTTTTTCGCAATAGGATACACGAAAACTTTCCTGGAGTAGTCGTCTAGGAACGTAAGGACGTACCGGTTCCCTCCGAGAGAAGTGGTCGGCATCGGCCCCATGACGTCACTGTGTATAAGCGCCAGCCGTGCACCCGCCACCTGCTTGTTATGGTTAGTTGGAAAGGGAGCACGTGATTGCTTACCCTTAAGACAAATATAACAAACTTTCTTCGGAGTTACCTGAAAATCAATATCATTAGCAACCTTCCTAAGTGATACCAAGCTATCAAAATTAAGATGTTCTAATCTTTGATGCCATAACATCATGTCCTTAGAGATAGATGACGTTGTGAGATTTATTCTACCCACAGTTTGAAGTCTGTAAACTCTCCCAACCTTCCTAGCATGTAAAACTACCTGTCCAGATTTGATGATGTCACATCCAGAATTAGAAAAAATTAATTTAAATCCTTTTGCAGTAAGAGCAGACACAGATATCAAATTAACAGTAAGGTCAGGTACAAACATAACATCTTTTAAAGTTATATCTATCGTTTGGCTACGAAAGTTCACTGAAAAATGAATGTCTCCTTTACCACTAACTCTTAACTTCTTGCCATCAGCAACACAAACCTTATTCGTCGACGATGCATCGAGGGATGTAAACCATTCTCGACAACCAGACATGTTGTCCGTTGCACCAGAATCGATTATGAAGGAACTGTCAGTGTTAATTGCAGACAACACCATAGAAGTCGATACTTTTGATTCCAACTGAGGACAGTCTTTCTTGACGTGTCCTTTTGATCGACACTTCCAACACCATGGCTTTCTAACGTTTGACGAAGAGCTAGATTCTTTCGATGTATTCTCAACCTTATTCTTGGCACCTCGGGAAATGGTCTTGTTATTAACACGATTCCGTGTAAACAAGCAGTCATTGCTACCACCAACATTCCCTGTCCAACGCTTGTCTTGAAAAAGTTTTGTTTTTACCATGTCTGCAGTTATGTTCATGCTTGAGTGCTCCAAAGCCATAATCATAGGCTCATACTCTTGAGGCAATCCTTGAAGCATGATAGCAGCCAGAAATTCATCGTCAAGAGGTTTCTTCATGTTACGCAATTGATCAGCAATTGACAATATCTCATTGACATATGTTTCCATATCATTAAACTGCTGCAGTTTAATTGAACATAACGTACGTAAGCACGTCAACCGCCTGTGCAAACCAGAATCGTCGTATGCCTTTCTCAGGGCATCCCATACATCCTTTGCAGTGTTCGCCTGCACAATGTGTGGATAACACGACTTCTCTACGCTTAAACAAAGCCGCGCTAGAGCCTTTTCTTCTCTACGAGCTTGCTCTTCAGCGGTCTTACTTGTACTAGTAGTACTCATACCTGGTTCTGCAGATTCAGGTTGTCCGATAATACACTCCCATAAGTCTTCAAATATAAGTATGTTCCGCATTTGGAATGCCCAGTCACTATAATTTATGGTGCCTTTTAGTTTATTGTCTCGAAGTTTGTATACCTAAATATGGAAGGATGTAAAATTAATTTCTCATTTTAAGACTTTTTTATGAATTTTTGAGACAAATTCATAAAAATAGGTGTACGCCTACGCCATATGGACATGGAGCTTTCTATCTATTTTAGTAAGTTTCAAATTCAAGCCTCAATGAAAAAATCATTGTTACCGTGGCCATTGTCACAATACTTACAGTGCTGACATATTTAGTAAGTAATTAAATTGACTCATTGGTTTCGCCGAATTTTAGTAAGGACGACATAATTTTTGCTTAGGTGCTTGGATATTAGGTCATATGTTCGCATTCATAAGGAGTAGTTTAGGGTGCTGAAGATTTGTTGAACGCGTTTCTTCGAATCGGTACTTATCGGAAATAAAAATAAAAATACACGACAACTCATTAAACTTTTTTACTAATCAGTAGCGGTCTGCTCATGCTTCGCACGGGTAGATAATAAAACTCCCTTATTTGATTGGTCGAGTAGTTAAAATCTATAGGTACTTAATATTATAAAGCTGAAGAGTTTGTTTGTTTGAACGCTCTAATCTCAGGAAGTACCTACTGGTTTGACTTGAAAAATTATTTTTGTGTTGGATAGTCCATTTACCATATTATCGATATAACATCACGCTGCGACAAATAGGAGCGAAGAATCAGTGAAAAATGTTGCAAAAATAATCGCGATTATAATAACAGAAATTGACGCGGACGAAGTCGCGGGCAACAGCTAGTATCAGATATGATCTTGGGGTCCTGGGTTTGATCCAAGGGTCGGGCAACAATAGTTTCGAACTTTCGAACACTGCTCGCATTTGGCAAGCGTGGTGATTATGCTTGTACCCATCATTGCTGTGGTGACATGAATTCTGTGACACCTGAAGTAGGATGATTATAGGCTGTTACTTTAATTGTTTAAATAAAATCGACGTTGGAAAAAGGATAACGAGATTATTAAATTCAAATTCAATTCAAATTCAAATTCAAAAGATTTATTTCAGACAAAGTCCATACCACAATACAATAAAGTTGAGTCAGTAACACCAATAGTACTACACAAAATATAAAAATTACAAAAAGAAAAATAAAATAGGTAACATTTGAGGCATCTAAGGGTTTTTTATGTGCAGTCGAACCCAATGCTGCATAAACGGGCAGTCCACTCGCCCTGCTACAACACGCAGGATACTGCTAGAGCCCCCGCGAACACGGCTTAGCATCGAGGCGGCTCTTTTGCGTAGAATGGCATGAAATCCATCGGTATGAGCGTCCGCGAACATGCCTGACGCGCTGCAGTAACGCGGCAGCCCCAACAATACCCTGAACGCGTTGTTATACTGCACTCGCAGGGCGCTGACTGTCTTCAGCGTATAGCTAATCCACAGGCTACACGTGTAGAAAGACTGGCAAAAAGCTTTAAAAAGTATCACCTTAACGGGTTCAGTACAGCGTGCAAACCTGCGAGCCAGCATATTGCATCTGACTGCCAACGCCCGTCGCTCCCGTTCTATATCCTCGTTATCAGAGAGATCCTCCGTCACCCAGTGACCCAGATATTTAAAACGCGATACCCGTTTTAGTGCAACACCGCCTAAATAGACAGGAGGGACTGCGGTTATATTGTGACCCCGAGACTGAAACATCAGGATTTCACTTTTCTTTGCATTATATCTGAGTCCATGAGCTCCGGCGTAATCCTCGCATACCTTAAGAAGTTTCTGAATGGCGCTTATCGAGGGAGCCAACAGCACCATGTCGTCCGCATAACTTAGATTATTAATGATTTTACCATCTATGGAGCAGCCCACACCAGTGCTACTGAGTTCCTCGATAAGTCCATCCATATACAAATTAAAAAGACGAGGAGAGGTTAAGCCACCCTGTCTAACTCCACACCTGAGTCTATACTCACTGGAGACTTCTCCCGCCCACCGAACAACATTAGTTTGGTTTTTGTACCAATAGTCAAAAATATCAATTATTTCACCTGGGAGAGTAGGAATGTTCCGCATTTTACTCCACAACAACTCATAGGACACCATATCGAAGGCTTTAGACAAATCCAGGAAACAAGCATAGACTGGTGTCTTCCTGTCAGTATAGTACCGGACGGTATGCTTCATGCACAGTATTGCAGTATCTGTAGATAGTCCAGACCTAAATCCAAATTGAGCGTCATTCAACTGCAGATGTCTATTTAGAATGCGATCAAGCAAACCGTCCAGCACCTTTGCCACAGTCGTCGCCAGCGAGATGGGCCTATAGTTGGCTATGTCTGATGGATCCCCAGTTTTATTCTTGACTATTGGTGCAACTACCGTCTTCATACACTCTGCCGGCAAGTATGAGTGACGTACACAGAACGTAAAAAACATTGACAAAACCCTAGGCAGGTGAGCACCCGCATGCTGCAAATGCTCAATACTCAACCCATCGTGTCCAGGAGACCTTCCCTTGTTCATCCGCTTAATAACCAAAGCTACTTCCTTGGCTGTGAACATAACTGGCGACTGGGGTGAACGGACCGACTTAGGGTCAGGCATCCGCAGCACACGGGCTTGAGGTGGTGGTTTAACTTGAAAGTGGTCTTTAAACAAGTTCGCGATAGCCTTGGGCTTAGTCACTCCATTCACACAAAGAGGAATAGTTGGTCTATGGTTTAGTCTCTTAGTGCACTTCCAGAAGTTTTTAAAGTTATTGCTAGCGTGATGTGATGCCAAAATGTCCATTCTAAGTTTATCTTCATTATTTTGGCACCACTTAAGTTTTGCTTTAAATGCACGCCGAGACTCCACCATTTTATCATAGACCGCACCACATGGTGGGCTACCCTCCCGCCTCCAAGCCTGAAAGTGGGACCGTGCCTCAGCGTGTACAGGTTGAACATGCTTGTTCCAACCGACCACCTCATGCTTTTTTTTGCCACGGACTTGCTTTTTGGAAGTAGCCTCAGCTGCCTCACTCAATACATCAATAATGTTCTTGTACAACCGGTCTATAACTAAATTATGCTCTGTGTCCCTACAAAAACCATCACAACATTTGGAAAACTCAGTAGGAAAATCTATATCTCGTAACCCTTTCTGACATAAAATGCTATACTTTTTTATTTGCTCTTTATTCCTATCCCCCCAAATAACTTTATTACAATATTGTATAGTTTCTGGCGGTGATACAGTAACAGACTTCACAGAGCTCAACTTTACACTAATTTCAAGCGGAAAATGATCAGACCATATACAGTCGTAGTGCACCCCCACATCCACCACCGACCGCCACGAAGCCCCTGTCACCAAACAATGATCTAGCTAGCTAGATAATGAATGATTAAAGTCAAGTAACGTGAGTGAAGCCTGCAAGTCTTACTTAAAAAATAAAAACTGCATAACCAAATTCCATACAAAACTGACTCTGCAAATATGTCTGAGGTTGAATCAATGTATCTGTTAGCATGTTTCGTACCTGTCATAATGGAAATTCAACCTTATAACCATTAGTTTAAATGCTACTAACTTAAAAGAGCACAGAAATATTCAAGTGGCATTCATGTACTGACAGCGATTTTCGGAAGAGAATTGTATATCTAAATTTTCAATTTTATATCCATGGCAGGTCTTCCGTAACCAAGGTCAGTAACCTAATGTTGCATATGTGCTGTATGAAACGCATGAACTAACTTGCACATTTCTCTGGGAATACATCTGTTATAGGGATAATCCTAACCATGTGTCGGTTAAGGCTAGTATCACATTCTAGTACTTTATGTAAAACATTTTAATGTAATTACAGTACGCATGATACAGTTATAGATAATGTTTGAAAAATCATTTAAGAAATGAAAGTAAAATAACAACTTATCATTATCAGATTATATTAGTCCTTTAAGACACGGTGTGCTAATCAAGGGAATGTATCGTGTGGTACCATATTAAGAGGAAACACTACGGGCGAGAGAATTGAAAAATAGGTATTTGTAAATCTGATAAATGGTGTAAATTATTTAGGTAAAAGCAGAATTGGAATTGATACGAAAATATGTAATACAAAATATATTATTTTACAAACTTGACTCCATGACAATGTAATAACAAAAAGTACATTCTTTCGAACTAAACAATACTGACATCACAATTCTTATATTCAAATAAAAAGAACAATATCATTGTGGCCAGCGTTATACTCCAACACCCCCCCATAACGCAGGCATCATGACTTCAAGCCACTCCAAGCAAGTGGGTAAACTCTCATGCTTGTTACAGCCAAGGGGCTTTGTGAACACAACTGCTAGCATGTCATCCGTAGGGATGTATATGATATCAACCTTAAGTCTATCAATCATATCCCTGACATAATGATACCTTATTTCAATATGCTTGCTCCTTCTATGTAATGTATGATTGGTAGCAAGTTGAATAGCAGATTGGTTATCACAATAAAGAACTAATTTACAATTTGATAACATTAAAAATTCCTTAACTAAAGCTTGCAGGAACACCGCTTCTCTGCTCGCTTCGCTCAAGCTACAATACTCCGCCTCGGTGGACGAAAGCGCTATACATGATTGTTTGAAACTACCCCAAGATATCGAATTGCCGCCATATTTAAACACATAACCCGTGTATGACTTTCGATCATGGTCTGAAGCCCAGTCCGCATCGGAATATCCCTCAAGAATGGGATTTAAAACCGATTTCTTAAAAACTAAAGCCTTTTTTTTGTACCTTTAAGATATCTCAGTATACGCTTAGCTTGAATCCAATGGAATTCACTATAACAACTATTAAATTTACTTAAATATGACACGGCAAACGAAATGTCAGGGCGTGTAGTTACACAGAGATACATTAGACTACCAATTAACTCTTGGTAAGGAAAATTAATTACTTTGTTATTCGAAGTAGCACAAGTACTCTCACTAACAGAACTTATATTTGCTATCATGGGAGACTTTACAGACTTACAATCTGTCATGCCAAAACGATCCAACATCTTATCAATCCGATTTTCCTGACTGAGTTTAATAGAAGTTGCATCACGTTCTACTTTAATACCTAACATGTTACGTACCGGTCCCAAGTCTTTAAGTTTAAAAACATTTAACAAAGAACTCTTTAAAGTATCAGCCAGACGACTATCATTATAAAATATAAAAAAGTCATCAACATATAAAGCAATAAAAACAATAGACTCACTAGATCTTTTAGTAAAAACGCAGTCCTCTTGTTTACATTGATTGTATCCCAAAGAAAGTAAAACATCTTTTACCTTTTGATACCAGGATCGCGATGCTTGTTTCAACCCATAAACAGCCTTGCGTAGTCTATAGACTTTGTTCTCACTCCCAGGACACATGAAACCTTCCGGTTGTTGCATATAAATCTCCTCATGTAACTCGCCATTTAAGAATGCTGTTTGGACATCTAAGTGATCAATCTTAAGGTTCATTTGTACTGCCAGAGATATTAACAATCTAATAGAACAATGACGAACGACTGGCGAAAAAGTTTCGTTAAAATCTTCACCATACTTTTGGGTAAAACCTTTCGCTACCAACCTTGCCTTGTAATGTGTAATATTTCCATCAGAATCCCGCTTAAGAGTAAAAATCCATTTATTTTTTACTACATTCTTGTCTATTGGTTTATCAGTCAGCTCCCAAGCTTTATGTAAAACAAAAGAATCAATTTCCTCTTGCATGGCTTTCTGCCATAACTCTTTGTCTTTACAACTCAAAGCTTCTTTGACAGTACGCGGCTCTATAGGATTTGACACGTCACAAACATTAGTTACGTTGCAAGTTGTTTTAGGTATTGGTGGACGTAGGTTATATCGCTGGCCAGTGGACTCAGGTGCCAATCTAGGCGTTTCCACTGATTTTTTACTAGGTGCGCGTTCACACTCCAACTTAACAGGATGACTTGGTGTTTCAACAGGAACAACGTCTATCTCCGCCTCAAGTGGATAATCAGATGAATCAAAGAAGATATCTGGCTCCGCCTCAACTGGTGTGGTCTCTATTGGTGTATCCTCTTCATCACCATATCCTGTAAAAAACATTGGTTTAAAAGTGCTCTTTTGCCCTATTTTAGAAAATTTCCCTGGAAACACAGATTCATTGAATACAACATCACGTGATACAACAATCTTATTGTCATCAGGGTTAAACAAACGATATCCTTTTACATTGTTACAGTAACCTACAAAGATTAGCCTCCTACTTTTGGGGTCTAACTTTTTACGCTTACAGTCATCAATATGTGCAAATGCTTCGCAACCGAAGACACGCAGATGCTTTAGGCTTACTTTATTACCACTCCATACCTCTTCTGGCAACCTACCATTAAGTCTGGAACTTGGAAATCGGTTAATAAGATATGCCACCGTGTGTACGGCTTCTGCCCACATCTTATCATCGAGATTAGCATTGTACAGTAGACATCTGACTTTATCCATCAAACTACGATTGCGTCGCTCCGCGCAACCGTTTTGTTGAGGAGAATATGGGACCGTAACTGATGAACAATACCTTTCTTTCTAAGAAAATTGTTCAATTCAGCATTAACGTATTCAGAGCCATTATCAGTTCTTAACACTTTCACTGTAGCACTGCATTGGTTTTCAACTAATCTAATAAAATCAATGGTGTACTTACACACATCACTCTTTTTCGCAATAGGATACACGAAAACTTTCCTGGAGTAGTCGTCTAGGAACGTAAGGACGTACCGGTTCCCTCCGAGAGAAGTGGTCGGCATCGGCCCCATGACGTCACTGTGTATAAGCGCCAGCCGTGCACCCGCCACCTGCTTGTTATGGTTAGTTGGAAAGGGAGCACGTGATTGCTTACCCTTAAGACAAATATAACAAACTTTCTTCGGAGTTACCTGAAAATCAATATCATTAGCAACCTTCCTAAGTGATACCAAGCTATCAAAATTAAGATGTTCTAATCTTTGATGCCATAACATCATGTCCTTAGAGATAGATGACGTTGTGAGATTTATTCTACCCACAGTTTGAAGTCTGTAAACTCTCCCAACCTTCCTAGCATGTAAAACTACCTGTCCAGATTTGATGATGTCACATCCAGAATTAGAAAAAATTAATTTAAATCCTTTTGCAGTAAGAGCAGACACAGATATCAAATTAACAGTAAGGTCAGGTACAAACATAACATCTTTTAAAGTTATATCTATCGTTTGGCTACGAAAGTTCACTGAAAAATGAATGTCTCCTTTACCACTAACTCTTAACTTCTTGCCATCAGCAACACAAACCTTATTCGTCGACGATGCATCGAGGGATGTAAACCATTCTCGACAACCAGACATGTTGTCCGTTGCACCAGAATCGATTATGAAGGAACTGTCAGTGTTAATTGCAGACAACACCATAGAAGTCGATACTTTTGATTCCAACTGAGGACAGTCTTTCTTGACGTGTCCTTTTGATCGACACTTCCAACACCATGGCTTTCTAACGTTTGACGAAGAGCTAGATTCTTTCGATGTATTCTCAACCTTATTCTTGGCACCTCGGGAAATGGTCTTGTTATTAACACGATTCCGTGTAAACAAGCAGTCATTGCTACCACCAACATTCCCTGTCCAACGCTTGTCTTGAAAAAGTTTTGTTTTTACCATGTCTGCAGTTATGTTCATGCTTGAGTGCTCCAAAGCCATAATCATAGGCTCATACTCTTGAGGCAATCCTTGAAGCATGATAGCAGCCAGAAATTCATCGTCAAGAGGTTTCTTCATGTTACGCAATTGATCAGCAATTGACAATATCTCATTGACATATGTTTCCATATCATTAAACTGCTGCAGTTTAATTGAACATAACGTACGTAAGCACGTCAACCGCCTGTGCAAACCAGAATCGTCGTATGCCTTTCTCAGGGCATCCCATACATCCTTTGCAGTGTTCGCCTGCACAATGTGTGGATAACACGACTTCTCTACGCTTAAACAAAGCCGCGCTAGAGCCTTTTCTTCTCTACGAGCTTGCTCTTCAGCGGTCTTACTTGTACTAGTAGTACTCATACCTGGTTCTGCAGATTCAGGTTGTCCGATAATACACTCCCATAAGTCTTCAAATATAAGTATGTTCCGCATTTGGAATGCCCAGTCACTATAATTTATGGTGCCTTTTAGTTTTTCCATCATTAATTTCTCCATCGTGACAGCATTTGACATCGCACTTATATTTATTAGAAAACAATATAAATTTTACATAAATTCATAAACACGCGTAAATCCCATAACCTCTGATAAATGGTGTAAATTATTTTAGGATTTCTACGAAAGTATAATATTATGCAAAATATATTATTTTACAAACTTGACTCCATGACAATGTAATAACGTATATAAATAGCTGTTTCATCTTAACTGACTGTCAAACATCTGCAAAGATGTTTCTTTCGGGTGTTAAGGGTGCAAACTCCTAACATTTGATGAAACAACGCTGGCTGGAAAATTCGCGCCGTGTCGCAGTGTCTCGGTGGCCTAATGGTATGGCGCCCGCCCGGCATGCGAGGAGATGCGGGTTCGAGTCCCGCCTGAGACAAAATTTTTCAAGTTTATATACTGATATTGTAGATTAAATAGGTTAAATTGATATGCATTTCTGTTTGTTACTTTCAGAGCGGCCGAGCAAATCCACGAAGGTTTAAAAACTCCACAATAGAATATTTTACACGACCAAAAAGCCACATCACCATACCAATAATAATACATTTCGACAAGTATCTAACAGACCGACTAGTGAACGAATACAGAATAAAAACTAGAAGGCAACTGAAACATATAGCAAAACATATAATCAGAGATGTGGAAACTAACTTCCAACATCCCAGTTTGAATCAAAAGATAAACTTTTTATTGTTAGATACTAAATTTATGACGAAAAAACTGGAAAAGAATGAAGATGGATCTAAGTATCTCAGAAACTATTGTATAAAACAAGGATATAGGAAGAGGGAGAAGAAAATTTGGTGGTATTCAATTTTGCTGACAGGCTTAGATTTGTTTTATTTGGATCGAAACGGAAAAGAAGTCAGGAGGAGTACAGGTAAACCTTAAAATTTTGTATTTTAGTAAGTAATACGAGCGACAGGTCAATACTATTTGAATATTGTGTGATTGTCAGCTTATTCATTAATGTCTTTCCCACCATCATCATCATCACCAGCTTGTCAGTCCACTTCTGAACGTATGTTTCTCCAAGAAGACTTTGTCATATTCGCTCCGCTTGGCAGGTAGATTGTTTTGTTAAGCAGAATAACGATATATCAAACTAATGTTTCATAGAATTATTAAGTTATCGATAAAACCATTCATAAAAACATGTTTCAATGTGTAACGGTGTTCCATAGCACCGTCCATGCATATGGAAGAAGGCATGCATGCATGCATTAATGCATGCAAGCAAGCAATCAGGCATGCAGCAGGTACGCATGCATTCATGCATGCATACGCATGCAAGTAAAAAGGCATGCATGCATGCAAGCATGCAGGCATGCATGCAGCAAGCAAGCAGGCATGCAAACAAGCAGCATGCATTAGGATTTCCTCGTCACCGGCGCTGCGGGAATAGCAGCCTCGTCGCCCTTGCGTAACAAGGCGCAGTCACCCAAGCTCGCCTACGCGGGCGGAGGCTGCTCTCCCTCCGCGCCTCCGGCTTTTGAATTACACTCTAGGGCTACTAGTACCATGGCGAGGAGACCACGGCGAGTCGGGATAACGCAGTTTATTTATTATATCAACATTTATTACATATTTATATCAGCTATGCTTTAAATTGTCTATTAATAAAGTATGCAATATAATATTAGTAACAAAAATTGTTTGGCAATACGGACTTTTGGAAGTTTCAACAATTCTGCATATTGAAACTTACGTGGAAATAAAATTATGGGTAACAAAATAGTAAACTAAAATTACTTCGATAAAATACATAATATATGAAAAGAAGTAACGATGAAGTAAGTTTCTAGATAGTAAGCATTCGACCAAATGAAATTGTGATGTAACATGATTCTGAATATGTTGAATATCGTTTAGAAACATCTGCGAATTGTTTTATGAGGAATGAAAATCGTTGAAGAAAATTGCGATTAAGTGATGGGTTCCCGTTTGTCTTACCATTGCAAATATCTTTTTGAAGTTATTGTCCTCAACATTTGTCTAGACTTATGAATCAGACTGTCAAAATGTTGAAATACTGATTTAGTAACTTACTATCAGCACTTCAAGTAGAAAAATTTACTGTTTCTGGAAAAAATACATATAAATTTATATAACGTATAATTAAGTGGTTCAAAAATAAATAAGATCGAATAATTTATCAAACTCCACTAGGCATTCCAAGATGGCGTCAATCTAAAAAAACTATAAATGTCAGTAGCTGTCAGATACCCCTTGTCACTTTGGCATAATCATTCACCTTAAGTTTTTATTCTGCTTGTCGCGTTTTAAATGTAGTTCATTATAACGACCTCATTTTCGATTTCTGGATTTGGTATTAATCGACACATTACTTTCATAATGTTTGTTGTTACTACAGCAAGCGATGGCACTCGACTCCTAGATGCGCAATTTAGAAACTGCCAAAACTGACAGACGTCATCAAAATTTCATCTTCCGCCATGATGGTTTTGTTGTTTTGTATTGCTATTTTCTTACTTAACTCTTTATTTGAACCACTTAACGAGGCCATTTTTAAAGAATTGGATAACAACAAAATCTTGTGGATGTATTGGTCTATCTTTTAGTGGGGTGTACAGGTTCTGGGCCTGGCCTCCATACAATTTGGGACATCTCCTTTAAGAACATGCTAGAAAATAGGTGAAGAATATTCAATTGGTAGTTTTTATTAGTTTGTATTGAAACGTATTATGATGACTCAAGTGAACAAATTAGTAACTGGTTCTGATTTATATGACGTACACTAAATTAGTACTCTGTAAAAACAAATCACTCTCAATGACATTCAGGCAACTGTGTCTTAGATCTAGAAACAAGGCCGGAACGATTAGAGACAAAACTTTATGCTCGAAATAGAAATGTTATCAATCGAATCGAGTAGGGAATTTAAGAAATTAGCCAGGAGCCTATGGCGCATTTTTTTTCTTATAACGAGCAAAAACGAGTAATTTACATCAGAAAAGACCTAAATGACATATTGGTATTACAAGTAACATATTATTAGCCTACATATTCTGCTAACTAGATATAGGCCTCTCCGAAATGAGGAGTTTTCCATATGTAATAGCTTGACGATCTCAGTTTGGTAAATGGTTGAGAGATGAAGCTACCGCATGTCTTTCTAATGGTATTTATTCTTTAGACACCTCTTGCAACACCAATAGGGCAAGAAAGGGAACTACTACAATACAAAACAATTAAGTTAAATTTAAGGCGTTTTCGACTATAAACACGGTCGTTACTGATAAAAAATTTGTTTCACACTGCACGTAAGATAACGCACAACAGCTTCTACAGCTTCGAAAAACCTATGTTCTTGTGCTTTAACTGGTTTCAATATTTTTATTTAGCCTATATTTTCAGGACGTGGATACATGGGAGGTGCTTGCGCTTTGGAAAAAAGTTGCGCAGTGATAGAGTGGAGTCCGAAGAATATTGGATATCTTCTTACACATGAATTGGGACACAGGTGAGATAGCATTTAGGAGGTAGGTATAACTAAATAAAAAGGTACCTAGTACCTACATCATTTTCCTTACTCATCAATTAATATTGCGCGGATAAAAATAATTAAATGTGAGACGTATACGTGATAGGATATATTTTTGGAGTTTATCACAAAGGTCAAACCTCGGTCTGTTATTCTTTGTACTCCTAAAATGGACTGAATTAAAAATAGATAGAAACTGTTTGAGTAATTTGTTATTAAGACGTAATTTACAACGTAAAGTGAGCCTACAATTTTATATCAGTCCACAGCTGGAAAAAGGCCTCTATAAAAAAAGGGTTGTGTCAAAAACACGTTTAGCTACCGGGATGGCAATGGAGGCTATCGCTAGTGAATTTGCCACTAGAGGCGCTAGTGTCGCGTGAGGTCCAATATCATTCACTTTTCACTGGTTTTAGCGGAATTTGTTGCTTAAATTATAATTTCTTAAATTTACCTGCCGGAAAGTGATCTCCTTCGTAAAATATCGCAAATATGGATTATTTGGCGATTAATGTGAACGCTTTAAAAGCGGAATTAAGAAAAAGCGCAGAAATAGGCGGCCTCAAGAGCAACTATTTCAGAAGTTAGTTTGTTGATATCAAGATAGTTATTTATAAACAATATAACCTTAATTAGATTCAAGATATAACACTTTGTTTCGGCGCCAATCGCCTTTGACAGCTATACCTCCGGACCTCAGTCTACAGCGGCGCCAACTGGTGAGCAAAGAAACGGTAGTCCCCATTGCAGTTTGGTTCAAGGTGGAGAAAAGATGCTACTGCTCATCTTCATCTAGCGGTACAGTAACCATCGAAAGTCGCTGAACACTTCAGTACCATTCCCAAGTACAAGAAATTAAAAGAGTTTGCAAGTTTTTCAAAGGGCAAATGGACGAATATAGACAAAGTGTTTAACAACTCACGATTTGACCGTACTCCTTCAGACAATTTTTCCTATAAGCACAGAAATATGAGGTGGTGCTTTCCTATTTTGGTGCTTGCACTCAAATAATCAATTAACAAAACCGAGATAACGAAACATTATTGCCTACTTCTTGCTTTTTTTTAATAGTTTTTTTCACTTTCCAGTCTCGGGATGACACACGATGGAGCACCACACAACGAATGCAGGCCTCACCGATATATCATGACCAGCAAATACCATCCCCAGTACCACCCTAAGACATGGTCTAGGTGTAGCAGGAGGAACCTGCAACGATTTCTTGGGTCAGTTATTTATTATTATTAAGTCACTATATTATGTTAACAGCGATTGCTCCTACGAAAAAAAAACAGAATTTGTTTGGGTAAATTCGAAAATCGAGTTCAAGAATGGATTTGGTCTATTCATTACGGTCATATGTCGGTCTACTCGTCCCTAAAAGTAACAGCCTATAATCATCCCACTGCAGGGAAAAGGCCTGCATCATTGAATTCAAGTTACCACTGCAATGATGGGAACTGGCATAATCACCACGCTTGCCAAATGCGGGTTGGTGATCACAAACCCGAGCAACGTTCGAAAATTCGAAACTATTTGTTGCCCGACCCGGGGATCGAACCCGGGACCCCGAGATCTTGGCCCGGTATTTAAACCACTAGACCAACGGGGCGTTACTAGACCAACGGGGCGTTAATCGTACCTAATGCATTTCAAAATTATTTAAAACTATTATTTACTCGTACTTTGGATTAGTGTCTGTCTAATGATATCAGTTTGGGCCACATCTACTGGTTACAAAGTCTATATCGGACATAGTTTGAAACATTTTTTGTGCTCTAAATAAAAATAGTCTTTCGACAGTTTTAAATAAATCCTGACGCAATTTTTATTACATTAATTGATTGTACCTGTACATTGTTTACTAGCTGTTCCCCGCGACTTCGTACGCGTCAATTTCTGTTTTTATGATTATTTTTGCAACATTTTTCACTGATGCTTCGCTCCTTTTGGTCGCAGCGTGATGTTATATAGCCTAAAGCATTCCTCGATACATGGACTATCCAATTCGAATTTTAGAATTTTTCATTTTGAACCAGTAGGACTTCCAGAGATTAGCGAGTTCAAACAAACAAACTCTTCAGCTTTATAATATTAAGTATAGATGTATGTATTTATTTGAAGAAGTATTTTTCAACTATCTTGGTAAAATAGGCCTATATGAACATTTTATATCAGCGTAGTCATTTCAAATATAATTCCTATTGTGTATAAAGTATTACATGACTAACAGAATAGTTATTAGTAAATATGTATTTATTCTTAGAGACTAGGCAACATAGTTAGATGTTCTTAGTATAATTATTATTATTTTTTTTTGTCGCTTAATTTTACATGTACGGTCGGATTTATTCATTATAAACTACTGTTGATTTTGATAATATGGTCTGTCATGTAGCCTTTTTTCCACTATTTCAGAAGCAGAAAAGCATGGTGCATCAAGAAGCATACAGCGTAGAATAACTGATTGAACTAGAAGAATTGACTGACTGCTCTTAATACATATAAACTTTCTTAGTCCTTACTTTATTATTACTGATGTAAGTTACCATGCAAAAATAAGATCCTTAACGATTTAATAATTTTACCAGTAATGTAGCATTGATGCCAGAATGACGTATAGGATATAATTAATCCCAAAATCCCATGTAGATCCCGCGGTAACATGTTGTATTTTCTGGGAAACCACATGACACGTCCTAGATGGCGGTGTATCACGCTTGGTTAATAGTTTAAATAAATAAATAAATGTGGACAACATCACATACCTACAGTTCTCATGAGTCAAAGTGAGTACCTAACTATTTTAAGCACTCGTATTGTGGCAATCAGAAACAACGAATGTACCACAACACCCAAACCCGAGAATGTAGAAAAAAATGTTTTGCCGAGCGGCAGAAGCAGGCGAACCAGAACCATAAAAATCTGTGTGGCGCCACTCCGCCAAAGAGGTCGTTTAAATTTAAGTATTTCGAGGTTTCTAGCATGTATTTATTTATAACGAGTTTACGATCATTAGACATTGCTTCAAGTGCTATTATTAGGAAGGAACTTGAAATGAAAGATAGTTTACGGATTTAGAACGCGTTTATTTTTGATTTAACCGGACGTTTCGAACCCTTTACAGCGTTCATGGTCACGGGTAGGAAGGAACTTATCGAAAAATGTATCATGTATCTATATGGTAGAAATCCCGATACAAGAACTCATATGACTGATGACTACAGCTAATGAAAAATAATAATAATACTAACATATTTAAACGTAGGCTAATGCCATCCTGTATATTGTACTATTTATGTCAACTTACTATAAATAAATGTAAAAATTTAGATGGCTGTTGTTGCTCAATGACGCCAAAACTGCTGAAAAGACCGAAATAAAATTTGGCAAGGAAATAGTTTATGGGTGGGAATAGCATTTAAACTTTTATTTTCATAAATTGTACGGTTCTTGGGGATAGTTTCCAATTGAAAATTCTACTTCTACTAAGTCGCAGTAATAAATTAGTAGAAAAACAATACCTTTATCCGCTAAAATTAATGTTTTGTGATGTTACGAAAATTTTTATAAAAGATAATGTATAATAATAAAGTGCACTTACATTGTTCATTTATTTTAGTGGCTATCTTATCTTATTTAACGTTTCATTATTGAACTAGACTGCTAAACCCCTGATGGTAAACTTATAGCAAATATGTGCATTCACATTATTTGCTGTTGCATTATATTAGGGGTTACGTTCCTTCCCTTTTACATAGCTTGCGTTCTATTATAGTAAATCCCTCATAGTCCACTACTGGACTCAGGCTTCTCGAAAAGTAGGATTTTTTCATTATGGCCACCTATGGCAGGCGTATTGGTGATCGCTGTTTGGCCAATAAATAAATAAATAAATGTGGACAACATCACATACATTGTTCTGATCCCAATTTGAATAACTATTTATAGCATTCGTATTTTGGAAAACAGAAACAACGAAGGTACCACAAACACCCAGACCCGAGAAAATGTAGAAAAACACATTTTTTCTACATTGACCCGTCCGGGAATCGAACCCGGGACCTCGGAGCAGGCGACACCTTGAAAACCGGTGTGTACGCCACTCCGCCACGGAGGTCGTCAAGTGGCAAGAAGACGCTGCGGCTCGTCTCATTCTGGAGTGCTTCTTTAGTGGCTTCTGACGATACACGTACAAAGAAAACTTTTTAATCAAAAATATTACATTTCTTTAAACATTTAAGCCCTGTGTAATCGTGTGGCACAAAAAAATAGCGCCACCCCTTCTCTTTATGGGTTCGAAATCTAAATTTTCAGTAGACCGTTTCAAGTCCCGCGCGTCATCCAGTTGCCACAATAACAGCTAATTCCTTTGTAACTAAAATTGCGAGGGGTTTCAAGAGTTTTTTTTTTTTCATTCTTTATTATTTACAGGACTTTTGTCGATACATTGACATGTCAGTCGTACCATGACCTAACCTTAACGATTACCATAATTATGATAATGACACAAAGTTTTGTCGACAATACACCAGTTCGCACAACATTCTTGCCGATTTGGAAAGAGGTTCACTCTAAACACTTTGGAAAATACCTATATCCAAACGGTTTCTCAGCCATAAGTTCTTGCCGCTGATTTTCGTTTTTTTTTTACACTCTATCAACACATGTTGGACATCTTTAATTGTTTCACATTGTTCACAGTTTGGAGAGTCAACTTTGTTCATTAGTAATCCAAATTTGTTTAAAGAATAGTGTCCAGTCCTGAGTTAATTATGTTTCAAAAGCTAATGACGAAATGTATAAAAGTCAAGCAAAACAAACATTCAATGACAAAAGACTTATTTATTAAGTATACTGCTTTTGAATGGTGAAGTGATTTATACTTGTTGACTGCACCAGAAACAACTTTGCCAATATGAAAGTTACGGATATTGGAAAATCAATCGGCTAGTTTATATTATTTAAACTACTCTTATTGACTGGCAAATAATTTCATACTCGGCACTGGTTCCAGTTTTATCACAGAAAAGTAACTAAGTAAGTTTAGGTAGATCTATAGTCTAGATAGAAACAAGAAATCTAGACTGAGGCCAGACCACAAAAAGGTCTGTTTCGTAATATCTGATCTATTGAATCAGGTCTCATAATGAACGGAAAACGACACTTTCACTTCTGAAACACGACCTGGGTATTATAATTGTCACCACAAAGCATAACTTATTGACGATCCGTTTTGTGAGGGCGGAGTTATTCACACAAGAGACTAGACACAGGCGTGTCCAGTTAATGAAACTTAAATTAAACCACTATTTTGTTTTCACGGCGCGTAAATATCCTGATGTGTTCAGATGACGAAAAATAATAAGTGATAATATATTTAGATAATTTTAATTTTCACTAACTGGACTTAAGTGTGTTTAGTCTCTTGTCCAGTTAGTGAATAACCCTGGTATAGTAGAGAGCGGTAGACTCAATTCCCGGCCATCTCTATTCGATCTTTTCTTAATTGACTTGGGACTGGAAGGGGTGGGGGTTACGGTCATGCTTCGGAATGCACTTTAAGCCGTTGGTCCCAACTTCTATCGGAAGTTCTAAAAACAAGTCATGTATGAGGCCTGTAAAAGACAGCTTGGAAAACTTTAACACCAGACTATCTTTAAAGAAAAGCCATACAATAAGAAGAAGATGCATTAAATTAAAGACTATCAGTGATGAAATGTTTTAGTATCATGATCATCATTAGTTCACACCTGTCTACTGCTGGACACACGCTTCTTTAGGACCTTTACCATACAGGATGAAATTTTAACCACTTTCCAAAATTTTTATAGGCGTTCAGTATTTAGAGCCTATTTATGAAGTAAAAAATGTAAATCAAGTTGTCACCCAAAAATATTTTTCGCGATATAGTTTTCAATTTTTACGGTTTTAGACCTGTTAAGGTATAAAGGGACAATGAAAAACATATGAATAGTATCGTAATTAATGAATGAGATGCGCAATGCGTAAAAAAAGTGTTGCTAGGAGGCCGTATCAACAATTTTAGATTTTTGGCGGACATTTTCTAAGTGTTTTATCTTGACATTTTTGTACTGGGCTATACCAAAAGGAAAAATACGTCATTCTGTTTTTTGTCTCGTAGATTGATATATTAAAATTTGGAAGGTGGTTAAAATTTCATCCTGTATATTTGGATCAGCGGTAGTAATCGTTGCTTTTTTGTAATCTATATTTTATTTAAGGGCATCCAACGGATAAGTCAACCCCATCGTATCCATTTAACATTTATTTTCAAAATCTAAATGAATTACAATATTATTAGTATGAGTTTTACATCTCATAATCTCTTGCTAATTTGAACAGCTGTATGGCCAATTTTGATTTAGTTAGGGTTTGATAAAATGGTTTGCACTTAACCTACATCTAATAAATTTAAATTAAATTCCTTCAGAAGTGCCTCTCGTTCTCCTCTAGTTCGGGAACAATCCATCAACAAGTGTTGTACATCCTCAATTACACTACATTGTGAACAATTTGGAGTATCACTCTTGTTCATTAGGAAAGTAAATTTTGCTGATGGATAGTGCTCAGACCGCATCCTTAATGCTAATTTAATATAAATTCTATTCAACCTATCATCAAACCAAGGTGAACGAGGAAGTTCAGGTTGAATAGCCCTATATTTTTAAATTTGTTTTCAAAATGTGTTTCCCAATCATCAAACGCTCTGCTTCTCAGCCATAGGTCGCGGATTGGATTCCCGCACAGTACACATATTTGTACGCATTACTACCTAGTGCTTAAGAAGGAAATAGGTTAGCATTTTATATTATTTGGCTGAGAAGGCTATCTTTTCATAGTTCTGACTACATCTGACTTCTAGTAATTAATAGATTAAGGTATAAAAATTGTCACCTAAGTAATTACTTGTTTGTAAATACGGGGGTAAGCGTCGCAGGTCTTAAATTATAAATAAAAATCGCTACGCTTAGAAGACGGGTTTTGCGATCGTTGTCTGGGTCAATAGCCAAAATGACGCAGCTGGCTGCCCTTCTTCCTTTGACATTACTGGCCCCTTTTGCCACCTCTTACAGTGATCTTATGATGAGAAGGGATAGTGTTATTCTATCACATAAATAGTATACAATTAGAAACGTAATAGCAACAGTTTAGTTGTTCTAGTATTGAAAGAACACAAGTTAACATGAAGTTATGCTAAAGTTAAAAAAAGTAAAGTAACATTCAGCCAATAATCATCCCACTGCAAGGCAACAGCCTCTATCATTAAATTTAAGTTACCACAGCAATGATGAGTAGATTATGCTAAACAAATTTCTGGGTAATTGTTAACTCAAGAGCAATTGGTACATTGTCATCATCATCATCATCATCAGCCTATCGCAGTCCACTGCTGGACATAGGCCTCTCCAGTTGCACGTCACTTAGGTCGATCCTCGGCTTCTCGCATTCAGCTCTTGCAAGCTATCTTGCGCAAATCATCACTCCACCTGGCCTGAGGGCGTCCTACTCTACGTCTGCCGAGACGCGGTCTCCACTCAAGAACTCGGTATATTATAGGTATTCAAAAATAAGGCATATTGCCCAGTATCAGTTAAAATACAGTAATGTTTATCTGATATTAAATTACCTACTTCTTGCAGCCCACCCATTTAGACACCGCTAACACCAGATCCAGAAAAAGACTTAACTACACCAAAATAAAGATTTGCAGCCTCTTAATTTCCTCAAACAATGTTAGTGACTGAGTTTCGCGAAAGTATAGTATACAAATACAGAATGTTTCTATTGTGTTATACATACGTACGTTTAATTCAACATCTCGTCGATGTCAGATGCTCTATTTAATTGAACATGACTTTCGCTGCGCGCGCGCACCCCAGCATGAACAATTTGTAACATTGCATTATTAAATTCGGGCCACGCGTTATAGGCTGAGGGCTATACATTATATTGGGGAAAATAGCTATTATAAAAAATATCCTAAACGGAAATTCATTGTCGATGAAAGAAAGCAGAATGACATGACAATTTTAAATTCTAAAGTGTAGAAAAGAAAGCGGCAAATGAGAGAGATCAGAGGGTTGATATTCAATTTGTAATTATAAGGGCGTAGTAGAATCATGATAACTTTTTAGTTGGTATTGAAGAATGCGGGAATGAAATTTTTAAACAAAATTCATAAAAATATTTTCAACATGCACTTACCCAAACTGTCCCAAACACGAAATAGATGAAATACAGAGACAAAAAGGCGCCAGTGTGGTCTTAATAGTCGACATTGACTTTAAGTTCAGTAAATACTTATGTAAAAGCAATAAAAACAGTTTTATTCTGCAATTAGAAGGTGCATTACAAGTTCCAATATTGCAACATAAATCTAAGGTACCGGATGAAGGTATAATTTACGGGTTTGATTTTTAAATGACTTAATTTTTTCAACGTTTCGCACTTGGACTCTATCCTCAGGTCTATTTGTTCATATAATATACCTCATTGAGCAGAGATATAGCGCTTATTCCAATAAACATAGAGTTAAAACTCGCACAAACTTCTAACGGATCCCAACCATTTGAAATAACACCATATTAGTATTCGCGCGATACACAAAACTGAAAGTTTCTTAGTTTTATGGTGAAAGTGGATGATCGAATGGAATTTTGTGTTTATTAAGCGGATGTATTTAAGTCATGTACTTTGGGCTTTTCAATATCTGTTCATCATTAAACTAGCGTTTACCTACGACTCCGTTCACTTGGGAATGGGCCATTTCGCTTCTGTTATATCGCGCTCTCGCTTATATCAGGCTAATATTTAGCGAAAGCGATATCAATAAATTAGAATAATCCATTACCACTTAAAAAAATTGTAATCGCTATTTATCTATACTAATATAATAAAGCTGAAGAGTTTGTTTGTTTGTTTGTTTGTTTGTTTGTTTGAACGCGCTAATCTCCGGAAGTACTGGTTCGAATTGAAAAATTCTTTTTGTGTTGGATAGTCCACGTATCGAGGAAGGCTTAAGGCTATATAACATCATGCTGCGACCAATAGGAGCGAAGCCTCAGTGAAAAATGTTGCAAGAATAATAACAGAAATTGACTCGTACGAAGTCGCGGGCAACAGCTAGTTAACTTCTATAGCAAATCAAGAATATATTGATTCTTAATCCTTAATTCCACCCTCTTTTCAGTCTTTCCAACCCTTTTAATCAAAATCAGCAACAAGCGTCGTCACATTAACTATTCTATAGGTATGTATAAAATGTCACAAAACTACATCACACGGAACAGCCGCTCCAAGGTTTATCTTGACCACAACGAATCCCCACTCCGCGCCCTGATCGACCCAAAGGTTCCCATTATGCTAGCAGCATTTTCACGTTGAATAGCTATGGAAACCTGTTGTACCAACCAGAACCCAGAGCGGGGGTCATTGCCCCTATCTCTTAGTCTTCGTCCCAACTCCCTGAAAAGCTCGCGTGCCTCATCACCCCAAGGCCGTCTCCACAGCGATCGGCACAAAATCATATGCGGTCTCCAAAGCAGCATATTTGGAATGTTTTACCCTTTTAATTGATTATTGAAAGGACGATATTGATTTGGGGCTTACACCATGTACATAGCTTATTTTTCACGAGCTTTTAAAACTGGGCTGGTGTAAATTAAAAATAACAATTCTTTGTATATAATATGATTATGCCTGATAATATAGAATGGTCTTAAAATTTAACAGCACATTCACTGTTCTGATCTTCAAGTAAGTAACAATCGAAGGACTTGTTTTGTAGAAATCAGACGCAACGTGTTCATACCTTTGTGACTCAAGTAAGCATCACGTTTTTAAGGATGTTTGTTTCACAAAATTCTGTAAATTATTGTCATTGGTGGTTCCAAGCAGATTAATCGACCTGATTATGATGCTATTTCCTGCATAACATTTGACAATGTAATATTATCGTGCAATAATGTAGTCAAGAATTTAGGTGTTTATTTCGACTCAGCCCTAAATTGGTCAAACCACATTTCAGAAGTAAGTCGTAAACTCTTTGCTGCGGTGGGATCACTTTACCGTTGGAAGAACCTGCTTCCCGTGAAGACTAAAGTCGTGCTTGCGCAGACCTTACTTCTACCTATACTTGACTATGCAGATGTTTGTTTGATCGATCTTAATGAGGGCTATCTTAATAAATTAGAAAGATTACAAAATGTTTGCATCAGATTCGTGTATGGGCTGCGCAAGTTCGGCCATGTCTCTGTGTATCGGCAGAGGCTTGGGTGGCTGCCCATCAGGCTCCGTCGGGATGAGCATGCTCTTATTCTACTTAATAATGTGTTATTTGACCCTCGCTCTCCACCCTATCTGAAGGAGTGTTTTCATTTTCGGAGTGCCGATCTAGGTCGTGTACTACGCTCTGGGTATGGCAATATACTTCATGTGCCACACACTAAGTCTGGTTATCTTAGAGGTTCTTTCGCTGTGAAGGCTACGCACTTGTGGAATGATCTGCCGCGTGACATTCGAGAGTCAAAGTCACTAGAAATTTTTAAATCTAAGCTGCATAGCCACCTTCTGAACAAGGTCGCATGTTAAATCGGCTATTTTCCTTAATATTATTGGATATTTACCTCCTTATTTTTGTAAGTCTATGTCAACTACACCTTTGCATTTAAGTATTTCTTTGTATGTATTGCTTTTATTTGCTTCTATTATTAATCTAATCTAAGTATAATCAAATGAAAGTCTTGGCTTATGTCCACTAATTATATCTTTACTATAAACTGTTCTTGCTCTTATGTATTTATTCTTGACTTTTCTTGTTACCTGCTATTTATTTATGTTACCTCTCCTCTCCTACAGGGTTGCCTGGAAGAGATCGCTTGCAGCGATAAGGCCGCCCTTGCTCACATTAGTTATAAATTTAGTTTTAAGTCAACTGTTTGTACCAATTTTTAATGTGAGCAATAAAGTGTTATCTATCTATCTATCTAATACAAACCCTTTCTATCGATGCATGAACATTTCCAGTAACTTTTTGTTACAACCTCACGCAAGTTTGTGGGTCTATCAGACCCGTCAGAGTAGTATCCAATACTTTACAAGTATACAATGTACACATGCACATTTTGCACTATCGCATCTATGTTAGGTTTATATCTCATAATGTTTAGCTTGATCTAATGCAATAGACCTAATATACCATGTAGACCTACATTATATACCATTTTGCGACTTCGTTTGCGAATGAAATGTCCTACCCTATGTGAAATCTTGCCTGACCCCTAAACTTCCACTATGTCATAAAGATCCTCTTCAGTATGAAAAATAACATAATATTTATTTTTCAAACAGAGGATGCATGTATTTTTGCCTGGATGAAAAAGTTGGCTGTGTGCAATTCCAGATTATCTATCTTGGCATATTCAACCATATTAGTTTAGCTTTTCTGTCACGATTGACTAAAAAATTCCATTTCAACTTTCGTATAATATACTCCGACGGGAACTACTCATGAATTTTATTAGGTTTAGGGGCGAAAGCGATACATAGTAGAATATTCATGGGGGCTATCGCTAGTAAATTTGCCACTAGAGGCGCTAGTGTCGCGTGAGGTCCAATATCATTCACTTTGTACTGGTTTTAGCGGAATTTGTTGCATAAATTATAATTTCTTAAATTTACCTGCCGGAAAGTGATCTCCATCGTAAAATATAGCAAATATGGATTATTTGGCGATTAATGTGAACGCTTTAAAAGCGGAATTAAGAAAAAGCGCAAAAATAGGCGGCCTCAAGAGCAACTATTTCAGAAGTTAGTTTGTTGATATCAAGATAGTTATTTATAAACAATATAACCTTAATTAGATTCAAGATATAACAGTTTGTTTCGGCGCCAATCGCCTTTTACTGCTTTACTTCCGGACCTCAGTCTACAGTGGCGCCAACTGGTGAGCAAAGAAACGGTAGTCCCCATTAGACTTGTTTCAAGTCTTCAATTGTCATAAAACTATACATTATCATTATCTTATAAACTGGGGTCTATTCGGCCCGCAATGCTCATATCGTTATTGTTTCACCACCAGGCTCGATACAGGTTGACAGAATTAATTGTCTTTTGTTATTAATTAACTCATTATGAAGTGCAGACATAACGGAATCGCTTTGTTGCCGACTGTGCTACTGGGTCAACGCAACTGTGTGGAAAAAGCATTTGTTTGGTTTAAATTTACTTAATCCTAATAATATTATGAACGTGAAAGTTTGTGAGAATGTTTGATTTTTGTCACTCTTTCACGCTATAACGACTGGATGGATCTTAATGAAATTTGGCACGCTGTTAGTTTGTTGGCTGGTATAATTTATAGACGAGGTACGGTCCCGCGGGATAATTTTAATACATACTTACCTAGTTTAAAATTCAGAATTCCCCACGTACTTAGTCGCGGGCATTAACTAGTGCTACCTACACTATTACTTTTAATGCATAAAATAACTTTTATGAAATTGATCGGTTTTAATCTAATTTTTCAATTAGATATTGTTACCTTAATTTTGGTATGATTTAGATGAGTTTTTTTTAATTTTTCCATTTAGATTGAAATTTGAGTGGATACCACAACACCATAAATATTATTGTTTTTTTAAGTAATGAACAAGCAACGTACTGCTTGCGCTTACTTTTAAATGTGTTACTCTTCCTTAAAATGGATACAATTAGTTAAAGTCAAAAAGGTCGCTTCAATGTGTTACTGTGAGTAATTAGTGTATTAGGTACTATGCGTAACCACCTTCAAATCAAATAATTTATTTGTGATACACAGGTTAATTAAGATGACATATATAATTATATTTAAAGTGCAGGCTGTGATCGGCCATTTTGGCATACAAATATAAAAGAATAATTCATAATTAATATAAAATTTACATGACAAGAATAACATTCGTGATAAAAAGTTTAAACAAAGGCAAGAGAAACATGTCAAATCAGATTAATAATAAAAACGTAACATGTCAACATCAATAATTAAGAATCATCATATTATTATTATAGTATAATATCAGGCAGCCAAACGGATGTCAGAGATTTGGATTGAATGTCATTTGAATTGTAAGAATTCGTCAATTGAATAAAATGAATTACTTGTCAAAAATATAAATAGTCTTTTTTTAAATATTGGAAGGTCATCACCTTGGTCTTGTGGTTTAAATACGGGGCCAATTTATAGGTACTCCGAGATATACTCCTGTACCCATCATTGCTGTGGTAACTTGAATTCAATGATGGAGGCCTTTGCCCTGCAGTGGGATGATTATAGGCAGTTAAATTACATTATAATATGCACTGTGTACAATTAATTTATTGATTAAAAGTAAAGTAAAAAAGTAAAGTAACAGCCTATAATCATCCCACTGCATGGAAAAGGCCTCCATCATTGAATTCAAGTTACCACAGCAAAGATGGGAACTGGCATAATCACCACGCTTGCCAAATGCGGGTTGGTGATCACAAACCCGAGCAACGTTCGAAAATACGAAACTTTTTGTTGCCCGACCCGGGGATCGAACCTGGGACCCCGAGATCTTGGCCCGGTATTTAAACCACTAGACCAGCGTTATTATTAACGTAATGGTTAACGTTTTTTTAGTGACGTAATCGAACCTCATTTGCATTCAAAATGTTTGACAGCCAAACCACCAAAAGTAATGATTACAATTATTATGTTTACATAAGATGCATAAATAGAATACGAGTCGTACGCATCGAGAGTCGCAAATAGGTGTACGAAACAGAAAAAATGTACTAAACTAAGTAGTTCCGCTTCGATTGGCGCTTCTCTCGCGTGGCAGAACTCGGAAATGGCGTGGAGTCGAAACATTTATTTTTTTATCATTATCAATATGTTTTTGGTCTTTCAAACATTTTTAAACGCAGACCAAATCAAAGCACAAAATCTACTAACTATTACCCTTGACTTCGTACGCGTGGAGAAACTATCCCACGGGAAACGTTCTCTTTTCCGAGATAAAAAGATTTATTGCTACTTCTACCTTTAAGGCTATAATCAGCCTCCTTGCTTATTCAGATCCGTCAAGTAGTTTTGGAGTAATTAAGTAACAAACATTCGCATTCATAATATAAGTAAGAACACATTTTTTCGTCGATAAATAGATTAATTACCACAAAAAAAACTCTTGTTACTGAGATGTTAATATTCATAAGTAAACTTCTGAATTTCACGTCATTATTATATTTTTAATGTGTCGTATGATGGCGGCAAGTATAGCACCACGCCTTCTCTTACTGTGGGTGTCGTAGAAGGCGACTAAAAGAGAACTGCCAAAAGAAAACAGGCAACAACGTCTTCCCTCCTTCATTGGCCAAACTGTGATCACCAATTCACCTTTTAAGTATGGCGAATATCTCTTTTAGTGGACTGGAGAGGCATAGCAATAGACTGAAATGGGCTAGTGATAATAATTATATTTTGTATTTAAAAAAACATGCATACGTCTCTACTCCATCGCTAGTCTGCTCAGCGCATACAGATCGCATTCGATATGTCACACGTGTCTGTCTGTCCGTCCCATTGTTTGTTACTTTGCCTTTCTCTTCTACGGGATTTTTCTAAGTCTTCCGATCCCATTGTTCATGGGGGGCGAAAGTATTTTGTTTATCGCAAATTGTGTCGCAAAAAAATATGTATGCTACTTCTTTGTAGGTTTTTTGACCTAACAAGGTACTTATGGTTAGGTAGATTAAATTTTTTGTAAAATCCGAAATATTTTATGGACCATTTAAATTAAGTCAAATCATATAAGATTCACTTTAAGCAACTTAGTTCAAATAAAAACAACAATAATTGTTTTCATCGAAAATAATAATAATGCTAGAATTCATACACAAACTTAACCATAAACTTTGAACCATCTTTTTTTTATCTTAATATTACAGAATAGCATGAACCTACACTTTTAAATCCGTACAGAATAGTAACTAGTATTATTATTATCTGTGCTAATACCCAATTGAAAGAAAGCTTCCTATGACGATGAAGATGATTATTGACAGCCGTGTCACGCCACAATAGAGAAAAAAATAATTATGTCAGATAACACACGCACTGGTTGAGAAAAATGTAAATAAGCAAGGAAAAATAGCGAGGTGTCTATGGAAAATGTGCGTAAATGTGAGAACTAGTGTTGTGGCACTCCACTTTCTCTCTTGTCGATAGAACATATGTTAGATGCCTTAAACATTAATACCTATTTAATTTAAGAAAATTATCCTTACTGCCTCATTTGAATTAGTCATTTAAAAAATTAACAAGATGACAATGATACAAGGTATTGTAACAACCTGTGTAAAGTCAAGCCATAAATGTTTTTATGTATGAAGCCAGTTAACCGTGATAACTTTTTTAGAATATACAAAGTAAATAAACATACAAAATTTAACTACTGTTCTATTGACCTGAAATTAAAAATGACGGTACTCTACAAGTAGTTTTAAATTTAGTTTTTGCTTGCAACGTAATTATTTTTGGTTTAAACGGCCGCTGTTTGTTTGAACTGCCATTTTTCATTACACTTTACTCCAATTTACAATGCCAATTACCATAATTATTCGGCCATTCAGTGCAATATCGATACAATCGCAGCACTAGCCATTCTAACCGCGTTCCGTACCACGCCGTTTCGACTCGCAGTTGTCGGCCGCGAAATACCGCGTACTGTCGCTTGCAAACTATTAGAAAACTATTTTACGAAAACTCTGGCCGCATACAATGCCGAAACGCAATCTTCGGCAGTAAAAAATAAAACTGTCAAATTTTCCCGCTAATAATGGGAATCGCGAAAAAGTTTATTTCACAAATAAGTTTAGCATTTCAAAGTTTTTAAAAATGTGAACGTAGAATAAGTTAGTATAGTGAATTTATGTAAATATGTTGATGTATTGGAAGAGAGTGCTTTTGGCTGCAGCCTTGTCGTCGATTTTGGATGTCAACAGTGAAACCCTGTTTGGAAATAATGTAAGTTTTAGTTTATTATTTTAGGTACATAAATTTTACAGTGTTATTGTCTATTTAGCTAGCAGAACCATCCTGTTATCATAACAAAACAATTTGCAATTTACTATTACTTCGTAATTTGTTAGTACAATTTTTTTAATATTTAGTGTGAGAAAGAGCTTTTGTTAAGTTTTCGTAATGCATCGGAAGTTGAAAACCACAGAACATATCAACAAGTAAGTAAGTATATAAGATCAGTATATAAAACTCAATATTGTTTTAGTAATATAATGACGGTAACGTATTTCGTTTGAATAACGTTATTATGAGGTTTCAAAAATAGTCATAACCGGGTTGTTATAAAAACAATGATTCCTTCACAATGAAGGTCGGTTATCAAAATAATATTTGGAAGCGTTTAATCCTATGATTTGACGTATTTTTTTATGAGGCTTACTAATGTCGGTTATTCAAATATCGGTATTAGAAATATTTTAATAAAAGTAAAATAATTCTGAAAAACGATCAAGAATTATACAAATTTATTCGTTTTTGTTTATGAAATCATCTCTTCACCACTCAGGTTACTCTTTCTTTAGCAATTACATCGAATTTCACTTATTCAAAAACATCCGAAACGGTCAACTCCTTAAAAAGAAAGCATTGACAAAAAACTGAAAATCAAATTGAGAACTCTTATAAATCTGATTAGCAAACCGACGGTAATCCAAACCGCCCAATAGCTCCACAAGTGAGGTCAAGGCCCGAAATATAACACAATGTCTCATTTAAACAATAAGAGGAATTCCTTCTGTCATGTTCAATGCCTAAATTGTGAACGTAATAGCGGATTGTAGGCGCCTTGACATAAGATAGTAGGCTATAATAAATTGTCGCCGCCCGTTCGGATTGGATTTGCCGAATTCTTTCAGCTGGCAAAATATTATTGACCAGTTACGTTCTACCATACTTAAGTAAGGTTTAAAAAAACATTTTGCCACTGTTTACGTTTTATATCTGACATAAAATTGAACCACAAAAAGACAACAGTTTTTTTTTGGTCACTTAAATTTTTTGACTTATTTGAACGCCATTTTTTTATTTCTAATAAAGCCTTATTATTTAACGAGTTCAATTTTTAGGTGAGACTTTCCGCTTATCGGGCTACGTTACAAATTTCAATTTGAGGAATTGTATTGTTTATTTACATCAGTAATTTAACTGCTAAAACAGTTTGAAAACATGTTTCGGAGATTTTACCGTTTACCCTGATTTTACGAGTATTTGATATTTCGGCAATGAGCGGGAAATATCGGGAACTCATAGAAACAAGGTACCTGCATGGTGATAACCTCAAAACAACCAACTCTTTTTTTCATGCTTTTCGTTTTGTGTTTCAGTTTTAATTGTGATTCTTTGTAGCTACCTATTTTACCACCATAGTGATGGGATTATTCTTTTCTTTAAATAGGACAAAATTGTGAAACATACTTAAGAAAAACTTCAAATTTCCCCTATCCAACACCACAACTCTAAACTGTTTGTGCTTTACATATTAACCGACTTATGAATACACTGTAAAAGAAAATACCGCTTTCAAAATCAGAAACCTTGAAAAACCATCGGTCGACCACAAATGGAAACGATTGCATGAATGAAGCAACTGGCTCAAATTAATCAATTACACCAAGTTTATCAAGATTTTTGCAAGCGTATATTTGAATTATTTTGATGAGAAATATTCAAGAGATTTTAGAATGTTTGTATGGAGTTTTCACGGGCTGTGAAACTATTCGTGGTTTATAGTAATTTTTAATGAATGAAACCCATTCTTTTTAAAAATGGAAGGTTAAGTAGTAATTTTTTTGACTCATATTACCTACATTCTGATTACAAAAACGGTTGAGAGTTCAAAATTTGTATAAGTGTGTGTTTTTAAGCTATTGCATAGCTTCTATCGCGGGCCTTAATCGTGGAGACCGAATACAGAAATTCCGTAACAAAAATAACCTAACACCCCCACTCCGACCGGCACAGCGGTGATACTTTTTAGTTTTTCCATCTATCGATGAATAGGAGAACTTTTAATGACTTTGAAACATCACGCTTGTCTCTTTAGTTCAGCAACCCGCCTTTAGGTGGCATTTGTTGTATCGGCATAAGTTGATAAAAAATGCTATGCAATAGCTTTACCGCGGCAGTCTTCGAGTGCCACACGTCTTTTTTTATATTTTGTTATACATACCTTCATGGAACCGAAGCTAGTTTAGCTTCTAGTAGTTTGTTTGGCTAATAGTCGAGAAAAAACGCTGATGCCCGTCTTCTGCCATTACTTCTAAATCACCTTTTACGACAGTCATAGGACTAGACGAGGTGGTGGTATTTGCATTTCATGTTGCCACACTGACGGATTTGTTTGTTTGAACGAAATTAAGTAGGACTTAAGGTCGTCAGTTGTTTTTAGTTTGACTCCGATAAAACTCACAAACAAACTACAAACTAGGGTTCGTGGTCATACATAAATAATAATACGCACGGAATTGAGTATCACCTTGTTTAATCCCTCAACCCCCAGGAGGCACGCGCGTGCCGCGATAACAATTGATTTCAATTGTGTCTGGAATAACTCACGATCGAGGGATTAAAAACTTGAATTAAAGTTGGCTGATATCATTTACACCTGTCATAATAAATAATAAAACAATCCGGTTAGTTACTCACCTAGTCAACGTACTGTTAGTTGGGTAATAAATTTTAAAATTTATTACTCGAAATTATACCGCGTGCAAAAAATATAAAGAAATTTAATATTTCTTTGCAACAAAACAGGTTGATATAATATTATATTATCACTCCTGATGGTACGGTTTAGGTATAGACAATAGAGTTTCAGGTAAATGGTATAACAAGCCAAAACTAGGCAATGTAACTTGCATAAAACAGTATAGTGAAGTCAGAAATTTGATATGATCATTTCTTGTCTTTATACAAATCTAAATTATTTAGATTCCGATTTGTATGAAATTTTTTTTTTCACAAATGATGATAATTATCAAATTTCTAACTTCACCATTGTATTTGTATGCCTAGGTTAACATAGTTTGGTTTCAGCTTAATTAACCTTTTACCTAACACCCTGTTTAATAGGTACCTACAAATTGAAACCACAAACGATAAAATGTATGGAATTAAAATTTCCTAACTCGAACTGGTTTGAGGAAAGTGCACAACGAAGGTGCTGCCAACTGGCGTCGCCAATACGAATCTTGTTCTCTATTAATACTTGACATTGACATTTATAAAAGAAGTAAACAGAATTTATAGGTATTATTAGTAAGAAATATTATTCTAGCTAATCATAATTCATTGTTGCATAATTATCTGGATGTATCAAATAGATCCACAAAAAAAGTGAAAATCAATAAAATTTTCAGTCTCCTATTGACAGTTATCGTAACCCAACAAATGTCAATAAGATGTTTAACCCCATTATTGGGCATGGGTTTTGATTTGGCGCTTTCAATAGACTTGACATTATGACTAAGGCACAGATGTGCAGTACATTTTCCCTAACAGGCCAGCCTTGCATTTATAAATTGTACTTGCAAAGTTTCGGTTGCTACAAGCTGAAAAATAAAAACATAAATAAAATTAACATAGTGAAGTTAACTTTGAAAAATTTATACATAAATAAAAAGGTAATTCAGAACATTTTTTTACCATTATTTTCACGTCATTTAAATTTTTAGTTTATGCGACAATTTTACCATTTACCTATATCATTTTCTTTTTTTTTATTATCTCTTTAACCCGCAACACATGACCGACCTTGAAGAGCGTTTGACCTTTTAACATATTTTGGCCACGCTGACATTATTGCACAGACCGGACCCCAAATTTTTAACATTTAACATAAGTAATAATAACGTGATTGAAGAGATCATTTTGTTTACATAATTGAAAGCACGAGGACAGGTCTGATAAATTTCCTTTACTCTGTCCGCATATTGTCTCTTTTGTCGATTTAGTGCTGCCACCTATAGTTCCTGCACGGTCCCTTATAAAAAGGGGCATATAATGGGTGACCAAGCTTAGGTTCGTGCTGCTTCTTTACGGTACTAGCCCGTACTAGTCCTCAAGCAGAGGAAGAGCAAGGGACGTGTAAAAGCGCCCCACGGGGCCGAGATAAAACTGATTTTTAATTATTTTTTTAACAGGCACAAATAGGCAAAGACTAAGGGCTTAATCAAGATCTTAAAATAATAATTACAATTGTTTTTTTGACAGATAGACAATATTGTTGCTTGCAATACTAAACCAGCTGTTGTCTTCGGTAACCAAATTCAGTAAATGTAATAGATATCTTTTTTTTTTCATTTTCTGTTTCATACATATGGGTACACTTTACATTATATAATGAATTAAAGCCAAGGGACATTAACTCCAGTCAGCATTTGTTTACGTTCTCGAAAACTTAAAGTTGAAGGCCGACTGGAGTGTAGATCCCAGTAACACTTAAGGCTCTATTAAGCGCAACTTAAGATGGATTACGTACCGTATCTTACTGCCTTCTAGGTATGGGTTATACATGGTAATGTACATAACAGTCAAAAGTTTATTTACCTCATTGAAGTTCAATACTACAAAAAATTTAAAACTTTTCGCTTCTTATTATTTATTTATTAATTTTTATATTAATATAAACATATTTTTTTTCTTTCAATATTTCTATCAAACACTTTCTTCGAAATGGTTGATATGAAATAAACAGTTTGACCATTACGAATAACAAAATATAAAAGTCATTCTGAAGTGATGCGGTTACATACCTATTTTTTGGTAAATGATTTTTTTTTATTCAAACAGAAGACAGATAGATAGGTACATTTTGTGTCCAGCCTGGAACATAATTTTTCAAGCTAGCTAGCAAGCTACACTTTAACTAAGCTCAAAGTCACAAGCCAGCAGTTTTTATTACTTATTTATTCCATTCAGTACAAAATCATTAGTAAACAAGGTACCTATGTCCTTAAGTCTATGGGGTTAGGTTTGAATTACTTTGTTCCTACTTATTACTACCTAATTATTGTGTTAAATTATTGAGTTACGTGCAAATTAACAGAGTTGGTATAATATTATTATGCTGTAATAACCACGTAATTTTAGTTAGTTATGGTTTAGGTATGAAGTAACGTTTAAAACGTAGCAATCAACTTGAGACAGGTTAAAAAAATACCGGAAACACAATAGCTGATTAAATTATGGAATTATTTATGGTCACACACATTTACATCTTTCGGTAGAATCAGGGTACAACGGCTAACGTGCCTTCCGACTTCCGAAACACTACTCACCCGTAGGCTAGCAGATGTCTTATTCTGCATCACGAAGCTCGTACTTACGGATATATCTGTCTCTTTCAGATACTTTAAGACATCGGTATGAGTGATAGAGACAGATGGATTCGAATATACGGACAATGTGTTGCGAAGTAAGGCCTCAGACTCAAGCCAATTTAGGAACAACCGTTTCCCAGATTGGTTAATCTGGGAATAAAACCTAAAGGCGGAGCACCGCACCATACACCAACAGGGACATCTAACTAAACAATGATAACATCAATTTTTACAATTTTCTTGTATGTTTTTACGTACAAAAGAACCTAACGGCATTTAAACAATTTGCCACCAAGATCACTGAACAAGAGTCAAGACTCGTTTCCTATGGCTGCTCATAGAAATTGCGCGACAGTTCAAATTAAACTCCCAAGGCATAATTGTCACGAAAATGACGGGGAGATTGTTCGAAATTACCAGCAAAAGCCCAAAACGTGGGTGGAAAAGTAATATCCGTCACGATGTGTTGCTTAAAAGATTTGTAGGCCCAGAGACCGGAGATAATATTTTGACATTACAGAATGGTGACCGTGACTTGTATTTGTTTGAAGATCGTAGAAAATTTTTGAATACAAAAGTGGTAGAAAAGTCTTCATACAATAATGACACTTGTAGTCCTGGTATAATGTAATGCAATTAGTCCACAATTGTGTTTAAATATTGCAATGTTTAGTAAATTACTTAGTTTACCTACTTTTATGCATATCTATTCAGTCTTACTTACGAAACTTAAAATTGAATTTAGGAAACTGTCGGGTAATAAATAGACCGCATTTAAGTACGATTTTATTTAATGATAACGTTTTTCTGTCACTATTTTACACAACACTATTTACACATATAATATATTTTAGTGTATTTATTATTATTTAACCAACTTATGACCTTACTCTAGCGTTACCTGACTAAATATGATCCAGGAATATGTTTACGTAACTTTTGACTGATTTGTTGTGTTATTTAATAAAGTAAGATACATTTATCAATGATATAAATATCTTAAAATTTTTAAAATATTTACATCTTATAAAGTAACATTTTTGAGCCTTTAATACGCAAGATGATCAGTCATACCAAAAATAAACGCATCTGAAAAAAAAATTAACAAGACGATAAAGCGGAGACTTTTAGTTTCAGCCCCTCAGCTATAAACGCACCTCTCAAATAATTCAAGTGACTCCGAAATATCTTAGCCTAGATAACAATCAGAGCATAAGCGGTGACAAGTTATCACATGAGCGATTAACCACGCACGAGTTGCATTACGCGCTTTACTGCAATGTATTTAAGAACTCAAAGTAAATAATATGTATGCCGTGACGATTTTTTTTCTAGTTACTACGAGTAAGATTGGAATTGGTACATATCTGAATTTTAAGTGAGAGAGTTTGAAATTATAATTTTTGTGAACAATAACAACTTAACAACATAAAAAAGACAGTTGTTTATGGTGCAACAAACAAAAGCTCAATTGGAATTGGAATTGGATTGGAATCAAAATTTAAAGAGTATTTTCTGTTGACCAAGAGTAATGAAAAAATCTAAAACCATTCATTTGTAATGAAGTAACGGCCTATAATCATCCCACTGCTGGGCTTAGACCTCCATCACTGAATTCATGCTACCACAGCAATGATGGGTACAGGCATAATCACCTCGCTTGCCAAATGCTGGTTTATGATCACAATCCCGAGCAACGTTCAAAAATTCGAGACTCTTGCTGCACGACCTTGGACGCTCCTAGGGTCGGATCCTGGGCTTGATAATCAATGACCACGAAATTTTTGGTCTACCACAAGACTGGCGAGGTGTTTGTAACGAAATCATTAAAGATATAGTCTTTATTTAAAGCACGAAATCAATAATCGAGGCAAAGCAACGCCCGGTTCGTCTAGCGGTTTGAATACCGGGCCAAGATCTCGGGGTTCCGGGTTCAAGTCCCGGGTCGGGCAACAAAAGTTTCGAATTTTCGAACATTGCTCGAGTTTGTGATCACCAAACCCGGCTTTAGCAAGCGTGGTGATTATGCCTATCAGGTTTAAGATATTTATTTTCTCACAAAGAATTAACAAATTCACTTACAGAGAAAACCTTAGATATTAAACAATAATAAATTTAAAACATAGCAAGCGCACACAGATATTAAAATAATATGGCGGGTAGGTCGAAGTTACTGACGGCCTATACCCATCATTGCTGTGGTAACTTGATTTCAATGATAGGTCTTTGCCCTGCTGTGGGATAATTATATTTGGCCGTTACTTAAAGCAACGGTATGCATATTATATCTACAAATTCGTACGGAACTTTCAATAGATGATTCCGATTCACACTTGTCCAGTTTATAACAGACTAGCTGTTGCCCGCTTCTTCGTCCGCGTCAATTTCTGTTATTTTGATCGCGACTACTTTTGCAACATTTTTCACTGATACTTCGCTCTTATTGGTCGCAGCGTGATGTTATATAGCCTAAAACCTTCCTCTATAAATGGACTATCCGGCACAAAAAGAATTTTTCAATTCGAACCAGTACTTCCTGAGATTAGCGCGTTCAAACAAACAAACAAACAAACTCTTCAGTTTTATTATATTTCTATAGATAAATAAAGTTGGACGTCCTCCATTGTGGACTCTGGTTTATGCGCCGAGTCTGAAAAACGATCATTACCAACTGTGTTTGTAAACGAAATGCGTCTGAAATCTCTAAAACCATTAACCCAATTGAAGTAAAATGCTTCTTATTTTTATAATTGTTATTATTATAAGCACAAAGCGTAGTTCTGTCTGAGACAAAGAAATGCGCTTTCTTTATTCCCACAGAAATAAAATGTCGTGTAGGTATAGCGTTTAAAGAAACTTGAGGTATACTTTATTCAACGTGCTGTGAATTGTAAGAGTATTAAAAATACTGACATAGAACTTATACGTTTTGAATAACAAATACGTTTATGTAAAAGTAAAGTAACAGCCTATATCATCCCACTGCATGGAAAAGGCCTCCATCATTGAATTTAAGTTCCCACAGCAATGATGGGTACTGGCATAATCACCACGCTTGCCAAATGCGGGTTGGTGATCACAAACCCGAGCAATGTTCGAAAATTCGAAACTTTTTGTTGCCCGACCCGAGAATCGCCCCCGGGAGCCCGAGATCTTGGCCCGGTATTTAAACCACTAGACCAACGTTCGTACCTGTATGTAATGTTACTAATCACCACGCTTGCCAAATGCGGGTTGGTGATCACAAACCCGAGCAATGTTCGAAAATTCGAAACTTTTTGTTGCCCGACCCGGGAATCGAACCCGGGAGCCCGAGATCTTGGCCCGGTATTTAAACCACTAGACCAACGTTCGTACCTGTATGTAATGTTACTAATCACCACGCTTGCCAAATGCGGGTTGGTGATCACAAACCCGAGCAATGTTCGAAAATTCGAAACTTTTTGTTGCCCGACCCAAGAATAGAACCCGGGAGCCCGAGATCTTGGCCCGGTATTTAAACCACTAGACCAACGTTCGTACCTGTATGTAATGTTGCTACTATAATACGTTATATCTCTAAGCTTGACGTTATTTTGTGTAAGTATTTGTAATAGCCCCCGGCGCTTGATAATCCATGTTCGTACACTTAGATCTTGCATCGTTTGCGTCTGAAACCTTTTTTCGGGGTTAAACCTATCTTCCCTATTGTAACTCAAGTAGTTTACTAATATAACAAGACAAGCAAACTGATAATACGCTCAATGCTCATTGTGCTTTATGACTATTTTGGTCTACCGCCTACCTTCATGTTCACGAAGACTTCTCTCCTGAGGAATATTACAAAATTGTCGCACTTAGGTATAGAGTTGTGTTATGATAGGTATTAGTGCAAATTTTAAAGATGAATCGAAAATCAGAGGCGACTGCGAACTTACTCGTAACAAATATAAACAATGTGAAAAAAGAATGATCATTGCCTTTGAATACTAATCTTTTTTTTAAATTATAATTTGTTTACTCCTAATAAAAAATAACATGGAAGATTAATTTAATTCCTTAAAGCTTCCTAGCATTACCTACCTAGATTCTCCGGTTTTTCATTTTGTATAAACTTCTTAAGATTCTCAATTCAATTCCATTCTATTAGAGCTTAATTTAGATATGCAACTTTATAAATTTTAGAAATTAGGCAGCAGGCAGCATTATCGACGAAGACAGTCACAGCGCTTTGAGTGCTGTTTGAATTTTCCATAGAAATGGATTTCAACATAAGACATTTAAATGATCTTCTTGCTGCTTAAAGTATTGATTTAGTTTTCATTAGAAACACACACACAGCTATTGCTATTGCACTTATAATCTAACCATACGCTTAAACGATACTTTGTCTAGAAGTAACAATGTTGGCGCAATAAAGCTGTGTACTCTTGCAATTAACCTTACCACCTGCTGAGACGGGCTTTAATAAGGCATTTGAAAAAGGCAATACCTTACAGAAAGCTCCGTGATCCGTGCCGTCACTAATTGCGCGCGCGCACGCCTTGCGTACTCTGATGTCAACGCACGATCGCGGGCTGTGACGAATGTTAGCAAATGCTCTACAGTATAATGTCACTCTTATTCCTTACCTGTTGAGTGAGCAGACTTAGAACTAGGTATAGTACCTGTATTAAGCTTCAAAAAAAAATCATTTATAGTTCACAAATAGTCTCTGATTTATCGGATTATACGTTTTATTTTTTCATTGATGGCGTATGGAGTTGTTTGAGTGACTTCTTGATACATTCTGTATACAATGAAAAATATCGTTCCAACAAATTACGACATTCCGTTTCGTCATCAAATACGGGATGACGGAAAATTATATAACTTTTTCTTCAGGGCAGATGCTTTTACTGCAACGAGTGCCTTGCTTTTTAAATCCTTTTCCAGTAGAGTTTAAGAAGTAGACATCGACATTTGAACTCTAGAGCAATTGAACTATTTTGAGTCATCTCCTCGCAACTGGCCTAAGAGAAAACTGGGTCTTTCCTAAGTATTTTCGTCAAAATTGGATGCTGTCAATTACGTCTTTCTTTCTTCCTTCTTCGTGGATGGTGTCAATACAACACGTCAGCGTAAATCCATGTAGAGAAGCAATGTTATACTGCGAATTTGCTTTGTCAACATCGCATCCAGTAACGACGCACGTTCAGCGTAATACGGTGCCTATGTTTGAACAACCCTTTTCTTTCGTGTTCGTTAAAAAGGTCCGTAAATACTAAGACCATGTGTGAACGGGCTGTTAGTCGACTTAAAACACTACAGTACGTATCTAGCTAGAATGGCTTATTATTTGATTAAGTGTTTTTTTATTTAAAAATAATATTTTCGATTAATATGTTCAATAAGGGTATATATCGGGATGCCTAATTATTTGTACTCCTAATTGTCATTGGCGCACAAACTATTAGCCTAAAATTTTTTCGCACTTTTTTACTATTCCTAAACGTGTTTAGCCTATTTTTACTACGCTTAACTTTATATCGCCGTATTATAATTTCGCCGAATATATCATAACACCTACCCTTTTGCAGTTCCAAATTTTTATTCGCAGAAAGTTAAAAACTTTATCAGCATGCATGCATGCTTGCAAAGAAGTAAGCATGCATGCAAAGAAGTAAGCATGCATGCAAGCAAGCAAGCAAGCAAGCATGAATGCATGCAAACAAGCATGCATGCATGCAAAGAAGTAAGCATGCATGCAAGCAAGCAAGCATGTATGCAAACAAGCAATCATGCATGCAAATAAGCAATCATGCATGCAATCAAGCAGGCATGCATGCAAACAAGCAATCATGCATGCATCCAAACAATCAGACTTCCGTGACGGCTTCGGCGCTTTTGAATTACACTCTAGGGGTAGGGCAGACAAGACTGCTTGGGGACGGTTTGTGAGCGATTCGTTTCTTAAACTTTTCTGTTTAAAAAAAATAGAGCGTAATGTCAAAAAAAGATGCTAATACATTTTAGTGCTTTCGATATTAGACATACTGAAATTAGGGTTTTCAATTTTTAGACCAATCTATAATAGTGCGAAAACAACTGTTAGACTAGACAATAATTATACGTTATAAGTTTAGGCCAATACGGTTCGGCCAAATGAAATTAGGACTTTAAATTTTAGGCGAACCGAACGGCACCCGTTCAATAAATTATTATTTCGACATAAGTTTAAATAGTATTCCATGAGATGGTGGTTAAATATTATTTCAAATTACAAGTGAAAACGAGTTACATCTTGCGATCATAGCATGTGTAAGTGAAACTAAAATGTTTACGATGTAAACGCTGAAAATTTATTGCTCACTCGACAAGTAATACAATAAATGTAGTGAATATATTAACAAATTTTAGTGATTCTTCCATAATTCCAACCTACACCAAAACGTAAAATTAAACTCAACTCCTGAGACACTTAAATAGATTATTCTATTATTCCAAAAACTATTACAAAATGATAAGGAAGCTATGGTTACATTTTAAAAAAACACTTTGTTACGTTTCGCCCCGTTTGAATACAGGGCCAAGATCTAGGGGTCCCGGGTTCATTTCCAGGGTCGGGCAACAAAAGTTTCGAATTTTCAAACATTGCTCGGGTTTGTGATCACCAACCCGCATTTGGGAAGCGTGGAAGGCATTATGCCTAGACCCATCATTGCTATGGTAACTTGATTTTAATGATGGAGGCTTTTGCCCTGCAGTGGGATTAGTACAGGCTGTTACTTACTATACTTTTACATTTTGTTGCATTTCAAAATTTTAATGATCACGATTATTAGAGTTTTACAAGCAAGAGAAATGTTAAAACACACCTTAACATCAATTTAAAAGATGGTTGAAAATTACCAGCTGCTTGGGACCACGTCATGCTATCAATAAAGTCCACAAACCATGGCAACACTGCAAAGAGGGATTAACTGACAATAATATTAGAAGTATGTTTTGAATTAAGCTTCTGGAAGAATAATAACACCTTAGTCTACCCCTAGTAACCACGAACGCTGTAAATGCTTCGAAATGTTGTTTTCATCAAAATATAAAATTAAATCATTACTAATGCCAGTTTAATTCGAAGAAAAATAAATAAGTATTTGCGGAGTTCTATATGCAACACAGGAAGACAGTCTGACAACTTAAAAACATGAGTCAAGACAAGAGAAAAATTAGAAACGGCAACACTTTCTGCGCACGCGCCGGTACGCTGATGAGATGCGCTGATAGTGCATGCTTCCTACTCCTACAATGTGTAGAATTAAATTTCTTATCATAGCTGCAGTACAATTATGGCTTACCCCCGTTGCTCGAGTATTGCCTCTAATTACTGTGTCTTGCCTCTTATTTAAGTAAAGATCCCCGGTTCGAATCCCGGGTCGGGCAACAAGAAGATTCGAATTTTCAAACGTTGCTCGGGTTTGTGATCACCAACCCGCATTTGGCAAGCGTGGTGATTATGCCAGTACACCCATCATTGCTGTGGTAACTTGAATTCAATGATGGAGGCCTTTTCCCTGCAGTGGGATGATTATCTCTTTAGTCGGTCCCTCATGTCTGAGGATCGTGGTCAGCTTCGGGATTGCATCTGGAGCGGATGAACTGCCTCCATCGGTTTCTGTTCTGCGCGTCCGTTAGCACCGTGTAGAATGTGGAGGATGTCCTGATTTGGTCGATACATCTTGCCGGCGAACGACGGGATGATTATAGGCTGTTACTTTATTTTACTTTACTTTACTGTGTTTTGGCTGAAGTACCAGCCAAGCCAAGAACACGAGTCCGGTCCCCTGTTCGGGCAACAAGAATTTTCTTTCGACCTGCGTTTGGCAAGTGTGGTGATTATGCCTGTACCCATCGTTGCTGTGATATCATTGAATGTCCCCTTTCCCTGCAGTGCGATGATTTAAAGGCCGTTACTTAACAAACATAAAGAGGATAACTAAGTAACCTTAACGAATGGCCAAATCGTACCTGAACGTGGGCATTAATGACTTGTATTTAAAAAAAATAAGTTATTTTTAATTATATTTTATGAATTATTTATACATCAAAAATCAACTCGTGGTTTTTGAGAAATAAAATAGTATACCGAATTTTTTTTTTTTTTTTTTGGTTGGGATAGCATTATTGTAGCTTTTGAACGTGTCCGACCGTGTTTGAAGTTTCGTTATGCGTTCTTATATAATTACTAGCACAATAAAATTTCACTTAAAAAATATTACTTACGATTTTATCATTTGAATTCGGGGAATAATATTATTGTGTTTCAAATGACATTTGAAAGCGAGTAATGGAACTTCAGTTTTTAAAATGACAGATGTCTTTACCGGTGTCCGAGTTGTCTTGCAGTCGATCTTTGCGTTTGCTTCGATACGTACTGTGCAATATTTGGTTCTGTGTTTATTTCTTTTGACCCGTATTTTGTTTAATAGAGTTTGATATCTGCTGCTTCTTGTTTTAGAACCATAATTTAACTCAAAACCTTAGGTATTATGTTTTAAAAATTATTAAATGTTATCCTAACCTAAAAACGTACGTACGGTAGGGTCTAAGTACTTTAAAACCCGCCGTCCCAAATCAAAGAAACTCTCCAGTCAGACTCTCCTACTCATGGATCAGAGAAACGAAATGAGGCTACAGAACTCAGCGGATGCCCATCGCTATCGGCAACTCAATAGACAGATATCTAAGTCTTTGAAGAGCGACCTTCGTCAATTTAATACCCGACGTATTAAAGAGACCATTAAGCGGAACAAAGGCTCCAAAGTGTTCGCCAGAGATCTGTCTATTGGGCAAAGCCAATTGACGAGGCTGAAAACTGAGACAGGTAGCATCATTACGTCAACACCTGAAATCCTGAGGGAGATTGAGAGTTTCTATGGACAGTTATACTCCACGAAAACACCTGTTGAAAGCAAGGCTAAAGACCCTAGAGCCAAGCTTACCCGACACTATTCTGAAGATATCCCGGACGTCAGCCTGTGCGAGATTAGAATGGCTCTCAAGCAGCTTAAAAACAACAAGGCGGCGGGTGATGACGGAATCACAACAGAGCTCCTTAGAGCGGGCGGTAAGCCGATACTTAAGGTCCTCCAGAAGCTCTTTAATTCTGTCATCCTCGAGGGCAAAACGCCAAAGGCATGGGGCAGAGGCGATGTGATGCTGTTCTTCAAGAAGGGTGACAAAACTCTCTTGAAGAACTACAGACCCATTTCGCTTCTGAGCCATATCTATAAGTTGTTTTCGAGAGTCATTACGAATCGTCTCACTCGCAGGTTCGACGACTTCCAACCTCCCGAACAAGCCGGGTTCCGAAAAGGCTATAGTACCATAGACCACATTCATACGCTGCGGCAAGTTATACAGAAGACCGAAGAGTATAACTTGCCACTTTGCTTAGCGTTCGTGGACTATGAGAAAGCCTTTGATTCGATTGAGACCTGGGCAGTGCTGCAGTCTCTCCAAAGGTGCCAAATAGACTACAGGTACATCGAGGTACTAAAGTACTTATACCAAAACGCCACCATGTCGGTCCGATTACAGAACCAGAGCTCTAATCCGATCCAACTACAGCGAGGTGTGAGACAGGGAGACGTTATTTCTCCGAAACTGTTCACAGCTGCGTTGGAGGATATTTTCAAGCTTCTGGACTGGAAAGGACGCGGCATCAACATCAATGGCGAATACCTAACACACCTGCGATTTGCCGATGATGTAGTTCTTATGGCTGAGACCTTGGAAGACCTGAACATTATGCTCGAAGATCTCGGTAATGCTTCTCAAAGAGTGGGTCTTAGGATGAACATGGACAAGACGAAAATCATGTTAAATGCCCATGTTGCACCCGCTCCAGTTAACGTTGGGAACATTGCACTCGAAGTTGTTGACCACTATGTTTACCTGGGACAGATAGTCCAGTTAGGTAAGTCCAACTTCGAGAAAGAGATCTCTCGTCGAATCCAGCTCGGATGGGCAGCGTTCGGGAAGCTCCGGCATATTTTCGCGTCCGAAATACCTCACTGCCAGTAATGACCTATGGGAGTGAGACGTGGTCGTTTACTATGGGTCTCATAAGAAGGCTCAAGATCACCCAGCGAGCAATGGAGAGAGCGATGCTTGGTATTTCCCTACTCGATCGAATCAGAAATGATGAGATCCGCAGGAGAACTAAAGCAACCGACATCGCTCGAAGGATTGCATCGTTGAAGTGGCAGTGGGCGGGACACATAGCGCGGAGAACCGATGGCCGTTGGGGCGGAAAGGTTCTCGAATGGCGACCACGTACCGGACGACGTTCCGTGGGCAGGCCCCCCACAAGGTGGACCGACGATCTGATCAAGGTCGCGGGAAGCCGCTGGATGCGGACAGCACAGGACCGATCGTTGTGGAGATCCTTGGGGGAGGCCTATGCCCAGCAGTGGGCGTCGTTCGGCTGATATGATGATGATGATGATGATAACCTAAAAAGATAAAAATTATTATATTTCCAATTAGTGAAGTTTTTGATGAAATATTTTGCTACTTTCATATTTACAATGATGTTTTCTAACAAAATCATACAAAATTAAAAACGATTTACCGATGTTCATTACGTATCTGGTCTCTACATATATGTACAGACAACAGCACGTCGACCTTCCACAAAACCTCAAATTTTCTCAATTGATATTGATCTCTACATGTTGGACTTAAAGTTGAAAATCAATCAAACCTTTAAACTAATTTGGGTAGGTTGACCTGCCGTTGTCTGTACAACATTTACAGGTAGGTACTTATTTCGCGAAAAAGTGATTTAAATGCAATGATATTTACTTTTTAAATATCATTGTTTAAATGTTACTAACTTCGGGATCAGTACAATGTGTATTGGTCCACATTAAATCTACTTTATTTAAATAAATCTCTTCGTTTTCGAGTTTCGAAGCATCAGTGAAAAATGTTGCAAAAATAATCGCGATCATAAAAACAGAAAATGACGCGTACCAAGTCGCGGAGAACAGCTAGTTTATCAAGCTGTATCAAGCTTAAAGGAATGCTAATAATTTTTAAAAAAGATTTTATTTTCTTACAAATTATGAAAACGCTAGTCGCCCCTTGCAAATAAAAAAAAACTATTCTTCTAAACAAAGTCATATCCTGATAAACAATGTTATTCATGATTAAGTAGTCTAAATTATAGTTAGGTGGTAATAAAAAGATATACTGTTTGTAAAGTTAAATGCGCCAGTATAAAACATGAAGCCAACTCTACCATAGCGAACTAATTGGGTTTATTTGATAAAAACTAACTACAATTAAATGGTTTAATCACTATAACTTAAACTTGCCCTTTCCTTCCGGTGATTGATTTCACTTTTATTTATTGCGGTAGATCATGTTTACGAGGATTACTGATTATATAATTAATGATGTAGGTTTAATGACTTCCAATTTATTTATTTTTTTTTTATTTTTTTTTAGGGGCCTGTATGGCTCCTAAAAAAGGTTGGCACCTGTCTTGATTTCCTTTCGGGATAATCTAGGAATCACTTTTTTATTAACTTTCTTGGGTTTACAAGGTGTTGCTTGCTCCTAAGTTCCGGGTTCGATTCCCTGACTTGTCAACGTGGAAAAAAACATGTAATTTTCTATACTTTCTCGGGACTGAGTGTTTGTGGTTCCTCCGTTGTGTCTGATTTGCACAAAACAAGTTCTTTTTATACTTACTTACTCAATCAAAGCAATGTTTGTGATATTGTCCACACTTATTATTTAATTAAAACTTATTTTACTGCCTCAACTCTTACACCCGTATTTATAAACAAGTAAAGGTAATTATTTGACTAAAAGTAATTACTTGGGTGACAATTTGTATACCTAAATCTATAGTAATTACTAGAAGTTAGAACTATGAAAAGTTAGCCTTGTCAGCCAAAGAATATGTCTATCAATGGTGACCCATTTCCTTCACTTAAGCACTAGGTAGTAACATCTTAAGATATGACTTTCCTAAGCAATAATAAGTAATTACTTCTTTTTAAATACGGGCATTACACTTGTGTTTATGGGGAAGTAATTACTTATTGCTTATAAAAGTCATAACTTAAGATGTGACTACCTAGTGAGTAGTGACCTAAGTTATGACTTTATTAAGCAATAAGTAATTACTTCTCCATAAACACGAGTGTTAAATCCTGTTTCTTAGTACCATTTACTATCAACGTATTTGTATGCATACGGAAAAACTAAATCAGAAATATTCCTAATGTGTAACAGATCGAAAAGTCGCAATTACAACACAGCCAATTATCCTACATAGCATTCCCTGATGCAACGCGCTGGTTTTTAAGTACAAAGAGTTTTTTGTCGCCTGCCAGTGTCGGAAGAAATGAGTTCTGTACCGATACAAATGACTTTGTTATTATGCAACTTATGGTTGAGTTGTTACAGTTATTTAGATCAATTTTTTACCGTTATTAAATAAAATAAATAGTTTGAAAAACTGTGACCTGACTACGAAAATGCTATTATTTCAATATCACCTGTGTATTTGCTGTATTGTTTAAACATAGTAGATACTCAGAATTTTGTCTTCTTTCATTCGATACCACTATGCGCTGGTGATGGCTGCTAAGTTCAATAACGTCCGCGCTAAGCCGTATACCTCTGTACATAGCCTCGTATCGTGCCGTACATGTTTGTATGAAGAAAAGTTTTAAATATCAATTTACAGCAGTTTTTGTATGAATTGTCGCTTTGACCCTCAATATCTTGACGACCTCCGTGGCGGAGTGGCGTACACACCGGTTTTCAAGGTGTCGCTTGCTCCGAGGTCCCGGGTTCGATTCCCGGACGGGTCAATGTAGAAAAAAAGTGTTTTTCTACATTTTCTCGGGTCTGGGTGTTTGTGGTACCTTCGTTGTTTCTGGTTTCCAAAATACGAATACTTTAAATAGTTATTCAAATTAGGATCAGAACAATGTATGTGATGTTGTCCACATTTATTTATTTATTTATTTATTATATCTTCGGAACCAGCAATTTCCCAGGTATGGTCCTGAAGAAAGAAATTATCCTAGTGATGGGGACAATACGTGATTTTCGGATCTGCGTTTGTTTTTTTTTTACACCCGGCATATTAATGACTGGAATAGGACATAGGCTCTTTTTATCCCGAAAAAGCGTGTTAAGTGGTTCTCGTGGGACAGTTTCAAATTAAAAATCCCACGCGTACCGAAGTCGCGTAAAACAATAAATTAAGTAGTATATTGTTTTCTTGAGTTTACGCGAACACTGTACATTGAAATTTAAGATATCTTAACGGATTTTAAGGTAAAGTTGAGTCAAATCAAAACAAACGCGAATTAAAATCCGTAAACTTAACTTTCATTTCAATTAAGTTTTAGATAAGATGAATATATTTTGTTACATAATCACGCTCGAACGGCCTAACAGATATGGATAAAATTTGGCACAAAGATTATGTTATAGGCTGAAATAGAACTTAGGCTACGTTTCTCGTGGGAAAGTTTCTCCGTACGTCCATAGTCGCGGGCAGCGGCTTGTCTTATATAGTATTTATTAGTGATCAGATAGATAAATGTCCTAGGCTGTTGTATCTAATGCTTAGTAGGATCACAGATAACATAATACGTAGGATAATTTTCTGATCATTTTTTACCACACTGTACCTATTTAGCCAAATAACTAAATTCAGTGAGTCTCATTGAGTCATCATCTTCATCATCACAAGCCTGCATCAGTCCACTGCTAGACACAGGCCTCTCCAAAAGTAGGATTTTGCCTTAATCAATACGCGTGGCAGGCGAGCTGGCGAACTACGTTTAACCAATGGTGGAGAGATACGCTCTTGCCCGTCTGCTTCTGGCAGTACTTCTTTAGTCGCCTCTTACAACACCTTTAGGAAAAGGTGGAGCTATTATTTTAATGTGCTGGCCTTACAAGACAGAAGTCATTGCGTAAAACAAGTAAACAAATAAAGTCAATCGATTATGCAGTCAGCTGACGGTTAAGGCCAGTGGGCAGGTTCCAGATGCACGGTGAACGAACTGTAGATCAACGCTATTAATATTGTAAAGGCAGATACACATTGATTTTAGAAAAAGTTTTCTTCAATACTTATACTGGCCAGCAATAATATCAGAACTCTGATTCGTTTAGTAAAACTTTATGAAAATAAATCGAAATTCTGAAAGTACATAAAAACAAAACATGTCCAAAAATTATTTTTATTAAAAATTAAAAAAAATATGTTTAGAATCTGGAAGGTTTTTGTTTGTCAAACCCGGCTTTGTTTTACGAGTATTATCATACTACGAATATTATAAATGTGAAAGTTTGGACGGACGTTTATAACTCAATGGCGATAAAACTTGGCGTGGAGATTTATTATAGGCTGTAATAGCACAAAAGCTTTTTTTATCCCGAAAAAAGTAAGGTTCCACAGGTAGTAAGTCCTATTCATTCCACTGCAGAGCAAAGGCCGCCATTATTAAATTCAAGTTACCATAGCAATGATGGTTACATGCATAATCACCACGCTTGCCAAAAGCGGGTCGGAAAACACAAACCCAAACAATGTTTGAAATTCGAAACTTTATGTTGCACGACCCGGGGATCGAACACGGGATACCGAGAGCTCGGCCCAGTATTCAAACAACTAGACCAACGGGGCTAACTAGGTTCCACAGGGCCAGTACACAATTTACGCATACAAACGGCTAGTAATATAATTTGCAAATATCAGTGCGTACACTGCCTTAGCAATGTTCCGCATATGGAATTCTCCGCTCTTCCGCGCACACACGACACGCGACAAGATGTCTCGTGATCAAAATATGCTAAATACGCGAACGGAATTATGCGATGGCGATCTTATAAGATGATTTCGACAAATCTTTTGAGATAACAATTCGTTGCTATAGTTTTGTCGCATTCTTATAACTGACTCGTTACTAAGTATGTGTTATTAACCATAGAAGTATTATATTATATGTGACAATAGCACCAAAGTGCAAAAAAATATACAAGCGGAGGTATGTGACCAAACTTGATATCCCAAAAAAAATTCCAAATATTTTGCTCAATTTTGGTCCAATTTGTATAAGAAAATTTACCTTACTTATAGTAGGTACGAGTATATTAAGAAATGAAAATTTGCCAATAACGTTAATAGATTAACGTAGAAATACAAAAGAATTATAAGTAGTTATATCTAAACTATAATATTATAAAAAAATTCGTTAAACCGGACAATCCCAGGAATTTCTAACTAAAAAAAAGGTTATTTGTGTTTTTGACAAGGCCTAGTTCATTTATCGAGAAATGTTATAAGACTACGTTTTGTCTAATGCTAAGACCAATAGTGAAAATGGTGAAAAAATGAGTAAAATGATTCCCTTTGAGAGCTACCGCTGCATGTCTAACGCAATGCACGCAACGGAAGCTCTCAAACTTTGAGAGTTTCCGTTGCGTGCATTGCGTTAGACGGTTTAAGTTACGCAAAACTCATGTATTTATTACATAATTGCTTCCCTATAAATAAATAAAATATAAATAAATATTTCAGACAGACATGCCACACTGGGCCACACAGAGCCATCTAGTCCCAAATTAAGCTACTATTAAAAGTTTAAAAAAGTATTTAACGGAATTGCTTCCCTTTAAAAAAGTCCACAAAATTCAATTATTTTATGCTGCAAACTCGCATCTATGTGCAAGTACAACGTTATTCCATACAAACGTAGTCCCCTGTTTCCTCCCTGGAAACGTAGTCCCCTGTTTCCTCCTTACAAAAGTCTATGGTCACTATTAGCATGTTTCTATGTTTTCTGTTTTTTCATAAATTAATTAATAAAAAACAATTATCCAGATTTTCCGCGGTGTTCAAACATTTAGAAAACAAATTTGGCAAAATTTTAGAAAAAAAGGAAAATATACGAACACGGCCAAAGCCTTTCTTTAATTTTTTATGAAAAAAGTACCTACTTAAATCAGTCCAGTTTTGGAAAAGTAATCGGGGGGCTACGAAACGTTGATTTGGTGTGCTTTTAGTAGGTATTTTCGGTCCAAGAAGCAGTTGTCTCTATCACACTCTGCGGTGGAGGCGTTTGGCACTGCGTGACAGCAATAGATTTTACAAATACCTATTTTTCAATTCTCTCGCCCGTAGTGTTTTCTCTTAAGACGTCCCAGTGGAAAGCTTTATGTGCTCGTCTTGTCATGGTAAATTTGAAATCCAACGCTCAATCATTTTTGAATTATATAGGATACAACGGAATTGGTCTTGAGTTTCACGCAGTTTCAATTCCAATATATCTTTTAAATTATATGAAATTGGATTTCATTTAGTTGGATCGTCTTTCATAATAATCATAATCGAGTAATCTTCTGAGCAGAAGGTTGAAAGTTGTTACGTGAACTAATAGCCTATAAATCTAGATTGTAATTTATATTATTACATTCGGTAGGTCACAAAGGCATCGAGCATACAAGTAAGTTCTAATCATAAACTTATAGGTATATATTATACTAGCTGTTGCCCGCGACTTCGTCCGCGTCAAGTTCTGTTATTATGATCGCGACTATTGTTGCAACATTTTTCACTGTTGCTTCGCTCCTATTGGTCGCATCGTGATTGTAGGTTGTAGGTACAAGCCGACCATGGACTTCCTGAGTGGACTGTATGCGGACGAAAACACTTGTTGATTTCTTCAGAGTTTATTTTCTTTCTTGATAGGTGACCGTGAGAGCAGGGACAATTTTCGCCTTTTTTTTTTTTTTTTTTTTTTTTTTTTTTTTTTTTTTTTTTTTTTTTTTTGCACACGGACGACCGGTCGTTTCCTATTGAAACGATCGCTCGACCGGCAACCCTCCCACGGGGGAAGGAGGTGGTGAATCCATCATGGATACCTCACAGCCGGCTGTGAGGTTATGTGAGACTCCTACTCACTAAACACCACCCTTATTCGCTACCACCAAAGGTGCCGTAGCGTATCTGAGGCGACCACACCCCATGGGGGAGTGTGGCGCAGGGCGTTTCTCGCCTAAGCGGTTTACGCACTGAAGGAGGCTGGCATTCGGGAGGAATGTGAGCCTAGAATAAATGAATTTAAGGAGCCGTTGTTCGTAATGAACGTAGGCTTAAATTAATTATTTACTTATCGACTGTCTCCCAGAAGGGGTGGCAGCCGATTTAGAGGGCTGGGGGCGACCTGAAGGGTCATATGGGGTGGGCTTAATTAATTAATTAATTAATCTGGGGCTTGAGACTTTTTATGACTCTTAGACACCTTTCGTGGTGACTAAGTGTCATAATAATGTCTCGGGTGGAACGGGCATTTCGCAGTTTGTTTGCGATTATATTTATTTCGTCGATATCGATATTATCGATAAAGTCGGACACCAAGGTGAAATCGTCGTCACTATTGTGTGAACGCGATTTTTGTGGCGGAATTAGGACCCTCTCATGCGGGGTGAAGGGGGGAGGTTTGGGAGCTGAGTTGAGGGGTTTCCTCCAGCTCCCTGCCGGCTTAGTGGCCGGGGCTGCCTCCCTGCCGCCCGATTTCAGGAGAGCAGGGAAGTTGGTGAATGAATGGGTAGGGGGGCCAACCTGCGACCTCATGGGAGGTTGGGGTTTCGGGCGCGGCGCGCGTGCACATCCCCGCCAGTTGGCAGGGTGGCCAAAAAGGCCGCAGTTCACGCACGCCGGTTCCCCGGGGGTGTCGCGCGTGCGTTCGCACTCCCTGGTGGAGTGGGAGCCAAGGCACTTAACGCACCTTGGTGGGGCTGTACAGTTAGCCGCTGCGTGCCCATAGAGCTGGCAGCGGTGACATTGGCCTGGGACCCCACGGCTGCGCGGGGGTTCTACCCTGATATTGGACAGGCCGCAGACTACAATCTCTTTGTGCCTGAACAAATCACGGGCGCGGGGACAGTTGGTCATGACGACCAACATCAGGGGGAAACGGCGTTTGCCCTGGCCGTACATTGGATGCACAGCTTCAACAGGGAAACCTTGTTTTGTGAGGTCGGCTTTGACCTCATCCATGTGGAGCTCTACCGGGACTCCGCGGAGGACCGCGCGTACTTTGCGCTCTTCAGGAAGAGCGTAAGTGTGATAAGGGAGTTTGTTTTTGGTTAGTAGCTCGATAAGGCTACGGAAGTCAGAGATGCTCGGCACCTCTATTTTGATGGCTTCACCCGTGTTGGATGCACGGGTGTATTTAATTTTGCCCTCGATGCAAAGCCGGGACACTTCAGTCCACTTTTCTTTGCATCTTAGGAAAATTGGTGGGGGCGGCCTTTGTTTGGCGGACGTGGGCTTAGACCGCGAGTCTTGGCGAGCAGTGGGAGCAGGGGACACCGTTGGTGCAGTCCCTGCTCGATGCAGAGGGATTGGGACAGCGGGGGTGGCCGGGGAGGCCGGAGATGGAACGGGGGAAGGGGACGCTGGCGACTCAAGTACCGGAGAGCCCCGGTTCTTGGCGCGTTTGCCGCGCTTCCCCTTTCTCGAGACAGGCTGGAATGCCTCATCAGAAGGGAGAGACGTGGAGGACTCCTGTGATAAGGTCGGGGAAGCGGACCTGTCAGACAGGGTGCGCTTGAGAGTGGGTGGTGCTGAACAGACGTCCATACCGTCTGAAGACTGGGCGTCCTCGGGAGTTGTAAGACCAGATGGGGTCACATTGGTTTGGGAGGCTTTGTAATTTTGTAAAATTACCGCAACTTCGGCCAGGAATACTGGATCATTATCCAGACGGGCAATGAGTTTGGCCTTGATGTCGTTGATGTCAGCCATAATATACTGAATGTATTGGAAGAAACAAAAGACAAAAACAATGGGACACCCCCCGCCAGAGGCAGGGGGGAGGGGGGGCGGCGAGTGAACGGTATCCCTAATGGATAGCCGTTCTTCCCTTCCCCTTGGGACTAGGCCCAAGTGCAGTGGGTCCGGGACTGCGGTTTTGCCAGGGCCTGGAGGCCCCGGAGAGCGAACCGGGTGCGCTCAGTTGGCTTCGTTGCCACCGTAAGGTATCAACCAACTCAAACGCGATCGGTTATTTAAAGTATCACTGTTTTGATACAAACAGTGAGTACAGTCAATAACAGATAATTGCACAACGATGCAAAATAATGCGAGTGCGAGCGTTGGTGTATGGCATTCGCCTATCACCGGAAGGATGGGAGGGGCGCACGGGCAGACGGACGTCTGCACCGAACGGAGTGGAAATGGAGAGTGTGTCTGAATTTTCGCCTGATCACGTCCTATTCTTATTTACATTTCTTAAATTAGCCTAGTGACTATACAAAATTCGTGATTTTCCTTAGATAGACAAAGATAGAACACACATAGTCTCTTTTACTCTTTGGACACTTTCTCAATCCACCCACATAATAACTTCGGAGAAAAGAGAGGTCCGATATGTGTATTGCTATCTCTGTCTTACATATTCTAAACCTACCTACAGGCTTCTTAACATTTTTTCCACTTACAATCCTACCTACATGGGTTTTTTCTACCGACCTTCAGAATCTGTTAGGGGGACAGGGACAGCCTATAGGATACCTCCGCCGCGCGTGAGCGGGACGGCCTACAGTTATTTTCCTTCACCCCAGTACCTTTAAACAACCATACCAGATCCTACCTAATACTTTAGATATTGTAAGTGGAAATAAGAAACCGGTTTGCTATTTTATTGAAATAAAACAAGCCCTGCGCTAATACATTTCCTTATAAACTAAGGCCCTAACAGAAATTACGTTTATTGTGATAAAATATAAAATCTTTACATACATACATATTAAATTAAACGAGATTGACGTGTGTCCGTAACAGTCTCCCCCCGGTGCAGCGCTGCGCAGTGCGGAACCTCTTCATTCTTCTACCGGCAGGACAGCCAATCTCGACGTCGGTCGACGAAACACGCCACCCTTGGTCCTTACTTCAACATTTCTTACTCCTCCGTCTGGTCCGGGATGAACACGTGTGACGACCCCTCGGGGCCACACGTTGCGTGGAAGCGTGTGGTCCACCACGATGACTAGATCGCCTGGTTTGATAGCGACCTCGTTGACGTCACGAGCCCCTCTTCTTGGTATGAGCTCGGGTAGGTACTCCTTCAGCCATCTGCGCCAGTACTCGTCGGCTAGACCTTGCGCGGCCCGCCATGTCTTCCTCGACGATTGCTCACACGGCCCGGTGATGGGTAAGCCGTGCGAACCACCCAGCAGGAAGTGATTAGGGGTTAGCGCCTCGGGATCGTTAGCGCTAACCGGTACATGTGTGAGTGGTCGAGCGTTCATGGTGTGCTCGACTTCCATCAACAGCGTCAGTAGAACTTCTTCTTTCGGCGCCTTCTCGTTAAGCGTGACACGTAGAGCGTTCTTGACAGAGCGTATCATCCGCTCCCACGCCCCGCCCTGATGTGGTGCTCCCGGTGATATGTAGCGCCAGTCTATGCGCTGGGTGAGCGCGAAGTCGCGCAGAGCCGGTTCCCACTCCGCCATTGCCATACGTAGCTCGCTGTCTGCGCCCCTGAAGTTCGTCGCGTTGTCTGAGTACATAACTTGTGGCCACCCTCGCCGTGCTCCCATGCGCCGTAGAGCCATTATAGCCGAGTCGGTGGACAGGCTAGCTACTAATTCTATGTGCACGGCCCTTGTGGTGAGGCAAGTGAAGAGCGCTCCCCACCTCTTTTCATGTCGGCAGCCTATAGTCACTGTCATTGGCCCGAAAAAGTCTAGGCCACAGTTTGAAAATGGTCTAGTGAAAGCTTCTAGTCGAGCTCGTGGTAGATCTCCGAAGACTGGTCTCCTTGGCTTCGTCTTCCTCATGCGACAGAAAGCGCACTTGTAGGCTACAGCGCGTACAGTCGGTCGTAGTCGTAGTATCCAATATCTTTGTCGTAGGTCGTTGACGACGCGTTCGTTGTGCGAGTGGTGGGCGCGACGGTGTTCCCTATTGCACAACAACCGCGCATACGGGTGGCTGCCGTCCAATATTACGGGCGTAGTATCGGGGGCAGACACACCCGCTGCCCTCGTACGTCCTCTAGCCCGCAACACACCATCCCCGTCGATGAATGGATCTAACATCTTAATACGACTGCTCGCCTTTATGTTGTAGCCTTTTCTTAGGCGTTCTAAATCTTCGCGGAATGAATCTTCCTGTGCTTGTTTCACTAGCCACGTCTCTGCCTTTTCTATATGTCGTATAGTCAATTCTCTAGTACGTTTACGACATTTCTCTATGAAAAGTAATACATGCCATTGCTCTCACTAGACGTTCATAATTCGAGAAACGTCTCGCATCTGGCACGCTCCATAAGTCATTTGTAGTTACGTTACATATGACTTCGTTGTTTTCTTCATTATCGCCGTCTGCTGTCACATTCGGTGATGGCCATAGCTCTTCGTTTGAGTATAGAAACGACGGTCCGGTGAACCATCGGTCTTCTCGAGACTTTATATCGTAGTCGACTCTCGTTGCGTCGTCGGCTACATTTTCTTGCGTCGGCACCCATCTCCATTGGCTAGGATCGGTCAACTCCGTAATTTCACTCAGTCGGTGCGATACGTACGGGGTGTAACGCACTTTCTCGTTCTCTATCCAATGTAGAACCGTTCTAGAGTCCGTCCAGTATGTAACTCTATCGGGTTGCCATCTGTGCTCTCTCGTTATAATTGACGCAAGTCGTGCGCCGATCAGACACGCCTGTAGTTCCAGCCGTGGTATCGTCTGAGCCTTTATCGGCGCTACCTTCGCTTTAGCGGCGGCTAACATCACTCGTTTCGACCCATCTTCGTATTCCACGACCCAGTATGCGGCCGTAGCGTAAGCAGACTCGCTGGCGTCGCAGAATACGTGCAGCTGCTTTCTAGTCACTCCCCCCGTCTGAGAGTATAGACGGGGTAGACGCAAACTGCTTAGAGCGTCCACACCACTCAACCATGTCTGGAATTCATTGGCTATTTCCTCGGGTAGCGCTTCGTCCCAGCTTGTGTCTAGGCGCCACACCTTCTGTATTAGTATCTTCGCTCGGATGGTGTAATAACTCAGTAGTCCAAGTGGATCGAATATTGACATGACTGCGCTCAGTGCTTCTCGCTTCGTAGGCGTTCGTTTCAATGTCTTCACTTCTTGCGGCACTTTGACTAGCACCGTGTTAAAACTTAGTTCGTCGTTGTTAGCGTCCCACATAAGTCCCAGCGTTCGTCCATATTGAGTCATAGCGGCACCGAGCTGTTTCGGTGTCGTGGCACGGCTATCAATTGGCAGCTCACGCAACACGTCCGGCCCGTTTGTATTAAAGGCTGTAAGCGTGAATCCCGCCTGCGCGTGTACATGACGAACTTCTTCGATGACGTCACTTGCTTCTTGTTGTGTATCGAAACAGTCGACCCAGTCGTCCATGTAATGGTTCTTCGTTATCGCTTCGTGTGCTCTTGGGTACGTACTGGCGTGTTTCTGAGCGTTGTAATCACGTACGCTATGCGCTAAAAACGGTGAACTCTTCGCTCCGAAGATCATTGAAGTCATTTTATAACGCTTTGGTGGTGACGTTCTGTCGTCGCCTCTCCATAAAAACATTTGCGCCGGCTGATCTCTTTCTAAGATTTTTATCTGTAGAAACATCTCACTGATATCCGCGGTCACTGCTATGGCTCGTTCTCGGAATCTAAAAAGCATTCCCGCCAAATCTCTCAGTAAATCGGGACCTTCTAGTAGTGCGTCGTTCAGGCACACTCCATTGCTTCTAGCGGCAGCGTCGAACACTAATCTCAGTTTACCGGGTTTGTTCACATTGGTTACTGCGAAGTGTGGTAGATACCAAAGCCGTGGGCTATCTATCTCGTTGTCTTGGCTCTCTTTGGCGTAACCTTTTTCAAACATATTATTCATCTGTTTCGTGTATGCTTCTTTGAACTCTTTCGATTTGTCCATCTTTTTCTCGATTGCCATGAGTCTGCGCCGTGCTAGATCGTAGCTCGGTGGCATAACATTCACATTTTCCTTCCATGGTAATCCGACTTCATACTGTCGTTTGACATATCTTACTGAAGTTTCAAAGGCTTCTTTGGCACGAATCTCATCTGGATTTTCACGTTCTTTCTTTAAGATACCCAATGAATCTATTTCAAAGTGTTCTTTCACCATATTGTGTAACTCGTCATCCATGGCACGCGTCGTGCACTGAGTTAAACTTTGCTTGCCGTTGACATATAGCACAGTATTTTTCTCCTTTATCACATGAGACGGCGCTATTCCATGAATCACCCACCCCAGAGTGGTAAGTGATGCTACTGGTTCATGACGTTTGCCTATTAGCAGCCTTCTGCTGACTATCAGGTGCCAATTATCCGCGCCGATCAGGATACGCGGCTTGGCGCTTACATAACATACGTCTTCATTGTTTAGTACACGCATGTGTTTATATCTCAAACAACTTTCATTTATCGTTTGTCTATGAAGTTGAAGATTCTCCATTGTTCTCGCTCTCACCGCGTGCTTCATATTGCCTTTAGCGATGATTTGAATCTCCACTTCCGTACTTTTATGTGGCACGCTCTGTGCATTCACACTGCAAATGTGTAAGTCTCGAACTGGCCCTTCTGCGCCGACGTAATCTGCTAACTCTTTATCGATCAGTGTAATTGTTGACCCCTCGTCAAGTAAAGCGTACGTACGTACTCTACCCATAGGTCCTTCTACAGTGATCGGACATACTTTTAACAATACCTTGGACGCGTCTATCGAATGATTGACAGATGCGACCACCTCTTGGTTTTGTTCTGGACTCTTGCTGTCCCTTTCTAATGTATGTTGTGGACTCTTGCTGTCCCTCTCTGACATATGTAGCATTCTGTGATGACGTCGACCACAACCATTCTCATTACATACTTGCGCTTTGCATTTGAGACGCCGATGTCTATCTGATAAACATAGAAAACATAATCTTTCTTCCTTTAACCAGTTCCATCTTTGGTTAACTGTCATAGCTATAAACTTTTTACACAGTGACATCTCATGGTCTCCACCGCAACACAAACAGGGTTTCTTTTGTGCCGTCCTCCTTTCTTCGGCTGTGACGTACACTCCCGTATTTTTCTTTCTTATGTTTGTGTTCGGTTTGACTGACACGACTTCTCTTTTTGTAGCGGAATAATTCGACTGCGGCGTATATGCGTAGCGTAGCGCTTTGTTAGCCTCTTCCATTAGGAAATGTGACAAAGTGATTATCTCTGGCTCCGAATAGCTTGAGTATTGTACTGCATAGTCGCACCATCGAGATTTCAAATGCGGGCTAAGTTTATCAATTATCTCCCGTGTTAGCATTGGATTTCTCAGGTATCCTCTGTTGTCTATGGAGTCCAGCGTGCAAACAATATTCTGTACTTTGATTGCAAATGTATTCAAGTCACTGGCAGTCAGTCCTAGGCGCGGCAGACTCTTCAATTCATTTAGCGTTCGATCAATTATTATCTCCGGCCTTCCGTAGCACTGTTCTAGAGTTTTCATAATTATGTCCGGATCGGATGCGTATGATAATAAAGCCGCTACTGCTTCTTTGGCTTCTCCTCTTAGACAGCTTCTTAATCTAGCCAGGTTCTCAGCTTTAGTGTATGCGCCTGTCATGGTTGATTCTTGCATTGCTGCCTTAAAAGAAAGCCAGTCTGTCGGTGCCCCGCTAAATATCGGCAATTCTATTGCTTGTCGTGGTGTCGGTCGTCTTGACATGATTTTCTCTAATGTCGCTGCGAGTACCTCCGCCCCGTCCATCTTCATTCGAGGCTCTTCCTCCTTTTTATTCTCTTCCGGAGGTTGTGATGGATTCAAATGACGGTTTCTAACCATCTCTGTCATTTGAACATCTTTCTGTCTTTGTCGCTCTTGAGTAAGAATGTCGCAAGGCTCCTCTGTGGTGGGTAGCTGCGTTTCTTCGCGACGCCGGGACTGCGACTTGTCCAGCCAGTCGTCCACTCTGGCTTGACTGTCACCGGCGGGTATGCTCTCTTCGTCGGTTTCCATAATTGTAGCTATTTCATATTCTAATCGTTTTTGAATTAAGCTTTTCTCCAGTGCGGCGAGCTTCTCTGCGGCCAATAACTCCGCTTGTCTAATTCGTGCGGCAACGCTTGACCCCCTCGATGACGGTGCCTTTGTCCGTGGCACGTCTGTGTCGGCGTTGGCATCTTGACGCTTTGCTATCGGTGCTGGGTCCGTCTCCATAATATATCCGCCTTCTGCGGGTACTTGACTCTTTGATGTTTGCACCGATGGCGATGCAGGTGGCTCTTCAAAATCACATCGTCTTGAGTTTTCCATTGCTTGACTCCCGGCGGCCTCAGCTTGTCTTCGCGTTGTTGGCATCTTCTTACTTGCAGCCCCTACTCCTAACAATCCCGGACAGGTACGCTACCGTGGGGAGCCTGTCTGGGGATGGATGGTCGTGCAGGAGTGGAAAGGGAGGAACCACCCAGCAGAGAATGTACGCAGCCGTAGGGTGCTCTGTCCTGGCTGGAATCACCAGAACCCTCAGCAGTGCCTACAGTCCGGCCCCTACGCTTGCGCACACCGTACTGGCGTGGTCGGACTAGTTCGTAATCGTTTGCACGATATACGGCAGCTCGTCCGTTGACTGCACCGCCTGGGAACGGCGTTAACTCAGAACAAACACCGTTTGACACCGTTAGGTGGTGAATGCCCGAGCCGCGGTACACCCGCGTCTGGTTACACTTTCTTCTCTTCGTTACACGATGAACGGTTACGACGATGTTGCTGTCCTTGTCTTGCTGGCTTCACTGTTGCACTGATCTTCAGACTGATCTTGATATCTTGCTGGCTTCACTTATCCGGATCGCATGGACCAGACCTTGTAGGTTGTAGGTACAAGCCGACCATGGACTTCCTGAGTGGACTGTATGCGGACGAAAACACTTGTTGATTTCTTCAGAGTTTATTTTCTTTCTTGATAGGTGACCGTGAGAGCAGGGACAATTTTCGCCTGATCACGTCCTATTCTTATTTACATTTCTTAAATTAGCCTAGTGACTATACAAAATTCGTGATTTTCCTTAGATAGACAAAGATAGAACACACATAGTCTCTTTTACTCTTTGGACACTTTCTCAATCCACCCACATAATAACTTCGGAGAAAAGAGAGGTCCGATATGTGTATTGCTATCTCTGTCTTACATATTCTAAACCTACCTACAGGCTTCTTAACATTTTTTCCACTTACAATCCTACCTACATGGGTTTTTTCTACCGACCTTAGAATCTGTTAGGGGGACAGGGACAGCCTATAGGATACCTCCGCCGCGCGTGAGCGGGACGGCCTACAGTTATTTTCCTTCACCCCAGTACCTTTAAACAACCATACCAGATCCTACCTAATACTTTAGATATTGTAAGTGGAAATAAGAAACCGGTTTGCTATTTTATTGAAATAAAACAAGCCCTGCGCTAATACATTTCCTTATAAACTAAGGCCCTAACAGAAATTACGTTTATTGTGATAAAATATAAAATCTTTACATACATACATATTAAATTAAACGAGATTGACGTGTGTCCGTAACAGTGATGTTATAAAACCTTCATCGATAAATTAACTATCCATAAATGATTTTTTCAATTCGAACCAGTACTTCCTGAGATAAGCGCGTTCAAACAAACAAACAAACAAACTCTTCAGTTTTATAATATAAAGTATAGATTAACTTTATTTGATATTTTAGCAACTTAATTGCACTTATAATATCAGTATATAAACTTGAAAAATTTTGTCTCAGGCGGGACTGACTTCTTAACTGACTGACTGACTTTCATCTTAACTGACTGTCAAACATCTGCAAAGATGTTTTTTTCGGGTGTTAAGGGTGCAAACTCCTAACATTTGATGAAACAACGCTGGCTCACAGCGTAAGAATATGCTTGAAAAATTCGCGCCGTGTCGCAGTGTCTCGGTGGCCTAATGGTATGGCGCCCGCCCGGCATGCGAGGAGATGCGGGTTCGTGCCCCACCTGAGACAAAATTTTTCAAGTTTATATACTGATAAGTATAGATTAAGTCTATGATAGAACAATGTCTTAAAACAAACAAACCAAATCAACGTCATTCCGAGAAAAAAGAATGTCAATATTGAAATAAAAAGCAAGAGACGTGCACAAGTTAATCAAGAATTACTTTTAATTAAATACTCCTGTTTTTTAAAACGACGCTTAGCACTCTAGAAGAGAACGTACGTTTGGCCAAAGAAAATAAAGACAAATTGTCTTTATTTTCTTTGGTTTGGCGTAGAAAACATGTAGCTGCTAGTCTCCTTCTGGCAGTACTCTTCGTCTCTTACAACACCCATAGTAAAGTATAATCATCCCACTGCAGAGCAAAGGCCTCCATCATTAAATTCAGGTTACCACAGCAATGATGGGTACTACGACGACTATTTGGATCAGCGGTAGTAAACGCTGCTTCTGTGCCATGGGTCGCGGGTTCGATCCCCGCACAGTACAAATATTTGTGTGCATTAACATGTCTGTTTGTACTGGTCTGGGTGTTTTCTATATATTATAAGTATATATTTACAAAAAAAAAAGTATATAAGTAAGTTTATCGGTTGTCTAGTACCCCATACGACAGGGTTCTTAATAGTAGCTTAATTTGGGACTAGATGGCTCTGTGTGGCCCAGTGAGGCATGTCCTAAATATTCTTTCTTTCTTCTTTCTTACTAAAGACACCACGCTTGCAAAATACCGGTTGGTGATCATCACAATATTCCAGCTCGAAATCCGAAATTACGAAACTCTTGATGCCCGATCCGGAGTTCGAATCCAGGACCCCTCGATCTTGACCCGATACTAAAACCACTAGAAAGACTTAGTTCTAGTTTATTTCTGACACATTAAAAGTTAATTGCCTTTTCATACCTAGTTTAAATGAACCACATTTCAGAAGTCGTGGCTTAAATGTTGCAACACCTTAGAACAATAACTTGTTGGACACACTTCGGCTGATGGAATGTGAAACGTGGGATTAATAGCTGGCCTAGATAGTTTCGAGCCTAGAACACGACAGCAGTTCGATTCTTTATCAGGTCAATTAGCCCTTTTAAATGACGATATAAATAAGTTTTTAATTTATGTTGGTTTTTTTTCGGCCGGATGTTAAAGTACGCATGTAAATATTTAGAGCGCCAAAATATCGTCAGCCATAGGACTCGTACCCACATCCTTCCTTTTTACAACAACTTATTTTTGAAAAAAGATAAGCTACGAGTATCTTTTCGTTTGCTCGTGTTAGGCTTGGAATTCATTTTAAAACATTTATATAGGAGGACCACTATCGTAATCTAAAAAAAATTTTTGCTTGGTCAGGGAGACTTCTTTTGGTCTGTTGATACGAGTAATGTTTCTTTACAAAGGATTTCCCTACCTTTACTCCGTGTGGCAAAGCGCAAGCCTTGCAAACAATATAACAAAAAAAACACTAACATCTGTCGTTACCTACAGTGCGAAGTAAACGTTCCGTTTACATTTTTAGAAACTTTGTACAAGGTTCAAAAACACGAATCACGGAGTTGCCATTAACAATAATAATTAAAACTTGGGTAACGATGTAAAACCACCGAATGTTACGATAGACCGTGAAACACGTACGAAAAGTACATTCACATAGTGTGTGATGAAATATTGCATTTGAATTACATATTCACGTTCAGACGCGCCGACCTTAGGCGTAAAAATCAAAATCTATTGACTAGGTATTATTGTTATTTATTATTAGTTAAACAGCCTTTGTTAACACGTGCAAGAAAATACTAATGGCCAAGGCAAGAAAATGTATTATCATTATCTAATGTCCTTAGATTAAAAAATAGAGGAAAATACAGTAAGTTCACATTTCGTGAATTCGAATTCTGGAGCAGTTAGATTACTTTACGCGAATATGAAACAAGATTTTTTTAAATTTAATAAAAACTGTAAATAAATAAACAACTATAATGATGCAATTTTTAGTGTGTGCATTGCGATTGTCGCTAGATTGATGATTTGTCTGGCATCAACTAAATTTTGATGTTTTTAATATATCAATTAAGTAAATAAAAAACGTCAATTACAGTCAAATCTCCCAAAGTTGTTCATGAAAAGGTACGCAGAAGACATTGCCCGTCCATAGATATGTGATAAAAAACGTACATTTATTTACAATAATTGAAAAAAAAAAACGTTATTACCAAATGAACAGCCACTGAACGATTGGGTGCTTTCAACTTAGTTGCATCCAACTTTTTTGGGTTTCCGTAGCCGAATCACAAAAAACGGATCCCTTATAGTTTCGTCAAGTATGTCTGTCTGTCTGTCTGTCCGTATGTCACAGTCACTTAATAAATAAAGTATTAGCATTACACAGTTGAAACTTGATAGGTAGGTGTATCCTGCTGACCGCTTTACGATTCTCATACAAAAAAACTAGGGTATCTAAGGATAGCTCTTTTAAAATGTTAGTAAGTACATAGTACTCAGTAACATAGAGTAAATAGTCCCAGCCTCAGCAGGCGGACCGCTGCACGCTGCAGCGCTTTATCCATGACAATCCAATAAAAATTGTCAACCGTCTTTCTCGTATCATTAAGCTGTATATGTGTCGCAGGGAAATGAGGATATCAGGGATTTCATGAAATCCCTAGGGATATGACGAAATACAGGTAGATGTCGAATATTCTTGTTTATTACGTCTTCTTACTGAAAGTATCTAGCGATATGACAAAATACCAATTTATCATCAGTGATAGTCGTTTCACTAAACTGAATCTAGTGAAATGTCGGAAAAGCGTAAATTGGTATTTTGTCATATCCCTAGATACTTTTAGTGAGAAGACGTAATGAACAGGAATATTCGACATCTACCGGGATTTCGTGATATCCCTAGGGATTTCATGAAATCCCTGATATCCTCATTTCCCTGCGACATATGCCTTGACTTTGTCGTGGCACTCGTGGCCATTCAAACATTCCAATAGTTTCACCCAAGAAATGTATTATGAAATGAATGTCAATCCGCCTGCAATACTTGAACTTTTGACGACCCTGATTAGTATTTGACGACCTCCCCGTGGCCAAGTGGCGTACACACCAGTTTTACCTGCTCCGAGGTCCCGAGAAAAAAGTATTTTTCAACATTTTCTTGGGTCTGGGTGTTTGTGGTACCATCGTTGTTTCTGATTTTCAAAATACGAGTGTTTTAAATAGTTATTCATATTGGGATCAGAACTATGTATGTGATGTTGTCCAAATTTTTTTTTTTTGCCTTGGTTGCATATATCGCGTGTTCTATTATCTGTAAGGATTACGATTTTACTTGGAGGTAGGCTAGTATTGTTGATGTACCTCGGAAAGGGGCCCTTTAAACCTACACCCATGTCACAAGTCCCTAGCTACACGGAGTTTTTCTTTCTGCCACAAGATGGATCCGGCAGCCGCAAGGTGAATCCAAGGAACGCTTAGAAGTTTGTCTCAAGCTTTTTACAATGTTAACGTTTGCTAAAAGGTATTTTACCAAGTTCCTTAGGGATATGCTAAGAAGCGACTAAAGCAGTACTGCCAGAAGAAGACCGACAACAGCTTCTTCTTCCACCCTTGGCCAAACTACTATCGCCAAATCCTTTCGGAGAGGCCTGTGTTCAGTGGTGGACTGATCAAGGCTTAGAGCATTAAACCAACGATAAAGCCTTGGTTCTGACATTTATTGTACGGCTATTTGTCCAACAAAGTCATCTGTCATTTTGATAAATAGTTCAAATCATTTTTTATCTACAGCAGGAAATGTTCCTGAATTGAGAAATTGATTCATAAAATTAAAATCTGTCATAGTAATTGTTGTGTTATGTCAAATGTCGGAAGCACCATGTCACAATTAGACCACAAACCACGGATTGTACTGACATTATAATATGATATGACCTTGAAACATAAAATGTAGAGTAATTGCGAACTCGAACCATAATAATATTGATGAATTTTGCCGTGGTATTGTGTGGCGAGGTGCATGAAATCCGAATAGCACCTCTGTTCTCTTCCTATGAGCGTCGTAAGAGGCATCTAAATAATAATAACTGCTGTACGATTTTTAAACGGCCACCAGCGTTATCTCTCCAACATTGTTCAAACAGCGATCGCCATGCCACCATGCGTGGTGATTATGAGAATATCCTACTTTTGGAGAAGCCAGTGTCTAGCAGTGGACTGATATGTTGGTGGTGAAGTGTCTCGCTCTAAAAACTCAGTACTTATATCTAGTTTGGGAATCAGAAAAGATACATTTAAAACATACTACCCAAATGAAAACCATATTTACAACAGCTTATATTGTTGACTGTACCTTATAAAAACTGAGAGTTTACGAACGGAATGTAATCAGCCCGTGTATTCATAATTGCCCTTTGTAAATCGCAAATAAAGTCATTAACAGTCAAAATAATAACACGAAAGTGAAAGGTGTTACAAAAACCATTGTAAGCATATGTGGAAAGTGTTGAAACCCTGGCGGAACGAGACGGAACATAACATTGTTAATATTCATGAGCCAGACAATGCCATAGGCTGCTCTATATTGTCTATGGTACGGTCCGGTGTCGATCCTAACCAAATTAGTGATGGCTGGGGTTTAGAGATCAATGATTGACACGGATCAGTGGACACAGATCCGTTCGGAACGCTAGGCTGTATGAGTTGTTGTCCTTGCGTTGGAGTCGATACACAAAAAAAATAATTAACAGTACTTACCTATGGATCTGCTGGTTTATCGATGATGATAACTGAACTTCAATGAATGTAATTTTTTAAATTATAATTCGCGATTTATTCTATCTCTTAATCGTAAAATGTTAGATATTTTTTCTTACTTTTGAAATAAACTATTTAACCTTAGTTGATATAGAAGCTTAAGTACTTAAGCCATGATCTCGGGGTACTGGGCTCGATGCCCGGGTCGGGCAACAAAAGCCGAGGACTCTCGCTTTCTCTCCGATGCTTCTCGACATGACCATCTCGCTGAAAGAATGTACTGCTTGCCACTTTTTCTTACTCTCTACCATCTGGGTAACCACAGTCTCAAGGCATAGATCCTAAAGCACCGCGCTCCATCACCGAGGCCGGGCATACCACGTGGGTGTGCTGCGCGGTGTCCTCGTCGCTAGGGCAGCGATGGCACGAGGCAGACTCTTCTCGGCCGATGCGACAGAGGTAGTCCTCGAAACAACCATGACTGGAAAAGGTACCTGAGGTTACGCATAATAAATATTTAAACTATTTCACGCGGAGAAAATCTTGTCATTAATAAAGTGTGTTCGTTTTATCCAAGATCTTTTAACTCACGGTGTTCTCTGAGGAAAATGTAGAAACATAGAACGCCTTCCCGCGGCTGCATTTCATCGTGTAGGCAAGGTCAACCCACTGCAATGTACAGTATCTAAGGCTCGGTGCTCATTCATGTAAATTGCAGCTTTTAGTACTTACAACACTATTTATTTATTTGAATTTGATAAGGTATAGCACCTTATTAAAACTGACTTCAGCCTGTGACCACGGTCGTTGTAACCCGATTGAAACTTCAGGCATTAATAGAAGGAATATTGTTGAATGATCAATTTTCGATAAGCATTATATATTTTTTTAAGTACACAAACAGATCAAAGTCTTAACTTGTAAATACTTAAAGTTATAAGTTACAAACTAGATAGTAATCCAACAATACTGCTCCCGATAATTGAAAAGCCGCATCTGTCAAAAAGTCAAAACGGAGAAAAAAATGTTTGAATAAAAGAGACGGCCGAAAATCGCCCCAAAGTCGTTTTGTGTTTGTTTATAGAAAAACTTACAAAGACCTGACAATATTTTTTTGAAAATACTTAATTTAAATTAAAATTGCAAAACTTATATTCAGTTTCTTCTTATCGAGTGGGATATAAAACTACCACGAAACGAGGAATGTAAGAATCTAAAAATGATCAACCATTTCCGAAAACAAAATATAATGTCAACATTTTTACGGCTCGGACAACCAGACTTTCAGCCAAAGGTAAGTTTCGTTCAAAATGTCTTACATGGTTAACCAAGGTAAACATATTTAAATAACAGAATAATTCTAATTACAGATTATATGTATATTTCTCACACTTAATAAAAAGTATTCGCCATTAAATATCAAATAAAAACAAATAAAATGCGTAAAATACCGTTACTCTCGGCCGTACAGAAAAATGCCTTTGCTATATTATTTAGAAAGATTAATGTCAAATATTCTCTGTGACCGGTCTGTTTGGCATGACAGGCTGTCATAATGAAGAATGTTGTTGGTCCAATTTGGGTAATTAATAAAATTATGTAATATAAAATAACTTGCACCGACATTGAGTCAATTTTCGAATCATTAGTGCCCATTTACTACATCAAAACACCATTTTTCGTTTGTCAATAAGTTTGTTGGAGATGATAGCTTTAGGAACATCCCAAATAAAACAGGCGCCATCGTATTATGGAGAGTACCTACATTAGAGAAGGTGGTTTGTTTAGCATTGAAATTATTAGGAATTGGAAGTACCTGATAGCGATGTCTTATTTAGGCCTTTAATTCATGGTCGTATTAGTTCTCGGCATTTCCGTAAATTCTATTTTTTATATTATTATATGTCACAATTCAGTAAGAACGGAACACACAGAAGACAGCATTATTGTAATTGAAAATCGGGTAGCAGGACTGTTGGGTGCTAAGACGTTATGGTTATCTATGTTTTTTGTCTTGGCGAAGATTTATTTCAGACGGAATAGGTCGACTTGCGTCTATTTCTTGACGACATTTTAATTGACAATGATTTAATAAAATAAATAATATTTCGTCAAACGGCATTTTATTTTATATCCCTATTCAATTGTTTATTATGTTACGATGATAGTCAATTGAGCGGAGCTCATAATAACCAAAAACAACAACTTAGATATACTTAAGTAGTATCTGTGTGTGTATTACTTTGATACTCAAAATAGTTAGTTATGTTAATATTTTAGTTTTAAACTTGCGTAAGTTATACAAAAATATCTATGGCATTGACTAACCTATCAATCTTTATAAAACCATTCAACTTTAAAACCCCACTATCTACGGCTCGAATTACTATATATTCTTAAATAAGACTTAAAAACAAATCCAGAAATCTAGTTTTGGTCGTGACGCATGAATTTTAACTTTTGGGGCAAACAATGTATGGAGCCTCGGCCGTTTCCTTTAAAATCGTATGCTGTCCTTAATTAAAGGAAAATAATTACATTTTAAAAATTTTAAATATTAGCAACGATATTTTTCTTTGATTTCCATTTATAAAATGTTATGTTTTTTTTATTATTTAATTAGAAATATTAAAAAAATTCTTTTATTTTAGTAAAAAAAGTTGGAAAAAATACTAAGTCCTTAATCGGGGCTATCGCTAGTGAATTTGCCACTAGAGGCGCTTGTGTCGCGTGAGGTCCAATATCATTTACTTTGTACTGGTTTTAGCGGAATTTGTTGCATAAATTATAATTTCTTAAATTTACCTGCCGGAAAGCGATCTCCATCGTAAAATATAGCAAATATGGATTATTTGGCGATTAATGTGAACGCTTTAAAAGCGGAATTAAGAAAAAGCGCAAAAATAAGCGGCCTCAAGAGCAACTATTTCAGAAGTTAGTTTGTTGATATCAAGATAGTTATTTATAAACAATATAACCTTAATTAGATTCAAGATATAACACTTTGTTTCGGCGCCAATCGCCTTTGGCAGCTATACCACCGGACCTCAGTCTACAGTGGCGCCAACTGGTGAGCAAAGAAACGGTAGTCCCCATTGAATAGACGCAAATAGCCAGGTGCGCCCTTTCAAGTTTATTCGGGCATTATATTCCTAAGAAGAATAGGCGCATTTGGCTATATCCGCCTTTTTCCTTATGTATCTAAAACCATACCGATAATTTTCGACTAAGATAAAAGGTACATAAAATTATCGATTTGAACCCCTTTTTATTACTGAAAAATAAAATAAAATACATCTAAAGTGATTTTTTTTCCGAACTTATACAAAAATATCAATCCAAAAGGGCATTTATACGTAAATTTGGATTTTCAATTAAGTTTAAGGCAAATACGTCTTTTCATCTTCAATCAGGTGAAAAAAATGTGCAGAAGCGCCTTTTTTTGTTGTTCTGAAACTGCAATAGAACAAGATAGAAAAATATAAAAAATACTGGAAGAAGCGCCTTTTTTTCCTGATTCCGGCAATGTATGTAACTCAACTAACGGGTGCAGAATAGTGTACAAACATGATTATATTTTTGAAGCGAAGATTTTATTTTTAACCATGTAACTTGCATTTTGATTCACCCTAACTATCTTACGAATATTATAAATACGAAAGTGGCTCTGTCTGTTTGTTACGCTTTCAAGCCCAACTGAATCGAGTTTGATAACATTTTATACAAAAAGAAAAGATGCATCCCACTGCTAGGCACAGATTTCCGCCCACGCAATATAACTCTTAGTTTGACGCGGGCAGAGTTGCAGACAGTAAGCTAGTTTTATCTTATCTGTGCTAATAGGCATATTATGTTGACAAAGATTTCGTCCTATAATTCTATTAACCTTACGCCCGGGTGTAAGGTTGCATTATGGAAGTGACAATCGCAAAATGTCCTAACCTTGAAAAGTTGTAAGTGTATCATCGCCCTAATTCCGTCTAGGCTCCAGCCTAAGCTGGACCACTTTCTATGCCTCTTGTTTCTTCGTTACTGATATATGCTGATATCTACAGTCAGTATCATAAGTCGTTAAGTAGGTACTACAGTACTAAAAAGTCGAAGGAACAAGTTGGTTTGTTTCTAAGAAATTTCTAAGGAAAATGGTCGAGTATGCATCAACTATTAGTCCTTACATGTTTACGGCCGATTTAGGACAAAATTCGGAAAATCAAAACCAAAATTATTTTTGCTCTGCTACACACACATCCCATATTTTTGTTTTTTAGTTGGTGCATTAAACTTAATCAACGTTTGGTACAGTTAGTAAGAAAAATATTTTTTTTCTGGTTGTTGCTTTTGCACCAATTATAGAAAAATTAAAACGATTCATTTCTTATGACGATTTCCGTCCGTCTGTGGTGGAGTGGAGTACTCGTACCTACGAACCTTTTTAAGATGTCGCTTGTTCTCGGACGGGTCAATGTAGATAACTTCCATATAACTTGAATCCGTTCGGAATCAAACCAGCAGCGTAACACCATGTTTCGATCTATTGCCTGCCCCGTAGTTCCGGGTTCAATGTAAAAAAAAAATTTTTTGTTATTAATTAGCTATAAATAAGCACTTACTTAATTTTGGGGTCAGAACAATATACCTACTAGTAGGTGATATTAACATTTATTTTATTCATTATTATTTCTTAATTTTGTATTTAAGTACTGAATAGTTTTTTTTTCAGATCAGTCAATTGCTTCTTTTAGAAACAAATGCATTTCCCTAATAATTGATTAAAAATTTCTTATTATTTATTAAAATGACGTCATAGAGTTAATATAACTAATTCAGTTGTTTTCTATATTTTCTACACTATTACTTTTGCTACTGATTGTAATCTTTTCTAACTTGCATAAATAGTGTGTTATGTAAAGTTTTAAACATAACAATGTAACAAGAAAGTTAAAAACTTATGAAACTATTACTGTTTTGATTTTCTGCAAGTCGTCCTAAATAAGCCGTAGGCAATTTATTATTATTACATAGACCGTGTTATTATTATGAATGAGCTTAGAAAATGATAGGTATGCTTACCAACTAACACGCCATCTGTCGTCTGTATATGTACCAACGTAACTTAACACATTATTTATTTTTATTTTTATTTATTCGAAAACCAACAGCGTTTAACATAGAATTTAAGTAATTAGAACAAGATATAAAGTAAGGCCAATAACAGGTTTTCCGTAATTAAACTTGAGTGCAAACTAACGAAAGTATAATGAGGAAGCACAATTAGTGTTTTAAACTACGTGTTTTATAGATATAATAATATAAGAAATGAAAATCAATAGACTAAACAAATATAAGTATACATTAATAAACAATAAAACTATAAGTCCCGTGAGAAATACTTACATGGCATTTCGGGATTTATTTTATTTTAAACTTTCCACTAATTTAGGTAGGTAGTTTAGAAGCAACGTAACATGATAGTTTCATCAAAATTCGTTACACGTAGTTTTTGCGTAAAAAAGTAAAAGATATTTTAAGTTTTAGTGACCTTCATTGTAAAATCTTGAAATTTTAGGTGCTCAATACATCGATAAAATGTGATAGTACTACAGTCTCACGCAAGTATCTTAATTCAAACCATAGATTTAATATCATCTATATTAAATCTATGATTCAAACAGTCCAAGTTTAGACATAAGCGACTAGGTAATACAAATTCAACCTTACGAGGATCACATAAAAAAGAATGCAACCAAGGTAAAAAAGGATAAGAAATGCAAAAAAAAATTTTTACTTTTTATGGATCCAGATTTTTATTTTACATCAATCATCAATACGAATACTGCTTATCGGGCAATCCTGCAATACATACTGATAAGTTTAGTCGTCGATTATTGACTGCCATGATGCCATCGGCCCCGCGCGAACGTAGCACGATATTTACCGAGCATCTGTCGAGTCGCGCCAATATGGCGGCCTCGTCGCCTACTCTCTGCCTCTCGCTCGCACGCTACCACGAGTGAGCGAGCGAGCGAGCAGTAAACCCGTTCTGTCAATATTTATTGTCAGTCAGTACGCGCCGAGAAATCGACAATAATGGAAGAAAACAGCGACAGTTTTTCAGAAGCCGAGATTGAAGATGTAGAATTCGTGGAAGCACCATCAGTTAATACATCTGACACTCAAGAAAGGATGATAATGAGGCAGTTCATATCCAAAATGAAATCAATGCCTTTGTTGTGGGATTCATCGTGTCCTGATTACGGAAATAGTATGATTAGACAAAAAGCTCTGATGAAACTAGTAGCGATATACAAACAAATAAAACCGCATGCGACATTATATGATGTGAGAAAGAAAATAAATTCCTTGCGGTCTAACTATCGCAAGGAATTCAAAAAAATAGAGAAGTCTCGACAAACGGCTGAATGTGAAGAAGACGTTTATAAGCCAAGGTCATGGCTGTTTTATAAGATGCAGTTTTTGAACAGGATTTTTAAAAAGGATGCAACGTCTGATGTGAGTACCTTTTTAGGGTTCCCTAGCCGAATGGCAAAAAACTGAACATTTTTAGTTTCGTCAAGTCTGTCTGTCTGTCTGTTTGTGTGTCTGTCCGTCTGTCTGTCTGTCTGTCTGTCTGTCTGTATGTCTGTCTGTCTGTCTGTCTGTCTGTCTGTCTGTCTGTCTGTCTGTCTGTCTGTCTGTAACAAATAACAAATACTTTCAACGATAATTGGTTTGAACAAGATCAAACCTGTAGTTTTTGGAGATCTAGCACATATTCAACAACCGCAAATATAACTTTGTCCTTCATACAAACACTATAAAAAACAAAGTTATTTTTGCAGTCAACAAAATATTGTGGTGTTTTTTCGTTTGAGAATATGAGACAAGTTTTGGTAGGCTGATTTGCTGTCGAATCTGCTTATAATTAAGTACTGATCAAAATATCCCGTACTTAAACAATTAAAAAATATCGATGAAACAATCATAGTTCTTTTGCTTTTGATTTCGAAAAATGCATAAGTTCAGAATTATAAATCAGTAACGGTCTGCGGTTAACAAAAAAAGATTGTAGGTATGTAGGTAAACAACACACAGTCTCTTATTCTTGTCGACTTGTTGTGAATAATACATGAAGGGTTAGTTATTTTACCTGGGACCTGTTTATCATATTTGACATTAAAGCATGTTGCTTGCATACATTTAATATTATGTTTAGTCTTTTTAGTAAGAATAAGTGGATCGCTGTGTCGGCTGTCAGCGCCGGGGGAAGTTAATCCCTCGATCGTGAGTCATTCCAGACACAATGGAAATCAATTGTTATCGTGGCACCCGAGTGCCTCCTGGGGGTTGAGGGATTAAACTTTATTGCAATGGATAAAACTACTTATAATATCAGTATATAAACTTGAAAAATTATGTCTTAGGCGGGACTCGAACCCGCAGCTCCTCGCAATCCGGGCGCGGCGCTATACCATTAAGCACCGAGACACTACGTCATACTCGCGCCCGTTTGCGAGGAGATGCTGGTTCGAGTCCCGCCTAAGACATAATTTTCAAGTTTATATACTGATATTAAAATTGCAATTAAATTGCTAAAATATCAAAAAAAAATTAAAAAAAACTTATGTTTGAAATATGTTCATTTCGAAATCACGAACTTTTCATCCCCATTCAATTCCCCGTCATTTCAAACACCAGTTATTAAAGGTTTTGTCCCTATCGGTAATATTAAAATTTGTAACTGTTAGTTTTCATTTTTGGTCGCCCAAGTAACATGTAGGCCAATGGTTGCCTGGTAGAGATTGAAACATATCATTCCGTCCACCCTTAGTAAATGTTTCTCTTATGTAAATAAATCAATAAATAAGTTATTTAAGTATTTCAGGATTCCTTAGTCCCATATTCATAACTAGCTGTTCCCCGCGACTTCGTACGCGTCAATTTCTGTTTTTCGCGATTACTTTTGCAACATTTTTCACTGATGCTTCGCTCCTATTGGTCGCAGCGTGATGTTATATAGCCTAAAGCCTTCCTCGATACATGGACTATACAACACAAAAATAATTTTTCAAATCGAACCAGTACTCCTGGAGATTAGCGCGTTCAAACAAACAAACAAACAAACAAACAAACTCTTCAGCTTTATAATATTAGTATAGATAACAACTGCCTCAATAAAATATATGTGTGCAATAAATTTTTTATTAAAAAAATTGACATCACCCAGTGTAAATCCTATTAGGACACATGTATGTATAGGTCAGGACAAACATAGTGATTACTTACTTGTTCAGTGATCAGGACTACTATTACTGTCCCCTAATTCGCGTAACCAAATCGCATCACAATCGTAATTGAATTGCAAGTTTTTGACAGTTCTAGTACAGTCTTTAAAACCATACAGTCGTTCGACGCCTTTGATCTCATGGAAAATGCCGACAACGTCTAGACAGTATCGTGCCGGCCAGGGTAGTCAAAAGTAAACAATATATAAAAATATTTATTTATTGCAGATAAACACTCGTAATTAGCACCCCAATGAACCTCAAAAGTGACACACGCATCAAATTATAAAAAAAATTCGTCCGCCATCTTCGATTTTAAAAAGGATGTCATAATGGTAATCAGCACCCCAATGAACCTTAAAATTGACACTCATGTCAAGTTATAAAAAATTACGTCCGCCAGCTTGGATTTAAAATAGGATGGCATTTTCGTGATCGGCACCCCAATGAACCTCAAAATTGACACCCATATCAAATTATAAAAAAATACGTCCGCCATCTTGGATTTTAAAAATGATGGCATATCCGTAATAAGCACCCCACTGCACCTCAAAATTGACACACATCAAATAAAAAAAAATTACGTCCGCCATCTTGAATTTAAAAAAGGATAGCATTTTCGTAATCAGCAGCCCAATTAACCTCGAAATTGACAACTATTTATCTTATTAAAAAAAATATATATGTTCACCATCTCGAAATTCACCCTTAGTAAATAATAAAAAAAGTCCGCCATCTCAAATTAATTATTATGAAGATGTTATTTTCATTATCAGTATTCCAATAAATTCCAACAAACAAATATAAAATAATTTAAAACACAAACATTTGTTAGCCCTGAATGCTGTGTCCCGAACTGCTAACATCGTTTTGTTCGCAGTTCGGGCTCGGCCTTCCCGCGTCTCACCCCTCACACCCCGCACAATTGCCCTGTCTCCTAGACGTCTTAGTCGGACGACTGTATAGATTCATAGACTGTGGTTCTAGTATGGGCTAAATGTCAAAATCGTTTAATTCAATCACGATCGAACTGCGATTGAAATAGCTGATTAAGGCCCCTGGTAGCTGCACTGACAACTGTCACCTGACCATCGTAATCTGAATGCACCTTAGTAAATATGTTATAACTAGGGAATTTCAGACATGATGTTGTTAAACAACACATTTTACGTTGATGTTCATAATTGATATTGATATTCGCCTTTTATAACTCTTTTCAGATTTCTTCTACCCTTCTGGAACCTGAAGAAAATCAGAGTCGCACGTTTAGAAAAAGATTCAAAACTGTATCTGTGTCGATGGCGAAAAAAAACTCACTGATAAAACCTAGGGATTCGCAGTCCAGTGACAGATTTTCTCGGGCGGGAAGCATTCCCCATTCTGATACCACGTCATTCCAGAACACTACAACTCATACATATGAACCAACTCAATCTAGTAGCACACCACAATCATTTAATACATCTAGCAACACTATAAGTCCAGTGGCTTTATACTGGTCACACAAACTGGACTGCATAAAGGATCCTACACAAAAGCTGTACGCCGAGAAATACATAAATGAAATATTATTTGAAGCACAACAAGGCAATCTGGCAGGGTCCCCTACTATAGGGGTGGTGTCGGGAATGGATGGTAATCAATCGAACGGGTCACATACGACGGAATCGGTAAACAAAAATGAATCATTGGTCGTACAAGAGATCAGTTATTCGCCTTAAGCCAAACAGTTTCATGCCGTATTTGAAAAACATAGTTTTTTTTAATTAAGTGGAATGTTAAAGTACACGGTAAGAACTAAGAACCCATGTATAGTACAAAACAGATAGTAAGTACAGAGCATTATTAGGTAAACCGACAAAAATAAATGCATTTCTCAATTATTATTTTTATTGAGCACCCATTCAAAGCAGACCATTTTGATATTTTAATTTTGCTGTTTTTGTGTTTAAGTTTAGTTGTACTCGTATTTAGCAAAAACCAAGTTTTATTTATCACGTGTTTATTCATTAAAATCAAGTATTATATGGCATTATGCCTCTTCATTTAACTTATCACACATTTTTACCAGCTATGAAAACAATGTATTCCATCTAAGTAAAACACTAAAGTGAACTCAAGTCACACGAGAACTCACTTTAATTACTAACCCGGTTTCAAAATGTGTAACAATGACTTAATGAAAGGAGTGATGGAAAATAATCTGATTGATAATAATTAAGCATGGAAGTACTAAAGTGTTTTTAGTTTTAAGTTATTATTAACAGCGCCATCGTTATTGTTTTATATTTATTCACTGGCTGTTGCCCGCGACGCGACTTGACGACGAAATTTTAATTTGAAACTACCCCACGGGGTGGGCCATTCTTATCACTTTGCTTACTTTATGTGATATTTAAGCAATTTAATCCCTCGATCGTGAGTTATTCCAGACAATTGAAATCAATTGTTATCGTGGCACCCGAGTGCCTCCTGGGGCTTGAGATAAATTATAATATCAGTATTTAAACTTGAAAAATTATGTCTCAGGCATCTCCTCGCATACAGACAGACAACGGCAGCAACCTACCCAAAAAGATAAAGGTCATTGAATTGATTTTCCACTTCAATTCCAACAAGTAGAGATAAATATCAATTGAGAAAATTTGACATTTAGTTGATAGTTAGTTGACGTGGTTGTCTGTACACTATCAATTTAATTGCTCAAAGAACCGTTTCATAAATTAAAATACTAGTGTTTATCAGGATTTTATTTAACCTAATATACAAAGTAAAATTTTTACCACTTTTCAAAATTTTTATAGGCGTTCGGTATCGTATTTAGAGCCAGCCAGCCAGCAATTTAAATCAAGCTGTTACCCGAAAATATTTTTCGAAATTTAGTTTTCAATTTTTACGGTCCTGGGCCTGATAAGTTGTAAAGGGTAAATCAAGAACGTACGAATAGTATCGTAATGAATAAATGAGATACGAATTGCGTAAAAAAAAGGGTTGTTGGCGGCTGTATCAAAAATTTTAGATTTGTTGTGGACATTTTCTAAGTGCTTTATCTTGATATTTTTGTACTGGGCTATACCAAAAGAAAAAATACGCCATTTGTTTTTCACCAAATTGTCTCGTAGATTGATATATTAAAATTTGGAAGGTGGTTAAAATTTCATCCTGTATAATCTTTTTAATTTTACTACAAACATATTAAGTAAGTTGTAACTACACTAAGCAATCGTCGTAATTGTCTGCTGAAGTTACGTTACATAATTAAGTAATTAACTTGTCCACACGCACCATCTTGATGAGTGTCTATTGCAAGTTTAAATTATAGAAAAATCTCCTATATAACTATACAGCGTAAGTAGGAGATCCTTAGGGAAGGCTTTGTAAGGCATTAGGTGTCGTTTATGATGATAATACAGCGTGTTTCGAAAATGACACACCAAACTGAGACTGAAGATAGCTTAGCCACAGATCCTAAAAATAAAAATAACATAGCTAAAGCGCATTTTTGTGAGAGACATAAAATACAAATATTGTTTACGAATTTACGATACAAATAGTTCGTTAAGTGAATTTTTCCGATAAGCACAGGCGAGTTCCAGTTTAGAGCATTCAACAAATAATATCTGCAAAAAAGATCTTCGTAACAAAATTTTGTACGTGTAAGTGTAACACGTGTTTTGGCATAAATAAAAATATCATTAGTCTTATAATTAACTCTCAATTTTTTAAAACTACAGTTTCAATTCTACTCTAATGAATAATTAAAACGTTTTCGACTATTTTTGGTGTTACATCAGTAATTTAGTTAAACTCACTCTTGCCTACGTTTATTCCCGCAGTTTCTTTCAACCGACAAAAAAGTTTTTAACTATTTTCTTAAATAAATAAAAAAATATGTAATGACGTAAATGAAAATAAATACTACATCACAAAATTTATACTTGACAAAAAATACTGCTTCATTTATACCTACTTGAGGGGAAATTTATGCTTAAGATATTGTTCAATAGTTAATTATGACAAAAAAAAAATATGCTTAAGATATTGTTCAATAGTTAATTATGACAAATAATGTTCCTGAATTTTTTAACAGTCTTGAAATATCTTGTGTTTTAGAAAAGCACTTAACCTCCATATTATTTAAAGATAAAAGTACAAAAGTATTTACTAAAAAAAGTAAAAAGTATGTAATCATCCCACTGCAGGGAAAACGCCTTAATCATTGAATTCAAGTTACCACAGCAATGATGGGTACTGGCATAATCACCACGCTTGCCAAATGCGGGTTGGTGATCACAAACCCGAGCAATGTTTACTAATTACTAATTTTAAGCAAATGAAGTCGCGGGCGTCATTAATGAATTTGTTAAATTACCTTCATAATTAAGAACTATAGGTATTTATATTTTTTTACGATTTTAATATTGGCAATAAATTAAAAAACCGGCCAAGTGCGAGTCGGACTCGCGCACTGAGGGTTCCGTACCAACTTTAACTGAATTAGTGGTCCACTTAGGTACTTCCACTTAGCCAAAATACCACTATTTTTAATTGACTGAAAAAAAAACTTTGTTTTTCATAGTGTTTATACGAAGGACAAAGTTATATTTGCGGTTGTTAAAAATGTGCTATTTCTCAAAAACTACCGGTTTGATCTCGTTCAAACCAATTTCCGTTGAAAGTATTTTTTCAAAACTTTCACTTGCTTAGTTTAAAAGTTAGAGGGGGGAGGGACACCTATTTTACCACTTTGGATGCGTCTATCTTCCAAATGTTAGACTTTTGGAGAAAATAGTTCTAGGAACCTCTATATCATTTTAAAAGACCTATCCATAGATACTCCATATGCATAGGATTGAGTAAAAAAATATTTATATGTATCGGAAGCCCCCCTTAAATATCATATTTTTTTATTTTTTTTTTGTATGAGGATCGTAAAGCAGTCAACAGGACACACCTACCTATCAAGTTTCAACTGTGTAATGCTAATACTTTCAGAATAAAGTCGCTGTGACATACGGACGGACAGACAGACAGACTTCACGAAACTATAGGGGTTCCGTTTTTTGCCATTCGGCCACGGAACCCTAAAAAGAAGCAAGAAATTGCACTTCTGAACCTGTGTGAACATTGTTTTTTGTTGTTACGTTAAATAGATACCATTATTGTACCACCACAAACCAGTTCTTTTTTCCTTTCCTACCGCGCCCTACGGACAGTTACGTAGTTTCACTCGTATTGCGTATAATTATTTCATTGCGTGGCCTAGCTCCGTTAAGGCAAAATATGGAATATGGAATACTGGAAAATGCATACTACTTAAATAATACGAATAAAAGGCCGAAGATGTTAGCAGAATTTAGTCCTGAACCGTGGAAGAGCAAGAAATTACTCTATAACATTGGGATGAAGAGAAGAATGGAGCGACTTCAGAGAATTTTGGCTGAACCATCAGCACCCTCGGTAGGTAATATTTACCATCAACCTTCATGAATCCACTGCTAGAAACAGGCTACTCGCCAAATAGATAATTTTATACACACTTCTTAATCATCGATAAGAGAATGATAGAATTCAAACCGAAAACCCCTTTATGTACCCAAAAAAACCTATTTTACATTTTATTTATTGAAACTTACGTTACTTGTTAAATTACCTTCCACACTTACATTATGCGTAGAAATTTTGAGAAAACTTACTCGTAAGAAAAGGAACGTGTTTTCGAATTTACGTCCGTGAGGTTTGTTTAAACTAATGCAGATCACAGCTGATACAGAGAAACGTTGGAAAACCACTCTCCTGTGTTGATTGCTCCTGCACTATACAATTATACGGTCGATGCAAGACAAGCAGTGTTTTCTCTTGACCGGTCCTGCATAGATACTGGATCATTTCAATGCTTGTACAATATCAGTATACTGATTTTATATCGTCTTAAAATATCATAAATATCAATATATTGAATTTGTAGATAGAATATTCATTCGGCTTTCGCAGGTTTGTCTGACTGAAATATACTTGTGTCGCCTGCTCTGAGGTTCCAGGTTGGATTATTATAGAAAAAAAATAATGTTTTTAAACATTTTCTCGGGGAGTCTGTGGTGTCATTGTATCTGATTTCCACCATACAAGTAGGTACTTTAATAGTTTCTTACTTGGGATCAGAACTATGTATGTGATGTTATCCACATTTATAATAACTAGCTGTTACCTGCAACTTCGTACGCGTCAAATTCTGTTATTATGATAGCGATTATTTTTGCAACATTTTTCACTGATGCTTTTCTCCTATTGATTGTAGCGTGATGTTTTATAGCCTAAAGCCTTCTTCAATAAATGGACTATCCAACACAAAAATATTTTTTCTTTTCGAACCAGGACTTCCTGAGATAAGCGCGTTCAAATAAACAAACAAACTCTTCAGTTTAATAATATTAGTATAGATACATTTAGTATTGAGTCTTCACTTTAAAAATGTACCTTTGTTGTCAATAAAGCTATTTGTATTTGTATTTATTTGTATTTAGTATCTGTGTTATTAGCCTATCCAAAAGTTTATGTATTAGGGTATCATCTTGCTGTTGGAAGCCTGGACAAAATAATTCACTTATTTTTAATATTATTCTTGTTCTTAATCGTCTGTTTTTAGAGTTCTGCAAGTCGCCTCTTACAAACCTCTGCCGTGCCCTCTATATAATCAAAGGCCGTGCCTGTTCTTACGACAGAAGGCGGGCTCAAAAGCTTAACGTGCGTTCCGAATCACGACAAATTTCAATATCACCAAGAAATGTCTTGTCACTTTGGATATTTTGAAACCGCAGGCAATTAACGCACTTATAATCCACGCTTGACATATTCCTAATCAAGTTCAAACTAATTAACTTAAAAACAAATTAGAAACATTTAAAAACACGCTGTGCCTTACTATTGGCTTTGAGTTATAAATTCGTTCTCTTCGCATAGAAATAAATAATAAGCGTTAAACAAATATGCAGCTAATAGCGTGAAATAATCTGAGTGACCTACTTGTCTACTAATTGCCTGTTGTGTGTGACTGTTTGCTCAAATGTTTTTAACTAACAAGGGCACAGCTACATAGCCGAATCAGTAGATAAATAATTAAATCTGTTCTTATTTTGCAAGTACGGGCTTACCTTCCGTGTACTTTACTCCAGGGCTAACTAATTGAGGTTTCCTCACCCCACAACTTTTAAACAACTTGACGTGACTAGAATGCAAGCCGCAGATGACCGATAGTTTTGTGTTTTGGTTCGAAAACTATTTACTGTTGTAGATTTGGCTGCACGTTTTAGAATTATAGGTATTTGCTGCACTTGATTAGTCAAAAAGTTTTTAATATATTAATGATGGCTCAGTGTCCAGTTGATACTAGCAAGACCGTTTATCTCAGGCACGCATGAAGCCGTCCAGTTAAAATTAAAACTAAAGATTCAGGTCCAGTCCCTTGAAGCTCTCAATTAGGAAAACAATAATTTGGCAAACCCTGCAATAGCAGTCTTAACAAGGCAAAATTCCTTTCTTTTTCTGTTGGTTTAAAAAATGCTTATTTCTAATTGAAACTAATATTATGAATAAAATTTTTCTTTTATTTTGGCACAAACAGTCATAAAGGTAAGTATACAGTACAATAATCTTAATTAAAATAGTGCCGAAGATTACATATATAAAAAAAAAAATTTTTTTTTAGCATGTTGACATTGCAAGAAAAGTGTTTTTTTTTTCTGAACAACAAACACATGTATATAAATTAAATTATTTGCGCAAACAATTTCTGAAAGACATTTTTTTTAATAGTTGGTAAACAATTAGTGAAGATATCAATATCTGAGAAATCATTACTGTATTTAATTAGGCAACGGTGGAAATAATTATTAGGCGTATAGTTTTTGCAAAGTCAGGTGGTACTAATATATTAAGGCGACGAGAGGAACGAACCGGGAGACGAGCTTTAGTTATAAAATGAATTTTTGAGAGAAGTATAGGAGAATCAACATGATTACTTAAGATTTTATGTAAGAATATTATATCAAACTGGCTTCGACGGTCTCGAAGACAAAGAAGCCTGTAACGTTTGAGAGCGTCAATATATGAAAGATCTGAAGCATGGTTACGATAATTTAATATTTTGATGAATTTATCTTGAACTTTTTCTAAAATATTAACATCATTCATATAATTAGGATTCCAAACACTACTGCCAAAGTCTAAAATCGATCTAACAAAACTGAAATAAAGAATTTTAAGAGTATCATTAATTTTAAAAGGTTTGGTGACTCTATTTATGAAACCCAGACTTTTAAATGCTTTACGAATGATGTGATCGTAATGATACTTAAAGGATAATTCACTGTCCATCATGATACCTAGGTCTCGAAGCGTGTTGACTCTAGCCACTGGGTTGCCGCTAAAAAAGTATGTATGTGTGATAGGGTACTTTTTACGAGTGTATGTGATGACGTTGCATTTATCAATATTCAGGAACAGTTGGTTTTCATCGCAATACTTAACTAAGGAGTCCAAATCTTGTTGAATAAGATGGAAATCATCAGAATTTGCAACTAGTCTAAAAATTTTCGTATCATCAGCATATAAAAGTTGGTCAGTGTTAGTAAGGGCTTGTTCTATATCGTCAATATACACTGTAAATAACACTGGTCCCAAGTGGGAGCCTTGAGGCACACCAGAAGGAACAGGTAAGTAGCTAGAGCAATACCCCTTTATGCATACTGCCTGACTTCGGTTTCTTATATAAGAGTCAATCCATCTGAGAAGGCTGCCATGTATACCGATTCTCCAAAGTTTCTCAGTCAGCAAGTTATGTTTAATTTTATCAAATGCTTTGGAGAAGTCGGTATAGATTAATAGTCGGATATTATTCATGAAACATTACATTAAAAAAAAAATAAGTATCTCGAAAGCTATGAAAATTCAGCTAACATACAAAGGGTATATTTGGATAACCCTGGAAGCAAAGGATCAAAAAAAAATTGGACATCACCTTTTGGGCCACCCTGTATGCATCTCTTTTGATTACATGGAATGTTTATTTGTTAGTTTTTTGAGCGAGAAAATGGCCGATATTCAGTCGCTTCCTAGCCGGTGAGACAACTGCCTTAATCTCAAATCACGATCTGTTATGCATTAGCCTAAATCTGTGCCTGATCGATGCCGACAGCCACCGATCGTGTTTGCATCGATTATCTCGAAACAAATACAGGGTGAAAGAGAAGTTAGATAAAGTACAGTGAATTAAAAGTTGTATGTAGGTATAATATTTGGAGCGTCTGTATACAAAAAATGCAAACATAACAAGCTGTTATTTAGTATATAAAATTAAAATTACATCTCAAATACGTTGCGGTATATATTTTACTAGAAAACCTCGTTGTCTAGTAATGCAAACACCATCGCGATAAGATTTAGAATTACTTAGAAAGTGGCTTATTTTATACATTCTGTCGATAATTTACTTTTTCTATCCTGTGATGGTTTTAAGGGGTAATCTGGTGATTGAGTTTGTTATTTACCACCATCATGTCAGGACATTGGTCGGAACGAGGCTTCCCCGGTCCGACCTGGTCCCTGGTCCGACTGAAAGGATAACCTTTCGTAGAAATTAAATGAATATATTTAAAATGCCCTAATTGCCCAGGCGTTACACAATCTTCAAACCGGTTTTGTGCCCGGCCATTTATCCAAAATGGGCGTTAACCGATCTCTAATTAGAACGTGACACCACCCTGTATTTGACAGTTGGTTTAGTAACCGCGCGCTTGAGCGTGCGATATTATCTGTTGGTTAAATTACAATGAGTCATGATTAGTTTAACAAGCAAGATTAAGAGTGATGTTATACTGTTGCTATGAGGTCATTTTGTGAGATGGGAACATTGCACTGATATAACTCGTGGAGTATCAAAGTGGTCGTGGGCAGGGCGAAGGCAAAATTACTATATCTAAGACTATAGTTAATTGAGTTTAAATCTTGAGTTTTTTAACGCACGAATATGACGTAAACGACGCCTAAAATTATTAAAACCACGCTTTCTCGTCCTGTGGGTGTCGTAAGAGGCGACTGAAGTAGTAGATACTGCCCATCTATAAAACATAAGAACTATTTGAACTTGAAAAAATATGTCCACGTATGCATATCCATACATAAGAACTAGATACATAGTCCCTTGCAAAAAAATGACTTCGAACTCATAATACTTAAGGTCATGCAAATTTTAACCTTACTTTTTCTTCTCTGGGTGCCTCTTTAATTAGGAAGGTTGGCCGCTAGTTTTCCAAGCATCTCACTGTCCATTGCAAGACGGAACAGTTCCTCGACGGATTTGATCCCGGTCAACTCTCGGATATTCCTCAGCCACGATTTTTTCGCCGCGTCTAACGCGCCTCGTCCCTTCAACTTTTCCAATCATAATGAGTAGAAGCAGCCTGAATCTAGCGTGTCTGAGCACGTGTCCGAGGTACTCGACTTTGCGCTTTTTGACGGTCCGCATCAAATGTTGGGTTCTGCTGACACGCTGGAGTAGGTACGGTTTCGTTCCCGACTTTATGCATCCAGCTGATGCGGAGCATGCCACGAAAACACCACATCTCAAAAGCCTCCAGGCGTCTCCTTACATCATTTTAAAAAGAATACAACTTAGGTAAAAGAGAACCCAATTCAGTGGGCGCTCAGTTGGCACACTCACGCCAATGTCTTACGGCCTGTTCCAATAACCTATCTATCTTCAGTTTTGGCAAAGCGGAGATAGGAAACAGTTTCTATCTCTGTTTTTGCCGTCCAGACAAACAAAGACAGAAGTTGTTTTCTATCTCCGATATGCCAAAACTGAAGATAGATAGGTTATTGGAAATAAAGTATATGAAAGAGACAGATCGGTCCGTTTTTCGGGCGTCGAGTTGTCGTTAGGCCGCAGATTTGAATGTCTACGCACGGTAAGTCGTCGTGACCCACATAATCTGGATACAATCTGATATAATTAAATATAAAGGCCTGCAAGACTCGTTGGTATTTTAAGTAGTAGGCAACTATCTAATACCTACAGAAGCACTTACCTACTGTATATTCTAATTTTCTAACATTAGAATTGACGCCATGTCTAAAATACAAATATAAATAATATGTAAATGTTGATAACATCACATACATTGTTCTGATTCTGGATCAGAAAACTACGATGATACCACTTTTCACAAATACCCACAGGCAGACCCGTGAAAATGTAGAAAAACACTTTTTTCTGCATTGACCCCGGGTATCGAGATCGAAACCGGGACCTCGGAGCAGGCGGCTTTTGAAAATGGGTGTGTACGACACTCGTACCTTTGTTGTTTTTGATTATATGATGGACTGATGAAGCCTAATGATGACGATTTTGTTAGAAAAAGCTTGATGTGGACTGCGATTACATACAAAGTAGGTACCTACATGAGTTTGCAAAAATCTATGCATTTTTTTCAGCCAAGGACTGCCATGTTAGCCACGTTAAGCATCAGATAACAAAATACTGATGACATTACACAGCGTTTGCGAATCGCAGCTCGTCACGAAACATTGTTACAGATTTAGGGTTGTTGACGTTGACAATAACTGTTTTTTTTATGATTTGAATGGCTCTGACGCAGAATTTCCACTTCTCAAAATGTCCACTGGTCGCAGAAGGTCTCTTTCTCAGAATGTCTCTTTCGAAAAAACGTCCCTTTCGCAGAATGTCCACTTCGCAAAATGTCCCTTTCGCATATTGTCCCTTTTTATTTCTAACTTACTTTAATCATACATTTAGCAATTAGCTTACCATACATCATGGTTGACGTGTGTATACTTATTTGTAAGGATATGGGTAAGCATATAAAATAAAAATATATTACAAATCACATTTATTTCTCTATACTCTATATGATCGCATGATTATGCAGATGCAGCGGCATACCTGTTATTATAGTTCAGTGTTTTTAAAACCAACTATAATAACAGCTAAGCCGCTGCATCTGCATAATCAAGCGATCATAATATAGAGAAATAAATGTGATTTGTAATATATTTTATTTTATTTGCTTACCCATATCCTTACAAATAAGTATACACACGTCAACCATGATGTATGGTAAGCTAATTGCTAAATGTATGATTAAAGTAAGTTAGAAATAAAAAGGGGCAAAATGCGAAAGGGACATTTTGCGAAGTGGACATTCTGCGAAGGGGACGTTTTGCGAAAGAAATATTCTGAGAAAAGGACATTTTGCGAAAGGGACATTCTGCGAAACAGACCTTTGCCACCAGTGGACATTTTAAGAAGTGGACATTCTGCGTCAAAGCAAATTGAATTAAATCAACTGATCCATGAATCATTAAATCCATTCAATCAATCATTAAATCACTAAAGGTGGCTCTTGGCAGGCAACGACGATACCACACCAGTGATCTGTAGGTACGAAGAAGCTCAGGTGCTTAGTGTCCGGAGACTGTATTTGTTGAGAGTCGTAACCCAAATGCACCAATAACCATCAATTTACTGGGGCAGATCCATGACAAGAGTCTTTAGACTCAATCGGAGAGAAACATTTGATAAAAACAAAATTTTCTTTCACTTTTATCATTATGTCCAACATTCCAATCTTTATTTTTGGCTACTCAAAAAGTATAAAAGTGTTTATTAAAAAAACAAGCAGATTATGTGGTAATCGGCAACCCTACGGGATCAGCGCACGCGCCTAATGCCAGGTTAATGGCGCCCACAATTATCCACACGTACACAATAACGCTTTATTACTACGACCCTGTTCCTTACCGGCAAAAAATTCAATGAACTTGGAATAATTGCGATGGACTGAAAAAATATAAACATCGCCTATTATACACGTCATGAGGCTTCAGCCTTACGTGAAGTAGCCATTGGAGTTTAGGTAAAAAGGAATAAAGGAAAAGAAGGTTGGTGATCACAAGCCCGAGCAATATTCGAAAAATTGAAACTTTTTATTGTCCGACCCGGGAATCGAACCCGGGACCCCGAGATCCTGGCCCGGTATCAAACCAAAGGGGCGTTAGACACTACACCAATGGGTGTCGTAAGGGAGTAAAGGAGTTTTCTGAGTTGCTCCTCAAGGTACAATTACAGTTTTGCGATATCATCCTTTTTTGCCTGCTTTTTATCGATTCATACAGACTAGGATATGTACTAAATGACCAAAATAATTAGAGACATAACAAAAATGTGGTTTCGGCGCCCGAACAGTGTCTCTTTCTCTGATCACTCTATTGACGCTCAATCTTGTACTAACTGTCTACCCAATAATTTAGGATGTACGTAAGTACCGTTGTAATTTTATTAGTAAGTAACTAAGAGGTTTTCATTTTAAAAAATTCATTTTCGTAAAAGCTTCTTACAGATTAAACGGCTAAGTTGAATCAATGTTAACAAAAGTCATCTATGTCAGTTAATATTTGTATTAAGACACATTCACGTGGCTTACAGCAGCAACCAAAAAACAATATCCGAAGCAAACATTATATTACACAATTGAACTATAGCTCATAGAGTGACCTCTGCGTATCAGAGGTCAGAAAACAAACAATGAAGCAACATAGATATCACTTTGCCAATTTTGACAGCAAGCCATGCGTTAGTTGCGATTTACATGCCTTCAGTTGATAAGTATACGAGTTCCTTAAAGTGTGAAGAGGTATAGGTTATTCTGTAAATCAAAAGGCGCATAGTGTGGTTAACTTGCAAACTTTTTGATCTTATAAATGCAGGTTTGACTTTCAATACATAAAAAATTGAAAATGAAATAGCATGGAAATCTAAAAAAAAATCAACCAAGTAGGAGTACCATTTATTGATATCGAGCAAAAATAGGCAAAAAATGGCGTTTTTATGTGAGGGGTGTAAAAGCAAAAACGCTTCAGTCCAATATTTTCATTTTTTAAACTAGGCACACCAAATTGAAGTGCTCAAAAGTCGCAATATTCTTATTTAGGCTTGAAAGTGCAAATTCATCTCAATCCCATACAAAAAGTACTTCAAAAGTAGCATTTGCGAGCAAACCAGCTTCGATCCAAAATTTGTTGGGAGCAAAGCCGCCTCAATCACAATCGACCAATCAGAAGCCACTATTTCAAAATATCTAAGATGGCGAATCTGTTACTTTTCATACTAAGTCGCGTATAAATAGTGTTCGTTTATTTGCGTTTTCCTGTTAATATTTTATTGTTATGGAAGAAAAAATTTAACCTGCGCGTCCAGGACGAGCCAGAAAACGTGTTAGAAATGAAAGTCAATGGCGGCGTGTACAGGAAAAGGCAAAAAGGTATTTGAAAGATCACTAGAATTTTGCACTTAATGGTAACGTTTATTTTTTTTTTGCTTATGGTATTCTGCAAAACATCTTCAACAATTACCTGCATCTCAGCACAATAAAAAAGCTATTTACGAGTGCAAAAATGTGACGGTGGCTGATGCTAAAAGATGGCATTTAATGCCTCGATCGTGAGTTATTCCAGACACAATTGAAATCAATTGTTATCGCGGCACGCGCGTGCCTCCTGGGGATTGAGGGATTGAAGATGTTACTCTACTGCTAAATGTTTTAAATTCAATTAATGATGGTGTAGGTAGATCAAGAGGATGAACCATTGCGATCCATCAAAGGCTGATTCAAATGTAACAATTTAAAATCAGCCTTTAAATCTACATTATTAATTGAATTTGTTAATTAGTTTTAAAAGATTCTATTATAGTAGGTATATAAGTTTAATAACAAAGTATACAGGAAAATATTTTCTTTTTTTATAAACCCTTATTTTATTTGCAATCAGTACCCTAAGTCATTGTACGTTTTGACAGTTGTCAAACCAAAAAGTGAGATGTAAAATCGCTTCGATCCAAAGCTATTAAAAGCAAATCCGCCAAAGTCCGTGGTTCAAATGCAAATACACCTCAGTCCCAGACTATTTTGGTTTTTTTGTGGATTGAGTGCAAACGTGGTTGATTTTAGATACATTTACTTTAAATATAAGTTTTTGTTCATCTAAGAATTACATAATCTTATAAAATATAGCATTTTCTACCTCACAATAGAAAAAATCAAATATCTCGGTTTAGGTCTTTTGTGACTGATGCGTTTTTGCTTTTACACCCCTCATGTATGGGAGGCCCCCTTAAATATTTATTTTATTTTGTTTTTAATATTTGTTGATATTGCAATACATAATTTGTGAAAATTTCAACAGTCTAGCTATCGCGGCTCTTGAGATACAGCCTGGTGACAGAGCGACGGACAGACGGACAGACAGCGTAGTCTTAGTAATAGGGTCTCGTTTTTACCTTTTGGGTACGGTACCCTAAAAAATAACATGTCAAATAGAACATATCCTTTAATTTTTTAAATCAAAGGTCGTTTACCTTTTCTTAGGTAGTTTAAAAAAACTACTGGCAAACTCAATCAGTACCAAGTAGAATTTAATTAATGCTACCATTTGCGGCATGCAAATGGTAGCATTAATTAAATCTGTCGTGACTTGTACCTATTATACGACTTTCATACATAATGCGACCGATGCTCAGGTCTAAGGCTTAACGTGTCTTCCAAAGTTCGACTATAACCACCCAAAAACTGCTGACATATTTACACACAGACAGACACAGGCAATTTAGAAAAGTCATTTCCTACATTGGTCCGATCCGGAATCGAGCCCGGGACCCTTGCGCAGTAGGCGGACCACCACACCACTACACCAATTGGCTTTTCATGATATCCATGTTAACCTAATGCTAAGAGTTCAAAAGACCTCCTTAATTGAATTCAAGTTACCACAGGTTATGGTACAGGCATAATCACCACGATTACCAAAAGCGGGTTAGTAATCACAAACCAAAAAAATTCGAAACTCTTGTTGCTCGAATCGGGGATCGAACTCAGGACCCCGAAAACTTTAAACACGGGATAACCAAACAAAACTGCAAAAGTATAAAGATTAAACAACTTAATTCAATCGACAATCTGATTACTTATAACTGTGAGAGCTCATTTACATACAAAAAGTTACCTTTGCCAAAAAAAAAACGCTGTCATGAAGATACTCAAGACCTACTTACTTGTACCCGGAAAATGTATTTTTCCCTACAACTTCTTTGTTTTACGAATCGCAGTAGGATCAAGATTGCATTTTTCGTTTCGCTTCGGCACCCTTTAATTGTTCGGAACAAAGGCAAGATGGTTGCGTCACAGTCAAAACTTGCTACCAGTCGAAATGATTTTTGACTGATGTTGGTGAACGTTGATTTAGACTGATTTTAGACGAAAGTTGTATACTTTTGCATGCATGGTGACCGCAGTTTGACCAATGGAGAAGAGAAAACACTACAGCCAGTCAATTTGCGAATACATAATCAAGACCGAACAAGTCAAAAAAATTCGAGTTGTTCTGAGAGAGCTTCGAGAAAACGTAGTTAGTTGACGAATCTATAAAAAAATGGACTCACCTAAAGAGTGCAGTGAACTTATTTCGCTTATTAATTTACAAACGAAACTCAATGTTTACTTTAAATATTCAACTTATCCAAAACGTACATAATCATAGTAGGTACATAATATATTTATCTATATAGTACACATACAACGCTTTGCAATTTTAGTTGATTAGCTGTTGAACATTTAATTTCTTAAATTGTGGATCATTGCGACCACAGTAAGAGTAACAATCCTGTTCTGTACTTACCTATCTATGATTTACATACTTCGAACAATCCTAGATTAAAACGGGTTTCATGTGCCAAATAAAAAACAAAAACCCTCCTTTTGACGCTGTTGGGTAAAAATATCCATCTCATAAATGGGACGTGATTATGGAAGGTAGGATTTTCGGACGGATACACAATTTCAGTGCAGAGAAAAATGCTTAGAAGCAACTACTTAATCCCTCAACCCCCAAGCGACAACCGGTTGTCGCGATAACAATTGATTTTAATTGTGTCTGGAATATCCGATCGTCAAAGGATTAAATACATAATTCTCCAAACTTTTTAGCATCTAGAGACAACATAATGTATGAAGTTCAGCCCTATGTGAGACAAATCGTGAATAGACGACTGGTATGCAGACAGCACACGTTTTATCAAGGTAACTTCGGTGCAGAATTTATAAATGGGACCTAACTCTGATGATTTAATCGACTGGTAACGTTTTAAACAGTAATAATTGGGTATTTCATTAAAATTCATACTAAAGTGTGTATGTCTGTCTATCTGTCTGTTACCTACCTCCTCACTCTGAAACAGTTGAGCTGATTTACATGATACGTAGTTTGAGTCAGTAGCGATTCAGGGTTTTGGTTTGCGTGTTGTTTGACCTTAGTGAACACCCCATAAACCCCCCCTTTAAAAACCCGATGCTGGTCGCCAGCGGTGGTTTTTATCGATTTACTGTAGATTTTTCTGCATAATTAATTCTGTAAACTGAAAATACAAAATCCCATTATGGATATAGCATAGGATATATGAAGGGGAAAAGCAATATAGAGGTGAATCTTTTTAATAAGATCCAGACATGGTTTACACCTAAGGCTGAATAGAAAGCACGTTTAAGTTAGCCTCAAATCCAAAACAATGGTGAAAGGTTTTCTGTAGGATTGTATCTAAGGAGATAACTAGCTTGTTGCAATATACGCAGTGACCTATTAAAATAGTATGTGCACTAGCAGGTCTTACTTAAGACTTATTTTACTTATAATTACTTTATAACAATACTTTTTTAAATAACGTTTAAAATACTTAATATATTTTAAGCAGGCAAGAAAATACTTGTTTTCATGTTTGCTTTTTTCTTAATTCAGGTGTTTTGTTTGTTGTTATTTGATAAGAAATTTTCACCTCTGAGGCTAGAAAACTTGGATGACTATTATTAAATATATATATTTATAATTCAAACGACGATAAACTGGAGTTAAGTTGGTAATTTTGAGGCGGTACCAAGCAAACAAATAACGACAATCATGCGCTAATTCCGGAACTAGTAGCTTATTTTATTATTTCAATTAGTTAAAATCATTAATTATTTGTTTCTTTTTTTAAATAAAATCTCTCAAATGAAGAGAGGTTAAGTAAAATACAGTTAAATCATCTGCAAGTAGACCCCAAGGAGGCGCTTTTTACACGTCACTTATTACAATATTTGAACCAATCACTGCTTCGGGACGAATGTGGGCTGGTGCCGAGACGAAGCAGCGCAAGATACTCGGGCACTATTTATCAAAAAGATACACCTACCTATATTATTATGGCAATGTGAGCTAAAATAATTTTGTATTTTATTCCATTTTTTATTTCAGAACTTTACCAATTTAATGCCTGTAAGAATATCAGTAAAATCAGTTTTATTTCTGCAAATAGGCCTCAGGAGGCGCTTTTACATGTCCCAATATTTAAACCTACCATTGCTTCAGGACAAGTTTGGGCTAGTGCCGAGAAGAAGCAGCGCAAGAAACTCGGTCACTAATTGTCAGCCTCTTTTTAAATAAATGTTTACAAAAGGTTTAAGCAAGTACGAGCAAGGCCAATTTAAAGCCATACATTTGTATCATTTAAATAATCATTAATAGTGTAACAGCCCTTTTTCATAAAAATTACTTTGACATATGTATGATTTAAGCTTATGTATAGGAAGTTCAGCAATACTCTGTGGTAATTTGTTGAATATACGAATACAGTTTTCCCATGCAATGCACGAATTTCTACTTTTCGCAGTCTAAAGCCTGGAACGGCAATTTTATCTTTATTTCTGGTATTAAAATTGTGTACGTTATTTTTTCGTAAGATATAAATGTATGTTCTTACGGACGTAAATAATATTCTCAAAAATGTGTTTAGAAACCACTGTAAGTATATTTAATTTTATCTCTTTGAATAGCTTTTTTAGCGAGTTATGTATGACATTTATATGATTTATATAAAAATCAAAAGTATAGTAGTTATGAAAAATTACAAAGACCAGAGTTCAATGTATACGACTAACACTTATCCTATAGCTACGCTAACCCAATACCGCTGCGAATCAATAAATTTGATTACGCAACTCTTGCGCAGAGCGTGTCGAACGACGTTGAACTATTGTGTTCAAAACATTGAGATGAGCCTAGCAAAACGATTCTGCACTTTCGCGCTCTGTTGAGTCAGGGTTGGCGAAACATGACTTGCAAATTCTTGAGCTGCTTCAACCCTAGAAGTTTTTTAGACTTAACTTTAGTGATGTTTTGGTGTAGTGCGAAATACCGAATACTACGTATAGGCAAGGGACTCGGTTTCGATTCCCGAACTGGGTTAATTTAAGAAATATTTTTTTTCTAAATTGACCTGGTTCTGGATGGACCCGCCCGGTGGGTCATAAGCGTACTTATTAGGGGACGTCAACCCGTTGGTCCAGGCTTCTATTGTTAAAGGATAAAAATGCGACAAGAACAATCCATAGTTATAAAAGTAAGCAGAAGTGTTTTTGAATGTATTAGAGATGTTTTATGGGTATGAAACTGCCTGGGATTTAAGAATTTCAAATACCTACATGAAATAATGCAAAATTTCTCAGGTGTGTTTCTTGTACTCAAACACGACCAAATTTTGTATAAGCCAAACATCATTATCAGTCTACACACAGAACATGGAACAAGGTTAGAAAGGCGATGTAGGCGGGCCGGAAGCCACAGAGGTTATGAGCAAATGCTTATACTTACCCAAACGTGAGCGCTGTGATTGGTTTCTTTTGACTTCTTTTGACGTCGCGCAACCCTATTGGTCGCACGACGTCAAAAGAAGTCAAAAGAGTTCGCTTGATTTGATTTGCTTGATTCCTTGAACTCGTTTATTCATAGTGGCCCCACTATGGCCATATACCACATTTATCCACTCCACGCTTAGCAGGCAGGTTGATCGCAAATAAGCCAATGATAGAGAGAAAATGCTATTGCCCATCTTTTCTCGATAATCCTTTAGTCACTTCTTATGACACCGATGAAAAGAAAAGGGGCGGTGCTATTCCATTTTTGTGTCGGCTAAAATAGCTTTTCATCGATTGACAGCCCTAAAGCCGGGTCAACGATTAGTGGATCATTATCTAATTCACAAAGAAAGCAGAGGAAATTTGAATTCTACTGCGTAATAGGGTAAAAGTAGTATAATGATTCTGCAGTTTTGACGTAATAGCAAATAATTAGCGGTAGCAATAGCAAATAGGCATTACTTTGAACTTTTTAAACACTTTCAGATGATGACTTGAGGTTTTAGGCTCACATGAAAGTGGATGATGCATATTGAAACTGTTTTATTATAATGCATTACTTATGCTTATTTTAACTAATATTGTAAAAGAAAAAGTTTTTATGGATGTTTTTTGCTCAATCACTCTAGAACGGCAGAACACATCGGGATGAAATTAGGCATACAGGTAGACTATAGACTGGAGTAGCACATAGGCTTTTTATCCCGTAAACATGTAAGTTCCCGTGGGATAGTCGAAATTCCAAGCACGTTCGCTGGCAACGGCCGTAAAATAATTAAGTCCGAATGCTACAACATACAGGCTGAAATTTTAACCAACTTGCAAATTTTAATATATCCATCTACGAGACAAAAAACAATTGACGTATTTTTTCTTTTGGTGTAGCCCAGTACAAAAATGTCAAGATAAAGCACTTCGCCAAAAATCTAAATTTTTGATACGGCCGCCAAGCAACACTTTTTTTACGCGATGCGCATCTCATTTATTCATTACGATACTATTCATAAATTTTTGATTTTCCCTTTATACCTTAACAGGTCTAGGACCGTAAAAATGTGTTGATGAAAACTTGATTTTCATTTTTTACTTTATAAATAGGCTCTAAATACGATACTGAACGCCTATAAAAATTTTGGAAAGTGGTTAAAATTTCATCCTGTATATTGGGGTAGTACTTAAAAAGAAAAAAGTTGGCAGTCATAACGAGTCCCATCAAATGAAAGAAGGCAAAATTCTGAGTGCAAAAATGTTTGAACAATACAGCACATATACAGGGTGACTTTGAAATCATTGCATTATCGTAGTCGGGTTACAGTTTTTAGCCAAAGGGTAAAAACGGGACCCTATTACAAGACTTCGCTGTCTGTCCTTCTGTCCGTTTGTTTGCCACCAGGCCCCCAATTCCGCTAATTTACAAAAGGCTCAAAAGAATCGCAATTGCATCGCAATTGTATATTTTTACACAATTAATATGGTAGTAATGTCAAAAGATACGATTGCGATCCCATTGCGATTCTATTGAGCCATTTGTAAATTAACAGAATTGGGGTCCAGGCTGTATCTCACAAGTCACGATAGCTAGACAGTTGAAATTTGCACAAATTATGTATTTCTGTTGCCGCAAGAACAAAATATACTAAAAAATGAATATATAAGGGGGGCACAAAATAAAATGAAATTTTTTTCCCATACAAAAAACGCCATTTTATGCCTATTTTTTCTCGATATCAATAAACTAGCTTTTGCCCGCGACTTCGTCGGCGTCAATTTCTGTTATTATGATCGCGACTATTTTGCAACATTTTTCACTGATGCTTCGCTCCTATTGCTCGCAGCGTGACGATATATAGCCTAAAAAGCCTAGCCTAAAGCTGTACTTCCTGAGATTAGCGCGTTCAAACAAACAAACAAACAAACTCTTCAGCTTTATAATATTAGTATAAATGGTAACAGGTAGGCACCCTACAGTTTTTTACCTAGTCAATGGCACGGATAAGTGATAACGGACCCCTTCGTGCGCGAGTCCTACTCGCACTTGGCCGGTATTTTTAAAGTATTTATACTTGTGCTAATTCTTAAATTAAATTTAATTATTTTAAATTATAATAGGCACTATACAATTATTATAAATAATATTAGCACATTCATCTCTTTAGTCGTCAGTTACATTAGTATTCAAACATAAAGTCTTTCAATTCCGCATCCATAAATTCTTTGAGAGAGTAAAAGCACTCCTTTAGAAGCCAAGTATTTATTATATGTCTAAATTTGTTTAATGTCAATGCTTTAGTTTTATCAGGAAATTTATTATAAATTTTAATTGCATTACAGTATACATCATTAGTGAATATTTTCAGTTTTTGGTTTGGTATATATAATTTATTAGGGTTTCTGCTAATACTCTTTCCAAGCACCGTGTCATGTACAGGAAAGAGGTTTGGATGTTTTTTAACGAAAATACAAATTTCTAATACTTATATGCTGACAAGGTAGTGGTAAAATTTGTAGACGTTTAAATAATGGTTTACAGGTGGTTATTCTCACTAATATTAGTAATCCGAAAGTTTGTACGGATATTGGTTCGAAAAAAATAGACAGCCCTACACCGGATAGGTATAGCCATTTTAAATGGCTATTAAAAATCCATTAATATCGTGTCATTCGGTGCTATTATAGTATCATTCATTGTCATCATACAAAGGGTGTTCCATACATTGTGTCACGGTGTTAGAAAGACAGTGAAAGTAATGTGCAATGTCCCGCTCATTTTTGTTCTAAAATCGCATCTATAGCAACCACATAAAGTTGACGTGTTTAGATTGATGCGCTGTTGTCTACTGTACGTAATGAACATTTCTAGGAAACTGTTGAAAACCCGGGGTAGTGGTGCGGTGATCCGCCTAAGCACGGGTCCAGGGTTCGATACCTAGTCGGGGTCAATTTAGGAATCTTCTTTTAAGATTATATGAATATCTTTGATAATGATGGTGGAAGGGGTAGATGGGTTATGTGAAGGATACTGTTTTCATTTTGGAGGCACCTATTTCGTCTTGGGACGGACAGTCATGAACGATAAACATTTTTTTCACAAATGACATCTTTATGGCAAAGTGGCGTAGAAACTGAGGATGCTTCGAAGACCCGGGTTCGATTCCCGGACGAGTCAATGTAGAAAAAAAACTTTATATTTTCTCAGATTTTTTGTTTGTGGTAACCAAGTTATTACGGATTTATATCAGAGCTAGGTAGGTAGGTACTTAAATAATAAAAACAGAACCCGGGACCTCAATAATAACAACTGTTGCAGTAGCTTTAAAATTCACTTGTAAAAACAGAACGATTGTATCGTAATTATTGTAAAAAGTAAACTCCTAGCATATACAAAGAGTGTGCCTAATCACTTACTCACAATACTCTTAGTCTTGAGTTTTCACACTGCAAGCTATAAGCGAAGAGCGGAGTTCATTTCTATTATTTTTACTATATTGTTTTCTTAAATTTAAGCTAAGGTAAATTACGAGTAGTCGGATCAACTCTCACTTATTAGGGTTGGTGTTGTGAGATGCCGACACGTTGAAATAATGGCACCACTCCTTTCTTCCTATGGGTGTCGAAAGAGGCGATAGGGAACTGCTAGAAGAAGGGCAGCAGCTTTTTTCTTCCGTTATTGACAAGATTGCGACCTCCAGGCCACCCGCAAAACCTTGAAACCCTTCCAGAGTCAAGCCAATTTAGAAAGATCATTTTTTCACCCGAATTAGGACTAAGGATGCCACGATATATTGGAAAACCGATAAATATCGATATATCGACGCCCAAATATATCGATATTTAACGATATCGACGATACGCCGATATCAATATCAAGAAAATATACAATGTATTCCTTTTGATATCCCATAACTCTAGGGTATAAAACAGACCATGGTAAAGAATCAAATTGCATTACGAATTATTTTTTGTTTAATTTTTTCATACAAAATAATTCTAAAAAGTCAAGACTGTTTATGTAAAACACCCTTACCTTGTTATGAATTAACCTTAGGGCTATATAATCAAAGGAACGAACTTTTGAATGAAAACGATTTACTCGTACCTACTTAAAGATGAAACACCCACACTCGTCAATGTTTTTTACAAGTTACGCTCTCCCGCTACTTTACTACTACACTTTAGTGTAAGTTTGCCAACGTCTCGCAAAACTAAGGATTTGTCATACTGGTTACATTTTTTTAACAAATTTAACTAAAATTGGTGTTATATTCGAAACTATTGACTTTTGAACCACATGTTCGTTTTATATTATTTTTACCTATAGAACATAACCTTATAGTTATGGGATATCAAAAGGAACCAGTTGTATATATATATCGTAACGAAATATAAAAAAATCGTAGGGTATAAAAAAATTACAGGCAAGTAGTAGTAGTTACAGCAGTACTTGAATTACCTAGAAGGTACTTGAAGAATTTTCTCTCCTCTACACAAATGGGCCATCATCATGCCATGCTGATATTGATTATTTGCTGTAGGTACAGTGTCGAATCGACAGTTGCCTTTTTTTTCTTTCTAAAACTATAGTAAACCACAGTAATGTACAGCGAATGCTCACTATCATAGCCCATCGTATAGAGGGGCTATAAAACTACATTAATTTTTAATAAGCCTTTATCGATATATCGGCATACTTGACCGATATATCGATATTTTAATATCGACTTAATGTGATATATATCTATATCGATATATCAATATTTTCAAAAACTTTTCATTCCTACATAGGACTCTCTTGCGTATTACAAGAAAGAAGAAGAAAAGACTAAGCGGTAGTAAGTACTAAGCTGTAGTGTGATTACATGGGTAATGAATGATTCCGTCTGCCCTTGTTGCTAGCACTGACTTACGTTTCTCAGTAACACGGATGTACCTACTCGTATTTATGCAAAACTGATAGTCTCTCATAAATTATTCCTACCCAAAGTTCCGATTAATCGCTTGCTTCGTGCGAAACCATCCATTGTCAAAATTTATGTGTCGAGGCTACTTCTCATAATACCAATGACAGACAAACACAATAGATTACTACCTGTAATTAGATAGAGCCAAGGTTAATGAAAATATAGGCGTTTTTATAAAAACCACTTCCTTGATATATTAATTTAAATGACAAAATTATAATTAACATCCGTATTTAAAGTCTTGCTCAAACTTTTAACTGTCGTTATAAAAATATACAGCAGTGTCACTAGTTATTGCTCACCACTTTGTACGCGTGATGGAAGTATCTCACGAGAACCATACTTTTTCTGAGATAAAAGTCTCCTATGTACCTACCTACTACTTTAGCCTTTTATTTAACACCACGCCTAATTTCATAAAGTAACGCTTAGCCGTTCTATTGTCATAATAACGAATATCCATCCAAACTTTTGCATTCAAAATATTACCAAGATGTATATTTATATTTATTTTTCATTGTTTCAGGAACACACAAAACAGTTGCTGAATCATTTAACAGAGTCTGAGAAGATTTTCTTCTTTGGTGCCAATCCTAATGGTAAGTAGTCATCCTAAAAATATACTAACGAATTCATACACTTTTGTTTTGATATTTGATAAAAATCTTCCTCCACAGACGCCCAATTCGAGATAGCCCATCTGAAACATCCAAAGCGCCGCAAACGTTCCTTGTTTCACGATGACGAAGACCTAGTCGTGCTGAAAAAGCATCTAGATGTAAAGCTAAGTCCTAGGAACAGTTTCCTAGACCCTCAGTTCCTGCTGATGAAGAGGTGGCTCAACAGAACGGAGGCTGTGCTCGACCAGCATTCGGACGAGGAGTTGGATATGTGTTATTATAAGAGCAATAATGCAGCATTGTTTGCTTGTAATGATGTGGTAAGTTACCTTAAGACGCTTCTAACAATATATTGACAGTTACACAATTATAACGTAATTGTGATACAATCATGTGTTTGTGTACGCCATTGTACAGATGCCTCTGACTTTAGATTTATCTTTACAATGTGCTCATAAATTAGGGGTTAAAGTATGAAATTGCCGTTTTGTATGGACGAAATCGAGAAAAGACATTTTTCCATACTAACAATTTTTTAGTTTTTTTAAAAACGCCTCAACCGTGTTCGATGCAATTAAAGGTGAAAGTTAGATGGTTATAAAGCTACGCATTATAGTATTTAAATTTCTGAAAATCAAAGTATATAATACAAATATACTTAATTGAAGCAAGAAGGTCAGATGACACATTGTAAGGGGTCTTTTCAACGACTTCCTTTGAAGTAATAGGCACTAGTATTGCATTTTTTTTTGTCAAAAGTTACTTTATTTAGTTTTTGATACAATACAAAAAGTATGACGCAATAATATGACTATACTTAAGAGCTATAAACAAAATAAAAAGTGGGAAAATAATCGGCAATTTCATACTTTAACCCCTATTATCTAGTTAATCCTATAACTGTATAAAAATCAAATATCCTTTAAAAACATCCAATGATACGTTGGGTTGGGTAAATCTTTAAAATAATATAGTTTCATTGATTGGTCAGATTACTAGAAAATCGCGATTGTCGTCAATAGTATGTTTCCTTTATGTCCTCAATGTGATTTTTTTATTATTTTCACAGAGAGGTTTAGTCAAATCAAACGACAGTTACTATCTGATTCATCCACTGCCAGAAAGGTTTCATAAAAATGACTCAAAAGTACATATAATAGTCAAACGTAAAATAACTGATGCAGACAATAATAATGAAGATCTTGAAGAAACTTGTATAGAAAGAGACCAACTTAATACCTCAGTTGAACCTCAACCTGCGCGTACGTGGACTAAGCATAGGAGAAAAAGAGACGTCAGCATTAAACCAACTATAAGCCAAACTAGTTTAGAAGACTTCAAATTGAATCTAGATCATAGAAATAGAACTATTGGTGCATTCATACAGAAACTAGTGACGGATACAAACAGACAGAAACGAGCAGTACTTTCAGCTGTTTTTGTTGAGACAGCTGTGTTTGTTGATAGAGATCTTTACAAGCATATGACAGCAAATTTTCCCAAAGACACAGAAAGGGAGTTGGTGAGGTTCGTTTTAGCAATGATCAATGCAGTACAACTGTTATACCATGATCCGACGTTAGGAAAGCCAGTGAATTTTATTTTGAAGAGACTGGAAATTTTACACGAAGACCCAGTGAATTTAAAGAGACCACATGATATAGATAGGTTTTTAAGCAATTTCTGCACTTGGCAAAGACTGGAAAATCCACCCGGTGATAACGATCCTTTGCATTGGGATCACGCTTTGATTTTAACTGGATTAGATTTGTACGTTGTCAATAAGAATGGGAAAGTTAGCAGTCAAGTTGTGGGTAAGTTTTTTATGTAACTTAGTTTAATGTCAAATTACTGTAAAATTTACTGTTGCACTTTTTAGTGTCATGGTTTTGCGTTAATAACATATTAGAAAACTTAGTTAAGAAAATTCTTTATACTCGTGTTAGTGAGATTATATCGAATCACTTTCAATCACAACATTAATGTTATTACTGACAGATAATCTATCATGATAAATTGCTCATCAGTCTGAAACATAAAATGCAATTTTATTTTAACAAACACTAATGAAAAATACCAATTACTTTCACAAGTTTCTCATTTTCTTAACTTAACCGGTTGTTTCTTAAAATTCTTAACTAACGTGTAAGGCTAGGACCACACTACTTGTGATACTAGTAGATATTCATCTATCGTCAGTAAGTATTAGGTAAAACTTTAGAGGCAACATTTGATTATGATTTTCTATAAACAATAAAATTATCAATTTCCGATAGTAACAGTGAATATACTTTCATTATTATTACTAGTTCCGGGCTATCTGAAACAACATTACTAATTTCTTGAAAACTGTCGATCAGACAAATTATGGACTTGAGGTATTTCTAAAAAGGTTTAATATTAGAACACTTAAACTTTAAAGAAATACCTATGCAATTCCATCCAAGTTTTAAATTCCAAAAATATCAGATAATCGTCATTCTAACTCGTAATAGTAACTGGAAATGCTTTAAACACGATTTATCATTGACTGCCTCAGTTTTTACTGTAAAGTGCTGCTTTACCCTAACAGTGTGCGAAATACTCACAGCTGACAATATCGTAATTCTTAACGCTCTCAGCGCAATAGCCGAGTTTAATGTTCTATGTCTAATGGAGATCACATCAATCTCCACTTCGTTATGTTCAGACACGTCAGAGACAATAAATCTCGTTCGATTGCGAAAGCTTGATCGATGGACTGTGGCACCACGAAATTGTAATTAATGCGCGAAAAATTTGCATTTCTGTTCGTTAAGCGGTTATTTGTTAAATAAAAATTAGGTAATGTGAAACAATTTCAATCTTTTAAGATGGCATAATTATGTCTTGAGTAATAAAAATTTTAAAATTAGATCTGTCTTGGATAATATAAGAAATCGAGACCTGCTTTACAGCATTCACTATTTGATCTTTTACCCGAGCTTTTTCTTTGGATACAATAATATTTTCAGCAGGTACAGGCAGGTTAATAGTGTAGTACCTTCTCTCCGACGAGTGTTTTTTTTTATAATGAATGGGCTTGCTCTTGACTACATACTTAACAATACGGTTAAGAAGAAGCCTAAGATGGAGCGAGCTTACCTGGAGGCACTGGTTCTCCCACACACCAAAATGTGTCGTAAGAGGCGACTAAACAAGCACAGCCAGATGAAGAAAGACAACGGCTCTGTTCTCCACCATTGGCTAAATTTCGATCGTTAACTCGCCTGCTAAGCGTGACGTATATGGCAAAATCCCCTTTTGGAGAAGTCCCATAGGCTGTTGATAATGATACTGATGATATTTATCAATTTAGATTTGAGGTGGTGGGATCTACCTCCTAGTGGTCCACCCTAGCCTACGGCATCTTTGGTTTTCTAACCAATGATGACGGCCAACAGATCCCTCTGCGGTGGTAGGCTTCGTAAGAGGTCGCCTGGATGCTACCACCCTCCTGCCGGTGTCCAGCACCAAACAGTTTTTCTGTGTTCCGCTGGTGTGTGGGAGAACCAGTGCCTCTGGATAAGCTCGCTCCATCTTAGGCTTCTTCTGAACCGTAGAGTTAAGTATGTAGTCAAGAGCAAGCCCATTGATTGTGATTAAAAGTGTCAATTTCTTATCCCAAGATGCTCCCATTTTTATCTTACATTCATTGTTGTTTATATCAGGACTAGCACCTGTAGCCGGAATGTGTACAGTGACCAGCAGCTGCACCGTCAACGAAGGAAGACATTTCGAAAGCGTCTACGTGGTAGCCCACGAAATTGGACACAAGTTAGTATTCTGTATTTTTTTTTTGACAATTCGCATGCGTGAAAACAGACAGACAGGCAGAGTTGATTACGCAATCAAGGAACCCGGCGCCCCAGAGCGTGGCAGATATTTGAATTATATGTTGAAAAATAATAATTTAGTAAATTTATTTTTAAACTTAAAATTATGTAAAATAGTAGGCTACTAGCCTGTCACCTGCGACTTCGTACGCGTAGAATTTCTAATTTCAGTCCATCCTTTCAGTCAGTCGTTTTAACCTGATTGAGTTACAAACATCACTATCCAAACTTTCGCATTTATGTCAGCACAAGCTGTGGCCCGCAACTTCTTATGCGTAAAGAAACTATCTCAAGGGAACCGTACTATTCCTGGGAGAAAAAGCAGCCTAAGTGCTTTTGTGCCTATTCATTTTGGTGCCAAATTTTATCCTAATCCATTTTGGTGTGGTGTTTTTTAAATTATTTTTATTTTGTCCTAACGTGCAGCCTTGGCATGCGCCACGACGGGCCTCAAGCGGACAACGGTTGCGACCCGAGCGCGTACATCATGAGCCCCACGCTGGGAAGCGGGAAGATCACCTGGTCGCAGTGCAGCAAAAACTACCTCCAGAAGTTTCTAGAGTGAGTCACACATTATTGTTACAAATTCTGTATTAGTGGTCAGCTTCTTTGGAGTTGTCTTTGTGTTATCATGATCATAATAAGCAACACAAAGTTTTCTATCGTCAACGCATGACCGAAGACTATCGCGTGCCATTTCGCTCAGACATTTATCTAAATTCAGCAACCAGTTTCCACCAGATTATCCATTAAACGAGCGTATACTACATTTACACACCAGCGTGTGTGATCTCGATCGGAGTAGAACTGACTAGGCCGCCTTTCGGCTAAGATGATGATGAGGTAAACATAAATCATACGGTTTTTTTTAAAGTACATGTATTGTAAAGTAACGGCCTTGAATTATCCCACTGTCTTCATCATTGAATTCAAGTTACCACAGAAATGATTGGTACAGGCATAATCACGCTTGCCAAATGCTTAGATCTTCGCCCGGTACTACAACTACTAGACCAACGGGGCCTTTCTTGATATTGACCGCTTATAAACTAATAAGACGCTCATGTACTGATTTCAGCACAGTGCAATCCAGGTGTCTGCTTGATCATGGCAACTCTGCAGGGCAATTGGACCACAGCGCCGAAGGTATTCTACCAGGAGAAAGATTCGACGCGGACCAACAGTGTGAGCATAAAATTTATACTAATTGATAATATTCATCTAACAATGTTATTCTTTCGTGAAATATAGTTTCATTAACTTTGACGGACAATAAAACTGCTGATTTTTGTGATATTTTATCTAGGTATCATATTTAAGAAGAATTGGCAAGAGAACAAAATACCATCACACGCATTGGTCTCATGACCATTCATTTAATGTAGTTCTCATATTTTCAGGTATGCTAAAATATGGCCGGGGGAGTCGACATTCAGCCGCTCAAAACTTAGAGGACATCTGCCGAGACCTACACTGCCAGAGAGAGCGGTACACCTGGACATCACACCCAGCGCTTGAAGGAACCAAGTGTGGAGAGGATATGGTATGTCATTTCTATTCCATTTATACGTCTAACTTTTAAACTTTCGTATAAGGAAATTAAACGCAATCATACCTTATACCCTGACATTTTGATCGGGTTGCACCGTCCGTGGTCACAGTCCGACTGGAGACAGCGAAACAGGCAAAATAATAAGGTAGGTATAATCGCGTTAAATTTTCCGTTAATATTCAAATATTTATACGTCGATGACCTATACAAAATTGTCAGTAACATGATTATTTACTTATTAGTGCCTTTGGTGTAAAATAAAATAGGTTCACATTCAGTGGCGGATAAACATCCGCACCAGTTTCACCACCTAAACATTCGGGTGTTCTTTTATCTAGTTGTATTATTTATCTATAATTCATGTTTATAAGTTTGAAATTGCAGTAGAATAGCGGAAGGTATCATTACAAGACGTTAGCTGCTGATACATAATTTTGGACAGTCCAAAGTGTCCTCGATAATTAGTGCAAATTCTAGAAAAAAAAAACAAAGGTCGCTATCACAAAAGCACAACAACTACGCAAGCACACCAACTACGCAATAGCCACCAATTTCAAAGTTAAATGCTTTAATTGTTTGTGGACTAACTGAGCTATACCGTATCGATCAAACAAATAAACCGGCCAAGTGCGAATCGGACTCGCGCACGAAGGATTCCGTACCAAAAAGGCAAAAAAAACGGGTTTGTTGTATGGGATATTAATTTTATTTTGTTTTTAGTATTTGTTGTTATTGCGGTAATAGAAATACATAATTTGTGAAAATATCAACTGTCTAGCTATCACGGCTCTTGAGATACAGCCTGGTGACAGAGCGACGGACAGACGGACAGACGGACAGACAGCGAAGTCTTAGTAATAGGGTCCCGTTTTTACCCTTTGGGTACGGAACCCTAAAAATCATCAAACACGAAAACCAAATATCTACCTGAGATACGTGTCGAATCAAAAAACCTCTTGTTTTCCGTCATTTACACCTCAGTAAGACAAGACATGAGTAAGACATTTGTAGACTTGCAAGCTAACGGGTAGGTACTTCTAGTCATTCACTTACCTCACCTCTTTCCGTGCCAGTACTGCCGCGGTGGGGAGTGTTCGGAACGGGAAGGATCCACAGTGAGGCGAGGGTCTTGGGCGCGCTGGTCGGGCTGGTCAGAATGCGCGTCGGCGTGCTTGCTCGACGATACCCACGCACCAGCCGCTGCTGGGGTGGCTGTAGCCACTAGAAGATGCAACAGGCCTAGGTAAGTGGCACGGCCTTGCCGGCTGAGGAGTTAATGGTTTAAGGAGTTATGATTAGTGCTCATTTGAAGTGTAAAGGCAGTTGTCCTACTGCAAGGAAGCTACTTCCTATAGGCTATTTTTTCGCCCAAAAACCGTACAATATACGAGTATGTACATTCCGTGTAAAAATAAGAGATGCATGTATTAATAGTTGAACGCTGACTGTTCACACTGCCAGCGAGGACTCGCTCCACTGATCGACAATTCGATTCTAGTTTCTAGCTCTACTCGCTTCTCGTTCATCGTCGTTAGTGGGACCAGTGCCTAATGGTAATAGCTACAGACGTACTAGTTGGACTTTCCGAATTTCTGCATCTCGTATGACATCCCAATTGGCAATTACTAGGAACAACACAAAGTTATTATTAGACATTTATTTGTAAATACCACTTGTTCTAGACATGACAACGGTAACAACTACTGCGCTGGCCACGACAAGAAGTACCAATCGTGTCACGCTCAACAGGTATCTATAATGTTCCATTTCATCAGGAAATCTACACTACAAAACTTTCGATAATAGTTCTAACTTCTAACTACCTTTTTTGACCATTATCAGAAATATATAGAAAGAAGTTAAAGATTAACTTTAACTGAATACTAGCTAAACAAGAGCTCTCCAGAAGCAGGATTTTACCATAGTTATCACGCTTGGCAGGAGAGTTGGCGATCGCAGTTAGCCTAATGTTGGAGAGAAGGCGTAGCTGTAGCTGCCAGTCTCCTTCTGGCAGTTCTTTTTTATAGTCCATAAAATATAGCTTGATTAGAATGACACCTGTCAAACTGAGGTGACTAGTGATGGGACTGACTCGACTGATCAAACGAAAAAAACAGTTATGGCGAATAAAATAAAACGAAAATCAGATATATTAATATTTAACGGTAAATCAGTATCGTGAGAATCGAATAAATTTGAATTTTTTTCGTGAACTATTAATAATTGCAATACGATGTTCTTAGCATCAACCAATTCTCATTAAACCATCTGTATCATTTATGTTACATTACCTCGATTTTGAAATATTGTTATCTGTAGATTTCGATTTGTCGATTTTACGTTATCACTAGCGATTATGAAAAATGACGTAACGGAAATAATCATGTAAAGACGTCTTTTAAAGTTAGGTGTAATTTTTGTGACAGGATTATTTTTATGTTTTTAATTTTAAATATCTATTTTATATAAATAAATTGATTAATATGTACAGCAAAGTATAAAAACATTTCTTAGCATGCCAGTTATCAATATTTTTTCGTGTGCAAATGTGTTTCACTTGCTTGGGTGATGCTGGAACCTACAAAGTTACGTCGTCTCTTTCTGTGAGAACTGTCATTCTAATCAAGCTATATTTAAGGACTATAGTCGCCACTTAGGACACCCATAGGAAAAAAGGGGTGATGTTAATCTTTTAACGTGTTGGCACCAGATAACACACGCAATGTAATATGCTCATTCGAAATTTTGCAGAGTAACCCTAAATATTTGCATTCAAAAAACCTTCTAAAAAATTACAAGACATTTCTTTTCAGTGCAACAACGTGCCAAGGATGACAGTGAGGCAGTTCGCGGATCAAATCTGCTTGAGAGCGAGGGACGTCGACCCAGATCTGATTGGCACTGGGCTGCAGAGGATTGAAGCTGATGGTGAGATGGTTTATTTTGCAAACTTAGTTGCAATTTGGGCACGGTTTTATACTTCGCTAATTTGAGTTTTTTACCAGTTGGACACAACACAGTAATGCTGAATAGTAATTCTGCATGAGCTGATAGCGTTATCCCCCTTCTACTATCAAAAAAGCAGACGAACCCCTTCTTGGTGAATATTCCGTGATTGCGTACAAAGCGCTTTTCTTCCTCCTTCGTGATACGCACTGCCAAGGACTGGAACGCAGTTCCTGGCTCTGTTTTCCCCAATGACTACAACCGCAGCTAAGAGCAACCCCATCATCCAAAAAAAGTAGTACCTAAGAGAATAATACCTAAACTATCGTTTGTTATAGACGTTAGCAGCGCGTGCGCAGTGTGGTGCGACACCCGCGGCGGGGGCTACAAGTCCCGCGGCTGGACGCTACCGGACGGGACAGCTTGCTCGAGGATGTCGCCCATGTTCTGTATCTCAGGCGTTTGTCAAGTGAGCCCTTACTATAATAAGAGTGTATATTAACATGCATTTAATTAAATAAATGTAAGGCAAAAGCGAAATAGTAATTAATATACTTGTTGCTTTGAGTTTTTTTTTTTTTTTTTTTTAATTTATTGTAGGGAAACAGACAGTACATAGTTACATATCAATTAGAACATAAATTTAGATCATAAACCAATAAAGTCTCCACTGATGACAATATCATATTAAATACAGTACGAGCAGCTGATATATATATTTAAATATACAAAAAATTAAAAAAAAGAAAAGAAAAGAATTTGTTTTTCGGTATATGTTTGTCTGTTGCGCTTTCACGGCTAAACCACGGAATGATTTTGAAGAAATTAGCAACATTAATAGAACAGATCTTGGGAAAGGACGTAGGTGGCCTGAAGTAATGATCCCACGTGGACATCTAAAATAATCATTTTTTTACAAATATTTCAGAAATTCACATGCACTGCCAGCGTGGACAACGAATTCTCGTTGCGTCCAGGCGACTGCGAGTGGGAGGCTCTGCAGCTACAAACTGCCACTCCTCACACTACATCGTAAGTTTGTTTTAACACAAATTACATGATGCCAATACCATAAATAACCTTAACTCATGTGCCACTACTTATTATATATCGATGCAATGAAATAAAAGTGACTCCAAGAGGTCTACTAAAAAAAAACTCTTTTACTCAAACCGCTGAGTCCAAATTTGAGTCAGTGCATGATGATTGTCGGTGCTTTCTTGTTTGATACCGTCTTAACATTGGCGGTTTATTTATTGCTTTTTGTCGGTTATCATCATATTGTGTGAAAAAAGTTTCATTTTTCAAATTTTAAAGGTTGTTTTAATTTTTAAGACGGTTTTCTCTTTCCAAATATTCCTATTAATTGACAGGACCAAATTTCTAGCTTTACTCCATAACAAATAAAGACTAACCCCCTTATTCATAATAACGCAAACAGTCAGTTTGGGGTGCTGGGATCTACCTCCTAGTGGTCCACCCTGGGCAACGGCATCTTTGGTTTTGTAACCAATGATGACGGCTAACAGATCCCTCTGCGGTGGTAGGCTTCGTAAGAGGCCGCCTGGATGCTACCACCCTCCTGCCGGAGTCCAGCGCCACACAGTTTTTCTTGGTTCCGCTGGTGTGTGGGAGAACCAGTACCTCTGGGTAAGCTCGCTCCATCTTAGGCTTCTTCTTAACCGAATAGATAAGTCAAGAGCAAGCCCATTATTTATATAAAAGAAAGTCTAATAAACCTATTTCAGCTATTACACTGTTTTGTCACTTTCTTTCAAATGATGACAGCGCAAAGAAAGAACGCAAACAGTCTATGTTTGCGTTATTATGAATAAGGGGGCACTGAGCAAGTAATCACTACGTAAGGGGGTAAAAGAGAATATAATATACGCGCGGGGATTGAAATAAGGGCCTATTCTTCGTCACTTGCAATGAACTACATTATTCCAGTACAAAAACCTCTGGCACGTGGCGTCGCGCCGTGGGCTCCCAGTGGCGGCCCAGCAGCGGCTGCCACTACCACTGCGTCGCGCCCGGCGTCGGGGTGCGGCTTGTACGGGCCGCCACGCGCACTAGCATTCAGCTGTGCCATCCCGACACCGCTAGACCCGACCTGGTAAGTATTACGACCTGATAGGTCCTAGTCTTGATGTAGCCGTGCTACCCTGACCTGGTGAGATTGAGATCTTCATCAACCAACTTTGAAATAGGGATCGCCGCGTCGACGACTCTTCAAGGTCACGTCGGAGCGTTCAATATTTATCTGTAAGAAAGTTTGAGTGTTTTGTTGTGATTTCTGTTAATTAGTTTTTGGAAAAGGAAGTAATTTCAAAATTCAAAACGTCGATTATCTGGAGAATCATTCGTAGCCTACAAAGATCATTCCTGCCCTACAAAGAATATAATGTCAAGAGTCTTCCATAGACGATCCGGTTAGCGTATACAGCTGGGCCGCCCGACTCGGTGAGACCTACTTGTCTTCGACTGTGGTTAGTCCTCGTCTTCATACAGCAGCTGTGCTGTTACAACGCTGGTTATACTCGTAGTACAAACCGCCGTCCCCCGACGCCGTGGGCTCCCAGTGGCGGCCCAGCAGCGGCTGCCACTACCGCTGCGTCGCGCCCGGCGTCGGGGTGCGGCTCGTGCGGGCCACCACGCGCACTAGCATTCAGCTGTGCCATCTCGACACCGCCAGGCCTGACTTAGTAAGTACTAGTGGCTATATAGCTATGTTACCCCGACCTGGTAAGTTGTAGTGCCCCCCGACCCAGTGACTTCTGTGCCACCTAGTTCTACTTACCTGATGACGCCTACTCTAACCTTACTCACTGTGCCGCCTTAACGTCGCGCACCCTGACCTGGTGAGATGTTTTACTTGTCTAAGAGAGTAACCGAGTCCTAAAATATGATTCAAGAATATTTTTGAATTGTTTTTAAAAAAATAAAATTACTGGTTCATCCATCGGTGCTGCCTCCATGAACCGTGCTGTCCTCTGATCTGTTCAGATTGAGATCTTCTACTTGTCTAAGATAGTGGCAAGTCGTCATATAGCAATGCTGCCCCGATCGGGTGAGTCCTTGTCATAATAAAGCCGTGCTGCCCCTACCTGGTGAAATCTACTTGTGTTAGAGTGTGGCGAGTCTTCGTCTCCGTACTAGCATACAGCTGTGCCATCCCGACACCGCTAGACCCGACCTGGTAAGTACTGCGACCTGGCAAGTCCTTGTTGCCATCCAGGTGCCCCCCGACGCCGCCAGGTAAGTAGCCGTGCTGCCTTGACCTAGAAATTCTGAGATTTTCTACTTGTCTTAGAGAGTGACGAGTATTTGTCTTCATACAGCTGTGCTGCTTCGATCTGGTGAGCCCTTGTCTTCATACAGCTGTGATCTGGTGAGTCCTGTGCCATATAGCTGTGCCGCCCCAACTTCGATCTTCTACTGGTCATAGACAGTGGAATGAGTCCGAAAATATAATACAAGAATGTTTACAAACTGTTTTTAGAAGAAAAGTTACTGGTTCATCCTGCTATGCTGCCTCGATCTGGTCAGATTGAGCTTTTCTACTTGTCTTAGAGTGTCGCGAGTTGTCATACAGCTGTGCTGCCCCGACGCCGCAAGACCCGACCTGGTGAGTGCTAGAAGAAATCGACTTGTGTTAAAAGTGAGTCCTTGTCTTTATATAGCCGAGCTGCCCTGATCCAGGTTATTCTTTGGAGCCATCCAGCTGTGCCGCCCGACCGAATGTGATTGAGATATTCTACTTGCCTTTTACTTCAGTTTTGAACGTGGCAAAAAAGTTGATTGCACTTATAACGCACTAGAAAAGAACTTTGAGAAAATTATTTGCACGTTTAGACCAAAGACTGTAGAACTTGCATCATCATATCAGCCGAACGACGCCCACTGCTGGGCATAGGCCTCCCCCAAGGATCTCCACAACGATCAGTCCTGTGCTGTCCGCATCCAGCGGCTTCCCGCGACCTTGATCAGATCGTCGGTCCACCTTGTGGGGGGCCTGCCCATGAACTTGCATAGTTTAAATTAAATTAACGAACGAAACATTTATTTCAGGGTTGCACGCAAAGGAAGACGCCATACGAATACGCAACTATGGTGTGCACCAAATACAAGGAGAGAGTTCGAAGACTGTCCGGTTTAGGGATGCAAATATCACCAGTCCATGGTAAGAATCAACAATGTATGTAGGTATATAACACAGACATATAGTTAAATCAAGTAAGTAGTTTCCTTCTGTGCCACCACTTGCTACTGAACGGCTAGCTGTTAAACTAAATTGAATTGCTCAACCGTTGAACTAACTTGGTTCATTTAACCTTTAATACCATTAAGAAATGGCTGGAGCAAAAGAAGCCAAGGTACAATTTTAGTTAGCCACATGATTCGCTAGCAGTCGAAAATGTCCGCCAAAAATCTAAAATTTTTGATACGGCATCCTAGCAACACTTTTTTTACGCGATGCGCATCTCATTCATTCATTTTCCCTTCATACCTTAACAGGCTAAAGACCGTAAAAATTGAAAAAAAATTGCGAAAATGTTTTTTGTTTCAAACTTTTTTTTTTTACTTCATAAATGGGCTCTAAATACGATACTGATCGCCTAAAAAAATTTATGAAGATGATGAAAAAGTTATTCTGTATGTATTTCGGTATATTCGCAGATGATCCCGACCGGCCTTGCCGCATCGCGTGCCAGGACGAGCGCGTGTCGCACCGGTTCTACCTCGTCAACGGGCACGAGGGCTGGTTCCCTCTCGGGACCTCGTGCGGGAAGAGGAACGCTTCTTACTGCGTCAGCGGGAAGTGCTTGGTAAGAGTTAGAAGGTTGAAAATACAGTTGTTTGAACAAAAATTTAAAGTTACACCAGCAATTTTTCTGCTTGTAAAACAGTCTCAAAACAGTTTAGAAGTTTTTTAGACATTTGTAAGAAATGCGAGTAATATCACAGATAAGATAATACTAGTAATATCAAGTAACATTGCCACGCCGGTCATGCTACAAGGCATCTTGATCCCTGATGTGGCTTGCCACATCCGCCGCAAATGCATTTGAGTCCTCCCCTAACAAACCTTAATCGAGTAACTAACTAAACTACCGGGTGTATAGGAAGTTACTACAGTTTCTACTATCTTCTCAACACACGCTGCCGTCACGGAGATGCATTCAAAAGATGGATGCCTAAGCCCGCTTAAAGCACTTTCCCCCTTGTATCACTACAGCATTTTCTGTCGAGTATGCCACGGTCACTAAGACCCCACAGGGAACGACCTCCACCCGAGACAAGCTTCTCCTAAATCTTAATACACACTACACTATAGAAACACGAATTAGAAATCAAAAATATTCAGTAGTAACAGTTTCGAGAAAGTGCACAAGTACCTACATTACTAATTCCATGAACAGATGTCAAAACTACATATTTTCTAATATACATATACTATGCCACCAAGCCATCAATTGACATACTTTTTTTAAGCTTTTTACTAAGTTCTGACATCACTCCGATGGCATAAAAACAAAGCTCAGCTAAGACTTCTTTTTTGGGTAAATTATTTTTCAAGAAATCTTCTGAAGTTTTTCCTTGCAGCGTTCCGAAATATCAGAAACCGATAAAAAGCGAAGCATAAATCCCACAACAACTATCTAAATGACCAAAAATCTGCGTTCCTTATTTCACACAAAAAACCTTTAAACGTTTTCAAATCCAACTGAAGTTAAAATTATATCTACCCCAGGAATTCGGTCCGGACAACACCCCAGTATCAGAGATGGTGTTCACCCTGCCTCTACTGAACCGGAACAGCACAGTTAGTCGCGTCACCCGGCGTTCCTCGCGACACCGGAGGAGTTTGCACCGCGACCGGATCACAGTAAAGGCTACTTTGGACCAACAGCATCTGGACGATATTATCGCAAGACTGAACTTAACACGTGAGTTACTTGAAACCACGCTAATTATTTTGGAATAACCTTTTACCTCTTGATGGCGCGCTTGGAAGGTACTATCGAGGTCTCCGTCGCCTGACCACCTTTAAGAGCAAAGTCGCTTGCAGCTCGCGTCGTCTATTGTTTGAAGTGACGTCCCTCTTTATGTAGTACTGCAAGCTATTTTCGTGTTTAAAAGTGGTTAGGCGTCGGAGACCTGAACCGTACCTCATAAACTAAGGCAAGTCTCAGTCATTGCCTGAGTACTTTTTTCGGCAACGCATCGGAGTGGGCCCCACCAAAACATGACGTCACGTTTTGCTTTGATGTACACCGAAATTTTTAGAACACAATAATAAGAGTCGGTTGCTTTAAATATTTTCAAATTATATTGCTGTTTGTGGGCGTAAGTAGAACCAAAATTGAATGAATGAATGAATTAAAGAAAAATGAGGTTATTGCTTTCAAATAGTTACAACTTACATACATAAAAGTAAATATGTATTATTTTAGCCTAACAAGAAAGCAATTGGAGGTGATTCATTCAGCTTTTGCTGATATGGAAACGTGATCCCACTCAGTGCTGGTATTCAGTCACTTTCACTTATCTACTGGCGTTAGGGGAGAATTTATGTAATTGAAGACTTACTACTTAACTAGAGAAGTTTCGAGATTTTTGCTATGTACCTTGTTTTTTATGAGATTCCGAAACAACTAACTCATATGATAGAGATCAAAAGATAGTGAAAGTTTAAATCAATTAGAATGTACCTTCTATTGTTTCAGATACAGACACCGACCACATGTTTTACGACAACATTCCTGAGAACATAGAAGTGGACTTCAACAATCCTATCCACGTCGCGCCTGAAGACACTATGATAAGAAAGAAGCCGCGCCCGACTTGGGATTAAGACCCATTACTGTTGCCGCTCGATATGCCAATATACAGGGTGAAATTTTAACCCCTTTCCAAATTTTTTATAGGCGTTTGGTATGGAATTTAGAGCCCATTTATAAAGTAAAAAATGTAAATCAAGCTTTCACCCGAAAATATTTTTCTTAATATAGTTTTCGATTTTTACGGTCTTAGGACTGATAAGGTATAAAGAGAAAATCAAAAACGTATGAATAGTATCGTAATGAATGAATGAGATGTGAATCGCGTAAAAAAAGTGTTGCTAGGCGGCCATTTCAAAAATTTTAGATTTTTAGCGGACTTTTTCTAAGTGCTTTATCTTGACATTTTTGTACTGGGCTATACCAAAAGAAAAAATACATCATTTGTTTTTTGTCTCGTATATTAAAATTTGGAAGGTGGTTAAAATTTCATCCTGTATACACGGTGCATTTTCAACCACCTGTAAAACTAAGCTCACGTTATGTAACCATTATGTATAACATCTTGGCAGTGTTATTTTAATTTTTTTACCTTTTTTTTGTAGAGTATTAAATATTGATTTAGCTATTTATTTTGAAACACGCTGTGACGCGCACAGATGTAGCTGTGTAAGGTCCATTCAACTGAGACCCCGCCGCAGTAAAATTATTCGTCTGCGCGCGTCATAGCGTTTTACAAAATTAAAAGTCTGAATCAAAATTTAATATTTTGCAAAAATTGTTTTTACAAAAGAATTAAATAACACTGCCATGATGTTTTACACGATGTTCCAATAACGTGGGCTTAATTTTTCAGGTGGTTCAAAAAGCACGGTGTATAATATCGATAGTCGATAGATACTATCGGTAGTATCGACACCTCTTTTAGTGCGGTACTGTCGATAAACAGCAATAATATCGATAGTTTCGATCGCTGCCAACCAATACACTATCGATAATATTGCTCTTAAATTTTTGTGTGATATTTATAATTCAGTCATAAAAGTAGGTATTGCATTCCACTCCACGCCTCAATATACCTGCATGCATACTTCATACAATACTATTGAATTAAACATCACTCTCCTATCGATTATCCTATCAGATATTTCGGCACTGTTTTATGCGCTCCGTTGTTTTCCAATACACAAGCCAATGGTAAGGTCAGCCAAGAAAGCGATCCACCACTTTTGTGAAAATTTTATGTCTCTTTCACTCACGGACTTATTACCTTTTCCAATGAAAGAGATGCACAGTTATGACGTATTAGTATTACTAGTAGCTGTCAGTTTTTTTTTGCATGGGAATATCGACCTTATTGTTCTACAACGCGTGAATGATTTTCAACCTTACGAGCCACCGATCGGACCACTATTCGCAAACTCACTATTGACTCGCTTATGTCCTCGATACAACATTGATAAATGTGGAAAACATAACATCCATTCTTCTGATCCAGTCCACTGGTGAAATGCAATCGCCACTCTTGGCAGACGGGTTGACTAACGCAGTTTGACCAATGGTGGAAAAGACGCTGCTTCAGGCAGTTCTGGTGTCTTACACAGGAAAAGAAGGGGTAATGCTATTGTTTACATGTGCCGAAATCACATGACAAGATTTATTTAAGGCTTCACGCTGTAAGACAGCGGAGTTCCATTAATGTTTTTGGTTATGTACCTCAAACATCCGCAAGGTTAAGATGAAACAGATTTTTATGTTTTTCAACTGATTTCTAAGAAATTAAATATGTTGTGTAAATTGAAAATGCGATGCCTTGAATAACTATACAATACACTTGAAATTTAATAAGTAGCTTTTTGGGAGGCATTTCAAGGCGGAGAAAAAAGTACGCACCGCGAATAAAGAGTCCGCCGCGGATTTACCACGAACTCAACGCACACGATGTGCGATCATTTGTTCGTTCATCGTCGTGCATACATACGTCACTCTGGAGCGCACAACGCGGACTACAATCCGCCATGTGCGTTGCTTCGCCTAGTCACACGAGTTGCTATTTTTGTCGGGGACTGCCCCGTACTTTTATCCGGTCCGCTCTCTGTATGTCCTCGGCAATTCGGGGGACTTTTTGTACGCGGTACTTTTAATCCCTCGTTTGCGTTACTCGATACAGTTGTAAGCGATCTATTTTAGCGGATAAAAAAGTCCGCGGACAGAAATCCCTCGTCTGCGCAGGCCATAAACAATCCAAAAACTAATTAAATGCAAGTACACCACTGACGTAACATATCTGTAGGTAGCCATTTTGATTTCTATTTTGGAGAGTCCGCGCACGATCAAAGTTACCTACGTATCGGGGACACCCTAACCAAAATAGAAACAATACTTTGATGACATGTCCAAAAATATCAAATCACAGCTATTTTCCGTTTTATAAAGCAAATAAAATGGCGGCTGAAGAGTATAATAAATAATTTATTTGCCTTTACTTGTTAAATGAAGAATGTCCACGGTTGAAAAAGTCAATGTTTGTATGGAATAGCGGTCCATACGATATTCATACGCATAATATAGGTGTGTATAGTCAGTGTAAAAAGAATTCAACATACAGGATGAAATTTTAACCACTTTCCAAAGTATTTATATGTGTTCAGTATTGTATTTAGAGCCTATTTATGAAGTAAAAAAATTTAAATCAAGTTGTCACCCGAAATTATTTTTCGCGATATAGTTTTCAATTTTTACGGTCCTAGACCTGTTAAGGTATAAAGGGAAAATCAAAAACTTATGAATAGTATTGTAATGAATGAATGAGATGCACATCGCGTAAAAAAAGTGCTACTAGGATGCCATATCAAAAATTTTAGATTTTCTAATTGCTTTATCTTGTCATTTTTGTACTGGACTATACCAAAAGAAAAAATACGTCATTTGTTTTTTGCCTCGTAGATTGCTATAATAAAATTTGGATAGTGGTTAAAATTTCACTCTGTATAATTCCAACTGTTGTTGACTGTACAATATTGTGATCAAATTATTAGTATTTATTTTAGAGAATTTTTATACTTTGTTACGTGTAGGTAGTAGTATTATAATTAAAGATATTTTTTAATCAGAAATATGTTTTATTTTGACATAATACATCCAGTGTAGGTACTGCTATTAATAAAAATAGATACTTATTTCTGCTTTGTGCCCAGAATTAACATTATTACTTATTTAGTATGTGTACAGAGTAAATAAGAGAGTTTTTGTACATAGAAAACTACTTCATACACCAAAATTTAATAGAATATTAGAATAACATATTTAATAAGTACATGTTTTTTATTTTTTTTAAATTGTGACAAAGTTATAGATTTTAATATTATAAACAATTTGAAATTCTCCTGACGTACATTTTAAAAACATATGTTTACAAAAATACTTATTCTTAAAAATACTTATCTTTCTAAATACAATTCGAGGTAGTTGTCTTGAGTCATTGTGTTTTTTCATGTCTTAAATTAAATATATGAGTAAACTCTTTTTTTTTTGGCTTTAAATTCGATGATTTATAGGTTATTTTGCTATTAGGGGCGGAGACAAATCAAACAAATCTGAGCACATAAAAATAGGTCCAGCCATTGACGACGTATAAAACTTTCTTTTATATACAAAGATATAGAAATAAAAATCATTAAATATTATAACAGAGTAACCTTAGAACATGCCTTTAGCTTGTACGTTTTTAATCACTGCCGCAAGCTGTTTCGGGTCGGATAAGAACCACTGCCACAGTTTTCGAAGATTATTCTTATCGCCATTCTGAAAAGGTATAAAATTGAACAATAAGGAATTGATGAAATTCAAGAACGAGAAACACAGTCCCATACAAAATGACACTTCGGCTAGTCGGTTGTGTATTAAGAAAACAGTTTTATATGAAACTATTGCTCCACCCGAAACACCGTCCGCGTGGGAAGCGGCACCTCAGATATCTCTTAATGTTAAGAGGAAACACTACGGGCGAGAGAATTGAAAAATAGGTATTTGTAAAATCTATTTTCTAATTTATAATCTATCCTTCAACGCAGAGAATTTTTTACTGGGCTATGCCAAATGATAAAATACGTCAATTGTTTTTTGTCTCGTAGATTGTTATATTAAAATTTGGAAGGTGGTTAAAATTTCATCCTGTATATTTACAAAAAATATATAATAAGTAAGTTTATCGGTTGTCTAGTAGCCAATACGACAAGCTTCTTAGTAGTAGCTTAGTTTGGAACTAGATGGTTCTGTGTGGCCCAGTATGGCATGTCCGAAAATATTTATTTATTTATTCATACTATTGCATGTCGACATAATTTGGCCGGGTTATAAAGTTGGCGATGGCATAACATCAACATATATCTTTCAATCGAGGGCAGTTTTAGATGTCATTTTAGAATCAGACTGTGTATCTTGTTTCAGTATATAAACTTGAAAAATAATGTCTCAGGCGGGACTCGAACCCGCATCTCCTCGCTATACCATTAAGCCACCGAGACACTGCGACTCAGCGCGAATTTTTCAAGCATATTCTTAACGCTGTAAGCCAGCATTGCTTCATCAAATGTTAGGAGTTTGCACCCTTAACACCTGAAAGAAACATCTTTGCAGATGTTTGACAGTCAGTTAAACTCGCATGCCGGGCGGGCGCTAGGAGATGCGGGTTCAAGTCCCGCCTGAGAAATAATTTTTCAAGTTTATATACTGATATTATAATTGCAATTTAACTGCTAAAATATCAAATAAAGTAAGTATAAATGTGGAAAGAAACATCTTTGCAGATGTTTGACAGTCAGTTAAGATGAAGCAGCTATTTATATACTTTATTTGATATTTTAGCAACTTAATTGCACTTATAATATCAGTATATAAACTTGAAATTTTTTTTGTCTCAGGCGGGACTCGAACCCGCATCTCCTCGCATGCCGGGCGGGCGCCATACCATTAGGCCACCGAGACACTGCGACACGGCGCGAATTTTTCAAGCATATTCTTACGCTGTGAGCCAGCGTTGTTTCATCAAATGTTAGGAGTTTGCACCCTTAACACCCGAAAGAAACATCTTTGCAGATGTTTGACAGTCAGTTAAGATGAAGCAGCTATTTATATACTTTATTTGATATTTTAGCAACTTAATTGCACTCATAATATCAGTATACACCGTGAAATTTTAGTGGTTGTTTTCCCGCAACAGAACGATTTACCTTTAGTAGCACCATCGAATCGTGCGAGTTATTTTTTGAAAATAAAGATATCGTTGTTCTCAATTAATCAAAATAATAATCATCAACTCAAAAGCGTGAGATACGATAGTATCTTTACAAAATGTGACGTGTTTGAGTACTGCTTGCCGCACGAAATCAATGTTCAAAGTAATGCACTGCACCGCGCGAGGGGCAATGACCCCGGCCGGTGACCGGCTGCGGCGCGGCTAGTACCATTGGTTCGAGGTTGCTTTCGAGTTTCGTTTATCACAATCGTGAAACTGCTATTTTTTATTTGAATAAAAAAAAACTGCACAAATACGAGTATATTGTACTACTAAGATAGAATCATTTTACTGCGGGAAAACAACCACTAAAATTTCACGGTGTATAAACTTGAAAATTTTTTTTTTTTAAGAATATGCTTAAAAAATTCGCGCCGTGTCGCAGTGTCTCAGTGGCCTAATGGTATGGCGCCCGCCCGGCATGCGAGGAGATGCGGGTTCGAGTCCCGCCTGAGACAAAAATTTTTCAAGTTTATATACTGATATCAAATAGATAGTTTCCTTGCGGTTATATTATTTGACTTTGCCTTAATATTATCGGCTTAAATGGTCCACCACTACCATTACTATTAAAACATACCTAATACTATTGCAAATTGTTAAACTATCGATAGTCCAAAACAATCGATAGTATCGATACTATCGATAGTACCGTTGCAAATAAAACCGATAGTATCGATAGGCCTATCGATAGGGTACATGATTGTCGATAAAAATTAAGATTGGCATAAAGGCGGTCTCAAGGTCAACATGTATAGTCTGATGTTCCGCCGTGTGTACTTCTTACTGTGTCCCGAACCAAAAGATGATGCTTATCAACTAACCTTAACAGTGGTGAATAGACTGCTTGCATCTACAACTCTCTTGTCCACCACATTCATCTCATGTTTAAGCGCGTGGGAGAGAGCCGCGACCGTTCTGTCCCAACAGTTGGGCTGTTTAGTGCATCCATCCCATATGTATTCACGGAGCGGTTGTGATGATTTGTTACTGTGAATTAAAATTCGTAATCAATAGAAAGAAATCTGAAAAGAATATGTAAGGAATTTTCAGAGTCAAATTTCGGTAGGCTTGATTACTTGGGGAAAAAGGTTTGTTGTCTATCCCGTAACAAAGGCACGAAACGCGTTGTCCGATTTGGCGTGTACACCATACATGTCTAACTAAATAAAATATCATTCCCCGCATTCCTACCATACCTAACCCAAAATTGCTGTGCACCCCCTTGGATGTCCGTATGTCATTATATCTGTCTCTTTCAGATACTTTCAGACATTGGCATGAGCAAGTGAGATAGATACTGTCAATATGCGGACACTGCTTTAGAGAGTAAGACCTTAAGTATGGCGTTATAAGTCCATAAAAAATATGTAAACTAGTCGAGAATCTCTACTTTTATCAAGCGATTGATGAAGATCGATTGAAAAGAGTTGAAGCATGCATACACACACACACACACACACATACATTCAATCACGCACACACACTCGTTCACAAGCACCGCGTCCCATCCATGTGTGAATATCTAACCATAAATCAAATCAACTTACAATTCATAAACAGCCAATTCTTTCTTCCTAAAAGCTTCTGATATATCTTCATTTAACTCAGCCACACCGCTTACCAAGTCATTGTAGGCCTTTTGTAAAACCATCGCATCGTTAGTCTTTGGTATGTCTAATATCTTGCAAAGCGTGTCCATGAGAATGTCAGAGGACTGCACCTTCTGTTGGCAGATTTCTTGTTCAGCGCATATTTCGTTCATTGATTCCTGTGAAAGAAAGGTATTAAAAAAACATTTAACATTTAACGGTTAAATAGTAGTCGGGGGGTAAATACTATTTTACCTTGAAATAATTAATACAATGTATGAAATTGTTTGGTGTTTAGTTTTAAGTTTTAGTAAAATTCAAAAACCCCTTGTTTTAACAAAATTATTTGGTATATTTACAACATTATGCTAGTAACCATAAAGTGTAACGTTAAAAGTAACACTTTTGAGAGAACTGGTTTCTGTAGTAAGTTTTCTTTTTCCTAAATATAAAAAAAATATTAGAATTAAGTTTTTTTTTCTTTGTAACCGTTAGAAATTTCTAAATCATAGTTCTTTATAATTTATGATATTTGAAGACCGTGGCGGAGTGGCGTATACACGGGATTTCAAGGTGTGGAATGCTCCGAGGCCCCGGGTTCTACGGACGGGTCAAATTAGAAAAAAAGTGTGTTTCTATGTTTTATCGGGTCTGAGTGTTTCTGGTAACTTCGTTGTTTCCGATTCCCACAATACGATTACTTGAAATAGTTACTTATTTTGGGATCAAAACAAGGCATGTGATGTTGTCCACATTATATTGTATTACTAGCTGTTGCCCGCGACTTCGTCCGCGTCAGTTTCTGTTATTATGATCGCGATTATTTTTGCATCATTTTTCACTGATGCTTCGCTCTTATTGGTCGCAGCGTAATGTTATATTCTTAAGCCTTTTTCGATAAATGGACTATCCAACACAAAAATAATTTTTCAATTCGAACCAGTACTTCCTGAGATTAGCGCGTTCAAACAAACAAACTCTTGAGCTTTATAATATTAAGTATAGATTTATTATTAACTTACAATCCTGCTGAACACAGCGTCTCTCTCAGCGCTGTAGTACTGCCGTAAATGTGCAGCGAATTGCAGCACTTGTTCTAAGGTCCGAAGCTCGTGACGCAGAGCGCAGTACAAAACCCGATCTAGAGTCAGCGCTTGCTGTGTGGTCGTCATCAAATGGGAAAGGTCTCGGTGGACTTGCCTGTTATTGGATATAAGATGAAATGTAGTAAAATAACAGTCAATAATCAACCCACTGCAGGAAAGAGGCCTCTATCCTGGAGTCAAACGCGCGTCCGTCAACAAGTTTCGATTGTTTGGACATTGATCGGATACTGGGTACAAACGCGGAAATGCCAACAAGTTTCGAATATTTAATTTTTCAATTCAATTCAATTCATTTATTTATTTCGACCAACTTGGATCAATTTGTTAGTAAAATACAAATAAAACTTAGCCTATTGTTAGTGAGACATTTTAAATAATAATATATTAAGTATGATTTTACACATTACATGAGATGATTTGCAAGCATCAATAAATAACATGTCAGAGTGCCACCACATGAACCATACTACAATGATCCAAGTAATGAAAGTCAAACCATGTTAGGGCTGGCCCGATCCCTGCGAACTAGAGACGTGCACCGTTTTCTCATGGTGGTGTAAAAACAGTCGACCCTCGCCTCGGCGAACATGCCGGAGGCACTGCAGTACCGAGGCAGCCCAACCAACACCCTAAAAGCATTATTGTACTGAACCCGTAGTGCACTGTATTGTTTTTGCGCATACGAAAGCCACAGGCTGCTCGTGTATATTGATGCTTAAACATTGCTCGGGTTTGCGATCACCAACCCGTATTAGGCAAGCGTGGTCATTATGCCTCTACACATCATTGCTGTGGTAACTTGAATTCAATGATGGAGGCCTTTGCTTTGCACTGGAATATATAGAAGTCGATACTTCACTTTCAATAGTCTCAAAAAAACCAGTAATAGTGTAAGTTTCGAAAGGACTGACATGTCTATGTAACGACCATAGTACTTTGAATAATAAAGAGAAAAAAAGATCAGGATTGTCTTCAAAATTTCAATCGCATGAGACGATAAGGACAGGCAAGCATAGAACAAATTATTATCAATCAGGTTAGTCGTCGGAGCGCAGCGAAGGTGACAATACCTCCTGAAGATGCTACGTGAAGTGGCGAAACGCATCGAGGTTTTTCTTATATCGGTGTTGGGTACTAATAATTGCATTATCTGTACTGCATGCATTTTTTAGGGAGGGCGGGCGGTTTTCCTGCATGGAATAGTGCTTGCTCAATCAGTGTTAGTGCGGGTAGTGTGGTGAAGGTACCTAGGCCGGTGTTAACAAGCGGAAATCATTGGCAAAAACATTTTCAAAATCCATATTTAGAACGAATCAATTTTGTCAAACGCATTGTTACGTGGGTTTCCGAATTTGACATAACTATGAACTAATCAACAAGCTTTGGAGTGGCATCTTCCAACTTCATCATCACCATCATCACCAATCTGGCCAGGTCAGTCTATTCCAGACCACTGCTGGACACAGGCTACTCCTAAAGGAGGATACTTTGAAGGATATAAACTAATAATAATAATAATAAACCGCAGCTGTTGGGCAATAGCGACCCCACGAACCTGATTGCTCCCGGGAGTATCCCTGTTCCTCACTTCTGGCACAGAATAAGTACTAGTACTCCGTACAGAAGCTTGACTTTGCAATGGTATTCAAAGAAATGTCAACTCAATGTCGTCAACGATATGGTGTAATTTAGTTTGCCTCAGTGTCAAGCACATTTTCGTTTAGACACCTACAGAAATCCATTGCAAGATAATTTCATTCTTTTTACTCTAGAATATGATTCATAATACACCAAACCTATTCAGTGACGTTATATCATGCGGCGCGCTAGGGATGACTGTTACAAGAAGCTACTACTAGAATTAAACTAAGAATTAAATTTGGATCCCGATCACTATTCAAACAATTAAACACTGCACAGTATCTTTTTGCACGTTTTTTTTTTCTCTCCATTTCGGTAAAAGAACAAGTGAAAAACGGGCGCGTACTTCACCGCTCGCTTGCGAAACTCAACTGTTTTAGCCCACTCTGGTATGTCGCCGCGCGTAGGTACGTTTTTGGTACCGACACGCGGAGTTACACAGGCCTGCCTCTGGCTTGCCTTCATTGGTCGGCCGGAGTGAACACTGACGAGGAACATATCTCCCACCTCTTGCTTGCCTTCATAGGTCAGGCAGGGGCCATAGTCCTACCATAGTCCCAGCAACCCAGTCCACTAGCACCCAAACCCATAGCACAGTATCCTTTCTATTCATTTTCTGCAATAGTCCTGCACTAACCGGGGGTTGTCCTTTAAAACATTTATATAATGTGTACAGGCATAATCATCGGTTGGTGTCACATCACTTTATAAGATAAATTTCGTCTAACGGGCCTCTGCGAGTTGACTTCGGCACGCCTTCCAAAGGTCCGAGACTCCATAGTCCCGTGATTGAGAAATACCAACATAATAATAGTAATAATTTGGATGAATAACATAAATATTGTGTATTATCATAGGAAAAGTAATATATTTACTAGAGTACCAAGGTATACCTCCACTTGCCAGAATTTCATTTGCCAGAATTTTATTTGCTATAATAGTCACCAGACATATTATCGTTTCTCATAATTTTATATGTCATACTCATTGTTTACTATATAATTCACGTGCTAGAAACTTTGTTTCCCATAAAGTTAATTTCCATAACATCATTTGTTATAATCATTGTTTCCCATAAAATCAATTTCCTTAACATCGTTTGTTATAATCATAGTAAGACGTAATTATCACATACCATAACATCATTTCCCACCTAAATTGCTTGTAAAATAGGTTAAAATAATTATTTAAAAAAATAGGTTAGGTTAGTTTAGAAACATGAAAGACAACGCACGAGCCGAGCGAGCGAAGCGAGCCTGCCGCGGCAGCGGCCGGCGAAGTGCCAGAAAGCCAATCGCTTTTTGGACAAAGGCGTTAGGTTAAATTTGTACGGAAGCGACTTGGACTGATTATAGTGATAAGTAGGTATTAGAAATAAAATCAATTTTAATATTATAATCATACTATATTTATAAAAAAACATAAAATCGGTTTAAACTAAACGGTCAATAGGTTTAGGTTTGGTTTGGTAAGGTTAGGTTAGGTTAGAACATGAAAGACAACGCACGAGCCGAGCGAGCGGAGCGAGCGTGCCGCGGTAGCGGCCGGCGAAGTGCCAGAAAGCCTTAGGTTTAAATTATCGGTTATATTGAGCTTCACACCACCTTTTGTTGTTTTAAATAACTGACAAACATTATTTGTATCCATTTTGAACACAAATTCAACAGCGAACAAATTGTACACGCAGATAAACTATTGTCAATAAATATTGCCTACAAATGATTTGCCTACCCACCAATGTATTTAGAATAAGTTTTTAAATAACTTTAGAGCACCTTTAGGAATTTCATGAGCAAATGCATAGCTTAGATATAAGTATTCGAAATTAAGTATGGCGTTGAAATATTCTGTTAAATAATATTATTGCAATTAATAAAATGGATAACAATACGTATGGCACTCGTATCATTATGGCATCTAATATTCAGGCAAATAAGAGTATGTCAAATATCTTTTACGGTAAACAAAACATTCGGGAAATTGAAATTCGGGCAAATGAAATTCGTGCATATGAATATTATGGCATTTATTTTTCGGGCAAACAATAGATAACCGAGTACCAATCGCTAGTCAGGAAATGTCCTCCCAAATTCTTTTTAAAATATTACGACAGATTGCTGTCTCCTTCGATTTAACAAGAGCGCACAACAGCCCAACTATGCTTAATACAGAATTTCACGGAGAACGATCTTTACTATGAAGATTAGAACTCTAGTATATTACTTTTCCTATGGCATTATCGATCTTTTTCCAGCATTTTCTTGACAGGGTACAACAAAATGTTTACTAGTGTGTGTACTTACTCTCTTACAGCCAGAGCAGATCTAGCCGTAGTCTCAACAGCGAGCCTGGTCCGGGAGTCAACAAGGTTCTTAATCGAATCCTGTATCTGTTGATCCAAGATTGCTTCCTCTTGTTCTAGCAAGTCCACCGCACTTTGAGCTTCAATCAGGCAATTTCTGAAAGATATTTTTGTAAAAATTTTATACATATTGCGCAGAGCACATCGTTGGAAATGATGCGGAGAAGAAAAAAATGTTACTCAATGTTGTCAGATAACTTGGCTTTCTGTAGAATGATAACAACTCGCAATAAGAACGATAAAACCAAATATATTCTCCTAAGTCTAATGCAGTACAAAGAGTTCCTAATCAATGACTGGAGAAATCGGAAAAAGAATTGCGCATTACAATACAATACGGATATGTTTTATGGAGTCACAGAGCTAGTGACGTAATTTTACTTTATAAAGCACATAATAGAAAGAAAAGAAAGAAAAATAATTTATTTGGCATTAGATAAAACAATTTACACGGGTCAATAAAAAATAACAACATTCAAAAATAAAAGAATAAAAACATGCCAAAAGGGTACCCCGCTCAGCATTTGTCGTGGCGTGACGCTAATATTCTGCGGGATAAAAGTAAAACCTAAACCAAAAGTGTCAAGTTTCATCTCTTCCTCTACCTTGAAGTTGCACAAAATAGTTGATGTTGTATGTAGGTTTTTATAACTTACCGTAAAACCAAAAGAAATATTTTCGCAGTTTTATTTTGAGATCCTCAATGACCGTTATAATAATTTACATTTGTCTTACAGAACATTACGCGGTTGAGTCTTGCTATGCAATCCAACCGCGATGTCTGAATTAAGAATATTGAATGGCACTTTGTGAAGTACAGAAGGACTTTCGAGTCTAGTGCAGGTAAATTAATAACATAATCAAAACATTTCTATACTCACGCAACTTGGCTTGGATGGACATTGCTGTAGTTAGTAACAAGAGCTAGTTTTGCTTGTTCTCCACTTAATTCTGCTTTCGACTCTATGTACGCGAGCATTGCGTTAATCAATCTGAAAGATACGATAAATAATAATAGTAGTTAATAATCATGAATAATTAAAAGTCAAAATTAATGAAATGTACTTCAAAAAGTACAAGCCGAAAAAATCTGATATTTTTTATGTATTGATTATTCTGTTGCCAATGAAAAACAAAAGCTTCTTTTTATAATTTCTGATCTTGATCGGTTAAGTCATCTATGCGAACCTTTCTTCCAAACTCTTAGCTTCAACCAGAGCTGATCGCAAGTCCTCATCAGTCACAGCGTCTTTTTGCCGACTGCCAAACTTCTTGGCAGTATACAGATCAAAATGTGACCTGAACACAGTCTGAGACTGCCTGTACGACTCAAATGGACCGAATGTGTAGAATTTCTTTGACATTTCCTGAAAGACAAATTATTTAATCATTTTATTAAAATCAATATTTTTATTTATGCAAACTATAAGTACACCTATCTACCCATACTTCAATATGCAATATTACAACTAAGTGACTGTGATCACGATTCACGAAGTATCCGTCAGCGGAGCACTGACTTGTGCATATAAAAATTTTCATACATGCATATGTCTATAGTCATCACGGTATGTCAAAGATATTCATTGCTCCTGTAATGGTACTGAGACCGCTTTGAATAAAATTTTAAAATATGTTTAATGTGAACGAAATTTACGTGAATACTTTAACAATCTATGTCGATACCACAGTATTAAAGTAATATTACAGTATCAAGATACAAATGAGATCAAAATTATGTTAGTAAGAAATAACTTAAATTCACCAACCTTATCAGCATGACAATTGTTATACAAGTCTAAAGCATCAGCAACTACATCGATGACACCGTCCGTGATTGACTCAACTTCTTCCGCCAACTTAAGGCACTCGTCTGCAGCGGCTGACTCGTCCTCGCTGCACTGCTGCTGTGCTGAATGGAGTCTTGTAACTTCTAGATTGAGTTCCTCTTTTATTAATCTGAAACAGTTGGATTAATTAAGTGTTACTATGATAATCTACTGACCAACTTCATTTATATTAGCAGTTGCCCTTCATACATGTGTTATATTGAAATATTGAAAACTTTCCCATGGAAACTGTACATTTCTCCATGATAAAAGTTAGCCTACATGCTGTTACAACCCATATCTCCATGCAAAATTTCACTGAATTTCGTTCATCCATTCTGACGTGATGGAGTAACAAACATCAATTAAAACATTCATATTTATAAGATAGGTAAGATACTAAGATATTTTATTTGAAAAACTAGATGCCAGGTTGATTTCAAAGAGAATATAATAATTGCATAAAGTTAGTCAAAACATTGTTGTGTGGCTCTGACCTTAGGTTAAATAGCACAAAGACAGAACCAATGGATTAGCTAAATTATTTTTACAATCAATCTGGAAATGGTTACAATTATTATTATCAAATTCCATTACATTTTATTATTTAATATTTATTTCTATTAAAGAAACTCTTACACCTTTATCAGTATTTAAACTTGGAAAATTATGTCTCAAGCGTGTCAATTTTTAAGTTTAAGCTGATAATAATTGCAATTAAATTGCATAAATATCATATAAAGTCTTACACCTATATCTGGTAAAATTTGAAGTCAACCTTCCAATCTCCAGACGACCGCTCTTATTTCGAGCATAACTTACCCATTTTGCTTCAATAGATCATTGATTATCTCTTCGTGTTTTTCTAACACATTCAATTGTTCTTTCTTCATGCTTAAATCAAGCTTGACATCTTCAACTGACTCCTTATCTCCCGGTATGCAGAGACCTTCATATTCTTTTTGTAAATTATCTATGGCTTTATCTAAATCTTCCAATGATAGAAGTTGGCCTTTTTTCTCAATTTCTGCATATCTGCAAATGATATACAATTACCTTTAAAACATATTCAATAAAACTTAAGTCATCATGTAAACAGAGAGGTGACATCTTTTTTCATCAGACTCAATAAGACCAGAAGGCTCCGCTCTGCTAGTTACTTTGATGTCATTGCATTTAGTGACTACACTACTTATGTGCCTGAAAATATTCAAGAACTCATTTTTAAATTTGATAGGTATATGCTTGCTTACTACAAAGTTAATTTAAACATTGATGAAGATGTAAATAAGTAAGCTTTGTGTAGTAAATTTCAGAATCAAGGGCAAAGAGGACAAATCGGTAGCAAACTCACAGAACTACAGATTAGTCGATTCTAGAAAATAGCTAAGAAACTAACATGTAAACATAGATTCGTATTTTTGCGACATTTTTTTTCAGATAATCGACTGCTTACCGAAATCAAAAAAGGAGAAGAAAGGTTACTACAATAATACCTGTATTCTTCTCGAGCGCTCAGAGCATTGTTCTGATCCAAATTATCGTAAAGCCAACGTAAAACACCTGCAAAGTCGGCGTCGTTAAGCATCCATTCAAAGGATTTCTTGTATGTCTCCACGCCCAAACTTTGTAAGAAAGGCACGAATTCTTCATCAGTTATTTCATTCAGCACATTCATTCTGTTTATTTAGAAAATTGAACGTCAGGAAATATTCTTAAATTAGGTATAATTTCGTCTTGTTTTGATCGACGACTCGACGTTAAAATGAATTTCAAAGTTCAAACTACTTTCAAATTTGACATAGACGTAATTTTTTTTTTCATATAAATTTAACGGCTTTGGACGAGTCATTACAGCCTAGTCTTTAGTAATAATATCCATTTTTAATATTTATAATATCATAAATACTTACATAAACATAATAGCCTAACCTAACCTAAACCTAAACTAACCTAACTCATTGAAATGTATGGGTGGTTTATACATTTTAATGATTACAGGAGTTTTACGCGAGAACGTGGATCAGAGGCAAATAGGAGCGCCTTTCCTTGTTTCTCACTTTTATTTGATTTATCCTACTCACTGACACAATATTATTATAACAATGCCACAATAAATTATCACAATAAATGCTGCTTGGGATGCTTTTACAAAATTACGAAACAAAGTCCATCTTTCTCTTCTTGTTTCCCGCGCTAGTGATTACGTCTTGTTCAGTGATTGACTTTGATTATATACTTCATTTGATATTTTAGCAACTTAATTGCACTTATACAGTATATAAACTTGAAAAATTTTGTCTCAGGCGGGACTCGAACCCGCATCTCCTCGTATGCCGGGCGGGCATGCGAGGAGATGCGAGAAAATATCAAAAGAAGTATATAAATAGCTGTTTCATCTTAACTGACTGTCAAACATCTGCAAAGATGTTTCTTTCGGGTGTTAAGGGTGCAAACTCCTAACATTTGATAAAACAACTCTGGCTTACAGCGTAAGAATATGCTTGAAAAATTCGCGCCGTGTCGCAGTGTCTCGGTGGCCTAATGGTATGGCGCCCGCCCGGCATGCGAGCAGATGCGGGTTCGAGTCCCGCCTGAGAAAAATAATTTAAAATTTATATACTGATATTATGACTTTGATTATAACGGGTGTAAAAAAACCAAACGCAGATCCGAAAACCACGTATTGTCTCCATCATTAGGATCATTTTTCTCTGAAGGACCATATCTGGGAAACAGCTGGTTCCAAAGATATTGAGGGTCAAAGTCACAATTTTGTTTTCCATTTTATTACAAAAACTGTTGCCAAAGGATACTTAAAAACTTTTTTTCATACAAATATAATGGTTAGTTTTATTATTTCGTTTATAATAAGGCATTATTAATTACAATACGCAATGTACGGCTCAGCGCGGACGACTTTTAAACTTAGCAGCCATCTCCAGCGCAGCGGCCTACGCTACGGCTACTATACATTGCGCGCTACGAATTATAATATTTTTTCGAGTCCCATAAATAAAAATCATTTCCCAGCTATAATATTTTGTAATACGGCTTGGTTTGCTTTTCAGATTGCGTAACTTCAGGGTCTGCGTTTAGTTTTTTTACACCCTGTATAGGTGATTGACGTTTTTAAACAAATACCTTTTATTTTAACCCTTGTCGTCCCACTGCGCGTGGGCCGCCAGACAAACAAACTAAAGACACGCAAACACCGAACGCCTTTTAAGACCGAAGTCCGAAATAGATCCTTTATAACCCAAAAGTTTTATTATAACTTGAAATTCCCAAGCGAAGGGACGGTTATTTGTTCCATTTCGAAATATTGGTAAAAAATGCCACATGCCATTAAATCCAATTACTTACCTAATACTTACCATGTAAAACATAATCTTTCACGGGATTTATTACAACCGAAATAAATATTTTAAGGTGAATAGTATTTTAGTAATTTGTTGTAATTGGTAGTCCATCTCGTAAAATGTTAAGTTTTAAGTGTGAACAAGAAAGTTTAAATTTCTATCAATACATACTTACCATGGATTCTTGTCATTCCCCAGTAGCCACAAGCAGTTAACACTTTCTGAAATCATTAATATTGTAAAGTAAAACCGTTTCTTTCCAGAGATACAGCAAATTGTTAAGGTTGAACAAGAACGCCTACTTAAATATTTTTAGTGGGTACTAATTTTATTGAGAACTTACCTAATCTGTGATTTTCATCAGGCTCTTAATTTTTGGCCTTTTTTAGTCCGATTTTTTGTTTTATGTTAGTTCAAAATACTTATTAATAAAATTCTTGTGTGTAAAACAGTTTCTTGAGAAACTCGGTCACGAGACATTTTTCTTAGAGGCGCAGGTATTCCATAAATATCTCCTCTTAGGTTCACTAATCCCTCAACCCCCAGGAGGCACTCGGGTGCCACGATAACAATTGATTTCAATTGTGTCTGGAATAACTCACGATTGAGGGACTAAGTACCTAATTGATTGCGGCTGGCACCCTATTTGCACGGAACCCTACAGATGAGATAATACGTAACTAACCTACTTAACTTTGTACATTCATAAATATTTATCAATAAAAAAGCCCAAAAAAAAAATTTAAATAAACACAACTTTTAACAAAGAAGCTGACTATAAATCCCATGTCAACCACTATTTGACAATATTAAATCTATGATTTGACACGGGCAATACGGCGGACGCGGACGTGTAGAAAAGTACTAGGCACTCATGACAAGCCAAGAGTTCTCTGCATTTGATAAGAGCTATTGACAGTCTGTCTTCCTCGCTTCAACGACGTAAGCAATTTTCAACCTTATAGAACATGATATATGGTTGATCAAGATGAGATGTTGGAGAAAGGCTGAGCAAGCTGGTGTATTGTTTTTTATCCGCACAATGCTGCCTCGAGGATGCTTCGCCTACTTCCTACACTTCATGTTTCATTGGTAACTGTTTCCATTGGCATCAGATGATGGCCTAGTATTATTTATAATATTCATCATAATAAGAACTTATTATAATTATCATTCTTAGTCGAGCATATAAATAGTAAGCATTTCTTATTTTTAAACGACTTGATCAAAAAGCAGGTTCTCAATTCGACTGTATATGTATTTTATCACATAAATTGTTCGTGTGTCGCGACTCGCGGTCGTATGCAGCGCGGCGTCTTCCATCCGACATAGGCCTATTTGCGATTGTCGACCGACATTGCTATGAGTGGAGGATTATTCTAGCCAAATTCTCCTTTTGGAAGGGATTTGTGTTCAGTCGTAGACTGATATTGGCTGGTTATGATGGTGATATTTTATTATCCTGATCTCATAATAATAACGATGGTACTCTAAAGCATTTTTCTTTAGTACTTAACTCAGAGCTGGCTAGAGCTTAAAACCCGGTATCTATGCCCTTTGGCCACAGAGGCCACTGCCTTATACCTATAAATAATGAGATAAATGGACGCCAAAAATGGCGATTTTTTCCCTTTGAAATCGGATTTGTAAACTAATTATAAAAAGGAACTAATTAGTTTTCTCGTAGTAGGTATGTTGTTATTGAACAATTTAGCAAAAAACATGTAAAAATTTTATTTTTGATTTAAAGTTGTAAATGAAACGTTGTAAAACATAACTAACGGTATCGGTAAACTTTACGGTTCTAAAATTGAATGTTAAACGATCGATTGTTTACTCCTTTCAGCCTAAAGTCGTTTCTATTGAAGCAGTGGACACGCAAAGTGGGAAGCCCATACAACAGTGAACAAAGCATTCAATGGACATAGCACTTAAGTATACGGCTGCGACAGTGAGTTGTAGCACTGATATCAAACAAACTGCACACTGCACTTTGAACAAGTGTTGGAGAGAGTGCGCGGTGAGGAATCGAGGACAGCCACAGATAAATAATTATCTAGTCACTAGCTGTTGCCCGCGACTTCGTCCGCGTCAATTTCTGTTATTATGATAGTAATTATTTTTACACCATTTTTCACTAATGCTTCGCTCCTATTGGTCGCAGCATGATGTTATATAGCCTAAAGCCTTCCTCGATAAATGGACAATCCAACACAAAAATATTTTTTTAATTCGAATCAGTGCTTCCTGAGATTAGCGCTTTCAAACAAACAAACTCGCCCGCTGCTCTGCCCCCGTGAACTCCACGTCATATCGCGCGGTCGGTACCTAGCAGTGACATAGCCATAGGTATTTAAAATACCTATTAGAAAAATGGAATAAATGAAAAGAAAATATTTCAACAATTACTCGTATACAACGTTAAATTTTACATTTTTTTGCCGTAACCCGTGAAGTGTTATAGCTAAGTACCTAGGTACTTATTTGGTACTAACAGATCTAAAATTAACCGTGAACGGACAGGCATACAGACAAATATGGCGAGGCTTCTATAGTCCTGACAACGGAACTTTATAACCGACTCAGTTGGATTTGAACTCACAACCTTCACTAAATTGAAAACTGTATCTACGTGTTATGTTTCGTGATCATCATCAAGTACTTATACCTTTGACGTAAACAAACAAACAGTAAAATAAATCAGTCACTCAAAGAAGGAAGGGAGGTCAAATTGGGCCATTACCCAATTCAGCCCCCCAGTCATTTGGGCACATCCTCGCTCTTGAACGCGACCAAGTTCAAGGTCAGAATGTCCGGACACACTCCTGTTTGGGTGCTCCAATTTGAAAAATCACAGCCACATTTTGAGGCTGGCATCACAACGTGACTGTTACATTACATACAGTTAACCTTAGAATAAGCGTTATTATTCTAAGCAGTTAACGTTTTGTCGAGGTAGGTAGGTATCAATTTTTAACAATCCCAGATTTAAGTATAATATTTAAAACTGTTCTAAGCAAATAAAATGCATTTACAGCATAAGTTTGTATTTTTGTTTACGCATAACTTTAATACGTGTATACTGTGTAGGAAAACGTATTTAAACTGGGACTTAAATTTAAAAAAACGGTACCTAATTGCTTATTTATATCTATGGCCATGATTCTCACCACTCAGAGCTCAAGCTGTAATATGTAAATAGGTATAGCAAATGACCCATTCAGTACCCTGAATAAAAGTTACTTTCTATAAGCTGAACAGTCTGTATTTAACCGGTTAAGCTAAAATAGTTCTCAATTAAACGCAACAACGAACTAATAACAGGATAAAACGACTTTTAATTCGACAGTCGACCAAAAAACTTTGTTTGAGGTTATTAGAAAAAAGTATACTGTCTACTCCATTTCTTGCTCTGTCCACACTTTGTACTGTACGTTATACAGGATTATCTCTTTACCATAGAAAACAAAGAAACCAACAACGCCCTTTATTAATAATAATAAATTTCACAAGTTCCTTTACACAATCGATGCTGTAGAATTATTGATTGAAAGACGTTGAAAAACTGCTTAACAAGCAAAGACATTTTCTGGTGTGAATTGAAATATAATTTATTGAATAAAAGATGTTCTAAGGGTTTTAATTTAAACCCTCAACTTTCTGCTTACCGGCTGACTAACTAATCAATCAATTGTGCTACCAAGACATTAGTCAGAATAATAGCCGCCTGGCAAGCGAAAAGTTGTGATTTTTTATTCTTTACCCTTTCGGGAAGCGAACCTGGGTCCTCGGAGCAGACAACACCTTGAATACGGAGGTCTTATGGAATTTAAATTTCTACTACACTGTCACTTATGAATTGTTTTTAAAAATATAGAAATTTTCTTCTCTCGCAGCAGGAATTCAACCCTAATACGTCAAAGTTAAAACTGAAAATCTTATTATTGTTTATTAGGTATATTTATAAATGTTGAGTGTCACAAATCACTCGACGGTAAGCTAGGCCCATTAGGAGATATTTCTTTATCCAGGCGTAGACAACATTTACAACTAATACCTACATTGAGTAAAAAAAAAGGCAAAACACTATGCTTGAAAATAATTTTTGTTTTCTAATATGACTCGCCATATCTTCCTATAATAATCTCAGTTGTGTAGAACCATGTAGAACTATGCCTTTCGACATTTCTTGTTAACGTCCAAATATACATCAATAATCGCGCTTCGTGTCGGGTTATTATAGTAATTTAAAAATAATAGCACCTTCTATAAATAAATAAATACATATTTTTAGACATGCCACACTGGGCCACACAGAGCCATCTAGTCTCAAACTAAGCTACTACTAAGAAGCTTGTCGTATTGGCTACTAGACAACCGATAAACTTAACTTACTTATATACAAGGTGCATTTTCAACCACCTGTAAAAGGAAACTCACGCGGCCACGCTATGTAACCATATGTATAATATTTTCATTCTTTTATCATATTTGTTTAAATGTAATATTAAATTTTAATTCAGCCTGTTATTTTGAAACACGAGGAGCCAAGAGAAAACGCGAAAATTACGATAAAAAATAAATATTTCAGACATGCCACACTGGACCACACAGAGCCATCTAGTCCCAAACTAAGCAACTACTAAGAAGCTTGTCGTACTGGCTATTAAACAACCGATAAACATACTTATATATTTTTTTTTGTAAGTATATAAGTACTTATAATACATAGAAAACACCCAGACCAGTACAAACAGACATGTTCATGCACACAAATATTTGTACTGTGCGGGGATCGAACCTGCGACCCATGGCTCAAAAGCAGCATTTACTACTGATCCAAATGGTCGTCATTTATAATATGATAGCCAACCCGCCTGCCAAGCGTGGCCGGTGATTATGTCAAAAACATCCTTTTGGAGACGGGTCCAGCCGTAATATAGTGATGTTGATTTTACGCGATTGAGATCAAGATAATATAAACGCGAAACTTTGATTCTCTCTTTTTGATCTTCTCTTTGAAACCTTGCAACGGATTTTGATGAAATTTTCCAGTAATGTAGTTTAGGCATCAAGCCTTTATGTTATAGGCCATAATTTATCTCGAAACTCCGTTTAGTGCTGGTGACATCACGCACGTCATGTTACACTGAACATCGATGGCCTGTCGGTTGATTAACATTTTTATTACCTATGCAGCACACATTATTCGTTTCTCTCTGAACCTTGTTCCGAAACCTACGCGAACGAAGTCAGAAGCAGAAGCTAGTCCATAATAAACGTTTTTTTTTTCAATGAACCATAAGTTCCTCACCCCTGGCTGCTGTCGACACGTTATTTACGACACCCTTATTATAGCCCCCACTTTATTAGGGAGGAATATGTTGACAGCGTTTAATGCCCTTAAAAGAATTTCCGTGTTGATTAACTTCTTTGTTAATGCATAGTTAATTTGGCTTATTTTAGTATGCAGGGGCCTTATTCAGCTATTTCAATCGCAGTTCGATGGACGATTTTGACATTTAGCCCATACTATAACCACAGTCTATAAAACCATACTATAACTGTCAAAAACCTGCTATTCAATTACGATTGTAACACGATTTGGTTACGCGAATTAGGGGCCTGATAACTTGACAAAATAACACACGTCACGGTTGTAAGTAGATGGATGGCCTAACAGAATAAACTAGATTTTGATATTATTATATCAATGCGAAAGTTAATAGTATTATTGATGCGAAATTATGAATAGATGTTAGCTGCTCAACTCAATCACGCCTGTCTATCAAATGGTTCAGGCGTCAATGTCAGACAGTGACAGAACACAAATCCTCTTCGGTGAAAAGAGAGGTCCGATGGAGTCCAAGCCCCTTGCTTTCGTTACATCTTACTTTTGATCCAACTTATGATCAACAGTGAGAAATGGAACTCAGACAGAATATTGACCCACAGCTAATATGCCAAGCGAACTTGAGTATTCAATTCGTATTAAGGTCTTTACTTTTTCTTCTTATCATGTGATCCTTCCATCTTACGACAGAAGCCGGGACCAAGAACGACTATAATCCCCCCCCCCCCTCTTCCAGGGCCAAATTAACTTAGTAAAGGTAGTTTCCTAAACTGATGCCTTACTCTGCAACACGAAGCTCGTATAAAGGGATATATCTGTCCCTATCACACATACCGATGTCTTAAAATATCTGAAAGAGACAGATATATCCGCAAATACGAGCTTTGTGTTGCAGAGTTAAGGCATCTGACCCAACCGGGAATCGAACCCGGGACCCTCGCGTAACACGATTGGTCGACTGGGAGAGAATGCCTTAAGGCATTAAGTCCACCTGTTGTACTTCATTATAGTGTTTGTGCAATAAAGTTTAATTAAATAAATAAATAAATAACACCGAACCTCTACAAAAACCGGGTCGTCGTATCAGAATAACCTATAGTTAGAATGAGAAAGTCAATTTCTTTTCAACTAATAAATCTTTGCGTGTAACATAACACTAAATGCATTAGAAGCAACATGATACAGTTACTCAAATTGCATTCACTATTTGCATCGTTCATTCATAGCGTAAAACGTTCCAACTACATCAACCAGTTGATACGAGTTTAACAAATAAGTTTTTATCTTACTAAAAATACGTTTCATCACTTTCGTGGAACCACAAATTATGTATTTCGTGGATATTTACCAAGATGGCACACCACTAAGGTGACATTCTCAGATCATATAAAGAAGGTGACATTAGAATAACGCTTGCTAATAAATCGCTTTCAGGAATCGTAATCACCCGTAGGTAAGAAAATCAAAAAGTCAGCACGACATTTACTTAACTACCTACCTACCTATCACTTTTTTTTTCGAATTAGGTAGGTATGTATTTCGTTTCCGATGTGCTCGATCAAAAGTACTCGCTGTGAGGCTTTGAAGTCTGTTTTTTTTTTAAATTTGAATCTAGCGATGCAAGCAATTTTAATATTAAACAACATTCTTCTAATCACGATTATTTCTATGAATATAGGTAGGTACTTAAGTATTTAACAGGCTAGGCGTGCTAAAAAGATAAAATATTTAGGTCAAGAAACTAGACAGAACTCTCCATCCTAAGTAGATTTAACAAATCAAATAGAAATGTAATTATGTTCGATTGAACACTTGACCATTTGAGTAAGTATTAGGACGTGCTATAGAAATATTTATATCTGTGGGACGTACTCTTAATCGGGGCTAATGACCCACACCTAGAAGTCTGCGTGTAACGGGTTTATTGCATGTTTGTGATGATGACCTGGACTTTTTTTTCCAAATGAGCAGTTAGTCATACAGTATTGAACAATAATATTTTTTTAGACCGATTAGGTACCTAGGTACCTGGGATCTACCTCCTAGTGGTCCACCTTGGGCAACGGGATCTTTGGTTTTCTTTATTTACGACCATTTGGATCAGCGGTAGTTAACGCTGCTTCTGAGCCATGGGTCGCGGGTTCGATCCCCGCACAGTACAAATATTTGTGTGCATGAACATGTCTGTTTGTACTGGTCTGGGTGTTTTCTATGTATTATAAGTATGTATTTACAAAAAAAAAGTATATAAGTAAGTTTATCGGTTGTCTAGTACCCCATACGACAGGGTACTTAATAGTACCTTAATTTGGGACTAGATGGCTCTGTGTGGCATGTCTTAAATATTTATTTATTTATTTATTCTAACCAGTGATGACGGCTAACAGATCCCTCTGCAGTGGTAGGCTTCGTAAGAGGCTGCCTGGATGCTACTATCCTCCTGCCGAAGTCCAGCGCCAAACAGTTTTTCTGTGTGACGCTGGTGATTGGGAGAACCAGTGCCACTTTCTGGGTAAGCTCGCTCCATCTTGGTTTCTTAACCGTAGAGTTAAGTATGTAGTCAAGAGGGCCCCATAAGTTTATATGAAACTCAGTCTAGTTACTTATATTCTAAGTTTATGCGTTCAACCACAGATAAGATAATACTAAGTTCAACCTACACGTGTCGCGTAGCAATAAAATGTAAACTAATCTAACTTGGGTGCCTTGGGTGGTTTATAATTCATTTCAAAGATTACAGGAATTTTAGGCGAGAACGTGGATCCGAGTCATATAGGAGTGCCTTTCTTTGTTTCTAATTTTTATTTTTATCCTACTAGCAGACACATTATTATAACAATGTCACCACTTTATCACAATAAATGCCGCTTAGGATAATTTTACAAAATTACGAAACAAAGTCTATAGTTCGCTTTTCGTTTCCCGGGCAAAACTCTTAAAAAGACTTTTTATTTTTTCATCAAATCGTCTCATACTTTTTTACGGAGGCTAGGGCATTTACAGCCTTTATACTCTTAGGTAAATCCACCTTTAAACATTAGGCTAAGTGTGATCCGTAGGATGTGTATGTTAATTAAAATACAGATTAAAACTATATCGCGCTACCTATTTTAGATGTTAATAATTTCGTGCTAATTATTGCAATTGGGTCCAAATGAGCTAAGCAGATGTGCGCGGGTTCGTTGCCCGGGTCAGTGGCGAAACTGCTAAATTAATCACACGAATTTAGTTTTGTTTGTATATGCATCAGATATTGACGCAAATGGATCCATAAATAAATGCATCGATGTGCATAGACCGTCGCTAATATCTCAAATTTAACATTATTAAAATAATCATCAGCTCAGATAAGTCCAAATCTGGAGATAAGCCTCAGGTGATCATTGCCCTAAATCTTTATATTTTCTTGTCTCTACCGCTGGACATTTCCATAATGCTGGAGAGTAGTGATAAAATGGAGGTATAATATTCTACTCTGGCGACTAAGGTGGGAAACAACAACAGAGAGATCATAATGGCATAAATCTTAAGGTATTCGATAAAATTTAACAAGAAATTTGCGAAGCTATACGATAAAATCAATATTTAAACTTGAGAAAGAAAGTGGAGATGCAGGTTCGAGTCCCGCCTGAGACATATCTCAGGCGGGACTCAAACCTGCATCTTCACGCATACACTTTAACCATTCAGCCACCGAGATACTACGTCATAAGGTGTCAATTTTTATCGAAGCCTGAGATATAATTTTTCAAGTTTAAATACTGATATTATAATTGCAATTAAATATAAATATAAAGTATACAAGATAAAAGTTTGAATGTTCCTTATCTTTTTATTCAAAATTCTGTTGCAAGTATGACCAGGTGGAGTTATGATTTGCGCAAGATAGCTGGCAGGAGCTGGATGCGAGAAGCCGAGTATCGACCTAAGTGGCTGCAACTGGAGAAGCCTATGTCCAGCAGTGGACTGCGATAGGCTGACTGATGATGATGCGTGTGCGCTTCTCTGCATACATTAAAAAAAATTGATATTTCTACCAATCAAGTAGGTCTAATAATAATAATACGTCAAAGCTTCAATGTTAACCCTTCATGTGATGACTCATGTGCACACCGTTACTTATAGGGCTTCCCCATGCATGTCCCTTTGTAATTTATGTAAACCATAAATGCAATTACGAACAGTGTAATTTTAACTGCACAAGAAACTGTAATAGCGCATTCATTGCTTAATCTGAAAAACTTATTTTAAATGTTTTACACAGATTTTTTATTGTACTAGCAAAGAGTAAACAAATTTTAAACAGTAACGACGAAATTTAATTCCTTGAATAAATTCTTTTCCACTGTCTTATGTAGGTTAAAAAAATTTAAAAAAATCTTTGATGAAACTTAATTGGATAAAGCATAAAGTTTTCTTCATTTCGTTGACAGTCGAAATTCTACTAAAGCAATAGTATTTTCAATTTATTTATTCGTAACTAATATTTTTCTCTGATCGTAACCAATTTTAAAGATGGTATAGATTGAGCGACTATTTTTATTTCTTTATTTATGGTCCTTAAACATAACTGGTACTTAAGAATAACGACAAAAAATGGTTGCATTATGGCTCAAAAAATCCTTTCAACATGTTCAAGGTGTAAAAAGCTAGAAATAAAATATATTAGGGCCAATGGAAGGTAATAAAGAAGAATCAGCCAAGCCTGAATTGGACTCGAAAATGCGTGTTCTTTACTTATTTTGTGATAAAATTTTGTATGATGTAGCCCCAAATGGTCCAAATGTGGTTTGATGTCTTTTAATTACTATTTTGCTTAGCTTTATCTATGTATCTAAGTAAGTAAGTAGGTACCTACGAGTACATCAATTTGTTCGTGGCTGGCAGGTTGGCAATCATAATAAGGAACTGAACTGCTTATCTATTGGTCTGTAATGACAGGTAGGTCAATGACGAAGAGAAAACGCTGCTGTCCGACTTTATCTGGAAGAGCTTTTAAAGCTGCTTCTTATGAGACCAATAGGATGAGTAGATGTGGTGCCTCTCTATATTCAGACGGTGTAAATTACAATCGTTTCATTTTTCTTATTACATGACTGCTTCTGCAAACAGACGGTGTAACCGTGGGCCCGGGAAGGTTTTATGGCACCCTTTACAGAACCCTAAAGAGAGACGTCAATCACACGTCAGGCAGTGACGGGGTTTAAAATATTTTACGGGCTGACGAAGTGACTGTCACATATTTTAAGGGTATTTGTAAGTCTTATTTTTAAACCGACTAAAAAAGAGACGATTTTTAATAAAACACGTAAATATTTGTGAATATGTTTTTTAAATATTCATACACTTTTTTTTTACAAAATTGACCTATTAGAGTGTTTTCTATCCAATACGTTATAGCTCAATGTTAGTCCTATTTAAACTGAAAAAGTATTCTTGCCTTAAAAAAAACGATGCTTAAAAAAGTTTACCCACAAGAAAAGTGAAATATGACGTTCAAACTTCAAGAAAGCACCGACAAAACAAAACAATCGTTATTATATTAGATATACCTACACCCTCTTGTTTATAACTTGCTTTTCGCCCGTGACTCCGTCCGCATGAACTATACTTTATAATGCACTTGAAGAAACCAGTGACCAACAGTGGGATAAAAAATAGCCTATGATCTTTCTCAAAGTTTCTCAAGATCTAGTCTACTTTTGTATCAAACTTCATTAATATCATATATTTCTGTGTGAAAACGTAACAACGAAACTCACATACACCTATAAATATTAGTAGGGATTACCGATGTCCAACTACAATATACATAATGCATTTGTCCCTGCATCGTTTATGATATTGTTCTCGTAATATGGAGATTTCCTTGCTCATGAAATAATAATGAACAAAACTCTCAACAAACAAAATGATAGTGGCCAATTTCGATGATTGCTTAGAGTCTTACCCCCGTATTTATAAACAAGTAATTACTTATTGCTTAAGAAAGTCATAACTTGAAGTGTTCATACCTAGTGCTTAAGTGAAAGAAATTGGTCACCATTAATAGTCATATTATTTGGCTGAAAATGCTAACTTTTGGTAGTTATGACTTCTAGTAATTTCGTGATTAAGGCATACAAATTATCTCTCAATCAATTACTTGTAGTCAAGTAATTACTTTTACTTGTTTATAAATACGGGGGTTAAAGGGACGCGTAGATGAATAAAATCTTTAGACTGAAATACTCTTGAATGTTAAGTGTGTCGAAGGTTACAAATATGATGGTTGACCAGCTACAGATGCGTGTCTTGATGATGATGTCCTCCCAGACGTATCCGTCGACGGCGACACCCTTAGCTGGTGTTAGCCTGGGCTCTTGCATGGGCGCGAGCGTGGCTTGCAAAGCCAAATTTGGTTTTGAAAGTCCTGTTGCAAGAGGCACAGTAGAGAGTCCCAGATTCATTGTACGTGTACTCATAGGAGGGCCTAGGCCGAGTCTTGCGGATTTGGCGTTTGGCGTCGAGATCTTCGAGCCGGGCTCGCTCATAATCTTCCAAACCCGACTTGACAGCAGTTCGCTATTCAATCCTCTGTGTGGCTAGCCTCTCCCACAAGTTACACGGTATGTTGACAGCATTCAGTTGACGTTTCAACACGTCTTTGTAACGCAGGTACTGCCCACCCGGTTTGCGTTTACCTGAGCTGAGCTCAGAGAAAATATTCGTTTAGGCAACCTGGTAGACTCCATGCGTACGACGTGTCCGCACCAGCGAAGTTGACCTTACATCAGGAGGCACTCCATTCCTGGAAGGTTGGTTCGGCGTAGAACCTCCGAGTTTGGCACACGGTCCTGCCACTTCAGCCGGAGAATGGCTCGGAGACATTTAAGGTGGAAAACATCGAGACGTTTAATGTCTTTCCTGTACAGACACCAAGTCTCCGAGGCATAGAGCAGCAAAGGTAATATTATTGCTCTATAAACAGTCAGTTTTGTGTGAAGCTTTAGGTCGTGCGATTTCCAGACTTTTTGGCTCGGACCACCGAAGGCGGCAGCGGCTTTACCGATCCGTGCAGAGATTTCTGACTCAAGACGGTTGTCACAGCGCACTAGACTCCCAAGGTACCGGAAGGTTCCTACTTCATCCAGTGGCTTGCCTTGCAGGTAAACAGAATTCTCATTCACAGATTTGCCTTTAGCAGGCTGTTTAAGAATCTGAGTCTTAGAAGTACTGATTACTAAGCCAAACTTGTGACAGGATTCGTCCAGACTGTCAAGGTAACTCTGCAGGTCGTCCAAATTGTCAGCCATAAGGCAAACATCATCGGCATAGAGAATTTCCGCCACCGGAACGGAGTATGCCTTGCGTTTTGCTCTAAAGCGTGTGAGGTCGAAGACGCTTTTATCCATACGGACATTTATGGAGATCTGATTATTACAGCGCTTAAGAGCATCACTCATTACTGCCGCGAAATAAATGGTGAAAAGGGTCGGGGCTATAACGCAGCCTTGTTTGACACCGCTAGTGACAGGGAACTGTTCTGTAAAGTCGTTCTCGTGACGTACGCGGGCTGTCATACCCTCATGAAACTGACGCATTAAATTGACAAACTTCACAGAACAACCATATTTCTCCAGAACAGCCCAGAGAGCAGTTCTAGGTATGCGGTCAAAGGCCTTCTCTAGGTCCACAAAACATAAATAGAGGTCACGGTGTTGTTCAAGACTTTTTTCTTGCATTTGCTTGACAACAAAAATGGCGTCAACCGTGCCCCTATTAGGTCGAAACCCACATTGAGTTTCGGGAAGGAAGCTCTCTCTCGGCTAGGGTACTTAGGCGTCTGTTCAGAATATGCGCCAATATTTTCCCTGCCGTAGAGAGAAGGGATATGCCTCTGTAGGAGCTACAATCAGAGAGTTCTCCTTTGCCCTTATATAATTTGGTTATTGAAGCATCCTTCCAGTCTTGTGGCACAGTCTCAACGTCCCAAATCATTTTGATAAGGTCGAACAGCTTGGACCTGATGTTCGATCCACCATATTTGAAAACTTCAGAAGGAAGACTGTCCGAACCAGGTGATTTACCATTTTTTAACCGCTTTACGGCATCAATGAACTCTTCATACGACGGGGGGTCTTCCAAACTCGATTCAATGGGCAAGCTCTCAAACGAGTCGATATAGGACAGATCTGCTCCTTCACTACCAGGATTCAGCACTTCATTGAAGTGTTCAGCCCAACGAAGGAGAACCTCTTCCGTATCTATCAATCGCCTAGATTTATCGCGCGTATAAACTGGAGCAATTTTCTTTGCCCGAGGACCGTAAACGGACTTCAGCCCCTCAAAAAACTTTGCAGTCTGTCCGCTATCAGCTAGCATCTGCAGTTCTTGGGCTTTCTGACTCCACCAACTATCCTTAAGTTCACGCATCTTACTTTTGAGATCCCGCTGCATAGATTTGCGCTGCCCCGCATCGATGACAACCTTCAAGGCAAGACGTGATCTCTCAACAAGCCGACGTATTTCCATATCAGAATCATCGAACCAGTCTTGGTTTTTCTTTGTTGGTTTACCTATGACCTGTTGAGAAACATCGCTAAGAGCTTTTGCGTAACAACGCCAGTTCTCATCTACCGAATTGTGGACATCGGTGCCGGGCATCGCAGCACCAAACTCCGAATCAAGTTTGTGCCGCATGTCTTTGTCGCACACCAATTTTGCAAAAGCAAGTCGAGCCGGGACCCCATGTTCTACTCTGCGCGGGGGCTTGTAGTTTAGCCTCATCCTGGATCTGATAAGGCGGTGGTCAGTCCAGCCCTGGGCACCACGCATTGCCCTTGTAATGAGTACATCCTTCAGGTCACGCCTTCGTACAATGATGTAATCAAGAAGATGCCAGTGCCCTGAGCGGGGGTGCATCCAGGATGTCTTGTATTTGTCAGGCAACCTAAAAAATGTGTTCGAAATGCTGAGATCGAATTCAGAGCATAGGGTTAGCAGTGATAAGCCATTGGAGTTGCACTTGCCGACTCCATGCCTCCCCAACACATTCTTCCAGGCGATATGCTCTGTACCAACACGCGCATTGAAGTCACCGAGCAAAATCAGTTTGTCACAGGCTGGTATACGAAATAAAACTTCGCGAAGTTCTTCATAAAAAATCTGCTTATCGTCATCAGATGTAGTCATGGTAGGTGCATATATGCTCACAAGATGTAGATATTTACTGGGCGCCATGTGAAGCCGCAGGGACATGATTCGATCGCTAATGCCTTTAGGTAGTTCAATTAAGGATCTGGCAATGCTGTTCCGGATCGCAAATCCAACGCCACTCGCGGCACGCTCACTTGCAGACTTACCCATCCAGTAATAAGTGTACCCACCTAGATCCTCACAGAGCTCACCGCTATCCGCTAAATGTGTTTCACTCATTGCTGCTATATCAATGTTATAGCGGGACAATTCACGTGCAATGAGTGCAGTCTTTCTTTCAGGACACAAGTTGTTATCATTGTCCAATAACGTTCTTACATTCCACGCAGCCATATTAAGAGATTTATTCATGCTGTTTCTCTTTCGACCGCATTTAGTTGGTGCCAGACGACCGCGGTTAGCCGCCTTGGTTAGGATTGAGGTTTGCTTAGGCCACCTTTTCTAGGCCCCTCCCCGGATTGGGGAGAGCAGTGCTACCCCTAAATAGGGCTGCTCTGTCGTCGGGTGAGCTGCCGAACCGGTCCTCCTTCCTCGAATGAGTTCCGAAACGACCATCACCACCCAACCGCCATACGTGCAGAGAACCAGCTAGAAACCGAACCCACCAGCTCAGTCTCCACCACCAGTCTCCATCGCCGCAGGACTTGCATTCATAGTCCAGGTTTTTCAGCCAGGGGTCATCGGCGCGGGAATATATTAAAGTGGGTGAGCATTTGCGCATACACAGACCCACTCTCTCGTCTTTAAGTACTAGTTACTAGTGGAGTGGAGAACCGCTACCACTAGTTAGTACTCTAAGATGCAGTGACTGGCCACAAGCCTCTCGGATCCCAACATGCGCCCTTCAGGCACGTCACAAGTGCCCTGCTACATCGCCAAGGTTGCCGGGGGCATCGCCATATCTGGCAGTTTCCGCCTTCCAAATCGATGCAGACTTGGTTTAAGGGCTAGGGGGGAACAGCCCAATAGATAGGGAAGAGGAGGGAAGAAGGGTAAGGGATACTACTGCCTCGGGAAAACAAAGGAGAGAGACAATAGCAGCTCGGGGAGCCGGGGTCGCGTACCCGTATACCTCTACAGACTCACCGGAGTAGTAAGTCAGTAAGGGTATCCTTGACTTAAAAGATGCGTGTCTTATCAAGTACCTAGTAGCAAAGAAATTAAGACAAACAGTAGAATGCTTGCAAATCCTTCCTTCCTCTCTTATACCTACATATTATAAAAAAGCTGTCTGTACGGATTCACCTATGACGGTAATGAAAACAAATGTTATTTTCTTAACCATGTTTACACACTTCTTACGCGGATTTTTCTGAAACAGTTTTTCAAAGATTTTCTGTCATACAAACCTCCTGACTCCTGACCGTAACAAAAATAACCAAGAATTGACCAATTTGATGCAGTCGATAGGAAATTAGTAGCATAGTACATTTCAGTGATTAATTTTTATTTATACAGGATGAAATTTTAACCACTTTTCAAATTTTAATATGTCAATCTACGAGACAAAAAACAAATGACGTATTTTTTCTTTTGGTATAGCCCAGTACAAAAATGTCAAGATAAAGCACTTAGAAAATGTCCGCCAAAAATCTAAAATTTTTGATACGGCCGCCTAGCAACACTTTTTTTACGCGATGCACATCTCATTCATTCATTATGATACTATTTATAAGTTTTTGATTTTCCCTTTATACCTTAACAGGCTTAGGACCGTAAAAATTGAAAACTATGTTGCGAAAAATATTTTCGGGTGAAAACTTGATTAACATTTTTTACTTCATAAATGGGCTCTAAATAGGATACTGAACCCCTATAAAAATTTTGGAAAGTAGGTAAAATTTCACCCTGTATAGATAGATACCTACGAAATCAGTTTTATTTCTCCAAATAGGCCCCTAGAGGCGCTTTTATACAAGTCCCAATATTTAAACCTACCACTGCTTCGGAACAAGTGAGGGCTGTGTGGGCTAGTACCGAGAAGAAGCAGCGCAAGAAACTCGGTCACTATTGTCAGCCCAAGATATATGCCAGTGCGAGTTGGCACAATTAAAAGCCACCCTATCATTAAGTATATACGAGTAATCATTACAAGTAAATAGCCTTTTTTATTAAAATTACTTTGACATATGATTTAAGTTTATGTACGAGTTCGTTCAGCAATTGACGTGAACGAATTACCCACTTTTCGCAGTCTGAATCCTGGAACGGCAAGTTTATATGTAACGAAAGTAACTCTGTCTGTCTGTTTGTCTGTCACGCTTTCACGCCTAAGCTTCTGAATCGATTTTTGTTGATATAAAGTGCAAAGATAGATTAGATCTTAAAAATGGATGTGAGTTCTTTTGTATCCCAAACTTTGGCATAGGTTACCTCACGCGCGATATAAAGTGTAGTTCACGGGCAGAGCCGCAGGCAGAAAGCCAGTATTATTATATGTTTTTGAAACGGTTTAGTTCGCTCGGGTAGAGAACAATCGAAACCGGGACATCATTGAGGGCAATCAATTAATCAATATCCAAATCAAAGATGGCGCCCTAACTGTAACATTATCGCAAATAATGAGCAACTTAAACATATGATTTACAAGTTATAACTACGCTACTTAACCGTGTCAGCAGTTTATCTGTGACTTTGATCAGCCGCCTCATCTGACATTTAGTGGAAAACATCATAATAATATGTTGAGTTAATTAATAGAAATAATCAAAGTTTTGTGATAACAATGACAAATGTATTCTATGCAACTGGGGCTCTACTCTGAAACACATGTTTTTGTGTTTGACATCTGTCTCTCTTACTCATGCTTATGTCTTACACACGTATTTATAAACAAGTAAAAGTAATTACTTAAGTAATAAGTATTCCTTAATCAAGTTTTACTAAAAGTGAGAACTATCAAAGTTAGCATTCTCAGCCAAATAATATGACTATTATGGTGGGTGACCCATTTCCTTCACTTAAGCACTAGGTATGACGTGGTATGAGAACACAAGTTACGATTTTTTAAAGCAATAAGTAATTACTTCTTTATAAATACGGGTGTTAGTGTACTAAAGCAAGGTGCGGGAGAATAATAAATCAATAGATCTATTTATAAAAATCTATGGTAGGTATTATCCATTTTTATGCCAGTCAAAAATGAGCGTATATAAGACTGTGACCCCAATCAATAAGCAAACTGTTAGCGGCCGACTGAGTTTGCAGCCTATCGATTTAGTACGCCCTTTCATTTAATTGAAATGGAGTGTCCACAGTTTGCTAGTTTTGCGCTCACTGTACGCACGCGCGCCGACTATCTCAGTGAGCGGCTGATTCCCAGCAAAACCGGTTCCAGTCGTCGGCGGCGATATGGTTTTTCGTCGGGCGTAGTGAGTAAGTTTGCCGCAAACTGGTCATGCGGACAGCTGGAAAGAAGCTATCGACGTGTTTTTTTGCATCGCACCTAACTAATCTCTACGCACACACACCACAGAAAATCCAAGATGTCCTTTGATACGGAAAGGTTCATTAGTGAAATACAGAATAGACCATGCATATGGAACATGTCGAGTGAGGAATACAGGAACAAAGTATTAAAGCAGAGCAATTGGAATGAAATCGCTGATATTCTATACCGTGATTGGCAAAACTTAGAAGAAAACACTAAACAAAAAAGAAGTAAGTTCCATTCTAATGAAATTATTATTTATTCAGCAATATACTAAGTATTACAAGTCTTGTATTACCCACTACATAAAACAAAGTATCATCATCACTACATAGTATTTACGGCTTGACAAACTCCGTACACCATTTCGTCCTGTAGCTACAGCTTACAAAATTAAATACTTCTCTTGCCAGGGTAGTTTTCTTTCGTTTTTAAAGTTGTCTCTTGTTGTTTTACCAGAATTTGATACAGTCATTATTCGGCTCCTTGTACTTGTAAGAGTTGTTGAGGTACGTCACGAAAGATGTGCATTGTACTTGTTCTCTCACTATGACAAAATTATATGTAAAATACAAACAGCTTTGACGATAGCGATGGTTGTATTCACATTAGTAGCAACATATTATGGTAGCAATCGGTGTGTGTGTCACCGTAAAATTCTAAACTTCGTCAGTTCATAATTGAACGTCGATGGATTACAATCTAACCTAACCTAACCCACCGTTAGTTTATAATCTCACGCGTTGTTTTGTAAACTGACTGAGGCCACAATATTACGGTGACATATGCAAAACTCTCCATTTGCTTTAGAATGCCGAATGCACATTCCACGAATCTCCTAGCCTGACTATGACGATAATTGTAAATTCGCTCTTCCTTATTTAAACTTTTATTAGGAAAAGGCCTCAAGATATGCTTTGGTAATCCAAATGCCTCATCTCCAAGAAACACGAAAGGTTGGCGCAATCCATTTGAATTAGGCAATATACATAGTAGAGCTAGGAATCTTCAGAGACCCACGAGCAAATTTTTGCCAAAAGCACTTTCTTTAAATATATTACTGTTAGCATTTCGTCCGTAAGCACCTACATCAATAGCTATAAAAGAACAGTTTGCATCTGCTACGGCTAACAGAACAATAGAGAAGAACTTCTTATAATTAAATAGACCCATTTTTTGGTGGTTTTCGAACACGGATATGCTTGCCATCGATAGGTCCTATACAGTTAGGATAACAAGTTTGTTTTTTTAAATATCGTTTCGCTAATTCTAGCCACAATTCTTCAGAAGGTTCCGGCATTTCCTGTAGCTGTAAAAGATCCCATAAAATGCATGCAGTCCTATTTTCGATACCGCCGATTTTCCAACAAGAAACTCTTGGGCAATATTTCTGTAACTTAGTTCACTTGACAGGAATCTGGAAAGAATATTAAACTAACGATTATTTTTGTTTCAGTCAAAGACCTACAAAAAAAATGGAAGGGTTTGCGCGACTATCACGCCAGAGAAAAAAATAAGGATTCCTCACTCAAAAGCGGAAGTGGGGCTACAAAAAAACGCAAGACGCCATACTTGGATATGTTACACTTTTTAAATGTTTCTAGAGCTAGCAACCAGACATCTGGCAACATTAAAGCCGAGTCGTCTGGCAACAGTAGCGCTATGCTTGATGATAATGATTCTACTGACTCGGTAGTCAATGTCAGCACACCAAAAAAGATGTCTGTGTTTCAGGAGGCACTACTTAAATCGTTGGAAAAAAAAAGAGAAAACGATCCAGATATGAACTTTCTGCTAAATATTTTACCAGAAATGAAGACAATGTCCCCAACACAGAATTTTGAATTTCGGTTTGAAGTGATGAAACTTATTAAAAATATAAAATACTAGCTGTTCCCTGCCACGCTTCGCTGTGGCACATTGTGATTTAATTTTTTATGGGTTTTTTTCGCAGTCACGGATAAATAGATTAAGGATAAAAACAATCTTTGAAGCGTACACAAACCAACATAACATTTTTATACTTATATATATATAAAATATAATGTAGGTACATAATAATTATGACGGTGGTCTGATGCAAACTGGATGGACGATTGCCTATAACTACCCACATCAGTACGGCTATGCGAGTGGAAGCAGTACACCAAATGTGCAAAACTACCTTTCAACCTCAAACAACTACAACCCAGTTGGCAGCAGCAGCATTCGAAGTCCTCGAAACAGTCCATCACATAGTTCTACAGGTTCTTCAGCGGAAGTAGAGACATAGAAGCAATATTGCGAGGCGATTTAGACCACATTGAGGATGACGAATGACTGGGTACCTACTTAATGTTACCATATTAGTTCCTAATACAATTTATTAAGACTGTAATTTTGAAAAGTGATTGTTGAATTAAATGCGAAAGTGACTTTGTACGTGGGTATATATTGTATCTCTTGTGATATTATTTTTAGCAATATACTGGGTTATAGAGTTCAACAATTCATCAAATGTATGAGAAATCATATTGAAATAGTCGTAAAATTTATCTGGATGTTTCCTTAGTTCTAGGTAAAGAACGTGAAATTGTCCAATACTCAACCTTTTCTTGTTTAATGGGTGAACCCAGTGCTTTCTTTTATCCTCTTTCAGCGCCTCTAATACCAATTATTTAAAAAATATCCATCGTGATCAACACAACCACTCCCTTCAACACAATAGTAAAGTGATAATTCAGTCGGTCGACCTAAATAAGCAGCTAACTCTTATGAGTTAGTTTGCTTGCAACGCACGAAAATTGAGTTAGTAGCTAACTCAAATTTCAGTTCGCCACAAATTTGCGACTCACTCAGTCGACCGCTAACAGTTTGCCTACTGGGGGGGACACAGCCTAAGACAGCCGCTACATAGAGAAGTCTATCGCCCTCGTTGACGCTATTTTTTTCTGTCTTGATTATATAAAAAAAAATACAGCAAGAATTATACTTAAGCCTAATATTATGATAGTATAGACATTAGAAATTCACCGTTTCAGACTTAGTATTTATTACCTAATATGAGAAAGACGCTAATTTCAATGTTAATTCTCAAAACACCTATTAGAAATTATCTTCTTCAAGTTTAAATACTGACATTATAATAATAATGAAATTGCTTAAATCTACTATATAAAAATAAGTCGGGTTTTCCTTCCTGACGCTATAACTCCAGAACGCACGAACCGATTTCCACGATTTTGCATTCGTTGGAAAGGTCTCGGGCTCCGTGAGGTTTATAGCAAAGAAAATTGGGTAGGAGTAGGGTAAGAGTAGGGTAGGAGTAGGTAGGAGTAGGGTAGGATTAGGGTAGGAGTAGGGTAGGAGTAGGGTAGGGTAGGTAGGGTATTTTTTTTTATTTTTAAACAATTTTTTTGTTTTTATTTTGTCTATAACGTGGCATTAAAAATACATACAACCCTAAATGTTTACCCTTTTATCACCAATCCCTATTTTTTAATAGCTATTTTAGTAATTTAATCATTTTTATGGCAAAACAACGTTTGCCGGGTCAGCTAGTATCATATAAAGTAATTATCTTGAATAATAAAAATTATATTGGTCACTTGAAGCAGTAGATTTTGAAGTCATATACAGGACGAAATTTTAATCACCTTCGAAATTTTAATACCACAATCTACGAGACGCAAAACAAATGACGTATTTTTTCTTTTGGTATAGCCCAGTACAAAAATATCAAGATAAAGCACTTAAAAAATGTCCGCTAAAAATCTAAAATTTTTGATACGGCCGCCTAGCAACACTTTTTTTACGCGATGCGCATCTCATTCATTCATTACGATACTATTCATAAGTTTTTGATTTTCCCATCATACCTTAACAGGTTTAGGACCGTAAAAATTTAAAACTATGTTGCGAAAAATATTTTCAGGCGACGACTTGACCTATATTATTTACTTCATAAATGGGCTCTTAATACGATACAGAACACCTATAAAATAATTTGAAGGTGATGATCATCCTGTATTTGATTTGATATCACCAGCCTGCATCAGTCTACTGCTGGACCTAGGGCTCTCCAATTACCATAAATTTTTAGCTACTAGTAATTAGATAAGAGTTGAAACGATATCTTGAATATGTAACATTTAAGATGTAGCTGCAAAATTTTATAAACACTTTTCGGTTTTACCAACCTTATGTCGTTGTAATGAGGTAACATCAGTCAGAAGTGCATTCATACTTTTGCAGCTGATTGTACATAACCCTGTAAAGCAGCTATTCCATGCTCTTGTACACCCTGTATAAGCTAGCTTGTATTCGTTACTACGACGTATCTACATTTTCAAATCACAGGCTCACGGTGGTAATAAATTGACCGTTTACACTAAGTGCGGCTCGCACGGGACCCGAACCCAACATCCTTATTTTGGTAATGGCCCGTAATAGCCCTTCGATGTTGGGCAATGTCTATTATTACGCGCGGTCCTGTAGGGACTGGGCATGAGGGATTTATTATGGAATCGCTCGACTTTTAGTTGGTCATCACTATTAAGAGGTAACACTACGGGCGAGAGAATTGAAAAATAGGTATTTGTAAAATCTATTGCTGTCGCGCAGTGCCAAACGCATTCACCGCAGAGTGTGATAAAGACAACTGCTTCTTGGACCGAAAATACCTACTAAAAGCACACCAAATTAGCGATTCGTAGTCCCCCGATTACTTTCCAAAACTAGACCGATTTAAATACTTTTTTTATTAAAAATTAAAGAAAGGCTTTGGGCGTGTTAGTATGTTTTCCTTTTTCTAAAATTTTACCAAATTTGTTTTCTGGGTGCTTGAACACAGCGGAAAATCTGGCAATTTTTTTCGATTTTTGAGGGTTTATATCTTTTTTATTAATTAATTTATGAAAAAACAGAAAACATAGAAACATGCTAATAGTTGCCATAGATTTTTGTAATAAAAATTATTGCTCTACTGGCTTTATCCAGGGAGAAAACAGGGGACTACGTTTGTATGGAAAAACGGCCCTTGTGTTTCCTCTTAATAACACTTGTAGCAGCTGAGGGCCAGCACGACTTGGGTATAAAGTTAGGTTAAAAGCGAACAGAGTGAGATCATGACTTTGTAAGAACTTAACCAGCTGTGAAGGAAAACACAGATGTTGAAAGTTTTTTGCTGATTCGACTGCACCTGTATTTTTTGCATACTAGCCACCTGATATCGCCAGATAAGAACCATGAAAGGAAATGAAAAAAAGGAACAACTATTTCTTTCCTGATCATCATGGCGCTTGCTATAGTGCTGAAATATCGGAAATAAAAAACCAGGTGCATGATAGAAATTTCGACATAACTAACTCTTGGAATTGGGGCTGACAATTGTTAGTAAAAATATATGTGTTATTTCTGAATTTTGCATCATAAGCAGAAAATATCGACTCTACATTAACTTGTTTCTGAAAATTATGCAAATGCGTTGCTATCAAGCAAGTTTTGTCAACTATTCTATATCATTGGCTACCTTCTAAATTCTTTATAGGCGTTATGTATTGTATTTCGAGCCCATTTATTAAATAAACATGTACAATAATTATCGATCGATTCATTATTACCTCCTTTCGATTGCATAGGATATGAAGCCTTGACACGCTTGCACCGAGAAGATTGAGCGTAGAAAATTAAAGGGCAATAAATAATACTCCCATGATGTAGAGCTAAGTATTGTTTAATGCTCTTTCATAGTCCTCGTATACAAAAATGAATAGAAAAAATACATGAAACGCGACCTAAATATTTCCTTCTTTGACATTTTTGACATTGTTCAGAATAAAATACAACCAAAAGGGAAAACAATTAAGAAAAAAATATTTAAATAACCGGCCAAGTGCGAGTCGGACTCGCGCACGAAGGGTTCCGTACCAAAAAGGCCATAAAAACTGGTTCGTTGTATGGTATGCTTGTATTGTCTCTTTTCCCTTAAATATTTATTTTATATTGTTTTTAGTATTTGTTGTTATTGCGGCAACAGAAATACCTACATAATTTGTGAAAATTTCAACTGTCTAGCTATAGCGGCTCTTGAGATACAGCCTGGTGACAGAGCGACGAACAGACGGACAGACGGACAGACGGACAGACAGCGAAGTCTTAGTAATAGGGTCCCGTTTTTACCCTTTGGGTACGGAACCCTAAAAACAAGAACCTAACCTTACCAAATAGTGAATTTAATCGGTAATCAGTACGGGGGAAAAAAACAATTTTTTAAGTAATATAAATTATTATTAATGGCACCAATTAACTATTTAACAACATTTCTTGCATTATAAATAACATTGTTACTACATTGTTTACATTTAGTAATAAAATTAACAATACTGATATTTATTATTAATATCCGTCGAGACTAATTCCTACATAAATTTAATACTAATAAAAATCTTAATGCTAAGTGACAAAACAGGTACCTATCAAAAAAAGACTCGTGTTTGCTTTATTTATTGGGTTTGCTTTACTAAAATATAATATAAAAATAACTTCGTTTGGTTTTTTTATACATGTCTGTTATCTAATACCAGGAGATCCTAGCATTTTTATCATATCACAATGACTTAGAAACTGAATTTATCCCTTAGTTTAATAATGTATACCTATATAAATATATGTTAACTTAATAAAGTATAAAAAATGCACAAAAACATAAGTAAGTTCTTACAATGACGTTACTGTAACATAATCATTAAAAATCTTACTTAACCTAGTAGCATTTTTGGCTAATTAAAAAAGGATAGACTAGTTTTAAGCCAAGTAAAGCAAACCAATGAAAAATTCATGTCACTATTATGGACTCATGACTTAAATTTAATACTTTTGAATTTGTTTGGGTGTCATTAAGTCCAGGACTCCAGACATAAATAAACTATAACATCTTATGTTGTTTTTGGTTTATGGAATTTAAAATGAATTAATATTTTTTTGTTTTAAGTTGGCACAAGTGGCTCTGAATTTTCTTGCGATCACACATCTGTATCATGTGTGATCAAAAGAGAAGTCTGTCTTTATCTCTGTAAATATAAGATAAAAACTAGATGTACAATCACTGGAAAAACATCTTAACCAAATAAACACGCACTTGAGTACTCTTTTATTAAATGATGTGCGCGTAAAATTTTGCTTTGTAAGAGACCGCCTGGATGCTACCACCCTCCTGCCGGAGTCCAGCGCCAAACAGTTTTTCTGTGTTCCGCTGGTGTGTGGGAGAACCAGTACCTCTGGGCAAAGAAAATAAATTATTTTCTTTGCTCTGGGTAAGCTTCATTTTAGGCTTCTTCTTAACCGTATATTTAAGTATGTAGTCAAGAGCAAGCACATTATTTAAATTTATAAAATAAATGCATTACGGTAAGTATGCCACATGACGTTAGCAGCTTAGATTTAAACTTGAACAGTTGAAAGTGTCATTTTTTTGTATTAACTAGACTGTATATCTATATTCTTTTTTTAATTGTCTGTCTACACAAGCTATGAAATACGGGCTGCATGGAAGATCTAGATTAGTTATATAGCTTGAATCTCAGATATCTATTACCTTAGCTATTATTAGCCTTGCAGGGGTAATTATCCCTTAGGAACTATGGCTTTTTGCAGTCTTTTAGTCTTTTAATTAGTAAAGCTATTCGCAAATATTAGGGGGACCCTACACTCGTTTGCGTGTCAAACTCAAGAGTCCTCACTGACGACTGTAATGGCGAATTGTCCTCGCCATTCGTATTTGGTATCTTAGAGAAGTTTTTGCAAAGGACCACAGCCTGAAAAGGAAAATGCAGTGCTATTAAGATCAAGATTATCTTATACGTTAATAGAATTCAAAGTAAATAGAAACACAACAAGATTTCAAAAGCTATTAAAATTCTTCTTTTGGTCGATCCAGTGGCGGCTTCAGAATTGATTTGGATGGGCTTGACCTTGTTGAGGAAAGGTTTTTTTTAAAAAGTAATTTCTTACTCTCTGTAGTGTGGTAAAGATATCGGAATTCAATTTATCAAGGGAGGACTCAGGGCCCCTTAGCACCCCCTGGATCAGCCACTGGTTCAGAAAATTAAGGGATGCAAACATAATAGAATGTCATACTAACCGCGTATAAGAACGTGGCGACACCAAGGAAGAACCCGGCAAGGACGTCCCACCAGTGATGTCTATGGTCGGTGATTCTGGTCAGTGAGCAGACAGCAGAGAAGCTGAGAGCGAGGAGCTGGATGCACGGCACCACGAAGACAGAGCGGTAGCGCCAGTCGAACGCCCGCTTTTGGAGGTACCACTGGAAACAACATGGCAAATTAATTGATAAATTTAAACCAGAGCCTGAAGGCTTTCTAGAACAGTTTGCTTCCAGCGATAAGACGAAAACAAAATGTGTAATTAATTGAAAATTTTAAACCAAGTACCAGATCGTTGTTTGGATTGAGCTGCCTGAAATGTGCCGCTTTTAAAGGATTTTCTGTGTTGAAAATTATTTTGAATGGTGTGCATTTAGGGTATATTTTATAGCTATTTAAGCCCGCTTTTTTTTAACGACTTCGTACACCTATATGACGACAGGCATTGTATTACATTTTTGTCTAGCTCCACAGCCTACTAATTCAAACTGATTCTTGCCTTAACGCTCTTGTGGGCTTAAGTTTTATTTTTATTGTTTTTCGAATATAGGTCAATTGTAAAGGATTAAAATTTGGTGGCAATATTTTAACCACTGCCCGCTGAAGGGGTAAAGTTAGCAAAATAGCTTACCGCTACAAAAAGTCCACAATGAACAGACAACGATGTGTGACCCGAAGGAAAACTGTGATGAGAGTCGTTCTGAAGCCACCAGGAGAACCTCGAAGATGTGCATGTGTAGGTTGGAACAAATTCGTTTCTGGAAAAGAGTTTAATAATATATTTTACTTCTTCCACATAGTTGATAATTGAAACATGATATAGCAAGCTTATTTTTAACAAATGCGGATAGGAAAATATTCACCACGTTGGGCGCCAACCTCAACGGTCATTTTAAAAGATTTGACTTTTTGTTTGCAAGAAATATAATATAAAAAACTTCATAAACCCAAGTAAGTTTAGTGCTCGACATAGGTCTCCCCAAAAGATGGATTTTGCTAAAATCGCCAAGCTAAGCCGGCGGGTTTGCAGATTAACGAATGGTTTAGAAGAGATACTGCTGTCATCTTCTTCTAGACCCGAGCCAATTTTGATCGTTTCCTAAATTGACCCGACTGGGAATCGAACCTGGGACCCTGGTGGATGTAGAACCAACGCACCTCTACACCAGGGGGTAGCCATCGATATGGTGTATGCACAGAACAAGGAAAGGTGTATCTATATTTTGGGTATACAAAAATATAAATCTTACTTTATACAATTAGTCGCTGTGTCCGGCTCACATAAATCGAAGAACGTAGGCCTGGGCCTCCCCATGAGGCATTTCATGACTTCCAGGACGACAAAGTTGAAGAGGAGCCCATAGAGGTAGCATTTATAAATGCTTAGGCTCCGCCAGTAGGCTTGCTGTAGTTTGGTTTTGGAGGTGTACTCAGAGCCGGCGAAGATGAATTCGATGACTAGCAACTGTGGGAAAAAAAGGAGTAAGCCACCACGTACGTGAAAGTCGTAAAAGAGACTAAAGGAGTACTGCCAGAGGAAGACGGGCAGCAGCGTTTTCTCTCCACCATTTAATAAATAACTTCCAACATCCGAAAGAATGTTGAAAAATCTGTTAAAATTAACCAGCTTTTTTTAAATATTTACTGTTCTTCAAGTAATTAAGCCGCTAGTGATAATTGATTTTATTCAGGGAATCATATTTAATTAGCAGTTTAAAAATATGAATGTACCTTTATCCAAATTCTGAATTTTGATTTGAGATCTCAGATTGAAGTTTGGCGCAAATAAATTACTACTGTCTTCTCCAAACTGCTTTCTGACACTCGTAGAACATGGAGGTGGTATTCCATTTTAATCTATTCTATCAGTTGAATAGTAAAAAATACTTACCACGATAATTGGGATAATAAAAATCCCGCCGATGATCATGGGCGTGGTGACAGTATCACCATTGTAAGGGAAGCTCAACGAGGGGTCCCCACACCTGAAGCCAGCCTTGTGACTCGGAAGGTAGCCCAGCTCGAAGAGCACAACAAGTACGACAACTGGAAACAAAGATATAATATAACTAGCTGTTTTTCACCATCAACATGTAGTTGATGGTGATATCCTACGGGACTGTACTTAGTTGCCTAATGTTAATCCTACTAATTTAATGTTAATCATTCTGTTGTCAAATTTCGTTCTCATCTGTCTAGCCGTTTTGGCGTGAGGAACAAACATACCTCTAAACTTTCACATTGAAATATACACGGTGCATTTTAAACAACCTGTAATACGAATCCCACGTTATGTCGCCATTATGTATAACATCATGGCAGTGTCATTTAATCTATCAATAAAGATATTTTCTGAAAAATATTCAATATTTATTCAGACTTTTAATTTTGTAACACGCTGTGACGCGCACAGACGTATTATTTTGCTGCAGCGGGGTCGCGGGATGAATTAACCTTACACTGATACATCCGCGCGCGTGACAGACAGCGTGTGTCAAAATAAATAGCTGAATCAATATTTCATATTAAAAAAAAATGTTAAAGAAATTAAAATAAAACTGCCAAGATGTTATACACAATGGTAACATAACGTGGTCTTCATTTTACAGGTGGTTCAAAATTGCACCGTGTATAGTAAATATAAACATTATGCATAGTAATTTAAGATAATATTTGTAAGATTCATACCACAGAACATGGAATAAGGTTAGAAAGGTTAAGCCCCACTACACCTATACGAATTCAAAGAACGCCAATCAAGCGAATTTTTTGATGTCCCGCGACCAATGGAATCGCGTAACGTCAAGAGAAACCAATCACAGCGCTCACTTACAAGCATTTGCTCATAACCTATGTGGCGCGCCTGCCCCGTTTACATCGCCTTTCTAATCTTTTTCCATGTTCTGTGATTCATACTCTCATATGTTTTTTAAAGTTTAATGCCACATCCTAAATTGATTGTCCCGACTTTTGGCCGGGATTTTTTTATATCACCAATAAAGCCACTAAGATGCTCTCCTCTTCTTCAAGAAAGTAGCAACAAATTTTTGACTTTAGAAAAATTGAGAATTGAGAAGGCATTTAGATATCAGTCTATACGAGTCTCGATGGCTATGGTAAAGTGCCGGAGATGCGGGTTCGTTCGAGTCCCGCCTGATACATTATATTTCAAGATTAAATAAGATTATAAGTGCAATTAAATTGCTTAAATATCATATAAATTATATAAAATATTTAGACTTGAATCTTTTAAAAGCGGTTAGGTGACTGCTGCAATGGGCGGGCAGTTTTTTTTTTCGAAACTAAAACATTGTTTTATGTCTAATCATAAATTGCCGCCCCGTTGGTCTAGTGGTTTAATCCCTCGATCGTGAGTTATTCCAGACACAATTAAAATCAATTGTTATCGCGACAACCGGTTGTCGCTTGGGGTTTAAAGCGTCCGGACCAAAATCTCGGGGTCCCGGGTTCGATCCCCGGGACGGGCAACCAAAAGTTTCGAATTTTCGAACATTGCTAGGGTTTGTGATCACCAACCCCCATTTGGTAAGCGTGGTGATTATGCCTGTACCCATCATTGCTGTGGTAACTTGAAGTCAATGATGGAGGCCTTTGCCCTGCAGTGGGATGATTATAGGCTGTTACTTACTTACTTTTTAATCATAAATTGTAGATGGTATAATTCGAATCGGTTGCTATGTGTTGCTCTAGTTTAAGTAGTACAATATTTTTTATCCCACAAAACTTTTGGACCTCACCATAGGCCGCATGTTTAATCAGGATTTCAATCAGTACTTTTTGTTTTACAGTCTGGTAACCCTACTCCCAGTCATGCCACCGTACCGTGGACAGTTCCCCTTATCAATTGCGTAATCGTTTGCCAGTGAACCGATTAGTGACGTAACTACTAGGTACGAGTACCCTCACGTGGACCACCGCGTGTACTAAGGAGCGTACGAGCACATTATTGTCACTGCTCCGTATAACTGTTACTGAAGCCCTGCCCGGTGAATATGCGATGGCCATCTCTGACAGCGTAGGTCCTTCCTAAGAAAAAACTAACTAACTGGCCAAAATAAGTGGCCAGTAGTATACTGATGCAAGCTGATGATGGGATTTCTGCTCAATAGGATGTAACACAATATTTAAAATGTATTGAAAATAAAAATTAACAACAATTTTGTGATTATTGTTTAATTTTACTGGCGATAACTGTTTATTTGATGCTAGCCCAAAATTTTCTGTTGATTTTTACATATTTTCGGTAAAAATATTTGATGAGCTAGTTTAGTTTATGTAAATAGGCGAAGCTTTCTAAGCCATATGATTTAGTTACATCGAAAATATTCGACTGTGATCGGTCAAAGCTGATACAAAGTTACGTTTGATTGCAAGCGATCACAACATCTCGCAAGCCTAGCGAGCAAAACCAGAGGTAGCAGCTAGCGAACCACCAGGATTTAACCTAACCCTTTATAGAGTACTAAGTGTTAGCTACTTTTCGTGACTTCATAAGCGTGAAATTTGATATCATCCCATGGTAATCGAGGGTTTTTTTTAACTAAAACGTTGCATAAATGTGCTAGTAGTCTAAAATCTATCTTCTTGCCAAATTGCATCTATCTAGACCTGGGCCCTTACACTTGAATTTGATTTAAGTTCGATCTCGATTCGACCTAGTCAAAATCTGAACAAACTCAATCGAATCGAAATCAAAATCAAGTCAGATCGATCTAAACATTTTCGGTTGATAACGTAATCACCATCGCCTCAAAGGTTTAGGTTCACTTTTCGGAGTACCAAATCACTGATTCTCGACTTCGATTCGATTTTGATCGTAACTCGAACTTGTCAAGAGTAAGCCTGCTGTTCATTGTTTTGGAGAAAGTTTTGGAGTGATTAAATAAAACATAAATTACATCACAAACTTTTGTACTTACATAAAAACATACATTCAAACTTTTGTATTTATAATATCAGTCAGATTATAAGTTTCACCAGTTTAAATTTTGACCCGTTAGGATGTGTGAGTGTAATACCTACTACCTAGTAATTTGTCAATTGCCAGCTGTTCCGTTTTAGTGATGTAACAGTAACAACTGTTCGCACGTTGCCCACCTCGTGTAGTTGGAAGCATGCGCCTGCACATGCTGCATCGTGTCATATTAAGAAGATATACATATACGTTGCATTTATCACCACTTGAGAAACAAGCCCATGTTATTGTACCTAACTATTACTCGTAGTATAACATCTTGGCAGTGATTTTTTTATTTTTTTATTACTTAAAATAGTCTTAGAAAAATGTAAAAAAATAAGACTATTCATATTGAATTATGCTGTGACGCGCACGGACGTATTATTTTGCTCCGGCCGGGACTTGGATGAATGAACATTCATAGATACGTCGCGTTCAAAAAGAATAACTGAATAAATATTTTATGTTTTCCAAGATATTTTTTGATAAAAAAAAATATAAAAAAGAGTATTCTATCTATCTATAAAAACATGCTAATATGTTATACATAGTGGTTGCATAACGTAGGCGTTTGTCACAGGAGGTTCAAATTGCATCTTGGCAGTGTTATATTAATTTTTTAACCAAAATTTTATTTAATAAAAATATAAAATATTTGGTTCATCTATTTATTTTGAAACATGCTCTGACGCGCAAGATGTAGACCCCGCCGCAGCAAAATAATACGTCTGTGTGCGTCACAGCGTGTTACAAAATTAAAAGTCTGAATCAAAATTTAATTTCAAGAAATTGTTTTTAATAAAAAAAAAAACACTACCATGATGTTAAACATAATGGTCCAATAACATGGGCTTCGTTTTACAGGTGATTCAAAAAACACGGTGTATATGAGTAACCAAAATTCTCTAATCGCTAACACTTTACTAACGGCTGGTCCCAATAACGTATCTATTTTCAGTTTTGGCATAATCGGAGATAGAAAACAACTTTTGTCTTTGTTTCTCTGGACGGCAAAATCAGAGACAGAAGATGTTTTCTATCTCCAATATGCTAAAACTGAAGATAGATAGATTATTGGGACTGGCCGTAAGTGGTAACTAAAATCTAATTCGAACTAGGTATGTAGGTAAACCTTTGGGTTGATTATCTAAATGATTTGTTGCATTTTAAGCATTTCTTTCTAATTATATTTACTTGTTCTTGAAAAAAAAAATCTTTCAATTATAGGTACTAACATCAAGTACCATCGTGATTCGTGATGGTTTTCGTCAAAACCTAATGAATAAATGGTATGCAAAAGAGTGAGATATCCGAATAAATATTTAATACGAAATATATGATGAACTATTTGGCCCATTGCAGTGTGGTTTTAACTCTACTGGTGTGGTAGTTGTGTTTTTGCCTAAAGCAAATAAAAAGTTTATGTAAATCAATCAATTATAGCCATAGCCTTAAAAAGTAAAGTAAAGTATCTAAGTAGTTCTAATGATTCTTACACTAATTTAGAATGGTAAATATCAATTATACTCTATTTCGGAACAACCGACGTACACAACCTTACGTAGATAACAACTTTGTATACGGAACCGAACACCAACAAATTGGTAATGACCCCGCCCGTATTGACATTGACTTTGAACTTAGGAAGTGGGGATTCGGCGTCAATTGGCTAATGCAGTGCCAACGGCCAATTCAATGTCATTCGCGAAATGTCTTCGTAAGGGAAGTATTTATGCTCACTTGGCCTGTCACTCGATATTATTGAGAATTATGAGGAGTACTGTTGACGACAGAAGTGGCTGACATTTCTACTAATATTACCTTATTCCGCACCATATTCGATATATGGATGTTTGTTATTCTTTCCCACAAAAACTACTGAGTGGACTTTAATTTTTACACCTAATATGTATAGCTCGTCGCAGAAAAACATCGTTATCACCATCTCAACCAGCTTATAAATATGTAGTGCACTGTGGCCTCCCATACAACAGGTACTCCCATACAACTCTTACAACAGTTACAACTCGCATAGAAAAAGAAGGGGTATCATAAAAGTTGTATGTTGCATAAACGTGGCACAGACGTTAGATGGCGCTGTTGGTCGGTCACCAAGAAATCCATGACATCGACCGATGTCGGGGGCAAAATATAGTTTAAAATTAATAAAGTTAATCAGAAATTTAAAGAATTAGGTATTGATGTTTGACCATTCTAAAATAATTAAATGTTTAATAAAATAAAAAAAACGTAAAGGACACATTGTTATTGACTGTACCTACCCATAAAGATTTAATATTTAAAGTTGTTATTCTGTTGCTGAACCACATACTATAACAATAATATTAATATTAGAATAATAAATGCTGCCAAGTAAAAATAAAGGAACCTTTGACACGAATTATTATGGGAATAACCAGTAGGTAACTACAAGCGCAGCACTGACTAGCTTTGTAAAATAGTTCCGCTACTCGCCACTAGATGACGCTACTATATCGAAAAAGTTTTAATATTTCGTGTAATAAAGTAGTATCGATTTGTAGATTATAGAATCACTACAGATGATAGTATTTTCTCTAATAATAAAAAAGTATGTTATGGATTATTCAATGTTTTTATAAATGTATTTAATGATCTCATAAGGCATCATGACAAATTATTAATAATTATCAATTTGTCATGATGCCTCTTAAGATTTGCCTATTTTAATTAGAATAGGCAATTACCTAGGTACCTAATAAATAAATAAATAAAACTATTTTAGTTATTTATATCCCGATGATCGATTTATGACTGCCTTAAACGATCATTTTAAATTTATTTCTTACAACCGTTAATCTTCTAGGCGGCAATTACGGATGACATGGGTAGGATTATTAATTAAAAACATGGATTACGTTATGATGATGACACAGGCACTAATGACCATAAAATTGAATTCTCATAGAAAGCCTTTGGTGTAAGTATTAAAGTGTTTTGATGTAGAAATTAGGCGCCAATGTTAATGAGGAAGGTATAAGTAAATTACTGTGATAAACTAGGTAACTGTTGCCCGCGAATTCCTACACGCGAGGAATTTTGAATTTGAATCTATTCGACGGGGACCGTACATTTTTGGGATTGAAAATAGCCTAAGACCTATTAGCAGAACTACCAAATAAAGGCAAATAATTTCTTAGAAATCGGTTGAGTCATTTTGGAGCGGCTCGATATTTTTACACATTGCTAGTACACAAGATACATTGTGATACGAGATTTCTCGATACTTATTCTTACTGTGTGTGTGTCTGTTTCGCTTCCACGTCTAAACTACTAACCGGGTTTTTATAGAATTTGGTAGGTATACTTTATTTGATATTTTAGCAACTTAATTGCACTTATAATATCAGTATATAAACTTGAAAAATTTTGTCTTAGGCGGGACTTGAACCCGCATCTCCTCGCATGCCGGGCGGGTGCCATACCATTAGGCCTAATTCGAGATATTTCGACGGTAGTTCGAGTCCCGCCTGAGACAAAATTTTTCAAGTTTATATACTGATATTATAATTTGGTAGGTAATAAGAGAGAGCAGACTTTGGAGAAGAGCATGGGCTATTTCGTATTCCACTGCTGGGCATTGGTTTCCGCCTGCTTGAAATATCGAGTAGTTCATGCCCGCGGCTCGACGGGCAATAAGCTAGTCGTATTTATATTTTCATAGATTTTAATGGGACTTAATTAATTCAACTTTATGGATAAACTAATCACATTAAAAAAGGGTTTCGTATGTCAATATGTAGTAAGTCCGCTGTTAATACCTACATAATAATAAATAATCGCACACCTAGTAACTCAAAAATATGCTAACTTGAGTTGAAGAAAGTCATAAGTATGTTATGCGTATCATTTACTTATAGGTACTAATGTTCTATTAATATAATGACTAAAAATTTCGAGTCACACCCGTTTTCATCTAGTTGTGTTAAATGATAATACTCAATTTATCTTGCAAATCATAAAGATATAAATATACTAAACAAGTCTTAACTTGGTTGCAAACTGTTTCGAGTCTCGGTTCAATAAACTTTAATCGGCTATCGATTTAAAAACAACTCCTCCTTATAAGGATCGTCGAAAAAACTTATTGTATAGAGGTGTCCGAACTTGATTGGTGTCATGATGACTTGAATTTGTATTGCAACGTACCATAATAAGCTTTTTAAATAGAAAGACAAAAGTATAATGATAATACTACACTATGATATTTAAAAAATATCATTGACTACAATAAATTGTGCCATATAATTATGGGTCGCGGGTTCGATCCCCGCATAGTACAATTATTTGTGTGCATGAACATGTCTGTTTGTACTGGTCTGGGTGTTTTCTATTTGCAAAAAAAAGTAAAGTTAAAAATACTATTATAATATTAAAATAAAAGAAGAAATTAACTGTAATACATTATTTAAATAAAGAAAGTGTTTTAGGAATAATAAGGCCGGGTGATACTAATAATTCCGCAGTAAGATTTAGTAAAATAAAATAAATTTGATGGATGGAGTACCTATATCGGATGGAGTGTAAGTGAAATTATAATGGCACTTAAACTAGTCCGTTAACAATAATCAGTGTAATTATAATGTCACTAGCGAAATTATAATATCACGGCTTTATATCCCTGCAACCTATATTGTAAATACCTGATTGCCACTTAAGTAAGTAAATATAATCTGACAAGCAAGCATAATACAGGTAAATGTACACATCGACTGCAATTAATTAATATGGCTGGCAATAAAGTGCATTTATTAATTTATATAAAACACAATTGTCATAATATTTAACTATTGTTTTAGCAAAGTTACGGGGGATTAGTAAGATATTGTTTAAGGCCGATTTTAATAACCTACCTTCAAAAAGAGATATGCCTATCTTCAAAAAGAGATATGCCTACCAGAGAGTGGCCTAGATCTTACTTCATACTAATATTATAATGGGATAGTTAGATGGCTTACAGCGATAAGAATATGCTTCAAAAATTGTCGCTGTGACGTAGTGTGCCGGTGGCAGCGCCGCGCCCGGTATGCATAGAGATGCGGATTAGAGTCCCGCCTGAGACATAATTTTTCAAGTTTAAATACTGATAAATTGCAAGTTGTAAAGTTGTAAAAAGATAAGTTGCTAAAACTATCATACAAAATCGTTTAATTTCTTATACATCGTAAGATGATTCTTAATTTACTTATATAATAAAGTAGGTTCACGTTTATACTTTGCTGCAAATTTCGCTGTAAAATACTTATTATAATTGCTTAATTATGTATCAGTGGCCTCTTGCGAAAAAACGAATGAAGTCATGTACGTTCTCGGAAAAAGATGGCGATGCGTGATAAAAGAGTAAAAATGTATAAGTTTTTGAATTTTATAAGAATGTTCTTAGCCAGTATTTGCTTAAAATTAGGTAAGTGTAAGAACTGGCGGGAAAATAAATTTATGTTTGATCTATTATACTACTTTTTACGGTAAGTTATGGACTGGCGACCAGGGGGTATGTTTTTAATTTAAACTGGAGTTTTCCACTCGTTCCTAAGATAAAGAACAGACAAAAAAGTGATCCAATAAGGGTTATGTTTTTTTCCTTTTGAAGAATGGAACCCTAAAAGGGCTTTTTTATTGACACGAACTGAAAATAAACCCAAAGCCCTCTGTGATCAAGGCCCTGACGTTTAGGTACGCGCTATATGCTACGAGTATTAGATAAAATGCAAGTAAATAAATAAAAAGTATTACGTCGGGTACATTATTTTCTTATCGAAAGCAAACTCCATATTTATGTAAATGAGAAGAAAGTGTGTGACTATTAGGCTTGTTGCCTATAAAAGTAAAATTGTTTTGCCTCAAACGCCTCCGACTGTTTTTAATTAATTGAACAAGCGTGACTTATGTCAATAATTATAATTAACGTGCCGATAGGGATTCGTAACGACTATAATGAGGAAAAGATTATTTTGGGTTTGATTTATTTTAATCGTATTTTATGTAAAGCGTGTGTAGAATAAATATAATCGTATATCGTGTATTACCGAATGTTGATAAATCTGTATGATAAACTCTGTCATTATAACAAACACTAACAAAATTTGATCTGGTGTCCAACAAACAATAAACGACGAAAATTTGCTTCTTGTAGTTTTAGTCAGACATAAAACATTATGTAGTTTGAATTAATAAAATCAGTGCAATAAAAATCGTGGCTGTATATTAACAATGCATTTGCGTCATAATCTCTGCATCAAATATGAGTTTTTTTTTTCAAACTCCGCGAGGCTAAGTTCGTTGCCACCAAACCACGATATTTTTTTTATTTCTTTTTTTTAAACTTGCACATCTAAACTGCGATTGCGTGCATTGCCACATGCGTCCACAACACCACGTGTGTCACATAAACTTTTTTTTACAATTCATTTGCCGTCTGTACGCATATGAAGATAATAAACTAACGTTAATCTGTTTTTAATGAACTTTTAAATCGATGTTTGTCTTTTTAACGGCAAAGGGTTGAAATTAGTTAAAAATTGAATTGTTAATTATAATTTAAACATACGCACGCACTAGGGTCTTTATGATAATAATTTTACTATTAAAATAGAGGAGTTAAAATGTTGTCTCTTATGTCTCTATTTTATTTTAAATACATATAGTCATAATAGTTTTACTATCCGCATTTACAACCATAACCTGTGATAAAGTCTAACTTAACAATGTAAATAAAAAAAACAAACCTTAAATATACAAAACCGTAACAAAATGTTTCCATAAAACAGGAAAATAATGATTTAAAACATACAATTATATTTTCCGCATTTGTACTGTGATAGTGTTATCAATTGCAATATATATTTTTTATTAATCTATTTAATTTTGTGATTTACAACCCATCATTTAGATTTGTAGACCGATAAAAATATAACGAACTTGTGATTCCACTTCTCTATAACAATACGTTTAATATTATTCTAAGCGTGTTCATCGCTTTGGATTGATATGAAGTTATTATACAACTGTTTTGTATATATAATTACTTACTTATCAATTTATTAAACTTACTAGCTTTTCGCCCACAGCCCGCGTAAACTACACGTTATATAGCGGGGGCCAAAAAAATGAGGCAGCGTAGGTAGGATGTCGTTTTATCTATTTTTGTACAACATTTCAGCAAAATAGTAATTTAGGCGGAAAGCGTAACTGACAGACAGAAAGAAAGATTTACTTTCGCATTCATAATATTCGTAAGGATTGACAACAACTTAAGTGAAATAATTATTAAAGTTCACAGCACAAATAAGAACAAAATTCCGTAGGATATTGTGAAACGATTACTAAACAAAATAAATCACAGAAAACATTGTTTTTGTCTTTTGAAGTAAAAACAACTTAAAACATTGATGATTTCTAAGCCGCCTGCATAAATGCAGCGATTAAATAAACAAACAAACCGATCTCATGAATACAGATGAACTCAAATCCCTTGAGCGGATAGAAAATAAAACCTTTTATAAAAACAGTTTACTTGTGTCATTTATGACTGACCGACATAGGAATTTAGACTAAATATTATGACAAAGTAAAAAGTGATGAATATAGATTATCTGTGTCCCTAAATTTGGAACTAGTAGTGTTAAATAGACGTATTGGTAAGTATCTCTCTTTGAGACGCGAGTTTATCCTGCGAACTAGCCCACATCAATTTGTCCTGAAGCAATGGTAGTTTTAAATATTGGGACGTGTTAAAGCGCCACCTGGGGCTTATTTGCAGAAATAAAAATGATTTTACTGATTTAACTACAAGTGAACATACGAAATCCTTTATAAAAATTGAGTTTTAAAAAATAAAATTGTAAACGAAACTTCTTAGAATTTATCTGGCTATTTTTTTAGTTTTGTCAGCACATGATTATTTTATTAACTTAATATTAAAGATATTCTTCTGGCATTGTCCTATAAAACTTTTTTAGATATCCTTTTCACACGGCCCTATAAAAGGTTAAATAAAATGTATCACTTACCAACAAGTACAAGCGGGATGTCAATAAGTAGGGTCCACCAGTAGCTATGTCTGCTTGATTCTTTAGTCTTCTGAGATTCGACGTCTCTTCTCTGTGGACAATGATAACAATAATAAAACAGCTATCCACTGAATAATAATAATAAATCATACTTTTTCGTCTTAATTTTATCTTTTATGCAAACCCTTTTATTGGTAACATCTGATTTTGCTTCTTCTGTTAATGGTAAGGTAATGTTTTTTTTTTGTCAACTTATAGTGTATGAAAGTTTTTTTTTTCTACCAGTATATTATAAACACAAAAGTTAGTATTTTAGTCTTGAATTTTTCATTAAAATATCTCAAAACCTTTTTTATACTAATTTTCTTTTTTTACAAATAAAATTAATGATTAATCTAATGTTTTTTTAAGCTATTGCATAGCTTCTATCGCGGGCCTTGAGCGTGAAGACCGAATCCAGAAATTCCGTAACGAAGATAACCTAACACCCCCCACTCCGACCGACACAGCGGTGATACTTTTTAGTTTTATAATAAATTGCATAAGTTGATAAAAAATGCTATGCAAAAGCTTTACCGCGGCAGTCTCCGAGTGCGACACGTCTTTTTTATATCTGTGTTGGTATGATTCACATTAGGTACCTACTCATTCGGGGCTTCACGGAAATCTTTGCACTTGTTTTACCTAACAAAATAGACGCACAGGCATCGTTGCAACTTGCATAGGTACCTACGTCATTAAATATTAGTACGTAATGGTAATGGTACTATGTTCCCCATGTATGTTTTCTATCATTATAAAATGGATTAAAGTATTTGAATAGTAAAAGTAAAAGTGTTTAAAATTTCATTTTTTTTTCTTTTTGTTTTTTATATAGCGATGACCTTGTGTTGGTTAGACGGTTACGCTTAAAAAAAATATTTAAAAACCTTATCCACTTAAAAAATAATATAGGTATGTACTAGATAGATCAAAGTACTTTAAGGTTTTCTTTACATTTTGTTGAATTCGTCATTAAAATTTAATTTTACAAATTATGTCGCGTTTTAATATTTTACATTCCGAAACAGTATTTAATTAATAGAAATCTGCTTTGGATTCTGAAACATTTTATTCAATGTATTTCGTCTCGTAAGTATTAAGTAGTAATAAATAAGTGTCTTAACCGTTCAACCTACAACATTAACTAAATAACTATTACCCGTATCATTATACAGTGACCTTGAACTACCCCTCATATAAAAGGTCGACCGTTTGGAAACTTCTAAGTCCTTCGGCATAAACTGTGGTCATTAGTAACACAAAACATAAAAGTGTAGAAGTCAATCTCAGTACTTCACTTCTCATGCCTACTCACACTCGACGGTCACACTAGGGTCGTCGACTTAGGCCTGGGTGTTTGTTGTACCTTCTTATGTTACTATCTGTCAGTTTGTGTTGTGGGATCTACCTCCTAGTGGTCCACCCTGGGCAACGGCATCTTTGGTTTTCTAACCAATGATGACGGCTCACATATCCCTCTGCAGTGGTAGGCTTCGTAAGAGGCTGCCTGGATGCTACCACCCTCCTGCCGGAGTCCAGCGCCAAACAGTTTTTCTGTGTTCCGTTGGTGTGTGGGAGAACCAGTGCCACTTTCTGGTTAAGCTCGCTCCATCTTAGGCTTCTTCTTAACCGTAGAGTTAAGTATGCAGTCAAGAGCAAGCCCATTGATTATAAAAAAATATGGTTTCTCACTTTGACATCAGAATTCAGAACAATGTATGTGATGTTTCCCACATTTATTATTATTATTAGTAGTCGCACTAGTATTTAGTTGTTGGATTTATTGTTGTTAATGAAACAGTAAACAGAAAAATACGAGTATTTACCAAAAGTACCTAAACTTGCTCCATTTTACACAAAAAAATTCACAAACGCGTGTCTCAAGCGGAAAGCACTCACGCTCGTAATGGTCCGAACTGGTCCGAGATATCGCGTCTATGAGCTTCGTCTACGTGTGCGTTGCTCTATCGCGCTTTGTCTATAGATTGGCTTCTGTATGAATCTGTATTTTGTGTTGGTATCGACCGGGCAAGGTCGTTCGACCTTGGGCCATGTGACCTTCGCTCTTGAAAGAAAAGGGTGAGGGACCTTGACTGCTTACAAGGCTCTAGAAATAGTATCAGATCAAAGAAAATATTGATTTCACTACTAATTTAGTAATGATAATTATTCATTTCGGATATTTGAATTGTTTGTTTGTACAGTATTTTCCATAGTAGAAAAATTAGGTTCGTGTAATTGTTATTGTACCGTACTCATTAGGGTAGAGTTGAGTTATCTTTTTATGGCGTTGAATGATTTGTTTGACTGTTTTTGTCTAAAGGTTCATTTAAAATCATCGGAATTGACAAAATAGCGGCCTTAGACAAGTGGCTTTCTAATATCGTTTACGCTAGACGAATAGATGTCAAATGTATGAAAATTACATGAGCTTACGATCGTTCCATCGTTTGATAATGTCATTTTCAGACATTTGTTATATATTCGTCTGGCTTAAACGATATTAGCAAGCCACTTGTCTAAGGCCGTAGTAGGTTTGTGTATTAAGTAATTTACAACATTAAAAAACCATGTCAAATAATTACTAAATGTTAAAATTGATTTAAAAGATATTGGTAGGATGTAAAATCTCTTTCTGACATTTCTTAGACTTCTCCCCACTAGATAGCAGCACCAAATTATCTGCTTGCATTCGAAAACTTAAATAACGGTAATCAGCAAATTATAAATTACCTTTTTGTCAACATCCTATCCGCTTTTCAGAAATATTTAATTTGAATAATATTTCCTTTTTTTTCATAGCATCTTAATAGTTTAAAATTAAATGTGACATTTACCGTACTAAACACAGGCAGAGATCCGTACGACTCCATAATATCACTAAATATTTTTGGTACACTGTATTTTTATTCACATACATTAGCAAACACATTTACCTTACAAAATTACTCACACGAATGTCTTGTTAGTATTATTACTTTGCGTTTATCGATCAAGCCCTCATGCGCAAACTTTATCTTTGTTTGATAACAACAGAGCCAAGTTCTGCCAATACAGATTTGCATTGTATTTGATATTAATTATCTATAAATAAACTCTATTCTCTTCTAGAGAATAAATCTTTTAGAGAAATAAATGTCTTAAACCATAGAAAGAGAACAGAAACCTTTTGGTGTAATTTCCGTCATCAAATTACCACTTTTGCTAGACATGGGTATCTCTTACAGGAAACTTTTGCTATAGTTTGGTTTGGCGTCCTTAGTTTGGCAAATGGCGGACAAAATCCCTGCTGACCGTCTCCTTCTGGCTGTACTCTCTTAGTTTTGCTATTATATTATGTACCAGTATCACTAAAGTTAAATATTTTTAAATGACTACTTTCATATCTGATTATTTACTTTCCATCTATTGTATTAAGGCGACTACTAGAGCTAAGTGCTGCCCCCAATTGATTTAATTGTATTGCTTCTAAACATAATCAATTCTCAAAAAAATAGAACAGTATCATTTTAGCAAATTACCTCTAGTATTTATATAATCATTAAAGTGATCATCGGAAAAAACGCCAGCCAAACGCTTCCTACAGATTTATGTATTACTAGCTGAACTGGGTCCCGTGAGAAATTTAAATTTTATACCAACCCACAGGAACCGTAGTTACATATTTCCAGGGTTCAGAGCAGTTTATATGCTATTCCAGCCTATAACCTATTTCCGTTCCAATTTTTATTCGGATCCGCTCAACAGCAAATATATGTAAGTATATCTAAACTTTCGCATATAGAATAATATCAGTAAGATCTATATTACCAATATAATTATGCAAACTGTCTTACCGTGATTCGCGCATGATATTGACTCGCTAAAAGAACTTGGCCATTTTTAGCCTATATCAAAATTGTTATTACGCATTTTTTGATAACGATAAAGCAGAGTTACTCATCTGTCTACTACTTGAATTTATTTGAATGTCATTTAATGTTTTACAACTTCTTGAAATAGCACGATGATTAATTTCTGGTGGCCCAGATCTTCTTGTATTTTTAGATATTTCTAAAAATAAAAAACAATCTTAAAAGTTAGGTTTTTTACACACATCAAACTGATTACACATTTCGTTCTGTTTCATTGAGGGCACCATAACTACAGTGTTTGTTACCAAACTCCGAGGAGATGCGGGTTCGAGTCCCGCCTGAGGCATAAATTTCCAAGTTTATATACCTACTGATATTATAATTGCAATTAAGTTGCTAAAATATCAAATTAAGTCCTCTGAAACAGCTCAACCGATTTTTATTAAAAATAATGTGTGTATTTGGTATGTTTAAGAATGTGTGAATAGGTCGTAAACTATTGACTATATTTTCATCAAATATCATTTATATCAAAAAGTGTGGTTTGAAAATGTAAAACACGCAAACGCAGTCGCGGCCATTATTTTATTTAAAATGAGTAAATCACATTACGAGAACTTTAAATAATAAAATTTTATTTGGATTTACCTGTTTATCACTGTTCCTATTTCCTCTAGTTACTGAAGCTATCCTTTTGAACCCATTTAAGCTAGTTCGTATTGCACTTTGATGCACCATTTTAAAAAAAGATACTATTGTCAAACTTTTTAATAACAAGATGACTTTAGATCACTGTTTTGTAGATTATTTGATTAATTACTTATTTAAATAATTTAAATTCTTTTTCGCACAATAAACACACTCAACACACAAACAATATTAATTGATTTAACCTCACAATTACTAGCTGTATAGTTTTATTCAATGTTATGAGTAATTTTAGGGAAAACCAAAGACAAACGTCAGCCGGTTCTTAACCTACGGTTGAATGTTAAAATGTCGTTTATTAATTAGAAACGAATGTAGAACAAGGTTGACTTTACACATTATTCGAGTAATAACTTACCTACGTCAAGATCTGGAGTGTAGGTTTTATTGGAATTAGAAAATAATTCGGAACAAGGAGTAGGAGGTACACACGGCGGCACATCAGACTATACATGTTGACCTTGAGACCGCCTTTATGCCCTACGTAATAAAAGCTGTTTTCGCAGTTCAACTGTTTAACTTGATGTGCTGTCGAGGTACATAGAAAGTTTAATCATATAATTCTTCTAATATAATAAAAATTACAGTTAAATTAATTGTAGTTGTACCGTTAGTCGGTAATTCAGCATTTCAATTACTAAAAAGTGATTGCAGGCCGGTACTACAGGATGAAATTTTAACCACTTTCCAAAATTTTTATAGGCGTCAGTATTGTGTTTAGAGCCCATTAATGGAGTAAAAAATGTAAATCAAGCTTTCAACCGTAAATATTTTTCGCAATATAGTTTTCAAATTTTACTGTCCTAGGCCTGATAAGGTATAAAGGGAAAATCAAAAACTTATGAATATTATCGTAATAAATAAATAAGATGCGATTCGCGTAAAAAAAGTGTTGCTAGGCAGCCGTATCAAAAATTTTAGATTTTTTGCGGACATTTTCTAAGTGCTTTATCTTGACATTTTTGTACTGGGCTATACCAAAAGAAAAAATACGTCATTTGTTTTTTGTCTCGTAGATTGATATACACCGTGAAATTTTAGTGGTTGTTTTCCCGCAACAGAACGATTTACCTTTAGTAGCACCAGTGTTAGTGCGAGTTATTTTTTGAAAATAAAGATATCGTTGTTCTCAACTAATCAAAAAAATAATCATCAACTCAAAAGCGTGAGATACGATAGTATCTTTACAGAATGTGACGTGTTTGGGTACTGCTTGCCGCACGAGATCAATGTTCAAAGGAAAAGAAACTCTACGTACTAAGTAATACAGCATAAACTGCACCGTGCGAGGGGCAATGACCCCGGCCGGTAACCGGCTGCGGCGCGGCTGGTACCATTGGTTCGAGGTTGCTTTCGAGTTTCGTTTATCACAATCGTGAAACTGCTATTTTTTTATTTAAATAAAAAAAAACTGCACAAATCTATTGTACTACTAAGATAGAATCATTTTACTGCGGGAAAACAACCACTAAAAGGCGGCGGGCGAACTTCCATAGAAAGCTGGGCCTGAAAACGTTACATCCACAAATGGGGTGTTATTTTATAGAAACTATAGTCTTATATCAAATACGCAATGATTTAAAAAAATCTTCCATGGGAGAAAAAAGTTATAGCATGATATTGATCAACAATAAAGAACCTCAAATGTGAAGAAGTTATTTTGGTTATTCCTAGTACTATGAAAAGGTCTGTGATCGACATGCTTTGTGGCAATATAAATAAAGGGATTTAAATAAAAAATCATTTAAGAACTAGTTTTTATTTTTATTACATTTATTCATCATCATAATAAAATGATTGTAGGTATATGAATATTATACAAGAATCGTGCAGGTAGTATAAGATTTTCGTAAGACCCTTGCCTGCTTTTTAACTACTTACTAATACTTGAGGTGCGATCTACCGTTGTTTAATAATAGAAAAGCCTTCATCTTTTATTTGATGCATTCCCATGATAATACTAGTATGTGTGTATCGTATGCCCTAGCCTCATCATCAGAATCCCACAACTTAGCCAAAGTCGTGAAAGACAATCGATTCGAATAATAAATAATACTCGGCCACTATGTATTATTAATAACCGCACTAATAAGCTCAAAGCAAAACGAAGCCAACCAATGACTGTGACAGTTGACAGTCTTGACATTTGTTTTTCTTTTTTTACAAATCCTAATGCCATCTATGTAATATTAACTTTATATCGATTTCTCATGCTTTAAAGACATTTTAAAAATACGCCATAATTCTATTGTATTGTACATTGAACTAATAAACAGTAGTGTGTACTTACTTGCATTATCGCAATATACCTTTTATAGGAAAAAATATAAAAGTGGTGTAGTGGTGTATCAATGCATATTACGCCTGGCAACATTTCAGGACCGGAAGAATACACTTAGCAATTTAGCGTCAATCGTGTTTTTTTTTAAATGATACTTTAATACCCCATTGTAAAATATCGTGATTTTAAGCCAATAGAAATTAAAAAACATTAAATAAATATTGAATCATATTTCAACAGTGTAACGGGCGGTAAAGTCCAGGCCCATTTTCGCCCGTGGCCTTTCACAGTGTATTAAGATTTGGAAGGTGGTTAAAATTTCACCCTGTATATTAATGTTTGTGATCATGGGCATTTTGCAAGCGTGATGATTATGCCTGTGCCCTTCATTTCTATCTATGGTAACTATTCAATTATGGAGGCGTTTGCCCTGCAGCGGGATGATTATAGGCTGTTATTTTATTTTTTTATTACTTTTAATAATTCTGTCTTTTTATGTCGGTTAAAATCTTGCAAATTATTTATAGCACCTCTTGAATTAGCATTTCCAGAAGTTTATCAACATCCGACCCCTCTTATATCAAGTGCAAATAATTACGCGCACGGCACCTCGTCTCGGACAAATGGCGTTAATAATTTACACATAGCGAATAAATAAAATGGAAGAACATAAATAAACAGGTTTCATTTAGTTGTTGAGTCAGGGCCAGGGGTTATCTGGGATGGTACTATCAGAGATGAACGCATGCTATGGTATTGGAACACAATAAGTATACTGATTTAATCTTAAATTGCCTTGATTGTACAGCGATAGGTTATGCCGCCAGAATAGCTCTTTAGTTTTAAATAAATATAAATAAATACGCTAATAATATGATGATTGTAGATCGTGTCAACAATAATTCACCAGAAGTCACACATATTGCGAACTGTAAAGTAGTCCAATCATACATCTACCTCGGGGCATTAATCACAAATAACGGAGGATGTGTTGACGAGGTTAAAAGACGAATGACGATCACTAGGTCAGCAATGGATAAAATGAAAAAGGTCTGGAACAATCGTAATATAACGAAAGCCACTAAAACCCGACTTGTAAGAACCATCATTTTCCCCATCTTTCTCTACGCTGCAGAGACCTGGACGCTCAGAGCAGCCGAGAAAAAAAAAATGCAAGCGCTAGAGATGTGGTGCTGGAGACGAATACTCGGAGTATCGTGGACCGAGTTTCGGACCAATGTCTCAATACTCAAAGAGCTTGGAATTAAACAGCGCCTGCTTTCCACGGTGCAATCGCGGCTCCTCAGTTTCTTCAGACATGTGTCAAGGCGAGAGGGAACGTCCATTGAGCGTCTTGTTGTACAAGGCAGAGTGGAGGGCACCAGAGCCAGAGGAAGATCCCCAATGAGATGGACCGACATGATCAAATCTAGTTGTTCGACAACCATCAACGAATGCTCCCGCAAAGCGGCTCTTCCGGAAGAGTGGCGGCGTGTGGTGAAGCGTGTCACTCATATAAAAAATAAATCCCCGTGATGACCACGACCCCTCTGTCAAGAGCGGAACGATGAAGAAGAAGAAAAATAAATAATGTGGACAACATCACCTGATTCTGATTGACGACCATTTGGATCAGCGGTAGTAAACACTGCTTCTGAGCCGTGGGTCGCGGTCGCATGAACATGTCTGTTTGTACTGGTCTGGGTGTTTTCTATGTATTATAAGTATTTATTTACAAAAAAAAAGTATATAAGTAAGTTTATCGGTTGTCTAGTACCCCATACGACAGGGTACTTAATAGTAGCTTAATTTGGGACTAGATGGCTCTGTGTGGCCCAGTGTGGCATGTCTGAAATATTTATTTATTTATTTATTTATTATTTATTCTAAAGTCAGTAACTATTTAAAGCACTCGCATTGTTAAAATCAGAAACAACAAAGGTACCACAAACACCTAGATCCGAAAAAATGTAGGAGATCATTTTTTTTCTACCTCGACCCGTCATGGAATCGAACCCGGGACCTCGGAGCAGGCGACACCTTGAAAACCGGTGAGGTTGTCACTCCGCCACGGATGCCGCCATTAAGTAACGTGTCTCAAGTTAAATGTATCTACCAAATTAAGTGTTAAATGGATTTAGGTATACAGAATGAAATATTAACCACTTTCCAAAATTTTTGCTGGCGTTCAGTATCGTATTTAAAGCCCAAGAAGTAAAAAATGTAAATCAGGTTTTCACTCGAAGATATTATCTATACTTATAATATTATAAAGCTGAAGACTTTGTTTGTTTGTTTGTTTGAACGCGCTAATCTCAGGAAATACTGGTCCAATTTGAAAAATTATTTTTGTGTTTGATAGTCCATTTATCGAGGAAGGCTTTATATATAACATCACGCTGCGACCAATAGAAGCGAAGAATGAGTAAAAAATGTTGCAAAAATAATCGCGATCATAATAACGGAAACGAAGTTGCGGGGAACAGCTAGTTCGCAATAAAGTTAAAATTTTTTACAGTTTTAGGCCTGTTTAGGTATAAAGGGAAAATCAACAACTTATGATTAGTATCGTAATGAATGAATGTGATGTGCATTGCGTAAAAAAAGTGTTGCTAGGCGGCCGTATCAAAAATTTTAGATTTTTGGCGGACATTTTCTAAGTGCTTTATCTTGACATCTTTGTACTGGGCTATACCAAAAGAAAAAAATACGTTATTTGATTTTTGTCTCGTAGATTGACATATTAAAATTTGGAAGGTGGTTAAAATTTCACCCTGTATAAGTTTTTCATTTTTAAGCTAAGGATGCCTTAGCTCCCAACTAATTTTGTTAGCGCTTTCCGTGGCAACTCTTGTGTATTACGCATTTTGTTATCATTAGCTTTTAAGGTGTATGATCTTTCTTGTTGGTTGTATAAATAAATAAAATCTATACTCTATACTCTATACTTAATATATAAAGCTGAAGAGTTTGTTTGTTTGTTTGTTTGTTTGTTTGAACGCGCTAATCTCATGAAGTACTGGTCCGATTGGAAAAATTCTTTTTGTGTTGGATAGTCCATTTATCAAGGAAGGCTTTAGGCTATAGAACATCACGCTGCGACCAATAGGAGCGAAGCATGAGTGAAAAATGTTGCAAAAATAGTCACGATCATAATAACAGAAATTAACGCGAACGAAGTCGCGGGAAACAGCTAGTAAAATATAATTATGTGACGCGCCGGCACGTTTAAATAATTCTTAGCATTACTCTATTCCTGTAGGTGTCGTAAGAGACGACTAACGGCCGGTCCCAATAACCTATCTATCTTCAGTTTTGGCATATCGGAGATAGAAAACAACTTTTGTCTTTGTTTCTCTGGACGGCAAAATCAGAGACAGAATATGTTTTCTATCTCCGATATGCCGCACAAAACTGAAGATAGATAGATTATTGGGACTGGCCGTAAAGGAGTACTGCCAGAAAATGATGGCCGGCAGCGTCTTCCCCCCACTATTGACTAAACTGCGATCGCCAACCCGCCTGCCAAGCGTGGCGATTATGGCAAATCCTCATGACGGAGAGGCCTGTGTCCAACAGTGGTCTGAAATGTGTTGGTAACAAGTCGACTGGTATAGAGACTGAATACCGCATGAAAACCTATGTAGCAGTTTTTAAGTTCATCACGAATAGACAGACAAACAGACGGGACGGACATTGTTTTACAATATTTATCCTTCCCAGAATCTCAAACTATGCATACCAAACTTAGCTTCGTTTAAATGGTTCCGAAGTCATAATTTATTTTCTTTGAAAGTTAAACTACTATTTCCACGTCTTTGGGGGTTGATTTCCTGGCCAAAATATTTTCTGTCTCTTCCAGAATTCCTATCTACGTAGGTACTAAATTTATATAAACCAGTTTATTTATGCGTAGGTATAAATCATTACCGTAACAGAAAGACAAGCACAGTTACATTCGATAGCCGTGACTCTGACCGCGAGAACTACACGTTATGTCGCGCGCAAGAAAACCTATGCCCAGCAGTGGGATACAAAGTAGCCTTTATTCTTCCTCGAAGTCTTATTTATCTTTGCAGCAAATTTCATCAGAATCGCTTTGGTAAATCAGACGTGAGAACTTTACTGAGATGATTTTCGACTAATTTTGGCAATAATAATTTCAATATGAATGCACATCTCTAAGGAATGCCATAAAATATAAAATTAATAATACAAAGTTATCGATCGTAATTCCATATTGCTAGGAAAGACATATTTTAGTAAGTAGAGATAAACAGGAAACGTAATATTTCTCTTTGGCATAAACAAATCACGTTGACTATAACTCAATACGCAAACAGGATAATCGATTTCTCACTAGCGTAATAGGCCCATAATAATATGAAGAAACTTACATAGTTAATGAATATTTTGAAAAGGCAATATAAAGATACACTAGCGCCACACTCTAAAAAAAATCTCGTGACAAAGTTATGGAAATTTGTTTTATCAGAGTCCTACCCATGATAAGTGATTTAAATTTTTTCCAGATAAGTTCTTGGAACATTTCTAAATAGCATAATTTGACACTGGCAAGTAAACATTTTTTTAGGTACCGCTTTTTATGATCGTATTTTTTTATAAAGACTTATAAAATAAAAGAAGAAATGAGAGCCTAACTTCGTAGAGAAATTTAAGACATAGCGCACCCTTAATCAAACAAAGAAATAACTAAAAAATCATGTTTTATGAGATTTCATCAAAAAGTGTAATAACTTAAAACGGAGAATAGTTTCACTCGAACACTCAATTCAATGCGAGCAAATTGAGCGAGACAGAGCATGTTCCGTCTCTTTCTTACTAACGCGCGCAGACAAGTTGATACTGGTAAAACGAAAGATTCAGTGATGCGCCAGCTTTGTTTGAGGTCGGATTGTTGTTGTTATGAATAAAAGTGTAATAAATCAAAAAAGTTCAGTGTATTACTGCCAGGTAATTATATTATTCTCTATTATTTAATCTAATAGAGCATGAATTTAGACTTAGTTCACTTTATGGGAAAACATAATTAAATTTTTAGTTATCATTTAAGACTTAATTCGGTTTTCTGCAAAAAATTTAGCCTTTTATCTGTTTATATTCCAACTTAGTGCAGTGTTGGTTTAAAAGTTTGTTATGATACTGAACTTTATTAAGACATATTTCACTGTTGTACTATTACGTTACGATTATCGTTGTGAGTTTTGGAGATGAGTCTGTTTATTATTAATTTCACAACTATTTTTTTTATTTTTTTTTTATTATTTCTCTTTTAGACTAAATTCATAGATATCAAGCTGATGACGTATTTTAGTAATGGCAATTTTCATCTCCATTTAGCATGGCGTTATCATCATCTAGAGCGCGGAAAATATTGGGCTTAGTTGAGCAAAACAAATTAACTGATAATAATTCAAAAATTGATGAAGTTTGGAACGACATCACCAAATTGGACTGCGAAGTAAGTTGATAATATTTACGGCGTTCCTTAATTTGATATTATTCTTGTGCTTACCTAAATTAATTACTATGATATGGCAATTGGTTCAATTATTATGTTTACTGTTAGGAATCGATCGAAGTTGAGCAAAACACATTATCACCTGAAGCCAATTCAAAAAAAGATGAAAATTGTACCGACAACAGCAAAGCCACATGCGAAGCAAGTAATTTATATTAATTGAGGGATGCCAGTTTCGGACATTAATGTACTTAACTTGCAAATAACCACTCCTGTACCCATAACTACTCTGTAATTTGTAGGAATTACAGGTAAACAGAAGACAATGCTCTAATAATGCGAGTAGCCTGGCACCATACAGTGACGATAGTGACCCCAATATGTGCTCCACGGACGGTGATACCGCAATAAACCATATTGAAGCTAATGAAAATGATAGAGCATCAATCCTCCAAGACCTCATCCTCCTCGAGCTATTCGTCGGACCCATCATCAAGTCCAGACTCGGAGAATGAAACTCGTCCGTCCTGCACCACGTCGAGAGACGCCGTTGATGACGACAACAAAGACGATGAAAACACTCCTCCAGAAGACCAAATCAGTAAAACGTTGCAGGTAATAATTCTTAGCTTCAAACCCATTATTATTTTAATACGAATATGGACACCTATATTTCAAAAAAATATTCATCCATTTTAGGAATCACGCACTTGTAGAAGGCAAGAGACCCAAAACCACCAAATATCTCCTCCGTATACGGATGAAAGTGACGCCGACCCGAGTGACACCGACCCAACCCTCGCCAACATAGAACCCGCAAGAAAGAGGAACCATGCCTTTAACGACTCCTCGTCCTCCAACAGCTCATTTGAATCCAGCATGGCCGAAACCTCTCCTCCCAAAAAAGGGTGCAAGCGAACCAAGAATCCTGCAAAACGGAAACAAAACATAGTTAAACGTTTGCGAAACAAAGGCAAATCGTATGTGTCACAACAATCACATAAAAATGTATGTGTCACAACAATCACATAAAAGCTAGGTGTCCCACAGAACCTTGCACAGATAAATGTAGACGCAAATGCGCAGAAAAAACAACACTGATGACAGATACACGCCACTTAGCAACCTCTGGGATTAAGGATGGTCAAGCAATCGTTGCCCCCCTGCTAGATGGAGCGACGATCTGCGCAAGGTGGCCGGAAGCAACTGGATGCTCAAAGCTCAAGACCGAGAAAAGTGGCGTGCCTTGGGAAAGGCCTATGTCCAGCAGTGGACTTCCGTAGGCTGATGATGATGATGATGGTCAAGCAAAGGGCACACATTAACTCTTCTATGACCGACATTGCACCCAAATACAAATACCTAACGCCGCGCAACCTAGACACAATAATAAAGCACATCACTTCGTTCCAAACGGCACTAAAATTCGAGTTTGCAAAACATTTTTTAAGTCAACTTATTATACAAAACCCGAATTTTAGTGCCGTTCAGAACAAAACGATACGCCCCATTACCATGTCTAGGCTGCGCGGCGCCAGCGTACCTGCACTTGGGCACAAAATCAGACTTAGAAAAATTAATTTATGCCCCTTGCTTGACCAAGTCTCCCAAATCCCAGAAATTGCCAAACAACGTGTATCCATCATCAGTGTCAATTTCTTCCACGCATCCGAGTCCACATCCATCCGTGCAAGGCTCTTCAAGACACCGAGCTGAAACACTTCCATGTGACTGTTGTGACACACACGATCTGCCCCCATTTCGCAAAAGCTTAACTATGTTTTGTTTCCATTTTGCAGGACTCTTGGCTCGCCCGCGCCCCTTTTTAGGAGGAGAAGCTTCAGCCATGCTAGACTCAAATGAGCTGCTAGAGGATGAGGAATCGCCAAAAACATAGTTCCTCCTTCCTGCAGGTTCCATGTTAACGAAAGCCGGGTCAGTGTCACTCAAGTCTGCACCACTTCCATCCGTATACAGAGGAGACACTTGGCAGCCTTGAGTCTCCCGCCCTCCACAAGTGCGCGATTCCTAAAATAAATAAATAAACTCATTATTATTTTACTACGAACATTCGTAGTAAAATAATAATGAGTTGAAATCTAAGAATTATTTACTTTATTTGATATTTTAGCAACTTAATTGCACTTATAATATCAGTATATAAACTTGAAAAATTTTGTCTCAGGCGGGACTCGAACCCGCATCTCCTCGCGAGGAGATGCGGGTTCAGTTCCACTGATTTCTCTTCACTTCCATCGTCCCTGCTGTCGTCATCAACAGCGTCTCTCGACGCAGCACAAGACGGACGAGTCCCACTCTCCGAGTCTGAACTTGATGATGAGTCCGATGATGAGTCCGACGATGAACTCGAAGAAGATAAGGTCTCAGAAGATTGATGCTCCATCCCATCATTTTCATCAGCTTCAATATGGTTTATTGCAGTATCACCGTCCGTGGAGCACACAGTAAAGTCACCATCGTCACTATACGGTACCAGGCCACTTGCATTATCAGAGCATTGTCCCTTTTTCACCTGTGATTCCCACAAATTACAGAGCAATTATAAATATATTAATGTCCGAAACCAACATCCCTCAATTAATATAAATGACCTACTTCGCAAGTGGCTCCACTGTTGTTGGTACAATTTTCATCTTTTTTTGAATTGGCTTTAATAATTAATGACACAGCGTGTCGAGTGTGTGTGTGTGTGTGTGTGTGTGTGTGTGTGTGTATATATATATATATATATATATATGTGTGTGTGTGTGTGTGTGTGTGTGTGTGTGTGTGTGTGTGTGTGTGTGTGTGGGAGAGAGAGGCGCGTGTGTTTGTGTGCATGATGTGAGGGTGGGAAGAGTGTGAGTGAAGGCTGCAGTTTTACTACGAAAGTATTTTTTTGTTACCTAAATATATGCATAATTTTTATATTTCTGTGATTTGATTACATTTTGGAGATCTCTAATGACTGATAAATAAACAAGGAGACTGAATTAGCTGTTTTATTTTAAATAATAACCATCAAAATATCTGTCGTATTATTAACATATTGAATTATTTTTAAATAGTTATCTGCCGATTTGTAAACATTTAATTAAAAACTGAAATAAAAGTAAAAACTAATAAATCTTGTAAATTATAATAAAATAAAACTGCAACATTCTGACTTACATCGTACCATCTCGAAGGAACTGTTACAATATTTTTATCATAAAGTGTAATAATTACGAACTTTTTTTTCATAAATAGAGATAAATATCTTCCATTTAAAAAAACTATATCCTTAATAACAATTAATTTCTATGTATATTAAACAATCTATCACTATTTTTAGAACTAACCTATCTTGTTTAGTTTATTTTAAATTAAATTTTGAAGTACACTTTGCGAAGGTGTCAAACTTTAATTGCGTTTTGCCACAAAATTGTAAATTTGAGTTATTTCTTTGTTTGAATAAGGGTGCGATAGATTAGTTTGGAAACTCCCTTCGTAGTTATTTTATTTAGCTTCTGTCATCAACTCATCATGTCATAGTTTAAGAACCTAAGGTGGATCACACCATCACATGCGCATACAGCGTAAGACTATTGTGTTATTATTACTAATGAATAAATAGCTTTCATTACTTTGTTTATGGTTAGTATAATATGCGAAAACACTCACGTACGCCGTTGTTACGCAACCGTATTAAATTATATAAGTGATTACTTATTAAGGCAACTATTACTTATTTGACTCATGGCGCGGCGAGCTGATTCTTAAAAACCTATTAAACCAATTTTGAGTCGGTGCAGTCAACTATTTAGCGCAGACTCAAAGTTGGTGGCTTATTTCATGAAATCGATTCTATGTTTTGGTATTTTTTCAATGTTATTCTGGTAATCGCTACCGAAGAGATTCTGCTCTAGAGCTAATCTCCTAACTCAGATAGCTTACTAGAAATTTATAGCATATAGGATTTTAAACTATCTTGTTGCATTTTAAAAACTTTACACTTCATACTAAACCTACACGTGGTTTCCTGCAACCGAATGAATTATTTAAAGGTAAAATATAAAAATGTAATTTCGGGAAGGTACATTTTATCCTTAAATAATTAAACCGAATGAATTATTTAAAGGTAAAATGTAAAAATATAATTTCGGGAAGGTAAATTATTATATTTTACCTTTAAATAATTCATTCGGTTGCAGACATGCAGTAAACCCCGTGTAATGTTATGTGTTAAATATTTTTAGCTTTTCTCCTGAAACGATAATTCATTTTATGAGACCAAGAGACTTGATATTATGTGTAGACAATTTGCTATAATTTATGTCTAGAATTAGCCCGTGGGCGTATATAGTCGCTCTACTGGCATAGTTCACATGACCATTGTGTCTAATTAAACAAACACTGTATAATTGTTAGTATATAACTGTGAGAAGTATAATTGTTTAAGTTTGAAAGCTACATACGGCTTCTAAAACTAGGGTTTAAAATGTCAAAAGCGGCATCTGTTGGTGAGTAGCGTAACTTAAAGTTGTTTGGTATTTTGACTTCATTGATAAAGAAAGAGTTTACAGCAACTGCTTAATCACACAAAGATTGGGTTTAAATTATAAAACCCTTGTAATATCAATTAAGGTAACCTATTCTAATATATGGCAATCTGATTTTAATATTGATTAATCAAAATGTTACAAGATAATAATATAAGCAGCTTGCGTTTATCATTTCAAAAAAATACTTAGTTGTTAAATAAACAGGTCACACAAGCGCATAAATATATATATTTTTTATTAGTAGTTCAAATAAATATTTATTTAATTAACCATGGCTTTGGAAAGTTCCAGATTTTTGTGTGTTGCTTCGTAATGCCAGTTTAATAATGGAGTAGCACCATCTCTTCCAATGGGTGTCGTAAGAAAGTGACTGAAGGAGTACCGCAAGGAGACGGGTGGCAGCGTCTGCTTCGCCACTAGCCAAACTGCGGTCGCCAAACCGCAAGCCAAGCGTGGCGATAATATCCTATCTACAGGGGAAAAGCCTCCATCATTGAATTCAAGTTATCAGCAATGATGGGTACAGGCATAATGACCATGTCTGTCAACTGCGGACGGGTGGCTGATTACAAACCCGAGCAATGTAAAAAAATTCGATATTCTTGTTGACCGACCCGGGAATCGAACCTGTGACCCCGAGATCTTCGCCCGGTATTTAAACCAGTAGACGGGGCGTTGAATTGAAAGGCTAATAAAGCTACATAGATAGTAATTAATAACACAAAATTAAACGAATTCCTAACTACATACGACTAGGAAGAGTTCTTCTCGGTCAGGTTCAAGAGAGCAAGAAGAGAAAGTGTTATACTTGTTATGACTCAGCAAGGACTTCCTAGAAATCTTTGTTGTATAGTTATTTTAGACTAGTTGGCCATGAAGAAATGTGCATAAAATAAAAGCATTTTTTTCGTTTTTTTAAATGATAAAATTGTTGTTTAAGTCACAGCCTATATAATCATCCCACTGCAGAGAAAGGCCTGCATCATTGAAGTCAAGTAACCGCAGCAATAATGGGTACTGGCTTGCTAAATGCGGATTGGTGGTCACAAACTCTAGCAATGTTCAAAAATTCAAATTTTTTGTTGCCCAACCCGGGGATCGAATCTGGCACCCCGAGATCTTCGTCCGGTATTTAAACCACTAGACCAACGGGGCGTTGCTGTTGTATAATGGAAAAAGCAAACAGATGGCGAGCATGAACATGGCTGAGGACGCAACGTGCCAATGGGGGCTATCGCTAGTGAATTTGCCACTAGAGGCGCTAGTGTCGCGTGAGGTCCAATATCATTCACTTTGTACTGGTTTTTGCGGAATTTGTCGCATAAATTATAATTTCTTTAATTTACCTGCTGGAAAGTGATTGCCTTCGTAAAATATCGCAAATATGGATTATTTGGCGATTAATGTGAACGCTTTAAAAGCGGAATTAAGAAAAAGCTCAAAAATAGGCGGCCTTAAGAGCAACTATTTCAGAAGTTAGTTTGTTGATATCAAGATAGTTATTTACGAGGGCGGGTCAATAAGTCCGTGACTTTTTGAATTTCTGACCTCTTTACTGAAAAAGCAACACTACTCCTGTCAACAGGTATCTGTTAGTTGATTCCTATCAAAATTTGAACTTGCTGCGTCAGTTAGTTTGTGTTTGACAGCTATTTTTATCAGACTACCCAGTAATTTGAGGAAAAAAATGGAAAAAAGTGAATTTCGTGTGCTTATTAAGCATTATTTTTTGCGAAAAAAAACCATTACCGAGACCAAGGCTAAGCTTGATAAATACTATAGGGACTCTGCACCATCGATTTCAATGGTAAAAAAGTGGTTTACTGAATTTCGTTGTGGCCGTAAATGCACTGAAGATGCCGAACGTCCTGGACACCCAGTTGTGGTCTCTACACCCGAAACTATCGAAAAAATTCACGATATGGTGTTGGCCGACCGAAGATTGAAAGTGCAAGAGATTGTGGAAGCCGTAGGGATCTCGCATGGCTCAGTAGTTTCAATTTTAAAAGATCAATTGGGCATGAGAAAGCTTTCCGCAAGATGGGTGCCGCCTTTGCTCACAGTCGACCACAAACGCAATCGTGTAACAACTTCACAGGAATGTTTGGCGTTGTTTAATCGCAATATGGAGGAGTTTTTGCGCCGTTTTGTAATCGTGGACGAAACACGAATCCATCACAACACACCAGAGACCAAACAACAGTCAAAACACTGGGTTTCTCAGGGTGAATCGGCGCCAAAGAAGGCCAAGGTGGGTTTGTCAGCCAATAAAGTTATGGCGACTGTTTTTTGGGATGCACGTGGGATAATCCACATTGACTACCTTCAAAAGGGAAGAACAATCAATGGGGAATATTATCCCAACTTATTGGACCGCTTCAATGACGATTTGAAAAAAAACCGACCTCGTTTGGCCAAAAAAAAAGTTCTTTTCCACCAAGACAATGCAAGGGTGCACACATGTGCAGTTGCCATGGCAAAAATCCATGATTTGGGCTATGAATTGCTCCCTCATCCGCCCTATTCTCCAGATTTGGCTCCGAGTGACTACTTTTTGTTCCCAAACCTGAAGAAATGGCTTGGTGGAAAAAGATTTGACTCCAATGATGAAGTCATCTCGCAAACAAAGGCCTATTATGGAGACCTCGACAAATCATATTTTTTGGAAGGGATAAAAAAATTGGAGATGCGTTGGACAAAGTGTATAGAGCTCAAGGGAGACTACGTTGAAAAATAAAATGATTTGTTTATCAAAAAATCTGTGTTTTATTCCAAAAGTCACGGACTTATTGACCCGCCCTCGTATAAACAATATAACCTTAATTAGATTCAAGATATAACACTTTGTTTCGGCGCCAATCGCCTTTGATAGCTATACTTCCGGACCTCAGTCTACAGTGGCGCCAACTGGTGAGCAAAGAAACGGTAGTCCCCATTATGCCATGCAGCAGAGGACACGGCTATGCACTGCTCACGCGTTTCACTCAGCGTAACAGACGCAAGCATCTATTATTCGGGTCTTTTGTCTAGTATCCACACTTATACATCTATATTTTATGTTGGTTTGTGTACGCTTCAAAAACTCTAAAAGTTCTGCACTGATCGAGTTGAAATTTTAGCATGATATATAATCCGCATCAAGGATTGTTTTTATCTATTTATCCGCGACCACGGGAAAAAAAACCTTAAAAAACAAAAACCATTCAATCACAATGTGCCACAGTGAAGCATAGCATCAGCTAGTATATTATAAAGGGGCAAGATTTGATGGTTTATTTGTATTGAATAGGCTCCGAAACTACTGGACCGATTTGAAAAAAATATTTTACCATTAGTAGCCAACGTTATCCCATTACGGCCGGTCCCAATAACCTATTTATCTTCAGTTTTGGCATATCGAAGATAGAAAACAACTTTTGTCTTTGTTTCTCTGGACGACAAAATCAGAGTTTTCCGTCCAGAGAAACAAAGACAGAAGATGTTTTCTATCTCCGATATGCCAAAACTGAAGATAGATAGATTATTGGGACCGGCCGTTAGAATATTCTAAGGTTATCCCTAAAATAAACATAGGCTACTTTTTGCCACTGGACCTGGTATGTGTCGCTGCTGTCAGTATATCAGCTACTATAAACGGTTTGACCGGTTGGGTTGAAATTTGGTATGCGTATTCCCATGGTTTCACAGACACTAATATAACTATTAATCCTACCTAATCCGCTAGGCGCAGGTTTCCGACCGCGCGATATGACGTGGAGTTCACGCGGGGATAGCCGCGGCCGAAGAGCTGGTTTTGTATAATTTTATTATGCTGTATTAGGTATTTCTTTAATGTATTAGTGGACAGACAACGTGAACTGAACAGCTCCAGGCTCCCGGTTTAGGACGACCACACAAAAATGCGGAAGCTATTTCATTCAATTTAAATCTAGCAAGATGTTCAGGCGAATCGTGTGGCAGAATACAATCTGAGGTCATACAGGTCATCATTGACGACGGGCGTGGACCGCGGCCATTGAAATAGATTTGATTGTGTTATGACAATGATGAATTGGTGCTTAGGATGACTGTAATACGACGCAGAATTTGAATTCGCACGACCAGCACTTGCAATTCAAGCTAGGAACCAAGATCAAGTAAGTATATGTTAAATGAAATTTGAGTGACACTTAATCATGGAAACGCCCGTTGGTCTAGTGTTAAGTACCGGGCTAACATTGCCTTGTGATCACCAACCCGCTATTGTCAAGCATGGTGATTATGCCTGCCATGTATTCTTCATTGCTGTGGTAACTAGAATTCAATGATAGAGGCGTTTGCCCTGCAGTGGGATGATAATGGGCCGTAACTTTACTAAGGATTGTCCAGTGTCAGAGTTCTATAAGTCTAGATGACTTAAAAATTTGAATCTTGCGATCGACGCATTTACCAATCGCTTAATGTCCTTCCCAAAGCAAGATTTAAACCTCCCAAATTTTCAAGACTTAAACCAATTTAAAACAGATCGTTACCTAGTTTTAACCGAACGGCAATGAAATCCAGAACACTTGCGTGCTAGGCGTACTACCGCAGCTAAGTGGAAGAACCTTTCATAGTAAGTAGCTTTTAAAGAATTATTCCTACAAGAATCGAAGCTGCAACCTTAGAGCTGGCGATCCTTTGAAAACCGATGTCTACACCCCTCGTTCTATTTCAAAAGAAAACTATTGTAAAGTGGACTGAACAACATCATAATCCTAAAACGTAATGAGTCGAACGTTGAAAACTAAATTTATTATTTTATTTTTGTTTCTAGTTCCTACCTATGTTTTAAAATTTTTAAATATTAAATCATAACTGCACCCCTAAAAAAGTAAAGGTTTTTCTAACTTGTAAAAATAATATAATGCAAAACAATAGAATTTCATAATGATTTCTTTAATTCAATTGTAGAGCTTGTATTAAAGTAATTATTATTATATATTATTAAAGTATTAATTGTTCTTACAATAACACGTTATAATATCTTTATATCCCTTTAATAAGGTCATAAAACATTTAATAGCATGTTACCATTGTTAAAACAGATTCACCTCATGTTATTGTTTAATATTTGCAGAAAAGCAATAATAGGGTACTGTTAGATATTGACATATAATCAAAGATATTGACGCTATACTTACAAAACATAATGTAGTACAAGCAGTTGCCCTCGAATTTGTGCGCGTAGAATTTTGAATTAAAAGCACCTACACTGTTCAAATCATATATTTTTAGGAGTGAAAAGTATGGAAAAGTAAGTCTTACATAATTTTTCAATTCCTTTTATCGGAGGTCCGAAAGTATTTCTCATACCATTTAAAATCATAATGGTCATTCTTCAAAATTCAAAAAGTAAATATTAAAAACTATAATCATTGCAATTCATAATATCACTAATTATAGGTACTCGTATAAGTACTTAGTTTTTACTAATGTATTTGTTTTTATGTATTTGTTTATTCTAATGATCAAAACTCATAATCATTCGAATAAATAACTATAACATTCGTAAATGTGTTTTATTCTAATATTTTTTTATAAATTTCTTAATCTTAAGTATTTTTATCCATATTATTAAAAATCGTAATGCCTCTCTTCATACATTTGTTTTATACTAATATATTTATTTTCATACAGTTCTTGATACCAATTGATTTAATTTTATTACTTCTAAACAAAATTAATTTAAGAAAAACTAGATCAGTACCATTTTAGCAAATTACCTCTAGTATTTATTATTATTTAGCCTGCTCCGAGGTCCCGGGTTCGATTCCTCGACGGGTCAATGTAGAGAAAAGTGTTTTTCTACATATTCTTGGGTCTGGGTATTTGTGGTACCTACGTTGTTTCTGATTTCCAAAATACGAGTGCTTTAAATATTTGCTCAAATTGGGATCAGAACAATGTGTGTGATGTTGTCCGTCCATTTTACTAAGTATCCGCTAAATAGAATAACAGTATAAGTGAACAAACATCAAGACCGTGGATGTATTTTCATAGTCTATATTCTTTAAGGTTATTCTAGATGATTTTAAATATCTGAAGCATGTATCGTAAATAAGACTATTAAACTCAAGTTTGCATAATTTTGAGTTACATACATCTGTTTTTATCAGGTTTACAGGTGTTTTCATAACAAAACAGCTAGTATTTCATAAAACGACAGTATCCGTGGTTCGTTATGATAATACATTCTTGAAACAATAACTAACGGTGTTGTATTGAAACCAGATATTTTGGCAAAGTACGTGTTCAATAACGTTTATGATATAACCTACGATACAACATTTATGTAGTGTATAGTTCGTTTGTTGTTACAGAAATAATAAAAGAAACTAAATTTTTAAACATTCCTAGCGTAAAATACTGGCCAAGAGCAAGTCGGACTCGCGTACAAAGAGTTTCATACTTTAATTTAATTTGTTTTCAAAATTGAATAAACAACTAAAATATTCTGTAAATATTTTAAGCTTATTAATATAGTAATATCGATGACTTATACCTCTGTTCTCGTTGTTAATTCGAGTTGTATGGCTCCCATACAACTTGAAATATTTACTTTATTCTGTTTTTCATATTTTGTTGTTGTAGAGGCAACTGAAATACAATATCATCTGTGAAATTTCAACTGCCGTCTAAGCTAAGAGAAAAAAAAAAGAGATTTCAACTGGTAAAATCCAGTACAGACAGACAGACAGGCAGATAGACAGTCGGACATTGAATAATAATATGGTGGACCCTCCTAACACTGGAAGTGTTAGTTTTGGGTAAGTGTGTTACCCTGAAAAGTAGTTTTTGTATAGCCTATAGGTAATTCTGAATGCAACATCTAAAACATTTCAACATACTTACCTACATATTAACCCTTAAAGCAATTTTGCATAGTAATATACATAATTAAAAAATAAATGTTTGGACACTTTGGTATCGAAATTTTCTCATTTTTATGAAATATATTTTATTTCGGAACGTTTCTCTGATGGAAAAAAAAATTAAGTGACAGCTTTTCATCTGTCAATTTGAAATTGTCGTTATAAATTTCCTGATGTATGTACGATATTATTTCAGGATCTGTGTAATATTTTATCTAAATGCATGACTAACTAATAACTTTACATGAAAATATTACCTGAATGTTCGTTTGTTTCCATGTTTTACGGCGTTCTTTTCACATGTATAGAATACTATACATTGCCACCTTAGCATACTAACATGAAATTGAAATAATGTATAGAATACTATGCACTGCCACCAATGATATTTAAAAAGTATAGATAGGTTATGCCCTTACAAAACTATCGAAATATCTGTGCCGCTTGCGAACAACTGCACACATGCGTAATTCTTATTTTGTCCTTGTCATACTCGTGAAAAGAACAATTACTTTCTCTTTCATGGATTTGAAAAGACGTCACAATTGTGACGTTTTAGGGACGCATATTGAGAGCGCATGTAACATATCTATTACTTTTTAAATATCATTGACTGCCACTAATGCACGTTTGTGTATTTTTTTATTTTTTTATTTTGAGTACGGTAAATGCTGTATTTTAACATAATTCTTAATCTAGGCACTCTTATTTATTTGAAGAGGCGGAGGGAAGGGGCAGCTGCTTTCCTCCTCGCATGTCTTTGTAAAACTGAAAATGTCTATCTCTGTGGTCTGTGGTGTCTAGCATGGGTGTCGCATGATCTTTTTTTGTTTCAGTTTTCTAAAAGGGAGAGAGAACAACGAGTACGAAATATTTTAGCACTTGTGCCTAAGGACATTGCTAACTCAAATGTCATTGATGACTCAAAGAGTGAAAATGAATTAGCGCGCGTGAGGACTCCAGACAGTTGACAAAGTTGACCATTGGCCAATAATTACCGAGTACAAAAGATTCAAATATTGTAAAAAGGGGCAAGCAAACGTTGTTTGCTCAATATGTAATATGAATTTATGTTTCGTGATAATTTTGAAAAAAAATTTATTATTGCAAAATTTTTTTTGTTGCTTTAAGGGTTAAAAAAGATATAATAATAATATGTTGTTTTAATCCTTACTATCATTTAAAAAATATTTTTCTTCAATGAACGACTTCCTAACAATAACAAATAGAAGATTTACTAACCCGTAACCCCCTTATTTATAACTAGCTGTTGCCCGCGACTTCGTCCGCGTCAATTTCTGTTAATATGATCGCTATTATTTTTGCAACATTTTTCACGAATGCTTCGCTCCTATTGGTCGCAGCGTGATGTTATTATATAGCCTTAATCCAACACTAAATAAAACACAAAAACAATTTTTCAATTCGAACCAGTACTTCCTGAGATTAGCGCGTTCAAACAAACTCTTCAGCTTTATAATATTAGTATAGATAACGCAAACAGTCTAATAATTCTATTTCAGCTGCTACACTGTTTTGACACTTTGTTTCAAAAGCTGTCAGGGCTAAGAATGAACGAGATAAAACCTTGTATCCTAAATCTATGGATAAAACCATGATAAAACAGTGTAATAGCTAAAATAGGTTTATTAGACTGTTTGCGTTACTATGAATAAGTCTGGAAGTCTAAGTATTAGGGGTTTAAGTATGAAATTGCCGTTTTGTATGGACGAAATCGAGAAAAGTCATTTTTCCATACTAACAATTTTTTAGTTTTTTTAAAAACGGCTGACCCGTTTTCGATGCAATTAAAGCTGAAAGTTAGATGGTTATAAAGGTACGCATTATAGTATTTAAATTTCTGAAAATCAAAGTATATAATACAAATATACTTAATTGAAGCAAGAAGGTCAGCTGACACATTGTAAGGGGTCTTTTCAACGACTTCCTTTGAAGTAATAGGCACTAGTATTGCATTTTTTTTTAGTCAAAAGTTACTTTATTTAGTTTTTGATACAATACAAAAAGAATTACGCAATAATACGACTATACTTAAGAGCTATAATAAAAATAAAAAGTGGGAAAATAATCGGCAATTTCACACTTTAACCCCTATTATTAATGGTAAAAATTCTTATTATGTATTATAGCTATAAGCAATGTAAATAAAAGGCTTTTTTATTTATTTATCATTATAAATGCGAAAGTAACTTTGTCTGTCTAAAACGCTTTCACGCCTTTTTTTTTTGTCGCTGGAAAAATGCTTTACGCATACCTGTCATCCCGGGGAAGTAACAGGTTATGTGGGACTCCGGACTTCGGCGGAGGTCCGTATACCCACTAAAAACCAGCGGTATCCCTCCGGTGCCTTATGAACCGAGACTACGGGTTTCGCCTTAGACCTATGGCCACAAGCATGCTCCGCAGTCCCAGGTCAGCTGTGGCTCGCTTAGTAATAAGCAAGCGCCACCCAGTTTAGAGGGGAAGGAAGCCTCCCCCCGTCACTGTGCGTGCGCCGTCGCCGTTACGGGCCCCCTTAAGCGGACGGCAGACACCCCCGTATCTGTCGCCCGGGGCCCGTTTTGGAGGGGCAGGTGGAGGGCATATGTCCTCTCTTCAGTACCCGGTACGCCTGCGGCGAATGAGTGGGGCGTCGGCTGAAGCCTCCCGCTCTCGCTCTGCTACTTCCTTCTGCGAGATGACTTTCTCGCAGAAAGAAAGCATAGCCTTCCAGGCTGCCACACTCAATACCATCCTCGCTACGATAGCAGCTAAGGAGAGGTCACCTCCTACGGCCGCGACTAGATCACTGCGCTCCCTCGCCCAGGCTGGGCATAGAAACGCTTTCACGCCTAAACTAGCTTTACCTGCATTTATTGCCCGGGCGGAAATCGAGGCCTTACTCCGCAACACTATGCCCGTATATTCGAATCCATCCGTCCCTATCACTCATACCGATGTCTTAAAGTAACTGAAAGAGATAGATATATCCGTAAATACGAGCTTCGTGTTGCAGAGTAAGGCATGTCCAAAAGTGGGATTCAATATAGCATAAGTCCTTCTCAGGGTCTAATGTACATTTGTTTCTTTATTTTGTGCTATAAAGTTTTAAACTTTTAAATAAATAAATAATCTGTCTTTGTATCTAATAGATATCTAACACAGAGATACTTTCGCATTTATAATTTTTCTTAGGGAATAGTAAGGATTAAGGATGGACACTTCTAACACAACAAAGTTAAACTCCTTAACTTAAGACCGGTATTTCCTTTGGAATCTTTCGCTTTGTTTAATATTCAATATATGCACGTATTGCACATACATATTTTGAAATGACTCAGAGGTCGTCACGTTTCTTTTCAATCCGCTTTGGAAAATGACTACAATACCGATACTTTTTAAGATATTTAAGCAATTTAATTGCAATTATAATATCAGTATTTTAAACTTGAAAAATTATGTCTCAGGCAGGACTCGAACCCGCATCTTCGCATGCCGGGCGCGGCGCTATACCATTAAGCTTAATATATAATTTTTGCAGTTCAAATACTGATACAACAACCGACCGATTAGAAGGGTAACAATTAGTATTATGTACGCATACGTCATGTTGTTCAATACTTTGTTATCTATCTTTTCGCCCGCAGTGAACTACACGTAATATCGCTCGGGCGGAATCACAGAACAAGGAAAAAGGTAAAACACTCGCCTTCTTGCTCTGCAAGTAATTATCGCACAAGATGTTATTTTCCAATAGTTTTGACGCAGCTTCACGATACACACTAGGCAGGCTGGAGTTCGCGGGTGACTAACCGACGCGGTCGCATGTTCGGGCAAAGATTTGAGCGTTTACTCATATCTGTGGCGTGCCTGCCCCACCTACAAGGCCTTTCTAACCTTTTTTCCGTGTTGTGGGTGGAATACTGTGGGCGATGAAAGCAGTGGGCGTCGTTCGGCTGATATGATGATGATGATTTCATAATTTTGGATACGTTTTTCTGGAAACTAAATTATCTAACATTATTATCTTTGGCATATGTTGAGTTAGATTTTAAACCACATAGAATTAAACAAAAAATAAAAACCGAGAATCGGAATATCAGCAATAAATGTCAATCGTGTTTTCGGTAAAATAAAAATATGGGAAATAAAAATGTGGCAAACCGTTTTCGGAAAAATGAAATTCGTACCTACTTAAACAACTTGGTTTTAAAATAGGTAACCGTTTAGGTAACCCATATAAAATAAAAACTTATTAACCTATCATTATTTATTATTACTTATTATTATTAATATAAACCATATTAAATGAAACATGCTTGACAACAAACAATTTTAACTAGTGAACAAAGTTTTGATTTTGAGGAGAATAAGAGGAAAATTATTAGGGGGGTTTCTTAGTCTAGGTAGGTACCCACATTATTCATTTCATCTAGATACAATCCAGATCGAGACTCCATAAAAAAGTGGTTTACTACAGTGACCAGTCCGGTGATTGAACCCGGGACCGCGGAACTGGTGTCATCTTGAAAACCGGTGTACACCGCTCGAACGGAGATCGGCAATAACGTCTAATAAATATTATATCAATTATCTTATAAGCCAGAAAAAAAGGATACTAAAATTTCAATACCTAAAGGAATTTTACACAGTGCAATCAGAATTGCAATAGTTGTTACTGTGTAAAACTCCCTTGGGGATTGAAGTATATTAGCCACCTTTGTATAACAATGAGTAGGTACTTGAATATGTTTGAATTACTATAGTTACCCATCATTGCTGTGGTAACTGAATTCAATGATGGAGGCCTTTTCCCTGCATTGGGGTGATTATAGGCTAAATAACTTACTTTTTTACTTTTACTATAGTTACGAATTTTAGTTAACACAATCTCGCTATTATGGCATAGTCGTGTGGGTACATATTGAGTACTCGTCCATGTCCGTAAAACTTATAATTTTAAAAAATCTGGAGAACGTGAACCGCGCGCAAAATAATTAAAAGTAAGCCACTGACCTGTTCATTCAAAGTTGAATTTGACGACATAGTTACGGCGAAAACTTCAGTACTGCCAGCCAGTTGCATCTTCCCACTTGACATACAATCTAACGCGCCCATATTGTACATAACAAATTGCAAATGAAAACTGTGACAATTATATTATTATCTTAAAATATACATAAACGCGCATATGGTGAACGTTAAAGTAACCACATTGCATACACAGACTCGTTTTGTTATTAAAAAAAAACAACGATAAGACTCGACTGAAAAACACCTAACCGCACAAATACGTTGACCCATAAAAGTACTTCTCGCGCGCGTAAAAAAATGTCACACCACAGACAAATAATGTCGATATAAACAAATATAAAACCAATGTGATTTAATCTCGCGATAAAAGTAACACTTTCGTTAGTAAAAATCGGAACTTGCAGATTGAGTGTACCAACGAGTAGCTATGTCTCACAACTGACAGGTTGCGTGCGCGCCGCTGTCGGCTTACGCTATGAGAGCAACGGTATAGTGGATGCGGCATTAATACTCTACTTATCATGTCTTTGAGATATGAATCATTCGTGAAAACTTGATTAATTATCTCAACTGTGACAATGTATTTTTTAGATGATATTTTTATTTTTATTCATGTATGAGTCACAGATTTTGATACTTAGATAATTTGTTTATACTACCAGGCCCCTAATTCAGCTAACCAAACCAAAGGCCCCTGGGGCCTTATTCAGCTATTTCAATTGCAGTTCGATCGTGATTGAATTGGGCGATTTTGTCATTTAGCCCATACTAGAACTGTCAAAAACATGCAATTCAATTATGATTGTGATACGATATGGTTACGCGAATTAGGGGCCTGGTAAATTTAAGGTTTCGTTCCTTATAATATCACATTGTTGTTCGTCTCTCTGTCAAACCGTTTAACTTGGGAAGTTGCGAAGCTATTGAGTTGAAATTAAAATCATAAAGGTACTGCATATAATCAGGTCCGCAGTCCCACAAACCTGTTAATAAATCTAGGCCGAAAAAAAAACGTACGCACGTATTTCGCAATTTACAGGGTTTTAGCTCTGTTGCAAACAGAGCGCTTGCAAGCGCAAAGATCACGGGAGAAATATAGGAAAGTCTTATAAAACAAGGTAGGGTAGAAATCTCGAAACAACTCATACCATAGTGACCATGACATGAAACTTTTATTTTATGCTTTTAACTATCAATGCTCTGCTTGTATTCATTGTGTCAAATAAATACTTATTTCTCTCTTTACCTAGTACTTCATAAGTATAGCATTATGACCGTGTCCATTCTGGATATCTTCATAACTCCACATGCATATTATAGCAACAATCTCGCTTGAATCACACGTGAGTTAGTTGGTCATTGCGACACGCGCCAGTGGCTACGCCGCGGCGTGCCCTGTGGACCGATGTCACAAAACACAGATAGGTACATAACAGATGTCAATACTTACATACAAAGTGTGATTGAACAACGCACACGTAGACATAGCTCACAGACGCGATATCTCGAACCAGAGATAGATCACATTTAATTATGTACAATCAGTTGACTAACGGCCGGTTCCAATAACCTATATATCCTCAATTTTGGCATATCGGAGGTAGGAAACAGTTTCTATCTCTGTTTTTGCCGTCCAGAGCAACAAAGACAGAAGTTGTATTCTATCTCCGATATGCCAAATCTGAAGATAGATAGGTTATTGAAAATGGCCGTAAAATAAAGTTTGCAACATAAATGTGGGCAATGGCGGCCTTATAGCTATCTCTTCCAGGACACCCTGAAGGACAGGAGAGGTAAGATAAATAAATAGCAGGGTAACAGGAAGAATAAATATTATTATTGGTTTATATTTCTGTTCCTTCTGTTTCATTCTCGACAGAAATCCAACAACTAGATACAAGTACCACTATAAGATAGTATTTTGTGTATATATGTATAATAAGCCTTAGTGCCTCCCCACACTAGCGTCTCTCGAGCGTCGACGTCGCGGCAGTGTCCAATCAGCGTTAAGTTAATGCCTGAGTTGCCAATCAGCGTTAGCTGCACAGGCGTTGCGTCAACACCGATTGGCTGCTGCCACGACGTCGACGCTCGAAAGACACTAGTGTGGGGGGACTCTTACGGCCAGTCCCAATAATCTATCTATTGCCAGTTTTGACTTTTCGGAGATAGGAAACAGTTTCCATCTCTGATTTTGCCGTCCAGAGAAACAAAGACAGAAGTTGTTTTCTATCCCGATATGCCAACACTGAAGATATCAAAATAGATAGGTTATTAGGACCGGCAGTAAGTCGACGACCCTAGCGACCGCCGAGTGTAGGTATAAAAAGAGAAGTTTATACATGACTGACTTCTGAACTATCTGTTTCGTGCCAGTGTTTCGTGATCATCACTGCTGTTCACTGGATAAACAAGGCAATCATTTATAACTGCTCTACAACTATGGCTACGTTATGGTAACTAACGACGATACGACACACAAATGTCGACGCAAACAGAATTGGTCTGCAAACGTCACAGATTTATTGAATAAACTGGTAATTGGAAACTCTCAAGAGGTGTAGACGATAGTGGCGGATGCAGGATCTGATGCCTTACTCTGCAACACGAAGCTCGTATTTACGGATATATCTGTCTCTTTCAGATACTTTAAGACATCGGTTAAAATCGGTTTGAGTGATAGGGACGGATGGATTCGAATATACGGACATTGTGTTGCGAAGTAAGGCCTCTGATTCGGGAGTGACTTGAACTTGAGGGTATGTTGGTTTTATCAAGGTAATAATAATAGGGGTTAAAGTATGAAATTGCCGATTATAGCTCTTAAGTATAGTCATATTATTGCGTAATTCCTTTTGTATTGTATCAAAAATAAAATAAAGTAACTTTTGACTGAAAAAAAATGCAATACTAGTGCCTATTACTTTAAAGGAAATCGTTGAAAAGACCCCTTACAATGTGTCAGCTGACCTTCTTGCTTCAATTAAGTATATTTGTATTATATACTTTGATTTTCAGAAATTTTAATATTATAATGCGTAGCTTTATAACCATCTAACTCTCACCTTTAATTGCATCGAAAACGGTTCAGGCGTTTTTAAAAAAAACAAAAAATTGTTAGTATGGAAAAATGACTTTTCTCGATTTCGTCCATACAAAACGGCAATTTCATACTTTAACCCCTAATAGTTACTCACGTTCGTAAGGTTTGTTATGGGAGGATTAAAATTCTTTGGGAGCTGTCCTCTGGTCCGGTTCGATTGCTAACTGTATTATTAAAGAACACTTGCGTAAACCGCGAAGCAAGTTTGTTGTTTTACGGTTTACTTTTAAAACAATACAGTTAAGAAAATTCAAGAAATGAAGTAGAAAACGAATAAATAGGTAATTAACTAAAATATTTCGGTCAATATCGCGAGATCTGAACAAAAGTACCTATGGTTGGCAAGTGTATAACACCGCGTCCATAAGAATCAAATAGATTGCAAGTGGAAATTGAATGGATTTTAATCAAGTAAATCGTAGTTTCAAGGTTGGCAAGGTCTAGCTTGTCATGTCACCTAGAAAAATATGTAAGCTACTGAAAATCAACCTTTTCTTAAATTCGTATTCGTACAGAACCAGATACTTAGTCATCGGCTCATTAAAGCCACGTTTAACTACGGTTAAAACACTGGTAAACACCGGTTTTGAACTTTTTACCTGCTTCGAGGTTCCGGGCTCGATTCCCGGACTGGTCAATGTAGGAAAAAGTCATTTTTAAACTTTTTCTCGGTTCTGGGTGTTTGTGTTTCAAATAGTCAGTACTTTACAGTCAGTACTTTGGGATCAGATCAATGTATGTGGTGTTGTCCACATGTATTATTTATTAATTTATATTACGCAATTTAAAGTTGTATAGGAGCAGTTTATTAACACAAACCGCAAATTTTCTTTATCCGATTTCCAACTAATCTCAAAGGCATGAAGTTCAATATCAATCAGGATATTTGTCAGCTTCTAAGTCATTGTGTATATGTGTAGTACACATGTTGTACGATTAGTAGTACTACTCTTATGACCATAGACAAATAAGCAAGCTAACATTTGTAACAAGCGATAACCAGTAGTAAATACCGTTATGAGGAAAATAAGTAAGTACCTATTCTAAGTCTGGCATGGTGGCTTAAATTAGCGTGACTAACGTCTTAATACCTACTCTATATATACAGACGATCACAAACCCGAGCAATGCTCAAAAATTCGAAAGTTTTGTTTCCCGACCCAGGGATTGAACCCGAGACCCCATGGCCTGATATTTAAACTACTAGACTAACGGGGCGTTTATTTATTGTAAACCAAACTTTAGATCTCATTATAACCTCAAAAGTTGTCTTAACTCTACATAATTATAAGTAAGTATAAGTAAAAAACCGCTAACTTAAACGTTAACCACAAATGAGCAGCGTATGTTACTGTGCAAATACCTGTCTCTTTGCATTAAAATAAGCCTCAGTGACTCACCTTCGTACACATACGAGTATGTATTTACTTTCGCTGGTATGACGCATTCGTTCAACAATATTAATACTAGCAGCGAAGTGGTAAGCGAGATTACTAACATAAAACAATGTTTAACAAGTTTTTGGAACAGACTGAAAAGGTTTTTTTACTGACCGAACCCCATGATTTCTTGTTTCAGTTCGGTAATATCTTAAAGCAATCATCATCATCATCAGCCTATCACAGTCCACTGCTGGACATAGGCCTCTCCAATTGCACGCCACTTAGGTCGATCCTCGGCTTCTCGCATCCAGCTCTTGCCAGCCACCTTGCGCAAATCATCACTCCACCTAGCCTGAGGGCGTCCTACACTACGTTTGCCGAGACGCGGTCTCCACTCAAGAACTCGTTTACCCCATCGGTTGTCGGTTCTGCGGCTAATATGGCCAGCCCACTGCCACTTCAGCTTGCTAATCCGGTGGGCTATGTCGGTAACTTTAGTTCTCTGCCGGATCACCTCATTTCTGATTTTATCCCTAAGAGAAACTCCGAGCATAGCTCTTTCCATAGCCCGTTGAGCGACTTTGAACTTGTGGACTAGCCGTACCGTCAGTGTCCACGTGTCCACGTAAGTCATCTCTTAATCTTAAAGCAAGGGAAAATTAAATCAAAAAGTTTTTTTCGTAGTGGCAAACATGTATAGAAACTATCTTCAAAAATGAATCTGAACCGACTTAAATGTTTTTTACTGAATCCCATGCTTTTATGTTTCGGTTTCTTAGCGTATCGCTAGTACCTTTTAGAGATGTCTCTATAAATCACAAATAAATTTAAAAAGAAAATTCAAGGTTTAAGAATTAAATCATGGGGGTTTACTTACTCATGGACGTAATAAGATAATTCCACGGATTTAAATATTAATATAGGTTCATGGATAATTCATCCTGAAGTTTTCTCTAACCAAGCATGTTTATTTCGTTTTATTATAACAACCTCTTTATAGAATCGAATAAAAAATCTAAACATTTTAAATAATGATGCCAAATAAGTACTTCTTTCATATTCTAGCGGATTGATTTTGACGTCTTAATGTCATTGTCGTCAAATATGGCGATATTGCGAAACTGTATGCAGAAATACAGTTATTTATTAGTATTTTCAGCCTTTCTCGAGTTATAAGTGGTGTAATGTAACTAACACGACTTTCTTAGAGAGATAATAATATAATATTTATAAAATTAAAATAAGTACATGCCTAATCACTGCACCGCTGAACATTACGTTTGTCAAACTATAAAATAATCAAAATAATAGAAAAAATATTTTCATTGTTTGACTTTGACAGTAATTTAGTGATCTGTCAGTTTAACAATCAACTTTATTATCAGTCACTTGTAAGTAAACAAATATTACCAAAAATAATTTAATACAATTGAAAGATCGCTATGAATGTACCAGAAATAACGTCATACGAAGAGCAAGCCATAGACACCATAGTATCTGTTATCAACAAAGCGCGGGAGCAGTTGGGCGAACGACAGAATCTGAGGCAACTTGCAGGTTTGTTTACTTATAGCAAACTATTTCGTAGCCCGCGGCTGTGCCCTACTGTGGAATATCAAATAGCCTATGTTACTTCTAATACTTTCAAGAATATGTGTACAAAGTTTTTTGATGATCGGATAAATAATTTTTGCTTAAAAGCGTAATAAAGATACATACAATCACGTTTAAAATGTTATAGTAAAGATAGTAGAGTACGGGTTTGTTGCGGCATCTTCCGAACGTAGGTAATATTAGTTTTGGTTCCTTTGCCAAACCAACTTGAGCTATCAGCTATCATAAAAAACATCATCGAAATCAGTCCACCTAGTAAGTTTTGCGTGGTAAAACTTATAAAGTGGAGTGGTGTACCTACACACCGGTTTTCAAGGTTGCCTGCCGCCTGCTCCATGGTCCCGGGTTCGATTCCCGGACGGGTCAATGTAGAAAGAAATATTTTTCTACATTTTCTCGGGTCTGGGTGTTTGTAATACCTTCATTGTTTCTGATTTCCAAAATACGAGTGCTATACATAATTACTCAAATTGGGATCAGAACAATGTAGGTACATGTGATGTTGTTTACATTTAATTATTTATTTATAAAAAACTTATGTTCTTTCTTATTAAAACTTACATTATGTGTAAGCTAGCGCATTTACTTACATTATTTGTTACAGAAAGTAGGAACCTACTCTCCGGTAGGCCGAAGGTAGCCTTAACAAGTTTGAGTAGCCCCTTGTCTGTCACCAGCGAGGAACTGATCAGAGACACCATCGAGAAGAAGTGGAAGCTCACAGACACCCTGATGTATGTGCTGGGATACAAGGGGATATCGAAGGATGAATGCTCCCAATATTATTACTTTGAGGTTAGTTTGGGTTTTTCCTAAAGGTCCACGACTCTATTGTTCTTCTGTGCCCACCGGGTCCATGAAGTTTTAAAATGTATTTTAATTGTCTGGGTGTTTTCTATGTATTATAAGTATGTATTTACAAAAAAAAAAGTATATAAGTATGTTTATCGGTTGTTTAGTACCCCATACGACAGGGTACTTAATAGTACCTTAATTTGGGACTAGATGGCTCAGTGTGGCCCAGTGAGGCATGTCTTAAATATTTATTTATTTATTTATTTATTTACGGATTTAACTCGCGATGTATGTTGACATGACCCATTTTTAGGGTTCCGTAGCCGAATGGCAAAAAACGGAACCCTTATAGTTTCGTCAAGTCTGTCTGTCTGTCTGTCTGTCCGTATGTCACAGCCACTTTATTCTGAAAGTATTAGCATTACACAGTTGAAACTTGGTAGGCAGGTGTATCCTGTTGACCTGTTGTTGCTTTACGATTATCATACAAATAATAAAAAATAAAAATATTTAATGGGGGCTTCCCATACATAGAACTAAAACAAAATATATTTTTTTACTCAAACCTATGCGTATGTATCTATGGATAGGTCTTTTAAAATGACATAGAGGTTCCTAGTACCATTTTTTTTCCAAAAGTCTATCATTTGGAAGATAGACGCTTCCGAACTTCCAAAGTAAATGGAAAATTTTGAAAAAATACATACTGTTGATCTTAACAAATACTTTCAACGAAAATTGGTTTGAACGAGATCGAACCGGTAGTTTTTTTAGAAATAGCACATTTTTAACGACCGCAAATATAGCTTTTTGTTAAATTGTGTATGCCTTTAACGCCTCGCTGGTCTAGTAGAGGCTTAAGTACCTACTGGGCCAAAATTCTGAGTTTGGGATCTCCGGGCCGGGTGAAGCTACAAGTGCCTACAAGAGGCTCGAATTTTCGAGCTTGGGTTTGTGATCACCAACCTTCATTTGGCAAGCGTAGTGATTAAGCCTGTAGCCATCATTGCTGTGGCAACATGAATTCGATGATTGAGTCCTTTGCCCTGCAGTGAGATCATTATAAGCTGTTAATTTTGAAACGAATTATGAAGGCATACAATGATAATTTTGTTAACATCGATCTGTTTGCCCTGTCAAAAGGTACATTTTAAAATCACATTTTAGAATCACTGAAGGCATTTTGAATGCGATTGTCCCAAGTTTTATCACTAGATACAAAAAAATGTTTGCCCTATAGTGGCTGGTGTTTACCGCTTGTTGAGGATGCTCGGCATCTCCTTGTGCTCTGTTGGTTCGTTGGGCGCATTTGCTGTCGTGGCTGTCTTGCCGCGTGGTTCTTGGCGGTGACATTTTTCACGGTATAAATACTGTGATAAGGGTTATTGCCGTGACTCATGTGGGGTGGCGGTGGCAGCGGCCGATGAAACCGTCGATGCTATCTATAATCATATTAGGATAGATTCATATTGAATTGTTGTGTTGTTGTCAGGTTCACAGGTGTAATGGACCTTAGTAGCTGTACTTATTTTTTAATTAATGTTGTGGATAACGGTGCTGGTTGCACAAGTATATAGATCATGTATATCTAAGGTTTTATTTTAGCAATGTGTGTAATTGTTTGTTGTCCAAAAAAAATAATAATTAGGGATCCTACACCAAAAAGTTCCTACTCTTTCAAAGTACACCATAATGGAGGCCATTGCATTATAGTGTGATGTTTATACCGTCACTGAGGTATTGGATACTTTGGCCGTTTTTTTCTAATTATTTATGTGCACAGGCAATCTTCAGTCAGCCAACGGTGTCATACCCTATACCACAAGTAACCGTGTCAGTATTCTTTCGCGTGGAAGACAAGCACCTCGAGCCCATGAATTCGAAAGGAGTTCCAATGGTAAGTTTATGAAACACGTTCGTAGTCCAGATTCTGACAATTGCTCTTGACACTTGACTCGATTTTAATCCACTTCCATTGTTGGATTCAATTAGTTTTTTTGAAGTCCACAAAATAATGAATACGATTGGTAAGTTTGATATATCATCATCATCATTATCATTGTCAGCAGTACGCAGCATAACGCTAAGTTGACGCCGTACCAAAAATAGAAGGAAAACTAGTAGTATTCAAGGAAAAACATTTACAAAATTTCTATACAAATAATTTACTCAGTTTTATAACTTTTTCCTTTTAGTAAGACTACCTTTTAAGGCTTTTGTGGTGACAGAGCGTTCAAAGTCGCCAATAACATGACTGTATGTATTTATGATTTTCATTTTGTCATAGAAGTCGAGAAAAAATGCTTTTCATGCCTTAGTTATTTAATGATAACCCATTGGGGGTTAACCCTTTTAGATCCATGTCGATTAAGAAAAAATCGTTTCCTCAATTGACTCGACCGGAAATCGAACTCCTTGCATAGTAGGTGGATCACCGCACACCACCCTGTCTATTTATTTTGCCGGAGTCATATGATCTTTCGTAGACTAACGGTATTTTCTGTCGACTTATTTCTGCCGATATCTCTTTACGCAGAGTAGAGATAAGCTTAGTAATGTTAATCCCTCAACCCCCAAGCGACAACCGGTTGTCGCGATAACAATTGATTTTAATTGTGTCTGGAATATCCGATCGTCAAAGGATTAAAGGTGTTGTGTCTGTCACCAGATGAGCTTTAGGATTGAGGGTCACAAGGTAGACCACGACGTGCGGTATGTCAAGCTGACAGCTGACTGGATCCTGGGCGTCATGATGATGAAGGTCAAGCTGTTCAAGAGGATTGAGAGCATACGATTATTCTAAATTATTATAAACGTTTTGTTTTTTTGCACATATGCCTGAAGATGATGACATTGTTATTGTAAAATCGCACTATAGTACCTAATTGCGTAAGATCCACTAGCGTTTAGACTGATGATCTTTCGTCTGCTTAAATGTTTTGAGATTAGGTATAGTTTTATGATACATTAATAATTTAATTTGAAATACTCTTGTGTGAAAATGTATAATAATGGAATGGAATGTATATTTTGTTTCTCAAGATATTTCATGTTTTCAATTTAAATTGACGAAAAAAGAGGCTTACAATTCGACTAGTATTTTATTTTGTTAAAGGTTTCACTATTTCAGTCATATTAACTTTGTTAGTTGTAAATGAAATTCCTTAAATAAGTTTATACGGCCTTATATGGAACCCCCAATCTTTACTGACTGGGCGACTGCATTAAGAGGAAACACAAGGGCCGTTTTTCCATACAAACGTAGTCCCCTGTTTCCTCCCTGGATAAAGCCAGTAGAGCAGTAATTTTTATTATAAAAATCTATGGCCACTATTAGCATGTTTCTGTGTTTTCTGTTTTTTCATAAATTAATTAATAAAAAAGATATGAACCCTCAAAAAACGAAAAAAATCGCCAGATTTTCCGCTGTGTTCAAACGTCCAGAAAACAAATTTGGCTAAATTTTAGAAAAAAATAAAACATACGAACACGGCCAAAGCCTTTGTTGAATTTTTAATGAAAAAAGTATTTAAATCGGTCTAGTTTTGGAAATGTAATCGGGGGACTACGAAACGTTGATTTGGTGTGCTTTTAGTAGGTATTTTCGGTCCAAGAAGCAGTTGTCTCTATCACACTCTGCGGTGAAGGCGTTTGGCACTGCGCGACAGCAATAGATTTTACAAATACCTATTTTTCAATTCCCTCGCCCGTAGTGCTTCCTCTTAAGCTTATCAAAACAATTGGTCTCAGTTAAGGTCTCAGTCAAAGATAAAAAAATAATAACCAAATTCATAGTCCTATACAAAATTACTGTCATGTTTTGTACCTGCGATTCAAATTCAACATTATTTTCATGACAGAAAGTAGAATTTAGGCAACATGAAGATTTTTAAAGAGCACTCAAACGTCTAAGTGGGCGCTCATTTGGTAAGGCCTTTTTTGTCACACAGATTGATAGGTACCTATCTTCTTTTAAGCTATTGCATAGCTTCTATCGCGGGCCTTGAGCGTGGAGACCGATACCAGAAATTACGTAACGAAAATAACCTAACATTGACAGCATGGTTGCCTATAGTAACCATATCTGCCAAAATAACAGAAAAATTTAATTACAAAAGTCAAAATTAGAAAATACATAAAATTATAAAATTAGCTATTGCTTATTGCATAGCTTCTATCGCGGGCCAGAAATTCTGTAACGAAAATAACCTAACAACCCCCACTCCGACCGGCACAGCGGTGATACTTTTGAGTTTTATATTTGCATAAGTTGATAAAAAATACTATGCAATAGCTTTACCGGGCAGTCTCCGAGTGCCACACGTCTTTTTTTTATTTTATGTCCATGGCCTCAGTTTACAATCGTATAATCGTTTAAAGTTTAAATCCTTGTGCGAGTCATTGAAACTTTCACTACAGCATAATCATAATGGCACATTTGAAATGCAAATACGATTTGCACACTCGATCGGTCTAGTTTGGGTTCCGTGAGTTGATTCGTAGAGTACTTATAGAATAATATGTGATTTATTAACTACCTAAAAAACGAATTAATTTTACTTTCTGTGAGTTGAGTTTATTGAAAATCAATTGGGCATTTAGAGACTCGATGCCGTTTCGTATGGAAAAATAAAATTCATTATTTTGTTTTTCCACCGCCGTTGGTGTAACACCTCGTTGGTCTAAATGGTTTAATACCGGGCTAAGATCTCGGGGTTCCGGTCCCGGATTCAAGCCCCAGGTCGGGCTACAAAAAAAGTTTCGGATTTTTGAACATTGTTCGGGTTTGTGATCACCAACCCGCAATAATAATTGGTAAGCGTGGTGATTATGCCTGTACCCATCATTGCTATGGTAACTTGAATTTAATGTTGGAAGCCTTTTTTCCTTTTTAGTTCATTTTGGTTAACCTTGATTTGTTTGAATGTGGCCCAGGCACCTACTATATTTTATTCTACAGAACCCTTATGATATTAAGTATCAACTTTATTTTTAATTAACATTTCATGCACGCTATTTCATAAAAACTTGCTAATGAATCGTGCTGGTGATGGAAGTATTTAAATGGATGACTATTGCATTACATATAGTTGAGTTGAGGCCTTGCCCTGTGAAGCGATATGTATATATACAGGGTGAAATTTTAACCACTTACCAAAGTTTTAGTAGGCGTTCAGTATCGTATATAGAGCCTATTTATGAAGTAAAAAATGTAAATCAAGTTGTCACTCATAAATATTTTTCGCGATATAGTTTTCAATTTTTACGGTCCTCGACCTGTAAAGGTATAAAGAGAAAATCAAAAACTTATGAATAATATGGTAATGAATGAATGAGATGCGCAACGCGTAAAAAAAGTGTTGCTAGGCGGCCGTATCAAAAATTTTAGTTTTTTGGCGGACATTTTCTAAGTGCTTTATCTTGACATTTTTGTACTGGGCTATACCAAAAGAAAAAAATACATCATTTGTTTTTTGTCTCGTAGATTGATAATTATATTAAAATTTGGAAGGTGGTTAAAATTTCATCCTGTATGTATAGGCTACCCTTTTTAGGGTTCTGTAATTCTGTTGCCGAATGGCAAAAAACGGAACCCTTATAGTTTCGTCAAGTCTGTCTGTCTGTCCGTCCGTATGTCACAGCCACTTTATCTGAAAGTATTAACATTACACAGTTGAAACTTGGTAGGTAGGTGATCCTTTTGACCGCTTTACGATTCTCATACAGAAAATAAAAAATAATGATATTTAAGGGGGACTAGAACTAAAACAGAACATAGAACTAAAACAAAAAATACTTTTTTTTACCTGAACCAATGTGTATTCTATGGATGCCTAGTTCTTTTAATATGACATAGAGGTTTCTAGAACCATTTTTTCCAAAAGTCTAACATTTGGAAGATAGACGCTTCCAAAGTGGTAAAATGAGTCTAACTTTTAAACCAAGCAAGTGAAAATTTTGAAAAAAATACATAATGTAGATTTTAACAAATACTTTCAACGAAAATTGGTTTGAACGAGATCAAACCGGTAGTTTTGGAGATCTAGCACATTTTCAACAACCGCAAATATTACTTTGTCATTCATACGAACACTATGAAAAACAAAGTTATTTTTGCAGTCATTAAAATATTGTATTTTAGTTAAAGTTGGTACGGAACCCTCAGTGCGTGAGTCCGACTCGCACTTGGCCGGTTTTTTTTGAACTGTAAATACATCTAAGTTTTATACATAGAAAGATAGGTAAGAGTACTCTTATTTGTACAAATCATGTAAGTTTATTTGCTTTAGAAACACGGTACCTACTAATTTGAAAAGTCTGGGGAAGACATGCACGATTTTAATTTTTAAGTAATTAAGAAGAACACGTACAACATCAAATAATTTTATACTTAATGTCAACTGGCTTAGTATATTTTATTTATCATTTTTACATCAATTTGATTGTATAATGACATCTTAATTGCACAAGTCACATAAAAAAGTACGATTTCTATGTTAAACAATAGTGTCTATCAGACAACCTAATTATAATTACCTACAAGCAAAAAATTTCGCGTCTTTGTATTTTTTATTTATTAATTGTTTCTAACTATGAGCAAAGAATATTGTTTAATATTCTTTGCCATGAGTGGCATTTGTTGTCAGGTGCAAGAAACAGATAACATTGTTCGAAAAATATCTTCATTATCTACCTGGACCACCAACAATAGTACTCGCAATGCAAACAAGAAATGGATTACTACGTCTACGTTGTGACGTCACCGCGACTCTGACGTCACAGACCAGCCTATCTCAACATCTCATCTACCTGGCTGACTCACCACAGCCTCAAGCCACCCATGACCACGTTCGCAGCGTAATGACCCAAACCACGCTGTCATTCGCTAACGCTCAAGTTGCCCACGCGCACGTCGCTTCGCAGCGCGAAACAAAACACAACGGAGTAAATCACGCGTTCGATTTTTGAATGAAAATGTGCCGTGGCATTTGTGTTTTTATTTAAAAACTGTTTTGTGTGTGAAAGTGTCAGTGTAGTTTGTGTTTTTGTTGTGATAATGGTGCGTACGTACAAAGTTGTCAGTTGTTTCAAAATGCCGAAACGTGGCGCTAAGGTTGTGCCGTCGCCGAGTGGAGCTGGTGTCTTCACTATTGATATGTCATCGACATCCACTTTGGATATTGCTGTGAGTTACTTAATTAGTTTTCCAATAATCGACCATTAAACAGCTGAATGATGGAATTCCTGGCATTTCCTATGTCTATAAAGTTAAGGTCGGAAATTGATTTTTAATTTTAATAGGCAATGCTGTTATTTTCAAGGCCCATTACGTACAGTCACCAGTAAATTATAGACATTAAACAAGAATGTATAAGTAAATACTGATAATACGGATGTAACTTGTGTACATTGCATGTATTAGCATAAGAATGGTAGTAATTATTATATTAAAGTTATGTAGTTGTATGGATAGTTATAATGACTCTAAACATGATGTTCAATAAGTGAATAAGTCTTAATATAAACAATTTCTAAAGGAGCGTTTATTAAGGGTATTCCCATAGTGCAGATACAAGCAGTATGCTCGCTCACACCACGTAATACATATACTAATAGAAACAGAAAGATCAGTGCACGACCATTGCGTAATAGGGCCTCAGAGCTTAGGCCTCCTCTAAGGGTCACCACGACGATCGATTCTGCGCCACCATAATCCACCAGTTTCCCGCCATCTTCACTAGAACATATTTAGGTGAAAAAAAAAACTCGTTCTTTTACCTAATTCCATGTTACCTACCTATATTGAGATAAGAAATAATTGTTGGTTAATATTTGTGAATAGTAACTTAATCAGAAGAATATTAATATTCTTATTAATGCTGTGTAGCAAGTGCAAAAGTCTCAATAATCTAATTCCTCTAATGATAAGAGGAACAAACATAATTTAACATCCACCTAAAAATCTGCCCAAAACTTGTTTGTCTGTATTTTTAAACCAAATTGAAATTTAGACAACCTCCGTGGCGGAGTGGCGTACACACCGGTTTTACAGGTGTAGCCTCCTCCGTGGTCCCGGGTTCGATTCCCGGATAGGCCAATGTAGAAAAAATGAGTTTTCTACATTTTCTCGGGTCTGGGTGTTTGTGGTACCTTCATTGTTTCTTCCAAAATACGAGATTTATAGGTATTCAAATTGGGATCAGAACAATGTAGGTATGTGTTGTTGTCCACATTTTTTTTTTATATAATAGGTATTTATTGTACCGTATGACGCTAACACAAAAAAAGAACAGCACCTTCTCTTCCCATGGTTGTCGTAAGAGGCGATTAATACGGGCAGCAGCCTCTTTCCTCTACCAGTGGCCGGACTGCCATATGCCATCGCTAACACGCCTGGCGTGGTGACTATGATTTGTCATACTGTGGATTGGTATGATAATTATGTCTTACTTTTTGTATAAGCGCCTCCAGGGGCCCATTCGCAGAGATAAAACTAATTTTACTTATTTTACATTTTAGTTTTACCCACGCAGGCTACTAGAAAAAGGTAGGTACAGTACAGCTTATCTATTAGCAGTTGAGCACCTGCTGTTTAAGTGATTTTGTATTTATTCTTCACATAAGACTGACGATCGGTTCAAGAAGTTTTACGATCTGTAACCTGGCATTGAACCTACTAGGTAGCACAAGTTTTACTGTGGTGTGGTCGTTTGCCAAACATCCGTTTTTGAAATTAGGCTGAAGTAGTCATTTTTATTCGTCCTAATATTTTATCCTACTTTATATTTACTCTAGTCTTGTTAACAGGAATTACATAAAGCTTTGTGGACGGAAAAAATAATTTCTCGAATATATTGTAAAAGTACCAGTCTAATTATAAAAAAAAAAAGTAAAAGTAACATTTAAAAGTAATTAAATGATATATAATATGTTAGGTAACTGCCTTATCAAGGACATAGTCAAATTGTGTAAAATTATTATAACATTTTGCGATAGTTATCTTTGTATACTATAATCAATGTTACATAATGAAGAACACACTCTATGAGGGTCATATTATAATAAACATTATACTTGAGTGTGTGTATCATTGTGCTAATATGTACTCAGATGTTATTATCATTACGATTTTGATTGCAACTTCAAGATCAAAAGATAAGATTGTACAGACGCCAACACATCACGCTTTACACTAGGGCATCTTAACGTGGTCGACATAAGTGCGAGATTGCAATAAAAAGGTTTCTATGGATGTGCAGGCCACTGTACATAGTAAACAATAGGAAAAATGTATAACGAAAATTTTGATAAACCAAGCACTCAATTATATGGAAAAAAACTTAATTACTTCGCAGGAAGATAAGTAAAAAATAAAAATTGGTTTTTGACCGTAGGACAAATGCATAAGGTTCATACCTATTTGTCTTAAGTCGAGAAATTTTCGAATCATTCATACAGAGTTATTAATGATAACACCACCTGAATTATAATTTTTTAATACATTAGATTTTTGCTTCTTATACCATAAAACAGCGGTATAGCTTCTTACGTGTTCAGCAGTGCTAAATTTTAAGTCACCAAATATTTTCATTATTAAGAAAGATGATTCCATTTTTTTTGGCCTTTCCCTGAAGAGACTCTCGATCAACTATTAAAAAAAAACTACTACACTTAGTGACAACACTAAGAGACAATATCAAGCATAAGGATGCTTTCACTTGGCTCCAGCCACATACAATAAAACTCCGTTAAAACGGATTGCGTACCGTTAGGTATTCGTCCTTGCTAATTACTAAATAAACGGTTTAAAAATAGCGTTACGTTTAGTAGGAATTAACTTAAGCAGTAAACTCAGTTAGAACGCTGTCATTATACGACTTACCACGTTGAAAAGATCTTGTTTGTATTGTTTTATGTTCTTGTGTTTTGTGCAATAAAGTGTTTATTCATGCATTCATTCACGTTGAAAATAGATATAAAGTTACACAGTGCAATGTCCAAATTCTTTGCAAATAAATGTACCTATTTAAAATGAAATTCGTAACTGATACGGAATTATGAAAAACGGCTGATATGTTAAGAACTTCCAAAAAAACTTTTTTCATATTGAGGTAAGAAGCAACATAATTATTATGATGTATCAGTATGAAACTGTATGAAGGAACCCTAGACGCACTTACCAAGGGTCCTGTGAACCATTAATAACTGTCTCAGTCACAAGATAATATTGATTTATAGGAAGCAAAGGTATTTTACGCTTTAGTATATCACCACTCTCTGAGGAGTTTCAAAGTGTTTAGGCTATTGAAATTGATTTTTTCCAAACCAAAGAATGTTTTCACGGAAATTTCCAGTTGAAAATACGCTACAATCGTAATAAAAAGCCTATATTACGAACTGTAAATTTTGTTGCAAAATAGCTCCTAATTGAACTACATAACATACCCGAGTATTTAGTTTTTTCGTACATTTCTGATAAAGGCTTTAAACAGTGACCTTTAAGCCCGCATGTTTTTATGTTCAGATCTGGAATAGAGCCAACAACCATGCAACAAAATACTAATAAAACATCTCAGTAATACTAATAACTTTAAGGTATTTATAAATGTAATGCTATAATCAATTATTTATTAGCCCACATTAGTTCACCGCTGGGCTAGGCCTCTCCTAGATGACGATGGTCATGCTCGATAGGCGGGCTGGCGATCACAGTTTGGCCAGTTAAAGACATTGCTTCCAGTCTTATTCGGGCAGTACGCTTTTGGTCGATTGACACCAATAAGGCGAAAAGGAGTGGTAATATTATATTTTGCCAACAAGGCCAATATTCCGAATGAAACCCGTGTAACAAGTAAGTAAGGCTATGCACAGGTACACCTTTGTGCGCTTGCGCTGCCTTTTTACATAACTAGCCCACACTTGTCTAGAAGCAGTATTAAGATAAAGTGTTGGGACGTCTAAAAGCGCCTCCAGGGGTTTTATTGAAGAAATAATAATGATTTGACTGAGTTGATGATAGTTTGATTTAGTGGTAGTAAGCGCTGCCTCAGAGCCATGTTTTGCGGGCTTGATCCCCCACACTGTACAATTAATATCTGTTTGTCAGTACAGACACAGGTCTAAGTGTTTTCTATGTAGTAGTCTAAGTCTAGTGATCTAGGTAAGTATATATTATTAAAAATGTTTACCTAATTAAGTTTATCGGTTATCTCGTAGTATAGTATCATGTTTAGGACTACCTAGATGGCTCTATATGGCCCAATTTTTGTTCTATTATTATTACTGACTTAATCAAATATAAAAGCTGAGTCGTGACATTTATCAGTTACCCAACCACACTAATTTGGGGAAGTCCACATTCAACATGATTCAACTTAGGTATAAAATAAAATGGAATACTTTGCGTAACAATTTTAAAGCGTGACGTGCGATGTCTGATCGTCGGAATACTGACTTACATAATTTATAAACGTGCTTGTAAACAGCTGATTCAATTAATATCGTAGCAAACATGCATTTTTTTGTTTTATCTTGATAATATTATTAATTATAGTGAGGTTGTAGGGGCTAATCAATAAATAAATAAATAAATAAATAAATGTGGACAACATCACATACATTGTTCTGATTCCAATTTGAATAACTATTTAAAGCATTCGTATTTTGGAAACCAGAAACAACGAAGGTACCACAAACACCCAGACCCGAGAAAATATAGAAAAACACATTCTTCTACATTGACCCGTCCGGGAATCGAACCCGGGACCTCGGAGCAGGCGACACCTTGAAAACCAGTGTGTACGCCACTCCGCCACGGAGGTCATCCAATGGATCTACAGATCAAATTTTGAAAATTATTTTACCTATAAAAAGCCAAGTTGAGTATCATTAACTTAGCTTTGCACATATTATAGGTATGCTACTTTTAATCCCAGAAATAAATACAGTTTCCGTAGTAAAGCCGCAAGTAACAGTTAGTTTTAAATAAATAAGTGGTAGTATTTTAAACTGATGCTCCGGGGTATTGAAATCACAAACCCTCTAGACATATTGGAACATGCGCGTACAGAATAAATATCAGACGACAAACATGTTTTCTTGCCCCTTTTGGTCCTTTACTATACAGTTAACTGTCTCATTGACTATATCACAACATTGACCATACCATAAAACTTATTACTAAACTAAAATTACTAAAAACGCGCGTTGATGTCTTTCAGTTTCTTCTTGATTAAAGTAATGTAGTCCGCATTACAGCGGCCTTCGACTAGAGTAGATAACAAATGTATAAAAAGAAAATCACATTAACAAACGATCGATCGATCGTAAGCTAATGTCATTTTCATACATTTGTTATCTATTTGTCTAAAATCAGTTAAAATCAGTTAAAATCAGTTTTATTTCTGCAAATAGGCCCCAGGAGGCGCTTTTACACGTCCCAATTTAAACCTACCACTGCTTCGGGACAAGTCTGGGCTAGTGCCGAGAAGAAGCAGCGCAAGAAACTCGGTCACTATTGTCAGCCTCTTTTTAAATACATTTTTACAAGGTAAGGTAATTTTTACAAGGTTTAAGCAAGTACGAGCTGGGACAACTTAATGCCTTACATTTCTATCATTTAAATAATCATTAACAGTGTAATAGCCCTTTTTCATTAAAATAACTTTGACATACGATTTAAGTTTATGTACAGAGAGTTCTGCAATATCCTTTGGTAATTTGTTGAAAATACGGATACAATTTCCCATAAACGATTTTCCTACTTTTCGCAGTCTGAAGCCTGGAACGGCAAGTTTATCTTTATTTCTAGTATTGAAATTGTGTACGTTACTTTTCTTAAGAAATAAATGTATATTCTTACGAACGTAAACAATATTCTCGAGAATGTATTGAGAAGACACTGTAAGTATATTAATCTCTTTGAAGAGCTCTTTCAGCGAGTCACGGGGTCGAAGGCCGTAAATAGCCCGTACAGCACGTTTTTGTAATATAAAAATTGACTCAATATCTGCCGCTGAGCCCCACAACAGAATTCCGTATGACATTATGCTATGAAAGTAGCTAAAATATACTAATCTTGCCGTTTCAACATCAGTCAATTGCCTTATCTTTCTCACAGCATAAGCAGCAGAACTAAGTCTTCCAGACAGCACCCTAATATGAGCACCCCATTGCAAATGAGAGTCTACAGTTATACCTAAAAAGGTAGTTAAATCTACAGAGTTTAGTGGTTCATCTTTAACAATTATATGAGTAGCAGCAAATCTTACATTGGGCATGGTAAATTTTACACATTTTGTTTTATTTGCATTTAGTAAAAGATTATTTGTTGTAAACCAATGTAATAATTTAGAGAGGGTATTGTTAACATCATCAAATGAACATTTGCCCCTCTTAGTTTTAAAAATCATTGATGTGTCATCTGCAAACAATACCATCTCACAAAGATTATGTAAATAACACGGAAGGTCATTTATATAAATTAAAAATAGCAGGGGTCCTAATACTGATCCCTGAGAGACACCCATAATAAGGGCAGACCCTGAAGACTCAGCTCCATTTATGCAAACCTTTTGTGTTCTGTCCTTAAGGTACGAACTTATTAGATCCAAGGAATCATTCGATGCACCATAATGTTTAAGTTTTTTAAGTAATGTTACATGGTCGACACAATCGAAAGCCTTTGAAAGGTAACAAAATACACCTATGGCATCTAGCTTACTCTCCCAAGCATTAAACACATGTTGTAGAAGAGCAACTCCAGCATCGGTAGTATTTCTACCTTTTCTGAAACCATATTGGTTGCTATTTAATAATTTATTTACACTAAAGTGTGATAAAAGCTGATTAAACATTATTTTCTCGAAGATTTTACTTAGCACTGGCAAGATAGATATAGGTCGAAAATTGGAGGGGTCACATTTTTCGCCAGACTTAAATAAAGGAATGATTTTGCTAAACTTCATTAAAGTTGGAAACTGTCTATCATCAATACATTTGTTAAAAATAATAGCGAGTTGAGGGGCTAATGAACTTATAATTGTATTGATAATGCTGACAGAAATTCCCCAAATTGTCTAGCGTTCATACCACATTAGAAAACAATTTGTCTAGGCCGCAGGCCTACACATCAACCCTTTCACAAAATATCCAATATCCTAAATCGATTTTTATTTTTAAACAGAGAATAAGATCAATTTTCACTAAGTAAATTTTTATTTTTGTGTTTGGCTGATCTGCTGTAAGTAGTATTTAAGCCATATATGTTTCTTTGAAATATCCAAAAAATTTTATGCAAATATCTGAATTTAAATTGGCAAAGAATCCACACCAGAAATCTCGCTAAACGGTTATCTGTTCATATGTATTTAAATTTTATTTAAAGAATCTTGTTTCAATATCTGTTCAGAACAAAGTTTACGATAAAAACAGGTCAATTATTTTAACAACGACGTTAGACTGAGTTCGCGATAAAAACCAGTTAACATTTTAGCCAGTTCAGTGGCTATCAATATTTGATATGTGACCTTGTATGGTTTAAGCAGACGAAGATATTGGTGTTATTATATTTCTTAGTAATTTGGACGAGACATTTTACATAGATTTTACATAGATATGTACTATATAATATTTAAAATTACATGTAAGTAGGTAAAATGTAAATATATTTAGATTTTATTATTTGTATTATGATTTATAATAAGGCGTAAAAAACATTCGGAAAGAATCTAATTACATTTCTTCTTTTTCTTTCTTCTTCAGTTAAGAGCTTATTAAAAAGCTTACGCGCTCGGTATTGTTGGAGGTTTTATAATTACCTTATTAAACCTCTGTGTAATCCTGGCCGACTGCCAAAACGTCATTGTTTTTATATTGACTTTTGATTGTGTGTTGTTGCTAGTTGTTTCGATGTGCTGAATAAAAACTCTGCTGTATATTTGAAAATATGTTTATCTATAAATTAATTCTATTAGGTCTGAAGCTGCTAAAGAAGCGGTATACGTCCGTGCGATTCTTGCAGAGTTGGTAGGTAGGTGTAATACTGTAACCCTGTATAGTGATAACCAGTCAGCCGCGAAGCTTGCAAATAATCCTGTATTTCATAAACGCTCTAAGCATGTGGACATAAGGTATCACTATATTCGAGAGGCTATTGATAATAAGATAATAGAATTAAGTTATTTACCTACGGAGCAGATGACTGCTGATGTACTCACGAAGGCATTGCTGTATTGTAAGCATAACTCATTCGTTCGGGATATACTGGAAGTCGTCCAAGATTAAGAGGGCGTGTTGGAGGTTTTATAATTACCTTATTAAACCTCTGTGTAATCCTGGCCGACTGCCAAAACGTCATTGTTTTTATATTGACTTTTGATTATGTGTTGTTGCTAGTTTTGATGTGCTGAATAAAAACTCTGCTGTATATTTGAAAATATGTTTATCTATAAATTAATTCTATTAGGTATGCGACGACATGCGGGTTCGGGTCCCGCCTGAGACATAACTTTAAAAGGTTTTTTAATAAGAACGAAATCGCCTACCGTAAAAGCTGCTATTATTTATTTATTTATTTATTCAGTCTGTATCAGTCCGCAACTGGACATGGACTCTCCACATGGAGGATTTGGCCATGATCGCCACTCTTGGCAGGCAGGTTAGAAAAAAGCTAACATAGTAATTTTTGAATAGGCAATGATTGGTCCTCCCCTCCCTCAGCTTTCAGGAAAACGAAAGTGTTGAATTCGGTACAAGTCTATAGTATCTCAAAGTAACAGCCTATAATCTTCCCACTGCAGGGAAAAAGCCTCCATTATTAAATTTAATCCACAGATGCGGGTTAGTGATCACAAACCAGACCAAAGTTCGAAAATTCGAAACTTTTTGTTGCCCGACCCGGGAATCGCACCCAGGACCCCGAGATCTTGGCCCGGTATTTAAACCAGTATACCAACGGGGCGTTTGTATTATCTTATTATATTACTTTTCAAAAAGTCAACTAGCTGTCGATCGTCACTCCGCACACGTGGAATTTGATGCTATTCCACGGAAACTACAGGAACCGTACTTATTTCAATGAAAAATAGCTTACTTCCTACTACTGCTTCTTCTTCTTCTTCTTCGTGTCGATGACGAACTCTGTCTTTTATGGTGATGGGATCTATCTCCTAGTGGTCCACCCTGGGCAACGGCATCTTTGGTTTTCTAACTAATGATGACGGCTAACAGATCCCTCTGCGGTGGTAGGGTTCGTAAGAGGCCGCCTGGATGCTACCACCCTCCTGCCGGAGTCCAGCGCCAAATAGTTTTTCTGTGTTCCGCTGGTGTGTGGGAGAACCAGTACCTCTGGGTAAGCTCGCTCTATCTTAGGCTTCTTCTTAACCTTATAATTAAGTATGTAGTCAAAAGCAAGCCCATTATTTATAAAAAAGAACTTTACAGACCCAGTACTCTTCCACTTTGATGGCATTATCCGAGGCCTCCATTAACGCCTCCTGAGTGCAGTACTCCTGAGGACTCTATATCAGACCTACCTATCCATCGGATGAGTTTAATAACGAACACCATTGTGAATCGAAGTAGGTACTTATTAAATATTAGATTAACTTTCTTCAAAGTATTTAAAAATATTAACACCTAAAGTAGTATTATCTCAGAACCAAATCAACAAGAGCCTGAGAAAAAATCCTGCTTTATTGTGTTGCCGTTTGAACCGTATTGTAAAAACCATTCCCACATAATATATCATTGTTAGTAAAAAACATCCACAATATCGTCCTGTACCTGCGCTGTTAAGCAATGTTTGAATCATAGTTAACAGAAACATATCTGCCTCTTAAACAGCGTAGTCAATCCAAACTAAACTTTAAAATAAAGCAGCAACGTATTATCTTGTTTGTACAATACAGAAGCAAGGCTTTATAGGAAATACGTCGAATGACTGAGCTGGAAATTCCTTAGTGGTTGTTTCATACAAGAATTTCAACTTAGTACTCAAGTTGCGGTAAGAATGTAATGTGGTTTTTGTTAAATAATTTTATTGAGATTTTCTCAAGAATTTGGTGAAGGAAAATAGCGGTTAAGAAATACTTTAGCGAAATTTCACCCGGAGTATTCCGATTGTTTAAGCGATTCAGCTCTTTGATGATAAATATTTGAGAGATTTAAGATTTTAATCTGATTTGTGGTACGAGTTTAGTCTACTTAGGAATTTAATTTACATAATGTTGCGGTTGCGAAACAGATTGCGAATTGTTTCGAAATTATTAAACTAGGGCTTCATCCATAAGGAAAAAAAAAATGTATTGAATTAAAGTCTGCATCATTGACTTGGTTACTAATAAAGATTCAGAGCTTTTCCTTGATGTATGGTTACATCTGGGTCGGTCAGGTAAAATTGATTCGTGCGAGTACCTTATCTGTTTTAATTAAGAAGTATAAAAGTGACGTAATTTGTATTAATTATTTATGAATCTTTGTAACGGAATGGAGTTATCCTTAAATTCTTTTTTATTTACTCTCTCGCATAGCTCCAGTTCTGGTAGTATACCCTGTATAAATTCAAACTATTCAAAATGGGCAAACACAACAAAAGCGAAGTGGGTACAGGAGTTTCCTGTCATTCAACACGACCTTTGTCAACCAACCGTGATGGTGGCTTTAAAAATACACCTAATGCAATGTTAGTGTAGTTTTTACCTGACATTTTTGTTAAGGCGGTGTAGGTCTGAGAGGCAGCGTTTTTGAGATTTTCTAAAACCCATTTTAAATCTAGAAAACAGCGTTTGAAAGTCTGAAAAAAATATGTGTATTAGTTGAGCATCTATTCTAGTCACAGTCGCTAACGGTTACACGATTTGATTAAAATCACACACAAACCTACCTCTCTTCGAAATGTTTTTTTAATTTCACGACTAAACTACGGACATTTTAAATAAACATTTTATGCATGTTTAAAGCTGCTAAATATTTATAGACATATTCGCTGAGTTTGAATTCATTAAATGATGTACTTAATTACTATGTTAAAATAACTACAAAATACGTGAGCGCGGCGGCTCGTCAGGCCCGTACTGTCGCGCGCTGGCCCTTACGGTGCGCATAGGCACTCTATAATAGGCGATCGATGGATATCGATCCATACATACTATAATTGTCTGTTGCATTTGTTCATTGTTGTGATATTTTTGATGTATAATTATTATTATGTATTAATGTAAACAGATGTTGGTTGGTCAAAATAAATAAATAAAAAAACCGGCCAAGTGCGAGTCGGACTCGCGCACCGAGGGTTCCGTACAAACCTGCAAGGTTTACAAAGTTCGTTCATTACGACAATCGAGTCATAACTATGGTATTTTTATTGCAAAATGAAATTCATAACATTACAATGGGGAAAGATGGAGGAGCATAAATTTAAGACAAAGATCTCTTTATCGTTTAAGTAATCCTTTATTTTATATTAATAAATATAAAATAATCCTTAATGCTATAAAACGTTGCTTCATGCCAAATTTCAAGATTCTAGGTCGACTGGAAGTACCCTTTAGGTTTTGATTCCCTTGCGAGTACTTGCGAGTTTCAAAATATGCAGCTTAAATTGCTGTTTCTTTTGATTGCGTTGACATAGAAGTTTGATTTTGTTACAGCTTAAAGGTATTATAGACCTGAGTATTTGGTATGAATTTCAATTTAATACCTCTACGCGTTTATGAGGAAATGGGTAGTAAGTTTAAAATTATTAAAAAAGATATATATTATGTGATGTAACTAAAAATTTATGGTTTTCGTAATTTTTCCTTTATCTATGCTATAAGACGTTGCTTCGTACCAAATTTCAAGATTCTGAGTTCACGGGAAGCACCCTGTAGGTTTTGATTCCCTTGCAAGTGTCGAAAATTTGCGGCATAAACGGCTGTATCTTTTGATTGCGTTGGCTTAGAAGTTTGATTTTTTCACAGCTTCAAGGGACAGTAGACCTGAGTAATTGATATAAATTTCAGCTTCATACCTCCACGCGTTCCTGAGAAAAAGGGTCTTGACAGACGGACGGACGGACGGACAGACGGACAACAAAGTGATCCTATAAGGGTTCCGTTTTTTCCTTTTGAGGTACGGAACCCTAAAAATAAAAAATACATCAGGAACAAACGGGGCCTAAAAGAGAAATGATCAAGCACTGTATATCCGTCGTGACGAAGGGAGGTAGTACGTACCTGGGTATAGAGCTTAAATACCTTTTGTACACCTTATTTTTTTGTGTCAGGATTAAATAAATAAAATACCGGTAAAAATATGGCAAAGACATAACTGTACCTACGTACGTACGTAAATAATTATACTTCTTACGGATATCGTTAGTTAAAAAAATAACACATCAGCGTCTATTTTATCGTTACAATTAAGTAACGTTATGTAGGTATGTTTTACCGATATTTTTAATGTTACAACCATAGATTTAATATACTGCTAGTATGTACTGCTAAATCTATCGTTACAACTGAAGCCAAAAGTCAAGCAGAAATCGCACGCAACTTGACTTTTACGTCTTAATGCAACGTTCAAAAAGTATTAGCAGTAAATTTTCATTTATTGCTAAACTTATGACTGTTTTGGAGAAAAACCATCTATTGAAAATTATCCAAAATTTAGAAAATATCATTCCTAAATTGATCTACGGAGAATCGAACCAGAGACTATTGGGTAATAGACAGACAACCACACCATTATACCAACCGGGTCGTACAGCACTAGTAAATTTAAGTGATTCACATTTGATATACAATAGTTTTAGACTCTTATCCTTAAAAATGTGTCACACTAAGTCAATGTGCAGCTGCATATATCCCCATTGTATGGTAAATAACATAATTATAGATCTACATGTTTTTATATCGTACGATTGTGTGACTCAAACAATGGTTGAGTGAAACCGGGACCCAGACACTTGGGTTTTATTCTTGTAATAGTTGCGCCCATAGTCACAGAATAATAATAGTCTATAGTATAAGCACAGGTATAAGCTTAGTAGGCAGTAGCTTAATTTGGGACTAGATGGCTCTAGGTTTGCCCAGTGAAGCATAGCTTGAAAAATATTAAAGGAATAGTTAAATTATAGTCACGGGAAATTGCTATAATGTATATTGGAAATTAGAAAGTATAGTTAGTGTCGGATTAACCTATGAGTAATTATTGAATTATTTAGGGCATCTCCTCATGGGAGGTATTGAAACTGCAGGTATTGGGCTAGCTATACTTAGATGTAAAGCAAAAAAGTACGTGCTATTCATTTAGAGATTGTAGTACTGGAACATGTCTGACCTTGATATTTATCCAAAGCCGATACCTATATCTCAAACTGGCTTCGCCCGCGGCTCTGCCCGCGTGAACCCCACGTCATATCAAGCGTTCGGAAACCTGCGCCTAGCGGTGGCATATAGAAAGATAGACTAGGTAGGTTTAACACATTCGTGTCTGTGAAACCATGGAAATACACAATACACAATTTCAACCCAATCGGTCAAGCCGTTTAGTAGTTGACATACCGACAGCAGCGCCACCTACCGGGTCCCGCGGTAAAAAGTAGTTTATGTTAATCAGGGATAATGTCGGCTAATGGTGAAAGAATTTTCCAAATCGATCGAGTAGTTTCGGAGCATATTCAATACAAACAAAGAATCAAATCTTTCCTCTTCATAATATTAGTGTACTCGTAGCTGTTTCGCATTATTATTACTATTCGTATCGTATTATACAAAGAAATTATCTAAAGAAATTATCTAATTACATAATTACGACCTGTGGGTAGACCAATGATATATTAAAGAATATGGCTAAGCCGTTGAATGTAGGCAGCCAACACATAAACTGACTTATGAAAACTGTGATTAACCTAATTGTTTATTTCTTAGCGCCTACATCCAGTTAATTATAAGAAAATCACAATTAACGTCAAGATTTCCGTCTAGATTTCATAGGAGAAAATATTTATTGTCTGCATACTAGTACATCTAAAACTAGACAAGCAGGCAAGAGCAATTACAAATCATCTTAATTACTGTGGAGTGATCTTTAATCTAGTTTAATGCGACAATCTCATTTTAATAGAACATACAATGTTAAGAATGAAATTTTGTATATATTTTTCCTGCAGTAAATTTACAACAACCTACTAGATACCTAAATTCTTTGTCAAGTAATAGGTACTTCTTCTTTAGAAGTTTTTTTCGAGGCAATGGATTGGTGTACATACATTATATAGTCTCGTTATGATTATAATGACCAAAAAAACCTGACTTGATAAAAAATGACGATTTATACTTTTTTAATGTAACATAATAACATTGACAGAATGCGTGCTGCATTTGCAATGTCAATAAATAAATTTGTATCTTAAATATTTTTTTTACTAATTATACCAATTTGAAATCAATATTCATAGTTAAAACAGGACAACGTCTGTCGGGTCCGCTAGTTCTAAATATTTATTGACATTGTTTATTGAATTGTATTTTTTATTCATAGTTGTTTGATTGATTTTGTTGACATTGTTTATTAAATCCCTGAGTTAAATCCTAATTGTTATTAATTGTTAATTTGAATTATCGACATTACTTATTGAGTTTCATATATTATTGGGTGATTGTTCAATTTACTGATAAATTTACATTGAGTGGTCGCTCTGTCACTGTGTCTAATAATTATTGCATGCTATATTTTATGGCTAAATAGGTCAGAAAGCTACTTAACTATTGAACATCTATGTACCCTATTTATGGCAAATAAAGAATTTGAATTTGAATTTGAAAAAACCATCATTATGATTTCTCAAATCTAACTGTTTTCAGTTATTTCTTTTGGGTACTTTTTGTTACCCAGTTTGATTCCAAATTTGATCTTTGTCTTCTGGAAGTAGATAAGGTTTATAATCCATATGTCAGTAAGTGAGCTAAATAGGTATTCAAGTTTTATTTATGTCAGTCAGTCAGTCATAAAAATAAGGATTTCCCGTGTCTAGTACTAAAACCGTTTTTATTAAAAGCTAAACCTCATACTTACAACTACTTACACTATAATGGTGGCACGTCATTACCTTTAAGTATATTATTAGTTCCCTGTGAAATTATTGAAAATTGCACTCGTGCTCTGCCGATGCGGATAAAAACCGAATAAATCGATCATAATTAACTATAATACAACCCACAACATAGGTGGAGAAAGTTAGCTCACCTCAGAGAGATCTACTACGAAACTTTTTACAGACTTGATCAATTTTGATAATTTCAATCTTTTCTTCGTTTAACTTAACGTTTGTCCATTTATATCTTAAAAAACTGTTTATGTACCTTATACTCTCATGGATAGTACTCTTAAGGATCACAAAAAATACTAACTTATATTACCCCTAACAAATAATAATATCGAAATCAGTCAAATCCAACTCTCGAAATGTTAATAGGACGCTGACTTAAATCTTCCTTTTTCTTCGTTAGACAACAAAACAGTCATGCCATTTGCTGCTACAGCCAAAATCAATAAACCACATCATATCAAATTTTCTCACTTTTTACTGGTCGTTGTCGGTAAGACTTTAAGCAAAGAATATTGTTTAATATTCTTTGCTTTATAATTATCTATATCAGGTATCTGTCCCTTACAGAGCGTGCCAAATTAATTACTTTGTAAAAGTATCACCATTTTATAGAAACTATTTTATACTTTTTTTAATTCCCAATCAGATTAAATATCAGATACTGTTATGAATTACTGAATTAAAGAAGCTGAACGTGTTTATAGCATATATGCTATAAACACGTTCAGCTAGCAATAGATAGCAAAGAATATGGTTTAGAATATTAAACAATATTCTTTGCTTTGCTTTAAGGTAGAAATAGGTCTGACAAATTTAAAATTCAGAATACCTAAGATTTGACGTAGATAATAATGTGAGCTTACCGTAAATATTTCTATAATGTCATAGCATCTCGGATACAGGTTTTGATCAATATTTATATCTAGAACACCATTACGCTTTTATTTTTATTCATTCTCAACCTTGTAGACAAAGAAATAGGGTTTGTGTTATGTGATTACTAGTTATGGAACTAGTCGGCCATGATCTGGCCACTTTTTCGAAGTACCTATATACTCGTATAGCTATAATATGTTAGTTCATACAGCCAGTAAATTAGTTCTTAAGTCAAAGGAGAAAGATTTAGTATACTGTGCCTTGACTTTAATGATGAATTTGGTCTATTAAAAATCGGTGAATGATCGAAGCTAAATCACGATGTTTGACAGTTAAACATAGATATAAAAAGAAAAACTAGGTACACAATTAGCGACCAAAAAACGTGAAATTATATTATAGCAGGTATGAAACATGACAGCCTATGTTGTTTCAGTCTCGGTTATTTTAAAGTGATTTTTTATGTAACTGTTTTTTTTTTGTATATTCAGTATGTATTTGATATGTTATCATTATTACTGGATGTGCTTCGATGTAGCGCAGCAGCACCGGCCCCGGCAGCGCCTCGGCGATGTTTGCTACGATACGCGCGAATGCACAGTTAAAAGGTAGGTAAATTAGAAATGGCGGCGGTGAACTGTTATAAAACTACAAGTATGATTATTTAAACTCGTTTATCATTACCTTTTGGATCTAATCCAAAAATATAAGCAACTTGTGCTTTTTATTATAAACACGTTCAGCTTCTGTAGGTACTTCAGTAATTTATAACAGTTCTGATATTTAATCTGATTGGGAATTAAAAAAGTATAAAATAAAATCGTTTCTATAAAATGGTGATACTTTTTCAAAGTAATTAGTTTGGCACGCTCTATAAGGGACATCCTGTATATTCTTTTCAGCGCTAAATACAAAGTGTTATGCCAACAATAGGAAAATATTCTCGCTTAATATACCAAATAGTGTGACCTGAGAGGACTTAGTATTTTGTAACTTTTTTTTTATAATCGATGGGCTTGCTCTCGACTACATACTTAACTCTACGGTTAAGAAGAAGCCTAAGATGGAGCGAGCTGTCCCAGAAAGTGACACTAGTTCTCCCACACACCAGCGGAACACAGAAAAACTGTTTGACGCTGGACTCCGGCAGGAAGGTAGCATCCAGACGGCCTCTTACGCAGCCTACCACCGCAGAGGGATCTACTAGCCGTCATCATTGATTAGTGAACCAAAGATGCCGTTGATCAGGGTAGACCACTAGGAGGTAGATCCCACCACCCCAAAATGACTAATATTATTGTACTATATGATATTTTAGCAACTTATTTGCAATTATAATATCAATATTTCATTTTGATGAAGCATCGCGCCCGGGTTGCATGGAGATACGGGTTCGAGTCCCACCTGAAACATATTTTTTCAAGTTTAAATATTGACACATATTTTTTTTTATCAAAGTATTAAATATTGAAAAACCTTCCTAATATTAACTAATAAAACAAAAATCTCTTGATAAAAAAAAATATATCTTCATTAAACTTTGCTGTATCTAAAAAAATAGAACAATCACTTCAACCTACCACCACTAAAAAACTATGCGTTGTTTAAAAACAAAATATACGTTAAGAGTTCTTTTTTGTTGTCGGTTAAAAAGACGCACTATGAAGACAATGTCAGCCGATCGCAACCCGAGTCTTATCGAGTCTTTCACGGCCCAATCGCATATTTCTATAGAAGTCATGTTACTAACTAAGCGTGTCAAATCGCACTTTGAAAAACATGACCGCATCAAAACCGCAGGACAATAATTGCTACTGAATGTCGGAAATAATCTGTTCGCAATACAATAAACGAGTACCTACTTAACATCGCTGTTTTAACTCTTAAAAAATACATACAGATTTTGTCAGGAAAATTAATGGGTTACTTTTTTACCTATAAAGAGGAAACACTACGGGCAAGAGAATGAAAAAATAGGTATTTGTAAAATCTATTGCTGTCGCGCAGTGCCAAACGCCTTCACCGCAGAGTGTGATAGAGACAACTGCTTCTTGGACCGAAAATACCTACTAAAAGCACACCAAATCAACGTTTCGTAGCCCCCCGATTACTTTTCCAAATCTAGACCGATTTAAATACTAGTATATAAACTTGAAAAATTATGTCTCAGGCGGGACTCGAACCCGCATCTCCTCGATTTAAATACTTTTTTCATTAAAAATTAAAGGAAGGCTTTGGCCGAGTTCGTATGTTTTCCTTTTTTTCTAAAATTTAGCCAAATTTATTTTCTGGATGTTTGAACACAGCGGAAAATCTGGCGAATTTTTTCGACTTTTGAGGGCTCATATCTTTTTTATTAATTAATTCATGAAATAAACAGAAAACATAGAAACATGCTCATAGTGGCCATAGATTTTTATAATAAAAATTATTGCTCTACTGGCATTATCCAGGGAGGAAAAAGGGTCTACGTTTGTATGGAAAAACGGCCGTTGTATTTCCTCTTAAACTGTTGTAATGTTTTAGAACTATCAGCAATATAAAAAACTTAATTTATATCGTCATTCGTCTTTAGAAGGTAAGCCTTCGAAACTCGATTAATTATGTGAATTATTAATTACTTTGCATTAAAAGTATCACCACGCTGTATTATACAGAACTGGTTTGGATTAAGAAAAAATGAAACACGTTGTATTTTGAAATTTCTTCACCTAAAAATTTAAAAAACATGGTTGCTTCGACTGAGCTATGAACACCGATTCGCCATGTAAATTATTTTATACACAACAATCCGAGATATTTCCTTTAAAAACATGTATTACCCAAATCCTTATAGCTATTCGAAGAAGATAAAATATTTTTTCATCTTCGCAGTAGCTATCTGATTCAAGCCAATGTGTGAGTCACTTGGCGCCAATAGACTTGAATATTTACTTATGTAGTTTGTTTCGTAAATATACGACAGACGGTTACTCATACATACTCATAGCGCAGTCAATACTACAATGTATGTAGGTACCTACCTACTTCTTAATAGTCTGTGCTTTTGTTGTACAAAGCCCGAATATGCAAAAGTAACCGCCTATAATCATTCCACTGATGCCGGGCAAAGGCCTCCATCATTGAATTCAAGTTACCACTGCAATGGTGGGTATAATAAGTATATTACCAATGCCACGCTAGCCAAAGGCGGGTTGGTGATCACAAACCCGAGCAACGTTCGAAATCGATATGTTACCCGGCTCGGGGATCGAACCCAGAACTCCGAGATCTTGGCCATGGTCATGGCATTTAAATCACTAGACCAATGGAGCGTTTAAGTATATTTCATTAGTTTTTGTAATAAATTAATGTCGCCGTGGCTCAGTTGGAAGAGCAACTGATAGGAAAAATGTTAAGGTCGAAATTCAGTTATATGTGTAATGAAAGTTCAAAACAAATCATAAAAAAATGGATGGACATCTTACTTATAAGTACCTACTTTTAACTACTCCTACTTCTTACCAATCTTACTAATTATAAATGTAAAATCACACTACAATTTAAGATAGAGATAGAAAATAGTGTGAAATAGTGATAAATTTTATCTCGAAAAAATATGGACCCCGTGGGATAGTTGCAAGCGCGTAAGAAGTTGCGGGTCATAGCATTAATACGTCAGCTAAATATAACGCTAACATCGATGCACACAAGAACTCTTAGCCTTCAAGCCTCCAATCCTCTTAAAATGCTACTAGCGGAAGGCATCATATTCGTAGCTGCCTTAGAAGAAATTCTGCATAGCATAGGGACAGACAAGAGATGTTAACGCCATCTAGCGGGGAATAGCGTTACTACAAATATTTTTTAACGCCATCTATAGCGGAGCGCAAGATTAAGTTTTAAAACTGATTGAAAACTTTTAGAATTTGTAAACGTGAAATTAAAAATGTTTGTTTTTGAAATAATAGTAGGTATTAATTATCAACATCTCTACTAGCATTAGCATTAGCATTGACAAAGAATCATTGTTTTGTTTTATGCAACTTAGTTTACGGATCGCTATCTCGCTTATCAACGGGTAGCGATCGTGATTTTTTACCATTGTTTATCATTATTAAACATCAACATCCGTCGTCAAATACGCCCGTGGGTGCTTAAGTACGTACCTCCAATTTTTTAATTCTACAGGCAGCCCGAGCCGAAGTCCAACAGGGTTCACACAACATTCAGTGTTCAGTTCTCACTCGCAGTGAGTGGTAGATGAACGCGTGCCGTTTCCCGCCACTTTTCTAATTCGAATCGCGATCGAACGTTCGAACTTCTTTGATTTTGTTTTCTAAAATAACAAAAAAAATTACAGATATTTTTTGGCAGTGATTGTGTCAGTGCTGTGTGTTTTATTTTTTATTGGGAAGGAATGCTTCTTAATTTTTTCGGCCAGTGGAAAATGATACGGAGTTGTATTTTCGGCTAACACATTCGAACTTTTTGGTAAGTTTCCTAACTTTTTTTAATTATTATATTATAATTTTTTTGCAACAAGAATTATTTTTTGTGCCTGTCATTAAAAGTGCGATTGTTTTGGATTTGGTTATTTACCTATGCGACTCATAACTATGGAGTTCAACAATCATAAACTACGATTATTTTAATAATGAATGCTATTACGCATCAATCATGCATAAATTGACTGTGCTAATTATTGCAAATCATTAGTTATGCATTTGTAATGAAATTATTGCTTAGTTTTCATAATAAATTTGTTATTAGAGATAACTTAGCGATTTGTTTGCGATCGGTGTGGTCTTACATTACTACGTAAATAATGTAATACTTATACCTATTTATTCCAAAATATCTAGACGCAGTGTAATTCTTAAGTTTGTGTGTGAATAAGAAAAAAATAAGTAGGTACCTACATTGTATTTAAATTTGAATTTGAATTTAAATATTGCGCTCAAAGAGTTTTATAAAACAACTTTCCATATACAATTCAAGTGAGTAGTCAATTATTTCACTTGCTACCCTCGTACTAAGGTGTACAAACTAGGTAGGTATTAAGATTAAGATTACTAATGGTATTATAAATAGTATTTTAAATGCGTGGATGGAAGTTTGTTAATCTATGCCGCTAGAACGACTCTAATTAAAGATCTGATTGAAATTTGGCACAGAGAGATAAATTAAGGATTTTTTACTCTCCATAAAAATGTACGCTTCCGCAGGCCTATTTTCCGGGAAAAATCTAATGCTCCTCGTGGGATTGTTTCTAATCAAAGTAAACGTAAACGAAGTCGCGGGCAACAGCTAGTGTGCTTGTGACTTGTGAGGTGTTAAAATAATAATTGAGATATTCTAGATGGTATTTATGAAATGATATCGCTATGACACCGGTACTATTTTATCCCGAGTAGATACACTATGACCTGTGATCTCAAATAAATACACAGTGTATTTTGTTTTATTAGTACATAAGTATAGTACACATACAAGTTCAGTGATACAAAACATTCCCTTAAATGTTTCCGCACTTCATGCCTTACATTTCTAATTATTTTTTATTATTAACTGGGACTTCGGCTTATGTCCAATCGAACTATAAAATACTTAGTTACCTATCTACATATCTAATATATTTCTTTACTATTTTTACCACGCTTTTTATTAGCTTGGGTTGTATCTATCTATGTATCTATGTATGTAATGGAATCTTTGAGCATAAATTTGACCGATTTCCAGAAGTTTGATTAATTTGAAACTTTGCACACGTATCAAGGACCGATGACAATGCAATAATTTAATAACAGTTTTCCCAGTTTTCCTCTGTAAGAGGGAGTAAAAGAGATAGAGCTAGCGCGCGATCTGTATCAATTATGTTTCCTGCATAGGTTTGGACTTGCAGTCGGTAAAGAAGGAATCAAATCTTATAAACTAAACTAAAAAGTAAAAAATAAATTATAGTTTAAAAAACTAAAAAAACACGCTTTTAAAACAGATTGAACTAAAAAATTAAAAATAAAACTGTAGTAATCAATTGAAAAATTCATATTATTGTACAAAAAGCCTGGGGGGCTTGATTTAGATTGTTGTAAATATTTTATCAATAATTTACTATATCTGTGGATATCATAACAAGCACCCCACGCTTTTTGTACAATAATATGATTTTTCAATTGATTACTACAGTTTTATTTTTAATTTTTTAGTTCAATCTGTTTTAAAAGCGTGGTTTTTTAGTTTTTTAAACTATAATTTATTATTGTATTTTAAGGTTAATTCGAGCACACTTATCACCAAAAATAATTTACAAAAATAATTGACTTAATTGCTTATAATTGATTTCCGCTTTAAGATAAGTAATTTGTAGTCAAAACATAACTTTAAAATATCTTATTAGCAGAGATAAGATAATACAAAATAGTTATTTTTTTATTATTACATAACCACCCTTAGGTTCATTCGCATCAGTCTTAAAATAATGTTGCTATTTAATTATAAAACTTTTATAAATTGAATCACATGACGCTAATACATGTTCAGGTCTCCAAAAAAAATGAGTTAGGGTTTATAGGTACCCAGAATTTTAACTGAAGTTCAGGTCTGTCCTCGAACCTGAGTCTTAATTGCTCTCAAGACAAATGGTCATCCACTGATACTTATTATCATTGCAATAAATGACTGCAGTTCGATTACGACTCCGAACAATAAATCAAACGATGTTAAAAAATACGAATGGCTGCATGCACATCTTAATTTATTGATTAATTTAACGACCCATAAAATTAAGTTATTGACTTTAGTCACATTTGTCATTCAATGTTAATGACAGTTAATTAAAACCAGAAATAGACGTTAAGTACAGTCAAACTGAGAATGTAGGTTGCTGCAACAAACCTAAATAAGAAACTGTTTTAAATTGACAATTGATTGGGGGAATTTGTAATTTTTGGGTAGACTGTCGTTCTCTTGAGTGTACTTAAATCAGCTTTACTTGTAAACGTAGATAGATAGATGGATAAACAATTTATTGCTTACAATAAAGTAGGAAAAACTAAATTTAACGTACCTAATAGTTACGTATAAAAAGCATCTCTTCTCAATTCCAATTTAACTGTCCTCAAATTCAAAGTTATGTAGTCTGTAAGAGATTTATATGCTGCTTTTTTGTAAAGTCTTCAATGAAGATTATATGTATATCCGTATATCAAAAAAGTTACAGTAAATATCCATTTACAAAATTTGCGAGAATGTTTTAACATTACTAAAATAGCAATACGTAGGTACATTCCTAACAAAAACTAAAATTTAAAATTTAAAAAAAACGGATCAGTATAAAAATTGCGTCAGAATTTCTAAAACTCTTCAAAAAACTAGTGTTGAAAATATCAATAGACCTGTCACTCGATACATTCACCGATAAAGAATTATTTGCTATCGCTATCGGTGCCTTGACCTCCCTTAACACGATAGCGCGATGACTGATAAGCACTGTTCCGCGAGTGACGCTAAGAAATACTTTCAATTACAAAAGATCAACTTATAATAAATTTACTTATTATTGTGTATCTTAAATGTTGTGTGTGTGTAACTGGCCATCAACGTCTAAGATATAAACCTGGCCATTAACATTTAAAGGAACAAACCGGTATCAAATTTTAAATAAGATTTATTTTCAAAATAGAATCTGCTCAGTGTTACCACTAAAACATTGGAATAAACGTTTTAAAATAACGTCGAATGCTTTGCTAAATCGATTTATTCATACAAATGAACAAATTAAAAATCTAACATGATGCTGACGATTTTTTTATACCAATTCATGAAATCATTGCGTTACAGATACTTTTTTCTTTATAAAGCTAGCTTTTGTCCGCGCCATCGTCTGTCGTCTTCGTCGCCATAGCTATCGTCTGTGCCACTGACTTCATTCAAAATACAACCGCTAAGCCATGTTCCCTCGGGAAATTCACGGACTATCGGGACAAATCATATTTTAGTTGTTTTTCTGATCTATAGACTACATTAATGGCAAGTTTAAATAAAATCTGATTAGTAGTTTTTGCTTGAGAGAGTGACAAAAATCACAAACTCACAATCTTACGCATTCATAATATTTGTCGGTGGGATCAAGTTAAAAATATTGTCTTATGTATATCTGTCTCAGAATACAGAACAATATCTGTTGTGAGAATTTAAATCTAGACTCCTTCACACATCACGTGAGCGACCAAGGAAGTCGTATTATTTTTATTGTTTCTCAGTCTATAAAAGCACGTTTGTATTACTAAGGAAATGATATGATTTACGGTATTATTGTTTTTGATAGTAAACCACATTATTTTGTAAAAATATGTTCTTACATTATAATGTTGGCGAAATCTGTATTATGCTTCTTACCACAGAACATGGAAAAAGGTTAGAAAGCTATTGTAGGCGGGGCAGGCGCGCCACAGAGGATATGAGCAAATGCTTGTAAGTGAGCGCTGTGATTGGTTATTTTGACCCCATTGGTCGCGCCACGTCAAAGAATTCGCTTGATTCGTCCTTTGAACTCGTTTATGTGTAGAAGGGGGGTAAAGGGGTGACATCGGTCGTCATACAAATGGCGCGAGACAGCCTTTTTTATATTTTCTGTGATGCTAACCTACTAGATGGTCTGAATTCATCATCACCAGTCCACTGCTGGACACTGGCCACTCGGGGATTTTGCCAGAATCGCCACGCTTAGCAGGAACTGTAGTCCGTCCTCTCGTTAGTATAAGAAGTTACTAAAAATCAATTTCAGTGGGTCTAACACAAAAAAACTATCGAATTCGAATCGTTTGCGTGTTCGTATCGCCATCGAAATATTTAGTATGAAAACTTAAACAGCGCTCGCGCGGTCAAAACGAGAACTACAAAACAAAGCACGAACTTTGTGTCGTTTGGTTTCGATACGCAAACGATTCGAAGTCGATAGTTATTTGTGCTAGAGGTACTGGGAGAACTCTGATGATTTTGAGCTACTTTGTTTGTTATGCGGTTTTCTTCGTGGCGCTCTTTATTAATAAAGCAAGATTAAATATCAGGGTGCTTCTTCGAGCAAGGCATTCTTTGGTGACTTGCGTGGCAATTTTCAAATTTAATATTTTTTTCAAATCGACATCTGTATCTTAAAATATACGTAAAAGTAATATTTTTTATAGAAGAGGCCCATCACAGAGCGATATACTTACAGAGATAATCGAGGTTAAAAAATTGGAGGCCACGCAAATCACAAAACACACCACGAATATGATTTTTTAAAATTTACTTACTCAGATAAGTTATTTAATATTACTTCACATTTAAAAGAAGTTATTCTGTTACCAGGTGAAAGAATAGGTAAGTAACTAACACAGAAATCTTTTTTTTAAAGCTTTTATTTATATTAAAATCGGTGAACCATTATTTATTCTTTAAAACCCTTATGCAAACCATGTGGACACTGGATCGTTGAGTGAAAACATGGTTCTAATCCGCAGCTGAGTTCTCTCATTGTCATTATCCGGCCAGTATCACCACTCCAAAGGACTTGATGAACGCTCATCATTCCAGGAAACTCTTTGAGTTCTAAAGGTATCAGTAATGCCTTCTCAAACATTCCTGCTTCTGAGACAGTTTCCCTTCGGCTTTCCTTTTATAATACCTTGCCCGGTTATTGGCCTTAAACTCTTCGTAAATTTTTAGCCTCTCTCTTCTTCTTCTTCTTTTTTTCTAACTTTTCTTCCTTTGCTAGCGGCATTTTCAGTCTAAAAAATAATTCATTACAATTTTATCAATTATTATTAATAGTAGCTAATCTGACACTATTTTTATTATTATTAGGTACTTATAAAATCAGAAACCCATTAACTGCGTCATATTAGGTTAATTAAACGAATTGACTTTTAACTAAAAATATTATCATACAATACTATTACACAACTCAAAGTTATGTCATTTGCATGGCCAAAAATTGATTTGCGTGGACCAAAACTACCACGTAAACCACGCAATTCACGACCACGTAAATCAAAATAAATCCTTTATTCTAAAAATATATCAAAACCTTTTAAGCAAATAAACTGTGTTTTGAATATAAGTTACGTTACCTAATATTTGTTCGCTACAATACTTTATTCAATAAATAAATTTACAGACACCGGAGAAAATTGTACCATGCAAATCAATTTTTTGAGAAACCATACCCACGCAACGAGGTTCTTACCTTAATTTTTCCAAAACTCCACGCGTCGTCACACAACCACTACGCCCAGCCGTTCGAGCGCGACTAGTTGTAACGTGAATTAGGATGACGCAACACCGGGTCGCAAAGTTACGGATGTGCAAGTGAATTTACAATGATCCACGCAAATCAGTAGCTACTCTGGGACAATTATATCTTTATTTTTTTTAAATAATGTAAGTCTTTTAGAACTATGGTCTAATTTTTTATAGCATTGTCAACTTCTTAGGCCTTAGTGTTTTTTTTTTGGTAAGCATATACCGTTTACTTTGAAATATATAATTTTCTAAGTGACTAGATCGGGGTTAGGGACACTCCACGAAAGTCAAAGAATGGGGTGTTTTATTTTTTTTAATGACATTAAATATAAAGATATTTGAATAATAATTAATAACCCAGTTAAAAGAGGATTAAAGGTTTGCCCGAAAAAAAAAGTGTCTTGCTGACTGTTCGATTTCTATTCTTTTAATGCGATGCCGCTTGAAAAACGTCTCTTGAAGAACGACCCATCAATACATCATTAATGAGTCGGCGGATGATTTGATTTTAAGAGAACTTATTTATTTTAAACGTAGAGGCATAACTTAATAGCAGCTTACATTTTGCTTTGCGCGCGCGCAAATTTTAACTATAAATTGAGTGTATCATGTATACCTGCTGTTATCTGTACCTAAAGAAATTTAAAAAAAGGTTAAACATTTTTAAATGTCCCAATGATACATTCTTAAACGATCTCACCCCAGACAATGCCCTTTCTGGGTGTTGAACCAGCGACCCGCCGACAATCAAGACGCCTTTGCGGCCAGTTGGTCACAGATAACAACAAAAACAATGATAAGAGCACACATAATGGCCACATTCTAATTCTACACCGTTATCAGGGAGACTATGGCCTCTGTAGTTAGTGGGTAAACTGTTAATGTAACTGGAATTTAAACTTCAAATGAATTGGAGATAAATCTCACAGGCATACCAAACTAGTTTATTAAATAGTTTTGTTCATCAATATAATTTTGACTCAATTTTCGAAGCATTGGTAGATTAAAATACAGGGGCGTGTAAAGGACCGTTATGGGGGCGAATTGGCTGATTTTATAACGGCTAACCTCAATGGGGGCTATCGCTAGTGAAATTGCCACTAGAGGCGCTAGTGTCGCGTGAGGTCCAATATTATTCACTTTGTACTGGTTTTAGCGGAATTTGTTGCATAAATTATAATTTCTTTAATTTACCTGCTGGAAAGTGATCTCCTTCGTAAAATATCGCAAATATGGATTATTTGGCGATTAATGTAAACGCTTTAAAAGCGGAATTAAGAAAAAGCGCAAAAATAGGCGGCCTCAAGAGCAACTATTTCAGAAGTTAGTTTGTTGATATCAAGATAGTTATTTATAAACAATATTTCCTTAATTAGATTCAAGATATAACACTTTGTTTCGGTGCCAATCGCCTTTGACTGCTATACCTCCGGACCTCAGTCTACAGTGGCGCCAACTGGTGAGCAAAGAAACGGTAGTCCCCATTCACATAGTAAAAGAACATTTTTGATAAAAAGTACAGCAAATGGATGCGCATGAGTTTGTAATTGGGTTGTTGAGGATATCAGCATTAGCTAAAAGGCTTACCTACTATGCTAAGCTGATTTCACTTTTTTTTTTAAATTGTAAATCTTTTCTAAATTATCTTCTGGCTTTCAAATGTATCAAATTATAGGGTACCTACGATTTGACAGAAAGTAGATTTTGACTTGTATGTAAAACTAACTGAACATATTGAATGAAATAAAACACCAAATTTGATTCAGTGATTGGCTATTATTATTGTTTGGAAAGTACAACTTCAAATTTTTACTTTATTTTTAAATTTTCGTCGGTTCTTTCTTGTTTGGTAATATTTTATTTCTTTATTTTATAACTTGATTTTAACCTTAGTTAAGGTACATTTTTACGTGGACTCCGTAAAAACTAGTGCGTGTTCACTCTCCTTTTTGTTGCAAACAACATGATCTCGATTTGCCACAAATTATAATTTCACAAATTACACATATCTTATTATAGTTTCCAGTAAGAAAGTATTTGACACAGTCCAGAGACGGTTTTTAATTACATGATTATGACGCTTTGAATGCCAGAGGCGTCCGCGTCGTGTGACCACTTAACAGGACACCGTGAAAATTAACGATAATTGGGTCATTTGCTGCACACTGATGCATACAGACAGACACACAACTTATGTGTTTACACAGTAGTTTGTTTGTTTCTTTTAAGTTTATTGCACGAATTGGAAGAAAAATAAACAAACACTGCTAACTATTGCATGGTAGCCGTGCTTTGACAAGTTCGTTTGAAATTTTTTAAGAAAAAAAAACGAGTAAGTTTTCACCTAATGTATATTTCATGTAGGTTTAAAGAGCTTATTTGGCAGTGTACTACTTCCATTTGTTTTCATTTATATTAAACTTGATAGATAATGACAAATCTTGTGAAAAATGATATAAAGTAAGGCCATTAAAAATAATAAAAGCATTTTTTATGGTTTTTACCTAACAATTTTCTAAACCTTAAACCATGGACAAATAGCACAAACAGTTTGTTAAGCGAGAAAAACAAAAGGCCGAAAAATATATCAATGACCTTAATCAAATTGTCGATATTTTATGCTTTTCGTTAATATTTTTTTGTTATTTTTGCGCAGTTACGGTTCTAAGTAAAAAAACAGAATGATTCGAGCGGGCAGTATAATGTTTACGACTGTTAAAATCAATCTTTTAAATTACCATCAATTTAATTCTTCACGCCAATTTATTACTTATAATCTTGTATTTGGTTTTAGTGCCACTAAATCAATTCGAACAGTCTCTGACATTTATGGCAGTGACTTGATATTTAGGACAATAGTTGCGTTGTCTTTTATTTGGAATTATTCAAACATTAATTAACTTTTAAGAAATGTTTGCACGTGCAAAGATGAGGCTAGTATCTACTTCTAATGATGTAACCGTAATAGGATGATCATCATAGTCTTCAGCTCAAATCAGTGGAGCTAGAGAAATGCTTCCGCCAAAAGAGGGATTTGGCAGTTTTCGCCAAACTTGGCAGGTGGGTTGGCTATTTTAGTTGACTCATAGTCAATCAGGTTTTTTTTATCAAAAAAATTACAATGGATGGACGTGGCTGTATAAGGATACATGGCACAATTTACAACATTTGACTGCAATACCATAAAATTAAATTAAAATATTAAATTAGAAACATAAAACGTAGTTAAAAAAATTCACCAAAATGACAAAGGATGTGTATCCTTATTATACAGGCTTGACTATAATTATTGTTATTTTTGGTTCGAAATATTTTTTTTTAATGAATACTAGCCAAACCAAGAGTGTTTTTTTTATTACCTATAGCTCATTATGTTATGAAGTTCTAAAAATAAAATGTAGCCCTTTCTATGTGGTTGTGTGAGTAATTAAAAGATAAAAGCCAAATATTTCAAAGGGTTTATTCTAAAATACCACATAAACAAAGCATTCTTTTTGAACTAAGTTTTATGTGTTTTTAATTAAGGATCTTCTTCTGTTTTTAATTAAGGATCTTAATTCTTTAATTTTGGGTCTTGCAGCCAAGTGCCATATTCCAGATGTTTGTTACCGAAAGCTGAATCAGCCATTTTATCATCATCATTATCATCTTAGCCTAACGATGCCCACAGCTGGACATAGGCCTCCCTAAGGATCTCCACATCGATCGGAACCGCGCTAACCGCATCCAGTAGCTTCCCGCGACTTTCGCCATAACGTCGGTCCAACTGGTGAAGTACCAAATATAAAACTAAAAATTTATTGTCATTGGTACATTATTTGGTATTTATTCTCCGATTAACACCCATGTTTTATCATTTATTCCTCTGAAATGGCTTGCAGTTGCAGTTGATAGAGATTATAAAGTCTTATTTAAGCACCATATTATATGTCTTAAGCACTTGAATGCGTTATTTTCGGACGCAGGATATATAATTCTACTCAATGAAACTGCCATTAGCAGTGAATTTGTCATTATCAAAAGGTCGTTAACACTGAGCTAGTCAACAAACACCTCTTCCCGCAGTTGGTTAAATAATTGTTCCGTGTCAGTCATCTCTGTGGTTCGGCCGTTCTCTCCACGAGAAAAGATCCAGGGACGCAATGAGGGTCTTAGAACATGTTTTTGATGTTGCTTAAATACAACTTGGTATGATTTTAAATCTTTGCTTGTAGTTTTTTTATTTACTTTTAAATAATAATTTTGACGGTTATTTTGTTGAGCTTCCAAAAAGAGTTTTTTAATGGGTAATTATAATTGCGTTAATAAAAGCTATCTTACTGAAATGATCAGTATTATCATTTTATTTTTTAGAATTCGATGTTTTGATTAGTAAAATCAATTGAGCAAGTAGAATCTTCCTCGAAACATCTAAAATCTAGTGATTTGTTTTCTTCTAAAGTTGAATAATTTCTTACTTAGTCTACCCTTGATCACAAACGCTGTAAACTATTTGAAATGTCGGGATAAAACGAAATACAATATAGACTACTAATTTTAAAATTAAATTTTAAAGTTAAATCCATAGACATACCTTTATTTGTTGAATGAATTGGATGAAAACTTTATGAGCATAACATGAGTCATATAAAGCAGTTAACGTATGCACATTCTCAAACAATCGAGCTTGTGGTTTTTAATAATAATGTAGGTAATCTATTTATGCTATTATTAAGGATTTCCCAGACGTAGTGATGATTTTTTTGATGTGGTTAATGTTTCATTCTTCATTATTGCATTACTAATCTAACATACTTTAACACTGTTCCGTTATGCGTTACAAAGTACGTTGAAAAGACCAAATGACGAATGGCTACATAGTCTATGCAGTGTTACACTAGAAATTATGACGAATATGTGAACTTCTTAGCGTACGGCTCGCTCGCTTCATGGTGACATTTGAAGTATCAAGTCTAATAAAAGTTGGCTGAAAAACCACGATTTCTATGAAGCTGTTTAATCGTATAGTAATCGTATTAAAAATATGATAATTATTTATTTCTATGACATATATAATAAGACACTATTACGGCATGCACTAAACCAATATTATGCCTTTTGAATTTTCATAGACAATAAAAAATATAAAAATTTTATTCAACATAAAGTACCCGATCGGAGGCAGAAAGTTGCAAAGACTACTAGTTATTGAAATATAAATATTTTACTATAAATTTAAAATAAATCGCAATATTTACTTAAAATATTTATTAATTGATAGATAATCATCATACGTGTTGTGTGTGTGCTGTCATAATCTTTTCAAAATAAAGCCATTTAGAATAGTTTCACCTTTCAAATCAGTAAACAGGCCATTTGCATTTATTAAATGTTTGCCCGATGAAAATATTGAAAACTATTGCGTCAGGAAAGATAGCTTTATAGTGAGATAAATTATAAAGCAACTTCATCGTTAATAACGATAAGGTGCTATTTATGTTAAATACGACGGACCAGGATGGTGTATTTCAAATATAAAATAACTTTTACTATCTTAGGATATAAATAGATACTGGTAAAGTATGCATTTTACAACAGATATCGCCTACATTATAGAATTGAAATGCTATTTTCGACGATATAAGAAAAAGTTTTTAGTTCATATACGTAGAGTTATTGAAAAGTAAGACTAGGCAAAAGATTTTAAATTTGTAAGGATTAAATGTTTTCCCCAGATTTCGTATATTCCTATACCTTAAACTTATATTATTTTATTTGATAAAGAAATTCCTATCCTCAATTGTACACAATAATACGAATGGTATAAATTTCAAAAATTCTATTAAAATAAAAAATAAAAATGGGGGAATATTAGGCCAGGCAAACATAATTATGTTAAGCAATAATGATAATATGCCTCGTTTTTTTATCAGCAAAATTGACTGTTATACATGGATATAATAGTTTATCCAGTCTGTAAATTCCAAGTTTTATTTTTATGGAAGCCACGCAAATTGAGCCTAGTACTATAAACCGAAATCTAAACCAGGTTATGTGAACTGTTGCGATCCGACTAAGCTAAGCTATGAATTTTGAACAGCCATAGAAGCTAGGTTACATAAACTTTTACTAGTAACAGCAACGACCCAAGAAAAACAGCCAGATCGCTTAATTTTTAAAAATTTGATTTAGGTAAACTCATTCACAAATAATCTGGATAATATTCAAGTATATTTGTAATAGAAGATTTTGTTATTTCTTTGGAATTAATGTAATATGTCAACTGAGTACGGTAACTCGTGATGTGATGTTCCGGCGAGCAAAATTTATGCACAAAAACAATTAGCCCCATCATAAAAAGTGTGCAAATTCATAGAACTGTCAACTCAAATTGGTACTGATTTTAAAAATAGGTATGATAAAAATACATATTACCAACAGTATTTAAATTTAATTGAATGTAATAAAAAATTTAAATAATAATAACTTCATGTAAGAAAACTTTAGTAAAAATCCACTACCTCGTCCAAAACAAAACTGCGACAAAGCAGTTCAATAATGACAAATGCAATAAAATTCTATATTTTTTGTAGTTTTTTTAAGTATTTTTAAATACGATTCATATCTAAAAGTTTTTTGACTTAGCAAGGTTTTTATTTATGGGTTAAACTTAACTACTTGACCTGCACAGTTGTCCTTATTTTGGCTTTATTAAAATTGAACTAAGTTCTCCTGAAACTGTTATGTAACATAGAAATGGGCTACTACAACGTTTTGGAAGCATAGTAATGACTAAGTCATATGAAAATATGAATAAGGTCTACATGTTGTGTAAGTTACTAGAAACGCATTTATTATTTTGCTTTGTTAGCTTATAGTTATGATAATAGCGAAAGAACCTGTGTATAATTAATATTCTCCAGTTTATTTTTATTTCCTCACAGATCTTAAAAGGCCATCATTATCGTCACTTATTTATTTGTTTACTCGTATATCAGCCGGTTTTATAGTTAAACAGCGCAAGCTTTCTTCAAAAATTAAACGACTTTACTTTTTCGTATTACAGCCGTTAAAATATTTTTTTTTATGCACTGCTACTTATGTAGAAACCGTGTTTAACCAAGAAAAAAAACGATAAGCAAAGGCAGCTAGCAATAACATAAAACCAAGAAGAAAAAAAAAATTGCTATTATAACAAAAAATAAACGAAGCTCGACTGATCTCCCATCTAACAACTCCATGGTTGGGTCGATGTTTGACCCCCGCACTCCTAAATCCGACCCTGCGCCCGCGCATCTAAATTAATATGGATATCTGCAGCTGTCTGTGTGTCTGTCAATCTTGCGCCGTAACTAATGGCGTCTTGATCATTGATTTAGTAGTTGGGCCGGCGATAATGACTTCTCCAGGACAATAACCAACTATTTTACAGTTTGTAGATGAAGGGAATAGATTTAGGGTTATTCACTAACTGGACACAAGAGATCACTTGTTATTTCGTCATTCTGGCTACATCAGGATATTTACGCGTGTCCAAATGGTGAAAATTCATTAAATAACTTAAGCGGACTATAACTAGAGTGATGACCCAAAAGTAAGAAGAAGCCTAAGATGGAGCGAGCTTACCCAGAGGTACTGGTTCTCCCATACACCAGCGGAACACAGAAAAACTGCTTGGCGCTAGACTCCGGCAGGAGGTTGGTAGCATCCAGGTAGCCTCTTACGAAGCCTACCACCGCAGAGGGATCTGTTAGCCGTCATCATTGGTTAGAAAACCAAAGATGCCGTTGCCCAGGGTTGACCACTAGACTAGATCCTACCAACTAGAACAGTGTCATTTTATTAAATTACCTCTAGTATTTATTGAATCTAAAAACCTACTTCTTAAATTGAGTACGTAGATAAAAATGGCCGCCTCCACATTAAAAATGTCAGCAGATTTTTATTTAACACAGTATGCAGGTATACCTCCACAAGTTTTAAATTACAACCTACCTAATCCAGAAGCCACGATGATGCACTGGTCTTGTTAACGAGGAAAACCCATAAGTTTTACAGGGGGAAATTTACTATCGCCTATAAATAATGTTAGGTATTACAAACATGTATGGTTTTGTTGTACTTATGTGCTAATTATTACATGTTAATGCCGTAAAGACTTTACTTTGCTATTAAGTACAGATAGCATGTACTTAAAAGGTTGTATGTAAAATATAAAAAGCATCATAAGCGATTTTTTGTTTAAAATTTTAACTTTCTACCTTAGATCAAGTTTAGCATATTAGATATAGAATTTAGCAATTTAATAAATTATCTTTAGTTACGTTCTTACAGATTCGAATCATTTTGGTTAGAGCTGAAGATCTAAAATTTTGGTAAAATTAAGCACCTAGTGCCTACCTAAATAAGTAAAAAAAAAATTATTCTCATCAGAGTATTTAATTTCATCGTAGTCTTTTTGGTGGAAAGTTGGTATTATACACAACATCCCTATTTTACTGCTATTTTTAATGTTTGCTTGCTGCATAAGATCAACTTCGAAACATTATGTACCTATACGCGTACATAATGGCTATTCCGAGCATATTCATTCGAACTGATTTCACGGGTAAACGTAAATTTTGCCTTGCACTGATGCAACGCTATCTAGTGACAACTTTCCGAAACAAGTTCAGTGCCATACACGTGTTAAATGAGTTCGATTGAGTATAACTCGTACGAAGCACACAGGTCATAAATCCGAAATTATTTTCAAAAATCGAGTTCCAATTCAGAGCCTGCATTTTTATAATTTATTTTTCTGCCAGCTCTATCAATGTTTGCGTTGAAGTTAAATGTTCAAAATGCGGCTTTACGTAACTTTGATAAAGGCTGAAGCATTTGTACGAATACTCCGTAAAAACTGTTGCATAATTTGTTTGTAATTAATACTGTTGGCATGCGGTAATTTCTTCTTCGTTAACATTCTTTACTTACTTACTTACTAGGGTGACTCAACGACCCAAAGTGAGTCTTGGCCCCCGACACCAGATCACGCCATGCATCTCGGTCTTGCGATAATTCTTGCCAATCGCTATGGCGGAGGTTGAGCAGGTCTTGAGCTACAACGTCTTTCCAGCGGTATCTGGGACGTCCAACCGGGCGTATCCCATTTGGTCGTCCCAGGTACGCTCTTTTCACGGCACGATCCTCTTCCATCCTCTCTAAGTGTCCGAGCCATCGAAGCCTAGCTGCTTTAGTTTCTCCAATAATGTTAGGTTCGGATACTAGGTCTTCAATCTCAGTGTTCTTCCTGACTCTCAACCTCCCGTCTCCCAGTTTTTTCGGCCCCAGAATCTTTCGAAGAATTTTCCTTTCCGCCACTAACAGCTTATTCTCTTCTTTCAAGGTCAGTGTCCAGGCTTCGCATCCATACATTTAAATTGGTCTAATCACAGTTTTGTAGACACGAATTTTAGTTCTTCTGCGTATCAGCTTAGACACCAGAACCTTGTGAAGAGCTGCCGTGCATCTGAGAGCGTTTTGGATACGGATATCAATCTCTTCCTCTCTGTGGTTAGTATCTGTAACGGTACACCCCAAATATTTGAATTTGTTGACACCTTGATAGGTGTAGCCGCTCACTTCTAGATCTTTCCTCTTTTCCCTTATGTTCCTGTATCTCTTCATGTGAAATTATTCCGTCTTCTCACGACTGACTCCAAGACCGACTTTCTTCCCTTCTTCTTCCAAGACCTCTGCCATGGCCCGCACATCCGATTCGCGCTGTCCAAGGAGTGCCAGATCATCGGCATATCCAATTATTTTGTGCATGCCATTCAACTCCACTCCGCCATTGACTTCTATTACTTTTCGGATGACGTATTCGAGCACTAAGTTGAATAGCATCGGAGATAATGCGTCACCTTGTTTGAGCCCTGTTACCACTTCAAACTCATCAGTTAAACTGGAACCTACCCTGACCCGCATCTTGCTGCATTTTGTAGCAACCTCGACCAGTTTAACTAGTTTCAGGGGCAATTTAAAGGATCTTAGAATTTTAAAGAGTGTATCCCTGTCAACGCTATCATAGGCCTTATTGAAATCAACGAATAGTGGGTGGATACTTTGTGCATATTCCCATTTTTTCTCCATAAGTTGTTTTAGGAGAAATATTTTATCGGAGGTGCTACGATTACGACGGAAGCCACATTGGTAGTCACCTACTATCTTCTCAGCCAGGGGCTCCATACGGCTTAAGAGAACGTATGAAAAAATTTTGTATGCTGTCGGTAACAGTGCAATTCCCCGATAGTTTGAGCATTTCCTGCGACATCCTTTTTTGTGTATTGGGCAGATGATGCCCACATTCCATTCGGCTGGTTGCTTTTCGTCCTCCCAATTTTTTATAATAATTTCGTAAAGTCTTGATTGCACCGCTCCTCCACCATATTTCCACAGCTCTCCTGGTATACCGTCAATTCCTGGGCTTTTGTTGTTCTTTAACCTTATAATAGCTTCCCTAACCTCTTCAAAGTCGGGTTTCTCCACTACACCGTTGTGATCCTCCTCTATGATCGGCATGTCATTTTCTACTGGGGGGCAGTTCAGTAGTTCTTTGAAGTATTGGCGCCATGTTTCCTTTACTTCCTTAGGGTCTGAACCAAGTTTCCTTCGTCGTCCTCAAGTAACTGGGCGGTGGGTTTATATGCTTTCTTTACTGAATTAAGGTCTTGATAAAATTTACGTGTCTCATTAGCTTTTAACATTCTTTGCTACCTTTAAATTAAAAAATACTAATGGCAAATTGAACTACGGAAGTGTAATGTCAAGTTGGTGAGAAAGTATTAGGTTAAGGAAGAAGAAGAAGAAATACGGAAAATCATGGTCTCGAGTCCCACACCAGGCAGTCGAAATATTCATTCAAGGAATTGTATTTCCAAAAACGTTTTACTTGAAGAAACCTTCTAAACCATAGAAATTATAGGTACAGGCAAAATCCCGAAGCTAGAATAAATCCTAGAAATGTTCGAAAATTTGAAAATCTTGTTGCCCGACCTGGGCATCGAACCCAGGATCCTGAGATCTTGGCCCGGTATTACCACCACTAGACCAACGGGGCCTTACTAAAATAGAATATCATTATTTCATTTCAAATGTGCCTTGACATTTACCATGATATGAGTAGATATATGGGCCACAGCGTCTTTTTTCCATCCGATTTTGATGTGGTGGGATCTACCTCCTAGTGGTCCACCCTGGGCAACGGCATCTTTGGTTTTCTAACCAATGATGACGGCTAACAGATCCCTCTGCGGTGGTAGGCTTCGTAAGAGGCCGCCTGGATGCTACCACCCTCCTACCGGAGTTCAGCGCCAAACAGTTTTGCTGTGTTCCGCTGGAGTGTGGGAGTACCAGTATCTCTGGGTAAGCTCGCTTCATCTTAGGCTTCTTCTTAACCGTATAGTTAAGTGTGTAGTCAAGAGCAAGTCCATTATTTATAAAAATATAGGCCATCGCCAACCCGTCTGATAAGCGTGGCGATTGTGGTAAACTCCTTCTTTTACTAGGGCCTATGTCCAGCACTGGACTGATGTGAGCTTATGATGATGATTATGACTCAAACTCAAGCCAAAACCGTTATTAAATATGCATTGTGTAGTAATTAAACCGTTCAGCGATTTGAATAATTACCTATTCATTGTTTTAATTAGGGAACAATTTAAAAGGCACTCCTTGTAATGAAGACCATTCGGTCCTAATTATAACAGTACAAGTTACAATAGCGTAATAAATAACCTATAGAAAAATATATGTGACTGGCTGTCCGACGCAACTTCGTTTCGCTTGATGTGCTATCCCTACCACCTTCACCTACCCAATCTCCACCCCCTACCCTATCCTACTCCTCAACCCCAAGCTTATAATTTAAAACTTGAAAAAAATTAAGAAACAAATGTGCAAAGGGTGGACTTAATGCTATGGAACCTTCTCTACTAATTGACCTTTGGGCTAGCTTGTATCTAGTGTTCTGGAAACGCATATTAATTTTCGTCAAAAATTACAACCTGACTTCTATTTTGTTTTAATAGCTACCAACAGAGTCGTAAACTAAAAGTAGTATTTTCCTTTGTATATCTTCTTATTTGTCCAACCCATGTTCCCAGTTTATCTGGGGTCGGGTCTCCCTGTACATTTGAAAGAACAAGAAAGAACTCTGTTCTGGGTTGTCTGAGTAGTAAGGTTGTCCCGGTCCATCTCTTTCCCGATGTTGTTTCACGAAGTGGCGGGTGGCCTGCCTCTTCCCCTGGTAGAGTTTGGTATGTTCAGCACTTTCTTACCTATGTAGTCGTCTGCGCATCTTTTGATATGACCTTTGTATATAAATTATCCAATAACTATGTAGGTACGTATTTATTATCTTTCTTATGTTCCATAATAGCTTACTCAAGAGGAATGTCTCACACTATGCAACCAATGCAACGTGGCAATAGGCGCCAGGCGGCTGGCTTTACCATTTAAAATCAATTAAAATCCCACTTTAACTCAAAGTTATTAGGCTCAAAATGTAATGGCACAACAAAGAGCAATATATATGGATCACTGCACATGTGTGCAAACTTAGATACACAGATTATTAAGGCAGTAACATGTAGGATTTAGGGTTTAGAATTGTATGATTTAATGGGTTAGGCAATTTTGCATAAAGCTAATTGCAGTTGCTGTAAAGTCCGCTATAAAGTTTGTACGCGTTACCATGGCAACGAAATGTTTTTTTAGTAGAGCCGTAAATACGTATCTTTTTTGCTACAGACATAAAATGGAAAACATTAAAATAGAAACAGAAGGTTTCTTCGTAGTGTTGAGGGGTTTTCAATGATAAGAATGAATAGTTTTTTTCTTGGGCTCTTATAAAAGAAGCTTGATTTAAATTCCTTAATTGAATACAATGTGCAAAATGGCAGTCAATACATACAAAACAGCCTAATCTTTTGTAAGTGCCTATTGCTGTCTCTTTCTAATAACACTTGAAATTAAATAACATTTTAAATTAAAGATTTAAGAAATTAAATTGTGGTGTGGATATAGTTGAGACCCGAAAAATAACGAATCGGTAAAGTTTTTACGAGTATCTTTGTAATCAGCCCTTAAAGTTGTTGAGAGGGTTGGAAGTGTGTATGGAGAATCAGTACCTATGCTCTTTAGTTGGGTTGGAGATTAACTGATATCTGATCTGAATCACCTGAACTGATCAAAATAGATATAATCGGGAACGCAATATATCCAGTTGGATGTAGGCGATTTTACCCCGGGAGGAGCGAAATTAAAAAAAAATTAGGTAACAGTCTATAATCATCATTGAATTCAAGTTACCACAGAAATATGCGTAACCAAATGCGGGTGGGTGATCACAAACCCGGGGATAGAACCCAAGACCAGGCTCGTTACTCAAACCCCTCGACTAATGGATAGCTTTATTCATAGAACATGGTTAAAAACATCGTTAACGTACTTTTTATAAAACCCTCCCACCTCCCACCAGCTTTCATTTTGTGGTCACACTTAGAAGTGGCTAAACATCGCGGGCATCGCGGCATCGGTCCGTGATTATTTATCTATACTAATATTATAAAGCTGAAGAGCTTGTTTGTTTGTTTGTTTGTTTGTTTGAACGCGCTAATCTCAGGAAGTACTGGTCCGATTTGAAAAATTCTTTCTGTGTTGGATAGTCCATTTATCGAGGAAGGCTTTAGGCTATATAACATCACGCTGCGACTAATAGGAGCGAAGCAATAGTGAAAAATGTAATGCAAAAATAATCGCGATCATAATAACCAATATTGACGCGTACGAAGTCGCGGGCAACAGCTAGTTGATTATAAATCTTCCGCTACATGCGTCCAAACCACTTTACTATCAACGCCTACCGCTTAGCTGCGTGCGCGCGCGCATAGAAGTCTTAATTGTACCGCGCCAGGGCTTGACAAAATTGTTTTTGGCATTATTTGTGATTCTGCCTATAATTTTAAATTCCGATCCGTTAGCCGTGATTGCGTAACAAACATCCATACCACCTTTTGCATTTATTATGTTAGTAGCGAACCTAGCAAAGGTTGTTTTGCCATAAGTACCTACACCTATATTAGGGTGGGTGGTAGAAAAGTGATTTTTTTAATGATGAATGTCATATTTTTAATACTTATTACTATTTCCAATACAGTGAACTCCAAAGTCATGAAATGCGGTCCAGCTGTCAATTATCAATCAACGCCTACCGCTTTGCTGCGTGCGCGCGCGCATAGAAGTTTTAATTGTAGCGAGCCCAACCAGGGCTTGGCAAAATTGTGTTTGGCGGTATTTGAGATTTGAGAAAAAAAACAATGCTTAATTAGACGCTTTTAAACCGTTTAGGTTTCCCGACATCATAAATTAATTGTTGGTAATTTTAATACTCTAGCTGGCAACCCTGTTGCGCCACGCCTCTCCAGTACAGTTACTTCGCATCGTACACCAAAGTAGACTTCCAGACAAAGAACATCCCTAGATAAGATTAATTTGGTAAGATAACAATAAGACGTTGGAAGATAATCAATTAAGAATAATAATAAGTATTTTAACGATTCAGGTAAACGGGAACGATTTAAATTTATCTTCATGTCTTCCAATTTAATAAAACAATTTCAGGGCATTCTACAGTAAGCCCCACAATAACATCTAGTCCTAAATTAAGGTACTACTTTGTCTATACTATGGGTATTGGGTACTAGAAGTATACAACGTGTTCCTTTTAATATCCCATAACTCTAAGGTTATGTTCCATAGGTAAAAATAATATAAAACGCCCTAGAACATGTGGTTCAAAAATCAATAATTTCGAATATAACATCAATTTTAGTTAAAATTGTTAAAAAAATGTAACCAGTATGGCGAATCCTTAAGTTTTGCGAGACGTTGGCAAACTAACACTAAAGTGTAGTAGTAAAGTAGCGGGAGAGCGTAACTTGTAAGAAACATTGACGTGTGTGGGTGTTTCATTGATAAGTAGGTACGAGTAAATCGTTGACATTCAAAAGTTCATTCATAACAAGGTAAGGGTGTTTTACATGAACAGTCGTGACTTTTTAGAATTATTTTGTATGAAAAAATAAAAACAAAAAAAATATATTATTGAAAAATAATTCATATGCAATTTGATTCTTTACCATGGTCTGTTTAATACCCTAGACTCTAGGGTATTAAACATCCCATAACTCTAGGGCCTAGAGTTATGGGATATCAAAAGGAACACGTTGTATATTAAGTCTATGGTATTAGATGACCGATAAACTTACTTGCCTGCATTTTTTTTGTAGACATATACATAGAAAACACCCAGACCAGTACAAACAGATGGGTCATGTACAAATTATTTGTATTGTGCGGGGATCGAACCCGCATCTCATAACTCGGAAAGAGCGTTTACTATCTCTGAATAGAACTGGTCAATGTTATACGACGTATTTTATTAACAATGTTCGTAGTTTATTTGACAGTAAATATCGTTAAATAAATGTCAATATTTTCTTTATTTAGTCAAAGCCAATTGTTATTAATTATGTTATAATTAGCTTATCAGTTCTCACGCTTTATTTTATTATGAGCCATCTTCATCAACTTAGTCAACGATTTCTTAAACAAATCTTTGAAAAATAATCTAAACAGATCTACTTCTATCTTTAGTACTTGTCAAACGTTTTTCTATGTATAATAAGTATATATTAAAAAAAAAAGTATATACATATACTTATATGTAAGATTATTGTTTTCTAGTACCCATAACCCAAGTTCCTAAGTAGTAGTTTAATTTGGGACTAGGGCTCTGTGTGGCTCAGTGTGGCAGAAATAGCGCATAGGCTATACTTTTATTCCAAAAATCGCACGTTTCCCGTTTAATATTTTTCATAATCACGCGTAGAAGTCACGACTTAATAGTTACTAGGTATAAAAAACACTGAAGTTCAAATCTCCAGTCTGATTAATTCCGATTCTACATCTCAATCTCTTCAAACCCACAAACGTCAGATAAAAACAATAAAACTCCAAAATTTACATAATCTGATAGAATATTTAACCAAATCACAATCTATAAAATAATCAGATAGTTATAGAAAAGACACACATTTACGAGCTATTTAGGCTAAGATGAATATAAAAGTAAAAACTTTGCGACGAGTTTTTTGGGAAACCGCTATTTCTAAATGAAGCTGGAAAAAACGAATCAAATTAGGTTGGACATTGAAGTTTTTATTCAGCTAAGGTGATGTTATAAAAACTTTAAGAAAAGTTTTAAATTATCTAATTTTGAGTCGGTGCATGATAATCGTCAGTGAATTTTATTTGTGTATTGAGTGGGTGGCTCAAATTTTAAGTTTATTGCTAAAATCCGTTTAGTATTTATTGCTTCGGCTTAAACTAATTATTTTTCTAATAACACATCAACTTTTTTGCAATTTACGTGATCATGGCACTTAAAACACTGTCGAAATATCGGAAAAATCTAAAACAAGGTAGTAGAAACCCCGTAACAAGTAACTCTTACTCTTTATGTTTTCATTTTTTTTTAAATGTTTGTGCCTATTAATAGTTAAGTAGATAGATAGATAAAATCTTTATTTGCATGGCAATAAGGCACACACCAATAAAATAAAAGCACACATGCAGTTAATTAAAAATAATAACAACACTCATCAAATTAAAAAAAAATAACAATTACTTATTCTAAGTTATGTGCGCCGCAGCGATGCAAAAAGGCAGTAAGCTCAGTGTTTGCTGGTCAACACTGGTTTTCAGCTTTTGCCAAGTACGTTTCAAACATCTTTATGTAGAAAAAATACTTTTCCATAAAAAATCGCAGCAATTGGAAATAACGAATTTTTCCGCAAGCTTCAGATGTGTTATATGCTATTTCGTTATGATGTTTTTCCAGAGTAAATATTGTTAACTTTTTCAAGCACCGAGAAAAATGAGGGACCAACCCCTAGTCTTGACTTCTTGAGGAAAAGTGGACCCCTCGCATTAATGCCTGCTTTTAGTGGGTATAAAATGTTTATTGACAGCAGTCGATGCAAGCCACTCTGTAATCAAAATAACATGGGATGTCTTGAAGTGTTTGACAAAGAACCTTGAAATGAAAGATTGTTTTACAGATTTAAACTAGCGATAATTTCACATTAAAACGCGAGTTTATATCCGCAAAGACTCTAAAGTCAGTGTATAGTGTGTGCGCGTAAATTAAAGAAAAAATAAATTACCTAAGTAATGAGTAAATCAAAGCCCCCTTTTTTCGATGGTTGATTACAGTAGAGCCACACAATGGGGGCTATCGCTAGTAAATTTGCCACTAGAGGCGCTAGTGTCGCGTGAGGTCCAATATCATTCACTTTGTACTGGTTTTAGCGGAATTTGTTGCATAAATTACAATTTCTTTAATTTACCTGCTGGAAAGTGATCTCTTTCGCAAATATGGATTATTTGGCGATTAATGTGAACGCTTTAAAAGCGGAATTAAGAAAAAGCGCAAAAATAGGCGGCCTCAAGCAACTATTTCAAAAGTTACTCGTAGTTTGTTGATATCAAGATAGTTATTTATAAACAATATAACCTTAATTAAATTCAAGATATAACACTTAGTTTCGGCGCCAATCGCCTTTGATAGCTATACCTCCGGACCTCAGTCTACAGTGGCGCCAACTGGTGAACAAAGAAACGGTAGTCCCCATTCAGGCGTTCTTATTGTTATAAGCGAGAGTTATATAAATTGCTAGCAATACAGAACACTGTCAGGATGTTACAAGTAATATTTCAGTTGGTAACATTTATACTGCACACACTGACCTAAAAGTGCAGCTTATTTATACAGTTTACCAGATGGCGCTGGATGTTGCGAGTAACATCAATCCAGCTATCTACAAGATTGCGTCAATAATAAATGTTAGGATTAAAATTCTTAAAAATATGCACAATTTAATTAATATACTTTATTTGATATTTTAGCAACTTAATTGCACTTATAATATCAGCATATAAACTTGAAAAATTTTGTCTCAGGCGGGACTCGAACCCGCATCTCCTCGCATGCCGGGCGGGCGCCATACCATTAGGCCACCGAGACACTGCGACACGGCGCGAATTTTTCAAGCATATTCTTACGCTGTGAGCCAGCGTTGTTTCATCAAATGTTAGGAGTTTGCACCCTTAACACCCGAAAGAAACATCTTTGCAGATGTTTGACAGTCAGTTAAGATGAAACAGCTATTTATATACTTTATTTGATATTTTAGCAACTTAATTGCACTTATAATATCAGCATATAAACTTGAAAAATTTTGTCTCAGGCGGGACTCGAACCCGCATCTCCTCGCATGCCGGGCGGGCGCCATACCATTAGGCCACCGAGACACTGCGACACGGCGCGAATTTTTCAAGCATATTCTTACGCTGTGAGCCAGCGTTGTTTCATCAAATGTTAGGAGTTTGCACCCTTAACACCCGAAAGAAACATCTTTGCAGATGTTTGACAGTCAGTTAAGATGAAACAGCTATTTATATACTTTATTTGATATTTTAGCAACTTAATTGCACTTATAATATCAGCATATAAACTTGAAAAATTTTGTCTCAGGCGGGACTCGAACCCGCATCTCCTCGCATGCCGGGCGGGCGCCATACCATTAGGCCACCGAGACACTGCGACACGGCGCGAATTTTTCAAGCATATTCTTACGCTGTGAGCCAGCGTTGTTTCATCAAATGTTAGGAGTTTGCACCCTTAACACCCGAAAGAAACATCTTTGCAGATGTTTGACAGTCAGTTAAGATGAAACAGCTATTTATATACTTTATTTGATATTTTAGCAACTTAATTGCACTTATAATATCAGCATATAAACTTGAAAAATTTTGTCTCAGGCGGGACTCGAACCCGCATCTCCTCGCATGCCGGGCGGGCGCCATACCATTAGGCCACCGAGACACTGCGACACGGCGCGAATTTTTCAAGCATATTCTTACGCTGTGAGCCAGCGTTGTTTCATCAAATGTTAGGAGTTTGCACCCTTAACACCCGAAAGAAACATCTTTGCAGATGTTTGACAGTCAGTTAAGATGAAACAGCTATTTATATACTTTATTTGATATTTTAGCAACTTAATTGCACTTATAATATCAGCATATAAACTTGAAAAATTTTGTCTCAGGCGGGACTCGAACCCGCATCTCCTCGCATGCCGGGCGGGCGCCATACCATTAGGCCACCGAGACACTGCGACACGGCGCGAATTTTTCAAGCATATTCTTACGCTGTGAGCCAGCGTTGTTTCATCAAATGTTAGGAGTTTGCACCCTTAACACCCGAAAGAAACATCTTTGCAGATGTTTGACAGTCAGTTAAGATGAAACAGCTATTTATATACTTTATTTGATATTTTAGCAACTTAATTGCACTTATAATATCAGCATATAAACTTGAAAAATTTTGTCTCAGGCGGGACTCGAACCCGCATCTCCTCGCATGCCGGGCGGGCGCCATACCATTAGGCCACCGAGACACTGCGACACGGCGCGAATTTTTCAAGCATATTCTTACGCTGTGAGCCAGCGTTGTTTCATCAAATGTTAGGAGTTTGCACCCTTAACACCCGAAAGAAACATCTTTGCAGATGTTTGACAGTCAGTTAAGATGAAACAGCTATTTATATACTTTATTTGATATTTTAGCAACTTAATTGCACTTATAATATCAGCATATAAACTTGAAAAATTTTGTCTCAGGCGGGACTCGAACCCGCATCTCCTCGCATGCCGGGCGGGCGCCATACCATTAGGCCACCGAGACACTGCGACACGGCGCGAATTTTTCAAGCATATTCTTACGCTGTGAGCCAGCGTTGTTTCATCAAATGTTAGGAGTTTGCACCCTTAACACCCGAAAGAAACATCTTTGCAGATGTTTGACAGTCAGTTAAGATGAAACAGCTATTTATATACTTTATTTGATATTTTAGCAACTTAATTGCACTTATAATATCAGCATATAAACTTGAAAAATTTTGTCTCAGGCGGGACTCGAACCCGCATCTCCTCGCATGCCGGGCGGGCGCCATACCATTAGGCCACCGAGACACTGCGACACGGCGCGAATTTTTCAAGCATATTCTTACGCTGTGAGCCAGCGTTGTTTCATCAAATGTTAGGAGTTTGCACCCTTAACACCCAAATTTTTCAAGTTTATATGCTGATATTATAAGTGCAATTAAGTTGCTAAAATATCAAATAAAGTATATAAATAGCTGTTTCATCTTAACTGACTGTCAAACATCTGCAAAGATGTTTCTTTCGGGTGTTAAGGGTGCAAACTCCTAACATTTGATGAAACAACGCTGGCTCACAGCGTAAGAATATGCTTGAAAAATTCGCGCCGTGTCGCAGTGTCTCGGTGGCCTAATGGTATGGCGCCCGCCCGGCATGCGAGGAGATGCGGGTTCGAGTCCCGCCTGAGACAAAATTTTTCAAGTTTATATGCTGATATTATAAGTGCAATTAAGTTGCTAAAATATCAAATAAAGTATATAAATAGCTGTTTCATCTTAACTGACTGTCAAACATCTGCAAAGATGTTTCTTTCGGGTGTTAAGGGTGCAAACTCCTAACATTTGATGAAACAACGCTGGCTCACAGCGTAAGAATATGCTTGAAAAATTCGCGCCGTGTCGCAGTGTCTCGGTGGCCTAATGGTATGGCGCCCGCCCGGCATGCGAGGAGATGCGGGTTCGAGTCCCGCCTGAGACAAAATTTTTCAAGTTTATATGCTGATATTATAAGTGCAATTAAGTTGCTAAAATATCAAATAAAGTATATAAATAGCTGTTTCATCTTAACTGACTGTCAAACATCTGCAAAGATGTTTCTTTCGGGTGTTAAGGGTGCAAACTCCTAACATTTGATGAAACAACGCTGGCTCACAGCGTAAGAATATGCTTGAAAAATTCGCGCCGTGTCGCAGTGTCTCGGTGGCCTAATGGTATGGCGCCCGCCCGGCATGCGAGGAGATGCGGGTTCGAGTCCCGCCTGAGACAAAATTTTTCAAGTTTATATGCTGATATTATAAGTGCAATTAAGTTGCTAAAATATCAAATAAAGTATATAAATAGCTGTTTCATCTTAACTGACTGTCAAACATCTGCAAAGATGTTTCTTTCGGGTGTTAAGGGTGCAAACTCCTAACATTTGATGAAACAACGCTGGCTCACAGCGTAAGAATATGCTTGAAAAATTCGCGCCGTGTCGCAGTGTCTCGGTGGCCTAATGGTATGGCGCCCGCCCGGCATGCGAGGAGATGCGGGTTCGAGTCCCGCCTGAGACAAAATTTTTCAAGTTTATATGCTGATATTATAAGTGCAATTAAGTTGCTAAAATATCAAATAAAGTATATAAATAGCTGTTTCATCTTAACTGACTGTCAAACATCTGCAAAGATGTTTCTTTCGGGTGTTAAGGGTGCAAACTCCTAACATTTGATGAAACAACGCTGGCTCACAGCGTAAGAATATGCTTGAAAAATTCGCGCCGTGTCGCAGTGTCTCGGTGGCCTAATGGTATGGCGCCCGCCCGGCATGCGAGGAGATGCGGGTTCGAGTCCCGCCTGAGACAAAATTTTTCAAGTTTATATGCTGATATTATAAGTGCAATTAAGTTGCTAAAATATCAAATAAAGTATATAAATAGCTGTTTCATCTTAACTGACTGTCAAACATCTGCAAAGATGTTTCTTTCGGGTGTTAAGGGTGCAAACTCCTAACATTTGATGAAACAACGCTGGCTCACAGCGTAAGAATATGCTTGAAAAATTCGCGCCGTGTCGCAGTGTCTCGGTGGCCTAATGGTATGGCGCCCGCCCGGCACGCGAGGAGATGCGGGTTCGAGTCCCGCCTGAGACAAAATTTTTCAAGTTTATATGCTGATATTATAAGTGCAATTAAGTTGCTAAAATATCAAATAAAGTATATAAATAGCTGTTTCATCTTAACTGACTGTCAAACATCTGCAAAGATGTTTCTTTCGGGTGTTAAGGGTGCAAACTCCTAACATTTGATGAAACAACGCTGGCTCACAGCGTAAGAATATGCTTGAAAAATTCGCGCCGTGTCGCAGTGTCTCGGTGGCCTAATGGTATGGCGCCCGCCCGGCATGCGAGGAGATGCGGGTTCGAGTCCCGCCTGAGACAAAATTTTTCAAGTTTATATGCTAATTTAATTAATATCCCATAAATGTTGCCGCTTTGGTCTTAATAACTACGAGTTTTGAGAAATTTGACAATTATGGGTAGCTTGGTGTACTGACCACAGTACATTAGTCTGTCTGTTTGTCGAAAGATATTTGTTTGGTATAATTGAATATTTATTCAACTGTAAGCTTATTTTATTATTACGCTATTATTACATCGTAATTCTCTGTAAATTTATCTTATGTTTCTTGTAATACTTCAGACGTCACTAGACACTAATAGGCTATTATAAGATCAACCAATTGTTATTTTATTTTTGGCTGTGTTGTAAGCTTGTACTAAGTTGTAATATTCAAGACAGTGCGTAATTTCCAGTTTAGTTTTATTTTGTTTTAGATTAATATCATACACTAGTACTACCTACTTGTTGTATCCTTCATCTGTTTTTTAAGGCGCTAAAGCCTCCAACATGACTTTTTAAGACGTCTTCTGTCTTGCAACAAAAGATGAGACCAACTGTTTAACGTGTCTTAACGCTAGACTATTTACTCCACTTACCCCTTTAAGTTTACAAAGTAAAATCTTAAAAATACTGCTTTTACATAAATAATATTAATAAATACGATCGTCAACATATTTTTGGTGTTGTAAGGTCTTCAATTTTACAACATCGTATTTAACAACATCATTATCGTGTGTGTAATGTAGGCTACATTGGTCCGTTGCTGAACAAAAAGATAATTATTTTATTTTTTATGCTACCTAATATAATTTTTTCCAACATCACCTCTCAACTTTTTATTTTTTTATGCTTATACAATCTGTGGTTAATGTTGTTGGTGACACAATGATAGTTATTTTAGAATATACATATATTGTGTACACTATTTATGAACATAAATAAAAAGAGTGAAAAAAACTAGTATTCACACAGGCTCGTTGTCAATCGCAACTTGGTCAATGTTGAACATAAGACGTTGCTGCCCGTCTTCTTCAGGCAGTACACCGGACACCCATAAGACGAGAAGGTGTTTTTCTAATCAGACACCCGATGTCACAATATCAACATCGAATTCAATACTAGCTAGTTTATTTTATTGTATCAATAAAAAACATCTTTTCCCCCAATCAACATTATTATTGTGTATTCTACAAATAACGCCAATTGACCAACAGTAGAATAAACATGTGGGCACATTTAAATTGGTAAAATGCAGTTCGAATCTCAACCTTATCTCTGTAAAATTAAGGATTAAAAGTGGTCATGTACCCACAAAAGATTCAATACAGAGAAATGACAGTTACTGGCTATCACTCTGACACATTTCGCAGAGACGTCATTAGTGAACAATGTTTACATTTAAAGCCGAATTTACACAACAAAATGTTATAAAAAGCTAAACGCACATGAATAAACCATGAACTAGCTGTACGACGATTTTATTGTTATCGCTTTAAAATCGGTGGTTGTCAACCTTTTTGGTAGCCCCATAATGAAATTAACCTTTTGTGTAGTGATCTCAGGTCATAACATTGAAATAATTTTTAAAACAAACAAAATTAACTATTTATTTTATTAATGAAAAAAACTTTATACTTAGGTTAAAAATATTCACAAAATAATTTTGCTGCAATGGTCAAAAGATATCACACCTAAAAGGCCCTCTTATAAAAAATAAATAATGAACAAACAATAAACATTAATTGACAACATCTTACCTAATGCTTTGTCCCCAAAGTAAGTAACTATTATATAAATTACTTAGTAAGTCATTGTTTCTGATATAGTTTCATTTATTGTTTAAAGTGGTGATACGCCACTCCACCACAAAGGTCGTTAAAGTAAGATGTCGACGTATCCTAATATTTCTAGTTAAATCACAAAATGAATGTTTTTTACTTCGGCAAGAAATCTTAATTGGCTTGTTTTTGTCTTTACACTCTTTGCATGTGGTTTCAAGTTACCTACATTTGAGAACCACTGGTTCAAACAACTGAGTGTACGGTACAGAGCTCCCAACGATGCAGTACATTTAGGATTAAGTTTATGGCCAACCGATTGATTGTAGAGTCAATGTTTAGGCGCGTTGATTGTTGACAAGACTTGAGTTTGTTTGGTATTACTCGTATATTGAATAAATGATATTCTTATTAATTTTCGGCAAAAACAGTATGACATACTGTCATTTTGGTCATTTGAAATATGAAGTGTTCTAAGTCGTTACTAAAAATATCATCTGTTTTATTCGTCATTTGTTTCAGTCTTTAACGGCCTATAATCATTCCACTGCAGGGCAAAGGCCTCCATCATTAAATTCAAGTTACCACAGCAAAGGTACCAAGCATAATAAAGGCATGGGTATATCAGTTACTAAATACTATTGGTACTATTGTTCACATTGTGTGTCGTCTGGTGTGAGCAATTAAGTAGAATAGCACCACCATCTCTTGATAGGTGTCGTAAGAAGCGACTAAATTAGACCGTACCGCCATAAGAAAATGGTTAGCTACCTCTTCCCAACATTGTCCAAATTACGTCCGCCATAACGTGGCTAATATGTGTAATTCTTCCTTTTAGAGAGGCTGTGTCCAGTAGTAGATTGATGTGATCTGGTGAAGATGCCAACGTGTGGCCTTTTTTCAATGTAGTAAGCTATTGCATAGCTTCTATCGCGGGCCTTGAGCGTGGAGACCGAATCCAGAAATTCCGTAACGAAAATAACCTCGGGGCGAGGCACGATCGAACAATTTTGAATTTCCGAAATTTAAAAGAATTTAGAAAAAAATAAGGATTTTGACAGTATGGTTGCCTATGGTAACCATATCTGCCAAAATAACAGAAAAATTTAAGTTCAAAAGTCAAAATTAGAAAATACATAAAATTATAAAATTAAGCTATTGCATAGCTTCTATCGCGGGCCTTGAGCGTGGAGACCGAATCCAGAAATTCCGTAACGAAAATAACCTAACACCCCCCCACTCCGACCGGCACAGCGGTGATACTTTTTAGCTAACGCTTTTTAATTTTATAATTGCATAAGTTGATAAAAAATGCTATGCAATAGCTTTACCGCGGCAGTCTCCGAGTGCCACACGTCTTTTTTTTTTTATTTATTTAGTTTGTTAGTGACCGCATTAAATCGCAAATGCACAATTGTGCAGGAGCATACATCACGTATGAATTGGAAGTTGTTAATTGTTTAATTAGTTGAAATGGGAACAGCAAAGTGCAGAGGCGTTTATTTTAAAATATAGGGACTTAACAAGATACGTACAGAATTACATTAGTTGTAATACTTGAAATATGTTGAAATCAAGTAAAAACTAGTTGCTCTGATTCCGATACCTTAATCATCCCACTGCAGGGCTAAGGCTTCTCACAGCAAAACGCCCCATTGGTCTAGCGGTTCAGTAACGTGCCAAGACCTTGGGGTCCTGAGAGAGTTTTGAATTTTTGAACATTGCTCGGGTTTGTGAACACTAAACCGAATTTGGCAAGCGTGGTAATTATGCCTGTACCCATCATTATTTGGTAACTTGAATTCAATTATTGATACCTTTGCCCTGCCCTGGATTATTATATGCTGTTACTATACTAAGCTTAGAGGAAATATGGCAAGGATTTCAGGTGCGCCCTGGTAATCCTATTAAACAATGCGACCAAGGATACTTTTACGCGGTGAACCGTAGTTTATTCTTTAGTTAAGGATGTATTTGTAGGTCTTCCATGTCAGTACAGTCGGAAACAAGGCTAGAGCTTTGTTATTGAAAGATAAAATAAAATTAAGCAATGTATACAACATAGAGTATACAAAAGGTACGGTTCCCGTGGAATAATTTTAATACACAGTTTTTTAATTCAATAATCCACGCATACGAAGTTGCGGGCAACAGCTAGTTTATTATAAATAATTCAATTTACTAAGACAACCACTGGTTGTTGGGGCTTGTTGTTTTACCTACTATGTACTTGGTTGGGTTAATTAAGAAACAATCTTTTGTAAATTGACTTAGGTCTTGATAGAGTGCATGGGGTTCTATAGTCGTGCTTCGGAAGGCAAGTTAAGCTGTTGGTCCCGGCTTCTGGTGATAGATGGAAGTCTTAAAACCAAGTCATGTCAGTCGCCTGTTATTGGCAGCTTGGAAGACTCTGACATCATATTATCATCATTGAAGGATTATCATGCGATAAAAAACAAACTGAAATGTAAACTTTATATGATATTTTAGCAATTTAATTGCAATTACAATATCAGTATTTAAACTGGAAAATTATGTCTCAGGCGGGACTCAAACCCGCATCTCCTCGCATACCGGGCGAGGCGCTTTACCATTCAGCCACCGAGACAACGTCGACGCCTGTGACGCGTCACAGGCGTCAATTTTTCAAGCATATTCTTATCGCTGTAAGCCAGCGTTGTTTCATCAAATGTTAGGAGTTTATATACTGATAAAAATAAAATGTAGTAATTAATTTCTTACAAACTTATGCGGCCAAGTGTACTCTAATTAAATTACGTAAGCATTAGCCGGTCAATAGCCGAGTTCACGTCAACAACGTCTATAGACGTCTGCTCTGCCCATATCTGAGGTCTAGAAATAAATTGGCATTCTAATTCCTAGTACGTCCTAAGTCTGTTTTGGAGACTGACTCATGTGTCAATAATTAATTAATTATCTTAACGGCGTTTACAAGCACGGTGCTATATTTATTCGAAATGTAACTTAATTAACTTTTAGAAGATATTTAAGTCGCATTTTTAGGGTTCGGTACCTAAAACGGAAATTATAATGTAACCCTGAAACTGTCAATTTGTCTTCCGTCTGTCTGTCAAAAATGCGTAAAGGTATTGAGTTGAAATTGAAACCATATATTCAACTTTACAGTCCCCAGTTGTGAAAAATGAAATGTTTCATAAATCGTTAAAAAGAGATAAGACTATTTATGTCATAAAAAACGTATATTTCACCACTCTCAAGAGAATCCAAATGTACAGTGAATTTATTTTTGACCTTGAACCATGAAATTTCTCAAGTAAAACGTCTTGCTTGAAAACGTAAACGTAAACTTGTAGTTTAGCGAAAAATTACGAAATATATACATTTTGTAATAAAATCATATAAAATTTCGGGAAAAACTCAAATTGTATTCTCATTGTAAAATTATTTATTTGTATCCTTTTTATAGCTTTCATACCTATTTAGGTATGATCTCAAATTTAGTGTCGAGTAGTCTATCTCCATGCCAAGTTTGACCCAGACCTGATCAAATAGGTATTCAAAATTTCGCATTTATAAATAAGCAACATTAGTAAAATTACCTTTCATCATGTCTTTTTGATGGCTTCAAATAATTATTCAAATACAAAAAGTACGAATGTTTATTAACGAACATAATCCGTCTAAATATTAGTGCAGTCGGTTAATTACTACTGGCCTTGGATCGCGTGTCAGCTGTCTTCCGATGAGTTTATAAAAACCGGTGAAGTGCAGTTTGTGCGTGTTATTGAATGTTCCGTAGAGGCAAATAATCTTAGGCTATTCCCGATCCTAATTAATATCGAAATAAAGAAAAAAAAACTGAGAACTTCAAATTGCTGACCATATTTTTTTGTGAAAATATTTCATCAGTCTATTGTAAATAATTTGTACAGGACAAAGGAAAGAGTATGCTATCATCGGCATATTTCTAATTCCTAAAACAGTTTTAATAGTTCTGCAAATAAGCAAGAGAAGTATCTATGTACTTCGCAAAATTTTATCTTGCCATTTCTTCAGGAATTGTGGGATCAAGCCCCTAATTCAGCTAACCAAATCGTATCAGAATCGTAATTAATAGCAGGTATTTGACTGTTCTAGAAGGGGCTAAACTTCAAAATCGCCCAATTCAATCACGATCGAACTGCAAATTGAAATAGCTGAATAAGGCCCTAGAAGATGTATCACTACATGGTAATAGCAGACTCGTCCCCTTATGTGTACTCACATGCGTGTTTTTACCATTTTTTTATTGTCTATTTTTTAAACACTTCTGTTTGGCCTAGTTGATTTCTCTGGGACTGATAAATAAATCTTTCTTTCTAAATTCACTACGGAATCCTGAAGCTAGTGCGTTTCTTTAGTGGCGCCATGTTTAGCACTAATTCCAAGCAAGTGTGTGTTTTAAATTGGCGTTTCCTGAATGACCGCCTTATCTTTGTATCTTATGGGGGTAATTTTAGTCTCTTAATATAGACTTATATTAATCTTATGTGCGGCAGTTGATGCTCTTTATTTCTGTATAGTGTAGGCCTATAAATAGCAATAGCAATTACTTATTCTATGGGTGTCGTAAAAGACGACTCAAAATTAGAGCTAGAAGATTAGCCAACTAGTCAACCCACTTGTCATCGTGGTGATTATGGCCAAATCCTTCTTCTGGAGATTCCTATGTCCAGCATTGGACTATTACGGGCTGATGATGATAATTTTGATAGTTAAAATAAAGTAGGAACATAATATTGTATGCAGGATAAATTTTAAACCATCCTAGTAATAGGTACATTTAACGGGGTAAACTATGATTATGACGTAAGCAACTGGTTTTTTGCGGTTTTAGTAGGGTTTGTACATATTTAACAAATTTCAATATATAAAAAAATAAAATAAAAAAATTTAAGACATGCCTCACTGGGCCACACAGAGCCATCTAGTCCCAAATTAAGCTACTATTAAGTACCCTGTCGTATGGGGTACTAGACAACCGATAAACTTACTTATATACTTTTTTATTTTTTGTAAATACATACATAAAATACATAGAAAACACCCAGAACAGTACAAACAGACATGTTAATATTTGCACACAAATATTTGTACTGTGCGGGGATCGAACCCGCGACTCATGGCTCAGAAGCAGCGTTTACTACCGCTGATCCAAATGGTCGTCATTAATGTAGGTATAAACATTTTAAGCTAGACTTTGAGTTAAAAAAATGATGCACTACAATACAAATTAACACAATACGTCAGGGCAGGAAATATTAAAGAGTCCGTTCAGTTTTATTTGACTTTTGTGTAAAAATTAATAGATAAAAAAAAAAACACTGCTCATGACCAAATAAGTCATCAATTTTGAGGTAGTGGTAGACTGTAATATGTTATTTGACTTCTAGTGCCTTATTTAGTTACATATTTCTCCTGTGCTAGTTCAGCTTGCTTGAAATAAGTTTTCATGTTCCTCACATTTCATACTGCACTGTGGCAACCCTAGTGTGCCTACTTCAAATAATGTATTCAGGAAAACACCGAGTAAATTAGATCATTAGCTACTGTTTTGTTCATGAGATTGTGCGTATATAATACAAGAAAAAAGTACTGAAATTCATAAATAATAAAAGAAAAATAGTGTTTGTGTTTTATAATGATATCGAACGATACTACACGTCTTTTGCATAACAGAGTGTATCACAGCATTGCCATAGTAAGTTTTAATCTGTTTTTTTAACCGACGATAAAATTACAAAGCTTTTTTAATCCACAAGTATCATCAACATAATCACCAGTCTTTATCAGTCCATCGCGACGCTTGCTACGATTATGGCGATTACATTGTAACATTTGTTGGTCACTTTGTTGGCGTTTCATCAATATTGTAAAGAAATAGAAGAAAGAAAGATTTATTCGTCAAAGCACAAGAGATATGAACTGTCGAGGTTTTACACCTAAAGAACAAACGAAAATTGACAAAAGTTTGCATAAATGTTTGTTGCTTAATCATGCTAGAATTGCTGTTGAAACGCCGTCTAAAGTACGGAACTACATTACAATTGGCATGGAGATAGATTTAAGGCTGAAAAAGCACATAGACTATCCCTAAAAAACCGTGGAATAGTTCTACCATTCGTGCGAAGTCGCGTAAAACAGCCAGTACTAAAAAAAACAAAGTAAAGAGGTCTGTACAAAATCAAGTCTAACACATTTATTATCTGTTTCTTATAAAGATGGAGGAATCGGTCCTAAATCAAGTCTTAGTACATATTATCAAAGCGTGCCGGCTGCAATAGTAATATTTAACATAAATAATTGCCCTATTATAAGCAATAACAGTCATGCACAAACAAATGGACGGACTTCAAAGCGTTGTCGTAAAGGGCGCATAAATTATAGGTTAGAACTCAGAGTGAAACAGTATTCCGTGCTATTTGCATTGTTAAAATAGTTAAATTAAACGATAGTAGCAAAAAGAATCTTAAAAAAGAAATCATCATTATCAGATTGGATATAAAATGGAAAACTAATAAGTACAGCCCAAAACGTCCTGAAATCCTGACCAAAAGAGCGCTGCCAAAAAATGGGTGCTTTCCAACTCGGTAGCATTAAACCTAATAGTCTAAGATCCCATCATACAACGACCTTCACCGAGCTGTTTATTGGATGAAAAGTTTTTTATATACAATTAAATATGCCAAAAAATATATTGCAAATGGGTTGCCTAAAAAATTTCAGTCCAGAGTATGATCAATGAAATTTTTTAGGCAACCCATTTGCAATATATTTTTTGGCATATTTAATTGTATATAAAATACTTTTCATCCAATAAACAGCTCGGTGAAGGTCGTTGTATGGTGGGATCTTCTGAAAATCTATTATGCACAAACATCACATTTATTAAAAAAAAACACATACTTAAACACAGGACACGAAGACCCAGTTTTCTTGTTTTACCGAAAGTACGCACTAATTATGGTAAAAAGACCATTGTCTTTGAGGGAGCACAGTTTTACAACAAACTCCCACCCAATATTAAAGCTGCCGACACCCTGGAAGCGTTTAAAGCAAGATTATGTGAGCATGTTCTCTCCGACCATAGTTTGCTACAGTGGTAACGACTTGTATTCTTTTGTCTATTTTTATTTTTTATTTTGTATCAATCCGTGATGTGTGACTGTATTTATCTTTTTTAGTTCTCAAATAAGTAACATGTAGGTATGTCTTTTCTGAGAATAAATTTCTTTAAACTGATCTTATACTATAATGACATAACTACGAAAGGGTGAAATTAAACTTGACTACAATAACTTAGATTTCGACGATCCAATAAGAAAACTACAAGACAATCACTTTTGTTTGAGCTAGGTACTTATTTTGAAACAAATCCATGCAATCTTAGCATCCATTGATTCACCTTGCGAAAAAGTTACTTCGGGTAGATAATGCCTGTGATTTGCGACCATAATTTCGACCTATGTTGAGGTTTAGGAGGTCTAATTCTGATGCGTGTCAGCACTCACCTTCCTTAACTACCACTCATTTTAGAAAAGAACTAATTGCAGTTCTTGGTTGCCCAATATCTTTTAGTAAATTAAAACAGTGACTCCGCATTTCGCATCGTTACATCAAATTCGTAAATCATTACTTCAAATAGCGTCCTAATAAATGCTAAAAAAGTGACGTTTTCTTGAATCGGACTTAATTTTGTATGGCTAAATTGCAGAATGTATGTATTCGACAATGCCAGCAAACGCGAGGGGCATTGGTGGCAGCAATAATATTGTCACTGACCAACAAACCAACAATGGGAACCGCCTTGTAGTCACGAACCTGAATTACTCTGATACAAAACAGAGATCGGCAACAATTGGATCTCAAATAGATAAAAAATAAATCTCCTTAAATTTAGAACTGACTGTGTTAAACTCTATTATGATACAATCCTTAGGAAAGATAATATCTTTTAAATCGTGCAATATAGTGGTTTTTTTTTTAATTTTAATCGAGAGCCATAAAGTAGTTGCGGTTTTTCTTGTATCGGTGTTGAGTATTAATAATTTTATTATCTTCTTATTCATTATTTTGTAGTGTATGCATTTTTCAGGGAGGGCGGACGGTTTTCTCTCATGTACCTACAAGTGCATACTTATTCTGTCTTGGTGCAGGTGGTGTAGTGTAGGCAGGCACCTATGCTGGTGTTAACATTATTATCAGCCAAACATTTTCTTATTAATATTTAGATATGGATTTCCACAAAGTAACGCCTGAACACTCTATAATACACATTAATTTTTAATTGATTGAAGTGTCATCTACCGAATAATCAATAAGATCTAGGCTAGTCTTTGATAGTTCCTACCTCTAATTGAGAATAGGATATTGATATTGGCTGGCTATGCTATTAACAAACAAAATGTTTTGCTTCCCTGACTTGTATCTTAAACTTGGCGCCAACCATGTCCACTGGGAAAGTCCATTTTACCTTATTGTTAGAACGTGATCGCAGCAGTAGGAAATCGGTCCTCAATCAATTTTATTTCTTTACTACCAGGGAAAGTGTATTGATGACAGAGTTCTCTTTCAGTAGTATTATTCGAAAGTGACATGTTTTAGTATCTCTATGTATGGCTACCGCCTTGGTTACTACCAATAACATTCAAAGACTAGTAGTAGAGTAAGTTGAAATTGATAAAGTTTATTCGGATTCCAGCATAATTATGCAATAAAAATATATATGCCCTGATCATAAATAACAAAATATGCCCTAGTGAACAATCCAACAGCTATCAGTCTCAAAATAAAGAAGCTATAGACATCCTTGGAGTCTAGGTATTTGACTGACTCGATTTTGCCAGAGCGTCATTTAGAAACCAGCTTAAATTAGATTCACATTAAAATGAGATAAGGTAAAGTTATTGAAATTATAATTGACCATAAAATATTTACTTTTTTTTCGGTTCTGTTTCTTTTGTTCTTTTGTCTAGCTGTAATTTCGTCTATGTCTACGTACCTAATGTGCTTGTAGCCAATTAAATGCTTCTTTCTTTCTTTCTTCTTTCAAATCTTAAATATCAATGCGATGTTCGAATCGCGGTTGGGTCAATTTAGAAAACGATCTCTTCTAAATTGGTTGGTCTTGAAGGGGTGAGTAATGCTTCGGAAAGCACGTTAAGCCGTTGGTCCAGGCTTCTGTCACGAGATGAAATTCATAAAAATAATTCATTTAAAAGGCCTGTAACGTGATTCCATAGCATATCTTAAGTATCCTTAAATGGTACTCATAATATGCTGCAAGAACAAGAAGAAAATTCAAGGCGAATATCATGCTATAGTACAGACTACAGCTGCACGTCAACGTACCACAAAACGTCAAATTTTCACAATTGATATTGATCTCTACATGTTGGACTTAGAGGGAACACTACGGGCGAGAGAATTGAATAATAGGTATTTGTAAAATCTATTGCTGTCGCGCAGTGCCAAACGCCTTCGCCGCAGTGTGATAGAGACAATTGCTTCTTGGACCGAAAATACCTTCTAAAAGCACACCAAATTAACGTTTCGTAGTCCCCGATTACTTTTCCAAAACTAGACCGATTTAAATACTTTTTTCATAATAAAATAAAGAAAGGCTTTGGCCGTGTTCGTATGTTCTCCTTTTTTTTCTAAAATTTAGCCAAATTTGTTTTCTGGACGTTTGAACACAGCGGAAAAGATGGCGAATTTTTTTTGATTTTTGAGGGCTCTTATCTTTTTTATTAATTAATTTATGAAAAAACAGAAAACATAGAAACATGCTAATAGTGGCCATAGAATTTTATAATAAAAATTATTGCTCTACTGGCTTTATCCAGGAAACAGGGGACTACGTTTGTATGGAAAAACGGCCCTTGTGTTTCCTCTTAAAGTTGAATTCCTTTAAATTTTTGAGTAGGTTGACCTGCCGTTGCAGCGTTGTCTGTACCTACGCTAAACGACTAAGCTATAATTCTTTTGCCATCGCGATGTAACGCTTTGTAAATGCTAAATAAACAAATAATAAATGCAATGTCCCGCCCCGTTGGTCTAGTGGTTTAAATACCGGACCAAGATCTCAAGGTCCCGGGTTCAATCCCCGGGTCGGGCAACAAAAAGTTTCGAATTTTCCAACATTGCTCGGGTTTGGGATCACCAACCCGCATTTGGCAAGCATGGTAATTTTGCCAGTACCCATCACTGCTGTAGTAACTTGAATTCAATGATGGAGGCCTATTCCCTGCAATGAGATAATTATAGACTGTTACTACTAAATATAATGTAAATCTATGTAGCCTAAACAACGTGCAAAAAATCGTAACATTAAAATTCTATCAGTTTATAAACTTGAAAAATTTTGTCTCAGGCGGGACTCGAACCCGCATCTCCTCGCAGTCGCAGGGTTCGAGTCCCGCCTGAGACGAAATTTTTCAAGTTTATATACTGATATTATAAGTGCAATTAAGTTGCTAAAATATCAAATAAAGTATATTAAAATTCTATCACGACAATATTCCTAATACCAGAGCCTCGACTTATTGCTTATCCTATTGTTTGTGGCTCAAAGTAAGTAGTTTACAAGCATAAAAAAATGTCACAATGATTTTATGTCACAACACTATTCTTAATACCATTCAACATAATTGCTTATCCGTTTTTTTTTTAATAAACAATGGGCTTGCTCTTGACTACATACAACTCTAGCGAGCTTACCCAGAGGCACTGGTTCTCCCATAAACCAGCGGAACACAGAAAAACTGTTTGGCGCTGGACTCCGGCAGGAAGGTAGTAGCATCCATGCAGCCTCTTACGAAGCCTACCGCCGCAGAGGGATCTGTTAGCCGTCATCATTGGTTAGAAAAACCAAAGATGGCGTTGCCCAGGGTGGACCACTAGGAGGTAGATCCTACCACCCCAAAATTGTAAATAGTTCAAAAAAATAGCTCAACTTAAGTAGGTAGGTAGGTAGGTAGGTCGCTTTACCCAGCGCTAAAATTCCCGCGCCCATATTTGCGATGAGACTCGCATCCAGTGTCAACGACAGTTTGACAGCTCCGCTTAAGGCGTGACAGCTGTCACTTCCTTTGCGAGTGCTGCCACCTGTGGCTATTAGCATGCGAAAATGACCTCACTATACGTGCGCTAGAATAAATATTTTTCTTATCGTCACTTAGTTTGAACAATGGGGATTATCTAATGATTGGTAATACTTATGGATTTGCAATTGTGAATGTAGTCACGTTGACATTGCACCTGAGACTTTGTATTTGGCAAACATTAAAAAAACTTTTCGATACTATTACCTAACGCCCCATAAGGACCGAGCCAAGATCTCGGGGCTCTGTGTTCGATCCCCAGGTCGGGCAACTAAGGTTTCGGATTATCGTAAATTGCTCGGTTTTGTGGTCACCAACCCGAATTTAGCAAACGTGGTGATTATGCATGTACCCATCATTAAAAAAAAAGGTAAAAATTGTGGTTTATAGGTTAGGTTAAGTTAGTTAGCAAAATTAAAATGTTTAGCAAACTCAAGTCTCTTTAATTTTATCTGTTTATATAAATTATGAGTAGAAAGAAGATGAGTAGAAGATAACCCGGCAAAAATGCATTACCTTTTACTAAACAATGAAAGTCCCATGCATTATCTTTCGGCAGTGAATTTACATTTACTTGTCAAAATTTTTAATCATTTTATACCTCAGAGGCATTCTTTGTTATTTGTTTTTTTAATTCTACCTAAAGACAACTCATGGATAAGGAATTATTGAGCAGCAAGAGCGATATGCGTCTCAATCTCAAATCCTCACTCACATTAATTTTTATGATTCTTTTAAAAAAAATCAAATTTACCCGATTAACGAAGGGGCTTGACTTCGAATCCCATAGCAAATAATTCGAAATAAATTGTATTTTAAAAAAACAGATTTTTTTAATGAAAAAATTGTCAGCTTCTCTTATAATTCTTTCTACATTTACTTTTTTAAAGCTTTGATAGAAAATTCTTGATTACCTAGTTAGAGCCTTACCTAAATGTGACACTTAATCTTTCCTAAAAATTAATACCCAACGCGCACGAATTGTCCATGCCGACTTGAATTACTAATCGCATATGAGTATTACCACTATAAAAAATTGCAACATTGCAAAACCGTTACACCAGGTGGCGTATTGTCTTAACCGTGTCCGTTACTGTAACGGTGGCAACTGTTAGGATAAGTACACACTAGAGAACGATTTCTAAAGTATATTTTACTGTCTGCAACAAGACGAATTGGATCGAAGCGATGGATTATCGGATTGATTGGTCTCTTTTACGTGCCTTTTTTTCGGAGTTAGAAAACAAATACAGTGACATTAAAAAGCATAACGTTATAAAGGTAATTACCTTTTCAAACACATACTGCTCTTCGCGTCTAGAATTTAAAGTAGGTAACTGGTCAATGATTAAAATTCCTTCGGGATTTCCACCATATTTACTCTCTCTCTCTCTCTCTCAAGACAGAGTAAATAATACTTATTAGGTCTGCTGCAAGATCTGTAGTAATTAATTTTTTTTAATATAAAATATTTTCTTAAAATTGTCTTCATTGTTTTTAATTTTTATTCCTTATTTTTAACGAAATTTGCATAACAGTTATAGTTTGATCAACCTCATCAAAACTCATTACAAACCTCCTGAAGTAAAAAGTGATAATGCATATTTACCTTTAGCAGATTGTCGTTAACGTGAGACAGTGGGCATGCTTAGTGTGGGTGGTTCACGATTTGACGCACTACCGAGATGTGATCGTGGGAACGAGTGACAGTCGTCTGACGGTTGTCAACAAGACTGACCCATTTCTTAATGGCGGTGTAGCTTGTAAGATATTCGGCGATATTCCGATAAAACAGTCGTATATGGAGGAGTGTTTATTATAATTTTATGATTTTTATTTTTTTAGAACATGTAAGTATGGATTAAATATGATATAACCGCAGTCAATAAATCGGTTTACTGTCGTGTTAGGTGATAGGTACTCTCAATAAAGTTTTATGTACTACCATATTTTTCATATACCTACTCTAGTTATTTTTGTTTTTTGAGAATTAATTTCGAAAATTTCACTCAGGTCATCATAACGCGAAAAATTCAATCGATTTAGCATTGCAATATTATAATCAAAGTTTTTATAAGTTATAACAAAAACCCGTAAGTACAAATGAAAATTTTAACTTCTAACAAGTTTAGTTCCTATATTAAAAAGTTAATAATCTACAAACTATTCACTAAGAAAAGTGAAACTCCTCGTTTACCTACTAATTACTACATCAAACTCATTACTTCTATGAAAAGGAAATATAATTCAAATATAGGATATTGCTATATCGCCATTAATAAGTGACTGTCGCTAAATCCTGTACTACAGCATTAGTTAATGGAGGTGATAAATTAAACAGCTACAAGCTATATAGTCCCACAGTGTGGAAGGACGCAGAAGTTACGCAGATGACTTGAGTAGACTTAAGACTTGGTAGTCCTTAGAGGCAGTATTTTTGAGTTTATAAAACCCATTTGAGACACAAAAAATTGGCATTTCAAAGTCTGTTAAAATAATATTTTTTAGTTAAGAATCTAGTCTGGTCACATTCGTTACCGGTTACACGATTTAATTAACTTGATGGAAATTTAAAAAAAAAACACAAACATACATCTTTTCGAAATGTTTTTTCAATAAAATATGACGAGTAAACTAAAGACATTTTAAATATTTTTTATGCTTGTTTAATGCTACTAAATATTTATAGACAAATTCGCTGATTAAACCGAACTAAAAGTGGTGAGAATAACTCAAATTTACTTAAGTACTTAATTATTTCTCCTTTTTTTTGTTTTTTTAATTTTACAGCTCGTAAATCAGACTTAAGTGGTTTGATTTATTATTAGTTTGGGGTTACATTTAAGTCAGAGGTTATCTCCCACCCTGTTTTACTCTAGTTTTTGATTCGTACAATATTCGAACACATGAGTTGCATTCCTACATCATTCATATCTAATATTGCATGGAATGGAAGAACATGGAAAAGGTGCAGCTGGCCTATTTGCAGAAATAAAACTGATTTTACTGTTGATGTGCTTCTACTGCTAACATGCCTAATGCTCTTTGCCCATACGAAGCCGGGACGATTTACTAGTGGTATTTTAATAGTTATTCGACTGGTCAATTAACTGTCATCGTGGATTAGAACCGCTTCGTGACTGTTTGATTGAGTATAATCAAGTTTTAGGGTTACGTAGGCAGGAAAGAATACTGTCATATTTATAGTTATGTCACCCAGTCGCTAGTTTTAGCCAATTATGAAATGAAAGTTGACGCTAGATGCTATTTGATGTCATTGTTTCGTTTTTAGGGTTCCGTACTCAAAGGGTAAAAACGGGACCCTATTACTAAGACTTCGCTCTCTGTCCGTCTGTTCGTCGCTCTGTCACCAGGCTATATCTCAAGACCCGCGATAGCTAGACAGTTGAAATTGTCACAAATTATATATTTCTGTTACCGCAATAACAACAAATATTAAAAGCAAAATATTATAATAAATATTTAATGGGGGCCATACCACATATTATATTCCCATACAACAAACGCGACTTTTTTGCCCTTTTTTGCTCGATATTAATAATGGAAACAGGTAGGCACTTGAAATATTTAAAAAACAATCAGTTGTCTTTTAGCTCTTATAATAAATAATAAAATTAAAATAAAATGTATTTTTAAGGCCTCCCATACAAAAAACTTCATTTTTTGCCTATTTTTGCTTGATATCAACAAATGGTAACTGGTAGGCACTACATTAACTAAATTAATGTAGGTACCTACTGTTGTTTACCTAGTCAAAGGTACGGAACCCTTCGTGCGCGAGTCCGACTCGCACTTGGCCGATTTAATAAAATTAAGCCGATAAAAAAGAGGAATATGGAAAATACTTGACGATGACTGTCTAAGGTGGACCTTAAATCAAACACTTTTCGCTTACCGATCGACTGCTCTAAACAATTGCTCTATCAAGACATTGTAGGTATTTACAAATTTATTCAAGGCTGAAATTCAAAGGAGTTTCAGCAATGATTTTTTTCTCAAAGAGGCGGTTTTTAAAAACTTCTCTGGGTTTATAAAAGTTATCGAAAAAAAAAACTGTCACCTTCATAAAATATGCAAGTAATTCAGTAATAATATTGTTTAAAAACAACTTATAAATTACGAATTAATGTGTAATGACTGTATTACATTAAAATCAATTACATTATTCATTAATTAATGCAATCCTCGCTTGAAGGAACGATGAATGAATGAATAAAAATCAAACCCAATGACTTTGAAATGACTATAATATTAAAGTCCCAATTACATGAATGCTCATTAATGCAATCCTCGCTTGAAGGAACGATGAATGAATGAATGAAAATGAAATCCAATAGCTTCCAAACATAGTCCTAATCAATTCTAGCAACGGACATCCTTGTGCTAGATCTGATCCATAAACGATGGATAGATCTTCGTTTAGGTCGGCTATCGTAAAGGGTAGTTAGCTATAGCATAGGGATCAAGTTCGCTCCGGTATTTTGCCATGGCTAATGAGCTATGGGGATTACGAATGCCTATTAGTAATCTAATTAAAGGCGTTTATCCTTGTATTATAAACATCTATTTAGTAAATTAAATCTTGAAGATGCAACGTCGTACTACAGACAACGGCAGGTCAACCTACCCAAAAATAGGGATGCAACGATATATCGGAAAACCGATAAATATCGATATATCGACGCATAAATATATCGATATCGGCGTATCGTCGATATCAATATCGTAAAAAATATATCGTAACGAAAATATTGAAAAATGTTAAGGTATAAAAAAATTTCAGACATAAGTAGTAGGTAAATAAGTACTTGAATTGTCTGGAAGGTACTTGAAGTATTCCTGTCCTCTACACGAATGGGCCATCATCATGGCCATGCTGATGATGACCATTCGCTGTACACTGTCGAGTGAACAGTCGACTTTACTAAGGCCGAATTTCTTTCTAAAACTACAGTAAACCACAGTAATGTACAGCGAATGGTCACCATCACAGCCCATTGTGTAGAGAGGCTATAAAACTACATTAATTTTAATGAGCCTATAAAAAGTAGAAATATTGATAAAATATCGATATATCGGCGTACTAGACCGATATATCGATATATCAATATCGACTTGATTCGATATTATATCGATATCGATATATCAATATTTTTTAAAACCTTGCATCCCTACCCAATAAGTTAAAGGTGATTGAATTGATTTTCAACTTTAAGTCCAATAAGTAGAGATCAATTTCAATTGAGAAAATTTGATGTTTTGTGGTAGGTTGACGTGCTGTTATCTGTACATTTTTGGTTAAAGAAACTTACCTAATGGCCAGTTCCAATAACCTATCTATCTTCAGTTTTGGCACATCGGAGATAGGAAACAGTTTCTATCCTTGTTTTTGCTGTCCAGAGAAACAAAGACAGAAGTAGTTTTCTATCTCCGATATGCCAAAACTGAAGATAGATAGGTTATTGGAACTGGCCGTTAATAGATTTTTGACTGTAACTGTACAAGACGTTACATTGAAAATATTATCCCTGATTTTTTTTTTCTGTCTGTGGTGAGATGTAGAGTATAATGCTGCGTTAATACGGTGTTATTATTCTAAGGTTAATACCTAAATAAATGTTTGACTGTAACTTACTGTACAAGACGTTCCATTGAAAATATTATCCCTCGATTTTTTTTTTCTGTCTGAGGTGAGACGTAGAGTATAATGCTTTAACCGAAACCGCGTAATAAGGAATTAGGTGAGTTAACAAAAGCGGATTCATAGTCAACTTGGGTCGCATGGCAAATTTACTCACATTGCATCGTTAATTTATTATCTACCTACCTTTTGTATTAATATTCGCTTTAGCTTGGCATCGAACGATAGGTAAAGGCCGCATTCCAATAGTCAGGATTCGTGCCAATTTGAGAATCCATAAATTTAGAACATCAGGAAAACAGAATTGAGATGGCTACACACTTCTAAGACGGATTCCCCAATCATTGATATGACTTCCAAATACCCGGCAATCCGGTTCGGATCTGAATTCGTATAGGTCTGAAGATGGCACGTTAAATAGTTGGTTTTCTCTTCTGTCGTAAGATAAACGTAACGTCATGTCAAGAAGCCTTTCACAGCGTGTAAAGTGATAGTCCTAAGACTGTTTTAAAGCAAATAAATTGCTGGAGTAAATTTCTGTGAGAAGGGACTGATGCCTAACATACAGATTCGTCTAGTTTGGCGATCAATTGTCAATAAAGATATTTGTATTATTATTTTATTTTAATTTAATATTTGAATATACAATTCTTTGATTTTTTTTTCTACCGTCTTACTGACCTCTGACACAGATAATATAATACTAGCCTCTGAGCAGTAAGTTTTGTCTAAGGCAGTGGTTTTTTTTATCCCAGTAATTTTGTTTCCGAGCTAACATTAGTTCAGGAATTCTAAGTCATCATCCCGAAAAGAACAAAGCCACAGAATTAGATGACCCAACTCAAGTCAGATAATCGTAACCTTCAGACCCTAACGCCGTCACCTGCGCAAGCGACATGCCTATGTTAATGCCTAGGCGAAGTAACTGTTACTGTATTTGCTATGGGTGTCTCACTATGGCCTAAATTCTTATTGTATCGTGGATTAAATTATTAGGTACTCGGTATTAGATTGATTGCGAACGCAAACAGACTCTATTATACTGCAAATGGTACTAATTAAGATCATTTGTATTTTAAATAATTCTGACTTCTTTTAAATGTAGGTGATGTTCTGAAACTGTTTGATAAGCAAATAAATTGCTAGTGTAAATTGAAAATGCAATTAATTGAATAGGTAAGCTTTTATTTTCTTGGCTGTCTTAGGGCTCTTTTAATGTCACGCGGGTCCGCATTGCGGGTGGCACGCATTTCGAGTACCTTGCTGGCTATATTTGATAGATGATACTGGGCACGATCTATCACGATCTATCAAATAAAGCTAGCAATGTACTCGAAATGCGCGCCACCCGCATGTGTACCCGCGTAACAATAAAAGAGCTTTTAGGTGGGACTTTCGTTTACCGGACGGCTGCTTTAAAAAAATGAGGTACCTACTAAGGCATTGTTTATGTCGACGTATTTATTAAATCTTACCCTGTTAGCCGGAGAGTTTTATCCTCTAATATCAGTAAGAAATATTTTTACAAGAGGAACTCTTTTTGTATGCACTGTATTAGGTACTTACGTAAATGGTGGACTATTGTTTATTATTTGGTAATTTAGCAAACAAACGTAGTAATAGTATAAAATAATTTAGCTAGCTTTTTCCCATGTTAAATATTACCTTCGGGGGAATTGTTGCAGAATTTGGAATAAAAAAAACCTAACATTTGCGAAAACCGGTAATTGAAATGTGCAATACAGTACGGACTTATATTTCCTGTCATTAATCATGTAATATACGGGCGACCAATTAAACTCCATTCACTTTGAATGAATGGTGTTGCTTAAGGCTGTTGTCCCACTGCAGAGGCGAGGCGACTATCTGCTATTTCTCGCTCAAGAAACGTACAATTCGAATACAATACGTTCCACAAAATAAATGCATATATTAATAGTTGATCGCTGACTGTTCACACTGCCGGCGAGGACTCGCTCACTAGTTCATCGGCACGCCTGGCACTCTCTTAAATGCGATTCGTCGCTGCGCTTGTGGCTGTGTTCAGCCAGCCGTCACATCGACCGCTGTTGTAACGGGCTTTTGGCAGCTTTTTATTTGGTAGCCATTCGGCGCTAGTGTCTATCAGAGTTAAAACAGAACACCAATCGGGCGGTCACTGCTGTTATAACCTTATGACATTTGAAAGAGAGAAATAATTATTTATTTGACACAGTTTATACAAAAACGAAACGAACACAGAACATTGTTTAAAAACTTAGCTTAAATAAAAGTGTCAAGAAGGTCAGCCCAGCATTAAGGTCATGGCACACTATACCAGCACCGCACCGGCACGCCCAACCCAGCAATTAACTTGCCATTCAAATTAGAGCATTAAGTTGTGAGTCGTACAATATATTTTGTAATGTTAATATGAAAAGCCAACGCGAGCAGTCAGCGCGCTAACGGCGTGCTTACAGCGAGCCGGCTAGGACGCCGCGCCGTGCTGCAGCCGTTCTGTTGCGAAACCGGTATAGTGTGCCATGACCTTTAGTCGTGACAGGCGTAGCCATCACGACGCTGATTTTCAGCGGGAACCCGACGTAGGGTACGTGCGACGCGATAAAGGCCCGGAACCTACCAGGCACAGTGAATCCCCCCATAAACTTACCTCGGAACCTCGGTACAAGCCCAACACCCACTACCCACTATTTGCACATAGAGAATCATAATTACCGCTGCTCAACAGTTCGTTCCTTGTTTCTTGCGCTACTCGCTTTTCGTTCATTGTCATCGGTGGGTCAAGTGCCTTAGTATAGTTACAATCTCAACTTACTTGTCTTGATCACGAATGTACTAAATACTTAATAATAACATATTATTACACTATTCAATTTGGTGTTAGGTTTAATAATTTGAACTCAAATATTTTAAATTTTTGCTAAAAAATTGATGAATTCAAATCACGAAGTCAATTAAGTATTACTATTAACATCGTAAATCTTCTCAGATGGACATCGATTGCTGTCAATCGAAGATTTTTATAGCGGTAGAGAAGCCAGTAGATAATTTAATGAATCATAGCACAAAAAATTACTAAACCGACAGAAAAATCAAAGTAATAAATAATCAGCCGGTGCATGTTTTTTTTCACCGAATTAATTAGAAATCTTTATTTGTTTGCTTTTAAATAGGATAGCTTATATGATTGTGGATGGTCAGTTAGCATCTTAAGCCCTTTCAGCAATGTATTCTATATTCATAACATTCTTCTTTCCTTGGTTCAAGTTTTCTTGTTTTTGTTACTCTGGGGATCTTTTTGTATGAATTTATTATTTTAAAAATTATAGATAAAATTTTTAACATTGCCAGTCTTCAAAAAAGGCTGATTTTTGCCTATAAATATGAATTTTTTTGGGAAGTGGCAATTTAGTATACCTTCCTACAATATGTATATCCAGTCTATGCCTACTCATAGTTTTATATACCTAGGTGTTGTTTTAGAAACCATACGATAGTACACAAAGTAATCTGTAAAGCAACATTCTCTCAATATTATTATATTGAGAGAATGTTGCTTTACAGAACCAGAAAATAATTTTGTATGTATTATTAAACAATATTTCAAAATATTAATAGGTTTCTCCAAACAATACATACTAACTTTAACATGAACTTTCTCTACCAACTCTCTATGATTTATTTTAAAACCTAATACATAACGGTTCAGACACTTAGTTTCAATGTTTTTCCATAAAGTTGAATTTTATTATCACTACACAGAGACAAGTCAATATGCAAACGTTAGTTTTTGCCGTGTACCCGTGGCAGATGTCTTACTCTATCAGATAATTTAAGACACCGGTATGAGTGACAGGGACGGATGGATTCGAATATACGGACATTTTGTTACGGAGTAAGGCCTCAGATACAAAAAGCTCCGTGATAATTTATTGCCTACATGTTAAAATTCTTTTTGTGTGAGATATTTAGGGTGGTATTTTTATACAGTATGTTAGGTTATAACAAGCCGAATCTAACCAATGTTCTTAACATATTGAATAAAACATTTTCATACAAATCGGATTCTCAAAATTTTACTTTGTATAATACTAAACTGACTACTAAAGGTACTATTTCAATGAATACGTTATTAGGCAAGTTTCTGCTTGATAAAACATTTACCTAACACCCTGTAGATGACTGTACAATATGAATATTATAAGGTTATTTGTAGGCGACTGTGATATGTTCGCAAATCGCGAAATGGCCATGACTTTTGACCGTTGTATGACCGCAAACATTGTTTTTTTAATGTATGATGGTTGATGCTACGCACCACAAGGTAATAAAGAACAGCCAACTCACTTGTGTAATTCACAATTATATTTTTTGCTATCGATTTTATTGATCAAATTTTTAATTCCCTGCTATGACTCTTCACCAACAGACGTTTAAGTTTTAAACAGCGTTTAAAATATTATTTGACATATTTTGTATGGGAATTGTTAAAAATTAATCGTCACTTTACGTTTACCGGCTGTTTAAGAATTGGTGAACTCGGGTCTAAGTAACGGCCTTAATCATCCCACTAATAGGGTAAAGGCCTCCATCATTGAATTCAACGATCATCGTTGATTTCAAATTGAAACATGCCAAATGCGGGTTGGTGATCACAGACCCGAGCAATGTTCGAAAATTCAAAACTCGTGTTGCCCGACCCGAGGATTTTCCTGGTCTCAAAATATTATTCCTTCAATAGGTGATGACATACAAAGTGCTCTTCGATTTTCTTTCTTCCTTTTTCTTTAGCAGATAACTGATACTTAATAATAGCGATTTATTAATGCACCATACCATTCTATCTACGACCTTTTTGTGTTGTTCCTTCTTCCTTTTTCTTTAGCAGATAACTGATACTTAATAATAGTGATTTATTAATGCACCATACCATTCTATCTACGACCTTTTTGTGTTGTTGTTTGTAGATCTATATCGATATATTAAGAACTAGATACACAGTCAGATTCAATCATTACGCCTAAAAATGTCCTCGATTGAATGATTGACGTTGATTTCATGTCAAAGTCAAATTTACAATACGTAGACATGCAAATGCATGCAATAGTATAGATATTTATATCATGTTTCATCTATTATATTTTCTTGAGTTTACGCGAACACTATACATTGAAATGAAAGATAATAATATGTTTACGGATTTAGTACGCGTTAATTTTTGTTTTCACCCGACGTTTCGAACCCGTTACAGCGTTCATGGTCACGGGTAGTCTACCCGCTGATCGCTGTAAAGAGTTCTTTCATTTCAATTGCATCTATTCGATTGATATAGGTTGTACTATGGTTGTACTAAATATGCACCCTTATTTAAAATGGATCCATTTTTAGTTGGAACACGTTTCTGACGTTGATAATTTATTTTTAAGTGAAATTATATTGATGATGAGCTGACTGTTCTCATTGATCTGCATCACATATTTTGCGGATATTTGCGCTTCGCACTGTGATTGCAATTGCGTGATTACCACCTCGATGGAATTATGATGTTTGAATGTTATCATAATTTTGTACGCTTGTCAAGATATTTTATTTATTACCATTCTTTATCTTACTTCAATACTTAATTAGGGTCAACGATTTTGATTATTTTCGAAAATAAATGAATTTTAAGAGTACACTTTAACTCAAACAATATTGTTTTTTTTTTGGGGATTTTTATTATTTTTGATCATTATTAGAATTTTTCTTATATCTATTCTACATAACATCACGCTGCGACCAATAGAAGCGAAGCATGAGTGAAAAATGTTGCAAAAATAGTCGCGATCATAATAATAGAAATTGACGCGGATGAAGTCGCGGGCAACAGCTAGTTCTTAATAAATTGAAAAGTTAGCACTACCTTCATTTTATACCTATCAATATACATTAAAATACTTGATGTTTATTTCTAATTTGCTTTGTATTATTGAAGCTAACTCATTGTTGAATTTAATTGTTACAGGCAGTACCCGACCAGCAAGCGCCGGCAGCGCCATCTGAGATGCAAGCGAGACATAGTTTCTGGTGGCACCTGTTCATTGACCTGCCGATATTATTATTCGGTAAGTCTACACCTAGATAGGATTTAAACTATCTTGTTGCAATCTTAACACTTAACACTACGACGAGTAAAAAATACTCGTCGGTGCATACAAGTAGATAAGCGACAAGGCTTCTGCAAAAGGAGAATTTTGAAAAAGGATTATGTTCTGCAAAACACTACAGATCCCATAATTTTTTTTTGTCATCAACTGGTAATAATTACCATTAATTTATTAATTATTGTGGTTGGTATTTCTTATCCCACGACTTTTCGCTGTTACATGACACAAGAATGCAAATTCCTTACATCGGCTCCAGCACAAATTGTTTTGTCTGATGCATGTTAATTTATTTCCGAGCCCTTATAATATTTAACAGTGCATTATTTACAAAACAATAATACCACGAGAACGTGGTACCATTTCCTGCCGGATATTGCACGCTGACATGGAAACCTGTGGAAAATGCGAAATGTAAACGTTGGAAAGCGCAATTTCACCGGTGTCATTAGGCGTTTAGCATTCGTATAATTATGATTAGTGTCGTGGTTGGGTGATTCTGAGTTGGTTGAATGTGGAACAAAGTGCAGAAAACTCAGTCTGTCTGTCAATACCGTTTAAGTCATACTTCTAAGTTTACGTCAAAAAAGATACTAATTATGCCGTTTTACCTTATAGTCGTATAGAATGGAGGTGTTTTTTGGCAAGTAACACCGTCTTATACTACAAATTTAGGGACAAATCTAAAAACTATACTTTCATTTGTAATTTTTTTGTCGACCATTTGGATCAGCGGTAGTAAACGCTGCTTCTGAGCCATGGGTTGCGGGTTTGATCCCCGCACAGTACAAATATTTGTGTGTATGAACATGTCTGTTTGTACTGGTCTGGGTGTTTTCTATGTAAAAAAAAGTATTTATGTATGTTTATCGGTTGTCTAGTGCCCCATATGACGGGGTACTTAATAGTAGCTTAATTTGGGATTAGATGGCTCTGTGTGGCCCATTGAGGCATGTCTTAAATATTTATAAATTTATAAAAAAACGGAAATCTCAATCAATTTGTCCGGAACCCACAGTGGGTAAGTAAGTATTACTCATACGTGTCGTGTCCGGTTTAAAAAAAAAAACAATCATCAAAACTGTTCAGCGTAGCTGTTTTTATCGTAGACTGAAAATCTTTAAACACGATCTTGCGAACAAAATAACCTGTCACATAGCATCCAAATAATGACATGTCACAGTCCACTGGCTCTCAATAACCTTACTTGCGGTTTTATCGTGCGCCCACGCAATATCATATTACACGTTAATACAATTCGTTGTATAAAACAGCAATTTTGTTGTATTTGTTAACAATAAGAGCTCTTTAAACGGTTGTACTGTGTAATCTTTGTTCTTACTGATATTACATACATAGCTAGTTTGGATGGGTACTCAATCTTGCCAGAACGACTGGAAGAATCTGCAGGCAATTTGGCTCGAATATACATTAATAGGTTGGAATAACACATAAGCCACTTTATTTTGAAATAGCGAATGGCTTTTGTAATGGTACCTAGTTCAAACTTAAAATTTTACGCGAACCAGTTGCGAGCTGCAGCTAGTGACATATAAGTTGTATTTATGTCTGTTTAAGCTATGTATAGGTTCTGACTGATTAACGATCTCTGTGGTCGTGGTAGTGTGCACAAAAGTTTTTAAATTGTCCGCAACTCTTAGGTCCTCCTAGATCTATCGTAGATTGTCAACATTTATTTACATCTACATATATACCGCTACTTCGTATGCGTGTAGTTTTAAACTTGAAACTAACTGAAACGGGATAAAAAATCACCTAATACTCAGACTGCTCAATATTCTCCATTAGTAACTATAAGTGGTTTTATAAAAACCTGTCAAGCCGTTTGGAGTAATTCTTTCTTACAAGACGCACTCACCAAGTCTTAATCTAGGGCGGTATTAATAATTGAGCCACAGTCATGCAAAAGATAATTTATTTTTAAGGAGTGTCACTGTTGTACCTAAGTGTAGTGTGTTAAGAGGGGGGTATAAAAATACCCCTCTTAACACAATATTGGTAACTGTAACACGTCCAAATTATTCAACAATCGCTTGATATCTTTCTTGATACTCATACCATAATATAAAGAGAGGATGGAAGAGGAAGGCCTAGACGAACCTATCACGATCAAATCGGGGATGTTCTGAAGAAAGGTCAGGTCAAGAGTACTCTAAACCGACGAGCATGCATGAAAAGATTGATGAATGTGGAAGAAGCGAAAGATGTATGCCAGGATCGTAGTAAGTGGAAGGCCTTGGTCTCTGCCTACCCCGTTGGGAAGGAGGCGTGATAATATGTATGTATGTATGTTGTGAAATAAGATTGACGTATTTAAGTTTCCATTTTCGAGTCAGTAAATTCGGTTCTCATCGTAGAAATTGGTTCTGGTGTGAGCGAGTGAGTGACCGAGACTAATTCCACGCCAAAATATAATTGCGCGAACGGGTCGACGCTATTAACCTTTTGTGTAACACTCGGAAATTATAAAGCGTACACGAATGTATATTTGATGCCTTGAAACGACTGTATATATAAAACATCGGTAGTCATAAGCTATTGAATTATCACCAGCCTATGTATGTCCACTGCTGGAGACGGGCCTCTCTAATAGAGTTGTAGAACTATTGATAGTTAACCTCAAAAACGAGTTACAATATCGATAGTGCCATCGATATTATCGAATCAATCAATTACTATCGATAGTATTGCTACCAATCAATATCATTAGTGAATTTGGATTATCGATACTATCGATAGTATTGTTCCGAAGCAATATATTGGTCCTCAATAGTATCAAAACTATCGCTGATATTGATTGAGTTATAAACATTGGGCTTGCTCTTGACTACATACCTAACTCTACGGTTAAGAAGAAAGTGGAGCGAGCTTACCAAGAGGCACTGGTTTTCTCATGCACCAGCGGAACACAGAAAAACTGTTTGGCGCTGGACTCCGGCAGGAGGGTGGTAGCATCCAGGCGGCCTCTTACGAAGCCTACCACCTCAGAGGGATCTGTTAGCCGTCATCTTTGGTTAGAAAACCAAAGATGCCGTTGCCCAGGGTGGACCACTAGGAGGTAGATCCCAAGACCCCACTATAGATAGGCTGTCGATACTATTGAAATGACGTCAGCTATCGATAGACTATCGAGCGGCAACTCTACTTTCTAAGAGAAAGATTTAGCCATAATCGCCACGCTTGGCAGGCGGGTTGGCGATCGACGTTAATGGCGAAGCTAATGGTGGAGAAAAAACGCTGCTGCCCGACTTCCACTGGCAGTACTCCTTTAATCTGCTCTTACGACACCCATTGGAAAATGGAGTGGTTGTTGATTCTTTTAATGTGTGCCGGCACCACACGACACCACTGAATGAAATAGGGTCATATTATAGAAAAACAAGTAATATTTGGTTACATGTGACTACGACAAGACTACTGTGACAGTAAGTTATTTATTTTGTCTTATTTGCCTGCCTTAATAGGGGGTTAACGTTAACTGCAAACATAAACGGTGTTATATGTAAAATTCGTGTTTAATATAATCAATAGTACGTAGCTTTGCTCATATTTTTTTGCTAAATCTTGTTTTTTGGTAATTACCTAATCATTTTTCGATCTTACTGAATAATAATAGCAAAAATATGAGTAGTCTTTAGAATAAAGAAGGAACTTGAAAAAAGGGGATGACACAGATGGATCAGCTGATTTCCCACGAGCTATTTATTGTACTTAACCTTGTGGTGGCAAAATCTTCTTCTTCTTCTTCGAGTCGAAAGCAAATTCAAATTTTATTGGACCAAAACTCAGCCACTTTTACTGCCCTTTCATTGGCCTGAAGAAGATCCCCGTGCGAGCAGCTTTCGGGGCACGCAGGGTAGGATAATAGGTGGTCCATTGTTTGTATGGGATAACCACACTCGCACCGATCGTCCAGAACACCAGAGAACCCCCACCTGCGCAGATTATCCTTACTACGGCCGACCTGAGTTCTGAGTCGGTTCAATGACTTCCAGGTCGGCCATGGTAAATCATGCTCAGGAGGAAGAGACTCGCTGATCGGGACGAACCCTGCAAGTTGGCATTTTTCCCGCCAAAGGGTACAGCGTGCCTCTGACGCCGTAGATCGTATTGGAGAAACGCATCTTAAAAAGTTGTTCCGGCTCTTGAGCCTTTGCGGCACAGTGGAATACTGGTGCATAGGATGGCGCGCATCGTCATCCAATTTGTCTCTCTCGATGGAGCTAGCCACTTCTCGCCGGATATCTGGGGGCGCAATTCCTGCCAGGGGATATAGCTTTTGTACCGGTGTCGGCTTAAGGCAGCCTGTAATTAACCGGCACGTTTCATTTAGAGCTATATCCACCTGTTTCGCGTGGAAAGAGCGAGTCCACACGGGGCATGCGTATTCACCAACGGAGAAGGCGAGAGCTAGACCACTGGTCCGCAAGACTTGCGGCGAGGCCCCCCATTTAGATGATGTTAGTCGCAATAGAAGATTATTACGAGCACTGACCTTTTTCCTGAGGGATTCGCAGTTACGCATATAGGTCAGTGATCGATCTAAGGTAACACCTAGATATTTAGGGTGGTCACTATGCTCTATTGCAACTTCTTGCCAAGTGACATTGAGGGCACGACCCGCTTGCCGATTACGGAGATGGAAGGCGCAAGGCTGTGTTTTGCTTGGATTTGGCTTTAAAGCGTTTTCACTGTAATAGCGGCTTAGTTCTGTAAGAGCAGACGACAGATTTTCTTCGATTTCCTCAAAGGTATTGGCCTGGGAAGCAAGGGCTAGATCGTCCGCATACAAGAAGCGAGCTGTATCTAGGCTTGACGGTTGGTCGTTCGTGTAAATATTAAAGAAAAGTGGGGAGAGGACGCTGCCTTGGCGGAGGGGAGGTGGCAAAATTATATTCTAACAGTTTTTCAGCAAAATTATATTATTCTAACTGCCAAAACACGAACAACACGACGATTTCAAAAAAATTAACCTAGCTACATCAATGTTTCGCCCCTAAAACCTCCCGCATACTCAATTTTTAATTAAATCGTTGGAATCGTTTCTGAGATTCGGATTTATACACGAGGTTTGCTTGTTTCTACTTTTCAAGGTATTAGATGACTACTCTTTGGATCATTTTCAAGTGTAAGTAGCACTGTGTAAACGATCCAATATATTTGATCCATATCATCCTTAAAATGGTTGGAACATGTTTGTATAGCGTCACTTTTGCTGACAATTCTTTAGCCTTCGTCTCTCTCGTGTCACGTTGTATTATGTCAACATTGTATCATATTTCATTGATAATCAGACCACCTAGTGTGATAGGTGAGAATGCATAATAAAATACCACTAAACGTCACTTTAAAATTGGTGTTTGGTCTAAACCTTGTGATGTTGCAACAGGGCTTAAGTTGAAACAAATATTGTATTTTATTTTTTTATATGGCTGTCATTCAGGTGGTTAAAAAAAATTGCTTTTATAAAATTATTAGAGTGTCGAATTATATTAGTTTAAATTTTGTAAGTTGTTTTTTAAGCCTAATGCTTTCGTTACCATGCAAGTATTAAGAAAAATTTTGAGTGAGTATATTTAATTATTACGGATTATTATAACTTCTTGATAATAACTACACATTGAATTATACAAAATATAAAAAGTTTTAGAAGAGTTACACCCTGTACACATATAATTGTAAAATAGTCCTTGCGCTCGATGCCCTACTCGTCTATTCACCAAAAATAGACCTCACCAGGACGTCCAACCAACGAACCACTGGGCGTCCTACACTACGCTTGCCAGTTCGTGGTCTCCAGTCACTCGTCTGCTCCTATCGGTGATTATTTCTGCGAAAGACACGTCCAGCTCATTGCTAGTTCAGCTTGCTTGTGTCTATGTCAATGGCCCCAAAACATACCAGTCAGCAGCAAAAGTAAACAACATACCTGCATATGCAATGCATTGCGTACTCTTGTTTGAAGCAGGCTACCGGAGATAATGTAATTTTGACGCAACAGCGTGACACGCCTGTCACAAATGTCAACAGTGTCAGGTGTCAAACGACCACCCAAGTTGTGGTAACTAAGGAATGCTCGGGATAGTTTACATGCGAGGTGCAGGTCCAATGTGTATTTTTAAATATGCAACCTTATTGTGGTTAATATCTCTGAAGTGATTGGTACCAATATTATTAGTCAAATGTCTCTAACACGGATCTTTCTCATGCTCATGAGAACACATTGTAACACTTTAACCTCTAGTATGCTCATACGAGAGGTTAAACTGTTACAATTGTCAAATACCTACCTGTAGATTTTTAAGTTCGTTTGTAGATCCGGTATTTTACCTCTAGTTTTTTATATTAAAATTTTACTAGCCTATGGTCTCTTTAAAAAAAGTTGCGTTTAGCAGGCTGAATGGCGATCGCGTTTCGGCCAATTTTTGCCGTATGATTTTTTAAGAAATGCATCAACATCACCAGGCTTTTTAAGTCCACGTCTGGATACGGGTTTCTTCCAAACGATTCCTCGCTTTATTTGGACAATCAGAACAGAACATGCTTCATAACATCGGGTCGGATTCCTAAATATGTCGTGTGTGATGTTACCCAAGACCCAAACACTGACAAGCGTTATTTGACACCAGTGGAAAAGTCACTGACTGATCATGTCAAGTTTATTTCTTGCATTAACCTTCGCCCGGCTCTACCCGCAGGTACTACACACTATACCCAGCTGTAGAATACAAAATAACATGTCCTTTTTGAGGTATTAATCTATTTTTATTTTTAAAAAAATTGATAAATTGTTTAGGCGTAAAAGCGGGCGAGACAAACATAATTTATTTCCCATTTATAATATTAGTATTTTGTTGTATAAGTAAAGCAGTATCGGTTCATACATTTTAATTTAAAAACCTCTGTTCATTGTACGAGTTTGAAATGACTGTTAAATCTAACAAATAGTTTGTCATATTGTATCAGTTAATAGCTCCCGAACTAACTACGTTGTTCTATTCAGAGACCAAAACAAAATACTAGTTTACTGTAAAGACAACTCGGTCATACTAAACGTAGAGACAGTAGGCTCTAGCTCAACCTTTCAAGTTATTATATCTTACTAAGGCCTACAACTAGTTTACTAATTAGATCTATTAATTTAGTCCTTACATCAAAATCACAATAAACACATCTTAGTCATTCAAATCATTGCTATGTTAAACAGCATCACCTAGGTAACGGTAGGAAAGGTCCTTTTACCATCGACTAAAGTGTGATCGCCAATAAGCTTGTCAAGTTTGGCAATCATGGCATAAATCTTTATCTGGCTGAACTGATGAATAAATTTACTGTCAAAAAATCAGTAAATCAAACTCATTTATATATTATGTCCCGATAAAGATGACAGCACTTATTTCCAAGATAAAGGTCAGTAACAATGCTTATTGCTACAACTAGCTGTTCCCCGCGACGTCGTCCGCGTCAATTTCCGTTATTATGATCGCGATTATTTTTTGCAACATTTTTCACTCATGCTTCGCTCCTATTGGTCACAGCGTGATGTCATATAGCCTAAAGCCTTCCTCGATAAATGGACTCTCCAACACAAAAATAATTTTTCAAAACGAACCCGTACTTCCTGAAATTAGCGCGTTCAAACAAACAAACAAACAAACAAACTCTTCAGCTTTATAATATTAAGTATAGATTATTTCCCTATGTTTGACACAAAATGTTTCTGTACCTTTTGGAGGGCTTAATTATTTACATTTTCATTAGCGTTTGATCGTACTATAAGTGCATTTGTATCAAAATTTTCTGGAAACATTGCAACTCTGCCCGCAAAATGGTAGAGCTATAATAATAATTGGCCTACTGACTGTAGCCTCTATATTGCGTAAGTAGGACGTGTCCACGTTAGGCGGTTTTACGACGTTTCCCGATTCGCTAGTTTAACTGCCCTCACCACAGCTCGAATTGAAAGCAGTAACTCTACTAAAATGAAACTGTCGAATTTGTGAGACGAACGTCAAATGAATGGAATCATTTCTTGTTGCTGCCAATAAGCGTGCTCTATTTCTTATTATTAGTTTAGTTGTTTGTTTTGTACTTGAGTACTTAAATAATGCCCACCTCAATGTCTCTTGCGCAGTATTTACTAAGTCTCGTTTTGTTTGGTGATTGTGATATTGTTAAGAGTTGATGACTAGGATTTTTAACCGCAACAAATTACTATATAAAATTATTTATTTTTGTGGTCGTCATAACATAAAATTGCATACTCGCACCATAGAATGCAAAGAATTATACACGCTATTGCCTAAATCCAAGCAAGGCGAGCGACAAAGAATTTATAACATTCCTATGATTAATTGTTTAATGAAAAATCATGTATTTTTAAGTTAGGTTTAAATTATTCTTATTTCATTATTTTATTACATATTAACTTTTTGTGTTGCTTTACATATTAAGAGATACTGGTGAAGGTTCATTATACTGTTACATTAGTATGATAGCCAGACTAGAAGCTTGACCCGTCAATAAAATCCTAAGCTGATAATGTCATACGTTCTACGAGTAATATGGATTAATAATTGAAATGTGATTACTCACAAGCTTTTTACGAGGTAATAACTTCGTACTTTAATATATGTTTTATCAATCTCTGTTTACAATAAAAAACATTTGTTTAATTGCGTAAATTAATATAATGTCAGAATTTTATTTCTATCTTTACTATCTGAGGACGTATATTTTTAACTTGGTACTCAGATAATTAAAACTATTTAATTCTACGGCCAAAACTTTGTCAATATGACGACTATGATAAAATTAGACCAATAATAGTGTTACATTTAATTGTACTGGTTAATCATGTGAAAGTGATAATAGTAAATTTGATTGTGATTGTAATTGTGAAAGAAGATATTGTCACAAGGATTGAGAAAGGGATACTTAGATGGTTTGGACATGTAGAGAGGATGAATGAGAGAAGAATGACTAGACAGATCTACAAGACGTTGGAAGAGGAAGGCCTAGACGAACCTATCACGATCAAATCGGGGATGTTCTGAAGAAAGGTCAGGTCAAGAGTACTCTAAACCGACGAGCATGCATGAAAAGATTGATGAATGTGAAAGAAGCGAAAGATGTATGCCAGGATCGTAGTAAGTGGAAGGCCTTGGTCTCTGCCTACCCCGTTGGGAAGGAGGCGTGATAATATGTATGTATGTATGTATGTATGTATGTATGTATGTATGTAAATTTGATTTGGATGAAATTTTTCACTAAGATAGATTATAGGCTGGAATACCTATGAGATAGTATTATAATTACACCTGAACAAAGTCACGAGCAACAGTTAAGAGGAAATACAAGGGCCGTTTTTCCCTACAAACGTAGTCCCCTGTGTCCTCCCTGGATAAAGTCATTCGAGCAATAATTTTTATTACAAAAATCTATGGCCACTATTAGCATGTTTCTATGTTTTCTGCTTTTTCATAAATTAATTAATAAAAAAAGTTGTGAGCCCTCAAAAATCGAAAAAATTCGCCAGATTTTCCGCTGTGTTCAAACATCCAGAAAACAAATTTGGCAAAATTTTATTAAAAAAAGAGATCATATGAACACGGCCAAAGCCTTTCTTTAATGTTTAATGAAAAAAGAATTTAAATCAGTCTGGTTTTGGAAAAGTAATCGGGGGACTACGAAACGTTGATTTTGTGTGCTTTTAGTAGGTATTTTCGGTCCAAGAAGCAGTTGTCTCTATCACACTCCGCGGTAAAGGCGTTTGGCACTGCGCGACAGCAATAGATTTTACAGATACCTATTTTTCAATTCTCTCGCCCGTAGTGTTTCCTCTTAATAAAAAGTAAATTTGTATCATAATCGTAACCTCGCTATTCCAAAGTTTAGGTGGGTCATGTCAATAATACTACCCAGAACAATAGATAGAACAATGTTTGGTGATAGAATCAGAAATGAGAAAATCCGTAGGTGAACTAAGATAACCGACATCGCTCGAAGAATTTCGGAGCTGAAGTGGTTGTGGGCGGGACACAGTACGAAGAACCGTTGGCCGTTGGGGCGTGAAATTCGGGAATGACAACCGCGCACCGGACGACGATCTGCGGGTAGCTACCAGGTGGACCGACGATCTGGTGAAGGTCGCGGGAAGCCGCTGAATGCGGGTGGCGCTGGACCGATCGTTGTGGAGATCCTTAGGGGAGGCCTATGTCCAGCAGTGGACGTCGTTCTGACATGATGATAATGACTACGATAACAAGAAAAATTATAATAATAATAAACTTTTTCTGCAATTCACTAATTTCAACTTGAACATTCGTTTATCTCACGGTCCAATCAAATGAAATCTTTAAAATTAAATACTCATTCATTATACTTTGTTGACTTAATGTTTTTATTTCGTTCGTTCATGGAAGACCGCTATGACAATATTCCCAGTATGTTCGCTGAGAAACAATGCTTCTGTTTTAGAAACAAACGGATGTTGGTCTGTGGGTTGCGCACGAGTGTGTATTGTTCTGTGGATAGTCGATCATACAGGATGAAATTTTAACCTCCTTCCAAATTTTTATACATCAATCTACAAGACAAAAAACAAACGACGTATTATTTCTTTTGGTATAGCCCACTATAGAAATGTCAAGATAAAGCACTTAGAAAAAGTCCGTCAAAAATTTAAAATTTTTGATATGGCCGCCTAGCAACACATTTTTTACACGATGCGCATCTCATTCATTCATAACGATACTAATCATAAGTTTTTGATTTTCACTTTATACCTTAACAGGCGTAGGACCGTTTAAATTTAAAACTACCTGTATTGTGAAAAATATTTTCGGGTGAAAACTTGATTAACATTTTTTACTTCATATATGGGCTCTCTAAATACGATATTGAACGCCTACAATAATTTTGGATAGTGGTTAAAATTTCATCCTGTGTACAGGGTGTTTTGGAGTTTCTGACAAACGTGTTTGTGGGAGTTTTTTGAATGGAATTTGCGAGTGAAATGCTCGGGACTTTTAGAATCTTCAGTAACCGTTGGCTGGCACTATTTGAAACACCTAACTTGTAAGTGCTGAAAACATTAACCTATTGTTAATGTTTTCAGCACTTACATTTCTACTTAAAATTCATAAATAAATGAATTAAATTCTGCTATCGCATTCTTAGGTTTCTTATATTTAGACTAACTTTAATCATCCAACCATCAATGTCATCATCTCACATCGGCCCACTGCTGGACATAGACCTCTGGGAAAAGGAATATTATGACATGAATGTCAGTGGTAGTAAAGACGCTTTTGCCAGAATCCATATTATTATTTATTTATTCATATCACAATTTAAGAATCTTGTTAAAATCGGGGAAGTTCTAAAGAAAGGTCAGGTCAAGAGTACCCTAAACCGGCGAGCGTATATGAAAAGATTAATGAATGTGGATGAAGCGAAAGTAGTCTGTAAGGATCGTAGCAAGTGGAAAGATGTGGTCTCTGCCTACCCCTCCGGGAAAAAGGCGTGAGTGTATGTATGTATGTATGTACAATTTAAAAGTTGGCACTCAATTTTTTGAAGAGTTCTTTCTTAGCCTAATTAACAAGTAGCCTCTTAAAACACTCAATAAAATCAGTAAAATCAGTATTATTTTTGCAAATAATTTTTTTTTTTTTTTGCACACGGACGACCGGTCGTTTCCTATTGAAACGATCGCTCGAACGGCAACCCTCCCACGGGGGAAGGAGGTGGTGAATCCTCATGGATACCTCACAGCCGGCTATGAGGTTATGTGAGACTTCTACTCACTAAACACCACCCTTATTCGCTACCACCAAAGGTGCCGTAGCGTATCTGAGGCGACCACACCCCATGGGGGAGTGTGGCGCAGGGCGTTTCTCGCCTAAGCGGTTTACGCACTGAAGGAGGCTGGCATTCGGGAGGAATGTGAGCCTAGAATAAATGAATTTAAGGAGCCGTTGTTCGTAATGAACGTAGGCCTGAATTAATTATTTACTTATCGACTGACTCCCAGAAGGGGTGGCAGCCGATTTAGAGGGCTAGGGGCGACCTGAAGGGTCTTATGGGGTGGGCTTAATTAATTAATCTGGGGCTTGAGACTTTTTATGACTCTCAGACACCTTTCGTGGTGACTAAGTGTCATAATAATGTCTCGGGTGGAACGGGCATTTCGCAGTTTGTTTGCGATTATATTTATTTCGTCGATATCGATATTATCGATAAAGTCGGACACCAAGGTGAAATCGTCGTCAGTATTGTGTGAACGCGATTTTTGTCTCGGAATTAGGACCCTCTCATGCGGGGTGAAGGGGGGAGGTTTGGGAGCTGGGTTGAGGGGTTTCCTCCAGCTCCCTGCCGGCTTAGTGGCCGGGGCTGCCTCCCTGCCGCCCGATTTCGGGAGAGCAGGGAAGTTAGTGAATGAATGGGTAGGGGGGCCAACCTGCGACCTCATGGGAGGTTGGGGTTTCGGGCGCGGCGCGCGTGCACATCCCCGCCAGTTGGCGGGGTGGCCAAAAAGGCCGCAGTTAACACAAGCCGGTTCCCCGGGGGTGTCGCGCGTGCGTTCGCACTCCCTGGTGGAGTGGGAGCCAAGGCACTTAACGCACCTTGGTGGGGCTGTACAGTTAGCCGCTGCGTGCCCATAGAGCTGGCAGCGGTGACATTGGCCTGGGACCCCACGGCTGCGCGGGAGTTCTACCCTGATATTGGACAGGCCGCAGACTACAATCTCTTTGTGCCTGAACAAATCACGGGCGCGGGGACAGTTGGTCATGACGACCAACATCAGGGGGAAACGGCGTTTGCCCTGGCCATACATTGGATGTACAGCTTCGATAGGGAAACCTTGTTTTGTGAGGTCGGCTTTGACCTCATCCATGTGGAGCTCTACCGGGACTCCGCGGAGGACCGCGCGTACTTTGCGCTCTTCAGGAAGAGCGTAAGTGTGATAAGGGAGTTTGTTTTTTGTTAGTAGCTCGATAAGGCTACGGAAGTCTGAGATGCTCGGCACCTCTATTTTAATGGCTTCACCCGTGTTGGATGCACGGGTGTATTTAATTTTGCCCTCGATGCAAAGCCGGGACACTACAGTCCACTTTTCTTTACATCTCAGGAAAATAGGTGGGGGCGCCTTTTGTTTGGCGGAAGTGGGCTTAGACCGCGAGTCTCTGCGAGCAGTGGGAGCGGGGGACACCGTTGGTGCAGTCCCTGCTCGATGCAGTGGGATGTTGGCAGTAGGTGCGGCCGGGGAGGCCGGAGATGGAACTGGGGAAGGGGACGCGGGGGACTCAAGAATCGGTGAGTTCCGGTTCTTGGCACGCTTCCCGCGCTTCCCCTTTCTAGTGACGGGCTGGAATGCCTCATTCGGAGGGAGGGAGGCGAATGACTCCTGAGACAGAGTCGGGGAGGCGGACCGGTCAGACAGGGTGCGCTTTAAAGTAGGTGGGGCTGAGCAGACATCCATTTCGTCTGTGGACTGGCCATCTTCGGGGGTTGTGAGACCACTTGGGGTTTTGCAGGTTAAGGGGGGGAATCTGGCTTTCAAAAGTGCCAGAATTTCATCCAGGAACCCTGGATTTGTGGCTAGGTAGGCAGTGACTTGGGCCAATCGATCGGCCATATTTGAAAATACTAAACAAGACAAGACTAGTAAAAAACAGAGAGCAAAGGGACACCCCCCGCCAGAGGCAGGGGGGAGGGGGGGCGGCGAGCGAACAGGTATCCCTAACGGATAGCCGTTCTTCCCTTCCCCTTGGGACTAGGCCCAAGTGCAGTGGGTCCGGGACTGCGGTTTTGCCAGGGCCTGGAGGCCCCGGAGAGCGAACCGGATGCGCTCAGTTGGCTTCGTTGCCACCGTAAGGTATCAACCAACTCAAACGCGATCGGTTATTTAAAGTATCACTGTTTTGATACAAACAGTGAGTACAGTTAATAACGGATAATTGCACAACGATGCAAAATAATGCGAGTGCGAGCGTTGGTGTATGGCATTCGCCTATCACCGGAAGGAAGGGAGGGGCGCACGGGCAGACGGACGTCTGCACCGCACGGAGTGGAAATGGAGAGTGTTTTTGCAAATAAGCTCAGGAGGCGCTTTTAAACATTCCACTTTTATTTAAACCTACCACTGCCTTGGGACAGGTATAAGGTATGGGTTAGTGCCGAGAAGTAGCAGCGCAAGAAACTTGCTCACTATAAAACAGTAGTGAGAAGAGGTGGTGCTATTATTTATGCCGGCACATTTACATTCCATACAATTCCCAAGCCCCTTTCTTCTTTAAAGTTGTGTTCCATCGACTAAATCAAAGTGTCACATCTATTGAAAAGCCTCTAGGATTTGTCTAAACACAGGCTTTTGAAAACCGGATACGCTAATGTGGAAATCAATACAAAATATACGCTAATGTAGTAGGATCGTGGATGATAAGCAAAAGAAGATGGGACATGAATTACTTAAGTACTAATAACTTCTCATCATTACTGCTATTCGTATTCTTTAGTTGGCAATATATTTATTCCCCTCTGGATAGCGTACAAACATTACTGAATAAATATTTAGGATTGTTTACTTACCAACTTATGCACAGGGAGGGTGTAATGTTTTTTTACGATGTCCAGTGGTAAATAAAAAAAAAATCCAACGAAAGAATATTTCACAAGGTGGCAAAAGCCCTGTATCACACTAAAAGCGTTTATTTTTCTGCTTATAAATTAATAAAGTTAGCTCCTGTATTATAAAAAAAGTTTACATTACTACCAAAATTCATAAGGTGCTAAAAAAACCTGTTAAAACGGAATTAAGTCTATTTAAGTACTATTAAAGGTATACAATTTTCGACTTTTTAATAACAAGAAAAGGTTGTAGTACCTATTTAGGTCCGAACCTACTGCCCATAGCTTATCTAGTACCAAACGGATCTCAAACATGTGGAAAGCCAGCTGGGTACCTACGGGTAATACTAAACAGGGAAATAATCAAAATAACGCCTCCGGCTGTATAAGGTCCTGTTCATACATACGGTCTTTGGTCTACCTTATAATATGTGCAGGTAGAGCTAACAAGTTAAAGACCTAATGTAATACTGTTTGGTATTATCGTACCATTAAGTATGAAAAGGGAGAAAAATAAACGCAATTAGTACTAACCAACTAACATGTTAAGCTTGTACCATAGTCAACCAGCCGAGTTGATATGAATCGAATGAAAGTAATTCGCCTTCTATGCCCATTACTGAAAATACTAATTAATTAGAATAAAATAAAGGGATTAATATTTTTTTGTCATGTGGTGTTATGTTGCGTAAAGTATTGCATCACTCTTCCTACGGGTGTCGTAAAGGTTGACTAGAGGAGTAATCCCAGAAGAAACCAACAGCGTCTTATCAAACCGTTTGCTAAGATTGGCGACTGTGGCAAAAGCCGCCTTTGGAAAGGCCCGAGTCCAGTAGTGGACTGATAGCGGCTGATGATGATAATTATTATTTTTTGAAATCAATCGTCAGTAGAATCAGTCAATTCTAGAATTTGTAGTCATTTGTAAAGTAATTAGTACACTACTATCGGCATAGAGATGTTTAATAGCTACTTTATAGTTAGCAAGAAGTATTTGGTGACTTAAGTTCTTTAATTAATAAAACAAATCATAATTAAAACTATATCAAGTCTAACTCAATCATGTGAATCTATTCTTGTCAAGAAAACATTATTGTTACGAGTGTAAAATTATTTAGACCTGAACCGCAATAATAATTATTTAAGCATGACCAATTTATTCAAAATACAAATAAAAATATAACTTAAAAATTTTGCGATATCTGACTTGCTTATTTCTGTTTCGTATTATAACAAACCAAGATATTACATTATGCTCCTACTCACCTGAAGAAACTAAAATCAGCTATACGTAACACCCTATTTTATTGCAAATTTGCAACATTTGAAAGTCCTATAATGTACACTTGTTATTAATACAACGTAATCTTTCATTGAAATCGTTGCACAATTTTTATTATCTCCGTAAAACAGAAACGTAATATGATTCCTGCACTTTGTGGCTTGGCCCTAATACAAGTCTTGGGAAATGCGTTATTTATTATTTCACTGCCCTTTCATTTGGTTACGTATGCCGTAGAGGGTCAAGGGTTTTCAATTTGATATTATTAGTTGGGATAAATTTTAAATGCAACTAACTATATCCAGTTGCGTGGTGATTATGCCAGTTCCCATCATTGCTGTGGTAACTCGAATTCAATGTTGGAGGCCTCTTTCCTGCAGTGGGATGATTATAGGCTGTTACTTTACTTTTTTTACTTTATATCCAGTTGCACTACGCATTCAAATGCATTTTACCAAACGTCTGAAACTAAAAGGTTTAGGAGATGGCTGCCTATTATATTTTAAAGAAGTTTTCTAATTTCTAAGAACGTTTGCTATTTTAATACAAAAATTTAACACAGATAAAAATGTAAGGCATAAAATTGTCTATGTTGGTAAAAAATAAATATTTAAATAAGGATTAACCCCAGGAGGGTAAAAACAGCTACTGGAGCATATTTGCAGAAATGAAACTAAATCTCAGTAGACTGATTTGTTTTTAAGGTATAATTAAAAGAAAAAGAAGGTATCATAAACCAGACCTCCATGGCGGAGTGGCGTACACACCGGTTTTCAAGGTGACGCCTGCTCCGAGGTCCCGGGTTCGATTCCCGGACGAGTCAATGTAGAAAAAATGAGTTTTTCTACATTTTCTCGGGTCTGGGTGTTTGTGGTACCTTCGTTGTTTCTGGTTTCCGAAATACGAATGCTTTAAATAGTTATTCAAATTGGGATCAGAACAATGTATGCGATGTTGTCCGCATTTATTAACATTTATTATTTATTAATATAGAGATAAAATAAACTATCAATAGCGTACTTAATTGTGGAAAATAACGGTAAACTACGATAAGAAAATAGGTAGTATTCACAAATTTATTATGCCTAATCGTCGATATCTTTGCATTTCTTTATTCTGCTTTTCGCTTGCAGTATGGCCACGTCTTACGTTTAAAATTGCATCAATTTCGCCTCATATTTACGTCGTGTCTATGGTACGTTTATAATGTTGTAGGTGGCATTTACTTCTGAGATTACAACATAATCATATTTTACTTATTTACAACCGAATGTCGTGAAGTGCCAGCACTTAAAAATAATAGCACCACCATTTCTCTTTCTAATATTAAAAGTGTCATAAGAGGCGACTAACAGTACTGCCAGAAGAAAACGGGCAGTAAAGTTGTCTCTCCAAATCCATTGGCCAAACGCCGATAGCCACTAAATTCTTCAACATTTATAATCTCTTAACAGCTCAATTTGAAAGAGCAGTCGTCCAGCTAGTGGAATTTTGTGGATTTGACTCCTTCCTGAGGCAAACGAAATTGATAAATTCGTATTTTTAAGTTAAACTTTGTTTTTAGCGGTCTTCTATAATTATGTAGGTCCAAAATATCGGAGACCTATTGAAAATCACGGGTTGTTTACCTACCTTTTGTTTTCCCGAACTGTTCAATATGAGGAGTATATTGTTTGACGGAATACGTCTGGAATCGTCACCCAAAGGAAATTATTTAAAGTTTAATTATGTATTTCTTTCTCTTCTTCTTATTTCGAACCAGTTTAATCAGTTTAATTTCTGCAAATATGCCCCAAAATTTTATACCATCGCTTCGGGACAAGTGTAGACTAGTACCGAGAAAAAACAGCTCAAGAGACCTGGGGCCTAATTCGCGTAACCGAATCGCAGTTCGATCGTGATTGAATTGGACGATTTTGACATTTAGCCCATACTAGAACTGTCAAAAACCTGTCGTTCAATTACGTAAATATCTGACAAAAAAATTGTCATCGGCACTTAGAAATGTATGTATATGCTAGGGACGTTTATAATACTATTACAATCAATTGAATATCTGGTGTAAATTCAAAAACCAATCCTTGGATAAAAATTTCGTCTGCCTCAGGTGGGACTTGAACCCGTAACCTTCCACTTATAGGCCTACCGTCGTTACTAATTTAGCAAGAAATTTTTGTATCGACGAATCGCTCGGTAAGTACAGGCTGTGTTTTCAAGTCTTAATTGAGACAGAAATTTTCTTATAAGAGATTGTCTTTTCAATTTAAGAGTCCAAATATTCCATACATTTTTATCGTTCAGATAATCATACGATATAAAGAAGACTAATGTAATATAACCTCAAAGAAAGCTTAAAAGCTCTAACATCGAATGTTTTACAACACAAAATGAATGAATCTAATTTCTCAGATAAGAATTATTATATCATAAACAGCACTACGGTACGCGTAACATTTAACACTGCAATAAAATCTATTTTAGTGACGCAACGGCTTTTATGCCGATATCGACACCTCGATAATGGCAGGAAGTCGATGTAATTACCAAATTTGTTTAGGAAGAGGAAGCTATTATTATAAACAAACGGGTTAACACGAAGCGAATATGGGTAGATAAGACGAGAAATGTCTAGCTAAGGAATAGACATTTTGTTAGAAGAACCGTTTTTTATAAAGGTACATTCGCAGTACTAGATTAAAACAGATGTAACTCGAAAACATGCAATTTTGAATTGTAACGCAAATTAATGTTTCGCTCTTAAGATATTAAAAACGTTTCTGGATAACCAAATAGATCATAGAAACGCTTGTGTTTCTTTGTTGTTAAATTATATTGTTGTGCTATTAAGAAAATAGCTGGAAAAACAATATTATTTGCGGCGTGTCTAAACATATATTTTTTTAGTTACATCCTTCTTCATCTAGGTGTGCAATTTATTATGATTTTCTTCCGCAATTGGTCCCATACAAGGAGCATCTAAAAAGCTTACAATAATAACTCGTAATAGTCTTGTGTGTGAGAGACTGGTGACTGGTGCCTCTTACGACACTCATCTATACTAATATTATAAAGCTGAATAGTTTGTTTGTTTGTTTGAACGTGGTAATCTCGGAAGTGCTGGTCCGAATTAAAAAAAGTATTTTTGTGTTGGATAGTCCATTTATCGAGAAAGGCTTAAAGCTATATAACATCACGGTGTGACCAGTAGGAGCAAAGCATCAGTGAAAAATGTTGCAAAAACGGGGAAAATTATTCATATTAGAAGGATTCCGTTGCGTGCGCTGCGTAAACGGTTCAAGTTACGCAAAAAATATGTATGAAAGAATTATTTCTCTTTAAAAGATTTATAAGAATATCCACGACCGCATAATATGTCTATCTTTTAAAAAAAACAGAAATTGACGCGGACGAAGTCTCTTGCAACAGCTAGTATGAACATAAAAGGGATTCCTTTAATGTGCCTGCACCACATTTGTATCTTAACTATTTGAACTGTTGACTGCAGTTCTAACGAATAATCGGACATCTTAGATATTGAGCTCCAAATATTTGGGTCAGCAAAACAAATAGCTGTTCTTAGATATCTGGATCAATCTCCAAATATCTTCCACGCTTGATTTACGAAAAATAGTCTCTGCTTATGAATATTCAATGACCATAGCAAGTTCTAATTATTTCAACGAAACGCATTGCCCTACAAAGTTAATTTACAACATGTGAATTATATTTTGAACCTTATTAGGATGAGAACAGAGGTAAATAGGGATTGTGCTAGTTGCAACCAGGTCATTGGATGCAGCATGTTAATTTGATCAAACCTACCTTTTGTACTGCGTCTATAATTTTTTTATTAGCGTGTAATATCGAACACTATGTTCTAGATTTTTGATTGCATAGGTCAATCAAGGTAGTGTTCCATAATTTTATTTTTAAATTCAGATTTATCAGCCAGGATAATCCACTGCTGGCCATTACATAGGTCTGTCTAAGGGGTGTGTATTATGATCGCTCGCTTAGCAAACAAGTGCAGTTGAAATAAGAAGAGAAAAGGCATCGCCATGGGCTTACCAAGGGTAGGGCAAAGTGGGGAATTTGCCAGGAAAAATTAAAGTAATGGCAAAATTAAATATCCGTTTGTTTGCATTGGATACCTTAAAAGTGTGTGCTGAACATTTCAGTACGTATCGATCGGGTCTACAAAATAAAATTTAAAACAAAACTGTTGTAGATTTGGAACCCTCGCATTCTAATTTTGAATGAAATATTATATCAAACGTATTACTCTTCAAAAAAGTGATTCTATAGTGCTTTATTTACTTCTGCGCTAACCTTAACAAAATCAGTAAAAATCATCACTTTTATTAATACAAATAGAAGACGCTTTTGCACGTCCCAATATTAATTAACGTACCTCTGGGTACGCCCATAGACACTGCTGCACGTCTTTATTGACAGTACGACTTATTTCGACTTACTACACCTGTTATAGGACTAGGATTGGGTTGTAACATTTTAGCAGCAACGACTTTTAGGGAGAATGTACCATACCCAAAAAAAATCGCGATCGCCTACTCGCCTGCCAAGCATACAATAATTACAGTTGTACTAACTTCCACTTTTAATAGGCATATACCCAGTTGTGGTCTGATAAATCAAATTATATTAAAACACCTGTAAATTGAGGTCTAATACTTGCTCCTGGTGCAGGCGTGTCTGCAGGCGCGGATGTTTGACGTCACTGCAGCAAGGAAATAGCCATTTCCTTACGAAATATACGAGTCAGCATTTCGTACGGACACGATCATTTTGAGTTGGAAGAAAGTTACATACAAGTAACCATATTTAGTGAAACTGCGAGTTTTTAACTGACAACATCAATAGTTCACGTCCAACGGTTTTCAGGATTATGAAGAGGGCAACGGTTGCGATGTTGCATTTTTCAGTTTCTTTTTGACATTTTTAAGCTATTGCATAGCTTAATCTATCGCGGGCCTTGAGCGCGGAGACCGAATCCAGAAATTCCGTAACGAAAACAATCTAACACCCACACCCACACACTCGGGGCGAGGCTGCGACCGAACAATTTTGAATTTCCGAAATTTAAAAGAATTTAGAAGAAAATAAGGATTTTGACAGTATGGTTGCCTATGGTAACCATATCTGCCAAAATAACAGAAAAATTATATTACAAAAGTCAAAATTAGAAAATACATAAAATTATAAAATTAAGCTATTGCATAGCTTCTATCGCGGGCCTTGAGCGTGGAGACCGAATCCAGAAATTCCGTAACGAAAATAACCTAACACCCCCCACTCCTACCGGCACAGCGGTGATACTTTCTAAGCTTTTTAGTTTTATAATTGCATAGTCTCCGAGTGCCACACGTCTTTTTTGTTACAAGAGCTATAATGTTTATAACGTTGGTTATTTTGCAAGCTCATTTTAACAAAAAAATTTAGGTTTATGCCTGGCGCAAATTATGTAACAGTTTTTATAAAAAATGTTATTTATAAACAAATAAGTAAAAAGAGGTTAATAACCACACATTGGCCAACGTCATTTGTTTTTCTACGACAATTCTGAGCCTGAGCTGGATGCGAGAAGCCGAAGATCGACCTAAGTGGCGTGCAACTAGAGAGGCCTATGTCCAACAGTGGACAGCGATAGGCTGATAATTATTCTGAGCCATCTTTTTAATATCGCGCCCGTCCAAAACAGTTCTCCGTGTGTTTCCTCACTGCCGTCATCGATCGCTTGCATCGCAAATGCAATTGCGGTTGCGCTGCCCTACTTTACAATTGCTTACAGTACCTATGCGATCTACCAAACTGCACTACATGTAAGATTAGCAGACAATGTAACTGCCAAAGAGTGCTTGTGCTATGTAGAGTTAAGACTTGATGGGCGGTTATAGAGGAGATATGAAAAGCTGCAATTCAGATGAAACATGTTTTCTGTTGATACAACGTCTAGAGGTACTAACAAAATTATAAAAGGGGAACTACACATTTGTAATGGTAATTTCAACTAAGTAATTGAATTGTGTAATAAACATAATAGGTTTTGTTTGAGACACATCTTATTTTTATTTTATTTATTTAGGAACGCAAAACAGAATATCAACATATACAACACAATTTACAAAAGTAGGTAAAACTTGTTGGAGGAGGAGGATAGCATGACAGAGTGTAACATTTTGATAGGATATGAAAAAGTGGAGCAAGTGAAAGAGTTTGTTTATTTGGGATCAATGTTTACAGCGGATGGAAGGTGTAATAGTGATATTGAAAGGAGAGTAAATGCCGGCAACATGGTGAATGGAGCGTTGCACGCTTTTATGAGCAGTCAGAAGGTGTCCGAAAAGGCCCGCCTGGCTGTGCATGGAGGGGTGCTGGTTCCAACACTGATGTATGGGAGTGAAAGTTGGGTGTGGCAGAGAAAACATGAAAGCAGAGTAAATGCAGTGGAAATGAGAGCGTTAAGAAGTATGATTGGAGTCAATCTGAGTGACAGAATTAAAAATAGTGTGATAAGGGATCGATGTGGTGTAAAAGAGGATGTAGTGACCAGTATTGAAAAAGGAATGCTTAAATGGTTTGGAGATGTTGAGAGGATGAATGAAAGCAGATTGACTAAAAAGATATATATGGCGAGTATGAATGGAAATGTTGGAAGGGGAAGGCCTCGACGAACTTATCTTGATCAAATCGGGGAAGTTCTAAAGAAAGGTCAGGTCAAGAGTACCCTAAACCGGCGAACGTGTATGAAAAGATTAATGAATGTGGATGAAGCGAAAGTAGTCTGTAAGGATCGTAGCAAGTGGAAAGATGTGGTCTCTGCCTACCCCTCCGGGAAAAAGGCGTGAGTGTATGTATGTATGTAGGTAAAACTTAAGGCTAAGGAGTTATTCAAATCATGAGCGTTAAATTCACAGCTAACTACTAGTTAGTACGCCTTAGTATTAATAATCATCCTCATAGGTTTTTATGGTGTCGCATGCTCCGTGGTCCTGATTTCGATTCTCGAATGTAGTAAAAAATATATTGCTATATTTTCTTGGGTCTAGTAGACTTCTAATTTCCACAAAACGCACTGGTTGTATTGATAGTTATTTTGTTTGGGATCAAAAACTTTCAGTGCTAAGATTATGCTATCTATATGTTCAAAAAAGTATCTATAAAAGGAAGATTATGATAGGAGGTATTTACTTAGCTATGAAAAGCCTCAGTCAGGAAAAACATTAGAAAATGGATCATTAATAAAAACGTGAAGCCCCCACAGTCAGCTAAACTCGCAATTGTAAATCTAATCATGCCATCATTATGCAAATTCCGGTGAAATTATATAGCTAACTAAATGCGCCGTCCCATCAATAATTTATCGCCTTGGATGGCATTTACATAAGTTTCTTCGTTTGTAAGTAGGAAATATATCAGTTGTCTTGTCTACTACATTAGCGCCTTGATTGACCCAATCAGAAAAAGTGAATGCTAACTCGTCTCTGAAAATGCGAAGTCGCAAAGTCCTTAATGCAATAGGCTGTTTGACTCATATCAAATTTAGCTATAAATGTATAGTTTCTTTAGTTTTTGACACTTTAAAAATTCTATTTCAGTCAATAAAGAGTTTTTTTTTTTCATTTCTACAAAAGATAAGAAAGCGGTCTGTGGGAATTGCTGAAATTGTTAAAGAGGTCCGTGATTGAAAACAGTTTAAGAAACCCTGGTATAGACAGACTATTTGCTATTCTATTACACACAGAACGGCATAAGTAAATTACATTACATCAATATAATAGACCAATTTAGATGCAACTTTCACTGACAGCCATACAACTTATTACTATCATTCACTCAGAACGGCTAAGAATTTAATTAGCTAATCAAACATAATGAGCTTACGAGATAAAGTATCACAATGATGGTGGAAGTGGAACGTATGGTTTTCTTAATAAATTTATAACGCCGACGCGTTTTTTAATCTATAATGTTCATAATTACGATAAGTTATACGCCTGCATTGTATATAAATTTAGATTTATGAGCTGTGGTCTGTACTAGAGCGCGGAGTTTAAACTGGTATCAAAAAAAAAAGGTCTAGGTATACAGACGGTCTACATTCCTAAATATCTTGAATTGGTTTCGAATAAGCGAAACTTTTCTTTTTCTATTCATCGCTACTTGTATTCCTGTCCATTCACTGTTTCAATTTTTATTTAACTCCAGGTAATATTTATTTTAGTGATAAACAACCGTAATTGTGCAATATAGAGCCGCCGGTCCAGCTTGTTTTTAAAGTAATGTTCCCGTCTGCGCCATCACTAGTAGGTTCGACCTTTGATACTTTTGCGCCCACACTACTGGCCCGACAGCGGCCTTAGGAATCAAAAGCGGCTGTTTTTGATCAGCGGTAGATCGTACAAAAATATGTCTTCAAATTATAGAGCTTTCAACAATATTATTAGCATCAACCCATATCATTCCTTTTGGTAAAGTATGAGGCAACGTACAGGAGTGAGCTTATCAAGTGGGTGGCTTATCAACGGTCGCATTTCGACCATTGCAAGGGTGGAAAAAGACGCTGCTTTTTAGGGTTCCGTACCCAAAGGGTAAAAACGGGACCCTATTACTAAGACTTCGGTGTCTGTCCGTCTGTGCGTCTGTCCGTCGCCCTGTCACCAAGCTGTATTTCAAGAGCCGCGATAGCTAGACAGTTTAAATTTTTACAAATTATGTATTTCTGTTACGGCAATTACAACAAATACTAATAGCCAAATTAAATAAATATTTAAGATTATTATCCCATACAACTTTTAAATTTTTTTTGTCCTCTTTTGTTCGATATTAATAATGGCAACAGTCTACCTGTTGTTGAAATATTAAAAAAACACTCAGTTGTATTTGAACTCTAATAATAAATTATAAATTAAAATACAATTAATATTTTCGGGGGGCTCCCATACAAAAAACGCTTTTTTTTGCCAATTTTTGCTCGATATCAATAAATGGTAACAGGTATTAACTAAATGAATTTAGGTACCTACTGTTGTTTACCTAGTCAATGGTATGGAACCCTTCGTTCGTCCGACTCGCACTTGGCCGATTTTTTACTTGCTGCAGACAGTACTCAAGTAATTTCTTAAGATAATAACACCCATGAGTTTAGAAGTACTAACACTAGATGCGGTTGTCCTACCCTGTTTTACGCCGGCACCACACGACAAGACATCAAAAATGTGTCTGTGTTCCCGCTTACAGTCTGGCCGCGACTCATCGCCCACTCGATTATTTTTGTCCGATCCATGCTTTCTCCACCCGATTAGGCTTGACCGATATTCCATATTAATATCTAATAACAACCGTTGTTTGTATGCTAACCTATTCTCAAAGTATGTTAAAACACTGATTAATAGTTTTTTACACTACAGATGACACAATCTCTAACGGCCATTTCCAATAACCTATCTATCTTCAGTTCTGGCATATCGGAGATAGAAAACAACTTCTGTCTTTGTTTCTCTGGACGGCAAAAACAGAGATAGAAACTTTTTCCTATCTCCGATATGCCAAAACTGAAGATAGATAGGTTATTGGAACCGGCCGTTAGTCATTGCGACTGTTTTTTTCTGTTGACTCGAAGAGTTATACATTTTCGTTCTTGTAACCACGGTTAACAGTATTGTTTGTACAGGGTTGAAACTTGTCTTGTTCAATAATAGTTCAAAGTTACTTCCAAATTTGAAAAGATAATTCCATGTCAAAGAGTAGAATATTTGACTGACTGCAAAATGCTAGTTGACGGTGATGTGACATGTGGTGACGGCACATAATCCCTCGATCGTAAGTTATTCCAGACACAATTGAAATCAATTGTTATCGTGGCACCCGAGTGCCTCCTGGGGGTTGAGGGAATATAAAGGATGCCACCACCTTTTCTTGCTATGGGTGTTGTACGAGTAAGAGGCGACTAAAGTAGTAATTTCTTCTCCACTACTGGCTATAACGCTAAAATAAAAGTTAATAAAAGTTTTATCAGTCTTGTTATAAGTTAAATAAAAATATAGGGGAGAAATCTGGAATGCTGCCTTTTTTTGCACTACGTTCCGGTTTTTTTTTTCAAGAAAATCTATATTAATATCTTGATTTAAGTTTTAAATATAGGCCGTGTATTTTAACCGCTATTGTTAATTTTTACTAGCCAAAAAACAAAACATTAGAGACATTTAAATAATCCAGAAAAGGATAAAAAAGTAGTAGGGTAAGAAATCAGTGCCATCTAGTGGTCGGTAAACGCACCGAATCACATCGTTTTTCTACAAATTACATTTGAAGTTTTTATGCTGTCGACAGATGATTGATTTGGTGTTGTTTGTTAAGTACCACGTGTGTTCGACATGTGTTCTCTTGGGTGGCCACTTCAGTCTCAGGTTCGGTTCCCAGATATGTTTGTTTGCATTAGCTTTGAAACAGTAAACATTATTTGTGTAGTTAAGTGGGATCGTGTTTTTTCGGTTAAGGGTCAAGTTGGGGTTAAACGTATTGTTTTCTTGTGAGAATTATTTTACACTGCATATTATGAAACTTCAATAGAAATGTTTATAGTCAACTTTCCATACACTGTCTTATTATCTCAAATTTAAATGAAGTCTACATTATGTATCTCTCAGTTGAAAATCGGTTGCAGTAAATTTGCCGTATTTAAGTAAAATCCACATAATTTTTTTTTTAAATAAGTTAACGTGTTTAGGCTTTGTTTTTGAACGATACGCACTCGTGCTCAGGTTAAATGGGTTTAAGAGGATATGTCACTTATGTATGTAAAAATATAATAGTTATTAAACTAAAATATCTATAGTAGAATAGCACCACCACATTTCGCCCAATGGATTACGTAAGAGGCCACTAAAAAGTACTGCTAGAAGATTACGAGCAGTATCTTCTTTCCACCACTGGCGAAACTGCGATCGCCAACCCGCTTGAGGTTTTTGCACAGAAAAAGGTTAAAAAGGCGATGTAGGCGGGGCAGGCGCGAAACAGAGTTTTTGAGCAAAGCGCTGTGATTGGTTTCTTTTGAAGTCGATCGACCCTATTGGTCGCGCGACGTGAAAAGAACTTTCTTGATTGGCGTTCCTTGAACTCGTTGATGTGTTGTAGGGCATCAGCGGCGACATCGATTCTCATACAAATGGCGCATGAGAGCCTTTCTAACTTTTTTCCATGTTCTGTGGGTTTTTGCCATTCGTGAATAAAAAAAAACATGCAGCTGAAGATGCCTTTGTCCGGCAACTAGCTAAGTATAAAAATCTGTGTACCCTATCTGCAAGTACTTGAGAAAAAAACAGGACTTGCTTGCAAGCGCAAATGGTTTGCGCAAAACTTTGCACAAAATGGAATTTTCACCAAACAATGTGTCGCCAGCCCTTCAGACATTAACACTAAGTATGTGTGTGTTAAGAAAGCCAATTTAAATAACCAAAGAGCTTTTAATTTGGGTGAAGACTATTCATAACTTGTTCGCTTAACATCAATACTCGTAATGATATGCGGCGACACAAATTGCGTCATAATAATTATAATCTGTGGCAATTAATTCTGACGAGTTGAACCGGCGCGATGCTATTATCACTTTCCGCGTTTGATACATTAATTAAATAAGAAAATTGTCTCATTACGATGTGTTTGCATGAGACGGTTAATTAAAATGTGTTTCATTTTAAGAAAAACCTATTTATTTTGTACTAGCTGTTCCCCGCGACTTCGTCCGCGTCAATTTCCGTTATTATGATGGCGATTATTTTTGCAACATTTTTCACTCATGCTTCGCTCCTATTGGTCACAGCGTGATGTTATATAGCCTAAAGTCTTTCTCGATAAACGGACTACCCAACACAAAAATATTTTTTCAAATCTTCCTGTAGTACTTCCTGAAATTAGCGCTTTCAAACAAACAAACAAAAAAAACAAACTCTTCAGCTTTATAATATCAGTATAGATTGTACCTTGACATGACATACTTACAACGGAACAAATTATAACTTCAAGAACAGTTACTCACTTAGTGACCACACTTATAGTCCCATGCAGAACTCTATGATTAATTATGCTAATAATCGTTCAAATAGGTAAGATAATTAGAAGAAAATAATCGCTAATTAGATAGTGATGTGCCATTATAGTTTGATGGGTCTCCTAACAGTCGACTTATAAAGTAGGCTGCCATTTCAAAAGAATACGAGCAGTTTTTCCTCCACCATTGGACAAGTGTAATCGCCAACCCGCCAAGCGTTGTGGTTATGGAAAATCGTCCTTGGAGAGGACTAATGTGTACCTGTACACCATAAAACATTGCATTCTGCCGTCTATGCTTTAGTGCGCTTAGATTTTAATGCAATTTAGGTACCTACTACATGAAACGGAGAGTTTATAAGCATATTATGTTACTAGTTTTAAGAGTTAGTTATTTCGAGATTTCTACCATGTACCTTGTTTTTTATGAGTGTAAAACTGTATATTTTGTTACTTTTTAGTGCTTATGTTTTTAATCACTACCTAGGTACATGCCAGTATTTAAATGTCAGTAAAAGACAAATTTTAATGTGATTCTAATAATCAGTTTTGATGATTTACAGTCCTAAGTCGCGCGCGCAGACATTTCCGAGCGGATATCCGATCAAGACGCGACTTGCATATTTTGAATTTGGAATAACGATAGTTTTGCAATGATTATCTTTTAATTCTAATGAAATGAATAAATAAATCTGATGAAAATTTCAAATCTAAACATGAACTAGATAAAACCTGCTTCAAAACACAAATAGGTAAATGATTTTGGATCATAGGGAAAGTATATTTCTTTCCCTATGTTTTGGATTAAGTTTTTGTAACGATTCAAGTGAACGATTCCCGTTTTATCAAAAAAAAAATGCATTTCATTTAAAAATTGAAGTTAGTATGGCCCTTATTAAAACACAATAATAAATGCATTTATTCGTACCTACAGTGCTGCAGTGGTAAAGTATTATAATAATATTAAGAATATAAGATTCGATGATGTGAATGCTGCAGTAGTAAAAATTTCAGTGTTATCCTTTTAAGAACACAGTATCACACCTTCTTAATAGTACCTAGTGTCGTAATAATCGCTCTTAATACAGTACAATCAATAAATTGAAGTGTTATGCAGATTTACGAATATTTATGATGATACGAATATCTATAATGATAAGATATTTATGATGTCTATAAGCCTATGTCTATCTAAGTCTATGTCTATCTAAGTCTAAATAATCTAAATAGATTTGCCGGCTTATAGATACTGATGATAATCAAATAAAACGAATGCCTCATCAGAATCTCACTGCTTATGTAAGCTTACCGGCTAAACAATTAAAATCATATGCTGTAAGTACCTGTCTCGTATTAATATAGAAAAGCTAGTCGGTTCTAATTATACTTCATGCTTCGTTCTCGATATATGTATTTACCACGCAGCTTCCTTAGTCACTCGGCAACCAAACGCAATTTTAGAGCTCCAGCCCTAAAACAAAAACTAAACGCAGCGCCAGTCTCCCACTATTGTTACTGGCGTTATCTGTCATTCTTTACGTTTGCGCGGCAACTAATATGCATGTGTCTTTATCTAATTAGAAAAAACGGTTATTGTTCTGCAGTTTTTTGTATTATTTGTTTGGTTAGCAATGCCTAAAGATTTGGATCATTATTTAAAGAAGTTAAGAAAGATTGAACGGAAAATTAAAAGACAACAAAAAAGGAAACGAAGGCATTCTAATTCATCCGAAAGCGAAACTATTTCAAGGCCCTCGAGCCCACCGGTTGCAGGTAAATAAATTTGTCCTTTTTAGATAAAATAACAATCCTACTGTGTGATGGAAAACAAGTATCAAAAGTCTAACGACCTAGGATGCGGGTGATGCACGAGATGCATCGACGTAATCCATTGACACGGGGCTTATACGAGATATGAGCACGTGATCATTCTGCTCTTGAGCTGATCCGCGAGATTCGCTTTTGTAGCACAGTACATTCATGTACGTTTATTGTTAACTTTTCAGACAAATGCTCTGAAATAGACATAGTGGAGATGGATGTCGAGGACACAACTGAAACCTTACCATCTATTAGCGCCCCGGCTACAGCCGATACTCTGCCTGAGGAGGTTCTTTTGGCGTTGGGTGACTTGATGCCCGAAAAGCCAACCTATGGACCTGAAATCAATGACAATCTGGCTCGAATTTGGACCACCATCCTTAAAAATGGGCTCGGAAAAGAGAACAAATTAAAACTAATGGATCAATTGATACCACAAAACTGTACGTTGTTAAAAGCCCCTAAATTAAACCTAGAAGTAGCTACATCTGTCACTGAAAACATTGTGAATCGTGATAAAAAATTGAAGCCGAACAGAACCAACTGGGCATAGGTTTGTCTTTGTTGGGTAACGCCCTATCATCATTAATCAACAATGAAGTGGTTGATAGAGTTAAATTAATATCTATTCTCAGTGAAGCTGGCAGAATATTTACTGATTTGCACTGCATTCAAACTAAAACAAGAAAAAATTTAATACATCCAGTACTGGACAAGAAATTCATTGAAGGTATAAAAGATGTTGATAGAGATGAATTCCTTTATGGGAATAATCTATTAGAAAGAATAAAAACAATTACAACTGTCCAAAGAAGCGGTCAGTCCATCAAAAAGACAAGTTCAACCCGCCAGGGAAACTTGAATGGTCCGCCTCGTTTCAATCAACACAATCAACAAAGGGCCACAGCGAGGCAAGGACAGAAGAAGCAGTACCCATCCCAAGTATCGAAATATCGCAATCAGTACCAGTACCATCCGGCAGCAAAGAAGGCCAAAATTACAACTCAACAGGAGAAACCACCTGCTCGCAAATAGAGGTAAGTCATGCTGGAAGGTTGGCCCATTATCTTCATTGCTGGAAAAAGATCAGCAAAGATGAGTCCATACTAGCGTATGTCAGTGGTTACTCAATTAATTTTATAAAAAAACCTTACCAAGAGTCGGTACCAAAACCGTTTCTTGCCAGTTCCTCACAGGAACATTTAGATATGCAATCAGCCATTGATAATTTAATATCTTTAGGTGCAATATCAATTTGTAATCCATGCCCAGGCCAGTTTATTTCAAAAACATTTATTGTTCCGAAGCCTAACGGTAAAAAAAGATTTATTTTAAACCTTAAGAATTTAAATAAATTTGTTTCTACGTCCCATTTCAAAATGGAAGACTACAGAACAGCAATGTCATTATTATGCCCTGGTGATTTTATGGCAAAAATTGATTTAAAAGAATCATATTTATTGATTAATATTAATCCTCAACATAGAAAATATTTAAGATTTCAATATGACAGATTATATGAGTTTTCTGCATTACCATATGGTTTAAGTTCAGCACCATATTTGTTTACTAAAGTTATGAAAGTTGTTATCACACATTTGAGAGAAAAAGGTTTCAAATCAGTACAATATTTAGATGACATTTTGTGCATAGGATCTACTTATGAATCTTGCTTAAATAATGTTCAAAAAACAATAAAATTATTACAATGCCTTGGGTTTGTAATAAATTTTGACAAAAGTATCATTGAACCCACCAATTCTTGTAAATTTCTAGGTTTTGTGTTAAATACTAAAGACATGACATTACAATTACCAATTGAAAAAAGGAATAGTATAAGAAAAAGTGTAGAAAATTTTTTGACCTTAAAGAAGTGTACTATTCGTGAGCTTGCAAAATTAATTGGAACATTAATTGCAGCCTGCCCAGCCACTACTTATGGATGGCTTTATACAAAATTTTTAGAACACCACAAATTTTGCTATTTATCAGTAAGCAAGGGGAATTACGATTTAAAAGTCATATTACATCCAGATGTTAAGTTAGATTTACAGTGGTGGATATCTAATGTCGGTGTCACAAAAAGAAAAATGGTTACCCATACTTATGAATTTGAATTATTTACTGATGCATCTAGAACTGGGTGGGGAGCAATTTGTAATAATAAAAGGGTAAATGGTTTTTGGAAAGAGGAAGAAAAATTATATCATATTAATTATTTAGAGTTGTTAGCAATTTTTTTGGCACTAAAATCCTTTTTCACTCATAACAGTAATGCTTGTATACTGTTGCGTGTAGATAATAAAACGGCTATATCCTATATAAACAAAATGGGTGGTATTCAATACCCACACTTAAATAAATTAGCTAGATCCATATGGCAATGGTGCGAAGAGAGACACATCTGGCTCTTTGCTTCATATATAAAATCTTGTGATAACAAAGAAGCAGATAAGGAATCAAGACGTATTAATCCAGATACAGAATGGGAATTAAATAATGTAGCGTATCAGAAAATTGTGTCAAAATTAGGAAAACCAAATATTGACCTATTTGCATCCCGAACGAATGCTAAATGTGTGTCCTATATTGCTTGGAAACCAGATCCAGATGCAACTAACATAGATGCATTCACTATATCATGGAGCGAGTACCAGTTTTATGCCTTCCCACCTTTTAGCATGATATTGAAATGTCTACAGAAAATTAATAATGACAAAGCGACAGGTATTATGGTAATGCCATATTGGCCATCACAAGCTTGGTACCCACTCATGCAGACTATGTTAGTATCTGAGTTAGTAATATTGAAACCTGAAAAATATCTCTTGCATTCTCCTTTCAGGACCCATCATCCTCTTCACCACCAGCTTACACTGATTGCAGGCATTTTATCAGGCAAGCGTGGTTGAAACGAGCTATACCCCCAACATCTATTGAAGTTATGTTTAGATCCCTCTCTAATAATACATTAAAACAGTATAATGTAACTTACAAAATTTGGTTACTCTTCTGTCAGCAAAGTAATATAGATCCTTTTTTGCCATCAATACCTATGATTATGTATTTTTTGACAAAAATGTTTAATTCTGGTGCTAGCTACGGTTCCTTGAATTCACATAAGTCAGCACTGTCATTAATAATAGGATCTAAAATTGGAGAAGATGACCGTGTAAAAAGATTGTTTAAAGGTTTTTATAAATCTAAACCACCACATCCTAAGTATAAAAATACTTGGGATCCGAATATGGTACTCACGGTAATACAAGATTGGAGCCCAAATATGTCTTTAACTTTAGAGCAAATATCAAAAAAACTAGTTATGTTACTAGCATTAGCTACAGGACAGCGGGCACAAACACTGTCACTGATAAAAATTAGTAATATTAATTTCAAAACTAACTATTTGATTATTGATATAACTGATAATATAAAAACTTCAGGACCAGGTCGTGACCAACCTCACCTTCATTTGCCGTTTTTTGAAAGAGAGGAAATTTGTCCAGCAAAAACTTTATATGATTATATTAATTTTACCAAAGAAATTAGAGGAAATGAAGATCATTTAATATTAACTTTAAAGAAACCACATAAGTTAGTTACTGCATCTACTATTGGCAGATGGATCAAAAATGTTCTTTGTATAAGTGGTATAGACACCACAATATTTTCTGGCCATAGTACTCGCCATGCGTCAACTTCCACAGCAAGGTTGAAAGGCGTTTCTCTAGATGTTATTCGGAAAACGGCAGGCTGGACTAGTAATTCTTCGATTTTTGCTAAGTTTTATAACCGGCCAATTCTTGATACCTCTGGAGACTTCGCCCAAGCTGTGCTTAATACTAGGCCACTGTTATAGACTGTAAGAATTTAATTGTTTAAGTTTTCAAATTCAAAGATGATTATATTGTTATGAGTAGTATAACTACAAGACTGATAATAATTTTAATGTAAGTTATTTTTAGAGGGTAACTCTCAGCTAAAGGTTGATAACAATACAATTTTGATTAAAGATAAATTAAATGTTTTATTTCAGAAATCTTTAATTTACTAGACAAGACTACCTACTGCATTTCAACTTTACTAGGTCTCTGAACAACTGCGTGGTAAATACATATATCGAGAACGAAGCATGAAGTATAATAAGTGATCAAACGAACTTACCTGTTAGTGAAGTTCGATCATTATTATACGAAGTGCTTCGTTCGAAGATATATGTTCCCATCCCTCCCTACCCATAGTAAAGTTGATTGCATTAGAAATCTCTAAAAAATGACAGATAACGCCAGTAACAATAGTGGGAGACTGGCGCTGCGTTTAGTTTTTGTTTTAGGGCTGGAGCTCTAAAATTGCGTTTGGTTGCCGAGTGACTAAGGAAGCTGCGTGGTAAATACATATATCTTCGAACGAAGCACTTCGTATAATAATGATCGAACTTCACTAACAGGTAAGTTCGTTTGATCACTTATTATATTCCCTATAATACCGCCTGATATTTATAGCATAGGACTGTCCTACTTCTGCAGGGGCATTAATAAGGAGCCGTGTAGAGATATTTTATTACGTGTTTACGCAATTAGGTGTCATATAAATGTAGCGTGATTTAAGCATTTTTTTATTATGTGAGATGAAATAAATACTAAAATAAGATTATACACGGTTCAATTTGAGTGTGATGCTATCCAGCAAAACCCAGTTAAATGCAATGATTATGACTTGCAGAATAAAATGTATGCAATGAGTATAAATTTGTAGCGAAGTATCAAAAAATGTATACTTACCGTTCGCTTACAATTTTGCATTTTATGGGGTTCTGCCAGGAATGATGCTTTCCAGCAGAAAGATTTCACTTTAGCATTACAGCACGTACTTTATTAGCATATTAGGGTATTAAACAAATGTATAATAAGTATTTAACAGAATAACATAAGTCACTAATATCAATTTTGCATATTTTGGCTGGGAATTGCAATTTTATTAAAACTTTTGTAAAAAGGCGCCTGTTCATTCTATCTTAGCAATAACTATTCAAGTCATTTTGATTATTTTATTCTATTAATTTTTCATTTATATGGTTATTTTAAAATTGTTTTTAATTTTATTTAATATTAACTTATAATTTAAATTTATTTTATTATTTTAATTTATGAATTTATCTATTTGTTTTTTTAATTAATTATTTTTTAATCATTAACAAGCTTCAGAGCGAGTCACAGTGACAGATTAGAGATGAGTTATAACAGGTAAAAGTCGATATCTGTTACTACTGTTCTTGTTATGTAAAAATAACAGTTCCAAATATCTGTTATTAAATAACAGCCTGTTATTCCTTATTTTGATACTTCCTCCTGTAGCCGCTAAAATCTCAAACAATCTTTTTAATACCCATCCAATTCAATCAAAAACTTTCCTTCATGCTTAGAACAGGCTTAGGACTGTCAATTTGCTAATATTACGATTTTTAGGAGGTAAAGTTTTTTGGTAAAAACATTTACCTACTTATCATTAATTGTTTTTAACTAAAAGCTTTAACAAATTGTCGCATTTAAAAGAAATTGATTGTATGTACAGTATGTTATCTACAGTATATTCATATTTACAAGATTTTATTTACAATTTAGTATTTACAAATTCTGATGCAAAAACAGCAACGCAACTGCTGTAATTTTCTTATTCCCAGCCGTGTGCGCCTTTCGTTCATGATATAGCCGGCGGCGGAAAAAACCCTTTCACACGGCACAAGACGCCATAGCATTCATTTTGGTGGTGGCGACTTTGTACAGGGTGGGATAAATTAGCCGTGTCCTCCACCAACTCATTGGGCACTCTGTCCTAGCAATAATTTTGTTCTCGTAGTATCGCTGGGCTTCTACGATTGCTCGAGACTGGGCTGTTTCTTCGGGTTGTAAGCCTTGCATTGCAGTATCGTAATCTTCCCAGATAGAATTTTTCAATGGTTCTGCTGTTGCTGGCGGTGGTGGGATATTTGTTGTGGAAGGTGCGGGCGATTCAACGGTCGTTTGTTCTGCGTGTAGTCCAGCGACAAACAAAATAATTCTTTTTTTAGTTTCACCGGCCACGCGCTGGTCAGCAAAATACAATTTGAAACGCGGGTCAAGAAACATGCAGTTTTCAAATGTCTTGCTCCGGTCCAAATGCACAAATCTGGTTTTTATATTGCCTATTAGATCTTGGCGCAAGGTATCTACAGATGGCATTAAAACATTCGTAACATTTTCAAGAGCTCTTATCAGTCCACGGGTTATGGGGATGACTAGGCACCCGGTTATATATTTTTGGCCACTGAGTTCTCGTGTAACTTCTTCGCAAGGCTGTAGAACTATGCACAATTCCTCGCAAAAGGACCACTTATATTCAGTCAGAGTTTCAAGCCCTGTGCCTAAATTTACGACGGCACTGTTTATCGGTTCTTTTAGCTCTACGAACCTTTTCAGCATTGCGTACAGTGAATTCCACCTTGTAGGCACGTCCTGGATCAATCTTTTCGCTGTCAAGCCGGCTTGCTCCTGATATTTTTTCAATTTCTCCCAGGCACTATTGCTTTGTTTAAAATGTCTGACGATATTTTTTACTTTGCTCAATATGTCAGTAAAGTCTTTATCCTTAAGTGCATGTGTGATTTGTCATTATCTGAGACAGACAAAAGTATTTTATTTGTAACATTCCAGTCGTCACAAATTCCTTCAATAACACGAGCTAAATATTTGGCCGTATGACTTTCATTCAGCGGAACGCAATCTAAAAGAAAGGATTTCAGTTCAAAACCATCTTCCTTAATGTAATGTCCAGTAACTGCCAACATTGAGTCATGAGTTGAAGTTGACCAGATATCCACAGTGATGCATAGTGACTGCGCTTCATCACGAATTTTTTCTTTAATTTCCATTCTTGTTTTTTCATAAATGGCTGGCAGCATATTGTTGGCAAAAAACTTTCTTGTCGGAATAACATAATTTGGGAATGCAAAAGAAATGAGTTTCCGAAAACCACGATCTTCTACCATTCTAAATGGTTGATTATCCATTATAAAAAGATTCATAATCTTTTTGTCAATTTCTAATTTTGCGGAATTCACTCGTCTCGGTACAAAATTGGTAATAGGTTGATGACCATAGGTTCTCCTTACCGGAGCCGATGACTGCTAAGCTGTTGTTGCCCCTGCTTGACTTTGATGTTCTGTCTGATGAGCAGGTAGAGCTGGCTGTAAACGCGGCTCTGTCTGAGTTAATATTTTACATTAGCTGAGATTTTTTTTTGATAAAAAATATATACTGCCAAGCAATGATATTACAAAGAAATAGATATGTTATGTTCATATTAAATTGCGTTCGAAAAACGTCACGGCGCTGCACGATGGCAGTTACATAGATTAGGAATTGTAACCAAAATCAGACAGTACAAATATTTTCAAGTGGGTAGAAAATAGAGAGAAATAAAACAGGTTGTATTTGTCTTATATGAAAAAAGATTTTTATTATGTAAGTACGTAGGTAACATAAAACATACCTCTGAATTATGAGAGTTACACAAGTTAGAAATTTAAGCAGAAATAATTATGTACAATTTTAACAAAAAGATATTACACACCGTGATTTCTTCAACCGTGAAAACGAAATATGTGGAAAAAAAGCCGTGAAAACGAAATATGTGGTAAAAAATGAAACTGAAATGAAATATGTGGTTGTATCTAAAGTTAAAAGATATGTACCTACACAATTATCTAATAAACTCCAACCCAAGGCCATAGTTCAGTGCCCTAGCAAGGATGAGTACCAACTCGTATCTCATTGTGCACAAAAGAAAAACGATGGGAACCTGGGAATTTCTGCCCTTGACCTGACGCATCTGCCAATCAGTTTTATTGCACTGCAGTTAATTAAAAACCTTGAGAGGCAGAATTATTGAGAATCGATTTAAATTTAAAAGACTTATGTAATTCGATTTTGATTTGATGGAATGTTATGATGCGATGTAATAACTAACTGATGTAGGTTTTTAAACTTTCTTGATGCATTGTTACACATAACGAAGAAACGTCGGGAAGGTAAATACGATTTTACCTATAAATTATAACATTGCATTGTAAATCCCGGTTCAGTGATAAGTTTGATGTAGGTATAATAAAAACTCAGATGTGACACATAATTTAAGTAGATACTGTTAGTGTACTATATAGTATATAATAATTTGTCTGTATTTAAAAAAAACATAGGCTAAAACTAAAGAAGTTCAAAACAATTACAATACAAAAACAACTGGAAACTTTTCTGTCTGTACCTTAGTGATAACTTCATATCTTTTTATTTCAACGATAACCGAACAGATACAACTGATATGCTGAGAATGCTGTGGAGAAACAGAAATAAATTATAAGTGATATATCTAACTAATCACAACACATGTTTCCCCTTTCAAAATTGAAAGCCGTAGAACTACTAATTGCCGTCAGTTTCCCAACCAGAGGTGTGGAAGCCGAAGTGAAACCATTTTGAAACAGAGCCTTATCAGACGAGTTTCCTCTAGCTAACTCTACTGGGCACAGGTTAAGGAGAAGAGACAGATCAAGTTAAAAAAATTGATGTTAAAGTTTATGAAGATTCCTTAAATTCAACAAATTGTTTGTCTTATGGGATTTGTACAAGTAACCGGTCTTTTCTATTTTTTTTTAATTTATTTATTTTGTCGACGAATTCAAACAAGCGTTTTTTTATTCATGATTAAAATAATTTTAATTGCTTAAAAACAGTTCAAAAACAATCATAAGTATTTGCTATTGAGAGAGTTTTCCATTTTTAAAACAGGGGCTAATAAGTCGTAATATAAGTAAGATTATTTTTATCATAACTTGATTAGTTATGATAAAAATAATCTTACTGACAAATGCTGATAAAATATTTTTGACTTCACCATTAGCTATTGTTGCATACGTGCCTCTCGAAAAGGATTGTTGCATAATTGCCACATTTGAAATTATTTTTCTGGCAAAACTCTATTAGTCGCCTAAACTTCCTAAAGCTGTCTGATCTATTTGATCTTTGAATTAAACCTCTTGACGGCTGATAACACAAATAAATGTCAAACATAATCAGCCAATCGACAGATTAACTCATGACTGAGATGTGGCCATTGCATCATATTAGCATAGGTATATAATATTACTAGCTGTTTCCCGGGACTTTGTCCGCGTCAATTTCTGTTATTATGAACGCTACTATTTTTTCAACCTTTTTTACTAATGCTTCGCTCCTATTGGTCGCAGCGTGATGTTATATAGCCTAAAGCCTTCCTCAATAAATGGACTATACAACACAAAAATATTTTTTCAAATCGAACCAGTACATTCGGAGATTAGCGCGTTCAAACAAACAAACAAACTCTTCAGCTTTATAATATTAGTATAGATAATGTAAATTTAGGTAAAAAAATACCTTATTTAAAAGTTAATTGGAGTTGATCGACTTACTACGCTGTACATTGATCAATTTATTTTTCTAAAAATACTATTTTACACAGATTTTTAAGTGATCGATTAATGTCGATTATTGGTCATCTCATCATTCTCATCTCTAAATTGGTCACATTATAGTCGGTATTTTTTTTTAGATAAATCTTGTAGTGGGTCATGGACTCATGGTGTTTTTACTCTTTACGATGTAATAGGAATGATCCTATTAAATCGTAAAGAGTAAAAACAGGTATGAACCTGTTTTATGTTTTTATTCCTACAGCCTGTGATAGCAAGTTATTATTATATTTCTAAAAAAGTATCGTCCCTCTACAAAAAGCTGTGAACTATTTTTATTGCTAGTCGATTAAAATTCATCCAATGTTATCCGGACAGCAAAGAACTGATTGAAACCATACTCATTAAAATTTAGTTGCCTTATGGAGAAAAATACATACGTAAATAAAAACAAACTGCTAAAATCATATCCTTGTGTCTTAAAGTGTGGTCGAGGAAAAACCAATGTGGGCATAAATATGTACCGCTTCTTAATCAATTATAACCTCCGTGAAAATTCCTTGTCCCAACTTGTTCTGTCTAAATTGAACAAATAACACATTCTTTTAACATGAAAATTACACTTTATGTATTCTATAGTCATGCAGTGTGTATGCAAATATACTTTTGAGTATGAATACTGTATGTTTCCTACGAGAATTGTATACTTAACTTAAACGCATAGCTAAATCCTAAGTAATATTATAAACGCGAAAGTTTGTATGCATGTACGTTTGTTACACTCACACAGAAATTGCTGAACGGATTTTGATGAAACTGTCCAGTAACTATAAATGTGAGTGTGAGTTTTATTATTAATTCTTCACGCAGAAACTACTGAACCAATTTTTGATGAAATTTGGTACATAATAAACCCTGAGAAAGGGTATAGGCTATTTTTTATGTGTACAGGTAACTAGCAGTGGGATATTAGCGATACCAGTGGTATGTCTGCGTGATAAAATGTGTATTTCAGGCGGGTAAAGCCACGGCCCGATAAGCTATTATTAACAGACGGTATAAGTTTAGGCACGGAGTGGTCGCTGTTATTAAATATTCCAATCACATTCCGGAGGCCCAGCAGAAGACTAGGCTCTGCTTCATTCCTTGCGGTGCTCAGGTGCTGACATACCCAGCCACCCTTTACCTGGCTACCCCTACGAGGGGAGCCAGTCGCTTGATGCTGAGGCCTTACTCTGCAACACACTCCTTAAATTCGAATCCATCTGTCCCTATCACTCATACCGATATCTTAAAGTATCTGAAAGAGACAGATATATCCGTAAATACGAGCTTTGTGTTGCAGAGTAAGGAATCTGGTCCAAAAGTCAAGCGCAGCTTAAGCCACATGAATCAGTATTATACGCCGGACACTTCATATTTATTTTTTTATAAACACACTAACGTAGATAAAATTAATACACATAGTTTTTGGCACAGGTCAATTCATTAGCTATCTCAAAGGGATAAGGTGTCATCGACTATTACGTTCCGAAAAATGGGAAACGGACGCTCTATATGAATCAGGAGAACAGACTTCAAAAAAATTTTTATAGTATCTGGAGAACAATTCATCCAAAAATCTCATTGTACCTAATTAGGGGCAATGATAAACTATACGATAAAAAATATTAGACGCCGTGCCATTAGTTGTTTGCAGACATATACCCACAGACATCGAAAATTTAGTCTCTGAAGAAGTACTCAATTACCGTTGGTGCCTAACTAGATTCTAAGTTCTGAATATTAATTAATGTAACTCGAAACCTAAGCCTTTGATGTCCCAATCGCACTCGTAATGAGAGAAGTAATCTTAAACCTCACGTGGCTTCGCGCCTGCGCCGGCCATAATCAGACCACAAGTAGGACAACATCAACACAATGTATCATTGTAAATGATATCTGAAATAAGTTTGCGTAGTTACAATTAAAGTAATTTTTAGGGTGCACTTCGGTTCGCCTAAAATTTAAAGTCCTAATTTCATTTGGCCGAACCGTATTGGCCTAAACTTATAACGCATAATTATTGTCTAGTCTAACAGTTGTTTACGCACTATTATAAATTGGTCTAAAAATTGAAAACCCTAATTTCAGTATGTCTAATATTGAAAGCACTAAAATGTATTAGCATCTTTTTTGGCATTACGCTCTATTTTTTTTTTAAACCGAAAAAGTTTAAGAAACGAATCGCTCACAAACCGACCCCAAGCAGTCTTGTCTGCCCTACCCCGAGAGTGTAATTTAAAAGCGCGTAGGCGCGGAGGGGCGAGGCGGCCCGCGGGCTGAGGAGCAGGAGACTGTAAGCGTTAGCCATCTGCAACGATTAGCACGCGTGGGACCGCCCGAGCCCCGCAGCGTCGAAGCCGTCACGGAAGTCTGATTGCTTGTTTGCATGCATGATTGCTTGTTTGCATGCATGTTTGCTTGATTGCATGCATGATTGCATGTTTGCATGCATGATTGCTTGTTTGCATACGTGCTTGCTTGCTTGCATGCATGCTTGTTTGCATGCATTCATGCTTGCTTGCTTGCATGCATGCATGCTTACTTTTTTGCAAGCATGCATGCATGCATGGCTATTTCAAATATTGATAAAGTTTTTAACTTTCTACGAATAAAAATTTGGAACTGTAAATGGTAGGTGTTATAATATATTCGGTTAAATGTCGCTATTGGGAAATTATAATACGGCGATATAAAGTAAGGCGTAGTAAAAATAGGCTAAACACGATTAGGAAAAGTAAAAATGTGCGAAAAAATTTTAGGCTAATAGTTTGTGTGCCAATGACAATTAGGAGTACAAATAGTTAGGCATTCCGATATATACCCTAATTTTTAGACCGACGAAAATTCAGGATATTCTTCTATGATTCTTCGTTATCATCATAACCACACCAGCCCAATGCTGAAAACAGGCTTCTCTAAATGGAGGATTTTTCATAGATAATCGTCATGCTTAGCAAGTGGATTGGTGATCGCTGTTAGGCCAATGGTGAAAAGAAGACGATGCCCATCTTTTTCTGGCAGCACTCCTTCAGTCGCCTGTTACGACACCTATAGGAAGAGATGGGATGCTGCTTTTATTTTTATGTACCGGCATCACACGACATCCTCTATGAATAGGTATTGAATTTTGAATGACATATCGCGTCAACCGCGTTAAAAGTTATGAACACAAACATAATCTCTTATTTTTTTGGTTGTTTAAGACTTTTAAGAAATATATGGAGACTGACCAGCTCCCCGATAGGCTGGCTTACTGTGTAGAAATCTTCTATTTCATTCGTCTCTTAAAAATTCCTGAATTCATTAATGGATTTAGTCGTTCTGAAGTTTGACGAGCCTCCTAAACACACCCAAATAAAGATGCAGACTTCCAAAATTGACTGGAATCGAGCAAAAAAACCTTTTGGAATCATACCAAACCCACCTCAACAATCGAGTCTATATTCATAATTCTTTATCGTCTCACTAGCGTTATTTTTACTCGGAAAACTTTAAACAATGAGAATAAGAAATCTTTTTCACAACACTACGATAAGTCCACTAAATTTCACTTATGAACATCACAATAAATCTCAATTTTTAGAGATGTAATCTGCCGGAAACGTTAAGTGGATGCAACAAAAGTCTAAACGCGTCATTAAATCGTGTCACTATCATATCGGTGCATCACTGCAATAAGGTGTACAACACACTATTACAATATCAGCATTTAAACTTAAAAAAATATGTCTCAGGCGGGACTCTACCCGTATCTCCTCGCTATTACGACCTACGATCAAGTTGACTGGGACGAACTGCTTGGAGATCTTGTCCCAAAGGTCTCTTCTCAGAGAATAATTGTTCCAGATCTAATTGTCCCAAAGGTTGAGTGTCAGGGAAGAGTGAACAAGGAAGAACTGATTAGGGTCTAGTTGCCCCAAATTCTCGTTGGGTAGAACTGTCAGGGACAAAATGTTTGGGATCTAGTGGTCCCAAAGGTCAAATTGTCAGGGTAGAGTTGTCTGGCACAAACTGTTTGGGGTCTAGTCGTCCCAAAAGTCAAGTTGTCAGGAAATACTTGTAAGGAATTAACTAGTTGTTGTATTTCGGTTGTTCTCTTACAATCGTTCGGGGTCTAATTTTACGAAAGCTCTAATGACAAGAAAGAGTTGTCTGTTTGTTTGGGGTCTAATTGTCCTAAGGATCAAGTTTTCATAGGTAGGTAGAGTAGTTCGGTGGAGTTATTTTAGGCTTAATTTATCTTTAGTTTATTATATTATGCGCTAAGCAAAATGGCGGAGCTCAGAATTTTACGAAGATATAAAATATATATATCGAACACGATTAAATCAAGCATTAATGTGACTTTACCCTAAATGCACCGCTCAATACAAAGAGAGGCTTGTTAAAATTTCCCTTATGCATCTGGACAATAAGGCGAAAAGCACGCCATCACTGTACATTGTAGAGATGAGATGATAACTAAGAGTTATCGCCGACTTTCACCCGTCGATGTAAAGGTTTGTGTCTACTGTGATAGATTTTCAATTTAAACCAACAGATGTAATGTCTCGAAATACGAGTATGTCGTTCGTTTAGTAAAAGGTCGTAATGTCAAATCAGTCAAAAACCTATTTACGAGTGTAGATATAATATTACTTATCTACACATAATGTTTTAAGTGTCTATTTATGTACGAAACTTTTCAGTAAGTATTAAATCCAAGATTAACACATAACCCAGCTACGTCTAAAATTTACAAAGTTAAAGATCAAACTTTGAGGATCTTTATTTTGTAATGCAAAATGGTGTTATTACGAAGTCTTATTCTCGCTGCATATATTAAGATATAATATGTGATATGTTTGAAACAAACTAAATTATTTTAATTGTTGTATGTACGTACCTAATTGTTAAAAATTATGTGTCCAATTTAGACTTCAATAACATTCCTCATTACTTAAAATGGTTTCACATTCTCAACAAAAGTAACTTACTACGCATTGCAATACTAACTTACGCCACCATATAACACAATTTTTAATTTAAATTGAAACGTTACACTGGTAGTAAAGTTAGCTTCAAATCGCTTGTACCGCTATTCAAGTAGATAGAGGCCCTTACTTAACTGTAACTTAAAGTTAACTGATTAGGATAACTACAGGCTTTAGGCTAACGTCTTCTTGATAACATACCTGCGCCTGCGCATAGAGTAACGGAATTAAGGATCTTTAATGGATTTTTAAATGAAACACTTTTACTGTTAGACACCGTGTTAAGTGGATGCTTGGGGGTTTTATAGGTTTTTAACGCCTAACTAACTTTTTCAATCGACATGGGTTTACTACCTAAAAATTTTTAAGGGTTTTTAGTCTTATTTACCGCTATTTTGATGCCACAATTTTACAAGTTCGTACGTAACATAAAAATATTTGACTGAACACTTTTTGTAATATTACAAGTGTGTACTTATTTATCTCGAGGAATGGAGTGGTTCAACTTTTGGGTATAAAAAAAACATTTTAATCGGTCAATAAGACCGAATAAAGCTACAATACTACTAATATGATCGTGTAGGTAATCGTTTAATCAACTCTTTTTTTTAAATAATCCAATCGGACACTTGTAATAAACGGAAACAAATACATACTAATATTTTTATTGCACACCAAAATGATGTTATAATCATTGATTTTAATTGCTTCCTAAGCACGACTTTAACCTGTATGGACTCGAATTAATGTTATATAAAAGATCGTTTCCTAAATTGTCCCTACCGGGAATTAAACTCGGGATCCTTGCGTAGTGGGCCTCGTGCTACTATAACAACGGGGTCATGTGTAAACCTGTTAAAAATCAAGAGTATCTGTAAGATCAAAAGTATAAAAAAACCGTCAAAAACAACCAATCTAGAAGTTTTCATGGAACAACATTATTTCCAACACTAGCAGGGGCTCCACCACGCAACGCGGTACCCGTAGATACGTATCTATCTGTCTCTGTCCCACACTCTAAGACATTGGCATGAGTAAGGGAAACAGATAGAGTCGAACATACGGAATCAGTTTGGCGAAGTGAGTCCTTAGATTTTATTTAAATAAACGACACACATTTTGTCGCGTGACATACCGCAATGTTTCTTTAATTCTCTACCTACCCTACTGCACAGTCTCGCAAATAGCCCTTAATGTGGAGGGAATAAACCTCAGTCCTTTAAGTGATTGCATCAAAGAACGCACTTAACTTCGTTGTTTATTTGTTATTGGAAAAGTGCGTGTGGAATACAAATAACGTTAACTTAACCTTTATTTTTTTGCTTTTATTTCGCTTACTTTATCTTTTTAAACAGTATTTGTGGGCTTGCCATGAACGCTAAGCAGTACGCAATCATTGTTTGAAGATAAATATATTGAGGTCCAGCGTGTTGAAACGATTTTCAACATGCCGCCAGCTTCCCGGGTTTGAGCAGCGAAAAGGGCAATTTAAGAAAAACCAATATTATCCCAGATTTGAGTGTTTGTCTTTCGCTGTTTCTGATTTCTATAAAACAATTGATTTGAGCTTTTAAAAAATATTTGAGACCTTTTTGTGTAAAAAATGGCTAAAGGAGTCACCATTTGCGAACCCAACTGTGAAAATGATAAATTTGATTATTTTTTTGCAAAACCAATCGATTTTGTACAAAAATCATTTAAAACGGTAACCGTTATGTTACTTTTTTATACCGATTCCTTTAAATCGTTGAGATAATACTACTCGCCGTCGGTAAACAGGCCTAATAGTAACAACTTAATAAAGTAAAAAGTAATTTAGTACAGTACCTATATATTTTTAGGAAACATCAACTTAGTATTAATTCATATTTTATCTCGTGAAGCTATCACAGATCGTATCCACAGGAAGAATAAATGTGCTTACGGTTTCCGGAAACCACAGTAGGTACTTAGATCTGGACTTCGATAGAGACATTAAATTGTGATGGACGCGATAGCTTGGTGGCTAACGCCCACGGCCTACGTTCGAGCGTTTGATTCAAATACAGAATAGTATAACATTGAGAGTTCAAGTCAAAAAAAATGTTAGAGTCGCTTTTATTTACTAACCCCCTTATTCATAATAACGCAAACAGTCTAACAAACCTATTTTAGCTATTACACTGTTTTGTCTCGTTCTTTCTTAGCGCTGTCATCATTTGAAAGAAAGTACCATTGCTCTACTTAGACAACTGTGGGCTAATTGTGGGGAGACGCAGCGTAAGTAACTTGATTATTATTCTCAGACCCGTTTCGTAAAATCGGATGACATGAAAATGGTGATTCTTTTCATCCATCATCATCATCTCAGCCAAAAAACCGCTAGGTACATAGGCCTCCCCTAATCCTCACGCCGATCAGTCCACGCTATTTGAATCCATTGGTTTCCTACGATCATTGCCAGATCGTCGGTCCACTTGGTGGGGGCCTATCCACAGATCGTCATTCGGTACGCGTCACTAACTTCATGACCACGGATTACTATTCTTAAGCTTTTGTTCTGGATCGAGTCTTCAGGGCAGGTTAGAAATTGATTCGCGTTATTGTTTGGTTGTCAAAACATCACTGTCTGGTATTTCTACCGGAGATCCTAACAAAATTATGATTAATTTACTAAATTCAAGTTCATAATCATTAATAATCACCATCTGATCACATCTATAGGTACTTACTGCTCGACATCCAATATATTGGCATGATCGATGCTATAAAAATTAGTCCAGATATAAAAGTTAGGCCCTTTTCGCTTCGAAACGACCACTTATTCTTTGGATTGAAGTGTTAATTCAATTTAAACAAGTAATTAATTTCCTCTTGACTCATCCTGTTTTACAGACCAAACATGATTATGTTATAAATCATCTGTTTTATCGTCTCTGAAATATTACAAAAGCTTTTCAAAGAATAATAAAATATACGGCACACGTCTGAGTTACCAATACTTGTAATATTTAATTGTTTTCTGTGGCAACACATAAATTACCTTTAGATGTTAAGATAAACGGGCGTTATAAATTGGTACGAGTGTATTCTGCTGCTATAATATGGTGAGGCGCATTACAAATAATGTCCATTTTTTAAATAGTATAAACATTAAAAAAATTCGATCGATAGGCAATCGATATTTAATTTTATGAACTAAAGTTTTTTATAAACATTATTAATTACATTCTAAAAATCAGGCGTTGGTTCATCTTTACCAGAGGTTTCTGAATTGTAAAAAGATTTGCATTTGATATTCGGCACAATTCACTTAAAAAATTTTACGTTGAATTAAATATCGGTCACTTAATTAAATAAAAAAAAATAAAAAATAAATATTTGAAAAGATATACCATGAAATTAGTTTTGATTCATTATAACAAACTCTTTAAAACAAAAAACCTAATCGTAAAAGACAATCCATAACCAAATCGCATAGGTACTTTAATAACATAAAATTATAAGATTATGATTAAGATCATGTCAGATTGTTACGGTTAAACTACTGACCGGCTATGATAAAATTATGAACCAAAATCGTTATTCAATGAAAATATATAATGTATCTAAATATATAAAAATGAAAACTGATTTAATGACTGACTGACTGACAGACATATCAACGCACAGCCCAAACTACTGGGATTTAAAATCTGAAAATTTTCACCGTGCTTCCTTTTATAGTGTAGGTGAGCACTAAGAAAGGAATTTTGGAAATTCCGCCTCCAAGGGGGTAAAAAGGGCCCCATAATTTTGTATGAAACTCCGTCAGTTTTGAAGCTAAGTCGATGAAAATTAGTATCCAGCTACCTGATTAAAAATTAAGAATGACGTCTTTCAGGATTTTTGAAAATTTTATCTTTAAGGGGATAAAAAATGGGGGCAAAGTTTGTTCGGTTCCACGTCATATCCATACTCTTTACATATTTGTACTCTCTGACTTTACTTAGTTTGTTATGACATTCAATGTGTCAATCAGATAATAAATAGGTAATTTCTTACAAACAGAATGGTATTATTTTAGAATTTAATAATTGGCGCCGAAATGGATGAATTAACTGAATTAAAACGTGTAGAACTTTCATTAAAGGCTGCATTACAAAATTTGGCAGCCAGATACAAAACCTACGAGAAATTTCTGATTTTGAATTAAAATTAGTGAGTGATCAGCTGGTGAAATGACAAATGAACAAATTTACCAAGAATAATTTGGAAAAGATACGACTACAAATAATATTACTGATGACCCACAGTTGGAAACTGAGATTGAAGAAAAAAAAAACCTTCAGGGTATTACAACACAGCTTAAACTAAAACTGCAGAGTTTGAATTCGATAGCACGAAACAATTCCATGTATGCAGAAGGTACTGAGGAGCAAAGGTCGGTCACAAACAAATCTTAGGACATCTAAATTGAACTCAGTACTATTAGACAAGGACGAAACATTCAAAAACATCATTAAACGGTTGGATACGTACTTAAAACTGAACAGATGTGGTGATATCGATACAAGGAAATACACGTCAATCATACATCTTTGAGCCCAGAATTACATCAGAAAACGTATTATATTATATTTTTGTGCTCCACGGGATCCTTGTGAGTTAGAATTTGAAGAGTTGGATAAAATTCAGTTAGTAAATTATCAACAACTCAAAATTGGACAGATTACTAGAAGATTTAACAATGGTGTTTGACGGAACTCTTGTTTGAATATCAAACTACAAAGCTCAATTAGTGCTTCAAGAAAATGTGACACCAATTTTCATCTAGCCGCGACGTATTCCATATGCCCTGAAGGACAAAGTTGACGAAGAAATAAGGAGGCTATGTAACGAAAAGACAAAACTTGAAAATTCCTATTGGATGTCTTATCTAATGTATATTGGTACATATTCAGAAAATAAATATCGGTACTTACCATAACAACGGTATTATTTAGAACTTAATCATTTTTAGGATTCCGTACCCAAAGGGTAAAAACGGAACCCTATTACTAAGACTTCGCTGTCTGCCCGTCTGTCCGTCTGCCTGTCACCAGGCTGTATCTCAAGAGCCGCGATAGCTAGACAGTTGAAACTTTCACAAATTATGTATTTTTGCTACCGTAATAACAACAAATACTAAAAACAAAATAAAACAAATATTAAAGGGACAAAAATATCGCGTTTGTTGTATGGGAATACAACAAACGCGATTTTTTTGTCCTTTTTTGTTCGATCGTAATAATGGCAACAGGTAGGCACTTGAAATATTCACAAAACACTCAGTTATGTTTCTAACTTTAATAATCAATAATTAAATTAATATTTAAGGGAGTTCCCACACAAAAAAAAACAATTTTTTGTTTATTTTTCTTGATATCAATAAATGGTAACAGGTAGGCACTACATTAACTAAATTAATGTAGGTACCTAATGTTGTTTTCGTAGTCAATGGTACGGAACCCTTCGAGCGCGAGTCCCACTTGCACTTGGCCGATTTTTGTTTATACGGTAGAGACAAATGTTGGGAAATCGAAAAAAGTGTATAGAATTACACTGTTGTACCTTATGACATTATCAACTATATTAAGCAGTACAAAAATAATTCCTAAACTGGGCATAGACCCGTATCTCAGGCAGGAAAAGGTAACAGGTGTGTTGCAACAACACTAAGCAGCTGACTGGTGGATTAAATCAATATAGACTGGTAGACCATTTGACAAGCTTCCATTTAGAAGATAATTTGATAAACTTCCATTTAGTAACGATTTATTTTTTCTAGGACGCACCGCTTCTGGGGGCCTGGCAAAGTTTGTTAAGTGAAACTGCCTTTCTAACGCATCCAAATTATTTTTTTATTTAATATCCTCCATATTTAAAAAAATACACTTTAGAAAAACATGAAAAAAAAGGTTGAAAAAAAAATCACCTCACTTCATAATTCCGTGTTGTTTAACTTAGGAATAGCTACCACCACGCACCCACTAATGACCTAGCAGCAGTAATTAATGATGTTTTGCTGACATCATTTGAAGCTGAAGAAATATAAAAATTTATAGACACAGTGGTCAGTACAGTCGAATCAGTTCTCTATCCTGTCAAGTTTCTGAACACTTTTTATCCTACTGATTATCCTCTACCATTCATGCCTCGAACCCACATCCCACATGAAAGTTTTGTGAAACTACGTCAGCTTTTTGGTATAAATTTTGTTATGTTGTTTATAAGGATTTTTTTATAATTAAATATTTGAGGGGGTGTAAAACGGTTGAAATTTTTTTTGTTAATTATTTGTGTTTAACATCATATTGAGGTACTTGAAACTTCGTTTATCGATCATGAAGGGAGAATGACATAGGACTGGCTTTTTCAGAGCTCTCCACCGATGCTGGTACTACACCGGTCTTCTATCCAAACGTAGTATGCAAGCAAATTGTCTTTGTAAAATCGCGTTAAAAACGCTTATGGATCGAGAAAAATGGTAACCTACTTAATTGGAAATTAAGAATGTGATTTTTTACACAGGGCCACTTCTTCCAGGGCTCTACGCCAGTGTTGATCATATTCGAATAAAGCCTTTCAAGCTGCTTTGAATGGTTTGTTGTACTACAGCGTTGACAGTTTTGAAAGTTTCAAATGATATTGTATATATTTTACTTCAGATTTCATGTAAATGCAAACAGATGTGGTGTGAGCTCGCTTGAACCACGGTTCGCTAGGAGAACTAACAACGGACCCCTAAATAGTTTAAATCGGCCCCTTTCATCCAACTATTGTATCAACGGACCCCGGTAAGTCGGCAACGACGTATCGGCTCCCACTAAGTGCCCACCACCACCTCGCCCGAGATGGGCACCTTCGGCACCGTAGGCAAAGGAAGTAGAGGAAAAGAGTGGAGGAGAGGGGGGTGAGTCGTGACGAAAACTTTGTAACAGATCAAAACCCACGCGTGCGAAGCCGCGGGCATCAGCTAGTAGTCTAATAAAAACGCTATTTTATATACATATTTCTGGTAGGTTACTGATTTAAGAAAAATCGATGAAACTAAGCCGGCTTTCAGTGCAAACCACTAATACAAATCCATTGATAAAAGTTTCTTTTTGTTTATTATTTCATTAACATCACTAATTAATTACGTACCGTACTTGCATAATTTGTATTTATAAATGTCAAAACAAAACCCTTTTCCTAATCTCGGTCAAATTAATGATTCATCTAATTAAAAAAAAAAACAAGCGTCTCAAGTCGGCGCACTTCTTCAATGTTTTATTTATAGTTAACTACATAAATCCTGTATTTTTTAGTACAGGTACTTATTTAAATTTAAAAGGATGTGTTAGGATATGGTCATATTAAACTAAAATCACTTTTACGTCGTAAAATATACAACTAAACTTCTTCTAACATAC